>OX940970.1:28575512-29830512 GCA_954870475.1 Euphrasia confusa | reverse complement strand
CAGGATTCACCGCTTGGCACGTTACTACAAGCAGACCAAGAAGATGCCGCCCGCTTGGAAATAGTAATCCCCTTCTCATTTTTTTCCTTTTTTTTTGTTCTTATTTTTGTGGATGTTTTTTTTTTATCAGAGCGTTGGTTTCGTGTTCATGTATGTGTTCGATTATTGTTCTACCTTGCAGGATTTTCGGCTATCATGGTTTAATAATTTCGTTAATTATTTTATCATGATTATTCGTTTATTAAACTCTCGGACATGTCGATATTCGTTTTGTGTGGATGAATGCTTGTAATAGTAAAAATTCGGGGGTTGGCCGAATTTAGGATTTATTATTATTGTTCTATGTTTTCAGGAAATTGTATAGGGTCGATTTCATGTATAGAATCGATACCGGAATTGTAGTTTAAATTTTTGTAATTTATTTACGTTGGATCGATGCCGGAACGACCGCCGGAGACACGTATGACGAAGAAGACGAAGAGGACGAAAAACCGGGGATTGATCAACCCCATGATCGACCCCATGATCGATGCCAAGGGGAGGGGTCGATCGCCCCTCGGCTAGGGCTTCCGCCGGCATGGTGGTGGCAGGTCGGCTGGGGTGGCGGCGACGGTGCCCTCTCCGGCGGTCGATCACGGTGGGGTGGTGTGGGGACTCCCAACCCGTGCTACTCCTACCATAATCCGACTTTCCTAATTAATTCGTTTTTCCTATTTTGAGTGTTCTTAGTTTTAGGAACTCTCATGGAATAGGAAAAGAATTAAATTGGAATTAATTTATTTCCTATTTGATTATTCCTATTCTTGGGAATTTTCATAGATGGAAATTAATTAATTATGGAAAGCAGAAGAGTCCTAATTTATTTTATTTCTTTATTCTATTATAGAAGTCTTCTAGAATATTCCAAGTTTGACTTGGATGGAATTCTAAAGACTTAATGGAATTAGAAAGGAAAATAAAAATAAATAAAAATATTAATAATATTTAATTTTATTTTTGATATATTCGATTGACTTAATTTTCGAATTAAGTAACTTTTGGATTAATTTAAAATAAATAGATTTAAATATTGGATTAATATTCTCGTCACATGGAGCATTCAATAACGAAGATTGAAGACTAGAAGATGCGTACGAAGATGGAATAAAGCCATGATAGTCGAAAAATAATATTCTAGTATTATTTTGACTATGTGACAATACCTTAGGTGCTTTATTTTATGTATGCATGCTTATGTGTTTAATTATGCATTAGATAGCGTATCCCTTTTTGTAAAAAGCTAAGTGAGAGAGGGATTGGAAACAATCCCATGGTCTCCATTACTGTTCTCTTAATGACTTTTATGAACTTTTGAAGTTCGTATAGACAAGTCATTTGATGAGAATTCTTGTAATTCCTTTTACGAGAAACATTGATTAAGTTTATCAAACAATGCCTAATTTGTCTTTCTGAAGCTGACTTCAAGTCGACTCATTCTCACTCCGGGGAGTGGAATGGAGCCAAAGCCACTTGGTCATGTGGATGACACAAATTAGAGACCTTCGTACCATTTCTTGAAATGGATCGATTGTCTGCTCGGTTCCCTCATCTAATGAGAGATAGGGTTGTTTGCATGGTGAATCACTGGTTAGAAACTTCGAGTTTCACTTATGATTCTCCGCGTCTTGATTTACGAAAATCGAATGGATCAAGTAATTGGGAGTCAATTATAAAAATCTTTTGGTGTAGTAAACGTCCACACAAACGTGGCTTGCTATACTGAATGGGATTTTGGAATAATTGATGTAGACAGTTATAGGGAATTGTGAAGGATTGTGAGTTGTCGTAAACGTCCACACAAACGTGGTTTGCGGTGACGTAGCGATTCCAAACGATTCACCTTAGTACTGAGTAATGGTTTACACTTAGGTACGCTTTTTAGTATTCTTCCCAACGAAGTAACGCTATAATGATGTACGACCAAAGGAAATCTAATTGCTAAATCGTTTGGGTAGGTAAACGTCCACACAAACGTGGCTTACCATATCCAATGGGATTTTAGATGTAATTAGTAATTTAATGATATTATTTGAGGGAGATAATATCGGTATTAAATTGATTGTTTGTTTATATGTGCTTATAGGTTTAGAAAATAACTATGAATCCACTTTCGTTGATACTCAAGGAGTTCAATGCACTGGTTCCATACTGTGTTGGATGGAATAGAGAACTAGACATTACCCAGACTGTTAAGGAGTATATTGATGTACTTAGTGAGTTTTGTCCTCCTGAACCTACAAGTGTCTCAACTGATGAGGAAATAGCTGATTTTGAGAAGTGGAACAATGCTTTTGCATTAACCACTAATCATGACATCATGCTCAAACTCAAGCTGATGTTTAGACACGATGTAAAGGCTAGAAAAGAGGCGATGAGAATACTCATAAAAGTCAGTTGCTTCGAGGAAACGCTTGAACACGTTTTCGAGATGCTGGACCTTTTGGATGAGTTGAGACAATCGCAAGCTCTTATAGCCAAGGCCAAAGGTTTCGAACCTAAGGGCAAATATAAGGGAATGGAGAGGCAAGCAAAGAAACCTAGTAGTCCTATACTTTGACCACAAGATGGGATAAGAAAGCCTGCTGGCGATTATCCTCAAAGAAAACAGTCTGGGAACCGGAGGTCTATATTTTGTCCCCAAGAAGGTATGAGATTCTTTCTTTAGTCATTAAAAACATAGTCAGCGGTATTATCTACCAGAAGCCTGGTTGGTAGATATGGAACCACTAACGGTATGTATGCATTTTAAATGCAGGGGCACCAGGAAACCCAGAGACTTGGAAAGGAAAGAATGGTCAAGGTAAATGCTGTGGAGGAGGCAGCTGTTGCAATAGAGGATTTATCTATGAGTAGTTATAGGATTTCATTTCAAGTTTATTGCTTTATGTACCCCTTTATTTTAGAAAAGAACCTTGTTCTGGTTTTCTATTATTAATGAATGGATATTTTATTTCTTTAATCATTTGATGATTTTGATAAGAAATAATGGCATTATCTGTTCTGGTACATTAGATAGCAATATATGAATGACGAATCCTGAGTCTACCACGATGCAACAAACCGTTTTATAACTTGTTTTACTTATTAGATGAATTTCATCATTAAATCATTATACTTGTGAATTTTTTCCCTTAGTAGTAATTATTCAAATAAGGTTCAAAGGTCGAAATTGATTTGATCAATTACAGTTGAAGGAATGGACCTTCCGACCTAAGAATTGAATTTGGAAGATAATACAACTAAGTAAACCTTTATGATAAAGGATGGAATTCGGACAAGTATTGAAATTGATTTACATTGATAAATGTAGACATATGTGTACTTAAAAAGGTGCGAGTTATTCTTTTGAGAATACTCGAATATGAATTAGAGTACTTGATGTGCCACAAAAACAAAGTGTTTTGACAAGTCAATGGACACAAAGCTGTTGTGGGGAACCTTCGAAGTATATCCATTGGAAGCCTGCGATTTGATCGCAGAGGCTATTACCTATCTAAGTAAACGCATAGCATAAATCAGAGAATGGGATTGGATCCCAAATGACTACACCAAACACTTTTGTGTAGAAATGGTATGTCGGCAATAAGAAATGGAATTCTAATAGTAAAAGAAAAGGTTATTCGGAACTACCTATGTTCTATGGATATTCCTGGAAAAACAACGGCACATTAAATGTTGTTGTAGGATATCCTGGAAGAACAAAAGATTGTATGTTCAATAGTACTATGAACCAGAAGGACGTTTTATCGCCCGGTTCCTGGAGGAAGACTATTAGATGAACTACAAAGCCCCAAAGTGACATAATACTTTATAGAGAGAGAAAAGAAGACTGGGAACCAGCCAAACCGAGTAGTAGTTCACCACTAACTGTGTTGGAGTTATGTACTTAATGTCTAGATTTAAGTAACGGTAAAATCCCGGTCATAGCATTTAATCTATTAAATTAATAAACAATTGTTTGCGTTTAATTATTGATAATTAAATATGTGCAAAATATAGTCCTGCATTCTATACGTTGTAGTTAGTATGGTGTGCGACGTCACACAGAAGATCATACTATCGGTTACTCGTATTTAATCGAACAGTTGCTCACGACCTAGATGGACACGGACCAATCCATCGGTATAGTCGTTGTGTGAGAGAGAAAATATTTTGTCTTAATTATTTTATAACACTTGTACACTTGGTGTATTGAGCGGATCGCTTGAGATTTATCGATTAGGATTGCCTTGAGATAATCGATTCAAGTCTCAGAGTATTTTATTCTTAATCCCCGATACTATTGCGGGTGTGTATATTTAATATATGTGACTTTGATTTTCCAAAGGAATTAACCGATTTAATTATTGGGTTAATTACCGGTTAAGTTGGGTCACTATATTTTATATATGGCATGCCGTGAATACTTGACGGGAAAGTGTATCCCGGAAGGGTTGATAATATCCCCGAGATGAGTTCATAAGGAATTATTGTGTAAACCTCATGAGTGGATTCGTTCCGCACAATAATTAAGGTTGAATGGTACTAGTCTCGGATTCAAGAGATGAATACATTAATTAGCAATAAATTAATTTTATTCATGGATATTTAAATCTTAAATACACGGAATAAATAATACTACCGGAGAAATATTATTTGATATAATATGGTTTAATATTGGGAGTGCAATTAATTTATATAGTGGAAAATAAATTAATTAATATTAATGGGAGATTAATAGATTTGGGCTTGGGCTCAATTTAATCATTAATATTGGAAGCCCAATATTCCACCTCCTTTAGATCCCCTACGTAGCCTATAAAAGCACTACATGGTCTTCTCTATTCTACATAACACAAGATCATAATTCTCCTAGAGAGAGAAAGTAGAGAGAGAGAGAAGAGGATCCATAAGCTTGGAGGATCGTCGCCCACCCGACGTTTAAGCTAGTGCAAGGAATACGTGGGAAGATCGTAAGGTCATCAATTGAATTCGTTTCTCCGCACAACGAATCAAAAGGTAAAATCATATACTCCCTTCTATGATTTTATGTGAATTGATTGTGATACATACATGAACGCACGATCCGGGAAAAACGTATGAACTTCGGGGACGGGGATTCGAGATCCCCGGCGAAGATCAAGACGAACCCTCGGCTGGGAGCCGAGGGAGTCGATCGAACCTGAGGGTTCGATCGTGTGCACGCGAGGAACCCCGGCTGGGAGCCGGGGTGGGCGATCGACCGTGGTGGTCGATCGCCGGGCAGCCGCGGCTGGAGCCGCGGCGGGTTCGCCGCTGGGCGAACCGCCCTCCTCGGGCGGTGGCGGTGAGTCGCCGGACTCACCGCCCGGGGCTGCCGGAGCAGCCCCAGCGATCGCCTCGTGCGCGATCGCGAGCCCCACGGTGGGGCTCGGCTAGGGTTTAGCCGCGGGTTCATCCCGCGGCGATGCTCTTGTCGAGCCCGGTTCTTCGTGGCGTTCGTGATCGGTTTCCGGCTATGGGATTTCGATCGGGGTTATCGGTTCCGCAATTTTTGATACCCCGGGATATCGATTTCCAGCAATTGGTATCAGAGCGTTTGGTTTCGTGTTCATGTATGTGTTCAATTATCGTTCTACCTTGCAGGGATTCCGACTATCATGGTTAATTAATTGATTAATTGTTTAATTAATTGTTGATTTAATTTACCATGATTATTAAACTCTCGGACATGTCGAGATTCGTTTTGTGTGGATGAATGCTTGTAATAGTAAAAATTCGGGGGTTGACCGAATTTAGATTTATTATTATTGTTCTATGTTTTCCGGAAAGTGTATAGGGTCGATTTCATGTATAGAATCGATACCGAAATTGTAAATTTATTTCTTGTAATTTATTTACGTTGGATCGATGCCGAGACGACCGCCGGAGAACTCATGTGACGAAGGAGATGATGAGAGGGAGAACTAGGGCTCGGGATCGATGGGATCGATCCCATGGGGATGATGATCGATCGAGGGGGCTGCCCGCGGGGCTCCTCGGCCACGCCGGCCACCGGTGGTGGTGGCGCGTGGGCTGAGGACGGCGGCGGTGGTGCTCCCGGCCGGCGATCAAGGTGGGGGGGGGGGGGGGGGGGCGCGGGGTCCTCGTGATCTCGTGCTACTCCTACCTAGATTCACTTTCCTAATTAATTCGGTTTTCCTATTTTGAGTATTCCTAAGTTTGGGAACTCTCATGGAGATAGGAAAAGAATTAATTGGAATTAATTTATTTCCTTATTCTATTATGGAAGTCTTCTAGAATATTCCAAGTCCTACTTGGAATAGGAATCTAGAGATTTAATAGAATTAGATAGGAGAATAATTCATTAATAAATTGATTTATTTCCTATTTGATTATTCCTATTTTATGGGAATTTTCATGGACATGGAAATTAATTAATTTTGGAAAGTAGAAGAGTCCTAATTTATTTTATTTCCTTATTCTATTATAGAAGTCTTCTAGAATATTCCAAGTTTACTTGGATAGATTATTCTAGAGATTTAATAGAATTAGATAGGAAAATAAATAAATAAAAATATTAATAATATTTAATTTTATTTTTGATTTATTCGATTGACTTAATTTTCGAATTAAGTATCTTTTGGATTTATTAAAAATAAATAGATTTAAATATTGAGATTAATATTCTCGTCACATGGAGCATTCAAGAACGAAGACTGAAGACTAGAAGACGCATACGGAGATGGAATAAAGCCATGATAGTCGGAAAATAATTTTCTAGCATTATTTTGACTATGTGATATGTGCTTTATTACTTGTATGCATGCTTATGTGTTTAATTATGCATTAGATAGCGTATCCCCTTGTTATAAAAAGCTAAGTGGGAGCGGGGATGGAAACATTCCCATGGTCTCCATTACTGTTCTCTTGGTGACATTTATGAGCTTTCGAAGTTCATATAGATATGTCATTGGAGGAGAATTCTTGTAATTCCTTTTACAAGAAACATTGATTAAGTTTATCAAACAATGCCTAATTTGTCTTTCTGAAACTGACTTCAATTCGACTCATTCTCACCCCGGGGAGTGGAATGGAGCCAAAGCCACTTGGTCATGTGGATGACACAAATTAGAGACATTCGTACCATTCTTTTGAAGATGGATCGTTTGTCTGCTCGGCTCCCTCATCTAATGAGAGATAGGGTTGTTCGCATGGTGAATCACTGGTTAGAAACTTCGAGTTTCACTTATGATTCTCCGCGTCTTGATTTACAAAATCGAATGCTTCAAGTAATTGGATTTCAATTGTAAAAGTCTTTTGGTGTAGTAAACGTCCACACTATCGTGGCTTGCTACATTGAATGGGATTTTGGAACGATTGATGTAGACAGTTGTAGAAGGGAGTGAAGGAAACGTACATTAACGTAAACGTCCACACTATCGTGGCTTGCGGTAACATGCGAATCTTAAACAAACTTCTTATTACTGAGTAATGGTTTACACTTAGGTACGCTCTATAGTATTCTTCCCATCGAAGTAACGCTATAGTGATGTACGACCGAAGCAAATCTAATTACAAAATCATTTGGATAGGTAAACGTCCACACTATCGTGGCTTGCCATATCTGATGGGATTTTAGATGTGATTAGTAATTTAATGATATTATTTGAGGGAGATAATATCGGATATTAAATTGATTGTTTGTTTAAATGTGCTTATAGGTTTAGAGAATAGCTATGAACCCACTTTCTGTGATACTCAAGGAGCATAAGCTCACTGGTCCCAATTACATTGATTGGAAGAGAAATTTAGACATTGTCCTGACTTCTGAGGAGTACAAGTTTGTACTCCATGAAGTTTGCCCTGCCGAGCCCACGGCTGCCTCAACTGATGAGGAAAAACTGACATATCGGAAGTGGAAAAAGGCTGATGAAATGGCTAGGTGTTATATTTTGGCTTCCATGTCAAATGTACTCCAAACCCAACATGAGCCGATGGACACTGCCTATGATATGATGTTTAACCTCAAGGAGATGTTTGGGGAGCAAGATCGTGCGGCTAGGCAAGAAGCCATGAGAGTCCTCATGTCGACTACTCAGTCTGAAGGAACGCCCGTTGGGGAGCACGTTCTTAAGATGATGAGTTTGTTGAATGAACTTGAGGTCCTAGGAGCTTCTATTGATGATGAGACGCAAGTCGACATCATACTCCAGTCTCTGACCCCTAGTTTTGAGCAGTTTCGTATGAGCTATAATATGGGTAAACTATCTTATACTCTTGCGCAACTCCTGACTGAACTAAAGGCGGCAGAGGGGATCTACAAGAAGGGCAAGTCTCAAGCGCTTGTAGCTACCAAGTCCAAGGGCTCGAAGCCTGTTGGAGGTAGGGGCAAGAAAAGGAAGCAAGCCTGGAAACCCAGTGGTGCCAAGAGGAGTGGACCACGAGTGGGGGCTGCAAAGCCAAGAAGCAAGTGCTTCCGATGCAATAAGACTGGACACTGGAAGTCTGAATGTCCTCTCAAAGGTACGGATTTTTCTTTAGTCGTAAAAACATAGTCAGCGGTATTATCTACCAGAAATCTGGTGTGTAGATATGGAACCACTGACGGTATGTGCATTTTAAATGCAGGGGTTCCAGAAAACCCGGCGACTTAGAGAAGAAGAGTTCGAGTCTACACGGGCGAAAGCTGTAGAGGAGGCAGCTGTTGCAGTGGAAGACATTTATCTGCTTTAGT
This sequence comes from Euphrasia confusa, assembly GCA_954870475.1. Taxonomy (NCBI): domain Eukaryota; kingdom Viridiplantae; phylum Streptophyta; class Magnoliopsida; order Lamiales; family Orobanchaceae; genus Euphrasia; species Euphrasia confusa. Next base: position 29,821,778 of record OX940970.1, on the reverse strand, counting down.
AGTTAAATAGGATTTCATTTCAAGTTTATTGCATTATGTACCCTTTATTTTAGAAAGAACTTTTGTTCTGGATTTCTAATATTTATGAATGGATATTTTATTTCTTTAATCATGGTGATGATTTTGATAAGAAATAATGGGTATTATCTATTCTGGTACATTAGATAGCAATATGTGAATGATGAATCCTTAGTCTACCACGATGCAACAAACCGTTCTATAACTTGTTTTACTATTTAGATATATTTCTTGTTAAATCATCATACTTGTGAATTCTTATACTTAGTAGTATTTATTCAAATGAGATTCAAAATGTCGAAATTGATTTGATCAATTATAGTTTAAGGAATGGACCTTCCGACCTAAGAATCAGGTTTGGAAGATAATACAACTAAATATACCTTTTGGTAAAGGATAGAATTCGGACAAGTATTGAGAATGATCAATGATATGTGTAAGGTGCGAGTAGTTCTTTTTAAGAATACTCGAAGATGGATTAGAATGCTTGATGTGCCATAAAAGCGAAGTGTTTTAGTCACAAAGCAATTATGGGGAACCTTCAAAGTATATCCATTGGAAGCCTGCGACTTAGTCGCGGAGGCTACCACATAACACAATCAAAGATTGAGATTAAGTCTCAAATGACTACACCATACACTTACGTGTAGAGATGGTGAGTCAATAAGAAATAAGATTCTAATAGTAAAAGAACATGTTGTTCGGAACTACCTATGTTCAATGGATATTCCTGGAGACAACGGCATATTCAATATGGTTGTAGGATATCCTAGATGAACAAAGTATTGTGTGTTCTATAGTACTATGAACCAGAAGGACGTGTAACGCCCGGTTCTTAGAGAAAGACTATTAGAAGAACCACAAAGCCTGAACTGACGCAGTACCTTGGAATGAGAAAATGGACAGAGACTAGGAACCAGCCAAACCGAGTAGAAGTACACCACACACTGCACCTACTGTTAATACTGTTGTACACCGGGACGCCGTTGCAGTGGGAGGTTGTTGAACAACCAGAGATGTTCATAAGACTAGAAGAGTTTCGGACTCTGGATCTAGTAAAGATGAAATCGATCCCTAGCTCTGCACGAGGGCGGTACTAGATCTAAATGTGCCTGCTTAGAAAACAATAAGGATTATTGTTAAGAGGCAAGATCATTTAGAGTACTAGCTTAGTAAATCCATTTATGGATTGAAACAAAGCTATAAATCGTGGAACTTGCGAATTGATGGGATAGTCTATTTGATGGATTCATCAAAAGGCATAGACGAAAGGTGTATTGGAGATGTAATAGAAACAAGGTGGTGTTTCTCGGAGATTTTATGTAGATGACAATTTCATCATTGGCAACAATGTAGAAGATGTTGTCAGACATAAGATAATTGTTGTCTAAATGAATCGAGATATAAGATTGAGTGGAAGTTAGAGCATGTTCTTGAGATCTTTCGATCTAAGGATAAGAACATTGTACTTCTCCCAGATATCTTATACGATTATGGTTTGTTTTAAACATGCATACTTCTGAGAAAGGTTATTGCCTTTCAGAGACAGAATATACATCTATCTAAAGGGTATGTGTTCGAACACATGAAGGAGATAGATAATGACAAAGCAGTTTCCTATACTTCAAGTATGTAAAGCTTTATAGATGCAATGTTGTAAGACAAGAACCTGATATCAACTATGCGGTTTGCGTAGTGGGAGGATATCAAGGTAATCTAGACAAGAGATTTTCGGATGCTGTAATAGTACTTGCGAAGTACCGGATTATTAAGCAAGACGAAATCTTCTTTGATTACAAATTCTCAGATCTTAAATCAGAGGAGGAGCAGTGCAAGTCGATATCAGACTATGTGTTCACTTTTAGAAAGAGGTGGAACCATGAAATGAAAGAGTGATAAGCAGGACGCTTCTCAGACTCTCTCATAACCGAATAAGCAGCCTCAGAGGCAGCGGAAGTTTTGGTTAGGTTCCGGGATAACCTCTTGATTTGGATATGACTCTTAGTTTACCAAAGGCTATTGGATAGCGGTGCACGGTAAACTGGAAGAAGTCATAAGTCAAAAGTGATGATAACACATAGAGCAAGTACCATCTGATACGAGTCATCGTCGAGGAAGACGATGCAGTAGTCACCAAGATAACTTCAGAGCGGCAACCTAGAGTGCTCATTCACACAGTACTTCTTGGAAGTACAACTCTAAGCACGTGATGAGTATGGGAGTCGGGAGTTTAGAGGAAATGACTAGACCTTAGTACAAGTGGGAGATTGTTGGAGTTATGTACTTAATGTCTAGATTTAAGTAACGGTAAACTCCCGGTCATAGCATTTAATCTATTAAATTAATAAACAATTGTTTGCGTTTAATTATTGATAATTAAATATGTGCAAAATATAGTCCTGGATTCTATACGTTATAGTTAGTATGGTGTGCGACGTCACACAGAAGATCATACTATCGGTTACTCGTATTTAATCGAACAGTTGCTCACGACCTAGATGGACACAGACCAATCCATCGGTATAGTCGTTGTGTGAGAGATAAAATAATTTGTCTTAATTATTTTATCACACTTGTACACTTGGTGTATTGAGCGGATCGCTTGAGATTTATCGATTAGGATTGCCTTGAGATAATCGATTCAAGTCTCAGAGTATTTTATTCTTAATCCCCGATACTATTGCGGGTGTGTATATTTAATATATGTGACTTTGATTTTCCAAAGGAATTAACCGATTTAATTATTGGGTTAATTACCGGTTAAGTTGGGTCACTATATTTTATATATGGCATGCCGTGAATACTTGACGGCAAAGTGTATCCCGGAAGGGTTGATAATATCCCCGAGATGAGTTCATAAGGAATTATTGTGTAAACCTCATGAGTGGATTCGTTCCGCACAATAATTAAGATTTAATGGTACTAGTCTCGGATTCAAGAGATGAATAAATTAATTAGCAATAAATTAATTTTATTCATGGATATTTAAATCTTAAATACACGGAATAAATAATACTACCGGAGAAATATTATTTGATATAATATGGTTTAATATTGGGAGTGTAATTAATTTATATAGTGGAAAATAAATTAATTAATATTAATGGGAGATTAATAGATTTGGGCTTGGGCTCAATTTAATCATTAATATTGGAAGCCCAATATTCCACCTCCTTTAGATCCCCTACGTAGCCTATAAAAGCACTACATGGTCTTCTCTATTCTACATAACACAAGATCATAATTCTCCTAGAGAGAGAAAGTAGAGAGAGAGAGAAGAGGATCCATAAGCTTGGAGGATCGTCGCCCACCCGACGTTCAAGCTAGTGCAAGGAATACGTGGGAAGATCGTAAGGTCATCAATTGAATTCGTTTCTCCGCACAACGAATCAAAAGGTAAAATCATATACTCCCTTCTATGATTTTATGTGAATTGATTGTGATACATACATGAACGCACGATCCGGGAAAAACGTATGAACTTCGGGGACGGGGATTCGAGATCCCCGGCGAAGATCAAGACGAACCCTCGGCTGGGAGCCGAGGGAGTCGATCGAACCCGAGGGTTCGATCGTGTGCACGCGAGGAACCCCGGCTGGGAGCCGGGGTGGGCGATCGACCGTGGTGGTCGATCGCCGGGCAGCCGCGGCGGGTTCGCCGCTGGGCGAACCGCCCTCCTCGGGCGGTGGCGGTGAGTCGCCGGACTCACCGCCCGGGGCTGCCGGAGCAGCCCTAGCGATCGCCTCGTGCACGATCGCGAGCCCCACGGTGGGGCTCGGCTAGGGTTTAGCCGCGGGTTCATCCCGCAGCGATGCTCTTGTCGAGCCCGGTTCTTCGTGGCGTTCGTGATCGGTTTCCGGCGATGGGATTTCGGTCGGGGTTATCGGTTCCGCAATTTTTGATACCCCGGGATATCGATTTCCAGCAAACTGCACCTACTGTTATTACTATTATACACCGGAACGCCATTGCAGTGGGAGGTTGTTAGACAGCCAGAGATCTTCATAAGACTAGAAGAGTTTCGAACTCTGGATCTAGTAGAGATGAAGTCGATCCCTAGTTCTGCATAGGGGCAGTACTAAATCTAAATGTGCCTACTTAGAAAGCAATAAGTTTTATTGTTAAGAGGCAAGATCATTTAGAGTACAAGCTTAGCTAATCCATTTATGGATTGTTGCAAAAGTTATGAATCGCGGAACTTGCGAATTGATGAGATAGTCCATTTGATGGATTCATCAAAGGGCATAAACGAGAAAAGTGTATTAAAAACGTAATGGAAACAAGGTGGTGTTTCTCAGAATTTTATGTAGATAACATTTTATCATTGTCAGCAATGTAAGGATATTATCAGACATAAAATAATGGTTGTCTAAATAAATCGGGATATAAGATTGAGTAGAAGTTAGAACATGTTCTTAAGATCTTTCGATCTCAAGATAAGGACATTGTACTTCTCCTAGATATCTTATACGATTATGGTTTGTTTAAACATGCATAATTCTGAGAAAGGTTATTGCCTTTCAGACACAGAATGCATCTATCTAAAGATACGTGTTTTGAACACGTGAAGGAGATAGACGCAGACAAAGCAGTTTCCTACACTTTGAGTGTGGAAAGCTTAATGAATGCAATGTTGGAAAACAAGAACCTGATATCAACTATGCGGTTAGCGTAGTGGGAGGATATCAAAGTAATCTCTTGAAGAGACATTCGGATGCTGTAAAAGTACTTTCGAAATACTGGATTACGGAGCAACACGAATTCTTCTAAGATTACATTTTTCTCAGATCTCAAATCAGAGGAGGACCGGTGTAAGTCGATATCAGGCTATGTGTTCACTTTTGAAAGAGGTGGAACCTTAAAGATGAAAGAGTGATAAGCACGATGCTTTTCGGACTCTATCATGACCGAATGGCAGCCTTAGAGGCAGCGGAAATTTTGGTTGGGTTCCGGAATAACCTTTGACTTGGATATGATTCTTAGTTCACCAAAGGCTATGGATATAGCGGTGCATGGTAAACTGGAAGAAGTCATAAGTCGAAAAAGTGAAGATGACACATAGAGAAAGTACCACCTGATTCGAGTCATCGTCTAGAGAGACGACGCTGTAGTCACCAAGATAACTTCAGAGCGGCAACCTAGATTGCTCATTCACATGGTACTTCTTCGAAGTACGGTTTAAGCACGTGATGGGTATGGGAGTCGGGAGTTTGGAAGAAATGACTAGACCTTAGTATAAGTGGTAGATTGTTGGAGTTGTATACTTAATGTCTAGATTTAAGTAACGGTAACTCCCGATCATAGCATTTAATCTATTAAATAAACAATTGTTTGCTTTTAATTATTTGATAATTAAATATATGCAAATATAGTCCTAGATTATATACGTTGTAGTTAGTATGGTGTGCGCCGTCACATGGAAGATCATACTATCGGTTACTCGTATTTAATCGAACAGTTGCTCACGACCTAGATGGACACGGACCAAGCCATCGGTATAGTCGTTGTATGAGGGAGAAAATAATTGGTCTTGATTATTTTATCATACTTGTACACTTGGTGTATTGGGCGGATCGCTTAAGATTTATCAATTAGGATTGCCTGTGATAATTGATTCAAGTCTCAGAGTATTTTATTCTTAATCCCCGATACTATTGCGGGTGTGTATATTTAGTATAAGTGACTTTGATTTTCCAAAGGAATTGTCCGGTTTAATTATTGGGACAATTACCGGTAAAGTTGGGTCACTATATTTTGTATATGACATGCCGTGAATACTTGACGGGAAAGTGTATCCCGGAAGGGTTGATAATATCCCCGAGATGAGTTCATAAGGAATTATTATGTAAACCCTGCAGGTGGATTTATTCCGCATAATAAATAAAGTTGAATGGTACTATTCTCGGATAAAAGAGATAAATAAATTTATTGAGCAATAAATAAATTTTATTCATGGATATTTAAATCTTAAATACACGGAATAAATAATACTACCGGAGAAATATTATTTGATATAATATGGTTTAATATTGGGAGTGCAATTAATTTATATAGTGGAAAATAAATTAATTAATATTAATGGATTAATAAATTTGGGCTTGGGCTCAATTTAATCATTAATATTGGGAGCCCAATATTCCACCTCCTTTAGATCCCCTACGTAGCCTATAAAAGCACTACATGGTCTTCACAATTCAAGACACCATAAGATTATCATACTTGGTATTCTAGAGAGTTCGTGAAGGAGATCCATAGGAGTTCGGAGGATCGTCGCCCACACGACGTTCGAACGAAGTGCAAGGAATACGTGGGAAGATCCGAAGGTCTTCAATCCATCTCGTTTCTCCGCACAACGAGACGTAGGTATAATCGGAAACCCCCTCTTATGATTATATGTTTTTAATCGTGATATATACATGAATGCACGATCCGGGAAACGTACAAACTTCGGGGACGGGGATTCGAGATCCCCGACGAAGATCGAAGAACCCTCGACATGCGTCGAGGGTGGCGGCCGAACCTTAGGGTTCGACCGCCGGTACGCGCGGGCGAAGGGGAGCCCTGGCTGGACGCCGGGGCATGCGATCGACGTGAAGTCGATCGCCGGGGGTTCGCCGTGGGCTGGTGCCACGGCGGGTGGACCCCCCAGCCACCCCTCGGCCGGCGGCGTCGTGCACGAGGAGCAACCCCAGCTTCGGCTGGGGTTAGCGATCGAGCTGGGCTCGATCGCGAGGGATGCCGCGACTGGGCCGCGGCAGGTCAGCTGGAGGCTGACCGCCCTCCTCCGGCGATGGCGGTGAGTCGCCGGACTCACCGCCGGGGGCTGCTGGGCAGCCCCAGCGATCACGAGGTGCGATCGCGAGCTCCCTCGACCGGGGGCTCTGTTGGAAATCGTTATCCCGGAATTAATAAATTTAAATAAATAAATTATCTAATTAATTCCGACCGAAATCCTTTGGAGATCGAATATCCGGAGTTGTAAAATTGCGGAACAACAACTCCAATCGACTCCCGGTTGCCGGAACATCTCGCCACAAACCACCACGAAGCCGGACTCAACCAAAAAAGCCGCCGCGGGGATAGCCCGCGGCTGTCCGGTCGAGCGCCCGCATGGGGCTCGCGGCTGAACACGGCAGCCGCCTAGGGCTGCCCTTGGCAGCCCCTTATGCACGCCCAGCCGCCCCCGGTGATCGCACGACCAGCCACGGCGAACCGTGGCTTGCGATCACCACCAGCCACCGCCGCTCGAGCGGCGGTCCAGCCGCGTGAGCGGGGCTGCTCCAGCAGCCCGCTGGTTGTGCACGGGCGATCGAGCTCGCCCTCGATCGAGTCTCGGCGTCCAGCCGAGGCTCGCCCCTCTCGAACCTCTCTTGTTCGAGCCGTTGAGCCGCCGGCGGTCCGATGATCTTCGATCACCACCGCCCGGTTCAACCTCGACAAAGGTCGCGTTCTCGGATCTTGGTTCACGATATTTTTACGATAATTAAACGATAAAATCATAAAGAGGGTTTTACGATTTACCTCGTTCTCGTAGTTCGGAAAAACGTAGAACTCAATTTGACGACCTTGAGATCTTCCCACGTATTCCTTGCACTAGCTCGGACGTCGTGTGGGCGACGATCTACCGAACTCCATGGATCTCCTTCACGAACTCTCTAGACTAATCAAGTATGATTATCTTGTCTTGTCTAATTGTGAAGACCATGTACTGCTTTTATAGGCTACGTAGGGGATCTTAAGGAGGTGGAATATTGGGCTTCCAATAATAGTGATTAAATTGAGCCCAAGCCCAAATCTATTAATCCTTACTATTATTAATTAATTCTATTTTCCACTATATAAAATTAATTGCACTCCCAATATTAAACCATATTATATCAAATAATATTTCTCCGGTAGTATTATTTATTCCGTGTATTTAAGATATAAATATCCATGAATAAAATTAATTTATTGCTAATTAATTTATTCATCTCTTATATCCGAGACTAGTACCATTCAACCTTAATTATTATGCGGAACGAATCCACCTGCAGGGTTTACATAATAATTCCTTATGAACTCATCTCGGGGATATTATCAACCCTTCCGGGATACATTTTCCCGTCAAGTATTCACGGCATGTCATATATAAAAGGGATAATTATAGTTTGGTACCTGAACTATAGGCACTTTTGGGCTTTGGTGGCTGATCTTTTTTTTTTTGGGGTTTGGTACCTGAACTTAGGCGAAATTAGACTTTAGTGGCTGGAGTGGCGGATCCCGGCGACACGTGCAAAACACGTGACTTTTAATGCCAAATGGCGATATTTCATTGGTTCAAGAGTGAAATTACATTTTTATCCCTAAAATTTTTCATTCTTTCCAATTCCATTTTTTTCTCTTTTCTTTATAATAAACTTAAAATGAATTTACAGAAAAGAAAATACAAAGATTCGAAAGAATAATACTCAGTACAATTTTCATAGCACAACAAATCGATTAATCCTCTCTTGTTCACGCTAAAATTTGTACACAAATTAACAAAAAATAATAAAAAAAAAAGATTGTTTTTCTTTTAGCCAGATTTTCATTCCAGAAAATGATGTGGGAAGCCGGAGGCTCTACGACGTCTTCCTCGGCGGCCGGAGTAGGAGGATCTGGCGGAGACGGAGGCCGGAGAAAGCCCTCCTGGAGGGAGAGAGAGAGAGAGAGCTGCGGAGGAGAGGGATTGCGGCCAAGATTTACGCCGGCTTGAGGGCTCAGGGCAATTACGATCTCCCCAAACGCTGCGATAACAACGAGGTTCTGAAAGCTCTCTGCTCCGAAGCTGGCCAGATCTCGAATTATGTTGATCTTAAGATCTGTCGAATTTGGGAATTAGGGTTTACGCCCTGTTTTGATTTTCCTACTTCCCGAGCCCGATCCCTTCCTACAAGTCCAGCCCGACCCGCCAGCCCGACCACCCTCGTCGTTGATCTGTGGGGAGGAGCGACGGTGCGGTTGAGGACCTGAGGTGGCCCAACGACTGGATGAGCGGTCGACTTGAAGGAGATGCCTCGGTGGTCGGCCTTCGGCTGGAAATGTCGGTGGTCTCCGTCCGTGCCCGCTGCGTCCCCGGCGAGGACGAGCGCCTGAGAAAGCATAACTCGCGAATTCAAAATTGTTGAAAGTCGAGTTCAAAACATAACCCGATCGATGTTTTGACATTTTTGCTTTACTCTTTTTCTGTAAAAAAATTGTTCTGTTGATAATTGATGAAAGTTGAGTTCTTGATTTCAAAGGTCTGTTTTTATTTATTCATTTTTTCTCAATATATACGTGTAATATGATTTTTAAAAATATATATTAATTTGTTATATATTAATAATGTATGGAAATGTCGAAAATACCCTTCAAAATCTGCAGCTGACATTAAAATAAGCACGTGTCGCCGGGATCCGCCACTCCAGCCACTAAAGTCTAATTTCGCCTAAGTTCAGGTACCAAACCCCAAAAAAAAAAAGATCAGTCACCAAAGCCCGAAAGTGCTTATAGTTCAGGTACTAAACTATAATTATCCCTATATAAAATATAGTGACCCAACTTAACCGGTAATTAACCCAATAATTAAATCGGTTAATTCCTTTGGTAAATCAAAGTCACTTATATTAAATATACACACCCGCAATAGTTTCGGGGATTAAGAATAAAATACACTGAGACTCGAATCGATTATCGCCGGCAATCCTAATCGATGAATCTCAACGATCCGCTCAATACACCAAGTGTACAAGTGTGATAAAATAATTAAGATAAATTATTTTCTCTCTCACACAACGACTATACCGATGGATTGGTCCGTGTCCATCTAGGTCGTGAGCAACTGTTCGATTAAATACGAGTAACCGATAGTATGATCTTCTGTGCGCCCATGCAACACCATACTAACTACAACGTATAAAATCCAGGACTATGATTTGCATATATTTAATTATAAATAATTAAACGCAAATAATTGTTTATTTAATTAAATAGATTAGTGGCAATGGATCGTGAGTTTCCGTTACTTAAATCTAGACATTAAGTACACAACTCCAACAATCTCCCACTTGTACTAAGGTCTAGTCATTTCCTCCAAACTCCCGACTCCCATACTCATCACGTGCTTAAGGTGTACTTCCAAGAAGTACTATGTGAATGAGCACTCTAGGTTGCCGCTCTAAAGTTATCTTGGTGACTACAGCGTCGTCTCCCTCGACGATGACTCGTATCAGGTGTTACTTGCACTATGTGTTATCTTACACTTATGGACTAGTGATTTCTTCCCATTTGCCATTGCACCGCTATTTACATAGCCTTTGGCAAATTAAGAATCACATCTAAGTCCCAGAGATTATCCCGGAGTTATACCAAAACTTCCGCTGCCTCTGAGGCTGCTATTTGGTTACCCATGGCAGAGTCCGAAAAGCATCGTGCTTATCACTCTTCCATGTTAAAACTCCTTCTCCTTCAATAGTGAAACACATAGCCTGATATCGACTTACACCGGTCCTCGTTCGATTAGAAATCTAAGAGAATGTAATCCAAAGGAAAAACTCGTCTGCTTCGTAGTCTAGAACAGTACTTCGAAAGTACTTTTACGGCAGTCGAATATTCCTTTCCAGGATTACCTTGATATCCTCCCACTATGCTAACCGCATAGCCGATATCAGGTTCTTTTTTTCAACAATGTATTTATTAAGCTTTCCACATTCAAAGTGTAGGAAACTGCTTTCATTGCTTCTATCTCCTTTTGTGTTCCAAAACACATATCCTTTGATAGATGCATTCCGTCTCTGAAAGGTAACGAACCTTTCTCGGAATCTTGCATGTTAAAACGAACCATAATCATATATGTAAGATGTCCAGGAAAAGTACAATGTTCTTTCTAGAGATCCAAGATCTCAAGAACATGTCCAACTTCTTCCTTTATCTTTCATAATGATTCATCTAGACAATCACTATTTTATGTCTGACAACATCTTTACATTGTTACCAATGATAAAATGTTATCTACATAAAACCTCCGAGAAACACCACCTTGTTTTCCATCACGTTTCCAATACACACGATTCGTCTATGCTTTTGATGAATCCATAAAATGGACTATCTCATCAATTTGCAAGTACAACGAACTCAATGCTTTGTTTCAATCCATAAATGGATCAACTAAGCTTGTACTCTAAATGATCTTGCTTCTTAGCAATAATCCTTATTGCTCTCCAAGAAGGCACATTTAGATCTAGTACCGCCTTCATGTAGATCCAGGGATTGATTTCATGTATACTAGGTCCAGAGTCCGAAGACTCTCCTAGTCTTATGAATATCTCCGGTTGTCACACAACCTCCCACTACAACGGCATTCCGGTGTATAAACAGCGATAACAGTAGGTGCAGTTAGTGGTGTACCGCTACTCGGTTCGGCTGGTTCTAAGTCTTAATCTTTCTCTCTCATTTCAAAGTATCATGTCACCTTGGGCTTGTGGTTCATCGTATAGTCTTTCTCTAAGAACCGGGCGTTAGAACTTATAACGTCCTTCTGGTTCATAGTACTATTGAACACACATCTTTTGTTCTTCTAGGATATTCTACAACCGCATTTGAATGCGCCGTTGTTTCCAGACATATCCATAGAACATAGGTAGTTCCGTATAACTCATAATTTTACTATTTCTATAAGAGTTCCATTTCTTGTTTACGACACACCATTTCTACACAACAGTGTATGGTGTAGTCATTTGGGATCAAATCCCAATTTCTGATCAGTATGCCATGCATTCCTCAGATAGGTACTTGCCTCCGCGATCAAATCGCAGGCTACAAATGGATATACCTTGATGGTTCTCCACAATTGCTTAGTGTCCATTGACTTGTCAAAACACTTGCTTTTGTGGCACATCAGGTATTCTAATCCATTTCTCGAGTAATCATCAAATGATGTACTCGTACCTTATTGTCTGAGTAGGCATAGGTCTGCATACATCAGAGTCAATCAATTCTTATACTTGTCCGGATCTTACATCTTATATCCATAAAGGATTGCTTAGTCATATTATCTTCCAAATTAGATTCTTAGGTCGGAAGGTCCATTCCTTCAACTTAATTGATCAAAAATCAATTTTCGACCTTTGAACTTCTTATTTGAATAAACATGATTTAGCATAAGAATCCACAAGTACAATCGATTTAATAAAGAAAACTCTTATTAGTAACACGAGTTTTATACTACGGTTCGTTGCATCGTGGTGGACTCAGGATTCATCATTTATATATTGCTAGCTAATGTACCAGAATAGATACTATCTTTATTTCTTCTCATAACCATCAAATGATTAAAAGAAATAAAATATCTATTCATTAGAAATCCAGAACAAAGTTCTTTCTAATATGAAAGGTACATAAAAGCAATAACTCAAAATGAAATCCTATAAAATGTCCTCCATTGCAACAGCTGCCTCCTCCACAGCATTGCCCACATAGACTACGATCTTTTCTTTTCTAAGTCGTCAGGTTTCCTGGAACCCTTGCATTTAAAATGCACATACCGTCAGTGGTTCCATATCTACACACCAGGTTCCGGTAGATAATACCACTGACTATGTTTTATGACTTAAAGAAAATTTCGTACTTTCTTTGAGAGGATAATCAGACTTCCAGTACCCAGACTGTTTGCATCGAGAACACGCTTTCTCGTCCCATCTTGTGGTCCAAGTAACTTAGAACCACTGGGAATCTTTGCTTTCTTGTCCTTTCCCCCGATTCATGCCTTTAGGTTCGAAACCTTTGGCATTGGCTACAAGAGCTTGCGATTTCCGTCTCAACTCGTCTAAAAGGTCAATCATCTCAAAAACGTTTTTAAGCGTTTCCTCGAAGTGACTGGCCTTTATGAGTATCCTCATCGCTTCTTGTCTAGCCGCCTATGTCAATAGGCTCGGAAGGATAAAGCTCATTGAGTACAACCTTGTACTCTTCAACAGTTTGGGTAATGTCTAGATCTCTATTCCAATCATTATATTTAGGGACCAGTGAGTTTAAAATCCTTACGTATCACAGAAAGTGGGTTCAAAGCCATTTCCTAATCTATGAGCACATATAACAACAAACAATCGATTTAATCTCCGATATTATCTCCCTTAAATAATATCATTAAACCACTAATCACATCTAAAATCCCATCAGATATGGCAAGCCACGTGGTGTGGACGTTTACCAATCCAAATGATTTAGCAATTAGATTTGCTTCGGTCATACATCACTTATAGCGGAACCTCGTGGGGAGGAATACTATAATGCGTATCTAAGTGTAAACCATTACTCAGTACCAAAGTAAATCGTTTGGAATTGCTACATCACCGCAAGCCACGTGGTGTGGACGTTTACGACAACTTCACAACTCTTCACAATTTCTTACAACTGTCTACATCAATTAATCCAAAATCCGTCAGCATAGCAAGCCACGTGGTGTGGACGTTTACTACACCAAGAGACTTTTATAATTGACTCCCAATTACTTGATCCATTCAATCTTGTAAATCAAGACGCAGAGAATCATAAGTGAAACTCGAAGTTTCTAACCAGTGATTCACCATGCGAACGACCCTATCTCTCATCAAATGAGGGAGCCGAGCAGACAATCGATCCACCTTCAAAAGATGGTACGACTGCCTCTAATTTGTGTCCTCGACATGACCAAGTGGCTTTGGCTCCATTCCACTCCCCGGGGTGAGAATGAGTCGACTTGAAGTCAGTTTTGGAAAGACAAATTAGGCATTGTTTGATAGACTTAATCAATGTTTCTCGTAAAAGGAATTACAAGAATTCTCCTCCAATGGCTTATCTATATGAACTTCGAAAGTTCATAAAAGTCACCAAGAGAACAGCAATGGAGACCATGGATATGTTTCCATACCCTCTCCCACTTAGCTTTTTATAATAAAGGGATACGCTATCTAATGCATAATTAAATACACATAAGCATGCATACATGAAATAAAGCACATAGAATATTATCACATAATCAAAATAATACTAGAATATTATTTTCCGACTATTATGGCTTTATCGCATCTCCGTACGCATCTTCTAGTCTTTAGTCTTCGTTCTTGAATGCTCCATGTGACGGGAATATTAATTCCAATATTTAAATCTATTTATTTTTAATAAATCCAAAAGTTACTTAATTCGAAAATTAAGTCAATCGAATAAATCAAAAATAAAATTAAATATTATTAATATTTTTATTTATTTATTTTCCTATCTAATTCTATTAAATCTCTAGAATAATCTATCCAAGACCCACTTGGAATATTCTAGAAGACATCTATAATAGAATAAGGAAATAAAATAAATTTATTTTATTTTCCCTTTCTACTTCATTAAATCTCTAGAATAATCTATCCAAGACCCACTTGGAATATTCTAGATGATTTCCATAATGAAATAAGGAAATAAAATAATTTAGAACTCCTAGTCCTTCCAAATTAATTCCTTTCCTAATCCATTAAAAATTTCATAAAGGAATAATTAAATAAGTAAAAATTAATTTAGGACTCCTAAACTTTCGAAAATTAATTAATTTCCATGTCCATGAAAATTCCCATAAAATAGGAATAATCAAATAGGAAATAAATTAATTTAATAATTAATTATTTTCCTTTCTAATTCCATTAAATCTCTAGAATCCTATTCCAAGTAGAACTTAGAATATTCTAGAAGACTTCCATAATAGAATAAGGAAATAAATTAATTCCAATTAATTCTTTTCCTATTTCCATGAGAATTCTCAAAAATAGGAATACTCAAAATAGGAAAACCGAATCAATTTAGGAAAGTTGGATCTTGGCAGGAGTAGCATGGGTTGGGGATCCCCACGCCACCCCCACCATCGACCGAGGCCGAGAGGAGCACATCACCGTCGCCGCCACCCCAACCGGCCAGCCACCACCACTACCGGTGGCAGCCCACGACCAAGGGGTGCGATGGCTGCCCCTCCCACTCGATTGATCCATTACTTGGGGTCGATCATGGGGTTGATCGATCCCCGGAATCCTCCCTCTCTTCGTCTCCTCCGTCACACTTTTCCGGTCGTCGTTTCGGACTCGATCCAACGTAAAATAAATTACAAATTTATTACTACGCTATCCGGTATCGATTCTCTACATGAAAACGACCTCAAACAATTTCCGGAAAAATTAAGAACAAGCATTCACCACACAAGAACAAATAACATCACCGAGAGTTTAATAATCAAGAACATTATTATGACATTAATTAACAAAATTAAATCTAGCCATAATAATCGGAAACCCTGCAAGGTAGAACAATTTATCGAAAAATACCATGAACTAAAACCAACGCTCTGATACCAATTGTTGGAAATCGATATCCCGGAATTAATAAATTTAAATAAATAAATTATCTAATTAATTCCGACCGAAATCCTTTGGAGATCGAATATCCGGAGTTGTAAAATTGCGGAACAACAACTCCAATCGACTCCCGGTTGCCGGAACATCTCGCCACGAACCACCACGAAGCCGGACTCAACCAAACAAGCCGCCGCGGGGATAGCCCGCGGCTGTCCGGTCGAGCCCCCGCATGGGGCTCGCGGCTGAACACGGCAGCCGCCTAGGGCTGCCCTTGGCAGCCCCTTATGCACGCCCAGCCGCCCCCGGTGATCGCACGACCAGCCACGGCGAACCGTGGCTTGCGATCACCACCAGCCACCGCCGCTCGAGCGGCGGTCCAGCCGCGTGAGCGGGGCTGCTCCAGCAGCCCGCTGGTTGTGCACGGGCGATCGAGCTCGCCCTCGATCGAGTCTCGGCGTCCAGCCGAGGCTCGCCCCTCTCGACCCTCTCTTGTTCGAGCCGTTGAGCCGCCGGCGGTCCGGTGATCTTCGATCACCACCGCCCGGTTCAACCTCGACAAAGGTCGCGTTCTCGGATCTTGGTTCACGATATTTTTACGATAATTAAACGATAAAATCATAAAGAGGGTTTTACGATTTACCTCGTTCTCGTTGTTCGGAAAAACGTAGAACTCTATTTGACGACCTTGAGATCTTCCCACGTATTCCTTGCACTAGCTCGGACGTCGTGTGGGCGACGATCTACCGAACTCCATGGATCTCCTTCACGAACTCTCTAGACTAATCAAGTATGATTATCTTGTCTTGTCTAATTGTGAAGACCATGTAGTGCTTTTATAGGCTACGTAGGGGATCTTAAGGAGGTGGAATATTGGGCTTCCAATAATAGTGATTAAATTGAGCCCAAGCCCAAATCTATTAATCCTTACTATTATTAATTAATTCTATTTTCCACTATATAAAATTAATTGCACTCCCAATATTAAACCATATTATATCAAATAATATTTCTCCGGTAGTATTATTTATTCCGTGTATTTAAGATATAAATATCCATGAATAAAATTAATTTATTGCTAATTAATTTATTCATCTCTTATATCCGAGACTAGTACCATTCAACCTTAATTATTATGCGGAACGAATCCACCTGCAGGGTTTACATAATAATTCCTTATGAACTCATCTCGGGGATATTATCAACCCTTCCGGGATACACTTTCCCGTCAAGTATTCACGGCATGTCATATATAAAATATAGTGACCCAACTTAACCGGTAATTAACCCAATAATTAAATCGGTTAATTCCTTTGGTAAATCAAAGTCACTTATATTAAATATACACACCCGCAATAGTTTCGGGGATTAAGAATAAAATACACTGAGACTCGAATCGATTATCGCCGGCAATCCTAATCGATGAATCTCAACGATCCGCTCAATACACCAAGTGTACAAGTGTGATAAAATAATTAAGATAAATTATTTTCTCTATCACACAACGACTATACCGATGGATTGGTCCGTGTCCATCTAGGTCGTGAGCAACTGTTCGATTAAATACGAGTAACCGATAGTATGATCTTCTGTGCGCCCATACAACACCATACTAACTACAACGTATAAAATCCAGGACTATGATTTGCATTTATTTAATTATAAATAATTAAACGCAAATAATATATTGTTCATTTAATTAAATAGATTAGTGGCAATGGATCGTGAGTTTCCGTTACTTAAATCTAGACATTAAGTACACAACTCCAACAGGCTCGGCTAGGGTTTTGCCGCGGCTTGTCCGAGGTGGAGCTCTCGTCGGGCCCGGATCCGTGTAGGTGGTTCGCGTGGATTCCGGCGATGGGATTTCGGTCGGGTTGTCGGTTTCCGCAATTTTTGATAACCCGGGATATCGATTTCCAACAGTGGGGACCTCCAGGCGGCGGCGAGTCGCCTGGCTCGCCGCGGGGGCTTCCCATGCAGCCCCAGCCGATCGCGTGGGACGCGATCGATCGATCGCTCGAAGCCCGCCTCGCGGGGGTTCGGCTGGGGGCAGCCGCGTGCCTTCGGCTACGTGGTCTCCTCGGCCGGGCTCCGGCTCGTGAGACGGCGTTCGTGTAATCTCCGGCGAAGGGTTTTTGATCGGGCTATGGTTTCCGCAAATTTTAATAGCCCGGGATATCGAATTCCAACAATTGGTATCAGAGTGTGGTTTACGTTCGCGGTATTTTCGATAAAATTGTTCTACCTTGCAGGGTTTCCGACTATTATGGCTTAGTTAATTATTCTTTAATTATTATGTCATGATTGTTGGTTTTATTAAACTCTCGGACATGTCGAGATTCGTTTTTGGTGGTGAATGCTTGTAATAGTAAAAATTCGGGGGTTGACCGAATTTAGGTTTATTATTATTGTTCTACGTTTTTCCTGAAATTGTATAGGGTCGATTTCATGTATAGAATCGACACCGGAATTGTAATTTAAATTATTGTAATTTATTTACGTTGGATCGATGCCGAGATGACCGTCGGAGAAGACGAGGTGACGAGAGGAACTAGGGCTTGGGATCGATTGGATCGATCCCATGATGATGATGATCGATCGAAGGCAAAGGGAGGGGGCTCGATCGCCCTAGCCGCGGGCTGCCGCCGGTTCGGTGGCTGGCCGGCGTGGCTGGGCGGCGGTTCTCCTCCCCATGGCCGGCCGGTCGAAGGTGGGGTGGTGTGGGGTCTCCCAACCCATGCTACTCCTACCAAAGATCAACTTTCCTATTTTAATTCGGTTTTCCTATTTTGATTATTCCTATTTTTTGGGAATATTCATGGAATAGGAAAATAATTAATTTAGTATTAAATTTATTTTCCTATTTGATTATACCTATTATTGGGAATATTCATGGATTAGGAATAAAATAAATTTGGAAAGTATAAGAGTCCTAAATTATTTTATTTCCTTATTCCATTATGGAAATCTTCTAGAATATTCCAAGTGGGTCTTGGATAGGATTCTAGAGATTTAATGGAGTAGAAAAGGAAGATAAAATAAATAAAAATATTAATAATATTTAATTTTATTTTTGATATATTCAATTGACTTAATTTTCGAATTAAGTAACTTTTGGATTAATTGAAAATAAATAGATTTAAATATTGGAAATTATTATACTCGTCACATGGAGCATTCAAGAAACGAAGACTGAAGACTAGAAGATGCGTAGGGAGATGTGATAAAGCCATAATAGTCGGAAAATAATATTCTAGTATTATTTTGATTATGTGATAATACTATGTGCTTCATTACATGTATGCATGCTATATGTGTTTACTTTATGCACTAGATAGCGTATCCCTTGTTGTAAAAAGCTAAGTGGGAGAGGGAATGAAAACATTCCCATGGTCTCCATTCCTGCTCTCTTGGTGACTTTTATAAACTTTTGAAGTTTATATAGATAAGTCATTGGAGGAGAGTTCTTGTAATTCCTCTTACGAGAAACATTGATTAAGTTTATCAAACAATGCCTAATTTTTCTTTCCAAAGCTGATTTTAAGTCGACTCATTCTCACCCCCGGGGAGTGGAATGGAGCCAAAGCCACTTGGTCATGTAGAGGACACAAATTAGAGACTTTCGTACCATCCTTTTGAAGGTGGATCGATTGTCTGCTCGGCTCCCTCATTTATGAGAGATAGGGTTGTTCGCATGGTGAATCACTGGTAAGAAACTTCGAGTTTCACTTATGATTCTCCGCGTCTTGATTTACAAGATTGAATGAATCAAGTAATTGGGAGTCAATTATAAAAGTCTCTTGGTGTAGTAAACGTCCACACCACGTGGCTTGCTATGCTAACGGATTTTGGATTAATTGATGTAGACAGTTATAAGGAATTGTCAAGAGTTGTGAAGTTGTCGTAAACGTCCACACCACGTGGCTTGCGGTGATGTAGCAATTCCAAACGATTTACTTTAGTACTGAGTAATGGTTTACACTTAGATACGCATTATAGTATTCCTCCCCACGAGGTTACGCTATAAGTGATGTATGACCGAAGCAAATCTAATTGCGAAATCGTTTGGGTGGGTAAACGTCCACACCACGTGGCTTGCCTTACCTGATGGGATTTTAGATGTGATTAGTGATTTAATGATATTATTTGAGGGAGATAATATCGGTATTAAATTGTTTGTTTGTTTGTTTTACGTGCTTATAGGTTAAGAATGACTGTGACCCCACTTTGTGATATAATTAAGGATGAAAACTCACCGGTTCCATATAGTAATGATTGGGAACGAAATCTGGACATTGTTCAGACTGTTGAGCCTTCCGAATCCACTGTTGTCCCAACTGATGAGGACATTAAGAATGACCTCAGGGCGATGTTGAGACATAGCGTGGAAGTCGGGCAAGAGGTGATTAACATACTCATTGAATTCCCTCTCAACGAGTCTCTTAAAAAGGATTCAGCGAAAGCGGAATTTGTGCGTAAGTTAAGGACATCACAAGCTCTTGTGGCAAGGCTAAAGGAAAAGCGTGCAAAGAGACCCAGTGATTTAGAACCACGGATTGGGAGAAGCAAGCCATTAGGCAGATGCTTTCGATGCAAACAGTTTGGGCACTGGAGGTCTGATTGTCCTCTCATCAAAGGTACGAAATTTTCCTTAGTCACTGAAACATTGTCAGCGGTGATATCTACCAGCACCTGGTGTGTAGATACGGGCGCCACTGACCATGTCTGCAATTCATTGCAGGGGTTCCAGGAAACCCGGAGACTTAGAAAGGGAGAGATTGTGGTCTACATGAGCAATGCCGCGAAGGTGGCGGCTGTTGAAGTGGGAGACGTTCACTTACGCTTTAGTAGTGATAGGATTTTAGTTTTACAAAATTGTCTTTATGTACCAAATTTTATAAAGAATTTAATTTCGGTTTCTAAGCTAATTCTGAATGGATATTCTGTTTCTTTTGATCACTCTGTGGTCATAAGAAGAAATAGTGAAACTATCTGTTCTGGTACATTGATAGACGATTTGTATGTGCTAAATCCTGAGTCTAACACGATGCAACTAACCGAGAGTAATAACACATCTTCGAACACCAATAAGAGAAAGGAACCTTCTAAAATGAATCAATTATACTTGTGGCATCTAAGGCTGGGTCATATTAATTCGAATAGAATTCAAAGGTTGAAAGCTGATGGTCTCATCAGTGGTGTTGAAGGAGAGGACCTTCCAACCTGCGAATCCTGTTTGGAGGGCAAAATTACAAAGAGGACCGCCAGCACGCGTAGTAAGGGGAACTCTAGTGACCCAACTTTACCGGTAATTGTCCCAATAATAAACCGGATAAATCCTTTGGAAAATCAAAGCCACTTATATTAAATATACACACCCGCAATAGTATCGGGGATTAAGAATAAAATACACTGAGACTTAAATCAATTATCAAAGGCAATCCTAATTGATAAATCTCATGCGATCCGCCCAATACACCAAGTGTACAAGTATGATAAAATAATCAAGACCGATTATTTTCTCCCTCATACAACGACTATACCGATGGCTTGGTCCGTGTCCATCTAGGTCGTGAGCAACTGTTCGATTAAATACGAGTAACCGATAGTATGATCTTCCGTGTGACGGCGCACACCATACTAACTACAACGTATATAATCTAGAGTTCATATCACTTAAATCTAGACATTAAGTATACAACTCCAACAATATCCCACTTATACTAAGGTCTAGTCATTTCCTCCAAACTCCCGACTCCATACTCTTCACGTGCTTAATATGCACTTCCAAGAAGTGCCTTGTGAAAGAGCAATTTAGATTGTCGTTCTGAAGTTATCTTGGTGACTACAGCGTCGTCTCCCTGACGATGACTCGTATCAGGTGGTACTTGCTCTATGTGTTATCTTACACTCATGGACTTGTGATTTCTTACGTTTGCCATTGCACCGCTATTCACAATAGCCTTTGGTAAACTAAGAATCACATCTAAGTCCCAGAGGTTATCCCGGAGCCATACCAAAACTTCTGCTGCCTTAGAGACCGCTATTTGGTTATCCATGGCAGAGTCTGAAAAGCATCGTGCTTATCACTCTTCCATGTTAAAACTCCTTCTCCTTCAATAGTGAAACACATAGCCTGATATCGACTTACACCGATCCTTATTTGATTAGAAATCTAAGAGAGTGTAATCCAAAAGAAAAAACTTGTCTGCTCCGTAATCCAGAACATAGTTTCCAGTACTTCAAAAGTACTTAAAATGTTCATTACAGCAGTCGAGTATTCCTTTCCAGGATTACCTTGATATCCTCCCACTATACTAGCCGCATAGCAGATATCAGGTTCTCGTTTTCAACATCGCATTTATTAAGCTTTCCACACTCCAAGTGTAGGAAACTGCTTTAATTGCTTCTATCTCTTTTTGTGTTTCAAAACACATATCCTTAGATAGATGCATTCCGTATCTGAAAGGTAACGAACCTTTCTCGGAATCTTGCATGTTAAAACGAACCATAATCATATCTATGTAAGATGTCCAGGAGAAGTACAATGTTCTTTCCTAGAGATCCAAGATCTCAAGAACATGTCCAACTTCTTCCTTTATCTTTCATAATTATTTATCCAGACAACCATCATTTCATGTCTGATTACATCTTTACATTGTTGCCAATGATAAAATGTTATCTACATAAAACCCGAGAAACACCACCTTGTTTCCATCACGTTTCCAATACACACTATTCGTCTATGCTTTGATGAATCCATAAAATGGACTATCTCATCAATTTGCAAGTACCACGAATTCAATGCTTTGTTTCAATCCATAAATGGATCAACTAAGCTTGTACTCTAAATGATCTTGCCTCTTAGCAATAATCTTTATTGCTTTCTAAGAGAGCACATTTAGATCTAGTACTGCCTCTATGTAGATCCAGGGATCGATTTCATGTATACTAGGTCCAGAGTCCGAAGACTCTCCTAGTCTTATGAATATCTTCGGTTGTCACACAAACTCCCACTACAACGGCATTCCGGTGCATTAACAGTAATAACAGTAGGTGCAGTTAGTGGTGTACCGCTACTCAGTTCGGCTGGTTCCCAGTCCTTATCGCTTTCTCTCATTCAAAGTATTACGTCACTTTAGGCTTGTGGTTCATCTAATAGTCTTCCTCTAAGAACCGGGCATTAGAACTTATAACGTCCTTCTGGTTCATAGTACTATTGAACACACAACTTTTGTCCTTCCAGGATATTCTACAACCGCATAGAATGCGCCGTTGTTTTTCAGGACATATCCATAGAACATAGGTAGTTCCGTATAACTCATGCTTTTACTATTTCTATAAGAGTTCCATTTCTTATTTCCGACACACCATTTCTACACAAGAGTGTATGGTGTATTCTCTTGGGATCTAATCCCAATTTCTGATTAGTATGCCATGCATTCCTCAGACAGGGGCTTGCCTCCGCGATCAAATCGCAGGCTTCTAATGGATATACCTTGAAGGTTCCCTACAATAGCTTTGTGTCCATTGACTTGTCAAAACACTTTGCTTTTGTGGCACACCAGGTATGCTAATCCATTTTTCGAGTAATCATCAAATGAAGTACTCGTACCTAATTGTCTGAGTAGACATAGGTCTGCATACATCAGAGTTAATAAATTCTAATACTTGTCCGGATCTTATACCTTATATCCATAAAGGATTGCTTAGTCATGTTATCTTCCAAATCAGATTCTTAGGTCGGAAGGTCCACTCCTTCAACTTAATTGATCAAAATATCAATTTTCGACCTTTGAACTTCTTATTTGAATAAACACGACTTAGCATAAGAATCCACAAGTATAAATGATTCATTACAGAAATATCTCTTAAAAGTAAAACGAGTTATATAAAACGGTTCGTTGCATCGTGGTGGACTTAGGATTCATCATTTATATATTGCTAGCTAATGTACCAGAATAGATAATATCATTATTTCTTCTTATAACCATCAAATGATTAAAAGAAATATAATATCTATTCATTAGAAATCCAGAACAAAGTTCTTTCTAAATTGAAAGGTACACAAAAGCAATAACTCAAAATGAAATCCTATAAAATGTCATCCACTGCAACAACTGCCTCCTCCACAGCATTGCCCATGTAGACTACGATTTCTTCTTCTCCAAGTCGTCGGGTTTCCTGGAACCCTTGCATTTAAAATGCATATACCGTCAGTGGTTCCATATCTACACACCAGGTTCCGGTAGATAATACCACTGACTATGTTTTACGACTAAAGAAGATTTTGCACTTTCTTTGAGAGGATAATCAGACTTCCAGTACCCAGACTGTTTGTATCGAGAACACTTGCCTCTTGGCTTTCTCGCCCCATCTCGTGGTCCAAGAGACTTAGGACCACTGGGTTTCTTTGCTTTCTTTTTCTTTACCCCGTTTTTGCCCTTAGGTTCAAAACTTTTGGCATTGGCTACAAGAGCTTACGATTTCCGTCTCAACTCATCCAAAAGGTCCATCATCTCGAAACGTGTTTAAGCGTTTCCTCGAAATGACTGGCCTTTATGAGTATCCTCATCGCCTCTTGTCTAGCTGCTACGTCATGTCTAAACATCTCCTTGAGTTTGAACATGCAAAAGCATTTTCCCACTTCTTAAAATCAGTTATTTCCTCATCAGTTAAGACATTGGTAGGCTCGGGAGGACAAAGCTCACTTGAGTACAAACTTGTACTCTTTAACAGTCTGGGCAATGTCCAGATCTCTATTCCAATCAGTACAATCAGGGACCAGTGAGTTAAAATCCTTAAGTATCACATAAAGTGGGTTCAAAGCCATTCCTAATCTATGAGCACATATAACAACAAACAATTGATTTAATCTCCGATATTATCTCCCTCAAATAATATCATTAAACCACTAATCACATCTAAAATCCCATCAGATATGGCAAGCCACGATAGTGTGGACGTTTATCTACCCAAATGATTTAGAGATTAGATTTGCTTCGGTCGTACATCATCATTAGCGTTACTTCGATGGGAAGAATACTAAGAAGCGTACCTAAGTGTAAACCATTACTCAGTATCTAAGAAGATTGTTTGGGATACACATATTCACTGCAAGACACGATAGTGTGGACGTTTACGTTAACATACGCTACTTTACTCCCTCCTATAAATGTCTACATCAGTTAATCCAAAATCCCATTCAGTATAGCAAGCCACGATAGTGTGGACGTTTACTACACCAAAAGATTTTTATAAGAGACTCCCAATTACTTGATCCATTCTATTTTTGTAAATCAGGACGCGGAGAATCATAAGTGAAACTCGAAGTTTCTAACCAGTGATTCACCATGCGAACATCCCTATCTCTCATAAAATGAGGGAGCCGAGCAGACAATCGATCCATTTCAAGAAATGGTACGAAGGTCTCTAATTTGTGTCATCCACGTGACCAAGTGGCTTTGGCTCAATTCTACTCCCCATGGTGAGAATGAGTCGACTTGAAGTCAGCTTCAGAAAGACAAATTAGGCATTGTTTGATAAACTTAATCAATGTTTCTCGTAAAAGGAATTACAAGAATTCTCCTCCAATGACTCGTCTATACGAACTTCAAAAGTCCATAAGAGTCACCAAGAGAACAGTAATGGAGACCATGGGAATGTTTCCATTCCCTCTCTCACTTAGCTTTTTACAATAAAGGGATACGCTATCTAATGCATAATTAAACACAGAAGCATGCATACATGTAATAAAGCACATAAATATTATCACATAGTCAAAATAATACTAGAATATTATTTTCCGACTATCATGGCTTTATTCCATCTCCGTACGCATCTTCTAGTCTTTAGTCTTCGTTCTTGAATGCTCCATGTGACGAGAATATTAATCCCAATATTTAAATCTATTTATTTTCAATTAATCCAAAAGTTACTTAATTCGAAAATTAAGTCAATAGAATATATCAAAAATAAAATTAAATATTATTAATATTTTTATTTATTTTTATTTTCCTATCTAATTCTATTAAATCTCTAGAATTCCATCCAAGTCAAACTTGGAATATTTAAGAAGACTTGTATAATAGAATAAGGAAATAAAATAAATTAGGACTCTTCTACTTTCCATAATTAATTAATTTCCATCTATTGAAAATTCCCAAGAATAGGAATAATCAAATAGGAAATAAATTAATTCCAATTTAATTCTTTTCCTATTCCATGAGAGTTCCTAAAAATAAGAACACTCAAATAGGAAAACCGAATCAAATAGGAAAGTCGAATTATGGTAAGAGTAGCACGGGTTGGGAGTCCCCGCACCACCCCCACCACCACCGGTCGACCGGCCACCGGAGAGGGAACCGCCGCCGCCACCTCAGCCGCCCGGCCACCACCAGCCGGCGGCAGCCCCAGCCGAGGGGCGATCGACCCCTTCCCTTGGCTTCGATCATGGGGTCGATCATGGGGTTGATCGACCCCCCGGTTCTTCGTCCTCTTCGTCTTCTTCGTCACACTCGTTCTCCGGCGATCGTTCCAACATCGAACCAACGTAAATAAATTACAAGAATTTAAATTACAATTCCGGTATTGATTCTATAAATGAAATCGACCTATACAATTTCCGGAAAACATAGAACAATAATAATAAATCCTAAATTCGGTCAACCCCCGAATTTTTACTATTACAAGCATTCATCCACACAAAACGAATCTCGACATGTCCGAGAGTTTAATAAACGAATAATCATGGTAAAATAATTAACGAAAAATTAACCATGGTAACTGGAAATCCTGCAAGGTAGAACAATAATCGAACATATACATGAACACGAAACCAACGCTCTGATACCAATTGTTGAAAATCGATATCCCGGGCTATCAAAAATATCGCGGAACCGATAACCCGACCGAAATCCTCGATCGCCGGAGAACCAACCGCGAACCACCACGCGAGCCGGGGCCTGACCGAACACCCAGCGAGGCCCGAGGGCCGCGAGCATCCAGCCGAGCCCCCACGAGAGGGCTCGCGATCGCCTCGTAGCGATCGCTGGGATCGCTCGTAGCGATCCCCGGGCTGTTCGCAGCAGCACCGCAGCGGGTCATCATGCCCGCTGCTCGACCGAAGTCGATCACATGCCCGGCGTCCAGCGGGGCTTCCCCTTGCTACGCGTGCCGGTGGTCGAACCCTAGGGTTCGGCCGCCACCCTCGATTCTAATCGAGGGCTTTTCTTTCGATCTTCGCCGGGGATCTCGAATCCCTGTCCCCGAAGATCGTACGTTTCACGGATCGTGCGTTCATGTATATATCACGATTATAAAACGCATAATCATAAGAGGGGGTTTACGATTATACCTACGTCTCGTTGTGAAGAGAAACGAGATAGATTGAAGACCTTCGGATCTTCCCACATATTCCTTGCACTTCGTTCGAACGTCGTGTGGGCGACGATCCTCCGAACTCCTATGGATCTCCTTCACGAACTCTCTAGAATATCAAGTATGATAATCTTATGGTGTCTTGAATTGTGTAGACCATGTAGTGCTTTTATAGGCTACGTAAGGGATCTAAAGGAGGTGGAATATTGGGCTCCCAATATTAATGATTAAATTGAGCCCAAGCCCAAATCTATTAATCCATTAATATTAATTAATTTATTTTCCACTATATAAATTAATTGCACTCCCAATATCAAACCATATTATATCAAATAATATTTCTCCGGTAGTATTATTTATTCCGTGTATTTAAGATTTAAATATCCATGAATAAAATTTATTTATTGCATAATAAATTTATTCATCTCATTAATCCGAGAATAGTATCGTTCAACTTTAATTATTATGAGAAATAAATTCCACCTGCAGGGTTTACATATTAATTCCTTATGAACTCATCTCGGGGATATTATCAACACTTCCGGGATACACTTTCCCGTAAAGTATTCACAGCATGTCATATATAAAATATAGTGACCCAACTTTACCGGTAATTGTCTCAATAATTAAACCGGACAATTCCTTTGGAAAATCAAAGCCACTTATACTAAATATACACACCCGCAATAGTATCGGGGATTAAGAATAAAATACACTGAGACTTAAATCGATTATCTAAGGCAATCCTAATCGATAAATCTCAAGCGATCCGCCCAATACACCAAGTGTACAAGTATGATAAAATAATCAAGACCGATTATTTTCTCCCTCATACAACGACTATACCGATGGCTTGTTCCGTGTCCATCTAGGTCGTGAGCAACTGTTCGATTAAATACGAGTAACCGATAGTATGATCTTCCGTGTGACGGCGCACACAATACTAACTACAACTTATATAATCTAGGACTATATTTGCATATATTTAATTATAAATAATTAAACGCAAATAATTGTTTATTTAATTAAATAGATTAATGGCAATGGATCGGGAGTTAATATCACTTAAATCTAGACATTAAGTATACAACTACAACAATGGATATGTATACCTGATGCGCCACAAGAGTGATTCTTTTGACAAGTTCAAGGAATTCAAGGCTCTTGTGGAGAACCTTCGTGGTAATTCCATAAAATGTCTGCGATCTGATCGCGGAGGCGAGTACCTGTCTGGAGAATTCAAGGCATACTTGGCAGAGAATGGGATTGAATCCCAACTGACCTCACCATATACTCCTCAGCAGAATGGTGTGTCAGAAAGAATGAATAGGACTCTTATGGAAATGGTGCAATCTATGATGAGTTACTCGGATTTACCTATTATGTTCTGGGGACATGCCTTGGAAACAGCGGCGTATATTTTGAATAGGGTTCCGGCCAAAACGGTACCAACTACACCCATGGAATTGTGGAGTGGGCGCAAGCCTAACTTGAAACACATTCGGATCTGGGGATGTCCAGCACATGTGTTGCGACAAGGGGCCGATAAGTTAGAACCTAGATCAGAAATACTGTTATTTATAGGATACCCGAAAGGAACTAAAGGTGGCATGTTCTATAGTCCTACGGACCAGAAGATCGTTATAAGTACTAACGCTCGGTTCTTAGAGGAAGACTATGTCATGGACCACAAGCCCAAAAGTGACATAATGCTTGATGAGTTGAGAGGTAACAAGGAAGACTTAGATACAGCCGAACCGAGTAGTGATACACCACTAGAACCTGCACCTAACACTGTCACTGTTAATACACCGGAACGCCGTCGTAGTGGGAGGGTTGTTAAACAACCGGACAGATGGATTGGACTGGGTGAGTCTTCGGACTCGGCACCCGGAGTTCATGAAATCGATCCCTGGACCTATGATGAGGCGGTACAAGATATAGATGCGCCTTCTTGGAAGAAAGCGATGAAATCCGAAATTGAATCTATGGATTCTAATAAAGTTTGGGATCTTGTAGAACCACCAAACGGCTTAAAGCCAATTGGGTGTAAATGGGTCTACAAGAGAAAGAGAGGATCTGACGGAAAGGTTGAAATCTTTAAAGCTCGGCTTGTTGCGAAAGGATATACTCAGAAAGAGGGAATCGATTATGAGGAGACCTTCTCGCCGGTAGCCAAGATAATGTCGATCCGGATTCTCTTATCCATAGCAGCTTATATGGACTATGAGGTGTGGCAAATGGATGTCAATACAGCTTTCCTAAATGGAAGCCTTGAGGAGACGATTTATATGAAACAACCAGAAGGATTCATTGCTAAGGGGCGAGATCATCTAGTGTGCAAGCTTAATCGATCCATTTATGGATTGAAACAAGCCTCGAGATCGTGGAACCTGCGGTTTGATGAAGTAGTCCAATCTTTTGGATTCATTCAAAGCATGGACGAATCGTGTGTGTATTGGAAACGTGATGGGAAGAATGTGGTGTTTCTCGTGCTTTATGTAGACGACATCTTTCTCATTGGCAACAGTGTGAAGATGTTATCAGACATAAAGGGACGGTTGTCTAGACAATTCGATATGAAAGATTTAGGAGAGGTGGGACATGTTCTAAGGATCAAAGTTATAAGGGATCGCCGGAATAGAACATTGTACCTTTCCCAGCAATCTTACATAGACACGATTCTGGCTCGCTTTTAACATGCAAGATTCCAAGAAGGGTGAGTTACCCTTCAGCAAAGGAACTTATCTTTCTAAAGAGATGTGTCCTCAGACACAAAAGGAGAAAGATGACATGAAAGCAGTTCCCTACGCATCGGATGTGGGAAGCTTAATGTATGCAATGTTATGCACGAGACCTGATATCTATTATGCGGTTGGCATAGTGTCAAGATATCAGAGTAATCTTGGAAAGGCTCATTGGACTGCCGTAAAGAGCATTTTCAAGTATTTGCGAAATACTAAGGATTATGTTCTGAGATACGGAGCAGATAATCTGATTCCTTTGGGTTACACAGATTCGGATTTCCAAGCTGATAAGGACCGACGTAAGTCGACATCAGGCTATGTGTACACTTTGGGAGATGGAGTCATATCATGGAAGAGTGTTAAGCAAAAGTGCATTTCGGACTCTACCATGGAAGCTGAATATGTAGCAACCTCAGAGGCAGCGAAAGAATCAGTGTGGTTCCTTAAGAATCAGAATCAGCGAAAGAATCAGTGTGCCCTTCTTGTAGATCCCCTCTGCCGCCTTCAGTTCAGTCAGGAGTTGCGCAAGAGAATAAGATAGTTTACCCATATTATAGCTCATGCGAAACTGCTCAAATCTAGGGGTCAGAGACTGGAGTATGATGTCGACTTGCGTCTCAGCATCAATTTGAGCTCCTAGGATCTCAAGCTCATTCAACAGACCCATCATCTTAAGAACGTGCTCCCCTACGGGCGTTCCTTCAGACTGAGTAGTTGTCATGAGGACTCTCATGGCTTCTTGCCTTGCCGCACGATCTTGCTCCCCAAACATCTCCTTGAGGTTAAACATCATATCATAGGCAGTGTCCATCGACTCATGTTGGGTTTGGAGTACATTTGACATGGAAGCCAAAATATAACACCTAGCCATTTCATCAGCCTTTTTCCACTTCCGATATGCCAGTTTTTCCTCATCAGTTGAGGCAGCCGTGGGCTCAGCAGGGCAGACTTCATGGAGTACAAACTTGTACTCCTCCGAAGTCAGGACAATGTCTAAATTTCTCTTCCAATCAATATAGTTGGGGCCAGTGAGCTTATGCTCCTTGAGTATCATAGAAAGTGGGTTCATAGCTATTCTCTAAACCTATAAGCACATTTAAACAAACAATCAATTTAATATCCGATATTATCTCCCTCAAATAATATCATTAAATTACTAATCACATCTAAAATCCCATCAGGTAAGGCAAGCCACGTTGTGTGGACGTTTACCCACCCAAATGATTTAGCAATTAGATTTTCTTTGGTCATACATCACTTATAGCGTAACCTCGTTGGGAGGAATACTATAAGGCGTATCTAAGTGTAAACCATTACTCAGCACCAAAGTGAATCGTTTGGAATTGCTACATCACCGCAAGCCACGTTGTGTGGACGTTTACGATAACCTCACAATTCTTCACAATTCCTTAAAACTGTCTACATAAATTAATCCAAAATCCGTCAGTATAGCAAGCCACGTTGTGTGGACGTTTACTACACTAAGAGACTTTTATAATTGACTCCCAGTTACAAGATCCATTCGATTTTTGTAAATCAAGACGCGGAGAATCATAAGTGAAACTCGAAGTTTCTAACCAGTGATTCACCATGCAAACAACCCTATCTCTCATTAGATGAGGGAGCCGAGCAGACAATCGATCCACCTTAAAAAAGATGGTACGAATGTCTCTAATTTGTGTCATCCACATGACCAAGTGGCTCTGGCTCCATTCCACTCCCCGGGGTGAGAATGAGTCGACTTGAAGTCAGTTTCAGAAAGACAAATTAGGCATTGTTTGATAAACTTAATCAATGTTTCTTGTAAAAGGAATTACAAGAATTCTCCTATAATGACACATCTATACGAACTTCAAGAGTCCATAAGAGTCACCAAGAGAACAGTAATGGAGACCATGGGAATGTTTCCATCCCCTCTCCCACTTAGCTTTTTATAACAAAAGGGATACGCTATCTAGTGCATAAAGTAAACACACAAGCATGCATACAAGCAATAAAGCACATAGCACATAGTCAAAATAATGCTAGAAAATTATTTTCCGACTATCATGGCTTTATTCCATCTCCGTATGCGTCTTCTAGTCTTCAGTCTTCGTTTTTGAATGCTCCATGTGACGAGAATATTAATCCCAATATTTAAATCTATTTATTTTTAATAAATCCAAAAGATACTCAATTCGAAAATTAAGTCAATCGAATAAATTAAAAAATAAAATTAAATATTATTAATATTTTTATTTATTTATTTTCCTATCTAATTCTATTAAATCTCTAGAATAATCTATCCAAGTAAAACTTGGAATATTCTAGAAGACTCCTATAATAGAATAAGGAAATAAAATAAATTAGGACTCTTCTACTTTTCAAGATTAATTAATTTCCATTACTATGAAAATTCCCATAAAATAAGAATAATCAATTAGGAAATAAATCAATCCTAAATTAACTTTTATTCCTTTCCAATTCTATTAAATCTCTAGGATCCTATTCCAAGTAGAACTCGGAATACTCTAGAAGACTTCCATAATAGAATAAGGAATAAAATTAATTCCAATTAATTCTTTTCCTAATCCATGAGAATTCCCAAAAATAGGAAAGCTCAAATAGGAAAACCGAATCAATTAGGAAAGTGAATCTTGGTAGGAGTAGCATAGGTTGGGGATCCCCACACCACCCCCACCGCCGACCACCACCATTGCCGGGCACCACCGCCGCCGCCCCCTAGCCACGCGCCACCACCACCGGTGGCCGGCGTGGCCGGAAACCCTAGCGGGCAGCCCCTTGGCGTGGGGTCGATCGATCCTCATGGGGATCGATCATGGGGATGATCGACCTGTTGGAGTTGTGTACTTAATGTCTAGATTTAAGTATCGGTAAACTCCTGGTCATAGCATTTAACGTATTTAATTAATAAACAATTATTTGCATTTAATTATTATTAATTAATTATGCAAAATATAGTCCTGGATTTTATACGTTGTAGTTAGTATGGTGTGCATGGGCACACAGAAGATCATACTATCGGTTACTCGTATTTAATCGAACAGTTGCTCACGACCTAGATGGACATGGACCAATCCATCGGTATAGTCGTTGTGTGAGAGAGAAAATAATTTATCTTAATTATTTTATCACACTTGTACACTTGGTGTATTGGGCGGATCGCTTGAGATTTATTGATTAGGATTGCCTTGGATAATCAATTTAAATCTCAGAGTATTTTATTCTTAATCCCCGATACTATTGCGGGTGTATATATTTAATGTTAGAGACTTTGATTTTCCAAAGGAATTAACCGATTTAATTATTGGGTTAATTACCGGTTAAGTTGGGTCGCTATATTTTATATATGACATGCCGTGAATACTTGACGGGAAAGTGTATCCCGGAAGGGTTGATAATATCCCCGAGATGAGTTCATAAGGAATTATTGTGTAAACCTCATGAGTGGATTTGTTCCGCACAATAATTAAGGATGAATGGTACTAGTCTCTGATACAAGAGATGAATATAATTTATTGAGCAATAAATAAATTTATTCATGGATATTTAAATCTTAAATACACGGAATAAATAATACTACCGGAGAAATATTATTTGATATAATATGGTTTAATATTGGGAGTGCAATTAATTTATATAGTGGAAAATAAATTAATTAATATTGATAAGGATTAATGGACTTGAGCATTGAGCTCAATTTAATCTTCAATATTGGAAGCCCAATATTCCACCTCCTTATGATCCCCTACGTAGCCTATAAAAGCACTACATGGCCTTCATAATTCATAATATATAATAAGACAAGAATATAAATAGTTGATAGTTCTAGAGAGTTGAAGGAGATCCATAGGAGTTCGATAGATCGTCGCCCACACGACGTTCGAACAAGGTGCAAGGAATACGTAGGAAGATCGCAAGGTCATCAACGTTTAATTCGTTTCTCCGCACAACGAATTGAGGTAACATAATCTAAAAACCCCTCTTTGATTATGTGTTCGTTAATCGTGATATATACATGAACAAGACGATCCGGGAAAGCGTCGAAACCTAGATACGGGGATTGTTGGATCCCCGTGGGGATCGAACAAGGGGCGGTCGAACCCTAGGGTTTCGACCGCCGGTACCGCGGCAAGGGGAAGCCCCGGCTGGACGCCGGGGCATGCGATCGACGTGAAGTCGATCGCTGGGGAGTCGCTGTGGGCTGGCGCCACGGCAGACGACCTCCCCGGTCCTCCCTTGCCGGCGGTGGCGCACGAGGAGAAGCCGCGGCTGGATGCCGCGGCTGGGGGCGATCGAGCCCTAGCTCGATCGCCGGGGGGACTGCCGCGGGCTGGCGCCGCGGCTGGTGGCTCCCCCCACCTCCGGCGATGGCGGTGAGTCGCCGGACTCACCGCCCGGGGCTGCCGGTGCAGCCCGGCGATCGCATGTGCATGCGATCGCGAACCCTGCGTGGGGTTCGGCTAGGGTTTCGCCCTCGCGGCGATTCCCTCGTCGGACTCCGGTGACGTGGTGTTCGTGATCGGTTTCCGGCGATGGGTTTCGGTCGGGTTATCGGTTCCGCATAATTTTTGATAGCCCGGGACATCGAATCCCAGCAATTGGTATCAGAGCGTTTTGGTTTCGTGTTCATGTATATGTTCGATTATTGTTCTACCTTGCAGGGATTTCCGGCTATCATGGTTGGATTTAATTATTGTGTTAATTAATTATCATGATTATTCGTTTATTAAACTCTCAGACATGTCGAGATTCGTTTTGTGTGGTTGAATGTTTGTAATAGTAAAAATTCAGGGGTTGACCGAATTTAGGATTTATTATTACGTTCTATGTTTTCCGGAAAATGTATAGGGTCGATTTCATGTATAGAATCGATACCGGATAGTGTAATTTAAATTCTTGTAATTTATTTACGTTGGATCGATGCCGAGACGACCGCCGGAGAACACGTGTGACGAAGAAGACGAAGAGGACGAAAAACTGGGGGGGTCGATCATCCCCATGATCGATCCCCATGAGGATCGATCGACCCCGCCATGGGGCTGCCCGCTAGGGCTTCCGGCCACGCCGGCCACCGGAGGTGGTGGCGCGTGGCTAAGGAGGCGGCGGTGGTGGTGCCCGGTGATGGTGGTGGTCGGCGGTAGGGGTGGTGTGGGGATCCCCAACCCATGCTACTCCTACCAAGATACTACTTTCCTAATTAATTCGGTTTTCCTATTTGAGTGTTCTTCCTTTTGGAAACTCTCATGGATTAGGAAAAGAATTAATTGGAATTTATTTTATTTCCTTATTCTATTATGGAAGTCTTCTAGAGTATTCCGAATTCTACTTGGAATAGGATCCTAGAGATTTAATAGAATTGAAAAGGAATAAAAGTTAATTAAGGATTGATTTATTTCCTAATTGATTATTCCTATTTTATGGGAATTTTCATAGTAATGGAAATTAATTAATCTTGGAAAGTAGAAGAGTCCTAATTTATTTTGTTTCCTTATTCTATTATAGAAGTCTTCTAGAATATTCCAAGTTTTACTTGGATAGATTATTCTAGAGATTTAGTAGAATTAGATGGGAAAATAAATAAATAAAAATATTAATAATATTTAATTTTATTTTTGATTTATTCGATTGACTTAATTTTCGAATTAATTATCTTTTGGATTTATTAAAAATAAATAGATTTAAATATTGGGATTAATATTCTCGTCACATGGAGCATTCAAGAACGAAGACTGAAGACTAGAAGATGCATTTGAAGAAGGAGTAAAGCCATGATAGTCGGGAAAATAATTTTCTAGCATTATTTGACTATGTGATATGTGCTTTATTACTTGCATGCATGCTAATGTGTTTAATTATGCATTAGATAGCGTATCCCTTTGTTATAAAAAGCTAAGTGGGAGAGGGGATGGAAACATTCCCGTGGTCTCCATTACTGTTCTCTTGGTGACATTTATGAGCTTTCGAAGTTCATATAGATATGTCATTGGAGGAGAATTCTTGTAATTCCTTTTACAAGAAACATTGATCAAGTTTATCAAACAATGCCTAATTTGTCTTTCTGAAACTGACTTCAAGTCGACTCATTCTCACCCCGGGGAGTGGAATGGAGCCAAAGCCACTTGGTCATGTGGATGACACAAATTAGAGACCTTCGTACCATTCTTTGATAGATGGATCGATTGTCTGCTCGGCTCCCTCATCTAATGAGAGATAGGGTTGTTCGCATGGTGAATCACTGGTTAGAAACTTCGAGTTTCACTTATGATTCTCCGCGTCTTGATCTACGAGAATCGAATGGATCTTGTAACTGGGAGTCAATTATAAAAGTCTCTTAGTGTAGTAAACGTCCACACCACGTGGCTTGCTATACTGACGGATTTTGGATTAATTGATGTAGACAGTTGTAAGTAATTGTGAAGAGTTGTGAAATTATCGTAAACGTCCACACCACGTGGCTTGCGGTGATGTAGCAATTCCAAACGATGTACTTTGGTGCTGAGTAATGGTTTACACTTAGATACGCGTTATAGTATTCTTCCCCACGAAGTCACGCTATAATCGATGTATGACCAAAGAAAATCTAATTGCTAAATCATTTGGGTGGGTAAACGTCCACACCACGTGGCTTGCCTTACCTGATGGGATTTTAGATGTAATTAGTAATTTAATGATATTATTTGAGGGAGATAATATCGGACATTAAATTAATTGTTTGTTTAAATGTGCTTATAGGTTTAGAGAATAGCTATGAACCCACTTTCTGTGATACTCAAGGAGCATAAGCTCACTGGTCCCAATTACTTTGATTGGAAGAGAAATTTAGACATTGTCCTGACTTCTGAGGAGTACAAGTTTGTACTCCATGAAGTGTGCCCTGCCGAGCCCACGGCTGCCTCAACTGATGAGGAAAAACTGACATATCGGAAGTGGAAAAAGGCTGATGAAATGGCTAGGTGTTATATTTTGGCTTCCATGTCAAATGTACTCCAAACCCAACATGAGCCGATGGACACTGCCTATGATATGATGTTTAACCTCAAGGAGATGTTTGGGGAGCAAGATCGTGCGGCTAGGCAAGAAGCCATGAGAGTCCTCATGTCGACTACTCAGTCTGAAGGAACGCCCGTTGGGGAGCACGTTCTTAAAATGATGAGTTTGTTGAATGAACTTGAGGTCCTAGGAGCTTCTATTGATGCTGAGACGCAAGTCGACATCATACTCCAGTCTCTGACCCCTAGGTTTGAGCAGTTTCGTATGAGCTATAATATGGGTAAACTATCTTATACTCTTGCGCAACTCCTGACTGAACTGAAGGCGGCAGAGGGGATCTACAAGAAGGGCAAGTCTCAAGCGCTTGTAGCTACCAAGTCCAAGGGCTCGAAGCCTGTTGGAGGTAGGGGCAAGAAAAGGAAGCAAGCCTGGAAACCCAGTGGTGCCAAGAGGCATGGACCACGAGTGGGGGCTGCAAAGCCAAGAGGCAAGTGCTTCCGATGCAACAAGTCTGGACACTGGAAGTCTGAATGTCCTCTCAAAGGTACGAATTTTTCTTTAGTCGTAAAAACATATTTAGCGGTATTATCTACCAGAAATCTGGTGTGTAGATATGGAACCACTGACGGTATGTGCATTCTTGAATGCAGGGGTTCCAGAAAACCCGTCGACTTAGAGAAGAAGAGTTCGAGTCTACATGGGCGAAGCTGTTGGGGTAGCAGCGGTTGCAGTGGAAGACATTTATCTGCTTTCAGTAGTTTTAGGATTTCATTTCAAGTTTATTGCATTATGTACCCCTTTATTTTAGAAAGAACTTCTGTTCTGGATTTCTATTATTTATGAATGGATATTTTATTTCTTTAATCATTTCATGATTTGGATAAGAAATAATGGTGTTATCTATTCTGGTACATTAGATAGCAATATGTGAATGATGAATCCTTGGTCTACCACGATGCAACAATCCGTTATGTATAACTTGTTTTACTTATTAGATGTATTTCTTTATTAATCATTATACTTGTGAATTCTTATACTTAGTAGTATTTATTCAAATAAAGATTCAAAAGGTCTAAATTGATTTAATCAATTATAGTTGAAGGAATGGACCTTCCGACCTAAGAATTGAATTTGGAAGATAATACAACTAAGCATACCTTTCGGTAAAGGATAGAATTCGGACAAGTATTAAGAAAGATCAATGATATGTGTAAGGTGCGAGTAGTTATTTTAAGAATACTCGAAGAAGGATTAGAATGCTTGATGTGCCATAAAAGTGAAGTGTTTTAGTCACAAAGCAATTATGGGGAACCTTCAAAGTATATCCATTGGAAGCCTGCGACTTAGTCGCGGAGGCTACCACATAACACAATCGAAGATTGAGATTAAGTCTCAAATGACTACACCATACACTGGAGTGTAGACATGGTGTGTCAGGGATAAGAAATAGAATTCTAATAGTAAAAAGACAAGTTGTTTGGAACTACCTATGTTCTATGGATATTCCTGGAGACAACGGCATATTCAATATGGTTGTAGGATATCCTAGATGAACAAAGTATTGTGTGTTCTATAGTACTATGAACCAGAAGGACGTGTAACGCCCGGTTCTTAGAGAAAGACTATTAGAAGAACCAAAAAGCCCGAACTGACGCAGTACCTTTGCTGGAATTCGATATCCCGGGGTATCAAAAATTGCGGAACCGATAACCCCGACCGAAATCCCGTCGCCGGAAACCGATCACGAACGCCACGAAGAACCGGGCTCGACAAGAGCATCGCCGCGGGATGAACCCGCGGCTAAACCCTAGCCGAGCCCCACCGTGGGGCTCGCGATCGCGCACGAGGCGATCGCTGGGGCTGCTCCGGCAGCCCCGGGCGGTGAGTCCGGCGACTCACCGCCACCGCCCGAGGAGGGCGGTTCGCCCAGCGGCGAACCCGCCGCGGCTCCAGCCGCGGCTGCCCGGCGATCGACCACCGCGGTCGATCGCCCACCCCGGCTCCCAGCCGGGGTTCCTCCAAGCGCCGTCGCGGTCGAAGCCCTAGGGCTCGACCGCACCCCCTCGGCTCCCAGCCGAGGGCTCCTTCGAACTTCGCCGGGGATCTCGAATCCCCGTCCCCGAAGTTCGTCGTTTATCCGGATCGTGTGTTCATGCATGTATCACAATTTAATTCACATAAATTCACACGAAGGAGTTTATGATCATACCTTTTGATTTGTTGTGCGGAGAAACAAAATCAAGTTGAAGACCTTTGAATCTTCCCACGTATTCCTTGCACTCCGTTCGAACGTCGGGTGGGCGACGATCTATCGAACTCCTATGGATCTCCTTCAACTCTCTAGAATATCAAGTATGATAATCTTGTCTTATTCAAGTTATGAATTATGAAGGCCATGTAGTGCTTTTATAGGCTACGTAGGGGATCTAAAGGAGGTGGAATATTGGGTTTCCAATATTGAAGATTAAATTGA
The DNA here is from genome assembly GCA_954870475.1 of Euphrasia confusa. Lineage (NCBI taxonomy): Eukaryota > Viridiplantae > Streptophyta > Magnoliopsida > Lamiales > Orobanchaceae > Euphrasia > Euphrasia confusa. Next base: position 29,782,800 of record OX940970.1, on the reverse strand, counting down.
GCCCACTGCCCAAGTCCATTAATCCTTATCAATATTAATTAATTTATTTTCCACTATATAAATTAATTGCACTCCCAATATTAAACCATATTATATCAAATAATATTTCTCCGGTAGTATTATTTATTCCGTGTATTTAAGATTTAAATATCCATGAATAAAATTAATTTATTGCTAATTAATTTATTCATCTCTTTAATCCGAGACTAGTACCATTCAACCTTAATTATTGTGCGGAACGAATCCACTCATGAGGTTTACACAATAATTCCTTATGAACTCATCTCGGGGATATTATCAACCCTTCCGGGATACACTGTCCGGTCAATTATTCACGGCATGCCATATATGAAATATAGTGACCCAACTTAACCGGTAATTAACCCAATAATTAAATCGGTTAATTCCTTTGGTAAATCAAAGTCACTTATATTAAATATACACACCCGCAATAATATCGGGGATTAAGAATAAAATACACTGAGACTCGAATCGATTATCGCCGGCAATCCTAATCGATGAATCTCAACGATCCGCTCAATACACCAAGTGTACAAGTGTGATAAAATAATTAAGATAAATTATTTTCTCTCTCACACAACGACTATACCGATGGATTGGTCCGGGTCCATCTAGGTCGTGAGCCACTGTTTGATTAAATACGAGTAACCGATAGTATGATCTTCTGTGTGCCCATGCAACACCATACTAACTACAACGTATAAAATCTAGGACTATGATTTGCATATATTTAATTAATAAAAATTAAAAGCAAACAATTGTTTATTAATTTAATAGATTAAATGCTATGACCGGGAGCTTACCGTTACTTAAATCTAGACATTAAGTACACAACTCCAACAACCTTGGAATGAGAAAAAGGACAAAGACTAGGAACCAGCCAAACCGAGTAGAGGTACACCACACACTACACCTATTGTTATTACTGTTATACACCGGGACGCCATTGCAGTGGGAGGTTGTTAAGACAACCAGAGATGTTCATAAGACTAGAAGAGTTTTGAACTCTGGATCAGGTAAAGATGAAATCGATCCCTAGCTCTGCATAAGGGCAGTACTAGATCTAGATGTGCCTGCTTAGAAAACAATAAGGATTATTGTTAAGAGGCAAGATCATTTAGAGTACAAGCTTAGTAAATCCATTATGGATTGAAACAAAGCTATAAATCGTGGAACTTGCGAATTGATGGGATAGTCCATTTGATGGATTCATCAAAAGGCATAGACGATAGGTGTATTGGAGAAGTAATAGAAACAAGGTGGTGTTTCTCGGAGATTTTATGTAGATGACAATTTCATCATTGGCAACAATGTAAAAGATATTGTCAGACATAAGATAATGGTTGTCTAAATAAATCGAGATATAAGATTGAGTAGAAGTTAGAGCATGTTCTTGAGATCTTTTCGATCAGAACATTGTACTTCTCCCAGATATCTTATACGATTATGGTTTGTTTTAAACATGCATACTTCTGAGAAAGGTTATTGCCTTTCAAAGACAGAATATACATCTATCTAAAGGGTATGTGTTCGAACACATGAAGGAGATAGATAAGGACAAAGCAGTTTCCTATACTTCAAGTATGGAAAGCTTTATAGATGCAATGTTGTAAAACAAGAACCTGATATCAACTATGCGGTTTGCGTAGTGGGAGGATATCAAAGTAATCTAGACAAGAGATTTTCGGATGCTGTAATAGTACTTGCGAAGTATTGGATTATTAAGCAAGACGAAATCTTCTTAGATTACAGATTCTCAGATCTTAAATCAAAGGAGGACCAGTGAAAGTCGATATCAGACTATGTGTTCACTTTTAGAAAGAGGTGGAACCATGAAATGAAAGAGTGATAAGCAGGACGCTTCTCAGACTCTCTCATAACCGAATAGCAGCCTCAGAGGCAGCGGAAGTTTTGGTTAGGTTCCGGGATAACCTCTTGACTTGGATATGACTCTTAGTTTACCAAAGGCTATTGGATAGCGGTGCAGGGTAAACTGGAAGAAGTCATAAGTCAAAAGTGATGTTAACACATAGAGCAAGTACCATCTTATACGAGTCATCGTCGAGGAAGACGATGCAGTAGTCACCAAGATAACTTCAGAGCGGCAACCTAGAGTGCTCATTCACATAGTACTTCTTGGAAGTACAACTCTAAGCACGTGATGAGTATGGGAGTCGGGAGTTTGGAGGAAATGACTAGACCTTAGTACAAGTGGGAGATATATTATTAATATTTTTATTTATTTATTTTCCCATCTAATTCTACTAAATCTCTAGAATAATCTATCCAAGTAAAACTTGGAATATTCTAGAAGACTTCTATAATAGAAGACTTCTATAATTGACTTGGGCCTCGGCGAGCCTTCTCTCTACCTCGATCACTTTCTCGTATAGGTTGTTGGGATATGTCCTTCGATCCTACGTGTGCAATCGATAAAGTCATAAGGTCGTCTATGGATGTTAAATGATTATTCGATAATATTAATTGTTGGGAACAATATAATATTGATCGATAAAATCATACCTACAGGGTCACACACGAGCTCGATATTGATATACATTGCTTGATAAATATATTGATTTAGAATCAATATTTACGTGGATTTAATACACATGCATGGGATGCATGGCTTGCATGGATGCATGTCACATAGTGTGACATGGCATGCCACACAAGCAAGTGGGACCACATACAATGCATAGTGGCATGTGTATGTGGCATGACCTTTCACCTCCTTTGTAACCCCTTTGCATGATTATGGTGCATTATGATGCCCATTATGTTGTAGGTTACAAAGGGGTGTAATGGGATGCATAATGATGCACTTATATGGATGAAAATCAGATTTTCATCACACAATTGCATCAGCCACGAAATTCACAAGTAAAAGAGAGAAAAGAGGTTGTTCTTGGAGAATCAACTCGATCAAGCAAGCAAGTCATCATCCGGGTTCGTGTGCAACACGTAGAGGCCGGGCCATTTGTGCGGCTTCAACATCCGGGCGATCTAGACAAGAAGAGTGACGAGGTCATTCTCAAGGCTGATCCATGAAGGTGGTTCAATCGACTCAACACCACCTTCATCAACATCAACGAGGCACGCTACACCGGTTGTAAGTGTTCTTGTTAATATCTCTCTCTATATATATATTGGATGTATATATACATATAAATATGTGTCTATACATATATATGTGTGCACTAAGATCATGGCATAGTAGATCTATCGCTTTACACGCTTCCGCACACACGGTATATCGATCGGATCGGTATACCGGTACCTACAATTGGTATCAGAGCCTAGGGCTCGTGCACACTTTTGTGTTGGACACAATGGTTAAATCCACATAATTGGATTATTTGTTTATTTGAATCTATGTGATTAGATGTAAGGCCGGCCACCGTTAGTGGTCGGGTGAATGATTTCGTCGTTTTTTACGTTTCGATTGGCCATAGTCTTTTGAGGGCTGCGTCCCTTGGAATCATTTGTAATAGATAGGTTTTTCTATTATATTTGTATTGTACTACTTGTAAGCGATGGACTTAGTCCATGGTTCGATGGAGGATCTCGGCTCTATGGCGAAAACGAGAAGAAACGAAGCAAAACGAAGCAAGGCGGACAAAACCGGGCTGCTGGAGCCAAACGGCGGGCGCCGTTGTAGCTCCAGCGGGCGCTGTTTTGTTTCGGCGGGCGCCGTTTTGGAAACGGCGACCGCCGAAGGCCCTTTTTCTTGGCAGATTGTTCCCGGACCTTTCGGCGGGCGCCGTTTTGGAAACGGCGACCGCCGGTGTTGTTCAGCGACCGCTGGTTGTGAAACGGCGGGCGCTGTTCGTGGTTTTATGGGTACGAAATAGATTTGACCAAAATCGGAGGGCACGGAACTAAAACGGAGGGCGAGGACCAGTCCAGAAGATGTTCAAGGCCTATTTTGTTGCTTTTAATCTTTTCGTTTGAGAGTTGTGAGGTTCTAGGGGCCTTTCGATTTCGTATTTATTTGCTTTGCTAGTTATAGGTTGTTTTATGTTATAAATGTTCAACTTACATATAAACACCTATGCATGCAAGTTCCCAAAATAATGAGTATAATGTCTTGTCCAAAACATCACACCCCTAAAGCCCTCGATCATAAGTTGGTAGGTCCGCCTCAGCGAGGTACTACTTGTTATCTTGGGATAAGTGGGAGTAAGGGTTGGACCTTTACACGTGAATCTGGTTTTCTCATCGATAGATCCACTGCAGGCGTGGCTATCGAGACATGAGATGAGAATGAGATTCTCATCGACCGAGAGTGATATTAGATATCATTGACATGGGTGTGTCTACCTATCTTGAAATACTTAAGTGCGGACTCAGTCGGCTTAAAGATTTGCAAGATGAGGATCTCGGAATCGTTTTGTTCTAAGGGACAATGATATTGGATATCAATTGAACAAAATGAAATAAATAAGTACAATTGTTAGACAACCTTATTTGTTTACTGCCTTGTGGATGTTTACATACTTTAGTTATCTTTCTTTTATAGTTTATCATGTCAAATATCAACTCAATTCAAGTTTGGTTCAATTCTTGATTATGAAAAATTGAACAAATTTTCTTGATTCACAACGTAATTTGAGGATGGTCCTCAAATACGAAGACAAGGAAAATGTGTTAGATAACCACATCCTAAGATATCATTGAACAACTCAATATCATGTTCGTAGAATATGCAATGATTGAGCGGTTCGGTGTGACCATGGTCATCGCTTCAGCTAGGCTGGAAAAATGGAAATCTATGGGATCACATGTGCAACAAATGATTGGATTATTTGTTTCAAGTGACCGCCTAAATTTTTCCAATGATGATTATTTGGCAACCGATTTCATACTTCAATTTCATGATGGTTATAATGCCTTTAGGCTAAAATTTCCATATGAATGGTTTGAAGAAATCGCTTCGTGAGCTCCACGGGATGCTCAAGGCTCCTGAGCCGGCGATAGAGAAGGACCCTAAGAGGGAAATTCTTATGATATGGGATAGGGTATTCAAAAGAGCATGGGCAAGAAGGCTACTAGGGTTCCTAGGGAATCTCAATGCGTCTACTGCAAAAGTGTTGGACACTACTTGCAAACATATAAAAGTTCATATTTTATTCAATTTCAAAACAAATGCCTAATTTGTCTTTCATTTGATGGATTATAAGGTTAGGATTATTTACACCTCGGGGAGTGATTTAAATCCAAAACACTTAAGTTCATCAATGACACAAATTAGAGACTTTCGAGCCATTGGATGGCGTGAATCGATTGTCTGGTTGGCTCCCTCATATTTTATGAGAGATAGGGCTTCAATTGCATGATAATATCGCTGGTTAGAAAACTTCGATTTTTCACTTACGATTTATCACGTTTTGACATTGAGATAATTTTGAATGGAAATTTGAATGAGATTCAATTATTGGGAATAATTGAATTTGCCCAAAGTTCAAAGAAGATGTGAAGAACGGGGTTGCTTCATCTTCAAGTATTAATGATATAGACATTAAACTTCACAAATTATACTTCTTGGGTATTGGATGCCAAATGTGGTTCTCACATTTTATGTGGATGAACTACATAGAAGTATAAGTTTGGTGAATAGAGATGTCGATCTACGGGCAAGAAATGGAGCGAAGGTCGCTGCATTAGCCGTATGATCATATGATGTTGTTTTGCCTTAGGGCCTTGTTTTAGTATTATAACTATGTAATTTCGTACCTTCAACAAACAATGAATATTGGTTCAGTATTAGATACTGATGGATTAGTTTTTTCACTATTAAATAGTTTGGTAACTATTTTAGTTGTGAATTATTCTTTGTTTTGGTACGATTATTATATTGTTTATGTATACTTTAAACTTGACAAATCATATATATATCGTTAAGACCAAAGGCCAAATCGAATAAGTATCGATGAGACATAACTGAAACATTGTTGATTAGATCAAATCAAAATCTAAACATGTAACGAAGCTTCTTTTAGAAGGAATTTTTGAATCATTTGACTTGGAGTCATTTGATACATGTGAATGATGTGTGATTGAAAAGATAACAATGTCATCTTTCTTGGAGAAAGGAGAACATGTGAGTAATTAGGGATGATACATACTGATGTATGTGGAACCTATTAGTTCACAAGCACATGAAGGTTATGTTTCGGAAAAGAGAAAACAAACTATATTAGATATAGTTCGACCATTCGATGAGAGGTCTAAATGAACTACTGGTCTCTTTTGGGAACACACAATTCTAGACTTCAACTTATACACTGAATAGGAAGCTGTCAAAAGCTGTTGATAAGACACCATACTAGGTATGGAAAGGGAGGGTCCCTAAATTGTTTTCATCAAAATTTGAGGTTCTAAAAGCTTCTCTGACGAGATTTATCTCTATAGAGCTTGAACTCAAATGGGATAAAAGTTTCTTTATGGTATCCATAAGAAACTCGAGGGTACAACTTCTACGATCTATCTGAGAACAATATTTTGTTGCTCGAGATAGTGATTTTCTTGTAAAGAGTTATCTTTCCTAGAAATTCAGTGGGAGCTCGGTTGTCTTGAACGAGGTTCAAGTGAAACAACTAACGATGAATACTCAAGACTGGGTTGAGAGTATTCTTATGGTTTTGGAAGCCATACCAGCCCTCGTAGGTCCGAAAGGCATAAATCTATCTCTATTATTCGAATACTTAGATATTGTGACCAATGAGAGATATGAATTCATGCTTTTGGAAAGCGGTGAACCTTCGACCTAATTCCAAGCTATGACGAGTCCAGCTACTGAAAATTGGCATGGTGCCATGAAATCTGAGATGATATCAATATCTGATAATCAAGTTTGGAACTTGATATATTTGCATCACAGGGTTAGACCCAATGAATGCTAATAGATCTTTAAGATCTAAACAGACATATGGAAAACCTAGGGTTTTCAAAGCAAGGTTAATGGTAAAAGTCTTATTCACGAGGTGGATTATGGAAAAACTTTCACCAATTGCTTTGATTAAATCATTCAGATTATCTTAGCCATTACTACCCATCTTGATAATGAGTTATGGTAATATTGGATGTTAAAACTAACTTCTTGAATTGGATTCTAGAAGAGGCTGTGTTTTAACACAGCCAAAGAGTTTTATCGATCTTAATAAGGCTGAGAAATTATGCAAACTTATAGTTCCATTTATGGAATAAAGAAAGCATATCGGAGTAGCAATCTTGAGTTCAATGAATCCATACTGGGTATTGGATTTCAGAGGAACTCGAAAGAGTCTTGTTTTACAAGAAGATTAGTGGGAGTTACGTTGTATTAATTGTGTTGTATGTCGGTGACATACTCCTTATTGGAAACAATGTTTCTATGCTTAATTCTATTAAAGAATGGCTTGGGAATTGTTTTTCAATGAAGGATCTTGGAGAAGCACAGTACATATTGGGCATCAAGATCTGTCGGAACAGATCGAAAATGATGTTTGGACTTAGTCAAGTGACCTATTTTGATAAGGTACTTGATAAGTTCAGAATGAAAGACGCCAAAAAGGGTCTCATTCCAATGAGTCATGGCACATCTCTTAGCAAAATGCAAGGCCCTACGGGACTTGATGAGCAAAAGAGGATGGAAAACATTCCTTATGCTTTGGCAATATGGTCTATAATGTATGCCATGCTATGTACACGACCGGACGTATCGTATGCTTTGAGCATGACGAGTCAGTTTCAAGGAAATCCAGGTGAGGCGCGTTAGACTGCGACCAAGAATATTCTTATGTACCTTAGATGGACAAAAGAATTTTGTTGTCTTTGGAAGACAAAAAGAGTTGATATTAACAAGCTGTTTGAATGCTAACTTCAAAACAAACTAAGATAATTTCCGATTTTAATCTGGTTATATCTTTTGTCTGGTTAGAGGTGATATTTGCTGGAATAGTTCCATGCAATGCAATATAGCTGATTAAACTACAAAAGCTGAGCACAGTATTGCATTGGATGCAGTAATGTTGGCAGTTAGGATTTGAAAGTTCTTGAATGAACTAGGTGGCATAACTAGCTCAGCCCATCCGATAGTTCTCTATTTATAGTAGAGTTATCGCGCAAGCCAATGAGCTAGGAAGCACCACAAGTCTAAAACTGGTGCTCAGGAAGTTCCACATTATCTGGGAGATAGTTTTGTGGAGACATCGAGATAATAAAGTTGCAACTTTTGGTAAGGTTGCAAACCCGCGTTCTAAACCTCTCCAGCAGTTTAAGCTTGAGGCTTTCACGACTGCAATAGAGATCAAACATCTTAGAGATGGGTTGTGATTTCTATTACTGTATTAGATACTTTTGGAGATTTGGTAAACATTCACTCATATGTATAATACATAATTCTTCATATAAATATGGTTTAATTTATATGAATTGTCCAAATGATTAAGTTATATCAATTGGGTTATGAGGTCGACTTACCGCATAATGAAGTCCCAATGGTTGAACTGATATACTTGAATCATATAGCTGTTCCTGGTTCGTATAATCGAGTGCGGACAAACCGATAATACAAAGAACTAGATTGTAATGTGTACTATAGCGCCGCTTCATGGGCTAGTGATGTGGGACATCAAGTACAGTTACATAGATATTAGCTGGGAGCTAATGATCGAACAGACCCGACTGGAATAGTATTTAAGATTTCGAGTCATAATACTATTTCATTGACTGTCGAGCAATTTCCTCTGACCTGAGTAGTCCAGAGTAATTCCATTGTGAAATGGTGTACTTTGATACAAGTAAACGCCTTTCGTAAAAGGAGGTTATAAAACTTGTTATTGGGTATATCAGGAAGCAAGTGGGAGAGCTTGGATTGACAAGATGGGATTGTCCTCCATTTTATAATGAGATACATGTCTTACAGGCCACTTGGAGAGTCGAGACTGTGGAAAATACGTGGCCACGTCCAGATTCGTATCATAGTGATAAATCTGGTTTTACAGTCTGTCTCAAAGTCCAAGAAAGGTTTGAACCGATTGAGGATGACTCGAGTCTTGCCTCAAGTTCAAACTTAGACATAAAGTGACAAAAGGAAGTTGGAAGCACACTGGCTCTGAAGGCCAAGTGGGAGATTGTTGGGATATGTCCTTCGATCCTACGTGTGCAATCGATAAAGTCATAAGGTCGTCTATGGATGTTAAATGATTATTCGATAATATTAATTGTTGGGAACAATATAATATTGATCGATAAAATCATACCTACAGGGTCACACACGAGCTCGATATTGATATACATTGCTTGATAAATATATTGATTTAGAATCAATATTTACGTGGATTTAATACACATGCATGAGATGCATGGCTTGCATGGATGCATGTCACATAGTGTGACATGGCATGCCACACAAGCAAGTGGGACCACATACAATGCATAGTGGCATGTGTATGTGGCATGACCTTTCACCTCCTTTGTAACCCCTTTGCATGATTATGGTGCATTATGATGCCCATTATGTTGTAGGTTACAAAGGGGTGTAATGGGATGCATAATGATGCACTTATATGGATGAAAATCAGATTTTCATCACACAATTGCATCAGCCACGAAATTCACAAGTAAAAGAGAGAAAAGAGGTTGTTCTTGGAGAATCAACTCGATCAAGCAAGCAAGTCATCATCCGGGTTCGTGTGCAACACGTAGAGGCCGGGCCATTTGTACGGCTTCAACATCCGGGCGATCTAGACAAGAAGAGTGACGAGGTCATTCTCAAGGCTGATCCATGAAGGTGGTTCAATCGACTCAACACCACCTTCATCAACATCAACGAGGCACGCTACACCGGTTGTAAGTGTTCTTGTTAATATCTCTATATATATATATATTGGATGTATATATACATATAAATATGTGTCTATACATATATATGTGTGCACTAAGATCATGGCATAGTAGATCTATCGCTTTACACGCTTCCGCACACACGGTATATCGATCGGATCGGTATACCGGTACCTACAATAGGTCGCGGAGTCCTGCCTCGGGTCCCGACGTCGTTAGAATCGGGACGACGGGATGAGATCTGCGTCTGCCATGAGTCTCCCGCTCATCGGCTGTCCCGAGCTCCGGGGCCTCGTGCGCCGTTGACGCGGATAGGTACTCGGCCGGGTCGTTCAGATCGAACATCAGCCTCCTAGCCGGGGGCAGGCGCTGGTCATGACTCGCTTGCTCCGGCCCGAGGCGGTCGAACGCGCTGGTTTTAACCTGTTTTCTCGACGATAGAGATATAGGAGTAGTAAGAGCGTGCTTACGCTGGGCCAAGCTGGCCATGACTTCGTCGATCTTCCCGGGGGTATCGAGCATACTGCCCGAGAAGAGAGCCGGAGTGGCGGGAACTGGTGGATCTCGGCGTAGGCCGGGGCGTGCGCGCTAGTTGTGCCGTTCGGTAAGCAGGTGACGTCTCAGACGTCGCGCTTCGGAGCTGCTTCGTACCTGGCGACGAGCGATTCGTCGAGAACCTGGTTCCTCCAAGTGGATCTCGGCCTCCGACGCGGGATAGCATCCGTGTGTGGTCGGTGCCGGGATCGCGGGTTCATCTTCCACGGGCATCTTTGCTCGTTCTGACCTTCTCCGAGTGGCGGATCTCGAAGAGTCTGACGCCGTGGCTCCGTCTTGCTCTTGGCTGGACATATCTTCACTACAACTCTTTTCCTGGGTCTAGAAATACAACCCCCTCCTTCTAGCGCCAACTATTTTGGGTCGTTTTTGTTGGAGAGAATGAAGTACGGGGTGGATATGAGGGTTTCGCAACGACTACCAAAGCAAGTAAATTTTTATGTAGAAAGGGCTGAAATTTCCAGGCCGGGGAGGAAAAGGATAAGAATCCAAGCTCAAGAAGATAATGTCTTTTATTTCGATAATACTTTTAATCGTATATTTCGCCGCCCTTACAATGAGACGGGGAGGCCGGCTTTTATAGACGAGAGCACATGCTCATGCAGAGCCATGACATCACGACACGTTAAGTCTACCCTAGGATCATTAAATGCCGGGGCACGATTCCGAGCTGGGTTTAGGCGAGGCCCGGGGCCTGAGTTCGGCTGGGTTTGTGCGGCTCCCGTTCGGGGACTTCGACGGGGGTGCTTCCCCGTTCGTCCTTTTAGATCAATCATGAGAGCGCGCTGCTTTTCGCTCGGCCCGGGGTGGCACTTCGAGCGCGTTGAATGAGCCCGGACCCGGGGTCCGGTTGGGACTCGTTGCGGGGCTCGCCACGTCTTTTGACTCGGGACGTCGATTCCAACAGTCGCTCCTAGTTGGTCGGGCCGTGAGGATCAGCGCAGCTCCCTCCCCTCTGTCGGTTTCCCAGGGCCATGTTCTTGCATGGTCCGCATGGGCTCGGACCCGGGGTTCGGCCTAAAACTCCCTTCGTCGGTTTTGAGCGCTGCGGGCAAGCCTGCCTTCCACGTGTACAAAATGATTTTTTGTCCCCCAACAGATTTGTTCCCGCATAATAATAAGATTGAGTGGTACTATTCTCGGATATAAGAGATGAATAAATTTATTAAGCAATAAATAGATTTTATTCATGGATATTTAAATCCTAAATACACGGAATAAATAATACTACCGGAGAAATATTATTTGATATAATATGGTTTAATATTGGGAGTGCAATTAATTTATATAGTGGAAAATAAATTAATTAATATTAATGGATTAATAAATTTGGGCTTGGGCTCAATTTAATCATTAATATTGGAAGCCCAATATTTGAACGTCCTTTAGATCCCCTACGTAGCCTATAAAAGCACTACATGGTCTTCACAATTAAACACACCATAAGATTATCATACTTGATATTCTAGAGAGTTGGTGAAGGAGATCCATAGAGTTCGGAGGATCGTCGCCCACCCGACGTTCGAACGAGTGCAAGGAATACGTGGGAAGATTCAAAGGTCATCTTGATCTCGTTTCTCCGAACAACGAATCGAAGGTAAAATCGTAAACACCCTTTATGATTTTTCGATTTAATTATTGAAAATACCGTAGAACGCAAGATCCGAAGATCGAACCCCGGAGTAGACGGACGATCGCGTGGTGGTTGTGAAACCACCGGACCACGCGGACCGCCCGCCTAGGGTTTCGAGGGCGCGCGGAGCCTCGACCCTCGGCTGGGCCGAGGGCTTGCGATAGATCACTCAGATCGATCGCTGGAGCGCGGGCTGGTACCGCGCTCCACCCCACCACACGGTGGGGACCTCCAGGCGGCGGCGAGTCGCCAGACTCGCCGCGGGGGCTGCCAATGCAGCCCCAGCCGATCGCGTGGGACGCGATCGATCAATCGCTCGAACCCCGCCTCCCGGGGGTTCGGCTGGGGGTAGCCTGGTGCCTTCGGGTGCGTGGTCTCCTCGGTCGAGCTCCGGCTCGTGAGACGGCGTTCTTGTAATCTCCGGCGAAGGGTTTTTGATCGGGCTATGGTTTTCGCAAATTTTAATAGCCCGGGATATCGAATTCCAACACTGGTGACTTTTATAAACTTTTGAAGTTTATGTAGATAAGTCATTGGAGGAGAGTTCTTGTAATTCCTCTTACAAGAAACATTGATTAAGTTTATCAAACAATGCCTAATTTGTCTTTCCAAAACTGATTTCAAGTCGACTCATTCTCACCCCGAGGAGTGGAATGGAGCCAGAGCCACTTGTTCATGTCGAGGACACAAATTAGAGACCTTTGTACCATCCTTTTGAAGGTGGATCGATTGTCTGCTCGGCTCCCTTATTTATGAGAGATAGGGTTGTTCGCATGGTGAATCACTGGTAAGAAACTTCGAGTTTCACTTATGATTCTCCGCGTCTTGATTTACAAGATCGAATGGATCAAGTAATTGGGAGTCAATTATAAAAATCTTTTGGTATAGTAAACGTCCACACAAACGTGGCTTGCTATACTGAATGGGATTTTGGAATAATTGATGTAGACAGTTATAAGAAATTGTGAAGGTTTGTGAGTTATCGTAAACATCCACACAAACGTGGTTTGCGGTGACGTAGTAGTCCCAAACGATTTTCTTTAGTACTGAGTAATGGTTTACACTTAGGTGCGCTTTATAGTATTCTTCCCAACGAAGTAACGCTATAATGATGTACGACCGAAGCAAATCTAATTGCTAAATCATTTGGGTAAGTAAACGTCCACACAAACGTGGCTTGCCATATCTGATGGGATTTTAGATGTGATTAGTGATTTAATGATATTATTTGAGGGAGATAATATCGGTATTAAATTGTTTGTTTGTTTTATGTGCTTATAGGTTAAGAATAACTGTGACCCCACTTTGTGATATACTTAAGGATGAAAACTCACTGGTTCCATATAGTAATGATTGGGAACGAAATCTGGACATTGTTCAGACTGTTGAGCCTTCCGAATCCACTGTTGTCCCAACTGATGAGGACATTAAGAATGACCTCAGGGAGATGTTGAGACATAGCGTGGAAGCCGGGCAAGAGGTGATTAACATACTCACTGAATTCCCTCTCAATGAGTCTCTTAAAAAGGATTCAGCGAGAGCGGAGTTTGTGCGTAAGTTAAGGACATCACAAGCTCTTATGGCAAGGCTAAAGGAAAAGCGTGCAAAGAAGCCCAGTGGTTTCGAACCACGGAATGGGAGAAGCAAGCCATTAGGCAGATGCTTTCGATGCAAACAGGTTGGGCACTGGAGGTCTGATTGTCCTCTCATCAAAGGTACGAAATTTTCCTTAGTCACTGAAACATTTTCAGCGGTGATATCTACCAGCACCTGGTGTGTAGATACGGGCGCCACTGACCATGTCTGCAATTAATTGCAGGGTTCCAGGAAACCCGGAGACTTAGACCCTGCAGGAATTATTATGTAAACCCTGCAGTTGGATTTATTCCGCGTAATAATTAAAGTTGAATGGTACTATTCTCGGATAAAAGAGATGAATAAATTTATTGAGCAATAAATAATTTTATTCATGGATATTTAAATCTTAAATACACGGAATAAATAATACTACCGGAGAAATATTATTTGATATAATATGGTTTAATATTGGGAGTGCAATTAATTTATATAGTGGAAAATAAATTAATTAATATTAATGGATTAATAGATTTGGGCTTGGGCTCAATTTAATCATTAATATTGGGAGCCCAATATTCCACCTCCTTTAGATCCCCTACGTAGCCTATAAAAGCAGTACATGGTCTTCACAATTCAAGACACCATAAGATTATCATACTTGATATTCTAGAGAGTTCGTGAAGGAGATCCATAGGAGTTCGGAGGATCGTCGCCCACACGACGTTCGAACGAAGTGCAAGGAATACGTGGGAAGATCCGAAGGTCTTCAATCCAACTCGTTTCTCCGCACAACGAGACGTAGGTATAATCGTAAACCCCCTCTTATGATTATATGTTTTTAATCGTGATATATACATGAACGCACGATCCGGGAAACGTACGAACTTCGGGGACGGGGATTCGAGATCCCTGGTGAAGATTGAAGAACCCTCGACATGCGTCGAGGGTGGTGGCTGAACCCTAGGGTTCGACCGCCGGTACGCGCGGGCGAAGGGGAGCCCCGGCTGGACGCCGGGGTATGCGATCGACGTGAAGTCGATCGCCGGGGGTTCGCCGTGGGCTGGTGCCACGGCGGGTGGACCCCCCAGCCACCCCTCGGCCGGCGGCCTCGCGCACGAGGAGCAACCCTAGCTTCGGAAGGGGTTAGCGATCGAGCTGGGCTCGATCGCGAGGGATGCCGCGGCTGGGCCGCGGCAGGTCAGCTGGAGGCTGATCGCCCTCCTCCGGCGATGGCGGTGAGTCGCCGGACTCACCGCCGGGGGCTGCTGGGCAGCCCCAACGATCGCGTGGTGCGATCGCGAGCCCCCTCGCGGCGGAGGCTCGGCTATGGTTTTGCCGCGGCTTGTCCGCGGTGGAGCTCTCGTCGGGCCCGGCTCCGTGTAGGTGGTTCGCGTGGATTCTGGCGATGGGATTTCGGTCGGGTTGTCGGTTTCCGCAATTTTTGATAACCCGGAATATCGATTTCCAAAAATTGGTATCAGAGCGTTGGTTTCGTGTTCATGTATATGTTCGATTATTGTTCTACCTTGCAGGGTTTCCGGCTACCATGGTTTAATATTTCATTAATTATTTTACCGTGATTATTCGTTTATTAAACCCTCGGACATGTCGAGATTCGTTTTGTGTAGATGAAAATAGTAAAAATTCGGGGGTTGACCGAATTTAGGATTTATTATTATTGTTCTTTTTTTTCCGGAAAGTGTATAGGGTCGATTTCATGTATAGAATCGATACTGGAATTGTAATTTAAATTATTGTAATTTATTTACGTTGGATCGATGCCGAAACGACCGCCGGAGAAGACGTGTGACGAAGAAGACAAAAACCGGGGAGGGTCGATCATCCCCATGATCGATCCCCATGAGGATCGATCGACCCGCCGCGATGGGGCTGCCCGCTAGGGCTTCCGGCCACGCCGGCCACCGGTGGTGGTGGCACGTGGGCTGGGGGCGGCGGCGGTGGTGCCCGACGGTGGTGGTCGACGGTGGGGGTGGCGCGGGGACTCCCAACCCGTGCTACTCCTACCAAGATCCAACTTTCCTAATTTAGTTCGTTTTTCCTATTTTTAGTATTCATAAGTTTGGGAACTCTCATGGAATAGGAAAAGAACTAAATTGGAATTAATTTATTTCCTATTTGATTATTCCTATTCTTGGGAATTTTCAATAGATGGAAATTAATTAATTATGGAAAGTAGAAGAGTCCTAATTTATTTTATTTCCTTATTCTATTATAGAAGTCTTCTAAAATATTAAAAGTTTGACTTGGATGGGATTCTAGAGATTTAATAGAATTAGATAGGAAAATAAAAAAATAAAATAGAAATATTAATAATATTTAATTTTATTTTTGATATATTCGATTGACTTAATTTTCGAATTAAGTTACTTTTGGATTAATTGAAAATAAATAGATTTAAATATTGGGATTAATATTCTCGTCACATGGAGCATTCAAGAACGAAGACTGAAGATTAGAAGATGCGTACGGAGATGCAATAAAGCCATGATAGTCGGAAAATAATATTCTAGTATTATTTTGACTATGTGATAATATTTTATGTGCTTTATTACATGTATGCATGCTTATGTGTTTAATTATGCATTAGATAGCGTATCCCTTTATTGTAAAAAGCTAAGTGGGAGAGGGAATGGAAACATTCCCATGGTCTCCATTACTGTTCTCTTGGTGACTCTTATGGACTTTTGAAGTTCGTATAGACGATTCATTGGAGGAGAATTCTTGTAATTCCTTTTACGAGAAACATTGATTAAGTTTATCAAACAATGTCTGATTTGTCCTTCTGAAGTTGACTTCAAGTCGACTCATTCTCACCTCGGGGAGTGGAATGGAGCCAAAGCCACTTGGTCATGTGGATGACACAAATTAGAGACCTTCGTACCATTTCTAGAAATGGATCTATTGTCTGCTCGGCTCCCTCATTTTATGAGAGATAGGGTTGTTCGCATGGTGAATCACTGGATAGAAACTTCGAGTTTCACTTATGATTCTCCGCGTCTTGATTTACGAAAATCGAATGGATCAAGTAATTGGATGTCAATTATAAAAATCTTTTGGTATAGTAAACGTCCACACTATCGTGGCTTGCTATATTGAATGGGATTTTGGAATAATTGATGTAGACAGTTAGTTATAGGAGAAAGTAAAGGATCGTGTGTTAACATAAACGTCCACACTATCGTGGCTTGCGGTAATATACGAGTCTCGAGCAATCTTCTTAGTACTGAGTAATGGTTTACATTTAGGTACGCTTCTTAGTATTCTTCCCATCGAAGTAACGCTAATGATGATGTACGACCGAAGCAAATCTAATTGCTAAATCATTTGGATAGGTAAACGTCCATACTATCGTGGCTTGCCATATCTGATGGGATTTTAGATGTAATTAGTAATTTAATGATATTATTTAAGGGAGATAATATCGGACATTAAATTGATTGTTTGTTTATATGTGCTTATAGGTTTAGAGAATAGCTTTGAATCCACAATCTGTGATACTCAAGGAGAATAAACTCACTGGCCCCAATTACATTGATTGGAAGAGAAATTTGGACATTGTCCTGACTGCAGAGGAGTACAAGTTTGTACTCTATGAGCAATGCCCTGCTGAACCCACGGGTGCCTCAACTAATGAGGAAAGGGAAGCATATCGGAAGTGGAAAAAGGCTGATGAAATGGCTAGATGCTATATTTTGGCTTCCATGTCAAATATACTCCAAACCCAACATGAGTCGATGGCCACTGCCGAGGATATGTTGTATAACCTAAAGGATATGTTTGGGCACCAAGACCGTGCGGCAAGGCAATAAGCCATGAGAACCCTTATGACAACTACTCAGTCTGAAGGAACGCCCGTTAGGGAGCACGTTCTTAAGATGATGAGTTTGTTGAATGAACTTGATATCCTAGGAGCCCAAATTGATGGTGAGACGCAAGTCGACATCATACTCCAGTCTTTGTCCCCTAGTTTTGAGCAGTTTCGTATGAGTTATAACATTGGTAAACTATCTTATACTCTTGCGCAACTCCTGACTGAACTGAAGGCGGCAGGGGGGATTTACAAGAAGGGCAAGTCTCAGGCACTTGTAACTGTTGGAGTTGTGTACTTAATGTCTAGATTTAAGTAACGGTATACTCCCGATCATAGCATTTAATCTATTTAATTAATAAACAATTATTTGCATTTAATTATTTATAATTAAAATATATGCAAATCATAGTTCTGGATTTTATACGTTGTAGTTAGTATGGTGCTGCATGGGCGCACAGAAGATCATACTATCGGTTACTCGTATTTAATCGAACAGTTGCTCACGACCTAGATGGACACGAACTAATCCATCGGTATAGTCGTTGTGTGAGAGAGAAAATAATTTATCTTAATTATTTTATCACACTTGTACACTTGGTGTATTGGGCGGATCAGCTTGAGATTTATTGATTAGGATTGCCTTGGATAATCAATTTAAATCTCGGAGTATTTTATTCTCAATCCCCGATACTATTGCGGGTGTGTATATTTAATATTAGAGACTTTGATTTTCCAAAGGAATTAACCGATTTAATTATTGGGTTAATTACCGGTAAAGTTGGGTCGCTATATTTTATATACGACATGCCGTGAATACTTGACGGGAAAGTGTATCCCGGAAGGGTTGATAATATCCCCGAGATGAGTTCATAAGGAATTATTGTGTAAACCTCATGAGTGGATTCGTTCCGCACAATAATAAAGGTTGAACGATACTAGTCTCGGATATAAGATATGAATAATATTTATTGAGCAATAAATAAATTTATTCATGGATATTTAAATCTTAAATACACGGAATAAATAATACTAATCGGAGAAATATTATTTGATATAATATGGAATAATATTGGGAGTGCAATTTTATTTATATAGTGGAAAATAAATAAAATTAATATTGATAAGAATTAATAGATTTGGGTTGGACCCAATTTAATTTTCAATATTAGAAGCCCAATATTTATTCTCCTTATGATCCCCTACGTAGCCTATATAAGCACTACATGGTCTTCACTTTTCAAGAGAGAGAATTAATTGACCTACGCCAATCATAAAGTCTTGAGAGTGAGGAAGATCTATAGGAATCCGATAGATCGTCGCCCACACGACGTTCGGACGAGGTGCAAGGAATACGTAGGAAGATCGCAAGGTCGTCAACCGATTTCGTTTCTCCGTACAACGAATCGAAGGTATAATCGAGAATCCCCCTTCTTGAT
The DNA here is from genome assembly GCA_954870475.1 of Euphrasia confusa. Taxonomy (NCBI): domain Eukaryota; kingdom Viridiplantae; phylum Streptophyta; class Magnoliopsida; order Lamiales; family Orobanchaceae; genus Euphrasia; species Euphrasia confusa. The sequence goes on along the minus strand of OX940970.1, from coordinate 29,763,917 downwards.
TATTTGTGCTTGTTAATCGTAATATGTACATGAACAAGACGATCCGGGAAAAACGGCGATCATCGCGGACGGGGATTCGAGATCCCCGGCGAAGATCGAAAGGGGCGGTCGAAACCCTAGGGCTCGACCGCCCGGCGCGCGCGACGAGGGGCGAAGCCCCGGCTGGACGCCGGGGCACGCGATCGACTTCGGTCGATCGCTGGGGTGCCACGGGCTGGTGCCGTGGCGGACCCCAGCCGCCCTCGACGGCGGCGTGCGCAAGGGAGGAGCCCCGGCTGAAGCCGGGGCGAGCGATCGACCGCGTGGTCGATCGCATGGGAAAGCCGCGGCTGATGCCGCGGCGGGTCAGCCGGGAGCTGACCGCCCTCCTCCGGCGAAGGTGGTGAGTCGCCGGACTCACCACCGGGGGCTGTTCCGAACAGCCCCAGCGATCGCCATGCACGGCGATCGCGAACCCCAGCCGCGATGGGGTTCGGCTAGGGTTTAGCCGCGGGTTCATCCCGCGGCGACGCTCTTGTCGAGCCCGGTTCTTCGCGTGTGGTTCGCGTTCGTGGATCCGACTCGTGGGAGAAAATCGGCTGGGGGCGGGCTGCGTGTCTTCGGGCGCGTAGTCTCCAAAGGTCGGACTCCTGCGGATGAGTCGGTGTTCGTGCGATCTCCGGCGACGGGTTTTCGGTCGGGTTATCGGTTCCGCAATTTTTTTTGATAGCCCGGGACATCGAATCCCAGCAAATGGTATCAGAGCGTTTGGTTTCGTGTTCATGTATATATTCGATTATTGTTCTACCTTGCAGGATTTCCGGCTATCATGGTTGATTTAATTATTGCTTAATTAATTATCATGATTATTAAACTCTCGGACATGTCGAGATTCGTTTTGTGTGGTTGAATGTTTGTAATAGTAAAAATTCGGGGGTTGACCGAATTTAGGATTTATTATTACGTTCTTTATTTTTTCCGGAAAATGTATAGGGTCGATTTCATGTATAGAATCGATACCGGATAATGTAATTTAGATTATTGTAATTTATTTACGTTGGTTCGATGTTGAGACGATCGCCGGAAGACGAAGAAGTGACGAAGAGGATAGGGCTTGGGATCGATCCCATGATGGTGATCGACCCATGGCCTAGCCGGGGTGGCTAGGCGGCGGCGGCGCTCCTCCCCGAGTGGCCGGCCGATCCATCTAGGTGGGGATGGTGTGGGGTCTCCCAATCCCATGCTATTCCTACCAAGAAATTACTTTCCAAATTAATTCGGATTTTTCCTATTTGATTGTTCTCCTTTTTTTTTTGGAAACTCTCATGGAATAGGAAAAGAATTAATTAGAATTAATTTTATTCCTATTGATTTATTTCCTTCATGGAATTATTCAAAGATTGGGAATTTAATTAATTTAGTACTAAATTTATTTTTCCTATTTGATTATTCCTACTCATAGGAATATTCATGGATTAGGAATAAAAATAAATTTGGAAAGTAGTAAGTCCTAATTTATTTTATTTCCTTGTTCTATTATAGATATCTTCTAGAATATTCCAAGTTTTACTTGGATAGATTATTCTAGAGATTTAATAGAACTAGATAGGAAAATAAATAAATAAAAATATTAATGATATTTAATTTTATTTTTGATATATTCGATTGACTTAATTTTCGAATTAAGTAACTTTTGGATTAATTGAAAATAAATAGATTTAAATATTAGAGATTAATATTCTCGTCACATGGAGCATTCAAGAAACGAAGACTGAAGACTAGAAGATGCATATGAAGATAAAGCCATGATAGTCGGGAAAAAATAATTTCTCTAGCATTATTTTTTACTATGTGCTATGTGCTTTATTGCTTTCATGCATGCTTATGTGTTTAATTATGCATTAGATAGCGTATCCCTTTGTTATAAAAAGCTAAGTGGGAGAGGGGATGGAAACATTCCCATGGTCTCCATTACTGTTATCTTGGTGACTCTTATGGACTTTTGAAGTTCGTATAGATGTGTCATTGGAGGAGAATTCTTGTAATTCCTCTTACAAGAAACATTGATCAAGTTTATCAAACAATGCCTAATTTGTCTTTCTGAAACTGACTTCAAGTCGACTCATTCTCACCCCTGGGAGTGGAATGGAGCCAGAGCCACTTGGTCATGTGGATGACACAAATTAGAGACCTTCGTGCCATTCTTTGATAGGTGGGTCGTTTGTCTGCTCGGCTCCCTCATTCGTGAGAGATAGGGTTGTTCGCATGGTGAATCACTGGTTAGAAACTTCGAGTTTCACTTATGATTCTCCGCGTCTTGATTTACGAAAATCGAATGGATCTGGTAATTGGGAGTCAATTATAAAAGTCTCTTAGTGTAGTAAACGTCCACACCACGTGGCTTGCTACACTGACGGATTTTGGATTAATTGATGTAGACAGTTGTAAGGAATTGTGAAGAGTTGTGAAGTTGTCGTAAACGTCCACACCACGTGGCTTGCGGTAATGTAGCAATTCCAAACGATTCACTTTGGTGCTGAGTAATGGTTTACACTTAGATACGCCTTGTAGTATTCCTCCCCACGAGGTTACGCTATAAGTGATGTATGACCAAAGAAAATCTAATTGCTAAATTATTTGGGTGGGTAAACGTCCACACCACGTGGCTTGCCTTACCTGATGGGATTTTAGATGTGATTAGTAATTTAATGATATTATTTGAGGGAGATAATATCGGATATTAAATTGATTGTTTGTTTAAATGTGCTTATAGGTTTAGAGAATAGCTATGAACCCACTTTCTATGATACTCAAGGAGCATAAGCTCACTGGTCCCAACTATATTGATTAGAAGAGAAATTTAGACATTGTCCTGACTTCAGAAGAGTACAAATTTGTACTCCATGAAGTATGCCCTGCTGAGCCCACGGCTGCCTCGACTGATGAGGAAAAACTGGCATATAGGAAGTGGAAAAAGGCTGATGAAATGGCTAGGTGCTATATTTTGGCTTCCATGTCAAATGTACTCCAAACCCAACATGAGTCGATGGACACTGCCTATGATATGCTGTTTAACCTCAAGGAGATGTTTGGGGAGCAAGATCGTGCGGCAAGGCAAGAAGCCATGAGAGTCCTCATGACAACTACTCAGTCTGAAGGAACGCCCGTAGGGGAGCACGTTCTTAAGATGATGGGTCTGTTGAATGAGCTTGAGATCCTAGGAGCTCAGATTGATGCTGACACTCAAGTCGACATCATACTCCAGTCTCTGACCCCTAGTTTTGAGCAGTTTCGCATGAGTTATAATATGGGTAAACTATCTTATTCTCTTGCGCAACTCCTGACTGAACTGAAGGCGGCAGAGGGGATCTACAAGAAGGGCAAGTCTCAAGCGCTTGTAGCTACCAAGTCCAAAGGCTTTAAGCCTGGTGGAGGTAGGGGCAAGAAAAGGAAGCAAGCCATGAAACCCAGTGGTGCCAAGAGGAGTGGACCACGAGTGGGGGCTAGTAAGCTAAAGGGCAAGTGCTTCCGATGCAACAAGTCTGGACACTGGAAGTCTGAATGTCCTCTCAAAGGTACGAATTTTTCTTTAGTCGTGAAAACATAGTCAGCGGTATTATCTACCAGGAATCTGGTGTGTAGATATGGAACCACTGAGGGTATGTGCATTTTTTAATGCAGGGGTTCCAGAAAACCCGGCGACTTAGAGAAGAAGAGTTCGAGTCTACATGGGCAAAGCTGTAGAGGAAGCAGCGGTTGCAGTGGAAGACATTTATCTGCTTTTAGTAGTTATAGGATTTCATTCCAAGTTTATTGCTTTATGTACCCCTTTATTTTAGAAAGAACTTTTGTTCTGGTTCTCTATTATCAATGAATGGATATTTTATTTCTTTAATCATTTGATGGTTTGGATAAGAAATAATGGTATTATCTATTCTGGTACATTAGATAACAATATATGAATGAAGGATCCTAAGTCTGTTGGAATTCGATATCTCGGGTTATTTAAATTTGCGGAAACCAATAACCCGAACGAACCCTTCGCCGGAGATCACGCGAACACGGACTCATCCGCCGGAGTCCGGCCTTTGGAGACCACGCACCCGAAGGCACGCGGCCCGCCCCCAGCCGAACCCCCGCGAGTACGGGGTTCATGCGATCAACGGATCGCGCCACCGCGATCGATGGGTGGAGCTGCTCCCTGTTGGAGTTGTGTACTTAATGTCTAGATTTAAGTAACGGTAAACTCCCCGTCATAGCATTTAATCTATTAAATTAACGAACAATTGTTTTGCTTTTAATTACTTGATAATTAAATAAATGCAAACCATGGTTCTGGATTTTATACGTTGTAGTTAGTATGGTGTGCATGGGCACACAGAAGATCATACTATCGGTTACTCGTATTTAATCGAACAGTTGCTCACGACCTAGATGGACACGAACTAATCTATCGGTATAGTCGTTGTGTGAGAGAGAAAATAATTTATCTTAATTATTTTATCACACTTGTACACTTGGTGTATTGAGCGGATCGTTGAGATTCATCGATTAGGATTGCCGGCGATAGTCGATTCGAGTCTCAGTGTATTTTATTCTTAATCCCCGATATTATTGCGGGTGTGTATATTTAATATAAGTGACTTTGATTTACCAAAGGAATTAACCGATTTAATTATTGGGTTAATTACCGGTTAAGTTGGGTCACTATATTTTATATATGGCATGCCGTGAATAATTGACCGGACAGTGTATCCCGTAAGGGTTGATAATATCCCCGAGATGAGTTCAAAAGGAATTATTGTGTAAACCTCATGAGTGGATTCGTTCCGCACAATAATTAAGGTTGAATGGTACTAGTCTCGGATTCAAGAGATGAATATAAATTAATTAGCAATAAATTAATTTTATTCATGGATATTTAAATCTTAAATACACGGAATAAATAATACTACCGGAGAAATATTATTTGATATAATATGGTTTAATATTGGGAGTGCAATTAATTTATATAGTGGAAAATAAATTAATTAATATTAATGGGAGATTAATAGATTTGGGCTTGGGCTCAATTTAATCATTAATATTGGAAGCCCAATATTCCACCTCCTTTAGATCCCCTACGTAGCCTATAAAAGCACTACATGGTCTTCTCTTTTCTACACACATCATAACTTGAAGATCTTAATTCTTCTAGAGAGAGAAAGTAGAGAGAGAGAGAAGAGGATCCATAAGCTTGGAGGATCGTCGCCCACCCGACGTTCAAGCTAGTGCAAGGAATACGTGGGAAGATCGTAAGGTCATCATCTTGATTCCGTTTCTCCGCACAACGAATCAAAAGGTAAAATCATATACTCTCTTCTATGATTTTATGTGGATTAATTGTGATACATACATGAACGCATGATCCGGGAAAACGACGAACTTCGGGGACGGGGATTCGAGATCCCCGGCGAAGCTCGAGAGGAGCCCTCGGCTGGGAGCCGAGGGGCGATCGAACCTAGGGTTCGATCGCGGCGATCCGCGCGAAGGGACCCCGGCTGGACGCCGGGGCTAGCGATCGAGCTGGGCTCGATCGCGGGGGCGAGCCGCGGCTGTTGCCGCGGTGGTCAGCTGGGCTGACCGCCCCTCCCGACGGCGTGGGCGGTGAAGTCGCCGGACTCACCGCCCCGGGGCTGCCGGAGCAGCCCCACGCGATCGACGGCGATCGCGAGCCCCACGGTGGGGCTCGGCTAGGGTTTAGCCGCGGGTTTATCCCGCGGCGATGCTCTTGACGAGCCCGGTTCTTCGTGGTGTTCGTGATCGGTTTCCGGCGAGAGGATTTCGGTCGGGTTATTATTTTCCGCAATTTTTTTTAATGGCCCGGGATACCGAATTCCAACAATTGGTATCAGAGCGTTTGGTTTCGTGTTCATGTATGTGTTCAATTGCGTTCTACCTTGCAGGGATTCCGACTATCATGGTTTAATTAATTGTTAATTATTCGTTCAATTAATTGCTATTTAATTTACCATGATTGTTCGTTTATTAAACTCTCGGACATGTCGAGATTCGTTTTGTGTGGATGAATGCTTGTAATAGTAAAAATTCGGGGGTTGACCGAATTTAGGATTTATTATTACGTTCTATGTTTTCCGGAAAGTGTATAGGGTCGATTTCATGTATAGAATCGATACCGGAATTGTAAATTTATTTCTTGTAATTTATTTACGTTGGATCGATGCCGAGACGACCGCCGGAGAACTCATGAGACGAAGAAGACGATGAGGACGAAAAGAAAAGGGGGTCGATCATCCCCATGATCGATCCCCATGAGGATTGATCGACCCCACGCCCGGGGCTGCCCGTTAGGGTTTCCGGCCACGCCGGCCACCGGTGGTGGTGGCGCGTGGCTGGAGGACGGCGGCGGTGGTGCCCGGCGGTAGTGGTGGTCGGCGGTAGGGGGTGGTGCGGGGATCCCCAACCCGTGCTACTCCTAATCCTACCAAGATTCTACTTACCTAATTGATTCAAGTTTTCCTATTTTGAGTATTCCTAACTTTGGGAACTCTCATGAAGATAGGAAAAGAATTAATTGGAATTATTTTTATTCCTTATTCTATTATGGAAATCTTCTAGAGTATTCCGAGTTCTACTTGGAATAGGATCCTAGAGATTTAATAGAATTGGAAAGGAATAAAAGTTAATTTAGGATTGATTTATTTCCTAATTGATTATTCCTATTTTATGGGAATTTTCATAGTAATGGAAATTAATTAATCTTGGAAAGTAGAAGAGTCCCAATTTATTTTATTTCCTTATTCTATTATAGAAAGTCTTCTAGAATATTCCAAGTTTGACTTGGATAGATTATTCTAGAGATTTAATAGAATTAGATAGGAAAATAAATAAATAAAAATATTAATAATATTTAATTTTATTTTTGATTTATTCGATTGACTTAATTTTCGAATTAAGTATCTTTTGGATTTATTAAAAATAAATAGACTTAAATATTGGGATTAATATTCTCGTCACATGAAGCATTCAAGAACGAAGACTGAAGACTAGAAGACGCATACGGAGATGGAATAAAGCCATGATAGTCGGAAAATAATTTTCTAGCTTATTTTGACTATGTGATATGTGCTTTATTACTTGTATGCATGCTTATGTGTTTAATTATGCATTAGATAGCGTATCCCTTTGTTATAAAAAGCTAAGTGGGAGCGGGGATGGAAACATTCCCATGGTCTCCATTATTGTTCTCTTGGTGACTCTTATGGACTTTTGAAGTTCGTATAGATGTGTCATTGGAGGAGAATTCTTGTAATTCCTTTTACAAGAGACATTGATTAAGTTTATCAAACAATGCCTAATTTGTCTTTCTGAAACTGACTTCAAGTCGACTCATTCTCACCCCGGGGAGTGGAATGGAGCCAAAGCCACTTGGTCATGTCGAGGACACAAATTAGAGGCAGTCGTACCATTCTTTGATAGATGGATCGATTGTCTGCTCGGCTCCCTCATTTTATGAGAGATAGGGTTGTTCGCATGGTGAATCACTGGTTAGAAACTTCGAGTTTCACTTATGATTCTCCGCGTCTTGATTTACAAAATCGAATGCATCTTGTAATTGGGAGTCAATTATAAAAGTCTCTTAGTATAGTAAACGTCCACACAACGTGGCTTGCTATACTGACGGATTTTGGATTAATTGATGTAGACAGTTGTAAGGAATTGTGAAGATTTGTGAAGTTGTCGTAAACGTCCACACAACGTGGCTTGCGGTGATGTAGCAATTCCAAACGATTTCCTTTGGTGCTGAGTAATGGTTTACACTTAGATACGCTTTATAGTATTCCTCCCACCGAGGTTCCGCTATAAATGATGTATGACCAAAGCAAATCTAATTGCTAAATCGTTTGGGTGGGTAAACGTCCACACACCGTGGCTTGCCTTACCTGATGGGATTTTAGATGTAATTAGTAATTTAATGATATTATTTGAGGGAGATAATATCGGATATTAAATTGATTGTTTGTTTAAATGTGCTTATAGGTTTAGAGAATAGCTATGAACCCACTTTCTATGATACTCAAGGAGCATAAGCTCACTGGCCCCAACTACATTGATTGGAAGAGAAATTTAGACATTGTCCTAACTTCTGAGGAATACAAGTTCGTACTCCATGAAGTGTGCCCTGCTGAGCCCACGGCTGCCTCAACTGATGAGGAAAAACTAACATATCGGAAGTGGAAAAAGGCTGATGAAATGGCTAGGTGTTATATTTTGGCTTCCATGTCAAATGTACTCCAAACCCAACATGAGTCGATGGACACTGCCTATGATATGATGTTTAACCTCAAGGAGATGTTTGGGGAGCAAGATCATGCGGCAAGGCAAGAAGCCATGAGAGTCCTCATGACAACTACTCAGTCTGAAGGAACGCCCGTAGGGGAGCACGTTCTTAAGATGATGGGTCTGTTGAATGAGCTTGAGATCCTAGGAGCTCAAATTGATGCTGAGACGCAAGTCGACATCATACTCCAGTCTCTGACCCCTAGTTTTGAGCAGTTTCGCATGAGTTATAATATGGGTAAACTATCTTATTCTCTTGCGCAACTCCTGACTGAACTGAAGGCGGCAGAGGGGATCTACAAGAAGGGCAAGTCTCAAGCGCTTGTAGCTACCAAGTCCAAAGGCTTTAAGCCTGGTGGAGGTAGGGGCAAGAGAAGGAAGCAAACCCGGAAACCCAGTGGTGTCAAGAGGACTGTACCACAAATGGGGGCTGCAAAGCCAAAGGGTAAGTGCTTCCGATGCAACAAGATGGGACACTGGAAGTCTGAATGTCCTCTCAAAGGTACGAATTCTTCTTTAGTCGTAAAAACATAGTCAGCGGTATTATCTACCAGAATTCTGGTGTGTAGATATGGAACCACTGACGGTATGTGCATTTTGAATGCAGGGGTTCCAGAAAACCCGGCGACTTAGTGAGGAAGAATTCGAGTCTACATGAGCAAAGCTGTGGAGGAGGCAGCGGTTGCGGTGGAAGACATTTATCTGCTTTAGTAGTTAAATAGGATTTCATTTCAAAGTTATTGCATTATGTACCCCTTTATTTTAGAAAGAACGTTTTGTTCTGGATTTCTATTATTAATGAATGGATATTTTATTTCTTTAATCATTGGATGATTTTGATAAGAAATAATGGCATTATCTATTCTGGTACATTAGATAGCAATATATGAATGATGAATCCTTAGTCTACCACGATGCAACAAACCGTTCTATAACTTGTTTTACTTGTTAGATATTTCTTTATTAATCATTATACTTGTGAATTCTTATACTTAGTAGTATTTTTCAAATAAGATTCAAATGGTCGAAATTGATTTGATCAATTAAAGTTGAAGGAATGGACCTTCCGACCTAAGGGTTTAATTTGAAGGATAATACATCTAAGTAAACCTTTCTGGATAAAGGATAGAATTCAGACAAGTATTGGAAATGATTAGATATGCAGACATATGTGTAAATTAGAAAGGTACGAGAAATTCTCTCAGAGAATACTCGGTGATGGATTAGAATGCTTGATGTGCCATAAAAGCAAAGTGTTTTGACTAGTCAATGGACACAAAGCTATTATGGGGAACCATCAAAGTATATTCATTAGGAGCCTGTGACTCGGTCACCAAGGCCATCACTTATCTAAGTAACACATAGCATAATCAAAGATTGGGATTCAATCCCAAAGGACCGCGCCATACACTTGCGTGTAGAGATGGTGCGCTATAAAGAAATGGAAAATCTAATAGTAAAAGAACAAGTTGTTCGGAACCACCTATGTTCTATGGATATTCCTGGATACAACGGCATATTGAATATGGTTGTAGGATATCCTGGATGAACGAAGTATTGTGTGTTCTATAGTACTATGAACCAGAGGGACGTCTCGTCCGGTTCATAGAGGAAGACTATTAGATGGACCACAAAGCCTAAATTGACGTAATACCTTGAAATGAGAAGAAGGACAAAAGACTAGGAACCAGCCAAACCGAGTAGAAGTGCACCACATACTGCACCTATTGTTATTACTGTTATACACCGGGACGCCATTGCAGTGGGAGGTTGTCGGACAACCAGAGATAATCATAAGACTAGAGGAGTTCGGACTCTGGATCTAGTAAAGATGAAATCGACCCCTAGCTCTGCATAAGGGCAGTACTAGATCTAAATGTGCCTGCTTGGAACAATAAGGTTTATTGTTGAGAGGCTAGATCATTTAGAGTACAAGCTTAGTTAATCCATTTATGGATTGAAATAAAGCTATGAATCGTGGAACTTGCGAAATTATGAGATAGTCCATTTGATGGATTCATCAAAAGGCATAGACGAAAGGTGTATTGAAAACGTAATGGAAACAAGGTGGTGTTTCTCGGAGATTTTATGTAAATAACATTTCATCATTGGCAACAATGTAAAAATGCTGTCAGACATAAAATAATGGTTGTCTAAATAAATCGAGATATAAGATTGAGAAGAAGTTAGAGCATGTTCTTAAGGTCTTATGATCTAGAGATAAGAACATTGTACTTCTCCTAGATATCTTGTACGATTAAGGTTTGTTTTTAACATGCATACTTCTGAGAAAGGTTATTGCCTTTCAGAGACAGAATAAACATCTATTTAAAGGTTATGTGTTCGAACACATGAAGGAGATAGATGAGGACAAAGCAGTTCCCTATACTTCAAGTATGGAAAGCTTTATAGATGCAATGTTGTAAAACAAGAACCTGATATCAAACTATGCGGTTTGCGTAGTGGGAGGATATCAAAGTAATCTGGATAAGGGATGTTCGAATGCTGCAAGAATACTTTCATAGTACTGACTTGAGCAAGACGAAATCTTCTTAGATTACAGATTCTCAGATCCAAAAATCAGAGAAGGACCAGTGAAAGTCGATATCAGGCTATGTGTTCACTTTTAGAAAGAGGTGGAACCATGAAGTGAAAGAGTGATAAGCGGGACGCTTTTCAGACTCTCTCATAACCGAATAGCAGCCTCAGAGGCAGCGGAAGTTTTGGTTAGGTTCCGGGATAACCTCTTGACTTGGATATGACTCTTAGTTTACCAAAGACTATTGAATGGCGGTGCACGGTGAACTAGAAGAGGTCATAAGTCAAAAGTGATGTTAACACATAGAGCAAGTACCACCTGATACGAGTCATCGTCAGGGGAGACGACGTAGTAGTCACAAAGATAACTTCAGAGCGGCAACCTAGATTGCTCACTCACATAGTACTTCTCGGAAGTACACTTTAAAGCACGTGATGAGTATGGGAACCGGGAGTTTGGAGGAAATGACTAGACCTTAGTACAAGTGGGAGATTGTTGGAGTTGTGTACTTAATGTCTAGATTTAAGTAATGGTAAACTCCCCGTCATAGCATTTAATCTATTAAATTAACGAACAATTGTTTTGCTTTTAATTACTTGATAATTAAATAAATGCAAACCATGGTTCTGGATTTTATACGTTGTAGTTAGTATGGTGTGCATGGGCACACAGAAGATCATACTATCGGTTACTCGTATTTAATCGAACAGTTGCTCACGACCTAGATGGACACGAACTAATCTATCGGTATAGTCGTTGTGTGAGAGAGAAAATAATTTATCTTAATTATTTTATCACACTTGTACACTTGGTGTATTGAGCGGATCGTTGAGATTCATCGATTAGGATTGCCGGCGATAGTCGATTCGAGTCTCAGTGTATTTTATTCTTAATCCCCGATATTATTGCGGGTGTGTATATTTAATATAAGTGACTTTGATTTACCAAAGGAATTAACCGATTTAATTATTGGGTTAATTACCGGTTAAGTTGGGTCACTATATTTTATATATGGCATGCCGTGAATAATTGACCGGACAGTGTATCCCGTAAGGGTTGATAATATCCCCGAGATGAGTTCAAAAGGAATTATTGTGTAAACCTCATGAGTGGATTCGTTCCGCACAATAATTAAGGTTGAATGGTACTAGTCTCGGATTCAAGAGATGAATATAAATTAATTAGCAATAAATTAATTTTATTCATGGATATTTAAATCTTAAATACACGGAATAAATAATACTACCGGAGAAATATTATTTGATATAATATGGTTTAATATTGGGAGTGCAATTAATTTATATAGTGGAAAATAAATTAATTAATATTAATGGGAGATTAATAGATTTGGGCTTGGGCTCAATTTAATCATTAATATTGGAAGCCCAATATTCCACCTCCTTTAGATCCCCTACGTAGCCTATAAAAGCACTACATGGTCTTCTCTTTTCTACACACATCATAACTTGAAGATCTTAATTCTTCTAGAGAGAGAAAGTAGAGAGAGAGAGAAGAGGATCCATAAGCTTGGAGGATCGTCGCCCACCCGACGTTCAAGCTAGTGCAAGGAATACGTGGGAAGATCGTAAGGTCATCATCTTGATTCCGTTTCTCCGCACAACGAATCAAAAGGTAAAATCATATACTCTCTTCTATGATTTTATGTGGATTAATTGTGATACATACATGAACGCATGATCCGGGAAAACGACGAACTTCGGGGACGGGGATTCGAGATCCCCGGCGAAGCTCGAGAGGAGCCCTCGGCTGGGAGCCGAGGGGCGATCGAACCTAGGGTTCGATCGCGGCGATCCGCGCGAAGGGACCCCGGCTGGACGCCGGGGCTAGCGATCGAGCTGGGCTCGATCGCGGGGGCGAGCCGCGGCTGTTGCCGCGGTGGTCAGCTGGGCTGACCGCCCCTCCCGACGGCGTGGGCGGTGAAGTCGCCGGACTCACCGCCCCGGGGCTGCTGGAGCAGCCCCACGCGATCGACGGCGATCGCGAGCCCCACGGTGGGGCTCGGCTAGGGTTTAGCCGCGGGTTTATCCCGCGGCGATGCTCTTGACGAGCCCGGTTCTTCGTGGTGTTCGTGATCGGTTTCCGGCGAGAGGATTTCGGTCGGGTTATTATTTTCCGCAATTTTTTTTAATGGCCCGGGATACCGAATTCCAACACTCCCAGCAGCCCCCGCGGCGAGTCCTGCGACTCGCCGCCGCTTGGAGGTCCCCACCGTCGAGGTGGGGTGGGGTGCGGCTCCAGCCCGCGCCCCCGGCGATCGATCGTGAGATCGATCGCATGCCCGCGGCCAAGCCGTTGGTCTCTCCTCCTCACGCCCCCGAACCCTAGCCGGGCGATTCCATGTGGTCCGGTGGCTTCGCCACCACCACATGATCGTCCGTCTACTCCGGGCTCGATCTTTTGGATCTTTGTTCTTCGATAATTGATTCAATAAAACAAGAATTAAATAGCAATTATTTAATTCACCTTTCGATTCGTTGTGCGGAGAAACGAGATCTTATGATGACCTTGAGATCTTCCCACGTATTCCTTGCACTAGCCCGGACGTCGTGTGGGCGACGATCTACCGAACTCCATGGATCCTCCTCTCTACTTTCTCTCTCTAGAATTGTGTTCTTCAAGTTATGAGAATAGAGAAGACCATGTAGTGCTTTTATAGGCTACGTAGGGGATCTTAAGGAGATGGAATATTGGGCTTCCAATAATAGTGATTAAATTGAGCCCAAGCCCAAATCTATTAATCCTTACTATTATTAATTAATTCTATTTTCCACTATATAAAATTAATTGCACTCCCAATATTAAACCATATTATATCAAATAATATTTCTCCGGTAGTATTATTTATTCCGTGTATTTAAGATATAAATATCCATGAATAAAATTAATTTATTGCTAATTAATTTATTCATCTCTTATATCCGAGACTAGTACCATTCAACCTTAATTATTATGCGGAATGAATCCACCTGCAGGGTTTACATAATAATTCCTTATGAACTCATCTCGGGGATATTATCAACCCTTCCGGGATACACTGTCCGGTCAATTATTCACGGCATGCCATATATGAAATATAGTGACCCAACTTAACCGGTAATTAACCCAATAATTAAATCGGTTAATTCCTTTGGTAAATCAAAGTCACTTATATTAAATATACACACCCGCAATAATATCGGGGATTAAGAATAAAATACACTGAGACTCGAATCGATTATCGCCGGCAATCCTAATCGATGAATCTCAACGATCCGCTCAATACACCAAGTGTACAAGTGTGATAAAATAATTAAGATAAATTATTTTCTCTCTCACACAACGACTATACCGATGGATTGGTCCGTGTCCATCTAGGTCGTGAGCAACTGTTCGATTAAATACGAGTAACCGATAGTATGATCTTCTGTGCGCCCATGCAACACCATACTAACTACAACGTATAAAATCTAGGACTATGATTTGCATATATTTAATTATAAATAATTAAATGCAAATAATTGTTTATTTAATTAAATAGATTAATGGCAATGGATCGTGAGTTTGCGTCACTTAAATCTAGACATTAAGTACACAACTCCAACAATCTCCCACTTGTACTAAGGTCTAGTCATTTCCTCCAAACTCCCGACTCCCATACTCATCACGTGCTTAAGTTGTACTTCCAAGAAGTACTATGTGAATGAGCACTCTAGGTTGCCGCTTTGAAGTTATCTTGGTGACTACAGCGTCGTCTCCCTCGACGATGACTCGTATCAGGTGGTACTTGCACTATGTGTTATCTAACACTTATGGACTAGTGATTTCTTACCATTTGCCATCGCATCGCTATTTACATAGCCTTTGGCAAATTAAGAATCACATTTAAGTCCCAGAGATTATCCCGGAGTTATACCAAAACTTCCCCTGCCTCTGAGGCCGCTATTTGGTTACCCATGGTAGAGTCCGAAAAGCATCGTGCTTATCACTCTTCCATGTTAAAACTCCTTCTCCTTCAATAGTGAAACACATAGCCTGATATCGACTTACACCGGTCCTCATTTGATTAGAAATCCAAGAGAATGTAATCCAAAGGAAATGCTCGTCTGCTCCGTAATCCAGAACATAGTTTCTAGTACTTCGAAAGTACTTAAAATGTTCATTACAGTAGTTGAGTATTCCTTTCTAGGATTACCTTGATATCCTCCCACTA
This sequence comes from Euphrasia confusa, assembly GCA_954870475.1. Taxonomy (NCBI): domain Eukaryota; kingdom Viridiplantae; phylum Streptophyta; class Magnoliopsida; order Lamiales; family Orobanchaceae; genus Euphrasia; species Euphrasia confusa. The sequence goes on along the minus strand of OX940970.1, from coordinate 29,748,849 downwards.
TGCTAACCGCATAGCCGATATCAGGTTCTCGTTTTCAACATTGCATTTACCAAGCTTTCCTCACTGTAAGTGTAGGAATCCGCTTTGATTGCTTCTATCTCCTTTTGTGTTCCAAAACACATATCCTTAGATAGATGCATTCCGTGTCTGAAAGGTAACGAACCTTTCTCGGAATCTTGCATGTTAAAACGAACCATAATCATATAAGATATCTAGAGAAGTACAATGTTCTTTTCTTGAGATCCTAGATCTTAAGAACATGCTCTAACTTCTTCTTTATCTCATATATCGATTTTTCTAGACAACCATCATTTTATGTCTGACAACATCTTTACATTGTTACCAATGATAAAATGTTATCTACATAAAACCTCCGAGAAACACCACCTTGTTTCCATCACGTTTCCCATACACACGATTCGTCAATGCCTTTTGATGAATCCATAAAATGGACTATCTCATCAATTTGCAAGTACCAAGAACTCTAGCTTTGTTACAATCCATAAATGGATCAACTAAGCTTGTACTCTAAATGATCTCGCCTCTTAACAATAATCCTTATTGTTCTCCAAGAAGGCACATTTAGATCTAGTACCGCCTATATGTAGATCCAGGGATTGATTTCATGTATACTAGGTCCAGAGTTCGAAACTCTCTTAGTTTCATGAAAAATCTCCGGTTGTTATACAACCTCCCACTACAACGGCGTTCCGGTGTATAAACAGTAATAACAGTAGGTGCAGTTAGTGGTGTACCGCCACTCGGTTCGGCTGGTTCTAAGTCTTAATCGTTTTCTCTCTTATCAGAAGTATCATGTCATTTTGGGCTTGTGGTTCATCTAATAGTCTTCCTCTAAGAACCGGGCGTTAGAACTTATAACGTCCTTCTGGTTCATAGTACTATCGAACACACACCTTTTGTTCTTCTAGGATATTCTACAACCACATTTGAATGTGCCGTTGTTTCCAAGACATATCCATAGAACATAGGTAGTTCCGTTTAACTTATGCTTTTACTATTTCTATAAGAGTTCCATTTCTTATACCCGACACACCAATCCTACAGAGGACTGTATGGTGTAGTCACTTGGGATCCAATCCCAAGTTCTGATCAGTATGCCATGCATTCCTCAGACAGGTACTTGCCTCCGCGATTAAATCGAAGGCTACAAATGGATATACCTTGATGGTTCTCCACAATAGCTTTGTGTCCATTGACTTGTCAAAACACTTGCTTTTGTGGCACATCAGGTATTCTAATCCATTTCTCGAGTAATCATTAAATGAAGTACTCGTACCTTATTGTCTGAGTAGACATAGGTCTGCATACATCAGAGCCAATCAATTCTTATACTTGTCCGGATCTTATGTCTTATATCCAAAAAGGATTGCTTAGTCGTATTATCTTCCAAATTAGATTCTTAGGTCGGAAGGTCCACTCCTTCAACTTAATTGATCTTACAATCAATTTTCGACCTTTGAACTTCTCATTTGAATAAATATGACTTAGCATAAGAATCCACAAGTATAAATGATTTAATAAAGAAATCTCTTATTAGTAAAACGAGTTATGTATAACGGTTCGTTGCGTCGTGGTGGACTCAGGATTCTTCATTTATATATTGCTAGCTAATGTACCAAAATAGATATTATCATTATTTCTTCTTATAACCATCAAATGATTAAAAGAAATAAAATATCCATTCATCAGAAATCCAGAACAAAGTTCTTTCTAATATGAAAGGTACATATATGCAATAACTCAAAATGAAATCCTATAAAATGTCCTCCACTGCAACAGCTGCCTCCTTACAGCATTGCCCACGTAGACTACGATCTTTTCTTTTCTAAGTCGTCGGGTTTCCTGGAACCCTTGCATTTAAAAATGCACATACCGTCAGTGGTTCTATATCTACGCACCAGGTTCCGGTAGATAATACCACTGACTATGTTTTACGACTAAAGAAATTTCGTACCTTCTTTGAGAGGATAATTAGACATCCAGTACCCAGACTGTTTGTATCGAGAATACTTGCCTCATGGCTTTCTCGTCCCATCTCGTGGTCTAAGCAACTTAGGACCACTGGGATTTTTTTGCTTGCTTTTCCTTTTCCCCGATTTTGCCCTTAGGTTCGAAACCTTTGGCATTGGCTACAAGAGCTTGCGATTTCCGTCTCAACTCGTCCAAAAGGTCAATCATCTCAAAAACGTGTTTTAAGTGTTTCCTCGAATGACTGGCCTTTATGAGTATCCTCATCGCTTCTTGTCTAGCCGCCTATGTCAATAGGCTCGGGAGGACAAAGCTCATTGAGTACAACCTTGTACTCTTTAACAGTTTGGGTAATGTCTAGATCTCTATTCCAATCATTACATTCAGGGACCAATGAGTTTATAATCCTTAAGTATCACATAAAGTGGGTTCAAAGCCATTTCCTAATCTATGAGCACATATAACAACAAACAATCGATTTAATCTCCGATATTATCTCCCTTAAATAATATCATTAAACCACTAATCACATCTAAAATCCCATCAGATATGGCAAGCCACGTGGTGTGGACGTTTACCAATCCAAATGATTTAGCAATTAGATTTGCTTCGGTCATACATCACTTATAGCGGAACCTCGTGGGGAGGAATACTATAATGCGTATCTAAGTGTAAACCATTACTCAGTACCAAAGTAAATCGTTTGGAATTGCTACATCACCGCAAGCCACGTGGTGTGGACGTTTACGACAACTTCACAACTCTTCACAATTTCTTACAACTGTCTACATCAATTAATCCAAAATCCGTCAGCATAGCAAGCCACGTGGTGTGGACGTTTACTACACCAAGAGACTTTTATAATTGACTCCCAATTACTTGATCCATTCAATCTTGTAAATCAAGACGCGGAGAATCATAAGTGAAACTCGAAGTTTCTAACCAGTGATTCACCATGCGAACGACCCTATCTCTCATCAAATGAGGGAGCCGAGCAGACAATCGATCTAGTCATCAAATGACACGAAAGTCTCTAATTTGTGTCCTCGACATGACCAAGTGGCTTTGGCTCCATTCCACTCCCCGGGGTGAGAATGAGTCGACTTGAAATCAGTTTTGGAAAGACAAATTAGGCATTGTTTGATAAACTTAATTAATGTTTCTCGTAAAAGGAATTACAAGAATTCTCCTCCAATGACTTGTCTATACGAACTTCAAAAGTCCATAAAAGTCACCAAGAGAACAGCAATGGAGACCATGGATATGTTTCCATACCCTCTCCCACTTAGCTTTTTATAACAAAGGGATACGCTATCTAATGCATAATTAAATACACATAAGCATAATAACAAACATACATTTCATGCAAGTACGTTCACAAATAATCAAATAATTACTCAAGCAAAAATTATTTCTCGACTATTCGTACCTTGATGAATTCCAGCATGCTTGCCTTGAGTCTTCATTCTACGTCTTGAATACTTTGCCGAGCGACGGAAAAATTCTTTGATTCTCATATTTAATTTTACTCCAATTAAATAAAATCAATACCATTGATTTCCATATTTAATTCTATTTTAAATAAAATCCAAGATTATCCAATTCAAAATAAATTTTGAATTAATCTAATGATTTTAAATAAAATACTTAAATTAAATAAAATCAATATTATTAAAATCCATTTATTTCCATATTTAATTCTATTCTAAATAAAATCCAAGATTTTCCAATCCAAAATAAATTTTGAATTAATCTAATGATTTTAAATAAAATACTTAAATTAAATAAAATCAATATTTTAATAATTTCTCAATCCTATTTAAATTAGATCTCAAGAATTCTAATCAAAATCGAATTTTGATTCTTCTTAAGACTTCTAATCCAAGTAGGTATAGGATATCTAGAGAAACTAGGATTTTCTTTCCTAATTTAACTCTCCATCTAATTCCATTATTTAATTCCATAATTAAGAAATCTAATCCAAATAGAATTTGAATTAATTCCAAAATTAAATTAAATAAAATTAGAAAGATTAAATTATTTCCTGAAAGATCGGATTTACCGGGACGAACCGAGAAACGAATTCCGGTCGACCCAACATCGAACCCGCGGGCTTGGTCGTGTATCTCACCATGCAAGACCGCATGGCCACACAACATCAATTCCATTCAGCCACCATGCAAGACCAAGCATTATGAATTAATTCATACAGTCCACATGCAAAGGAATGAATCCATTCAGCCGTACATGCAAAACCAAAAGACCACGCACGTGCATAAAAAAAAACAGCAGCGCGCTTGTCTTCTCCGGCAAGGGGCGTACCAGCAGTAGCCCAGTCGATCTCCGGCATGATGTCTCCTCCGACGAACCATGCCATCGACTTCGACACAGCAGCAGCCCGCACACGGAGACCCCCGAGCATGGAACACCAGCAGCCCGTCCGAGCCGAAGCCGAAGCCGCAACCCACGAGCCGCCGCGTGTAGCGGCTGAACCGCCACCCGGCTGTGCTTGTAGCCACGCCGCCGACTGCCCCGACTTCCGGCGATGGAGATCACCAAGTCGAGCAGCCCAGCAGCCCGCTGCGAGCCCGTACAGCCTGCACAGCAGCAGCCCGCTCCGAGCCCACGGTTGAACCGGTTCGATTTCCGAAAACCCTCGATTTTAATATTTAATTTTTCCGACCAACACGATTCATACAAGAGAGAAAATCAAGTACGTAGAACAATATAGCACAATAATTTAATAAAATTAAATTAATCTATGGCCATAAACATCGAGAATCGATTATCAAAACAATTAACGAAAAACGTAACCTTACGCTCTGATACCAATTGTTGGAATTCGATATCCCGGGTTATTTAAATTTGCGGAAACCAATAACCCGAACGAACCCTTCGCCGGAGATCACGCGAACACGGACTCATCCGCCGGAGTCCGGCCTTTGGAGACCACGCACCCGAAGGCACGCGGCCCGCCCCCAGCCGAACCCCCGCGAGTACGGGGTTCATGCGATCAACGGATCGCGCCACCGCGATCGATGGGTGGAGCTGCTCCCAGCAGCCCCCGCGGCGAGTCCGGCGACTCGCCGCCGCTTGGAGGTCCCCACCGTCGAGGTGGGGTGGGGTGCGGCTCCAGCCCGCGCCCCCGGCGATCGATCGTGAGATCGATCGCATGCCCGCGGCCAAGCCGCGAGTCTCTCCTCCTCACGCCCCCGAACCCTAGCCGGGCGATTCCATGTGGTCCGGTGGCTTCGCCACCACCACATGATCGTCCGTCTACTCCGGGCTCGATCTTTTGGATCTTTGTTCTTCGATAATTGATTCAATAAAACAAGAATTAAATAGCAATTATTTAATTCACCTTTCGATTCGTTGTGCGGAGAAACGAGATATTATGATGACCTTGAGATCTTCCCACGTATTCCTTGCACTAGCCCGGACGTCGTGTGGGCGACGATCTACCGAACTCCATGGATCCTCCTCTCTACTTTCTCTCTCTAGAATTGTGTTCTTCAAGTTATGAGAATAGAGAAGACAATGTAGTGCTTTTATAGGCTACGTAGGGGATCTTAAGGAGGTGGAATATTGGGCTTCCAATAATAGTGATTAAATTGAGCCCAAGCCCAAATCTATTAATCATTACTATTATTAATTAATTCTATTTTCCACTATATAAAATTAATTGCACTCCCAATATTAAACCATATTATATCAAATAATATTTCTCCGGTAGTATTATTTATTCCGTGTATTTAAGATATAAATATCCATGAATAAAATTAATTTATTGCTAATTAATTTATTCATCTCTTATATCCGAGACTAGTACCATTCAACCTTAATTATTATGCGGAATGAATCCACCTGCAGGGTTTACATAATAATTCCTTATGAACTCATCTCGGGGATATTATCAACCCTTCCGGGATACACTGTCCGGTCAATTATTCACGGCATGCCATATATGAAATATAGTGACCCAACTTAACCGGTAATTAACCCAATAATTAAATCGGTTAATTCCTTTGGTAAATCAAAGTCACTTATATTAAATATACACACCCGCAATAATATCGGGGATTAAGAATAAAATACACTGAGACTCGAATCGATTATCGCCGGCAATCCTAATCGATGAATCTCAACGATCCGCTCAATACACCAAGTGTACAAGTGTGATAAAATAATTAAGATAAATTATTTTCTCTCTCACACAACGACTATACCGATGGATTGGTCCGTGTCCATCTAGGTCGTGAGCAACTGTTCGATTAAATACGAGTAACCGATAGTATGATCTTCTGTGCGCCCATGCAACACCATACTAACTACAACGTATAAAATCTAGGACTATGATTTGCATATATTTAATTATAAATAATTAAATGCAAATAATTGTTTATTTAATTAAATAGATTAATGGCAATGGATCGTGAGTTTGCGTCACTTAAATCTAGACATTAAGTACACAACTCCAACAAAGTCTACCACGATGCAACAAACCGTTTTATAACTAGTTTTACTTATTAGATACATTTCTTTGTTAAATCATTATACTTGTGAATTCTTGGACTTAGTAGTATTTATTCAAATAAGATTCAAAGGTCGAAATTGATTTGATCAATTATAGTTGAAGGAATGGACCTTCCGACCTAAGAATTGAATTTGGAAGATAATGCAACTAAGCGGACCTTTTTGATAAAGGATGGAATTCGGACAAGCATTGAAATTGATTGACGATGATATATGCAGACATATGTGTACTTAGAAAGGTACGAGTTGTTCCTAGAGAATACTCGAATATGGATTAGAATACTTGATGTGCCACAAAAGCAAAGTGTTTTGACAAGTCAATGGACACAAAGCTATTGTGGGGAACCTTCAAAGTATATTCATTGGAAGCCTGCGATTTGATCGCGGAGGCTATTACCTATCGAAGTAAACACATAGCATAAATCAAAGAATGGGATAGGATCCCAAATGACTGCACCATACACTCCTTTGTAGAAGTGGTGTGTCGGGAAATAAGAAATGAGGTTCTAATAGTAAAGGAAAAAGTTATACGGAACTACCTATGTTCTATGGATACTCCGGGAAAGACAAACGACACATTTAATGTGTGGTTGTAGGATATCCTAGAAGAACAAAAGATTGTATGTTCAATAGTACTATGAACCAGAAGGACGATATGTCGCCCGGTTCTTAGAGGAAGACTATTAGATGAACTACAAAGCCCGAAGTAATGTAATACCTTGCAATGAGAGAAAGAAGACTGAGAACCGGCCAAACCGAGTAGCGGTACACCACAAACTGCACCTACTGTTATTACTGTTAAATACACCGGAACGCCATTGCAGTGGGAGGTTGTTAGGCAACCAGAGATCTTCATAAAGACTAGAGGAGTTTTGAACTCTGGATCTAGTAGAGATGAAATCGATCCCTAAGTTCTGCATAAGGGCGGTACTAATCTAAATGTGCCTACTTTGAAAGCAATAAGTATTATTGTTAAGAGGCAAGATCATTTAGAGTACAAGCCTAGTAGATCCATTTATGGATTGTTACAAAGCTATGAATCGTGGAACTTGCGAATTGATGAGATAGTCCATTTAAAGGACTCGTCAAAAGGCATAGACGAAAGGTGTATTGGAAACGTGATGGAAACAGGGTGGTGTTTCTCGGAATTTTATGAAGATAACATTCTATCATTGGCGACAATGTAAGGATATTATCAGACATAAAATGATGGTTGTCTAAATGAATCGAGATATAAGATTGAGAGGGAGTTAGATCATGTTCTTAGGATCTTTCGATCTCAAGATAAGAACATTGTACTTCTCCAAGATATCTTATACGATTATGGTTTGTTTTGAACATGCATAATTCTGAGAAAGGTTATTGCCTTTCAGAAACAGAATACATCTATCTAAAGGTATGTGTCTTGAACACATGAAAGGAGATTAGTAAAGCAATTCCCTATACCTTGGTGTATGGAAAGCTTGATGAATGCAATGTTGAAAAATGAGAACCTGATATCATACTATGCGGTTAGCGTAGTGGGAGGATATCAAGGTAATCTCTTGGAAAGATATTCGGATGCTGTAAAAGTACTTTCGAAGTACTGGATTACGAAGCAACACGAATTCTTCTTAGATTACATATTCTCAGATCTCAAATCAGAGAAGGACCAGTGTAAGTCGATATCAGGCTATGTGTTCACTTTTAAGGGGTGGAATCTTAATATGGAAGAGTGATAAGCTCGACGCTTTTCGGACTCTATCATAACCGAAAGGCAGCCTTAGAGGCAGCGGAAATTTCTGTTGGATTCCGGGATAGCCTCTGTGTTAGAATTCGATATCCCGGGCTATTAAAATTTGCGGAAACCATAGCCCGATCAAAAAACCATTCACCGGAGATCACACGAACACCGACGAACGCGTCGGAGTCCAGCCGAGGAGACCACACGCCCGAAGACGTGCGGCTGCCCCCAGCCGAACCCCCGCGTCGCGGGGTTCACGCGATTGCACGCCGATCGCGTCCAGCGATCGGTCGGGGTGGGGCTGTCCAGCAGCCCCCGCGGCAAGTCCGGCGACTCACCGCCGCCTAGAGGTGAAACACCTTCACGGTGGGGAGGGGAGGCACCAGCCCGCACCCTCCGCGATCGATCCATGCGATCGATCGCATGCCCTCGGCCCCAGCCGAGGGTTCGACCCTCACGCCCCACGAAACCTTAGTCGGGCGATTGGCATGGTCCGGTGGTTTCACCACCACCACGCGATCGTCCGTCTAATCCGGGGTTCGATCTTCAGATCTTGCGTTTGAAGGTATCGGTATACCGATCCGATTGATATACCGTGTGTGCGGAAGCATGTAAAGCGATAGATCTACTATGCCATGATCTTAGTGCACACAAATATGTATAGACACACATATTTATATATATATATATATATATATATATATATATATATATATATATATATATATATATAGAGAGAGAGAGAGAGAGATATCAACGAGATCTTACTTTTGGTGACGAAGTGATTCGTTGATGCCGATGAGGTGGTGTTGAGTCGATTGAACCACCTCAAATGGATCAGCCTCGAAATGTACAACTTTGGTATGACCTAGTCACGCCTTTGGATCACCCGGATGTTGAAGCCGAACAAATGGCCCGGCCTCTACGTGTTGCACACGAACCCGGATGATAAACACCTTGCTTGTTTGAAGTGGTTCTCCAAGAACATTCTCTCTTCTCACTCTTTCTTGTGAATTTCGTGGCTGATGATGATGGTGTTAGAATGAGACATGAAAATCTGATTTTCATGCTCATTATACCCCTTTTACTTCACATGTAACCCCCACCATAATGTGTGTGTCATAACCACACATAATGGGGTGTTATGGTGAAGTTCAAAGGTCATCTCCACATAATCATGCCAAATCATGATATGTGGTCTCATTGGCTTGTGTGGCATGCCATGTCACACTATGTGACATGCATCCATGCAAGCCATGCATCCCATGCATGGGAATCAAATCCACGTAAATATTGATTCTAAATCAATATATTTATCAAGCAATGTATATCAATATCGAGCTCGTGTGTGACCCTGTAGGTATGATTTTATCGATCAATATTATATTGTTCTCAACAATTAATATTATCGAATAATCATTGAACATCCATAGACGACCTTAGGACTTTATCGATTGCACACGTAGGATCGAAGGACATATCCCAACAATCTCCCACTTGGCCTTCAGAGCCAGTGTGCTGCCAACTTCCTGTTGTCACTTTATGTCTAAGTTTGAACTTGAGGCAAGACCCGAGTCATCCTCAATCGGTTCAAACCTTTCTTGGACTTTGAGACAGACTGTAAAACCAGATTTATCACTATGATACGAATCTGGACGTGGCCACGTATTTTCCAGAGTCTCGACTCTCCAAGTGGCCGGTAAGACATCTATCCCATTATAATATGGAGGACAATCTCATCTTGTCAATCCAAGCTCTCCCACTTGCTTCCTGATATACCCAATACCAAGTTTTATAACCTCCTTTTACGAAAGGCGTTCATTTGTATCAAAGTACACCATTTCACAATGGAATCACTCTGGACTACTCAGGTCAGAGGAAATTGCTCGACAGTCAATAAAATAGTATTATGACTCGAAATCTTAAATACTATTTCAGTCGGGTCTGTTCGATCATTAGCTCCCAGCTAATATCTATGTAATTGTACTTGATGTCCCACATCACTAGCCCATGAAGCTGCGCTATAGTACACCTTACAATCTAGTTCATTGTATTATCGGTTTGTCCGTATTCGATTATACGAACTAGGAACAAGCATATGATTCAAGTATATCAGTTCAACCATTGGGACTTCATTATGCGGTAAGTCGACCTCATAACCCAATCGATATTACTTAATCATTTGGACAATTCATATAAATTAAACCATATTTATATGAAGAAATATGTATTATACATATGAGTGAATGTCTACCAAATCTCCAAAAGTATCTAATACAGTACTAGAAATCACAACCCATCTCTAAGATGTCTGATCTCTATTGCAGTCGTGAAAGCCTCAAGCTTAAACTGATGGAGAGGTTTAGAAAGCGGGTTTGCAACCTTACCAAAAGTTGCAACTTTATTATCTCGATGTCTCCACAAAACTATCTCCTAGATAATGTGGAACTTCCTGAGCACCAGTTTAGACTTGTGGTGCTACCTTGGCTCATTGGCTTGCGCGATAGCCCTACTATAAATAGAGAACTATCGGATGGGCCGAGCTAATTACGCCACCTAGTTCATTCAAGAACTTTCAAATCCTAACTGCCAACATTACTGCATCCAATGCAATACTGTGCTCAGCTTCTGTAGTTTAATCAGCTATATTGCATGGCATGGAACTATTCCAGCAAATATCACCTCTAACCAGACAAAAGATATAACCAGATTAAAATCGGAAATTATCTTAGTCTGTATTGAAGTTAACATTCAAACAGCTTGTTAATATCAACTCCTTTTGTCTTCCAAAGACAACAAAATATTCTTTAGTACATCTAAGGTACATAAGAATATTCTTGGCCGCAGTCTAATGCGCCTCACCTGGGTTTCCTTGAAACCGAGTCGTCATGTTCAAAGCATACGATACGTCCAGTCGTGTACATATAAGGAATGTTTTCCATCCTCTTTTGCTCATCAAGTCCCGTAGGGCCTTGCATCTTGCTAAGAGATGTGCCATGACTCATTGGAATGAGACCCTTTTTGGCGTCTTTCATTCTGAACTTATCAAGCACCTTTTCAAAATAGGTCGCTTTACTAAGTCCAAACATCCTTTTCGATCTGTTCCGACAGATCTTGATGCTCAATATGTACTGTGCTTCTCCAAGATCCTTTATTGACAACCATTTTCAAAGCCATTCTTTAACAAAATTAAGCATAGGAATGTTGTTTCCAATAAGGAGTATGCCATCGACATACAACACATTAAACACAACGTAACTCCCACTGACCTTCTTGTAAACACAAGATTCTTCTATGTTCCTCTGAAATCCAAAGCCCAGTATGGATTCATTGAACTGAAGATTCTAACTCCGAGATGCTTGCTTTAATCCATAAATGGATCTATTAAGCTTGCATACTCTCTCAGCTTAATTAGGATCGATAAAACTCTCTGGTTGTGTCATAAACACATCCTCTTCTAGAATCTCATTCAAGAAGGCGGTTTTAACATCCATTTGCCATATCTCATAATCATAATGAGCTGCAATGGCTAAGAGAATCCGAATGGATTTGATCATAGCAACTGGTGAAAAGGTTTCATCATAATCCACTCCGTGAATTTGATTAAATCCTTTTGCCACCAACCTTGCTTTGAAAACACTATGTTTTCCATCAATGTCTGTTTTTATCTTTTAAATCCATTTGCTTCCAATGGGCCTAGTCCCTTTAAGCAAATCGACCAAGTTTCAAACTTGATTTTTAGACATCGATTCTATTTCGGATTTCATGGCACCCTGCCATTTCTCGGAATCTGGACTCGTCAAAGATTGGATATAGGTCGAAGATTCATTGCTTTCTAAAAGCATGATTTCATAGCTCTCATTTGTCAGAATACCTAAGTATCTGTCAGGTTGAGTTCTAATCCTTCCGGACCTTCGAGGGTTAGGTGTGGTTTCCAAAACCACTGGAGTACTCTCGAAAAATTCATCCATATCAGTTTGTTCTACTTGAACCTCGTTCAAGAAAACTGAGCTCCCACTGACTTTCTAGGAAAGATTACTCTTTTCAAGAAAATCACTATCTCGAGCAACAAAATATTGTTCTCAGATAGATCGTAGAAGTTGTACCCTCGAGTTTCTTGTGGATACCATAAAGAAACTTTGATCCCATTTGAGTTCAAGCTCTATAGATATAAATCTCGTCAGAGAAGCTTTTAGAACCTCAAATTTTGATGAAAACAATTTAGGGACCCTCCCTTTCCATACCTAGTATGGTGTCTTATCAACAGCTTTTGACAGCGCCCTATTCAGTGTATAAGTTGAAGTAAAGAATTGTGTGTTCACAAAAGAGACCAGTAGTTCATTTATACCTCTCATTGAATGGTCGAACTATATCTAATATAGTTTGTTTTCTCTTTTCCGAAACATAACCTTCATGTGTTTTTGAACTGATAGGTTCCACATACATCAGTATGGATCATCCCTAATAAATCACTCACATGTTCTCCTTTCTCCAAGAAAGATGACATTGTTATCTTGTCCATCACACATCATCCACATGTATCAAATGACTCCATGTCAAATGATTCTAGAATGCATTCTAAAAGAATCTTCGTTACATATTTAGATGTTGATTTGACCTAATCAACAATGTTATAGTTATGTCTCATTGAGACTTATTCGATTCGGCCTTTAGTGTTAATGTTATATATGATTTGTCAAGTTTAAAGTATACATAAACAATATAATAATCGTACCAAAACAAAGAATAATTCACAATTAAAATAGTTACCAAACTATTTAATAGTGAAAAACTAATCCATCAGTATCCAATACTGAACCAATATTCATTGTTTATTGAAGGTACGAAATTACATAGTTATAATACTAAAACAAGGCCCTAAGGCAAAACAACATCATATGATCATACGGCTAATGCAGCGACCTTCGCTCCATTTCTCGCCCGTAGATCGACATCTGTACTCACCAAACTTATACTTCTATATAGTTCCTCCACATACAAATGTGAGAACCACATTTGGCATCCAATACCCAAGAAGAGTTTAATGTCTATAACATTAATACCTGAAGATGAAGCAACCCCAATCTTCACATCTTCTTTGAACTTTGGGCTAATTCAATTATTCCCAATAATTGAGTCTTATTTGAATTCCCGTTCACAATTATTCCAATATCAAAACGTGATAAATCGTAAGTGAAAACTCGAAATTTTCTAACCAGCGATATTATCATGCAATTGAAGCCCTATCTCTCATAAAATATGAGGGAGCCAACCAGACAATCGAATCACGCCATCCCATGGCTCGAAAGTCTCTAATTTATGTCATTGATGAACAAAGTGTTTTGGATTAGATCACTCCCCGAGGTGAAAATAATCCTAACTTTAGAATCCATCATGTGAAATGATGGAGTTGTATTCTAAATGTCTAGTTTAGTGCAAATACGGAACTCCTTATCTATACCTTAATTCGAGATATGATTCAAGCATGATTGCATTTAATGCAATAGTCCTTGATGTATACGTTGTAGACAGTATGGCGTGAGGAGACACGCGGAAGATCATACTGTCGGTTACTCGTATACTATCGAACAGTAGCTCACGACTTAGATGGACAGGGACAATCCATCGGTACGTCGTAGTGTGACTGGTAGATAGTCGGTCTTGACTATCATGTTACACTCGTACACTTGGTGTATTGAGTAGGACCACGGGAGGGCGTTCGATTTATACTAATCGCAGTAATCGAACTAGACCTCAGATATTACGGATATACGACTTCCTAATCCCTATATAATTATAGGTGCGTGTGTCCAGTTCTCGGTTCTTTGACTTACTAGTGAGTGAGACTAATTGATTAGTCAATATTCTCGGTAAATTGGGAATCGGAATTGTACACACGGCATGCTATAGATTATAGACAGGAAACCGTGCCCCGTTTATCGGGTTGGTGATGTCCCCGAGATGAGCTCATAAAGTTTATCATGTAAACCCTGCACGTGGATTCATTCCACATGATAATAAGGATGAGTGGTACTAGTCTCGGATAACAAGAAACGAATTAATTTAATTATTAGTAATTGAAATTAATTCGTGGACATACGATATCTTAAACACGAGGAAAGTCGTATATGTAATTCGGCGGAATTATTATTTTTGAAATAATATAAATTAATTATTGGGAATTCAATTATAATTTTATAGTGGAATTAATTATAATTAAAATTGTGGAATTTAATTAAGGTTTGCCTTTTGATACGCCGAGTTAATTAAATTGCAATTTAGCCTAATAATTAATTTCCATAAGGTCCCTGGTGTAGCTCTATAAATACCTCACCCTCTCTTTCTCTAAACCTAAGTTTCGCCGCAATAATTAATTATGTGGAGAGAAAATAATTGTTAGCGCAATTAATTCTTTTTCTCTACTTAATTAATTTAGTTTGCGCAATAACTTAATCTATAGAAATTAATTTGCTAGCGCAAATATATTTCTAGAGACAGAATAAAATTCTCACGGTGGGTTCAAGAGAGAAAGGAGAAGAGGAAGGTTCAGCGGATCGTTGCCCACTCAACGGCTGAACGTCGGGGATAGAGACATACACCGGAAGGCTTCGTGGTCTCAACAATTCGGCTTCTCCGAATCACGCGACAAAGGTATAAGAAATCGAACCCTAATTCCGCTTTTATTTGATTTCTTTCTCGTTGAAAATACATCAGATCTAAGATCGGGTTTCGGGTGTCGTGGATCGTGTTCCTCGACTACTGGGGGTTCTAGGACCTTCGGATCGGTAGTCGGAAGAGGAAAAACGGACCGGAAACGAGCCCGGAACAGCAGAACGCGCTGCTGTTTGTGGACGAACAGCGCCCGCTGAAAGGCAAACGGCGACCGCCGTTTTAGGCCTAATCGGCGACCGCTGTTTTGTGGGCAGCGCCCGCTGCCCGAGACAGACCAGCGGTCTTGTCACGCGGTTGTCCTCCGGGGCAATGGCTGGGCGTGATTTGGCACACGGGCTATTACGTGAACGGAGCAACGCTTCCGGAGGTCGACTGGGATTGTTCGGATGTTCGAGCGATCGAACGAACACATCCCGGGTAGTCGATTTCCAACAATTGGTATCAGAGCCGGTTTTATCGGTTCGTTGTATTTTTGCGAGAATTGTTTTGCAGGTTCGAACCCGATTATTATGGCCATGTGATTGTGCTGTATGTTTTGTGGTTTGATTAAACTCTCGGGATTGTCGAGATCTTTTGTTTTGAATCGTTGCATGTTTGTAATATTTAAAACGACGGGTTGAGTTGTTTAGGTTCTATTTTCGTTTTCGTTAAATCCGGATTGTATAGGATCGATCAACCTGTATAGGATCGATGCCGGAAGTAGTTAGTCTTACCTATGTAATGTTGCTGCTGTTGGAGTAGTATACTTAATGTCTAGATTTGAGTATTCTGAACTCCTTGTACACTTTCATTTACCTATTAAATACAAACATTCATTTGCTTTTAATTATTGTTAATTAAATATATGCAAATTATAGTCCTGGATTTTATACGTTGTAGTTAGTATGGTGTGTCGGGCCCACACAGAAGATCATACTATCGGTTACTCGTATTTAATCGAACAGATGCTCACGACCTAGATGGACACGGACCAATCCATCGGTATAGTCGTTGTGTGAGAGAGAAAATAATTTGTCTTAATTATTTTATCACACTTGTACACTTGGTGTATTGAGCGGATCGATTGAGACTCATCAATTAGGATTGCTCGGCGATAATTGATTTGAGACTCAGTGTATTTTATTCTTAATCCCCGATATTGTTGCGGGTGTGTATATTTAATATAAGTGACTTTGATTTACCAAAGGAATTAACCGATTTAATTATTGGGTTAATTACCGGTTAAGTTGGGTCACTATATTTTATATATGGCATGCCGTGAATGATTGACCGGACAGTGTATCCCGGAAGGGTTGATAATATCCCCGAGATGAGCTCATAAGGATTTATTATGTAAACCTCGCGAGTGGATTTAATTCCGCATAATAAATAAGGTTGAGTGGTACTAGTCTCGGATAAAAGAGATGAATAAATTTATTAAGCAATAAATAAATTTTATTCATGGATATTTATATCTTAAATACACGGAATAAATAATACTACCGGAGAAATATTATTTGGATATAATATGGTTTAATATTGGGAGTGCAATTAATTTATATAGTGGAAAATAAATTAATTAATATTAATGGGAGATTAATAGATTTGGGCTTGGGCTCAATTTAATCATTAATATTGGAAGCCCAATATTCCACCTCCTTTAGATCCCCTACGTAGCCTATAAAAGCACTACATGGTCTTCTCTATTCTCATAACTTGAAGATCACAATTCTAGAGAGAGAAAGTAGAGAGAGAAGTAGATCCATAGAGCTTGGAGGATCGTCGCCCACCCGACGTTCAAGCTAGTGCAAGGAATACGTGGGAAGATTCAAAAGGTCATCTTGAATTCGTTTCTCCGAACAACGAATCGAAAGGTAAAAATCTAAACGCCCTTGATTTATTCGGTTTTGGATTTATCGAGAATACCGTAGAACAAGATCCGAAGGTCGAACCCGGAGTAGAGGACGAACGCGTGGTGGTGGCGAAGCCACCGGACCACGGCGATCGCCCCTAGGGTTTCGATGGGGGCGACGGGGGCCGAACCCTCGGCTTGGCCGAGGGGGTGCGATCGACCGTGGAGGGTCGATCGCTGGGCACGGGCTGGCGCCGTGCCCAACCCCGCCGTGAAGGCGGGGGCTTCCAGCTGGCGGCGAGTCGCCGGACTCGCCGCGGGGGCTGCCGGAGCAGCCCCACCCCAAACCGATCGCCGGCGTGCGATCGGTGATCGTCGCGAGCCCCGCGTGCGGGGGCTCGGGCTGGGCGTGCGCGAGGCTTCGGCCTCGTCGTGCGTTCGGCTCGTGCTCCGGCTCGTACGTGGTGCTCGTGTGATCTCCGGCGGATGGTTTTGATCGGGTTATTGTTTTCCGCAAATTTAAATAGCCCGGGATATCAAATTCCAACAATTGGTATCAGAGCGTGGTTTACGTTCGCGGTATTTTCGATAAAATTGTTCTACCTTGCAGGGTTCCGACTATTATGGCTTAATTTATTATTCGTTTAATTTATTTTGTCATGTATGTTGGATTGATTAAACTCTCGGACATGTCGAGATTCGTTTTTGGTGGTGAATGCTTGTAATAGTAAAAATTCGGGGGTTGACCGAATTTAGGATTTATTATTACGTTCTATTTTTTCCGGAAAATGTATAGGGTCGATTTCATGTATAGAATCGATACCGGATAGTGTAAAATTTATTTTGTAATTTATTTTGCGTTGGATCGATGCCGAAACGACCGCCGGAGAAGATGCGTGACGAAGGAGACGACGTGAGGGCTAGGGCTCGGATCGACCACCATGGTCGATCCATGGAGGATCGAACCATCGAAGGAGAGGCGCCGAATTCGCGCCTCCCGGCGGCGAAACCACCGGCGGTGGTGGTGCGTCGGCTAGGTGGCGGCGGCGGCGGTCCTCGGCCGGTGATGGCGGTCCGGTGGGGGCGCGGGGGTCCTCGTGATCTTCGTGCTCTCCCGGTAAATCCACTTTCCTAATTGATTCGGGTTTTTCCTATTTGAGTATTCCTATTTTTGGGAATTCTCATGGATTAGGAAAAGAATTAATTGGAATTAATTTTATTTCCTTATTCTATTATGGAAGTCTTCTAGAGTATTCCGAGTTCTACTTGGAATAGGATCCTAGAGATTTAATAGAATTGGAAAGGAATAAAAGTTAATTTAGGATTGATTTATTTCCTAATTGATTATTCCTATTTTATGGGAATTTTCATAGAAATGGAAATTAATTAATCTTGGAAAGTAGAAGAGTCCTAAAGTTATTTTATTTCCTTATTTCATTATGGAAATCATCTAGAATATTCCAAGTGGGTCTTGGATAGATTATTCTAGAGATTTAATGAAGTAGAAAGGGAAAATAAAATAAATAAAAATATTAATAATATTTAATTTTATTTTTGATTTATTCGATTGACTTAATTTTTAATTAAGTATCTTTTGGATTTATTAAAAATAAATAGATTTAAATATTGGAAATTAATATTCTCGTCACATGGAGCATTCAAGAACGAAGACTAAAGACTAGAAGATGCGTACGGAGATGGAGTAAAGCCATAATAGTCGGAAAATAATATTCTAGTAATTATTTTGACTATGTGATAATACTATGTGCTTTATTACATGTATGCATGCTATATGTGTTTATTTTCATGCACTAGATAGCGTATCCCTTTATTGTAAAAAGCTAAGTGGGAGAGGGTATGGAAACATACCCATGGTCTCCATTGCTGCTCTCTTGGTGACTTTTATAAACTTTTGAAGTTTATATAGATAGGTCATTGGAGGAGAGTTCTTGTAATTCCTCTTACGAGAAACGTTGATTAAGTTTATCAAACAATGCCTAATTTGTCTTTCCAAAACTGACTTCAAGTCGACTCATTCTCACCCCGGGGAGTGGAATGGAGCCAAAGCCACTTGGTCATGTAGAGGACACAAATTAGAGGCAGTCGTACCATTCTTTGATAGATGGATCGATTGTCTGCTCGACTCCCTCATTTATGAGAGATAGGGTTGTTCGCATGGTGAATCACTGGTTAGAAACTTCGAGTTTCACTTATGATTCTCCGCGTCTTGATTTACAAGATTAAATGGTTCAAGTAATTGGATTTCAATTGTATAAGTCTTTTGGTATAGTAAACGTCCACACTATCGTGGCTTGCTATATCGAATGGGACTTTAGATCGATTGATGTAGACAGTTATAGAAGGGAGTAAGGGATCCGTGTGTCAACGTAAACGTCCACACTATCGTGGCTTGCGGTGATATACGAATCTCAAACAAACTTCTTAGTACTGAGTGATGGTTAACACTTAGGTACGCTTCATAGTATTCCTCCCATCGAGGTAACGCTATTGATGATGTACGACCGAAGGAAATCTAATTGCTAAATCATTTGGGTGGGTAAACGTCCACACTATCGTGGCTTGCTTTAACCTGATGGGATTTTAGATGTGATTAGTGATTTAATGATATTATTTGAGGGAGATAATATCGGACATTAAATTGTTTGTTTGTTTTATGTGCTTATAGGTTAGAGAATGACTGTGACCCCACTTTGTGATATACTTAAAGATGAAAACTCACTGGTTCCATATAGTACTGATTGGAAAAGAAATCTGGACAATGTTCAGACTGTTGAGCCTTCCGAATCCACTATTGTCCCAACTGATGAGGACATTGAAAATGACCTCAAGGAGATGTTAGGACATAGTAAGGAAGCCGGACTAGAGGTGATTGACATACTCATCAAGTTTAGTCCTCTTGAGGAATCGCTTAAAAACGATTTCAAAAGAACTGAACTGATAAGTATGATCAGAGAATCACAAGCTCTAGTGGCCGAGTTGGAAGTGCAAGCAAAGAAGCCCAGTGGTTTTGAACCACGAATTGGGAAGAGCAAGCCGCGAGGCAAGTGCTTTCGATGCAAGCAGTCTGGGCACTGGAGGTCTGATTGTCCTCTCATCAAAGGTACGAAATTTTCCTTAGTCACTGAAACATTATCAGTGGTGTTATCTACCAGCACCTGGTGTGTAGATACGGGGGCCACTGATCATGTCTGCAATTCATTGCAGGGGTTCCAGGAAACCCGGAGACTTAGAGAGGGAGAGATCGTGGTCTACATGGGCAATGCCGCGAAGGTGGCGGCTGTTGCAGTGGGAGACGTTCACTTACGCTTCAGTAGTGATAGGGTTTTAGTATTACAAAATTGTCTTTATGTACCCAACTTTAGAAAGAATTTAATTTCAGTTTCTAAACTTATTTTGAATGGATATTCTGTTTCTTTTGACCACTCTGTGATCATAAGAAGAGACAGTGAAATTATCTGTTCTGGTACATTGGTGGACGATTTGTATGTGCTAAATCCTGAGTCTGACACGATGCAACTAACCGAGAGTAATAACACATCTACGAACACCAATAAGAGAAAGGAACCTTCTAGGATGAATCAATTATACTTGTGGCACTTAAGGCTGGGTCATATTAACTCGAATAGAATTCAAAGGTTGAAATCTGATGGTCTCATCAGTGGTGTTGAAGGAGAGGACCTTCCAACCTGCGAATCCTGTTTAGAGGGAAAAATGACCAAGCGTTCTTTTTCTAGTAAAGGACGAAGGGCTGAACAAGTATTGGATTTGATTCACTCTGATGTATGCGGACCTATGTCTACTCAGGCAAGGGGAGGGTACGAGTATTTCATCACTTTCACTGATGATTACTCAAGGTATGGATTTGTATACCTGATGCGCCGCAAGAGCGAATCCTTTGACAAGTTCAAGGAATTCAAGGCTTATGCGGAGAACCTTCATGGTAAATCCATTAAATGCCTGCGATCTGATCGTGGAGGCGAGTACCTGTCTGGAGAATTCAAGGCATACTTGGCAGAGAATGGGATTGATTCCCAAATGACATCACCATATACTCCTCAGCAGAATGGTGTGTCAGAAAGAAGGAATAGGACTCTCATGGAGATGGTGCGTTCAATGATGAGTTACTCGGACTTACCTACAATGTTCTGGGGATATGCCTTAGAAACAGCAGCGCACATTCTAAACTTGGTTCCATCTAAAACGGTTCCTTCAACACCCATGGAACGATGGAGCGGGCGCAAGCCTAGCTTGAGACACGTTCGGATCTGGGGGTGCCCTGCACATGTGTTGAAGGTAGGTGCCGATAAATTAGAACCTCGTACTGAAGTGCGGTTGTTTATAGGATATCCTAGAGGAACAAAGGGTGGCATGTTCTATAGTCCTACGGACCAGAAGATCGTTATAAGTACTAACGCTCGGTTCTTAGAGGAAGACTATGTCATGGACCACAAGCCCAAAAGTGACATAATACTTGATGAGTTGAGAGGTAACAAGGAAGACTTAGATACAGCCGAACCGAGTATAGATACACCACTAGAATCTGCACCTGACACTGTCACTGTTAATACACCGGAACGCCGTCGTAGTGGGAGGGTTGTTAAGCAACCAGACCGATGGATTGGACTGGGTGAGTCTTCGAACTCTGGACCTGGAGTTCATGAAATCGATCCCTGGACCTATGATGAGGCGGTACAAGATATAGATGCGCCTTCTTGGAAGAAAGCGATGAAATCCGAAATAGAATCCATGGATTCTAATAAAGTCTGGGATCTTGTAGAACCACCAAGCGGCGTAAAGCCAATTGGGTGTAAATGGGTCTACAAGAGAAAGAGAGGATCTGACGGAAAGGTTGAAACCTTTAAATCTCGGCTTGTTGCGAAAGGATATACTCAAAAAGAGGGAATCGATTATGAGGAGACCTTCTCGCCGGTAGCCAAGATAAAGTCGATCCGGATTCTCTTATCCATAGCAGCTCATATGGATTATGAGGTGTGGCAAATGGATGTCAAGACAGCTTTCCTAAATGGAAGTCTTGACGAGACGATTTATATGAAACAACCAGAAGGATTCATTGCTGAGGGGCGAGATCATCTAGTGTGCAAGCTTAATCGATCCATTTATGGATTGAAACAAGCCTCGAGATCGTGGAACCTGCGATTTGACGAAGTAGTCCAATCTTTTGGATTCAGTCAAAGCATGGACGAATCGTGTGTGTATTGGAAACGTGATGGGAAGAAGGTGGTGTTTCTCGTGCTTTATGTAGACGACATTCTTCTCATTGGCAACAGTGTGAAGATGTTATCAGACATAAAGGGATGGTTGTCTAGACAATTCGATATGAAAGATTTGGGAGAAGTCGGGCATGCTCTAGGGATCAAGGTTATAAGGGATCGCCGGAATAGAACATTGTACCTATCCCAGCAATCTTACATAGACACGATTCTGGCTCGTTTTAACATGCAAGATTCCAAGAAGGGTGAGCTGCCCTTCAGTAAAGGAACTTATCTTTCTAAGGAAATGTGTCCTCGAACACAAAAGGAGAAAGATGAAATGAAAGCAGTTCCCTACGCTTCGGCTGTGGGAAGCTTAATGTATGCAATGTTATGTACGAGGCCTGATATCTGCTATGCAGTTGGCGTAGTGGCGAGATATCAGAGTAACCCTGGAAAGGCTCATTGGACTGCCGTAAAGAGCATTTTCAAGTATTTGAGAAATACTAAGGATTATGTTCTAAGTTACGGGGCAGACAATCTGATTCCTTTGGGTTATACGGATTCGGATTTCCAAGCTGATAAGGACCGGCGAAAGTCGACATCAGGCTATGTGTACACTATGGGAGGTGGAGCCGTATCATGGAGGAGTGTTAAGCAAAAGTGCATTTCAGACTCTACCATGGAAGCTGAATATGTTGCAGCCTCAGAGGCAGCGAAAGAGTCAGTTTGGTTCCTTAATTTCCTCCAGGACTTAGATGTGATTCCGAGTTTGCCCAAGGCTATGACAATTTATTGTGATAATAGCGGTGCAGTGGCAAACAGTAAGGAACCACGGTCCCATAGTGCTATGAAACACATAGAGCGCAAGTACCACCTGATTCGAGACATCGTCAAGAGGGGCGATGCGATAGTCACCAAGATAGCTTCGGAAGACAACCTAGCGGACCCTTTCACCAAGATACTTCCTAAGGAAGTTTATTTCAAGCACTTGGAGGGTTTGGGAGTCAGAAGTTTGGAGGATAAGACTAGACCTTAGTATAAGTGGGAGATTGTTGGAGTAGTATACTTAATGTCTAGATTTGAGTATTCTGAACTCCTTGTACACTTTCATTTACCTATTAAATACAAACATTCATTTGCTTTTAATTATTGTTAATTAAATATATGCAAATTATAGTCCTGGATTTTATACGTTGTAGTTAGTATGGTGTGTCGGGCCCACACAGAAGATCATACTATCGGTTACTCGTATTTAATCGAACAGATGCTCACGACCTAGATGGACACGGACCAATCCATCGGTATAGTCGTTGTGTGAGAGAGAAAATAATTTGTCTTAATTATTTTATCACACTTGTACACTTGGTGTATTGAGCGGATCGATTGAGACTCATCAATTAGGATTGCTCGGCGATAATTGATTTGAGACTCAGTGTATTTTATTCTTAATCCCCGATATTTTTGCGGGTGTGTATATTTAATATAAGTGACTTTGATTTACCAAAGGAATTAACCGATTTAATTACTGGGTTAATTACCGGTTAAGTTGGGTCACTATATTTTATATATGGCATGCCGTGAATGATTGACCGGACAGTGTATCCCGGAAGGGTTGATAATATCCCTGAGATGAGCTCATAAGGATTTATTATGTAAACCTCGCGAGTGGATTTAATTCCGCATAATAAATAAGGTTGAGTGGTACTAGTCTCGGATAAAAGAGATGAATAAATTTATTAAGCAATAAATAAATTTTATTCATGGATATTTATATCTTAAATACACGGAATAAATAATACTACCGGAGAAATATTATTTGGATATAATATGGTTTAATATTGGGAGTGCAATTAATTTATATAGTGGAAAATAAATTAATTAATATTAATGGGAGATTAATAGATTTGGGCTTGGGCTCAATTTAATCATTAATATTGGAAGCCCAATATTCCACCTCCTTTAGATCCCCTACGTAGCCTATAAAAGCACTACATGGTCTTCTCTATTCTCATAACTTGAAGATCACAATTCTAGAGAGAGAAAGTAGAGAGAGAAGTAGATCCATAGAGCTTGGAGGATCGTCGCCCACCCGACGTTCAAGCTAGTGCAAGGAATACGTGGGAAGATTCAAAAGGTCATCTTGAATTCGTTTCTCCGAACAACGAATCGAAAGGTAAAAATCTAAACGCCCTTGATTTATTCGGTTTTGGATTTATCGAGAATACCGTAGAACAAGATCCGAAGGTCGAACCCGGAGTAGAGGACGAACGCGTGGTGGTGGCGAAGCCACCGGACCACGGCGATCGCCCCTAGGGTTTCGATGGGGGCGACGGGGGCCGAACCCTCGGCTTGGCCGAGGGGGTGCGAACGACCGTGGAGGGTCGATCGCTGGGCACGGGCTGGCGCCGTGCCCAACCCCGCCGTGAAGGCGGGGGCTTCCAGCTGGCGGCGAGTCGCCGGACTCGCCGCGGGGGCTGCCGGAGCAGCCCCACCCCAAACCGATCGCCGGCGTGCGATCGGTGATCGTCGCGAGCCCCGCGTGCGGGGGCTCGGGCTGGGCGTGCGCGAGGCTTCGGCCTCGTCGTGCGTTCGGCTCGTGCTCCGGCTCGTACGTGGTGCTCGTGTGATCTCCGGCGGATGGTTTTGATCGGGTTATTGTTTTCCGCAAATTTAAATAGCCCGGGATATCAAATTCCAACAGCTGCTACTTGGTGAATCGAGAGAAGATCGAAGGCCGGACGAACGAGGGTCGAGAAGTCGAACCCGCAGGCTGCTGTGCACGAACAGCGCCCGCTGCCCGGAGCTTCTCCAGCGAGCGCTGGATATAGGGCAGCGCCCGCTGCCCTAGGCTTGGCAGCAGCGCCACGGGGGTTCGACGGACACCACGGGTCGCTCGTCGAGGCCTGGGACGATACTCCAGTGGGAGGGGTTCGTCTTTTGGCACTTAGACGAGTCGGTGGTGGATCGAGACCGAGACGAGCAACGAGACGAAGATCCGAGAAGACGTGCATGGAAGATATTTAAAGGCCATAATAATCGGGGCCACGTTAAATGCTTTTTGTGTGTTTACGTGCGTTTTATTATGCTTTATTTATTTTGTGCATGTTTATCCCTTTCGTAAAATACTAAGTGGGAGAGGGATTGGAAACAATCCCGCGGTCTCCATTCTTTGTTTTGATAGTGATGTGTGTCACTTACGAGTTGGCTTTAGTGTCATCCTCCCTATCGGATAAAGTCGACACACGGATATCACTAGATCAAAATTCGAATTTAAAATCCACTTATAAAATTGAACAATTGTATTTCTCAAAAGCAATGCCTAATCTGTCATTCAAAGACTAATTTCAACTCGACTCATTCTCACCCCGGGGAGTGGAATGGAGCCAAAGCGCTTGGTTATGTCGATGACACAGATTAGAGACTTTCTAGTCATTCGATGACTAGATCGATTGTCTGGTTGGCTCCCTCACTTTGTGAGAGATAGAGCTCAATTGCATGATTGATCGCTGGTTAGAAACTTCGAGTTTCACTTACGAGATATCAAGCTTTGATTAATAAAATTGTGAAATTTAATAAATGTAAGAGTCAATTAACAAAGTTGTTTGTTTTAGTAAACGTCCACAAGAACGTGGCTTGCTAAATGGAAACGGTACTTTGGGTTAATTAAGATTCTATGACATTTAAATAAGTGAGATTCAATTAATAAAGTTGTTTGTTTTAGTAAACGTCCACAAGAACGTGGCTTGCTAAATGGAAACGGAACTTTGGGATTAATTGAGGCTCGACAGTTATAGAAAGTCGTGGAGGACCGCATGTCAACGTAAACGTCCACAAGAACGTGGCTTGCGGTGGACATGTAGTTCCCGAGTGGTGGACTTAGTACTGAGAAATGGTATACACTTAGGTACGCTTTATAGTATCCTCCCCATCGGAGTCACTGCTATAATGATGTACGACCGAAGTGAAATCCAATCATAAAATCGTTTGGACTGGTAAACGTCCACAAGAACGTGGCTTGCTATGTCTGATGGGATTTTGGAAATGATTGGTAGTTTAATGATATCACTTGAGGGAAATGATATCGAATTAAACTCATTGTTTGTTTTATATGGAATTATTCCCATTAAAAGTCAACAAACTCACTGAACCTGATTGTATGGATTGGAAAAGAAACTTGGACATTGTCCTAACTGCAGAGGAGTACAAATATGTACTCCAAGTCAATTGACCTGCTGAACCAAATGATGCTTCCACTACTGAGGAAAGGAAGCTCATTGGAAATGGATCAAGGCTATGAGATGACGTTGAGCAACATTATGGTTTTCATGTCAAATGTGCTGCGACATCGGTATCATGCCATGACCATTACCTATGATATGATGCTTAACCTCAAGAAGTTTTGGTTATCAGGACAGGACAGCCGGGCAAAGTGAAATGAGGCAACTCATGACGGCCATCATGTCGGAATGAACGCCCGTGAGGGATCACGTTCTTAGAATGATGGGCTATCTTAATGAGATAGAGATTCTGAGAACAATTATCAATGGGGTAACCCAGGTTGATTTTGTGCTCCAGTCTCTGCCGAGAAGTTTTGAGCAGTTCCGCCTAAACTATAACATGGATAAGAGGTCTTATTCATTGGCGGAGCTCCTGGTTGAACTTCAAGCGGCTGAGGGAATCTTTAAGAGTTCTCAAAACACTTGTGGCTGATAAATTGGCTCTTCCTAGGCCTTCCGGCGGCAAAAGGAAGAAGAAGCAAATACGGAAACCCAGTGGGCCTAATATATCTGGACCACGGAATGGGACAAGCAAGCCCAAAGGGCAAGTGCTTCTGTTGTAAGCAGTTTGGATACTGGGAGTTTTAATTGTCCTCTCAAGAGTTGATTCTTCCTTAGTCACCGAAACATGCTTAGTGGTGTTATCCACCAGTACCTGGTGTGTGGATACGGGAACCACTAATCATGTCTGCACTTAAATGCGGGGGTTCCAGGAAACCCGGAGACTTAGAAAGGAAGAAGTAGTAACCTACATGGGCAATACTGTAAAGGTAACAGCCGTTGCAGTGGGAGATGTTAAATGGTTTTAATCGTAGGATCTTAGTTCTAATAAATTGTCTTTATGTGCCGGCATATAGAAAGAAATTTCATTTCGGATTTCTAAATTGGTTTAGAATGGATATTCCGTTTCTTCTGATAGTTTCATACTTATCAGAGTAGGAAACGGGGATATTATCTATTCTGGTACATTGATAGACAATTTAATACTAAATCCATATTCTTCCACGATGCAACACACCGGAGAAAATCACTATAAAAAAACAGCGAATCCCCTACGGCCATTCCCGTAGGGATCCCCGTAGGGAAGCCTATCCCCTACGGCATTCCCTACGGGATTTGGACGTAGGGGCAGGCTCGTAGGGAGCTTCGTCCCTACGGGAAATAATCGCCGTAGGGGACATCCCCTACGGGAAGGCCGTAGGGGAGCTCGTAGGGAGCTTCATTTCTCCCGCCCCTTTTCCCCGTAGGCCCGGCCGACGACGAAGCCGTAGGGGGCGGACGTAGGGATGTCCCCTACGGCTCCTCCCGTAAGGGACTGCGGGAGGGTGTCCCCTACGGCTCCTCCCGTAGGGGACTGCGGGAGGGTGTCCCCTACGGCTCTTCCCGTAGGGGACTGCGGGAGGGTGTCCCCGGCCTACGGCTCCTCCCGTAGGGGAATGCGGGAGGGTGTCCCCTATGGCTCCTCCCGTAGGGGAATGTGGGAGGGTGTCCCCTACGGCTTTTCCCGTAGGGGACGTCTGGCCTAGGGTCCCTACGGCTAAGCCCGTAGGGAATTTCAAGAAAATGGGGCAGGATAAATTCTGTTTTCCTACCCCAAACCTGCACTCAATTTTCAGAAACATACAAATTCATTCAACAAACTAAATCATTCAGAAACATACAAAATCATTCAGAAACATTCAACATCATTCAACAACATTCAAAAACATCCAAAATCATTCAAACACATCCAAAATATGAAGTTCAACAAACAAAGCATAATAAAATACAGTCAGGGATATGGAGGTGGTCGACCTAGGAGCTCATCTCGTAAACGCTGCTCCATCTCTCGCATGCTCGCAGCGAACGCCCTCTGTAACTCTTCACGATCAGCAGCGCGCTCAGCCTCTCGCTCCCGAGCAAGACGTTCCTCAGTCTCCTTTTGCTTCTGCTCGAACTCCTCTCTCAAAGCCTGTCTGAAGCGCTCTTCCGACTCTGACGGGCCAGACGAGGAGGACACAGAAAAAGAGGAAGAGGAGTTGGTAAAGACCTGAAGCAGAAGGAAGCGTAAATAAACAATAAACTCGTTGATTTTAAGAATAAACAAAAAATTAAAATCCAAACCTTCGCTAAGGCGCCCGTTCCGAAGATCCTATTCTTCTTCTTCGGGGAGACGCTCAAGTAGACCTCGTCCAAATCGGGCTCCTCCTGCATAGAGGCTCGACGCTCCTCAACAGTCTGCTCTACCGAAGTCTAAAAGAAAAATCTTTAATTAGTTAAAAATAATTTAAACAAAAAATTTAGAATAAAGTTATAAACTTACAATGAGCTGGTGTGCTCGCTGAGATGTCGGGGTCCCGTCTTTCTTCGTGTGCAGACGTTTTGCAACGTCCAAAGCCGTCGCAGGTCGACCTAACTCCTCAGCCTTCAAAATATGAAAACATATATAATTAAGTAAAATTAAAATATGAAAACATATATAACTACAAAACTTACAATGTCCAAGGCATATCGGACGCCCAATCGAGAACCTCCAGCTAGCTTTGAAATGCCGGTGCCCGGCCCATCGGGCTCACTCATCCGGTTTTTCGTATTACGCTCAGACCTCTCTTTATACTCGGCTGTGTCGAATATCACCAACCACCTCTTCCACACTTCATCGGGCACACAGCTCGGCTTCCTCTTACTCTCCCTCCAGGTCTGACGCCACTCGCTCACGCGGCTGCTGTACCTCCTCATCAACACTCCTCTGAAATATATGTAGATCTCAGCATCAGTGAACCTGCTCCTATCCCAAGAAAAGCGACGCTTCAAAACAGACAAAATAGATACAGTTAGTAAATCAAAGCGTGTATCAAAGCGTTAGACAAAATATATAAGAGCCTCAATAAAGTATCAACACACGTACCTGAAACTCGGTCCAATAAATATCCTGATGACTCTTAGGGACCTTAGCAAGAGTGTATCCATCTGGGTGGATACGAGCCTCAATAATCTCTCGGAGCACCGATGCAACGATCATCTTATTGCGAGCCACAAAACTACATTAAAAAGACATGATTAACAATAGATAAAATCAACAGTTACTAACATTCAAATAAAATTATACTTACGTCCCTCCCTCTGGATAAATCTCGATAGGAGGGGGAGCAGCTGAAGATGATGCATCTGCAGTAGCAGTAGGAGACAGATCAGCACTAGGAGTCGCAGGAACACTCCCAGAAGAAGGAGTCGGAGGAACACTCCCAGAAGAAGGAGAATGCATCAGGGTGTCGTCATCGCCATCACGCAGTCTACCACCTAGGGCTCCTCGACCACCTCCACCTCCACCTCCAACTCTACGTTTACCTCGACCCGCCATCTGTATATACAATAACAACAATAATATTACTTTACAAACATATTTAACAACAATATTACACATCATTCCAATATTACCTGAGGATGACACTATATTTTCATCATCCTCATCAAACGATCCTAGATCATCACTATCATCATTTAGTGCATCAGCGTCCTCTAGCATTTCAGTGTCTGCTTGATTGATATTTGGATTTGTTAACAAAAGCAACACATCGTCTGCTTGTACCGGGACGTGATCTTCAATTATTTCCTCTTGAAAAGAGTCTGACAAATGTTCAATGTATTCTATGGAAGCCCTTGGTTTTATCTTATATGTTGCCCACCAATCTTTATTCTCTCTACGAGTACTCGGGTAAGCTGAGTAATAAACTTGCTCAGCTTGTGATGCCAGAACGAATGGCTCGTAGCCTTTGAATCGTCGATTGTGATTGATATCGACCAGTCTGTATCGCCGATCTAGTCTCGTGCCTGCTGGTGTAGGGTCAAACCATTCACACTTGAACATCAGGACTTTATTTTGAATCATTCCCGTGTAGTCGAGATATAAAACTTCGTTTAGAAGTCCATAGTAGTCATCATCTTCAGATGAGTAGCTACTTCCTCGAATACAGACACCCATGTTAGACGACTTTCTGTTAGACCCGTATTCAACAGTGTGAAACTTATATCCATTTACTTTGCAGCCGGGATATACTGTCACGCAAGGAGATGGTCCTATTGCTAAATTTCGGATGTCTTCGTTCACAACATTGTTTGACGGGTCTGCATCCTACACATTTGAACAAGGAACAATTTAACTAGTAATTGAAGTTCATTCTCTGAAAATGTAACAAGTTACAAACTCACATATTCTCGAAACCAGCTGGCAAATTCTTTGTCTAGCCTTTCATTGAGCCTCGCATCTGAGATTCTCGGGTTCTGTTGCTTCACCATCTCTGTGTATATACTTTTACACACATAGACATAGTAAAGATTAATAAGTTATTAGTGAAAGAGCATATTGAATTATACTTCAGGTGCGATTTGTAGTTTGAAACTTACCTCACATACTCTTCGACTTCAGGGCTATTCAACAGCACATAGATTATAGCTGCATTGACCTCTTTCGTGTCTAGAAACCTTTTTTGTGCTCCCCCAAAAGGTTCTCCCCGTTGTATGAAGCACGAAAGTCGATCGACACGAACATGCTCTCCTTCAATGTCATTATTTGTTTCATTTCTGCTCAAACTGTTAATTCTGGTAGGCACATGATCTTCAAAGTAAAATGACATGAATGTAGCAGTCTCTTCAATCAGATAAGCGTTCGCGATCGAACCCTCTACTCTAGCCTTGTTTCTTAAATTATTTTTCAATTTTCGAAGGTACCTCTCGAATGGATACATCCATCTGTATTGGACTGGGCCACCAATTCTGGCTTCGTGTGGCAGGTGAACAGGTAAATGCTCCATCGAATCGAAGAAGCTCGGGGCGTTAAAGGAAAATAATGCATTCTCTTGTACGGTATGCTTGTCTTCTTACGTTTGTTATTGTTCGAGTTCACTGGTTTGAATCGCGGATGATCACAAATCTTACAACTCTTTCTGTCACGGTCTTCGCTTCCCCAGTATATCATACAGTTATTGATACACGTGTCAATTTTCTCAACCGGTAAACCCATGCCTCGAATTAGTTGCTTGCTCTTGTAGAAGTTTTCAGTTACCAAGTTACCTTTGGGCAACACTTCTTTGAACAACGATCCGTATTGGTCGTAACCTTTCTCTGAGATGTGATTCTCGGACTTTATATTCATCGTTCGAGCAACAAAAGACAACTTCGAATGAGTTTCACATCCTTCGTACAATGAGTCATTCGCTGCTTTCAACATATCATAAAACCTTTGAGCCTCTAGATTAGGTGGTTCCTCAACTGTTTCACACTGATTGAATGAAGGACCAGCAGCATCACGGATCATATCGATGTATGGATTTGGATCGGCCGGAATGTTTGATTGGCTTGGAACAGGGAACACATTCTGATTCAGAACGTGTTCATAAAGATGGCCTTCGCCGTGGAATAGCCATGTGTAATAACCCGGAACAAACCCATGTTTCAGCAGATGCTGCGTGATTGTCCCAATGTCCAAGTAACTAATATTGCTACACCTCTTTCGACTACAAGGACATTTCAACTTATCACCGTCTTTCCATTCAGCATTTATTCTTGCAAACTCAATGAATGACTCGACTCCATCAATATATTCCTTAGACAGATAACCGCCAACCCTCCGTTTGTACATCCAAGTACGATCAGAGTTCATTCTATAGAATTAAGACGATAATCTTTAAACAAAATAAACAATCATACACATTTAAGAAAGTATACTAAACAATCATACACATTTAAAAAAGTTAATGAGATTTTGACATGAATTCGACAGCACATATGCGTTGTAATTGCTTTATTGGTAAGGGTCCTATCCCATTCAAGAATGTGATATGATGTTCTTTGTTAGTTAGTGTCTCGAATGGACTTAAAAAATTTGGCAGCACTTCCCTACAGTTCTCTAAGTACACGTGTTTCAATGTACCCGAGAACGTAGAGAAATAACTAACCAAATCTTTAAATAAGTCCATAATCGAAACACATATCAACTAACAAAGAACATCATAATCACATTCTCAAACTGTCCAAAAATGGGACAATTCAAGATTCAATATCGAATGGTAAGTTCGATATTAAATCTCAAACGGGTCTAAGCTCCAACATATTCAATGATAAATTGCAACATATCTCAATATAAACATTAAACATTATAACATATATATGAAAGATGTGAGTATGACTACTTTTTTTTTATTAAACACAAGCATGAAAAAACTATACTTCTTTGCACATTTATAATCCAAACAAAAGCACATACACTTTTACTTTCTTTACTTTTTAAAATGGACATAAAAAATAAATCATTAAAAATCTTACAAAAATAGTCAAAAACAAATGTTTTGACACCAAAGATAAAGGTTTTAGTTCAAACTCCAAACACGGAAAAGTTGGGTATCGAAAAATTAGTGGGGGTCACCCTAGTAAAGTTTTTGCAAACCAAGTCATTTACCGTCTTAAAACGTCAAAAAACGCAGCAGCCCCCTTTATACAATTTTTAAAAAAATAGTTGTTATGACATTAAGAAAAGATTTGATATATCGACATATACATATATATGAAAGAGTTGAGTATGAACACCTCTTTAAACATTAAACACTACACTTTTACTTTAACTATTTTTTTAAAAAAGGACACAAAATAAATCATTCAAAGTTCTTTAAAAAATAGTCCAAATACAAATGTTTTGATGCCCAAAAACAAATGTTTTGATGCCCAAACAGTCCAAAAACAGCCCCTTTATACATAGTTTTTAAAATCGAACTTTCAAATTCCTTTAAAATTTCGTGTTTTTAAGTTTAAACCAAAAACAACCCCTTTATACATTTAAAAAAACAAATCTCTCATTACAACTTTCAAACCCTTTGAAAATGATTTGGGGTTAAAACAATATAATAGACCAACTTTCAAAAACACGTAAATGTTGAAACACGATTTCACCGTCGTCAACCCGAAACAAACGCCACGACTCGAACTCAAACCCACCCAGAAACAGCCACACGTCGCCCTCCTCCAGAAACAGCCCCAAACCCACCCCCAAATTATTTTCAATTTCGAAATTTACAAAAACCCTAAATTCATTTTTCGACTAAAATTAATACACAAAACCAACAAAATTCGAGTTCTTATACAACTACCATGCTCCATAACTACAATATACATAACAATTTTTGAAAAAAATCCAATTTCTATCAAACCCTAGATTTCCAAAAATCTAAAAAATATACCATTAAATGTTGAAATCGAGTTCTAACCTTGAAGTTCGGCTATGAATCGGAGTGCTTGACGTGCTCGTAGCTTGAATTCGCCGGAGAATGCCTCAAATCGCCGGAATCGCTCGTAGCCTCGCCGCCCCTCTTTTCTCTCCGTCAAAACACAGAATGAAATAAGTGTTCTGCCCGATTCTGATATTCAGAATTCCCCTACGGGCTTCCCCTACGGGACCAGCCGTAGGGAATAAGTATACGTATCAAAACGGTGGCATTTTTATAATCCCCTACGGGGGACATTCCCGTAGGGGCCCCTACGGCATCAATCCCGTAGGGGTAGAGGTAACTGCCAAAACGCCGTCGTTTTGATATTCCCCTACGGGGGCCAGTCCCGTAGGAGGCCCCCCTACGGGCGCAGCCGTAGGGCTCTTCTAATTAATTTGAGGGAAGACTTCGCGCCTCGTCCCCTACGGGGACACCAGCCGTAGGGACATATGGCCTACGGCTACCCGTAGGGGAGCCCGTAGGTTCCGTTGGAGGGAAACAGGGCGCGCGCATTCCCGCCTACTACCCTACGGGAGACCCCTACGGGATTCTACCCTACGGCTCTAGCCGTAGGGGTCGCCGTAGGGGAAATCAAGATAGCATTTCCCGTAGGGGATGCCGTAGGGGTGCCCCTACGGGAGTGTCGCCGTAGGGGATACCCGTAGGGGATCCGCGATTTTTTTGTAGTGAATAACACATTGTCGAACCCCAATAAGAGTAAAGATCCTTCTAGGATGAATCAAATGTACTTATGGAATCTCAGGCTAGATCATTTTAACTTGAGTACGATTCAAAGGGTGAAAGCTGATGGACTACTCAGCTAGGTTGAAGGAAAGGACCTTCCAACTTTCGAATCATACTTGGAAGTTTTAATGATCGAGCAACCCTTTACGGGTAAAGGGAAAAGATCCAAGGAAGTACTAGAATTGATTCGTTCTGATATATGCAGACCTCTTTGAAGAGTAAGGCATACTTATCAGAAAATGGGATTAACTCCCAAAAGACTACACCATTTATGCCTCGGCAAAATAATGTGTTGTAAAGAAGGAATAGGACTCTTATAGAAATGGGAAAGTAGACAATGAGTTCGGAGTTACCTAATTCGTTTTTGGGATATGGCTTGGAAACAGCGGCGTTTATCCTGAACTTGATTCCTTTGGAAACTTGTACTGATATTCGGCTGTTTATAGGATACCCTAAGAAAACGAATTGAAATATGTAATATAGTCCAAAGGACCAGATGTTCATTGATTGCATCAATGTTCGGTTCTTAGACATGGACTATATATATATGCAAGATCACAAGCCAAGAGTAGAGTTATACTTAATGTGCTTAGAGGGACTGATCAAGACTTAGAACCAGCCTAACTGAGTAGTTCACTACTATAACCTTTAGTCACTAAAGATACACCGGAGCGTCGTCGTAGTGGGAGGGTTGTTAGACAACCCGACAGGTTCATGTTTATGAACATGAAGCCTATTGGAAATCGACTACCCGGGACATGTCCGTTCGACTACTCGAACATCCGAACAAGCCCAGTCGACTCCCGACGTCCCCACTGTACTTAACACGAGGCCCCAGACCCATAACACGCCCAGCCATTGCACCGAAAGTGCAACCGCGCGAAACGGGTCATTCTGCCCTGTCTGTCGGCCGACGCCAAAAGGCTGTCGCCCGACAGGGAAAATGTCGGACGACATTCATTTACTCATGAATTGATGTCGGCCGACATCGTCGCGATTCCAGCAGCGGGTTTCGCCCGTTCTGGCTGTTCCGACGAGATTTTCTCGATCCGACTGCCACACCGGAGGTCAGAGACCTCCCAGCAGTCCGAGAACATCAAATCCAAGCCAAGTAAACCAATCTTTGGTTCGTTGTATAATTAACGCAATACAGAGATCGAATAAATGCGGAAAAAGAAATCGATCTCATACCTTCTCGGTCGATTGTTGAGACCTTAGAGCTTCTAACGTATTCTCTGATCCCGTCTCCAACCGTTGTGTGGGCAACGATCCGCTAGGGTTCTCCCGTCTATACTCTCTCTGTCTCAACCACCGTATAATTATTCTCAATGAGAGAATAAAAATATAATTGCGTTAACTTTATTTTCTTATCCCATTCAAGAATGTGATATGATGTTCTTTGTTAGTTAGTGTCTCGAATGGACTTAAAAAATTTGGCAGCACTTCCTTACAGTTCTCTAAGTACACGTGTTTCAATGTACCCGAGAACGTAGAGAAATAACTAACCAAATCTTTAAATAAGTCCATAATCGAAACACATATCAACTAACAAAGAACATCATAATCACATTCTCAAACTGTCCAAAAATGGGACAATTCAAGATTCAATATCGAATGGTAAGTTCGATATTAAATCTCAAACGGGTCTAAGCTCCAACATATTCAATGATAAATTGCAACATATCTCAATATAAACATTAAACATTATAACATATATATGAAAGATGTGAGTATGACTACTTTTTTTTTATTAAACACAAGCATGAAAAAACTATACTTCTTTGCACATTTATAATCCAAACAAAAGCACATACACTTTTACTTTCTTTACTTTTTAAAATGGACATAAAAAATAAATCATTAAAAATCTTACAAAAATAGTCAAAAACAAATGTTTTGACACCAAAGATAAAGGTTTTAGTTCAAACTCCAAACACGGAAAAGTTGGGTATCGAAAAATTAGTGGGGGTCACCCTAGTAAAGTTTTTGCAAACCAAGTCATTTACCGTCTTAAAACGTCAAAAAACGCAGCAGCCCCCTT
Organism: Euphrasia confusa; assembly: GCA_954870475.1. NCBI lineage: Eukaryota > Viridiplantae > Streptophyta > Magnoliopsida > Lamiales > Orobanchaceae > Euphrasia > Euphrasia confusa. The sequence continues at coordinate 29,712,570 of OX940970.1, read as the reverse complement.
TATACAATTTTTAAAAAAATAGTTGTTATGACATTAAGAAAAGATTTGATATATCGACATATACATATATATGAAAGAGTTGAGTATGAACACCTCTTTAAACATTAAACACTACACTTTTACTTTAACTATTTTTTTAAAAATGGACACAAAATAAATCATTCAAAGTTCTTTAAAAAATAGTCCAAATACAAATGTTTTGATGCCCAAAAACAAATGTTTTGATGCCCAAACAGTCCAAAAACAGCCCCTTTATACATAGTTTTTAAAATCGAACTTTCAAATTCCTTTAAAATTTCGTGTTTTTAAGTTTAAACCAAAAACAACCCCTTTATACATTTAAGAAAACAAATCTCTCATTACAACTTTCAAACCCTTTGAAAATGATTTGGGGTTAAAACAATATAATAGACCCACTTTCAAAAACACGTAAATGTTGAAACACGATTTCACCGTCGTCAACCCGAAACAAACGCCACGACTCGAACTCAAACCCACCCAGAAACAGCCACACGTCGCCCTCCTCCAGAAACAGCCCCAAACCCACCCCCAAATTATTTTCAATTTCGAAATTTACAAAAACCCTAAATTCATTTTTCGAATAAAATTAATACACAAAACCAACAAAATTCGAGTTCTTATACAACTACCATGCTCCATAACTACAATATACATAACAATTTTTGAAAAAAATCCAATTTCTATCAAACCCTAGATTTCCAAAAATCTAAAAAATATACCATTAAATGTTGAAATCGAGTTCTAACCTTGAAGTTCGGCTATGAATCGGAGTGCTTGACGTGCTCGTAGCTTGAATTCGCCGGAGAATGCCTCAAATCGCCGGAATCGCTCGTAGCCTCGCCGCCCCTCTTTTCTCTCCTTCAAAACATAGAATGAAATAAGTGTTCTGCCCGATTCTGATATTCAGAATTCCCCTACGGGCTTCCCCTACGGGACCAGCCGTAGGGAATAAGTATACGTATCAAAACGGTGGCGTTTTGATAATCCCCTACAGGGGACATTCCCGTAGGGGCCCCTACGGCATCAATCCCGTAGGGGTAGAGGTAACTGCCAAAACGCCGTCGTTTTGATATTCCCCTACGGGGGCCAGTCCCGTAGGGGGCCCCCCTACGGGCGCATCCGTAGGGCTCTTCTAATTAATTGGAGGGAAGACTTCGCGCCTCGTCCCCTACGGGGACACCAGCTTTAGGGACATATGGCCTACGGCTACCCGTAGGGGAGCCCGTAGGTTCCGTTGGAGGGAAACAGGGCGCGCGCATTCCCGCCTACTACCCTACGGGAGACCCCTACGGGATTCTACCCTACGGCTCTAGCCGTAGGGGTCGCCGTAGGGGAAATCAAGATAGCATTTCCCGTAGGGGATTCCGTAGGGGTGCCCCTACGGGAGTGTCGCCGTAGGGGATACCCGTAGGGGATCCGCGATTTTTTTGTAGTGAATAACACATTGTCGAACCCCAATAAGAGTAAAGATCCTTCTAGGATGAATCAAATGTACTTATGGAATCTCAGGCTAGATCATTTTAACTTGAGTACGATTCAAAGGGTGAAAGCTGATGGACTACTCAGCTAGGTTGAAGGAAAGGACCTTCCAACTTTCGAATCATACTTGGAAGTTTTAATGATCGAGCAACCCTTTACGGGTAAAGGGAAAAGATCCAAGGAAGTACTAGAATTGATTCGTTCTGATATATGCAGACCTCTTTGAAGAGTAAGGCATACTTATCAGAAAATGGGATTAACTCCCAAAAGACTACACCATTTATGCCTCGGCAAAATAATGTGTTGTAAAGAAGGAATAGGACTCTTATAGAAATGGGAAAGTAGACAATGAGTTCGGAGTTACCTAATTCGTTTTTGGGATATGGCTTGGAAACAGCGGCGTTTATCCTGAACTTGATTCCTTTGGAAACTTGTACTGATATTCGGCTGTTTATAGGATACCCTAAGAAAACGAATTGAAATATGTAATATAGTCCAAAGGACCAGATGTTCATTGATTGCATCAATGTTCGGTTCTTAGACATGGACTATATATATATGCAAGATCACAAGCCAAGAGTAGAGTTATACTTAATGTGCTTAGAGGGACTGATCAAGACTTAGAACCAGCCTAACTGAGTAGTTCACTACTATAACCTTTAGTCACTAAAGATACACCGGAGCGTCGTCGTAGTGGGAGGGTTGTTAGACAACCCGACAGGTTCATGTTTATGAACATGAAGCCTATTGGAAATCGACTACCCGGGACATGTCCGTTCGACTACTCGAACATCCGAACAAGCCCAGTCGACTCCCGACGTCCCCACTGTACTTAACACGAGGCCCCAGACCCATAACACGCCCAGCCATTGCACCGAAAGTGCAACCGCGCGAAACGGGTCATTCTGCCCTGTCTGTCGGCCGACGCCAAAAGGCTGTCGGCCGACATTCATTTACTCATGAATTGATGTCGGCCGACATCGTCGCGATTCCAGCAGCGGGTTTCGCCCGTTCTGGCTGTTCCGACGAGATTTTCTCGATCCGACTGCCACACCGGAGGTCAGAGACCTCCCAGCAGTCCGAGAACATCAAATCCAAGCCAAGTAAACCAATCTTTGGTTCGTTGTATAATTAACGCAATACAGAGATCGAATAAATGCGGAAAAAGAAATCGATCTCATACCTTCTCGGTCGATTGTTGAGACCTTAGAGCTTCTAACGTATTCTCTGATCCCGTCTCCAACCGTTGTGTGGGCAACGATCCGCTGGAGTTCTCCCGTCTATACTCTCTCTATCTCAACCACCGTATAATTATTCTCAATGAGAGAATAAAAATATAATTGCGTTAACTTTATTTTCTTATCCCATTCAAGAATGTGATATGATGTTCTTTGTTAGTTAGTGTCTCGAATGGACTTAAAAAATTTGGCAGCACTTCCCTACAGTTCTCTAAGTACACGTGTTTCAATGTACCCGAGAACGTAGAGAAATAACTAACCAAATCTTTAAATAAGTCCATAATCGAAACACATATCAACTAACAAAGAACATCATAATCACATTCTCAAACTGTCCAAAAATTGGACAATTCAAGATTCAATATCGAATGGTCAGTTCGATATTAAATCTCAAACGGTTCTAAGCTCCAACATATTCAATGATAAATTGCAACATATCTCAATATAAACATTAAACATTATAACATATATATGAAAGATGTGAGTATGACTACTTTTTTTTTATTAAACACAAGCATGAAAAAACTATACTTCTTTGCACATTTATAATCCAAACAAAAGCACATACACTTTTACTTTCTTTACTTTTTAAAATGGACATAAAAAATAAATCATTAAAAATCTTACAAAAATAGTCAAAAACAAATGTTTTGACACCAAAGATAAAGGTTTTAGTTCAAACTCCAAACACGGAAAAGTTGGGTATCGAAAAATTAGTGGGGGTCACCCTAGTAAAGTTTTTGCAAACCAAGTCATTTACCCTCTTAAAACGTCAAAAAACGCAGCAGCCCCCTTTATACAATTTTTAAAAAAATAGTTGTTATGACATTAAGAAAAGATTTGATATATCGACATATACATATATATGAAAGAGTTGAGTATGAACACCTCTTTAAACATTAAACACTACACTTTTACTTTAACTATTTTTTTAAAAATGGACACAAAATAAATCATTCAAAGTTCTTTAAAAAATAGTCCAAATACAAATGTTTTGATGCCCAAAAACAAATGTTTTGATGCCCAAACAGTCCAAAAACAGCCCCTTTATACATAGTTTTTAAAATCGAACTTTCAAATTCCTTTAAAATTTCGTGTTTTTAAGTTTAAACCAAAAACAACCCCTTTATACATTTAAGAAAACAAATCTCTCATTACAACTTTCAAACCCTTTGAAAATGATTTGGGGTTAAAACAATATAATAGACCCACTTTCAAAAACACGTAAATGTTGAAACACGATTTCACCGTCGTCAACCCGAAACAAACGCCACGACTCGAACTCAAACCCACCCAGAAACAGCCACACGTCGCCCTCCTCCAGAAACAGCCCCAAACCCACCCCCAAATTATTTTCAATTTCGAAATTTACAAAAACCCTAAATTCATTTTTCGAATAAAATTAATACACAAAACCAACAAAATTCGAGTTCTTATACAACTACCATGCTCCATAACTACAATATACATAACAATTTTTGAAAAAAAATCCAATTTCTATCAAACCCTAGATTTCCAAAAATCTAAAAAATATACCATTAAATGTTGAAATCGAGTTCTAACCTTGAAGTTCGGCTATGAATCGGAGTGCTTGACGTGCTCGTAGCTTGAATTCGCCGGAGAATGCCTCAAATCGCCGGAATCGCTCGTAGCCTCGCCGCCCCTCTTTTCTCTCCTTCAAAACACAGAATGAAATAAGTGTTCTGCCCGATTCTGATATTCAGAATTCCCCTACGGGCTTCCCCTACGGGACCAGCCGTAGGGAATAAGTATACGTATCAAAACGGTGGCGTTTTGATAATCCCCTACGGGGGACATTCCCGTAGGGGCCCCTACGGCATCAATCCCGTAGGGGTAGAGGTAACTGCCAAAACGCCGTCGTTTTGATATTCCCCTACGGGGGCCAGTCCCGTAGGGGGCCCCCCTACGGGCGCAGCCGTAGGGCTCTTCTAATTAATTGGAGGGAAGACTTCGCGCCTCGTCCCCTACGGGGACACCAGCTTTAGGGACATATGGCCTACGGCTACCCGTAGGGGAGCCCGTAGGTTCCGTTGGAGGGAAACAGGGCGCGCGCATTCCCGCCTACTACCCTACGGGAGACCCCTACGGGATTCTACCCTACGGCTCTAGCCGTAGGGGTCGCCGTAGGGGAAATCAAGATAGCATTTCCCGTAGGGGATGCCGTAGGGGTGCCCCTACGGGAGTGTCGCCGTAGGGGATACCCGTAGGGGATCCGCGATTTTTTAGTAGTGAATAACACATTGTCGAACCCCAATAAGAGTAAAGATCCTTCTAGGATGAATCAAATGTACTTATGGAATCTCAGGCTAGATCATATTAACTTGAGTACGATTCAAAGGGTGAAAGCTGATGGACTACTCAGCTAGGTTGAAGGAAAGGACCTTCCAACTTTCGAATCATACTTGGAAGTTTTAATGATCGAGCAACCCTTTACAGGTAAAGGGAAAAGTGTTGGAAATCGATATCCCGGAATTAATAAATTTAAATAAAATAAATTATCTAATTAATTCCGACCGAAATCCTTCGAATATCCGGATTGTCTAAATTGCGGAACCGACAATCCAATCGAATAAAACCTTCGCCGGAGTTTGTTCGCGAGCACGCCACGAAGCCCGGAGCTCAACCGAACACGCAGCCGTGGGCGAACCCACGCGCGTCCAGCCGAGCCCCGTACGTGGGGCTCGCGATCGCATGATGCGATCGCTAGGGCTGCTCCCGGCAGCCCCCGGCAACAGGTCCGGCGACCTGCTGCCCGCCGTGGAGGTGCGGCTCGATCGACGAGCCGCCGCGGGCGCACCAGCCGCCCGCCCCGGCGATCGTGCCCTAGGGCATCGATCGCCCCCTCGGCTTCGGCCGAGGGCTCCCATGCACGCGTCCCCGGCGTCCAGCCGGGGTTCGCTTGGTTCGATCCCCACGGGGATCACGCCGCCGGTCCGGTGGTCTTCGACCACCACCGCGCGGTGTATCCTCGTTCCGGGGTTCGTCCTCGGATCTTTGTTCATGATATTTTCACGATAATTAACGATAAAATCATAAAGAAGGTTTTACGATTTACCTCGTTCTCGTTGTTCGGAAAAACGTAGAACTCAATTTGATGACCTTGAGATCTTCCCACGTATTCCTTGCACTAGCCCGGACGTCGTGTGGGCGACGATCTACCGAACTCCATGGATCTCCTTCACGAACTCTCTAGACTAATCAAGTATGATTATCTTGTCTTGTCAAATTGTGAAGACCATGTAGTGCTTTTATAGGCTACGTAGGGGATCTTAAGGAGGTGGAATATTGGGCTTCCAATAATAGTGATTAAATTGAGCCCAAGCCCAAATCTATTAATCCTTACTATTATTAATTAATTCTATTTTCCACTATATAAAATTAATTGCACTCCCAATATTAAACCATATTATATCAAATAATATTTATCCGGTAGTATTATTTATTCCGTGTATTTAAGATATAAATATCCATGAATAAAATTAATTTATTGCTAATTAATTTATTCATCTCTTATATCCGAGACTAGTACCATTCAACCTTAATTATTATGCGGAACGAATCCACCTGCAGGGTTTACATAATAATTCCTTATGAACTCATCTCGGGGATATTATCAACCCTTCCGGGATACACTTTCCCGTCAAGTATTCACGGCATGCCATATATAAAATATAGTGACCCAACTTAACCGGTAATTAACCCAATAATTAAATCGGTTAATTCCTTTGGTAAATCAAAGTCACTTATATTAAATATACACACCCGCAATAGTTTCGGGGATTAAGAATAAAATACACTGAGACTCGAATCGATTATCGCAGGCAATCCTAATCGATGAATCTCAACGATCCGCTCAATACACCAAGTGTACAAGTGTGATAAAATAATTAAGACAAATTATTTTCTCTCTCACACAACGACTATACCGATGGATTGGTCCGTGTCCATCTAGGTCGTGAGCAACTGTTCGATTAAATACGAGTAACCGATAGTATGATCTTCTGTGTGGGCCCGACACACCATACTAACTACAACGTATAGAATCCAGGACTATAATTTGCATATATTTAATTATAAATAATTAAATGCAAATAATAGTTTATTTATTAAATAGATTAATGGCAATGGATCGTGAGTTTCTGTCACTTAAATCTAGACATTAAGTACACAACTCCAACAATCTCCCACTTGTACTAAGGTCTAGTCATTTCCTCCAAACCCCCGACTCCCATACTCATCACGTGCTTAAGTTGTACTTCCAAGAAGTACTATGTGAATGAGCACTCTAGGTTGCCGCTCTGAAGTTATCTTGGTGACTACAGTGTCGTCTCCCTCGACGATGACTCGTATCAGGTGGTACTTGCACTATGTGTTACCTTACACTTATGGACTTGTGATTTCTTACCATTTGCCATCGCACCGCTATACACATAGCCTTTTGGCAAATTAAGAATCACCTCTAAGTCCCAGAGATTATCCCGGAGTTATACCAAAACTTCCGCTGCCTCTGAGGCCGCTATTTGGTTACCCATGGCAGAGTCCGAAAAGCATCGTGCTTATCACTCTTCCATGTTAAAACTCCTTCTCCTTCAATAGTGAAACACATAGCCTGATATCGACTTACACCGGTCCTCATTTGATTAGAAATCTAAGAGAATGTAATCCAAAGGAAAAACTCGTTTGCTTCGTAGTCTAGAACAGTACTTCGAAAGTACTTTTACGGCAGTCGAATATTCCTTTCCAGGATTACCTTGATATCCTCCCACTATGCTAACCGCATAGCCGATACCAGGTTCTTGTTTTCAACAATGCATTTATTAAGCTTTCCACACTCAAAGTGTAGGAAACTGCTTTCATTGCTTCTATCTCCTTTTGTGTTCCAAAACACATATCCTTAGATAGATGCATTCCGTCTCTGAAAGGTAACGAACCTTTCTCGGAATCTTGCATGTTAAAACGAACCATAATCGTACAAGATATCTAGAGAAGTACAATGTTCTTTTCTTGAGATCCTATTTCTTAAGAACATGCTCTAACTTCTTCTTTATCTCATATATCGATTTTTCTAGACAACCATCATTTTATGTCTGACAACATCTTTACATTGTTACCAATGATAAAATGTTATCTACATAAAACCTCCGAGAAACACCACCTTGTTTTCCATCACGTTTCCAATACACACGATTCGTCTATGCTTTTGATGAATCCATAAAATGGACTATCTCATCAATTTGCTAGTACCACGAACTCAATGCTTTGTTTCAATCCATAAATGGATCAACTAAGCTTGTACTCTAAATGATCTCGCCTCTTAGCAATAATCCTTATTGCTCTCCAAGAAGGCACATTTAGATCTAGTACGGCCTTCATGTAGATCCAGGGATCGATTTCATGTATACTAGGTCCAGAGTCCGAAGACTCTCCTAGTCTTATGAATATCTCTGGTTGTCCCACAACCTCCCACTACAATGGCATTCCGGTGTATAAACAGTGATAACAGTAGGTGCAGTTAGTGGTGTACCGCTACTCAGTTCGACTGGTTCTAAGTCTTAATCTTTCTCTCTCATTTCAAAGTATTACGTCACTTTGGGCTCGTGGTTCATCATATAGTCTTTCTCTAAGAACCGAGCGTTAGAACTTATAACGTCCATCTGGTTCATAGTACTATTGAACACACGTCTTTTGTTCTTCTAGGACATTCTACAACCGCATTTAAATGCGCCGTTGTTTCCAGATATATCCATAGAACATAGGTAGTTCCGTATAACTCATGCTTTTACTATTTCTATAAGAGTTCCATTTCTTGTTTACGACACACCATTTCTACACAACAGTGTATGGTGAAGTCATTTAGGATCAAATCCCAATTTCTGATTAGTATGCCATGCATTCCTCAGATAGGTACTTGCCTCCGCGATCAAATCGCAGGCTACAAATGGATATACCTTGATGGTTCTCCACAATAGCTCAGTGTCCATTGACTTGTCAAAACACTTGCTTTTGTGGCACATCAGGCATTCTAATCCATTTCTCGAGTAATCATCAAATGAAGTACTCGTACCTTATTGTCTGAGTAGACACAGGTCCTCATACATCAGAGTCAATCAATTCTCATACTTGTCCGGATCTTACATCTTATATCCATAAAGGATTGCTTAGTCATATTATCTTCCAAATTAGATTCTTAGGTCGGAAGGTCCACTCCCTCAACTTAATTGATCAAATATCAATTTTCGACCTTTGAACTTCTTATTTGAATAAACATGACTCAGCATAAGAATCCACAAGTATAATTGATAAAGAAATCTCTTATTAGTAAAACGAGTTTTATACTACGGTTCGTTGCATCGTGGTGGACTCAGGATTCATCATTTATATATTGCTAGCTAATGTACCCGAATAGACACTATCATTATTTCTTCTTATAACCATCAAATGATTAAAAGAAATAAAATATCCATTCATTAGAAATCCAGAACAAAGTTCTTTCTAATATGAAAGGTACATAAAAGCAATAACTCAAAATGAAATCCTATAAAATGTCCTCCACTGCAACTGCTGCCTCCTCTACAGCATTGCCCATGTAGACTACGATTTCTTCTTTTTCAAGTCGTTAGGTTTCCTGGAACCTTTGCATTTAAAATGCACATACCGTCAGTGGTTCCATATCTACACACCAGGTTCCGGTAGATAATACCACTGACTATGTTTTACGACTAAAGAAAAATTTCGTACCTTCTTTGAGAGGATAATCAGACTTCCAGTACCCAGACTGTTTGCATCGAGAACTCTTGCCTCATGGCTTTCTCGTCCCATCTCGTGGTCCAAGAAACCTAGGACCACTGGGTTTCTTTGCTTGCTTTTCCTTTCCCCCGATTTTTCCCTTAGGTTCGAAACCTTTGGCATTGGCTACAAGAGCTTGCGATTTCCGTCTCAACTCGTCTAAAAGGTCAATCATCTCAAAAACGTGTTTAAGCGTTTCCTCGAAGCGACTGGCCTTTATGAGTATCCTCATCGCTTCTTGTCTAGCCGCCTATGTCAATAGGCTCGGGAGGACAAAGCTTACTGAGTACTAACCAGTACTCTTCAACAGTCTGGACAATGTCTAGATCTCTATTCCAATCATTACATTTAGGGACCAATGAGTTTAAAATCCTTACGTATCACAGAAAGTGGGTTCAAAGCCATATCCTAATCTATGAGCACATATAACAACAAACAATCGATTTAATCTCCGATATTATCTCCCTCAAATAATATCATTAAACCACTAATCACATCTAAAATCCCATCAGATATGGCAAGCCACGATAGTGTGGACGTTTACCTATCCAAATGATTTAGCAATTAGATTTCCTTCGGTCGTACATCATCATTAGCGTTACTTCGATGGGAAGAATACTAAGAAGCGTACCTAAGTGTAAACCATTACTCAGTATCTAAGAATATTGTTTGGGACACGCATATTCACCGCAAGCCACGATAGTGTGGACGTTTACGTTAACATACGCTCCTTTACTCCCTTCTATAACTGTCTACATCAATCGTTCCAAAATCCCATTCAATGTAGCAAGCCACGATAGTGTGGACGTTTACTACACCAAAAGACTTTTACAATTGACTCCCAATTACTTGAATCATTTAATCTTGTAAATCAAGACGCGGAGAATCATAAGTGAAACTCAAAGTTTCTAACCAGTGATTCACCATGCGAACGACCCTATCTCTCATAAATGAGGGAGCCGAGCAGACAATCGATCCACCTTCAAAAGGATGGTACGAAGGTCTCTAATTTGTGTCCTCGACATGACCAAGTGGCTTTGGCTCCATTCCACTCCCCGGGGTGAGAATGAGTCGACTTGAAATCAGTTTTGGAAAGACAAATTAAGCATTGTTTGATAAACTTAATCAATGTTTCTCGTAAAAGGAATTACAAGAATTCTCCTCCAATGACTTGTCTATACGAACTTCAAAAGTCCATAAAAGTCACCAAGAGAACAGCAATGGAGACCATGGATATGTTTCCATACCCTCTCCCACTTAGCTTTTTATAACAAAGGGATACGCTATCTAATGCATAATTAAATACACATAAGCATGCATACATGAAATAAAGTACATAGAATATTATCACATAATCAAAATAATACTAGAATATTATTTTCCGACTATTATGGCTTTATCGCATCTCCGTACGCATCTTCTAGTCTTTAGTCTTCGTTCTTGAATGCTCCATGTGACGGGAATATTAATTCCAATATTTAAATCTATTTATTTTTAATAAATCCAAAAGTTACTTAATTCGAAAATTAAGTCAATCGAATAAATCAAAAATAAAATTAAATATTATTAATATTTTTATTTATTTATTTTCCTATCTAATTCTATTAAATCTCTAGAATAATCTATCCAAGACCCACTTGGAATATTCTAGAAGACATCTATAATAGAATAAGGAAATAAAATAAATTTATTTTATTTTCCCTTTCTATTTCATTAAATCTCTAGAATAATCTATCCAAGAACCACTTGGAATATTTTAGATGATTTCCATAATGAAATAAGGAAATAAAATAATTTAGTACTCCTAGTCCTTAATTCCTTTCCTAATCCATTAAAAATTCCATAAAGGAATAATAAAATAAGGAAAAATTAATTTAGGACTCCTAAACTTTCCAAAATTAATTAATTTCCATGTCCATGAAAATTCCCATAAAATAGGAATAATCAAATAGGAAATAAATTAATTTAATAATTAATTATTTTCCTTTCTAATTCCATTAAATCTCTAGAATCCTATTCCAAGTAGAACTTAGAATATTCTAGAAGACTTCCATAATAGAATAAGGAAATAAATTAATTCCAATTAATTCTTTTTCCTATTTCCATGAGAATTCCCAAAAATAGGAATACTCAAAATAGGAAAACCGAATCAATTTAAGAAAGTTGGATCTTGGCGGGAGAGCACGAGATCACGAGGACCCCGCGCCCCCACCACAATCGTCGGCCGAGAGGAGAGCCACCGCCGCCCTTAGCCAACGCGCCACCACCTCCGGTGGCCGGCGTGGCCGAGCGGTTCGAGGGCAGCCCCCTCTCCCTCGATCGATCCATCCCTTGGGGTCGATCATGGGGTTGATCGATCCCCGGAATCCTCCCTCTCTTCTTCTCCTCCGTCACACTTTTCCGGTCGTCGTTTCGTCCTCGATCCAACGTAAATAAATTACAAATTTATTACTACGCTCTCCGGTATCGAATCTCTACATGAAATCGACCTCATACAATTTCCGGAAAAATTAAGAACAAGCATTCACCACACAAGAACAAATATTGACATCACCGAGAGTTTAATAATCAAGAACATTATTATGACATTAATTAACAAAATTAAATCTAGCCATAATAATCGGAAACCCTGCAAGGTAGAACAATTTATCGAAAAATACCATGAACTAAAACCAACGCTCTGATACCAATTGTTGGAAATCGATATCCCGGAATTAATAAATTTAAATAAAATAAATTATCTAATTAATTCCGACCGAAATCCTTCGAATATCCGGATTGTCTAAATTGCGGAACCGACAATCCAATCGAATAAACCCTTCGCCGGAGTTTGATCGCGAGCACGCCACGAAGCCCGGAGCTCAACCGAACACGCAGCCGTGGGCGAACCCACGCGCGTCCAGCCGAGCCCCGTACGTGGGGCTCGCGATCGCATGATGCGATCGCTAGGGCTGCTCCCGGCAGCCCCCGGCAACAGGTCCGGCGACCTGCTGCCCGCCGTGGAGGTGCGGCTCGATCGACGAGCCGCCGCGGGCGCACCAGCCGCCCGCCCCGGCGATCGTGCCCTAGGGCATCGATCGCCCCCTCGGCTTCGGCCGAGGGCTCCCATGCACGCGTCCCCGGCGTCCAGCCGGGGTTCGCTTGGTTCGATCCCCACGGGGATCACGCCGCCGGTCCGGTGGTCTTCGACCACCACCGCGCGGTGTATCCTCGTTCCGGGGTTCGTCCTCGGATCTTTGTTCATGATATTTTCACGATAATTAACGATAAAATCATAAAGAAGGTTTTACGATTTACCTCGTTCTCGTTGTTCGGAAAAACGTAGAACTCAATTTGATGACCTTGAGATCTTCCCACGTATTCCTTGCACTAGCCCGGACGTCGTGTGGGCGACGATCTACCGAACTCCATTGATCTCCTTCACGAACTCTCTAGACTAATCAAGTATGATTATCTTGTCTTGTCAAATTGTGAAGACCATGTAGTGCTTTTATAGGCTACGTAGGGGATCTTAAGGAGGTGGAATATTGGGCTTCCAATAATAGTGATTAAATTGAGCCCAAGCCCAAATCTATTAATCCTTACTATTATTAATTAATTCTATTTTCCACTATATAAAATTAATTGCACTCCCAATATTAAACCATATTATATCAAATAATATTTATCCGGTAGTATTATTTATTCCGTGTATTTAAGATATAAATATCCATGAATAAAATTAATTTATTGCTAATTAATTTATTCATCTCTTATATCCGAGACTAGTACCATTCAACCTTAATTATTATGCGGAACGAATCCACCTGCAGGGTTTACATAATAATTCCTTATGAACTCATCTCGGGGATATTATCAACCCTTCCGGGATACACTTTCCCGTCAAGTATTCACGGCATGCCATATATAAAATATAGTGACCCAACTTAACCGGTAATTAACCCAATAATTAAATCGGTTAATTCCTTTGGTAAATCAAAGTCACTTATATTAAATATACACACCCGCAATAGTTTCGGGGATTAAGAATAAAATACACTGAGACTCGAATCGATTATCGCAGGCAATCCTAATCGATGAATCTCAACGATCCGCTCAATACACCAAGTGTACAAGTGTGATAAAATAATTAAGAAAAATTATTTTCTCTCTCACACAACGACTATACCGATGGATTGGTCCGTGTCCATCTAGGTCGTGAGCAACTGTTCGATTAAATACGAGTAACCGATAGTATGATCTTCTGTGTGGGCCCGACACACCATACTAACTACAACGTATAGAATCCAGGACTATAATTTGCATATATTTAATTATAAATAATTAAATGCAAATAATAGTTTATTTATTAAATAGATTAATGGCAATGGATCGTGAGTTTCTGTCACTTAAATCTAGACATTAAGTACACAACTCCAACAAAAAGATCCAAGGAAGTACTAGAATTAATTCGTTCTGATATATGCAGACCTCTTTGAAGAGTAAGGCATACTTATCAGAAAATGGGATTAACTCCCAACAGACTACACCATTTATGCCTCGGCAAAATAATGTGTTGTAAAGAAGGAATAGGACTCTTATAGAAATGGGAAAGTAGACAATGAGTTCGGAGTTACCTAATTCGTTTTTGGGATATGGCTTGGAAACAACGGCGTTTATCCTGAACTTGATTCCTTTGGAAACTTGTACTGATATTCGGCTGTTTATAGGATACCCTAAGAAAACGAATTGAAATATGTAATATAGTCCAAAGGACCAGATGTTCATTGATTGCATCAATGTTCGGTTCTTAGACATGGACTATATATATATGCAAGATCACAAGCCAAGAGTAGAGTTATACTTAATGTGCTTAGAGGGACTGATCAAGACTTAGAACCAGCCTAACTGAGTAGTTCACTACTATAACCTTTAGTCACTAAAGATACACCGGAGCGTCGTCGTAGTGGGAGGGTTGTTAGACAACCCGACAGGTTCATGTTTATGAACATGAAGCCTATTGGAAATCGACTACCCGGGACATGTCCGTTCGACTACTCGAACATCCGAACAAGCCCAGTCGACTCCCGACGTCCCCACTGTACTTAACACGAGGCCCCAGACCCATAACACGCCCAGCCATTGCACCGAAAGTGCAACCGCGCGAAACGGGTCATTCTGCCCTGTCTGTCGGCCGACGCCAAAAGGCTGTCGCCCGACAGGGCAAATGTCGGCCGACATTCATTTACTCATGAATTGATGTCGGCCGACATCGTCGCGATTCCAGCAGCGGGTTTCGCCCGTTCTGGCTGTTCCGACGAGATTTTCTCGATCCGACTGCCACACCGGAGGTCAGAGACCTCCCAGCAGTCCGAGAACATCAAATCCAAGCCAAGTAAACCAATCTTTGGTTCGTTGTATAATTAACGCAATACAGAGATCGAATAAATGCGGAAAAAGAAATCGATCTCATACCTTCTCGGTCGATTGTTGAGACCTTAGAGCTTCTAACGTATTCTCTGATCCCGTCTCCAACCGTTGTGTGGGCAACGATCCGCTGGAGTTCTCCCGTCTATACTCTCTCTGTCTCAACCACCGTATAATTATTCTCAATGAGAGAATAAAAATATAATTGCGTTAACTTTATTTTTTTACACAGAGAAAAATATTTTTGCGCTAAGCAAAATAATTATTCTCTGATGAAAAATGAAAGTTGCGGCGAAAGTTAGGTTAAGAGAGGGTAAGGGAGGGGGTTTAAATAGAGCTACGTTAGGGACCTAAGGGTAAATTAATTAAGGGCTAAATTGAAATATTAATTAACTTGGAATACGTAAAAGCAATTCCTTAATTAATCGATTTCAATTTTAATTATTATTAACTCCACTATAAAATAATAATTGAATTCCCGAAATTAATTTTAATATTATTTCAACAATATCAATTCTGCCGAAATTACATATACGACCTTCCCCGTGTTAAAGATATCGAACGTCCACGAATTTATTTAATTACTAATAATTAAATTAATTCGTTTCTTATTATCCGAGACTAGTACCACTCATCCTTATTATCATGTGGAACAAATCCACCTGCAGGGTTTACATGATAAAATTTATGAGCTCATCTCGGGGACGTCATCAACCCGATAAACGGGACACGGTTTCCTGTCTATAATCTATAGCATGCCGTGAGTACAATTACGATTCCCAATTTACCGAGTATCTCGACTAATCAATTAGTCTCACTCATTGGCATATTAAAGAACCGAGAATTGGACACACGCACCTATAATTATATAGGGATTAGGAATTCGTATATCCGTAATCTCTGAGGTCTAGTTCGATTACGTCGATTAGTATAAATCGAACGCCCTCCCGTGGTCCTGCCAAATACACCAAGTGTACAAGTGTAACATAATAGTCAAGACCAACTATTACCCAGTCACACTACGACGTACCGATGGATTGTCCCTGTCCATCTAAGTCGTGAGCTTCTGTTCGATAGTATACGAGTAACCGACAGTATGATCTTCCGCGTGTCTCCTCACGCCATACTGTCTACAACGTATATATCTAGGACTATTGCATTCAAGTACAATATAGACAAAATGTCGACAGTTTGATTAATAGATAATGAAAAACACAGATAAGGAGTTCCATATTGTCACTAAACTAGACATTTAGAATATAACTCCATCAATCTCCCACTTATACTAAAAGTCTAGTTGCCCTCTACCATACATCCGATACCCATCCCCTTCACGTGTCTCTTGAACGCTTCCGCTGGAAGTGCCTTCGTAAAGGGGTCAGCCAGGTTATCCGCTGATGCAATCTTGGTGACAACCGCATCGCCTCTCTTGACGATGTCTCTAATCAGGTGGTACTTGCGATCTATGTGTTTACTCGCATTGTGGGCTCGTGGTTCCTTTGCATTTGCCACTGCACCGCTATTGTCACAATAAATTGTGATAGCTCTAGGCATTTTAGGAACCACATCCAAGTCCATAAGGAAGTTCCGGAGCCACACTGATTCTTTAGCTGCCTCAGAGGCTACATATTCGGCTTCCATGGTAGAGTCCAAAATGCATTTCTGCTTAACACTCTTCCATGAGACTGCTCCACCTCCCAATGTGAACACATAGCCTGATGTAGACTTTCGCTGATCCTTATCAGATTGGAAATCTGAGTCTGTGTAACCAATAGGAATCAACTCGGACGCTTTGTAACTCAGAACATAATTCCTAGTCCTTCGCAGGTACTTAAGTATGTTCTTTACAGCAGTCCAGTGACCCTGTCCAGGGTTACTCTGATATCTAGCTACCATGCCCACGGCATAGCAGATATCAGGTCTCGTGCACAACATGGCATACATTAGACTTCCTACTGCCGAAGCATAAGCAACCTTCTTCATGTAATCTATCTCCTTTTTTGTTTTGGGACACATGTCTTTAGATAGATGAATTCCATGGCAGAAAGGTTGAGCACCTCTCTTGGAATTCTGCATGTTGAAACGAGCCAGAATCGTATCAATATATGAAGCCTGGGACAAGCTTAATGTTCTTTTCCGGCGATCCCTTATAACCTTGATCCCAAGAACATGCCCAACTTGTCCTAAGTCTTTCATATCAAATTGCTTGGACAACCATCCCTTTATGTCCGACAGCATCTTCACATTGTTGCCAATTAGAAGGATGTCGTCTACATAAAGCACGAGAAACGCCACGCTGTTTCCGTCACTTCTCCGGTATACACACGACTCGTCCATGCTTTGAATGAATCCATAAGACTGGATAACCTCATCAAACCGCATGTTCCAAGATCTAGAAGCTTGCTTCAATCCATAAATGGATCGGTTTAGCTTACATACTAGATGCTCTTGGCCTTTCTTGATGAAACCTTCTGGCTGTCTCATGTAAATGGTCTCGTCAAGATTCCCATTCAAGAATGCTGTCTTGACGTCCATTTGCCACACCTCATAATCCATATAAGATGCTATAGACAAAAGAATCCGGATCGACTTTAGCATAGCTACCGGCGAAAAGGTTTCCTCATAATCGATCCCTTCTTTCTGAGTATACCCCTTCGCAACAAGCCTAGCCTTGAAGGTTTCAACCTTCCCGTCAGACCCTCTTTTTCTCTTGTACACCCACTTGCAACCAATGGCTTTTACACCTTTGGGCGGTGCTACAAGATTCCAGACCTGATTTGAATCCATTGATTCAATCCAGATTTCATCGCCTTTTGCCAAGACTGAGCATCTTGATCTTTAAGCGCCTCGTCGTAGGTCCAGGGATCGGCTTCATGTTCTCCAGGTAACAAGTCCGAAGACTCACCTATAAACATGAACCTATCGGGTTGTCGAACAACCCTCCCACTACGACGACGCTCCGGTGTAACTTCAGTGACTACAGGTGCAGACTGTGGTGGCGTATCACCCGGTTGGGTTGGATCTAAGCCTTGATCGTCCCCTCTTAGTTCGTTTAGTATTATATCACTCTTGGGCTTGTGGTCCATTATATAATCCTCCTCCAAGAACCGAGCGTTGGTGCTAACAACGATCTTCTGGTCCTTAGGACTATAGAATAGACCACCTTTCGTTCCTCTAGGATATCCTATAAACAACCGAATATCTGAACGAGATTCCAACTTATCAGCCCCATGCTTCAGCACATGTGCTGGACAACCCCAGATCTGAATGTGTTTCAAGTTCGGCTTACGCCCGGTCCACAATTCCGAGGGCGTCTTGGGGACTGATTTAGAAGGAACTAAGTTCAGGATATACGCCGCTATTTCCAAGGCATATCCCTAGAACGAAACTGGTAGGTCTGAATAACTCATCATAGATCTTACCATTTCCATAAGAGTCCTATTCCTTCTTTCTGCTACACCATTCTGCTGGGGCGTGTATGGTGCAGTCATCTGGGAGTCAATCCGATTCTCTAATAAGTACGCCTTAAACTCTCCCGAGAGGTACTCTCCTCCACGATCAGATCGTAGAGTCTTTATGGTTTTACCATGAAGGTTCTCCACAAGAGCTTTGTACTCCTTGAACTTGTCAAAGCACTCGCTCTTGCGGCGCATCAGGTATATAAAACCATACCTTGAGTAATCATCAGTGAAGGTTACGAAATATTCATAACCTCCTCTCGCTTGGACAGATAAAGGCCCGCACAAATCAGAGTGAATCAATTCTAGTACTTCCTTGGATCTATACCCTTTATCACAAAAGGGTCGCTTGGTCATTTTTCCTTCCAGGCATGATTCGCAGGTTGGAAAGTCCTCATCTTTCACATCACTGAGTATTCCATCAGTTATCAACCTTTGAATCCTGCCCAAGTTAATATGACCTAGCCTAAGATGCCATAAGTACTTTTGATTCATCCTAGAAGGCTCCTTTCTCTTATTGGTACTAGATGTGTTAAAAGACTCTACTCGTTGCATCGTGGAATAATTAGGATTCAGTATATATAAGTTGCCTATCAATGTACCAGAACAGATATACTCACCATTTTTCTTGACAATAACAGAATTATCAAAAGAAACAGAATATCCATTCAAAACCAACTTAGAAACCGAAACAAGGTTCTTTCTAAAATTTGGTACATAAAGACAATTATTCAATACCAAAACTTTATTATTAAAAGATAAATGAACATCTCCCACTGCAACTGCCGCCACTTTCGTAGCGTTGCCTATGTAGATGGTGATCTCTCCCTCTCTAAGCCGTCGGGTTTCCTGGAACCCCTGCAAAGAATTGCAGACATGATCAGTGGCTCCCGTATCCACACACCAGGTACCGGTGGATAACACCGCTAAACATGTTTCAGTGACTAAGGAAAAGTTCATACCTCCTTGTCTGAGAGGACAATTAGACTTCCAATGTCCAGACTGCTTGCAACGGAAACACTTGCCCTTAGGCTTGTTCACTCCATTCTGTGGTCCACCATTTCTGGGTCCACTGGGTTTCCGTCCTTGCTTCTTCTTCCTCTTAGTCCCCGGAGGTCCAGGAAGTTTCACAGCCACAAGTGCATGAGACTTCTTAAAGATTCCCTCTGCCGCCTGGAGTTCAGTCAGGAGTTCCGCCAACGAATATAACCTCTTGTTCATGTTATAGTTCAGGCGGAACTGCTCAAAACTCCTAGGCAGAGACTGGAGCACTATATCGATCTGGGTTTCCCCATCGATAGCTCCTCCCATAATCTCTATCTCATTCAGATAGCCAATCATCCTAAGAACGTGATCCCTCACGGGCGTTCCTTCGGACATGGTGGCCGTCATGAGTTTCCTCATAGCATCTTGCCTGGCTGCCCTATCCTGACTACCAAACATCTCCTTGAGGTTAAGCATCATATCATAGGCAGTGGTCATGGCTTCATGCTGATGTTGCAGCACATTTGACATAGAAGCCAAAATGTAGCACCGCGCCATCTGATCAGCCTTGACCCACTTCCGATGAGCTTCCTTTTCCTCAGGAGTGGAGGTATCAGTAGGTTCATCAGGACAAACCTCATGGAGTACATACTTGTACTCCTCAGCAGTTAGGACAATGTCCAAGTTTCGTTTCCAATCAACATAGTTTGGACCAGTGAGTTTGTTTTCTTTTAGTATAATGGACAGCGGGTTGAGTGCCATATCTATAAAAGAGACAAATCAAACCGTCAAATTTAATTCGATATTAACTCCCTTAATTAATATCATTAAATTTACCAATCAATCGTAAAATCCCATCAGACTAGCATGCCACGTTCATGTGGACGTATACTAGTCCAAACGATTTTATAACTGGACTTTTACTTCGGTCGTACATCATTACAGCAGTGACTCCGATGGGGAGGATACTGTAAAGCGTACCTAAGTGTATACCATTTCTCAGTACTAAGTTATCCGCTCGGAAACTACACGCCCACTGCAAGCCACGTTAGTGTGGACGTTTACGTTGACATGCGGTCCCTTTACGATTTCCTATAACTGTCGAGCCTCAATTAACCCAAAGTTCCGTTTCCGTCTAGTAAACCACGATAGTGTGGACGTTTACTAAACAAACAACTTTGTTAATTGAATTCCATTTAATAAATTTCACAATTTCATTAATCAAAGCTTGATATCTCGTAAGTGAAACTCGAAGTTTCTAACCAGCGATCAATCGTGCAATTGAGCCCTATCTCTCACTAGGTAAGGGAGCCAACCAGACAATCGATCCAGTCATCAAATGACTCGAATGTCTCTAATCTGTGTCATCGACATAACCAAGCGCTTTGGCTCCATTCCACTCCCCGGGGTGAGAATGAGTCGAGTTGAAATTAGTCTTTGAAAGACAGATTAGGCACTTCCTTTTGAAAAATATATTTGTTCAATTTTAAAATGGAATTTCATTCGAATTTCGATCAAAGTGATTTCCGTGTATCGACTTTATCCGATAGGGAGGATGACACTAAAGCCAACTCATAAGTCAATACACATCACTCTCGAAACAGAGAATGGAGACCGCGGGATTGTTTCCAATCCTTCTCCCACTTAGTATTTTACGATTTAGGGATATACATGCATAAAATAATAAGCATAATAAAACACGTAAATCACACAAAAAGCAATTAACGTGGCCCGATTATTATGGCCTTAAAATCTTGAATGCACGTCTCTTGGAACTCGAACTCGTTGCTCGTCTCGACTTCGATTCTCGTTCCTCCGGGCTTTGATCTCGTCTCGATCCAATAGCAGAAATTAATTACAAAATTATTCTACTAAGTCCGGTATCGATCCTATACATTTTGATCGACCCTATACAAGTCCCGGATGCAACGAAAAATAAATAAACCTAACGACTCAACCCGTCGTTTTTATCTATTACAAACAAGCAACTTTCCAAAATTAAAACGATCTCGACAAGCCCGAGAGTTTAATCTAAACCACATACATACAGCACAAAATATCAAAATTAAATTGGCCATAATAATCGGGTTCAACCTGCAAGGTAACACGCGCAAAAATACAACGAACCGATAACCGGCTCTGATACCAATTATTGGAAATCGACTACCCGGGACATGTCCGTTCAACTACTCGAACATCCGAACAAGCCCAGTCGACTCCCGACGTCCCCACTGTACTTAACACGAGGCCCCAGACCCATAACACGCCCAGCCATTGCACCGAAAGTGCAACCGCGCGAAACGGGTCATTCTGCCCTGTCTGTCGGCCGACGCCAAAAGGCTGTCGCCCGACAGGGCAAATGTCGGCCGACATTCATTTACTCATGAATTGATGTCGGCCGACATCGTCGCGATTCCAGCAGCGGGTTTCGCCCGTTCTGGCTGTTCCGACGAGATTTTCTCGATCCGACTGCCACACCGGAGGTCAGAGACCTCCCAGCAGTCCGAGAACATCAAATCCAAGCCAAGTAAACCAATCTTTGGTTCGTTGTATAATTAACGCAATACAGAGATCGAATAAATGCGGAAAAAGAAATCGATCTCATACCTTCTCGGTCGATTGTTGAGACCTTAGAGCTTCTAACGTATTCTCTGATCCCGTCTCCAACCGTTGTGTGGGCAACGATCCGCTGGAGTTCTCCCGTCTATACTCTCTCTGTCTCAACCACCGTATAATTATTCTCAATGAGAGAATAAAAATATAATTGCGTTAACTTTATTTTTTTACACAGAGAAAAATATTTTTGCGCTAAGCAAAATAATTATTCTCTGATGAAAAATGAAAGTTGCGGCGAAAGTTAGGTTAAGAGAGGGTAAGGGAGGGGGTTTAAATAGAGCTACGTTAGGGACCTAAGGGTAAATTAATTAAGGGCTAAATTGAAATATTAATTAACTTGGAATACGTAAAAGCAATTCCTTAATTAATCGATTTCAATTTTAATTATTATTAACTCCACTATAAAATAATAATTGAATTCCCGAAATTAATTTTAATATTATTTCAACAATAATAATTCCGCCGAAATTACATATACGACCTTCCCCGTGTTAAAGATATCGAACGTCCACGAATTTATTTAATTACTAATAATTAAATTAATTCGTTTCTTATTATCCGAGACTAGTACCACTCATCCTTATTATCATGTGGAACAAATTCACCTGCAGGGTTTACATGATAAACTTTATGAGCTCATCTCGGGGACGTCATCAACCCGATAAACGGGACACGGTTTCCTGTCTATAATCTATAGCATGCCGTGAGTACAATTACGATTCCCAATTTACCGAGTATCTCGACTAATCAATTAGTCTCACTCATTGGCATATTAAAGAACCGAGAATTGGACACACGCACCTATAATTATATAGGGATTAGGAATTCGTATATTTGTAATCTCTGAGGTCTAGTTCGATTACGTCGATTAGTATAAATCGAACGCCCTCCCGTGGTCCTGCCAAATACACCAAGTGTACAAGTGTAACATAATAGTCAAGACCAACTATTACCCAGTCACACTACGACGTACCGATGGATTGTCCCTGTCCATCTAAGTCGTGAGCTTCTGTTCGATAGTATACGAGTAACCGACAGTATGATCTTCCGCGTGTCTCCTCACGCCCTACTGTCTACAACGTATATATCTAGGACTATTGCATTCAAGTACAATATAGACAAAATGCCGACAGTTTGATTAATAGATAATGAAAAACACAGATAAGGAGTTCCATATTGTCACTAAACTAGACATTTAGAATATAACTCCATCAAAGCCGACCCCTGGATCTATGACGAGACGCTGAAAGATCAAGATGATCAGTCTTGGTAAAAGACGATGAAATATGAGATTGAATCTTTGGATTCAAATCATGTCTGGGATCTTGTAGCACCGCCTAAAGGTGTAAAAGCCATTGGTTGCAAGTGGGTGTACAAGATGAAAAGAGGGTCTGACGGGAAGGTGTGAACCTTAAGGCTAGGCTTGTTGCAAAAGGGTGCACTCAGAAAGAAAGGGATCGATTATGAGTAAACTTTTTCGCCGGTAGCTATGCTAAAGTCTATCCGGATTCTTTTGTCTTCACATGGAAGATGGAAGTCAAGACGAATTTTAAAATCGAAGTCTTGACGGGACCATCTGTGTGGGACAGCCAGAGGGATTCATCGAAAAGAGCCAAGAGCATCCGGTAAGCAAGCTTAATCAATCTTAGGATTGAAGGAAGCTTCAAGATCTTGGACACATGCGGACCTATGAGAAAATCCATTTCATGGATTCATTCAAGGCATGTTTAGGTCCTGTGTGTAATAAAGAAGTGACAGAAAAGATGTGGTGTTTTCTCATTCTTTATGTAGACGACATCCTTCTAAATTGGCAACAATATGAAAGATGTTATCGGACATAAAGGGATGGTTGTCCGAGTAATTCAATATAAGAGACTTAGGAGAAGTCGGGAATGTTCTTGGGATCAAAGTTATAAATGATCGCCAGAAAAGAACATAGAACTTATCTAGAGTCTCATACATAAATACAATTCTTGCTCGTTGCAGCATACAGAATTCCAAGAAAGGTCTTCACCTTTTAGATGTGGAATTCATCTATCTAAGGTTTTGTGTCCGACACAAAAAAGGAGATAAATGAAGAGTAAGCAGTTCCCTGCACCTTAATGGTGGGAAGCTTAATGTATGTAATGCTATGCACGAGACTGATATCTACTATGTCGTGGGCATGGTGGTGAGATATCATAGTAATCCTGGAAAGGATAAGTTGACTGATGTAAAGAACATGTTTAGGCTCCTGCAGAGGACCAGGAATTATGTTCTGAGTTACAAAGCAGTCAAGTTGTTTCTTTTGGATTACATAGAATTGGATTTCCAATCAAACAGGGACAGTCGAAAGTCGAATTCAGGTTATGTGTTCTCACTGTGAAGTGGAGCAGTCACATGGAAGAATGTAAAGCAGCGATGCTTTACGGACTCTACCATGGAAACTGAAAAGATAACGGCCTCTGAGGCAGTTAAAAGGTCAGTGTGGCTCCAGAACTTCCTAAGGGACTTAGATGTGGTTTCTAGTTCACCCAAAGCTATTTTGAATAGCGGTATTGGCAAACTTGAAATGCCACAAGTCCACAGTGGCAGATAACACGTAGAGCGCAAGTACCACCTGATTCGAGAGATCGTCTAGTAAGACGATTCAGTTGTCACCTAGATAGCATCGAGAGGATTGCCTGGTAAAACCATTCACAGAAGCTCTTCCAGCGGAAGCGTTGGGTAGGCGTGATAAGGTTATGGGAATCTGATGTTTGGGAGAGGGCGACTAGACTTTTAGTATAAGTGGGAGATTGATGGAGTTGTATTCTAAATGTCTAGTTTAGTGCAAATACGGAACTCCTTATATATACCTTAATTCGAGATATGATTCAAGCATGATTGCATTTAATGCAATAGTCCTTGATGTATATGTTGTAGACAGTATGGCGTGAGAAGACACGCGGAAGTTCATATTGTCGGTTACTCGTATACTATCGAACACTAGCTCACGACTTAGATGGACAGGGACAATCCATCGGTACGTCGTAGTGTGACTGGTAGATAGTCGGTCTTGACTATCATGTTACACTCGTACACTTGGTGTATTGAGCAGGACCACGGGAGGGCGTTCGATTTATACTAATCGTAGTAATCGAACTAGACCTCAGATATTACGGATATACGAATTCCTAATCCCTATATAATTATAGGTGCGTGTGTCCAGTTCTCGGTTCTTTGACTTACTAGTGAGTGAGACTAATTGATTAGTCAATATTCTCGGTAAATTGGGAATCGGAATTGTACACACGGCATGCTATAGATTATAGACAGGAAACCGTGTCCCGTTTATCGGGTTGATGATGTCCCCGAGATGAGCTCATAAAGTTTATCATGTAAACCCTGCAGGTGGATTCATTCCACATGATAATAAGGATGAGTGGTACTAGTCTCGGATAACAAGAAACGAATTAATTTAATTATTAGTAATTGAAATTAATTCGTGGACATACGATATCTTAAACACGGGGAAAGTCGTATATGTAATTCGGCGGAATTATTATTGTTGAAATAATATAAATTAATTATTGGGAATTCAATTATAATTTTATAGTGGAATTAATTAAAATTAAAATTGTGGAATTTAATTAAGGTTTTCCTTTTGGTATGCCGAGTTAATTAAATTGCAATTTAGCCTAATAATTAATTTCCATAAGGTCCCTGGTGTAGCTCTATAAATACCTCACCCTCTCTTTCTCTAAACCTAAGTTTCGCCGCAATAATTAATTCTGTGGAGAGAAAATAATTGTTAGCGCAATTAATTCTTTTTCTCTACTTAATTAATTTAGATTGCGCAATAACTTATTCTGTAGAAATTAATTTGCTAGCGCAAATATATTTCTAGAGACAGAATAAAATTCTCACGGTGGGTTCAAGAGAGAAAGGAGAAGAGGAAGGTTCAGCGGATAGTTGCCCACTCAACGGCTGAACGTCAGGGATAGAGACATACACCGGAAGGCTTCGTGGTCTCAACAATTCGGCTTCTCCGAATCACGCGACAAAGGTATAAGAAATCGAACCCTAATTCCGCTTTTATTCGATTTCTTTCTCGTTGAAAATACATAGGATCTAAGATCGGGTTTTGGGTGTCGTGGATCGTGTTCCTCGACTACTGGGGGTTCTAGGACCTTCGGATCGGTAGTCGGAAGAGGAAAAACGGACCGGAAACGAGCCCGGAACAGCAGAACGCGCTGCTGTTCGCGGACGAACAGCGCCCGCTAAAAGGCAAACGGCGACCGCCGTTTTAGGCCTAATCAGCGACCGCTGTTTTGTGGGCAGCGCCCGCTGCCCGAGACAGACCAGCGGTCTTGTCACGCGGTTGTCCTCCGGGGCAATAGCTGGGCGTGATTTGGCACACGGGCTGTTACGTGAACGGAGCAACGCTTCCGGAGGTCGACTGGGAGTGTTCGGATGTTCGAGCGATCGAACGAACACATCCCGGGTAGTCGATTTCCAACATGAAAGACAAATTAGGCATTTGTTTTGAAATTGAATAAAATATGAACATCTACATATTTGCAAGTAGTGTCCAACACCTTTGCAGTAGATGCATTCAGATTCCCTATGAATCCTAGTAGCCTTCTTGCCCATGCTCTTTTGAATATATTATCCCATATCATAAGAATTTCCCTCTTAGGGTCCTTCTCTATCGCTGGCTCAGCAGCCTTGAGCATCCCGTGGAGCTCACGAAGCGATTTGTTCAAACCATTCATATGGAAAATTTAGCCTAAAGGCATTATAACCATTATGAGATTGAAGTATGAAATCGGTTGCCAACTAATCATCATAGGAAAAATCTAGGCGGTCACTTGGAGCAAATAATCCAATCATTTGTTGCACATGTGATCCCATAGATTTCCATTTTTCCAGCCTAGCTGAAGCGATGACCCTGGTCATACCGAACTGCTCAATCATAGTCTGTTCCCCGAACATGCTATTGAGTTGTTCAATGATATCATAGGAATTGTAGTCTAACACATTCTCTTTGAATTCGTATTTGAGGACCATCCTCAAATTACGTTGTCAATCAAGAAAATTTGTTTTGTTCAATTTTTCACAATCAAGAATTGAACCAAACTTGAATTGAGTTGATATTTGACATGATAAACTACAAAAGAAAGATACATAAAATATGTAAACATCCACAAAGCGGTAAACAAATAAGGTTTTCTAACAATTGTACTTATTTATTTCATTTTGTTCAATTGATATCCAATATCATTGTCCCTTAGAACAAAACGATCCCGAGATCCTCATCTTGTAAATATTTAAGCCGACCGAGATCCTCATCTTGTAAACATACCCATGTCAATGATATCTAATATCACTCTCGGTCGATGAGAATCTCATTCTCATCTCATGTCTCGATAGCCACGCCTGCAGTGGATCTATCGATGAGAAAACCAAATTCACGTGTAAAGGTCTAACCCTTACTCCCACTTATCCCAAGATAACAAGTAGTACCCCGCTGAGGCGGACCTACCAACTTATAATTGAGGGCTTTATGAGTGTGATGTTTTGGACAAGACATTATACTCATTATTTTGGGAACTTCCATGCATAGGTGTTTATATGTAAGTTGAACATTTATAACATAAAACATCCTATAACTAGCAAAGCAATTAAATACGTAATCGAAAGGCCCCTAGAACCTCACAACTCTCAAACGAAAAGATTAAAAGCAACAAAATAGGCCTTGAACATCTTCTGGACTGATCCGCGCTCGCCGTTTTAGTTCTGCGCCCGCCGATTTAGGTCAACCTTAGTCCATACCCCAAAAACCACGAACGGCGCCCGCTGTTTCACAACCAGCGGTCGCCGAACACCACCGGCGGTCGACGTTTCCAAAACGGCGGTCGCCGAAAGGGCACGGACAAATCTGCCAAGAATCAGGCCATTCGGCGGTTGCCGTTTCCAAAACGGCGCCCGCCGAAACAAAACAACGCTCGCTGGAGCTTCAACGGCGCCCGCCGTTTGGCTCCAGCAGCCCCGTTTTGCTTCGTTTTGCTTCGTTTCTTCTCGTTTTCGCCGGAGAGCCGATATCCAATGTCGATCCATGGATTCAATCCATTTCTTACACATTGAACAATACATTTTTTAATAGAAAAAACCTATCTATTACAAAATATTCCAAGGGACGCAGCCCTCCAAAACTATGGCCAATCGTACGTAAAAAACGACAATTTCATTCAACCGACCACTAACGGTGGCCGGCCTTACATCTAATCACATAATCACAATTAAACATATAATCCAATTATGTTGATTTTAACCTTCGTGTCCAACACAAAAGTGTGCACGAGCCCTAGGCTCTGATACCAATTGAAGGTATCGGTATACCGATCCGATCGATATACCGTGTGTGCGGAAGCGTGTAAAGTGATAGATCTACTATGCCATGATCTTAGTGCACACAAATATGTATAGACACACATATTTATATATATATATATATATATATATATATATATATATATATATATATATATATATATATATATATATATATATATATATATATATATATATATATATATATATATATATACATCCAATATATATATAGAGAGAGATATATCAACGAGATCTTACTTATGTGACGAAGTGATTCGTTGATGTCGATGAGGTGGTGTTGAGTCGATTGAACCACCTCAAATGGATCAGCCTCGAAATGTACACCTTTGGTATGACCTCGTCACGCCTTTGGATCACCCGGATGTTGAAGCCGCACAAATGTGTTGGAGTTATGTACTTAATGTCTAGATTTAAGTATCGATAAACTCCCGGTCATAGCATTTAACCTAGTTAAATAATAAACAATTATTTGCATTTAATTATTATTAATTAAATTATGCAAAATATAGTCCTGGATTTTATACGTTGTAGTTAGTATGGTGTGTCGGGCCCACACAGAAGATCATCCTATCGGTTACTCGTATTTAATCAAACAGTTGCTCACGACCTAGATGGACACGGACCAATCCATCGGTATAGTCGTTGTGTGAGAGAGAAAATAATTTATCTTAATTATTTTATCACACTTGTACACTTGGTGTATTGGGCGGATCGCTTGAGATTTATCAATTAGGATTGCCTTTGATAATTGATTTAAATCTCAGAGTATTTTATTCTTAATCCCCGATGCTATTGCGGGTGTGTATATTTAATATAAGAGACTTTGATTTTCCAAAAAAATTAACCGATTTAATTATTGGGTTAATTGCCGGTAAAATTGGGTCGCTATATTTTATATATGACATGCCGTGAATACTTGACGGGAAAGTGTATCCCGGAAGGGTTGATAATATCCCCGAGATGAGTTCATAAGGAATTATTGTGTAAACCTCATGAGTGGATTTGTTCCGCACAATAATTAAGGTTAAATGGTACTATTCTCGGATATAAGAGATCAATAAATTAATTAGCAATAAATTAATTTTATTCATGGATATTTAAATCTTAAATACACGGA
Organism: Euphrasia confusa; assembly: GCA_954870475.1. NCBI lineage: Eukaryota > Viridiplantae > Streptophyta > Magnoliopsida > Lamiales > Orobanchaceae > Euphrasia > Euphrasia confusa. The sequence continues at coordinate 29,683,066 of OX940970.1, read as the reverse complement.
ATAAATAATACTACCGGAGAAATATTATTTGATATAATATGGTTTAATATTGGAAGTGCAATTAATTTATATAGTGGAAAATAAATTAATTAATATTGATAAGGATTAATAGACTTGGGCTTGGGTTCAATTTAATCATCAATATTGGAAGCCCAATATTCCACCTCCTTTTATTCCCCTACGTAGCCTATAAAAGCACTACATGACCTTCATAATTAATACACATCATAAGACAAGAATATCATACTTGATATTTCTTGAGAGTTGAAGGAGATCCATAGGAGTTCGATAGTGATGGAGTTATATTCTAAATGTCTAGTTTAGTGACAATATGGAACTCCTTATCTGTGTTTTTCATTATCTATTAATCAAACTGTCGGCATTTTTGTCTACCTTGTACTTGAATGCAATAGTTCTAGATATATACGTTGTAGACAGTATGGCGTGAGGAGACACGCGGAAGATCATACTGTCGGTTACTCGTATATTATCGAACAGAAGCTCACGACTTAGATGGACAGGGACAATCCATCGGTACGTCGTAGTGTGACTGGGTAATAGTTGGTCTTGACTATTATGTTACACTTGTACACTTGGTGTATTGAGCAGGACCACGGGAGGGCGTTCGATTTATACTAATCGACGTAATCGAACTAGACCTCAGAATTACGGATATACGAATTCTTAATCCCTATATAATTATAGGTGCGTATGTCCAATTCTCGGTTCTTTAACTTGCCAATGAGTGAGACTATTGGATTAGTCGAGATACTCGGTAAATTGGGAATCGGAATTGTACACACGGCATGCTATAGATTATAGACAGGAAGCCGTGTCCCGTTTATCGGGTTGATGATGTCCCCGAGATGAGCTCATAAAGTTTATCATGTAAACCCTGCAGGTGGATTTGTTCCACATGATAATAAGGTTGAGTGGTACTAGTCTCGGATAATAAGAGACGAATTAATTTAATTATTAGTAATAAAATTAATTCGTGGACATACGATATCTTAAACACGGGGAAGGTCGTTTATGTAATTTCGGCGGAATTATTATTGTTGAAATAATATTAAAATTAATTTCAGGAATTCAATTATTATTTTATAGTGGAGTTAATAATAATTAAAATTGAAATTGATTAAATAAGGAATTGCTTTTACGTATTCCAAGTTAATTAATATTTCAATTTAGCCCTTAATTAATTTATCCTAAGGTCCCTAACGTAACTCTATATAAACCCCCTCCCTTACTATCCTAAGACCTAACTTTCGCCGCAACTTTCATTTTTCATCAGAGAATAATTAATTGCTTAGCGCAATAATATTTTTCTCTGTGTAAAAAATAAAGTTAACGCAAATATATTTTTATTCTCTCATTGAGAATAATCATACACTGGTCTTGGAAAGGAGAGTACAGACGGGAGAACTCCAGCGGATCGTTGCCCACACAACGGTTGGAGACGGGATCTGAGGCATACGTTAGAAGCATCTAAGGTCTCAACAATCGACCGAGAAGGTATGAGATCGAATTCTCTATTCCGCAATTTAATTCGATCTAATTTCTCGTTGATCATACTTTGAATGTAAGATCGGTTTCCGTGGCTTGGATGTGATGTTCTCGGACTGCTGGGAGGTTTCTGACCTCCGGCATGGAAGTCGGATCGAGAAAATCGCATCGGAACAGCCAGAACGGGCGAATCCCGCCGCTGTTCGCGACGGGTGTCGGACGACAAGTTTTACTGTCGGCCGACAGGCATGTCGGACGACACCTTCTGGTGTCGGACGACGGTGGGCAGCCTTGTCGGACGACACCTTCTGGTGTCGGACGACAGAGAGGCCAGAAGCCTCTCGTTTTGCACGGTCGTGCCTCGGGTGCGATGGCTGGGTGCAATTCGGGTCAGGGGCTTCGTCGTGAGCACAGTAGGGATACTGGATGTCGACTGGGCTTGTCCGGATGTTCGAGTAGTCGAACGGACATGTCCCGGGTAGTCGATTCCCAACAATTGGTATCAGAGCCGGTTATATACGTTCTTTGTATTGTTTGCGAGAATTGTTTTGCAGGATCACCCGATTATTATGGCCAATTTATTTTTGGTATTTTGTGCTATATGTGTGTGTGGTTTTGATTAAACTCTCGGGATTGTCGAGATCGTTTTATTTTTGGAAAGTTGCTTGTTTGTAATAGATAAAAACGACGGGTTGAGTCGTTAGGTTTATTTTTTTTTCGTTGCATCCGGGACTTGTATAGGGTCGATCAAAATGTATAGGATCGATACCGGACTTAGTAGAATAATTTTGTAATTAATTTCTGCTATTGGATCGAGACGAGATCGAAGCCCGGAGGAATGAGAATCGAAGTCGAGACGAGCAACGAGTTCGAGTTCCAAGAGACGTGCATTCAAGATTTTAAGGCCATAATAATCGGGCCACGTTAATTGCTTTCTTATGTGATTTACGTGTTTTATTATGCTTATTATTTTATGCATGTATATCCCTAAATCGTAAAATACTAAGTGGGAGAGGGATTGGAAACAATCCCGCGGTCTCCGTTCTCTGTTTCGAGAGTGATGTGTATTGACTTACGAGTTGGCTTTAGTGTCATCCTCCCTATCGGATAAAGTCGATACACGGAAATCACTTTGATCGAAATTCGAATGAAATTCCAATTTTAAAATTGAACAATTAAGTTTTTCAAAGCAATGCCTAATCTGTCTTTCAAAGACTAATTTCAACTCGACTCATTCTCACCCCGGGGAGTGGAATGGAGCCAAAGCGCTTGGTTATGTCGATGACACAGATTAGAGACATTCGAGTCATTTGATGACTAGATCGATTGTCTGGTTGGCTCCCTCACTTTGTGAGAGATAGGGCTCAATTGCATGATTGATCGCTGGTTAGAAACTTCGAGTTTCACTTACGAGATATCAAGCTTTGATTAACGAAATTGTGAAATTAAATAAATGGAATTCAATTAACAAAGTTGTTTGTTTAGTAAACGTCCACACTATCGTGGCTTACTAGACGGAAACGGAACTTTGGGTTAATTGAGGCTCGACAGTTATAGGAAATCGTAAAGGGACCGCATGTCAACGTAAACGTCCACACTAACGTGGCTTGCGGTGGGCGTGTAGTTTCCGAGCGGTTAACTTAGTACTGAGAAATGGTATACACTTAGGTACGCTTTACAGTATCCTCCCCATCGGAGTCACTGCTGTAATGATGTACGACCGAAGTAAAAGTCCAGTTATAAAATCGTTTGGACTAGTATACGTCCACATGAACGTGGCATGCTAGTCTGATGGGATTTTAGGATTGATTGGTAAATTTAATGATATTAATTGAGGGAGTTAATATCGAATTAAATTTGACGGTTTGATTTGTCTCTTTTATAGATATGGCACTCAACCCGCTGTCCATCATACTAAAAGAAAACAAACTCACTGGTCCAAATTATGTTGATTGGAAACGAAACTTGGACATTGTCCTGACTGCTGAGGAGTACAAGTATGTACTCCATGAGGTTTGTCCTGATGAACCTATTGACACCTCCACTTATGAGGAAAAGGAAGCTCATCGGAAGTGGGTCAAGGCTGATCAGATGGCGCGGTGCTACATTTTGGCTTCTATGTCAAATGTGCTGCAACATCAGCATGAGGCCATGACCACTGCCTATGATATGATGCTTAACCTCAAGGAGATGTTTGGTAGTCAGGATAGGGCAGCCAGACAAGATGCTATGAGGAAACTCATGACGGCCACCATGTCCGAAGGAACGCCCGTAAGGGATCATATCCTTAGGATGATTGGCTATCTGAATGAGATAGAGATTATGGGAGGAACTATCGATGGGGAAACCCAGATCGATATAGTGCTCCAGTCTCTGCCTAGGAGTTTTGAGCAGTTCCGCCTGAACTATAACATGAACAAGAGGTTATATACGTTGGCGGAACTCCTGACTGAACTCCAGGCGGCAGAGGGAATCTTTAAGAAACCTCAGGCACTTGTGGCTGTGAAACTTCCTGGCCCTCCGGGAGCTAAGAGGAAGAAGAAGCAAGGACGGAAACCCAGTGGACCCAGAATTGGTGGACCACAGAATGGAGTGAACAAGCCCAAGGGCAAGTGTTTCCGTTGCAAGCAGTCTGGACATTGGAAGTCTAATTGTCCTCTCAGACAAGGAGGTATGAACTTTTCCTTAGTCACTGAAACATGTTTAGCGGTGTTATCCACCGGTACCTGGTGTGTGGATACGGGAGCCACTGATCATGTCTGCAATTCTTTGCAGGGGTTCCAGGAAACCCGACGGCTTAGAGAGGGAGAGATCACCATCTACATGGGCAATGCTACGAAAGTGGCGGCAGTTGCAGTGGGAGATGTTCATTTATCTTTTAATAATAAAGTTTTAGTATTGAATGATTGTCTTTATGTACCGAACTTTAGAAATAACCTTGTTTCGGTTTCTAAGTTGGTTTTGAATAAATATTCTGTTTCTTTTGATAGTTCTGTTATTATCAAAAAGAATGGTGAGTATATCTGTTCTGGTACATTGATAGGCAACTTATATATACTGAATCCTGATTATTCCACGATGCAACGAGTAGAGTCTTTTAACACATCTAGTACCAATAAGAGAAAGGAGCCTTCTAGAATGAATCAAAAGTACTTGTGGCATCTTAGGCTAGGTCATATTAACTTGGGTAGGATTCAAAGGTTGATAACTGATGGAATACTCAGTAGTGTGAAAGATGAGGACTTTCCAACCTGCGAATCATGCCTGGAAGGAAAAATGACCAAGCGACCCTTTAGTGATAAAGGGTATAGATCCAAGGAAGTACTTGAATTGATTCACTCTGATTTGTGCGGGCCTTTATCTGTCCAAGCGAGAGGAGGTTATGAATATTTCGTAACCTTCACGGATGATTACTCAAGGTATGGTTTTGTATACCTGATGCGCCGCAAGAGCGAGTGCTTTGACAAGTTCAAGGAGTACAAAGCTCTTGTGGAGAACCTTCATGGTAAAACCATAAAGACTCTACGATCTGATCGTGGAGGAGAGTACCTCTCGGGAGAGTTTAAGGCGTACTTATTAGAGAATGGGATTGACTCCCAGATGACTGCACCATATACGCCCCAGCAGAATGGTGTAGCAGAAAGAAGGAATAGGACTCTTATGGAAATGGTAAGATCTATGATGAGTTATTCAGACCTACCAGTTTCGTTCTGGGGATATGCCTTGGAAACAGCGGCGTATATCCTGAACTTAGTTCCTTCTAAATCAGTCCCTAAGACGCCCTCGGAATTGTGGACCGGGCGAAAGCCGAACTTGAAACACATTCGGATCTGGGGTTGTCCAGCACATGTGCTGAAGCATGGGGCTGATAAGTTGGAATCTCGTTCCGATATTCGGTTATTTATAGGATATCCTAGAGGAACGAAAGGTGGTCTATTTTATAGTCCTCAGGACCAGAAGATCGTTGTTAGCACCAACGCTCGGTTCTTGGAAGAGGATTATATAATGGACCACAAGCCCAAGAGTGAGATAATACTAAACGAACTGAGAGGGGACGATCAAGGCTTAGATCCAACCGAACCGGGTGATACGCCACCACAGTCTGCACCTGTAGTTACTGAGGTTACACCGGAGCGTCGTCGTAGTGGGAGGGTTGTTCGACAACCCGATAGGTTCATGTTTATAGGTGAGTCTTCGGACTTGTTACCTGGAGAACATGAAGCCGATCCCTGGACCTACGGCGAGGCGCTTAAAGATCAAGATGCTCAGTCTTGGCAAAAAGCGATGAAATCTGAAATTGAATCAATGGATTCAAATCAGGTCTGGAATCTTGTAGCACCGCCCAAAGGTGTAAAAGCCATTGGTTGCAAGTGGGTGTACAAGAGAAAAAGAGGGTCTGACGGGAAGGTGGAAACCTTCAAGGCTAGGCTTGTTGCGAAAGGGTATACTCAGAAAGAAGGGATCGATTATGAGGAAACCTTTTCGCCGGTAGCTATTGTCGGAATTCGATATCCCGGGTCATTAAAAATTGCGGAAAATAATAACCCGACCGAAATCCTCTCGCCGGAGACCGATCACGAACACCACGAAGAACCGGGCTCGACAAGAGCATCGCCGCGGGATGAACCCGCGGCTAAACCCTAGCCGAGCCCCACCGTGGGGCTCGCGATCGCGCACAAGGCGATCGCTGGGGCTGCTCCGGCAGCCCCGGGCGGTGAGTCCGGCGACTCACCGCCACCGCCCGAGGAGGGCGGTTCGCCCAGCGGCGAACCCGCCGCGGCTCCAGCCGCGGCTGCCCGGCGATCGACTCGCGCGGTCGATCGCCCACCCCGGCTCCCAGCCGGGGTTCCTCGCATGTGCCGTCGCGGTCGAAGCCCTAGGGCTCGACCGCACCCCCTCGGCTCCCGGCCGAGGGCTCCTTCGAACTTTGCCGGGGATCTCGAATCCCCGTCCCCGAAGTTCGACGTTTACCCGGATCGTCCGTTCATGTATGCATCACAATTAATCCACATAAATTCATAGAAGAGAGTATGTGATTTTACCTTTTAATTCGTTGTGCGGAGAAACGAATCTAAGTTGATGACCTTACGATCTTCCCACGTATTCCTTGCACTAGCTTGAACGTCGGGTGGGCGACGATCCTCCAAGCTTATGGATCCTCTTCAACTCTCTAGAACTATCAACTATTGATATTCTTGTCTTATGAAAAAGTGAAGACCATGTAGTGCTTTTATAGGCTACGTAGGGGATCTAAAGGAGGTGGAATATTGGGCTTCCAATATTAATGATTAAATTGAGCCCAAGCCCAAATCTATTAATCTCCCATTAATATTAATTAATTTATTTTCCACTATATAAATTAATTGCACTCCCAATATTAAACCATATTATATCAAATAATATTTCTCCGGTAGTATTATTTATTCCGTGTATTTAAGATTTAAATATCCATGAATAAAATTAATTTATTGCTAATTAATTTATATTCATCTCTTGAATCCGAGACTAGTACCATTCAACCTTAATTATTGTGCGGAACGAATCCACTCATGAGGTTTACAAAATAATTCCTTTTGAACTCATCTCGGGGATATTATCAACCCTTCCGGGATACACTGTCCGGTCAATCATTCACGGCATGCCATATATAAAATATAGTGACCCAACTTAACCGGTAATTAACCCAATAATTAAATCGGTTAATTCCTTTGGTAAATCAAAGTCACTTATATTAAATATACACACCCGCAACAATATCGGGGATTAAGAATAAAATACTCTGAGACTCGAATCGATTATCGCCGGCAATCCTAATCGATGAATCTCAACGATCCGCTCAATACACCAAGTGTACAAGTGTGATAAAATAATTAAGACAAATTATTTTCTCTCTCACACAACGACTATACCGATGGATTGGTCCGGGTCCATCTAGGTCGTGAGCCACTGTTTGATTAAATACGAGTAACCGATAGTATGATCTTCTGTATGACGTCGCACACCATACTAACTACAACGTATAGAATCTAGGACTATGATTTGCATATATTTAATTAATAATAATTAAAAGCAAACAATTGTTTATTAATTAAATAGATTAAATGCTATGGCCGGGAGTTTATCGTTACTTAAATCTAGACATTAAGTACACAACTCCAACAATCTCCCACTTGTACTAAGGTCTAGTCATTTCCTCCAAAACTCCCGGTTCCCATACTCATCACGTGCTTTAAAGTGTACTTCCAAGAAGTACTATGTGAGTGAGCAATCTAGGTTGCCGCTCTGAAGTTATCTTGGTGACTACTACGTCGTCTCCCCTGACGATGACTCGTATCAGGTGGTACTTGCTCTATGTGTTAACATCACTTTTGACTTATGACCTCTTCTAGTTCACCGTGCACCGCTATCCAATAGCCTTTGGTAAACTAGGAGTCACATCCAAGTCAAGAGGTTATCCCGGAACCTAACCAAAACTTCCGCTGCCTCTGAGGCTGCTATTCGGTCACGAGAGAGTCTGAGAAGCGTCCTGCTTATCACTCTTTCATTTCATGGTTCCACCTCTTTCTAAAAGTGAACACATAGCCTGATATCGACTTTCACTGGTCCTTTCTTTGATCTTTGGATCTGAGAGTTTGTAATCAAAGAGGATTTCGTCTTGCTTAATAATCCAGTACTTTGCAAGTACTATTACAGCATCCGAAAATCTCTTGCCTAGATTACCTTGATATCCTCCCACTACGCAAACCGCATAGTTGATATCAGGTTCTTGTTTTACAACATTGCATTTATAAAGCTTTCCATACTTGAAGTATAGGAAACTGCTTTGTCCTCATCTATCTCCTTCATGTGTTCGAACACACACCCTTTAGATAGATGTATATTCTGTCTCTGAAAGGCAATAACCTTTCTCAGAAGTATGCATGTTTAAAATAAACCTTAATCGTATAAGATGTCTAGGAGAAGTACAATGTTCTTATCTCTAGATCATAAGATCTTAAGAACAAGCTCTAACTTCTTCTCAATCTTATATCTCGATTTATTTAGACAACCACTATTTTATGTCTGATGACACTTTTACATTGTTGCCAATGATAAAATGTTATCTACACAAAATCTCCGAGAAACACCACCTTGTTTCGATTACGTTTTTAATACACCTCTCGTCTATGCCTTTTGATGAATCCATCAAATGGGCTATCTCATCAATTCGCAAGTTCCACGATTCATAGCTTTATTTCAATCCACAAATGGATTTACTAAGCTTGTACTCTAAATGATCTAGCCTCTCAACAATAATTCTTATTGTTCCAAGCAGGCACATTTAGGTCTAGTACTGCCCTTATGCAGATCTAGGGGTCGATTTCATCTTTACTAGATCCAGAGTCCGAACTCCTCTAGTCTTATGAATATCTCTGGTTGTCCAACAACCTCCCACTGCAATGGCGTCCCGGTGTATAACAGTAATAACAATAGGTGCAGTATGTGGTGTACTTCTACTCGGTTTGGCTGGTTCCTAGTCTTTTGTCCTTCTTCTCATTTCAAGGTATTACGTCAATTTTAGGCTTTGTGGTTCATCTAATAGTCTTTCTCTATGAACCGGACGAGACGTCCCTCTGGTTCATAGTACTATAGAACACACAATACTTCGTTCATCTAGGATATCCTACAACCATATTGAATATGTCGTTGTCTCTAGGAATATCCATAGAACATAGGTAGTTCCGAAACAACTTGTTCTCTTACTATTAGATTTCCATTTCTTTACAACGCACCATCTCTACACGCAAGTGTATGGCGCGTCTCTTTGGGATTTAATCCCAATCTTTGATTATGCCATGTGTTATCTAGATAGGTTATGGCCTTCGCGACCAAGTCGCAGGCTTCTAATGGATATACTTTGATGGTTCCCCATAATTGCTTTGTGTCCATTGACTAGTCAAAACACTTTGCTTTTATGGCACATCAAGCATTCTAATCCATTACTTGAGTATTCTTGAAAGAATTACTCGCACCTTTCTAATATACACATATGTCTGCATATCTAATCATTTCTAATACTTGTCTGAACTCTATCCTTTTTCCAGAAAGGTTTGCTTAGACGTATTATCCTCCAAATTCAATTCTTAGGTCGGAAGGTCCATTCCTTCAACTTTAATTGATCAAATCAATTTCGACCATTTGAATCTTATTTGAAAATACTACTAAGTATAAGAATTCACAAGTATAATGATTAATAAAGAAATATCAAATAAGTAAAACAAGTTATAGAACGGTTTGTTGCATTTGTGGTAGACTTAGGATCTATCATTCATATATTGCTATCTAATGTACCAGAATAGATAATGCCATTATTTCTTATCAAAATCATCCAATGATTAAAGAAATAAAATATCCATTCATAAATAATAGAAATCCAGAACAAAACGTTCTTTCTAAAATAAAAGGGTACATAAAGCAATAACTTTGAAATGAAATCCTATTTAACTACTAAAGCAGATAAATGTCTTCCACCGCAACCGCTGCCTCCTCTACAGCTTTGCCCGTGTAGACTCGAACTCTTCCTCTCTAAGTCGCCGGGTTTTCTGGAACCCCTGCATTCAAAAATGCACATACCGTCAGTGGTTCCATATCTACACACCAGAATTCTGGTAGATAATACCACTGATTATGTTTTTACGACTAAGGAAAAATCGTACCTTTGAGAGGACATTCAGACTTCCAGTGTCCCATCTTGTTGCATCGGAATCATTTACCCTTTGGCTTTGCAGCCCCCATTTGTGGTACAGTCCTCTTGACACCACTGGGTTTCCGGGCTTGCTTCCTTCTTTTGCCCCTACCTCCACCAGGCTTAAAGCCTTTGGACTTGGTAGCTACAAGCGCTTGAGACTTGCCCTTCTTGTAGATCCCCTCTGCCGCCTTTAGTTCAGTCAGGAGTTGCGCAAGAGTATAAGATAGTTTACCCATATTATAGCTCATACGAAACTGCTCAAAACTAGGGGCCAGAGACTGGAGTATGATGTCGACTTGCGTCTCAGCATCAATAGAAGCTCCTAGGACCTCAAGTTCATTCAACATACTCATCATCTTAAGAACGTGCTCCCCAACGGGCGTTCCTTCAGATTGAGTAGTCGACATGAGGACTCTCATGGCTTCTTGCCTTGCCGCACGATCTTGCTCCCCAAACATCTCCTTGAGGTTAAACATCATATCATAGGCAGTGTCCATCGACTCATGTTGGGTTTGGAGTACATTTGACATGGAAGCCAAAATATAACACCTAGCCATTTCATCAGCCTTTTTCCACTTCCGATATGTCAGTTTTTCCTCATCAGTTGAGGCAGCCGTGGGCTCAGCAGGGCATACTTCATGGAGTACAAACTTGTACTCCTCCGAAGTTAGGACAATGTCTAAATTTCTCTTCCAATCAATATAGTTGGGGCCAGTGAGCTTATGCTCCTTGAGTATCATAGAAAGTGGGTTCATAGCTATTCTCTAAACCTATAAGCACATTTAAACAAACAATTAATTTAATATCCGATATTATCTCCCTCAAATAATATCATTAAATCACTAATCACATCTAAAATCCCATCAGATAAGGCAAGCCACGATAGTGTGGACGTTTACCCATCCAAATGATTTAGCAATTAGATTTGCTTTGGTCGTACATCACTATAGCGTTACTTCGATGGGAAGGATACTATAGAGCGTACCTAAGTGTAAACCATTACTCAGTATCTAAGAAGATTGTTTGGGACTCGTATATTACCGCAAGCCACGATAGTGTGGACGTTTACGCTAATACATGAACCTTCACTTTCTTCTATAACTGTCTACATCAATCGATCCAAAATCCCATTCAATGCAGCAAGCCACGATAGTGTGGACGTTTACTACACCAAAAGATTTTTACAATTGAAATCCAATCACTTGAGACATTTGATTTCATAAATCAAGACGCGGAGAATCATAAGTGAAACTCGAAGTTTCTAACCAGTGACTCACCATGCGAACAACCCTATCTCTCATTAGATGAGGGAGCCGAGCAGACAATCGATCCATCTATCAAAGAATGGTACGACTGCCTCTAATTTGTGTCATCCACATGACCAAGTGGCTTTGGCTCCATTCCACTCCCCGGGGTGAGAATGAGTCGACTTGAAGTCAGTTTCAGAAAGACAAATTAGGCATTGTTTGATAAACTTAATCAATGTTTCTTGTAAGAGGAATTACAAGAATTCTCCTCCAATGACACATCTATATGAACTTCAAAAGTCCATAAGAGTCACCAAGAGAACAGTAATGGAGACCATGGGAATGTTTCCATCCCCGCTCCCACTTAGCTTTTTATAACAAAGGGATACGCTATCTAATGCATAATTAAACACATAAGCATGCATACAAGTAATAAAGCACATAGCACATAGTCAAAATAATGCTAGAAAAAATTATTTTCCCGACTATCATGGCTTTATTCCATCTCCGTATGCGTCTTCTAGTCTTCAGTCTTCGTTCTTGAATGCTCCATGTGACGAGAATATTAATCCCAATATTTAAGTCTATTTATTTTTAATAAATCCAAAAGATACTCAATTCGAAAATTAAGTCAATCGAATAAATCAAAAATAAAATTAAATATTATTAATATTTTTATTTATTTTATTTTCCTATCTAATTCCATTAAATCTCTAGAATAATCTATCCAAGTCAAACTTGGAATATTCTAGAAGACTTCTATAATAGAATAAGGAATAAAATAAATTAGGACTCTTCTACTTTCCAAGATTAATTAATTTCCATGTCCATGAAAATTCCCATAAAATAGGAATAATCAAATAGAAATAAATTAATTTACTAATTAATTATTTTCCTATCTAATTCTATTAAATCTCTAGATTCCTATTCCAAGTAGAACTTGAAATATTCTAGAAGACTTCCATAATAGAATAAGGAAATAAATAATATTAATTAATTCTTTTCCTATCTAATTCTATTAAATCTCTAGATTCCTATTCCAAGTAGAACTTGAAATATTCTAGAAGACTTCCATAATAGAATAAGGAAATAAATAATATTAATTAATTCTTTTCCTATCTCCATGAGAGTTCCCATACTTAGGAATACTCAAAATAGGAAAACTTGAATCAATTAGGTAAGTAGTATCTTGGTAGGATTAGGAGTAGCACGGGTTGGGGATCCCCGCACCACCCCCTACCGCCGACCACCACCACCGCCGGGCACCACCGCCGCCGTCCCCCAGCCACGCGCCACCACCACCGGTGGCCGGCGTGGCCGGAAACCCTAACGGGCAGCCCCGGGCGTGGGGTCGATCGATCCTCATGGGGATCGATCATGGGGATGATCGACCCCCCCGGTTTTTCGTCCTCTTCGTCTTCTTCGTCTCATGAGTTCTCCGGCGGTCGTCTCGGCATCGATCCAACGTAAATAAATTACAAGAAATAAATTTACAATTCCGGTATCGATTCTATACATGAAATCGACCCTATACACTTTCCGGAAAACATAGAACGTAATAATAAATCCTAAATTCGGTCAACCCCCGAATTTTTACTATTACAAGCATTCATCCACACAAAACGAATCTCGACATGTCCGAGAGTTTAATAAACGAACAATCATGGTAAATTAAATAGCAATTAATTAAACGAATAATTAATAATTAATTAAACCATGATAGTCGGAATCCCTGCAAGGTAGAACACAATTGAACACATACATGAACACGAAACCAAACGCTCTGATACCATTTGTTGGAATTCGATATCCCGGGTCATTAAAAATTGCGGAAAATAATAACCCGACCGAAATCCTCTCGCCGGAGACCGATCACGAACACCACGAAGAACCGGGCTCGACAAGAGCATCGCCGCGGGATGAACCCGCGGCTAAACCCTAGCCGAGCCCCACCGTGGGGCTCGCGATCGCGCACAAGGCGATCGCTGGGGCTGCTCCGGCAGCCCCGGGCGGTGAGTCCGGCGACTCACCGCCACCGCCCGAGGAGGGCGGTTCGCCCAGCGGCGAACCCGCCGCGGCTCCAGCCGCGGCTGCCCGGCGATCGACTCGCGCGGTCGATCGCCCACCCCGGCTCCCAGCCGGGGTTCCTCGCGTGTGCCGTCGCGGTCGAAGCCCTAGGGCTCGACCGCACCCCCTCGGCTCCCGGCCGAGGGCTCCTTCGAACTTTGCCGGGGATCTCGAATCCCCGTCCCCGAAGTTCGACGTTTACCCGGATCGTCCGTTCATGTATGCATCACAATTAATCCACATAAATTCATAGAAGAGAGTATGTGATTTTACCTTTTAATTCATTGTGCGGAGAAACGAATCTAAGTTGATGACCTTACGATCTTCCCACGTATTCCTTGCACTAGCTTGAACGTCGGGTGGGCGACGATCCTCCAAGCTTATGGATCCTCTTCAACTCTCTAGAACTATCAACTATTGATATTCTTGTCTTATGAAAAAGTGAAGACCATGTAGTGCTTTTATAGGCTACGTAGGGGATCTAAAGGAGGTGGAATATTGGGCTTCCAATATTAATGATTAAATTGAGCCCAAGCCCAAATCTATTAATCTCCCATTAATATTAATTAATTTATTTTCCACTATATAAATTAATTGCACTCCCAATATTAAACCATATTATATCAAATAATATTTCTCCGGTAGTATTATTTATTCCGTGTATTTAAGATTTAAATATCCATGAATAAAATTAATTTATTGCTAATTAATTTATATTCATCTCTTGAATCCGAGACTAGTACCATTCAACCTTAATTATTGTGCGGAACGAATCCACTCATGAGGTTTACAAAATAATTCCTTTTGAACTCATCTCGGGGATATTATCAACCCTTCCGGGATACACTGTCCGGTCAATCATTCACGGCATGCCATATATAAAATATAGTGACCCAACTTAACCGGTAATTAACCCAATAATTAAATCGGTTAATTCCTTTGGTAAATCAAAGTCACTTATATTAAATATACACACCCGCAACAATATCGGGGATTAAGAATAAAATACTCTGAGACTCGAATCGATTATCGCCGGCAATCCTAATCGATGAATCTCAACGATCCGCTCAATACACCAAGTGTACAAGTGTGATAAAATAATTAAGACAAATTATTTTCTCTCTCACACAACGACTATACCGATGGATTGGTCCGGGTCCATCTAGGTCGTGAGCCACTGTTTGATTAAATACGAGTAACCGATAGTATGATCTTCTGTATGACGTCGCACACCATACTAACTACAACGTATAGAATCTAGGACTATGATTTGCATATATTTAATTAATAATAATTAAAAGCAAACAATTGTTTATTAATTAAATAGATTAAATGCTATGACCGGGAGTTTATCGTTACTTAAATCTAGACATTAAGTACACAACTCCAACAGCTATGCTAAAGTCGATCCGGATTCTTTTGTCTATAGCAGCTCTTATGGATTATGAGGTGTGGCAAATGGACGTCAAGACAGCATTCTTGAATGGGAATCTTGACGAGACCATTTACATGAGACAGCCAGAAGGTTTCATCAAGAAAGGCCAAGAGCATCTAGTGTGTAAGCTAAACCGATCCATTTATGGATTGAAGCAAGCTTCTAGATCTTGGAACATGCGGTTTGATGAGGTTATCCAGTCTTATGGATTCATTCAAAGCATGGACGAGTCGTGTGTATACCGGAGATGTGACGGAAACAGTGTGGCGTTTCTCGTGCTTTATGTAGACGACATCCTTCTAATTGGCAACAATGTGAAGATGTTGTCGGACATAAAGGGATGGTTGTCCAAGCAATTCGATATGAAAGACTTAGGACAAGTTGGGCATGTTCTTGGGATCAAGGTTATAAGGGATCGCCGGAAAAGAACATTAAGCTTGTCCCAGGCTTCATATATTGATACGATTCTGGCTCGTTTCAACATGCAGAATTCCAAGAGAGGTGCTCAACCTTTCTGCCATGGAATTCATCTATCTAAAGACATGTATCCCAAAACACAAAAGGAGATAGATTACATGAAGAAGGTTCCTTATGCTTCGGCAGTAGGAAGTCTAATGTATGCCATGTTGTGCACGAGACCTGATATCTGCTATGCCGTGGGCATGGTAGCTAGATATCAGAGTAACCCTGGACAGGGTCACTGGACTGCTGTAAAGAACATACTTAAGTACCTGCGAAGGACTAGGAATTATGTTCTGAGTTACAAAGCGTCCGAGTTGATTCCTATTGGTTACACAGACTCGGATTTCCAATCTGATAAGGATCAGCGAAAGTCTACATCAGGCTATGTGTTCACATTGGGAGGTGGAGCAGTCTCATGGAAGAGTGTTAAGCAGAAATGCATTTCGGACTCTACCATGGAAGCCGAATATGTAGCAGCCTCTGAGGCAGCTAAAGAATCGGTGTGGCTCAGGAACTTCCTTATGGACTTGGATGTGGTTCCTAAAATGCCTAGAGCTATCAAAATTTATTGTGACAATAGCGGTGCAGTGGCTAATGCAAAGGAACCACGAGCCCACAATGCGAGTAAACACATAGATCGCAAGTACCACCTGATTAGAGACATCGTCAGGAGAGGCGATGCGGTTGTCACCAAGATTGCATCAGCGGATAACCTGGCAGACCCCTTTACGAAGGCACTTCCAGCGGAAGCGTTCAAGAGACACGTGAAGGGGATGGGTATCGGATGTATGGTAGAGGGCAACTAGAGATTTAGTATAAGTGGGAGATTGATGGAGTTATATTCTAAATGTCTAGTTTAGTGACAATATGGAACTCCTTATCTGTGTTTTTCATTATCTATTAATCAAACTGTCGGCATTTTTGTCTACCTTGTACTTGAATGCAATAGTTCTAGATATATACGTTGTAGACAGTATGGCGTGAGGAGACACGCGGAAGATCATACTGTCGGTTACTCGTATATTATCGAACAGAAGCTCACGACTTAGATGGACAGGGACAATCCATCGGTACGTCGTAGTGTGACTGGGTAATAGTTGGTCTTGACTATTATGTTACACTTGTACACTTGGTGTATTGAGCAGGACCACGGGAGGGCGTTCGATTTATACTAATCGACGTAATCGAAATAGACCTCAGAATTACGGATATACGAATTCTTAATCCCTATATAATTATAGGTGCGTATGTCCAATTCTCGGTTCTTTAACTTGCCAATGAGTGAGACTATTGGATTAGTCGAGATACTCGGTAAATTGGGAATCGGAATTGTACACACGGCATGCTATAGATTATAGACAGGAAGCCGTGTCCCGTTTATCGGGTTGATGATGTCCCCGAGATGAGCTCATAAAGTTTATCATATAAACCCTGCAGGTGGATTTGTTCCACATGATAATAAGGTTGAGTGGTACTAGTCTCGGATAATAAGAGACGAATTAATTTAATTATTAGTAATAAAATTAATTCGTGGACATACGATATCTTAAACACGGGGAAGGTCGTTTATGTAATTTCGGCGGAATTATTATTGATGAAATAATATTAAAATTAATTTCGGGAATTCAATTATTATTTTATAGTGGAGTTAATAATAATTAAAATTGAAATTGATTAATTAAGGAATTGCTTTTACGTATTCCAAGTTAATTAATATTTCAATTTAGCCCTTAATTAATTTATCCTAAGGTCCCTAACGTAACTCTATATAAACCCCCTCCCTTACTATCCTAAGACCTAACTTTCGCCGCAACTTTCATTTTTCATCAGAGAATAATTAATTGCTTAGCGCAATAATATTTTTCTCTGTGTAAAAAATAAAGTTAACGCAAATATATTTTTATTCTCTCATTGAGAATAATCATACACTGGTCTTGGAAAGGAGAGTACAGACGGGAGAACTCCAGCGGATCGTTGCCCACACAACGGTTGGAGACGGGATCTGAGGCATACGTTAGAAGCATCTAAGGTCTCAACAATCGACCGAGAAGGTATGAGATCGAATTCTCTATTCCGCAATTTAATTCGATCTAATTTCTCGTTGATCATACTTTGAATGTAAGATCGGTTTCCGTGGCTTGGATGTGATGTTCTCGGACTGCTGGGAGGTTTCTGACCTCCGGCATGGCAGTCGGATCGAGAAAATCGCATCGGAACAGCCAGAACGGGCGAATCCCGCCGCTGTTCGCGACGGGTGTCGGACGACAAGTTTTACTGTCGGCCGACAGGCATGTCGGACGACACCTTCTGGTGTCGGACGACGGTGGGCAGCCTTGTCGGACGACACCTTCTGGTGTCGGACGACAGAGAGGCCAGAAGCCTCTCGTTTTGCACGGTCGTGCCTCGGGTGCGATGGCTGGGTGCAATTCGGGTCAGGGGCTTCGTCGTGAGCACAGTAGGGATACTGGATGTCGACTGGGCTTGTCCGGATGTTCGATTAGTCGAACAGACATGTCCCGGGTAGTCGATTCCCAACAGATAGATCGTCGCCCACACGACGTTCGGACGAGGTGCAAGGAATACGTAGGAAGATTCGAAGGTCTTCAACGTTTTGATTTCGTTTCTCCGCACAACGAATCGAGGTATAAAATCATAAACTCTCTTCTATGATTTTATGTGAATTATATTGTGATATATACATGAACATACGATCCGAGAAAACGTCGAGACCGGGATACGGGGATTCGAGATCCCCGTCGGGATCGAGAGGGGCGGCCGAACCCTAGGGTTCGACCGCCGGCACCGCGCGACGAGGGACGAGCCCCGGCTGGACGCCGGGGCATGCAATCGACTTCGGTCGATCGCTGGGATGCCGCGGGCTGGCGCCGCGGCGGATCCCAGCCGCCCCTCGACGGCGGCATGCGCATGGGGAGCCCCGGCTGAAGCCGGGGCAGGCGATCGAGCTGGGCTCGATCGCGAGGGCAGCCGAGGGCTGGAGCCTCGGCTGGGCGCCCTCCTCCCCGTGAGATGGTGGCGGTGAGTCGCCGGACTCACCGCCAGCGGGTACTGATCGGATCAGCCCCGCGGGGATGCCATGCATCCCCGACGATCACCATGCACGGTGATCGCGAGCCCCGGCGGGGGCGTGGCTAGGGTTTAGCCGCGGGTTCGCCCGCGGCGACGCCTTGGTCGTGCTCCGGCTTGTTCGGTGTTCGCGATCGGTTTCCGGCGACGGGATTTCGATCGGATTATCGGTTTCCGCATATTTTGGTAATCCAGGATATCGATTCCCAGCAATTGGTATCAGAGCGTTTGGTTTCGTGGTCATGTATATGTTTTATTATCGTTCTACCTTGCAGGGATTTCCGGCTATCATGGTTTAATATTTTTTTAATTATTTTACCATGATTATTCGTTTATTAAACTCTCGGACATGTCGAAATTTGTTTTGTGTGGATGAATGTTTGTAATAGTATAAATTCGGGGGTTGACCGAATTTAGGATTTATTATTACGTTCTATGTTTTCCGGAAAATGTATAGGATCGATTTCATGTATAGAATCGATACCGGAATTGTAAATTTATTTCTTGTAATTTATTTACGTTGGATCGATGCCGAGACGACCGCCGGAGAACTCGTGTGACGAAGGAGAAGATGAGAGGGAGGACCGGGATCGA
Organism: Euphrasia confusa; assembly: GCA_954870475.1. Taxonomy (NCBI): domain Eukaryota; kingdom Viridiplantae; phylum Streptophyta; class Magnoliopsida; order Lamiales; family Orobanchaceae; genus Euphrasia; species Euphrasia confusa. Next base: position 29,663,943 of record OX940970.1, on the reverse strand, counting down.
TCATGATGATCGATCCCATGAGGATCGATCGAAGGGGGCGTGGGGGCTGCCCGCAGGAACCCTCGGCCACGCCGGCCACCGGTGGTGGTGGCGCGTGGGCTGAGGTGGCGGCGGCGCTCCTCCCCGGCCGGCGATCGATGGTGGGGGACGCGGGGTCCTCGTGATCTCGTGTTCTCCTACCAAGATTCACTTTCCTAAATAATTCGGTTTTCCTATTTGAGTGTTCTTCCTTTTGGAAACTCTCATGGATTAGGAAAAGAATTAATTGGAATTAATTTTATTCCTTATTGAGTATTCTCTTTTATGGGAACTCTCATGAATTAGGAAAAGAATTAATTAGGAATTAATTTATTTCCTATTTGATTATTCCTATTCTTGGAATTTTCATTAGATGGAAATTAATTAATTATGGAAAGTAGAAGAGTCCTAATTTATTTTATTTCCTTATTCTATTATAGAAGTCTTCTAGAATATTCAAGTTTTACTTGGATAGGATTCTAGAGATTTAATGGAATTAGATTGGAGAATAAATAAATAAAATATTAATAATATTTAATTTTATTTTTAATATATTCGATTGACTTAATTTTCGAATTAAGTAACTTTTGGATTAATTGAAAATAAATAGATTTAAATATTGGGATTAATATTCTCGTCACATGGAGCATTCAAGAACGAAGACTGAAGACTAGAAGATGCATATGAAGATGGAATAAAGCCATGATAGTCGGAAAATAATTTTCTAGCATTATTTTGACTATGTGCTATGTGCTATGTGCTATGTGCTTTATTACTTGTATGCATGCTATATGTGTTTACTTTATGCACTAGATAGCGTATCCCTTTATTGTAAAAAGCTAAGTGGGAGAGGGGATGGAAACATTCCCATGGTCTCCATTGCTGTTCTCTTGGTGACTCTTATGGACTTTCGAAGTTCGTATAGACGAGTCATTGGAGGAGAATTCTTGTAATTCCTTTTGCAAGGAACATTGTGTTGGAGTTGTGTACTTAATGTCTAGATTTAAGTAACGGTATACTCCCGATCATAGCATCTAATCTATTTAATTAATAAACAATTATTTGCATTTAATTAATTATGCAAAATATAGTTCTGGATTTTATACGTTGTAGTTAGTATGGTGTTGCATGGGCACACAGAAGATCATACTATCGGTTACTCGTATTTAATCGAACAGTTGCTCACGACCTAGATGGACACGAACTAATCCATCGGTATAGTCGTTGTGTGAGAGAGAAAATAATTTATCTTAATTATTTTATCACACTTGTACACTTGGTGTATTGGGCGGATCAGCTTGAGATTCATCGATTAGGATTGCCGGCGATAATCGATTCGAGTCTCAGTGTATTTTATTCTTAATCCCCGAAACTATTGCGGGTGTGTATATTTAATATAAGTGACTTTGATTTACCAAAGGAATTAACCGGTTTGATAATTGGGTTAATTACCGGTTAAGTTGGGTCACTATATTTTATATATGGCATGCCGTGAATACTTGACGGGAAAGTGTATCCCGTAAGGGTTGATAATATCCCCGAGATGAGTTCATAAGGAATTATTATGTAAACCCTGCAGGTGGATTTAATCCGCATAATAATTAAGGTTGAATGGTACTAGTCTCGGATATAAGAGATGAATAATATTTATTGAGCAATAAATAAATTTATTCATGGATATTTAAATCTTAAATACACGGAATATATAATACTACCGGAGAAATATTATTTGATATAATATGGAATAATATTGGGAGTGCAATTTTATTTATATAGTGGAAAATAAATAAAATTTAATATTGATAAGGATTAATGGATTTGGGTTGGACCCAATTTAATCTTCAATATTTAGAAGCCCAATATTTATTCTCCTTATGATCCCCTACGTAGCCTATATAAGCACTACATGGTCTTCACTTTTCATAACACAATTGATTAACCTACGCCAATCATAAAGTTTTGAGAGTGAGGAAGATCCATAGGAGTTCGATAGATCGTCGCCCACACGACGTTCGAACGAGGTGCAAGGAATACGTGGGAAGATCGCAAGGTCATCAACGCGTTAATTCGTTTCTCCATACAACGAATCAAAGGTAATAAATCATAAACCCTCTTTTATGATTTCGTGTGAATTAATCGTAGTAAATACATGAACACACGATCCGGATAAACGACGATCCTCGGGGATGGGGATTCGAGATCCCCGGCGAGGATCGATAGAGGCGGTCGAACCTAGGGTTCAACCGCCGGGAGCGCGCGGACGAAGAGGATGAGCCCCGGCTGGACGCCGGGGCGTGGGGTCGACTACCGGGGTTCGCCGTGGGCTGGAGCCACGGCGGATGAACCCCAGCCCTCCCGTCCGGCAGCGTCGCGGGCTGAACCCTCGGCTGGAGCCGAGGGGGCGATCGAACCTAGGGTTCGATCGCCGGGTGAGCTGCGGGTTTACCCGCAGCGCCTCGTATCAAGCTGCGGGGTTTCCCGCAGCGGCGATGCGGGGAGGATCGAACCCCCCCGCGAGCAGCGAGCCCGTGAGCTCGCTGCGGGGCTGCTACGAGCAGCCCCGGGGATGCCTCGTGCATCCCCAGCGATCATCGCGAGATGATCGCGAGCCCCGTGCGGGGGCTCGGCTGAGTGCTCGCGGCCTTCGGGCCTCGCTGAGTATTCGGTCGGGCCTCGGGTCGTGCGGTGGTTCGCGTTCATGGATCCGACTCGCGGGAGAAAATCGGCTGGGGGCGGGCTGCGTGTTTTCGGGCGCGTAGTCTCCAAAGGTCGGACTCCTGCGGATGAGTCGGGGATCCAATTTCCGGCGATGAAGGATTTCGTTCGGGTTATTATCTTCCGCAATTTTTAATAGCCCGGGATATCGATTTCCAACAAATGGTATCAGAGCGTTTGGTTTCGTGTTCATGTATATGCTCGATTATTGTTCTACCTTGCAGGATTTCCGGCTATCATGGTTGGATTTAATTAATTGTTTTTTAATTAATTATCATGATTATTAAACTCTCGGACATGTCGAGATTCGTTTTGTGTGGTTGAATGTTTGTAATAGTAAAAATTCGGGGGTTGACCGAATTTAGGATTTATTATTACGCACTTTATTTTCCGGAAAATGTATAGGGTCGATTTCATGTATAGAATCGATACCGGATAATTGTAATTTAATTCTTGTAATTTTAATTACGTTGGTTCGATGATGAGACGATCGCCGGAAGAAGAAGACGTGTGACGAAGACGAAGAGGACGAAAAACCGGGGGGGGGGGGGGGGGGGGGGTCGATCAACCCCATGATCGATCCCCATGAGGATCGATCGACCCCATCCCGGGGGCTGCCCGCTAGGGCTTCTAGCCACGCCGGCCACCGGTGGTGGTGGCGCGTGGGCTGGGGGCGGCGGTGGTGGTGGTCCCGGGCGGTGGAGGTCGACGGTGGGGATGGCGTGGGATCTCCTAATCTCATGCTATTCCTACCAAGATCCACTTTCCCAAATTAATTCGGATTTTTCCTATTTGAGTACTTTCTTTTTGGAAACTCTCATGGATTAGGAAAAGAATTAATTTAAATTAATTTTCTATTGATTTATTTCCTTCATGGAAATATTCATAGATTAGAAATTTAATTAATTTAGTACTAAAATTTATTTTTCCTATTTGATTATTCCTACTCATGGGAATATTCATGGATTAGGAATAAAAATAAATTTGGAAAGTAGTAAGTCCTAATTTATTTTTCCTTGTTCTATTATAGATATCTTCTAGAGTATTCCAAATTTTATTTGGATAGATTATTCTAGAGATTTAATAGAACTAGATAGGAAAATAAATAAATAAAAATATTAATAATATTTAATTTTATTTTTGATATATTCGATTGACTTAATTTTCGAATTAAGTAACTTTTGGATTAATTGAAAATAAATAGATTTAAATATTAGAGATTAATATTCTCGTCACATGGAGCATTCAAGAACGAAGACTGAAGACTAGAAGATGCATATGAAGATAAAGCCATGATAGTCGGGGAAAAATAATTTCTCTAGCATTATTTTTGACTATGTGCTATGTGCTTTATTGCTTTCATGCATGCTTATGTGTTTAATTATGCATTAGATAGCGTATCCCTTTATTATAAAAAGCTAAGTGGGAGAGGGGATGGAAACATTCCCATGGTCTCCATTACTGTTCTCTTGGTGACTCTTATGGACTTTCGAAGTTCGTATAGACGAGTCATTGGAGGAGAATTCTTGTAATTCCTTTTACAAGAAACATTGATCAAATTCATCAAACAATGCCTAATTTGTCTTTCTAAAACTGACTTCAAGTCGACTCATTCTCACCCCGGGGAGTGGAATGGAGCCAGAGCCACTTGGTCATGTAGAGGACACAAATTAGAGACTTCCGTGCCATTCTTTGATAGATGGGTCGCTTGTCTGCTCGGCTCCCTCATTTATGAGAGATAGGGTCGTTCGCATGGCGAATCACTGGTTAGAAACTTCGAGTTTCACTTATGATTCTCCACGTCTTGATTTACGAGATTAAATGGATCAAGTAATTGGGAGTCAATTATAAAAGTCTCTTAGTGAAGTAAACGTCCACACCACGTGGCTTGCTGCACTGACGGATTTTGGATTAATTGATGTAGACAGTTGTAAGGAATTGTGAAGAGTTGTGAAGTTGTCGTAAACGTCCACACCACGTGGCTTGCGGTAATGTAGCAATTCCAAGCGATTCACTTTGGTGCTGAGTAATGGTTTACACTTAGATACGCCTTGTAGTATTCTTCCCCACGAGGTTCCGCTATAAGCGATGTATGACCAAAGAAAAACTAATTGCTAAATCATTTGGGTGGGTAAACGTCCACACCACGTGGCTTGCCTTACCTGATGGGATTTTAGATGTGATTAGTAATTTAATGATGTTATTCCAGGGAGATAACGTCGGATATTAAATTAATTGTTTGTTTAAATGTGCTTATAGGTTTAGAGAATTGCTATGAATCCACTTTTGTTGATACTTGAGGAAATTAACGCACTGGTTCCATACTGTATTGAATGGAAAGAAGAGTTAGACATTGCTCAGACTGCAAAGGAGTACAAAGATGTACTCAGTGAAACTTGTCCTCCTGGACTCACCATTAACTCAACTGAGGAGGAGATTTTTGACTTTGAAAAGTGGGGTAGTGCTCGTGCATTAGCCGCTAATCATGATGTCATGCTCAAACTCAAGTTGCTGTTTGGACATGATGAGAACGCTAGAAAAGAGGCGATGAGGATACTCATAAAGATCTGTTACTTCGATGAAACACTTGATCATGTTTTTGAGATGATGGATCTTTTAGACGAGTTGAAACAATCGCAAGCTCTTATAGCCAAAGCCAAAGGTTTCGAACCTAAAGGCAAGGGAAAGGAGAAGAAGACAAGGGGGTCCGGTGATCCTAAGGGACTTGGACCAAAGGGAGGGATAAAGAAGCCTTCTGGCAAACATCCCCAAGGAAAGCAGTCTGAGTACTGGGGGTCTACATCTTGTCCTCTCAAAGGTACGAATTTTCTTTAGTCGTAAAACATAGTCAGCGGTATTATCTACCAGATTTCTGGTGTGTAGATATGGAACCACTGACGGTATGTGCATTCTAAATGCAGGGGTTCCAGAAAACCCAGCGACTTAGAGAAGAAAAGTTCGAGTCCACATGGGCAAAGCTGTTGAGGAAGCAGCGGTTGCAGTGGAAGACATTTATCTATCTGTTTGATAGTTATAGGATTTCATTTCAAGTTTATTGCTTTGTACTTTTTATTTTAGAAAGAACTTTCGTTCTGGATTTCTATTATTAATGGATATTTTATTTCTTTAAATCACTTGATGATTTAGACAAGAAATAATGGCGATATCTATTATGGTACATTAGATAGCAATATATGAATCCTTAGTCTACCACGATGCAACAAACCGTTATAACCTATTTTACTTATTGGATGTATTTCTTTATCGATCATTATACTTGTGAATTCTTGAACTTGGTAGTATCTATTCAAAAGGGATTCAGAAGGTCGAAATTGATTTGATCAGTTATAGTTGGAGGAATGGACCTCCCGACCTAAGAATCGATCTTGAAAGGTGATACAACTAAATCAACCTTTCTGGTAAAGGATGGAATTCGGACAAGTATAGAAAATGATTGATGATTAATGCGGTATGTGTGATTGGAGAAAGTACGAGTCATTCTTTCAAGAATACTCGAAAATGGATTAGACTACTTGTTGTGCCATAAAAACCATTATGGGGAACCCTCAAAGTATATCCATTGAAAGCCTGCGACTTGTTCGCGGAGGCTATCACCTATCTAAATAACACATAGCATAAATCAAAGGTTGAGATTAAGTCTCAAACGACTGCACCATACACTGATGTGTAGACATGGTGTGTCAGGAATAAGAAATAGGATTATAATAGTAAAAGGACAAGTTTGTTCGGAACTACCTATGTTCTATGGATATTTCTGGATACAATGACACATTCGATGTAATTGTAGAATATTCTAGAAGAACAAGTAATTGTATGTTCAATAGTACTACGAACCAGAAGGGTGTCTTCGCCCGGTTCTTAGAGGAAGACTATTGGATGAACTACAATGCCCTAATTGACAAAGTACCTTATAAAGAGAAAAGAGTAGACTGAGAACCAGCCTAACCGAGTAGTAGTACACCACTAACTGCACCTAATGTTATTACTGCTATACACCGGAACGCCATTGCAGTGGGAGGTTGTTAAGCAACCGGAGATGTTCATAAGACTGGAAGAGTTTTAAACTCTGGATCTAGTAGACATGAAATCGATCCCTAGTTCTGCATAGGGGGAAGTACTAATCTAAATGTGCCTACTTAGAAAGCAATGATATTGTTAAGAGGCAAGACCATTTAGAGGTACAAGCTTAGTGAATCCATTTATGGATTATCACAAAGCTGGAAATTGTGGAACTTGCGAATTGATGAGATAGTCCATTATATGGATTCGTCAAAAGGCATAGACAATAAAAGGTATATTAAAGACGTAATGGAAACAAGGTGGTGTTTCTCGGAATTTTGTGTAGATAACACTTCATTATTGGCAACAATGTAAAAGCATTATCAGACATAAAATAGAGGTTGTCTAAGTAAATCGAGATATAAGATTAAGATGAAGTTGGATCAATGTTCTTAGAAATCTTTCGATCTCTAGATAAGAACATTTGTACTTCTCTTTAGATATCTTATACGATTATGGTTTGTTTTAAGCATGCACAATTCTGAGAAAGGTTATTGCCTTTCGAGAACAGAATGCATCTATCTAAGGTATGTGTCTTGAACACATGAAGGAGATAAATATGGACAAAGCAGATTCTTACACTTCGAGTGTAAAGGGCTTTGTAAATGCGGTGTTATAAAACAAGAACCTGATATCAACTATGCGGTTAGCATAGTGGGAGGATATCAAAGTAATCTGGATAAGAAATATTCGAATGCTGTAAAAGTACTTGGAAGTACAGGATTACTGGCAATACGAAATCTTCTTAGATTACGCTTTCTCAGATAAAAATCAGAGAAAGGACCAGTGTAAGTCGATATCAGGCTATGTGTTCATTTTTAGAAGAGGTGGAACCTAAGAAACCGAATAGCAGCCTCAGAGGCAGCGGAAGTTTTGGTTAGGTTTCGGAATGACCTCTGAACTTGGATATGACTCTTGGTTCACCAAAGGCTATGTACATAGCGGTGCATGGTAAACTGGAAGAAGTCATAAGTTCAAAAGATGATGATAACACATAGAGCAAGTACCACCTGATACGAATCATCGTCAGAGAGACGACGTAGTAGTCACCAAGATAACTTCAGAGCGGCAACCTAGAATGCTCACTCACATAGTACTCGGAAGTACACCTTAAGCACGTGATGAGTATGGGAACCGGGAGTTTGGAGGAAATGACTAGACCTTAGTACAAGTGGGAGATTGTTGGAGTTGTGTACTTAATGTCTAGATTTAAGTAACGGTATACTCCCGATCATAGCATTTAATCTATTTAATTAATAAACAATTATTTGCATTTAATTAATTATGCAAAATATAGTTCTGGATTTTATACGTTGTAGTTAGTATGGTGTTGCATGGGCACACAGAAGATCATACTATCGGTTACTCGTATTTAATCGAACAGTTGCTCACGACCTAGATGGACACGAACTAATCCATCGGTATAGTCGTTGTGTGAGAGAGAAAATAATTTATCTTAATTATTTTATCACACTTGTACACTTGGTGTATTGGGCGGATCAGCTTGAGATTCATCGATTAGGATTGCCGGCGATAATCGATTCGAGTCTCAGTGTATTTTATTCTTAATCCCCGAAACTATTGCGGGTGTGTATATTTAATATAAGTGACTTTGATTTACCAAAGGAATTAACCGGTTTGATAATTGGGTTAATTACCGGTTAAGTTGGGTCACTATATTTTATATATGGCATGCCGTGAATACTTGACGGGAAAGTGTATCCCGTAAGGGTTGATAATATCCCCGAGATGAGTTCATAAGGAATTATTATGTAAACCCTGCAGGTGGATTTAATCCGCATAATAATTAAGGTTGAATGGTACTAGTCTCGGATATAAGAGATGAATAATATTTATTGAGCAATAAATAAATTTATTCATGGATATTTAAATCTTAAATACACGGAATATATAATACTACCGGAGAAATATTATTTGATATAATATGGAATAATATTGGGAGTGCAATTTTATTTATATAGTGGAAAATAAATAAAATTTAATATTGATAAGGATTAATGGATTTGGGTTGGACCCAATTTAATCTTCAATATTTAGAAGCCCAATATTTATTCTCCTTATGATCCCCTACGTAGCCTATATAAGCACTACATGGTCTTCACTTTTCATAACACAATTGATTAACCTACGCCAATCATAAAGTTTTGAGAGTGAGGAAGATCCATAGGAGTTCGATAGATCGTCGCCCACACGACGTTCGAACGAGGTGCAAGGAATACGTGGGAAGATCGCAAGGTCATCAACGCGTTAATTCGTTTCTCCATACAACGAATCAAAGGTAATAAATCATAAACCCTCTTTTATGATTTCGTGTGAATTAATCGTAGTAAATACATGAACACACGATCCGGATAAACGACGATCCTCGGGGATGGGGATTCGAGATCCCCGGCGAGGATCGATAGAGGCAGTCGAACCTAGGGTTCAACCGCCGGGAGCGCGCGGACGAAGAGGATGAGCCCCGGCTGGACGCCGGGGCGTGGGGTCGACTACCGGGGTTCGCCGTGGGCTGGAGCCACGGCGGATGAACCCCAGCCCTCCCGTCCGGCAGCGTCGCGGGCTGAACCCTCGGCTGGAGCCGAGGGGGCGATCGAACCTAGGGTTCGATCGCCGGGTGAGCTGCGGGTTTACCCGCAGCGCCTCGTATCAAGCTGCGGGGTTTCCCGCAGCGGCGATGCGGGGAGGATCGAACCCCCCCGCGAGCAGCGAGCCCGTGAGCTCGCTGCGGGGCTGCTACGAGCAGCCCCGGGGATGCCTCGTGCATCCCCAGCGATCATCGCGAGATGATCGCGAGCCCCGTGCGGGGGCTCGGCTGAGTGCTCGCGGCCTTCGGGCCTCGCTGAGTATTCGGTCGGGCCTCGGGTCGTGCGGTGGTTCGCGTTCATGGATCCGACTCGCGGGAGAAAATCGGCTGGGGGCGGGCTGCGTGTTTTCGGGCGCGTAGTCTCCAAAGGTCGGACTCCTGCGGATGAGTCGGGGATCCAATTTCCGGCGATGAAGGATTTCGTTCGGGTTATTATCTTCCGCAATTTTTAATAGCCCGGGATATCGATTTCCAACACATTGATCAAGTTTATCAAACAATGCCTAATTTGTCCTTCTGAAGCTGACTTCAAGTCGACTCATTCTCACCCCGGGGAGTGGAATGGAGCCAAAGCCACTTGGTCATGTGGATGACACAAATTAGAGACCTTCGTACCATTCTTCGATAGATGGATCGATTGTCTGCTCGGCTCCCTCATTTATGAGAGATAGGGTTGTTCGCATGGTGAATCACTGGTTAGAAACTTCGAGTTTCACTTATGATTCTCCGCGTCTTGATTTACAAAAATCGAATGGGTTCTTGTAATTGGGAGTCAATTATAAAAGTCTCTTGGTGTAGTAAACGTCCACACCACGTGGCTTGCTATACTAACGGATTTTGGATTAATTGATGTAGACAGTTATAAGGAATTGTGAAGAGTTGTGAAGTTATCGTAAACGTCCACACCACGTGGCTTGCGGTGATGTAGCAATTCCAAACAATTTACTTTGGTGCTGAGTAATGGTTTACACTTAGATACGCGTTATAGTATCCTTCCCCACGAAGTTACGCTATAATCGATGTATGACCAAAGAAAATCTAATTGCTAAATCATTTGGGTGGGTAAACGTCCACACCACGTGGCTTGCCTTACCTGATGGGATTTTAGATGTAATTAGTAATTTAATGATATTATTTGAGAGAGATAATATCGGATATTAAATTGATTGTTTGTTTAAATGTGCTCATAGGTTTAGAGAATAGCTATGAATCCACTTTCTGTGATACTCAAGGAGTATAAACTCACTGGTCCCAATTACATTGATTGGAAGAGAAATTTGGACATTGTCCTGACTTCTGAAGAGTACAAGTTTGTACTCTGTGAAGCATGTCCTGCTGAGCCCACTGATGCCTCAACTAATGAGGAAAAGGAAGCATATCGGAAGTGGAAAAAGGCTGATGAAATGGCTAGGTGTTATATTTTGGCTTCAATGTCAAATGTACTCCAAACCCAACATCAGTCGATGGACACTGCCGAGGATATGTTGTACAACCTCAAGGAAATGTTTGGAGAGCAAGATCATGCGGCAAGGCAAGAAGCCATGAGAGTCCTTATGACAACTACTCAGTCTGAAGGAACGCCCGTAGGGGAGCACGTTCTTAAGATGATGAGTCTGTTGAATGAACTTGAGATCCTAGGAGCTCAAATTGATGCTGAGACGCAAGTCGACATCATACTCCAGTCTCTGACCCCTAGTTTTGAGCAGTTTCGCATGAGCTATAATATGGGTAAACTATCTTATACTCTTGCGCAACTCCTGACTGAACTAATGGCGGCAGAGGGGATCTACAAGAAGGGCAAGTCTCAAGCACTTGTAGCTACCAAGTCCAAAAGCTTGAAAGCTGTTGGAGGTAGGAACAAGAAAAGGAAGCAAGCCTGGAAACCCAGTGGTGCCAAGAGGAGTGGACCACGAGTGGGGGCTGCAAAGCCAAGGGGCAAGTGCTTCCGATGCAATAAGTCTGGACACTGGAAGTCTGAATGTCCTCTCAGAGGTACGAATTTTTCTTTAGTCGTAAAAACATAGTCAGCGGTATTATCTACCAGAATTCTGGTGTGTAGATATGGAACCACTGACGGTATGTGCATTTTGAATGCAGGGGTTCCAGAAAACCCGGCGACTTAGAGAAGAATGCTGGAATTCGATATCCCGGGGTATCAAAAAATGCAGAACCGATAACCCCGACCGAAATCCCGTCGCCGGAAACCGATCACGAACCACCGCACGAGCCGGAGCTCGACCGAGCACCGCACGGGCGAACCCGCGCGCCCAGCCGAGCCCCCGCACGGGGCTCGCGATCGCTAGCCCTAGCGATCGCCGGGGATGCACGCGCATCCCCGTGGGGCTGTTCCGAACAGCCCCCGGCGGTGAGTCCGGCGACTCACCGCCACCGCCGAGGAGGGCGGTGCGCCCAGCGCACCAGCCGCGGCTCGCCCGGCGATCGACCCCACGGTCGATCGCATGCCCCGGCGTCCAGCCGGGGCGTCCTCGCGTGGGCCCCGCGATCGATGCCCTAGGGCTCGATCGCACCCCTCGGCTCCCAACCGAGGGTCCTTCGAACGTTCGCCGGGGATCTCGAATCCCCGTCCCCGAAGTTCGTCGTTTTTCCGGATCGTGTGTTCATGCATGTATCACAATTAATTGAACATAAAATCACACAAGGAGTTTTATGATCATTCCTTTGATTCGTTGTGCGGAGAAACGTAAACAATCGAAGACCTTTGAATCTTCCCACGTATTCCTTGCACTCCGTTCGAACGTCGCGTGGGCGACGATCTATCGAACTCCTATGTAACTCCTTCAACTCTCTAGAATATCAAGTATGATATTCTTGTCTTATGATTTATGAAGGCCATGTAGTGCTTTTATAGGCTACGTAGGGGATCTAAAGGAGGTGGAATATTGGGCTTCCAATATTGAAGATTAAATTGAGCCCACTGCCCAAGTCCATTAATCCTTATCAATATTAATTAATTTATTTTCCACTATATAAATTAATTGCACTCCCAATATTAAACCATATTATATCAAATAATATTTCTCCGGTAGTATTATTTATTCCGTGTATTTAAGATTTAAATATCCATGAATAAAATTAATTTATTGCTAATTAATTTATTCATCTCTTTAATCCGAGACTAGTACCATTCAACCTTAATTATTCTGCGGAACGAATCCACTCATGAGGTTTACACAACAATTCCTTATGAACTCATCTCGGGGATATTATCAACCCTTCCGGGATACACTGTCCGGTCAATTATTCACGGCATGCCATATATGAAATATAGTGACCCAACTTAACCGGTAATTAAACCAATAATTAAATCGGTTAATTCCTTTGGTAAATCAAAGTCACTTATATTAAATATAAACACCCGCAATAATATCGGGGATTAAGAATAAAATACACTGAGACTCGAAACGATTATCGCCGGCAATCCTAATCGATGAATCTCAACGATCCGCTCAATACACCAAGTGTACAAGTGTGATAAAATAATTAAGATAAATTATTTTTCTCTCTCACACAACGACTATACCGATGGATTGGTCCGAGTCCATCTAGGTCGTGAGCCACTGTTTGATTAAATACGAGTAACCGATAGTATGATCTTCTGTGTGCCCATGCAACACCATACTAACTACAACGTATAAAATCTAGGACTATGATTTGCATATATTTAATTAATAAAAATTAAAAGCAAACAATTGTTTATTAATTTAATAGATTAAATGCTATGATGGGGAGTTTACCGTTACTCAAATCTAGACATTAAGTACACAACTCCTACAATCTCCCACTTGTACTAAGGTCTAGTCATTTCCTCCAAACTCCCGGTTCCCATACTCATCACGTGCTTTAAAGTGTACTTCCGAGAAGTACTATGTGAGTGAGTAATCTAGGTTGCCGCTCTGAAGTTATCTTGGTGACTACTACGTCGTCTCCCTCGACGATGACTCGTATCAGGTGGTACTTGCACTATGTGTTATCATCACTTTTAGACTTATGACTTCTTCCGGTTTACCATGCACCGCTATGTAATAGCCTTTGATAAACCAAGAGTCATATCCAAGTCTTAGAGGTTGTTGGAAATCGTTTTGCTTGCGCAAATATATTTCTGAGACAGAGGATATTATTACTACGGTGGGTTCAAGAGAGAAAGGAGAAGAGGAAGGTTCAGCGGATCGTTGCCCACTCAACGGCTGAACGTCGGGGATAGAGACATACACCGGAAGGCTTCGTGGTCTCAACAATTCGGCTTCTCCGAATCACGCGACAAAGGTATGGAATCGAAACCCTTATTCCGCATACGTTTCGATTTCTATTTCGTTGAAAATACATCGGATGTAAGATCGGGTTCCGGATCTCGTGGATCGTATTCCTCGATTACTTGGGGTTCTAGGACCTCCGGATTGGTAGTCGGATGAGGAAAAACGACCCGGAAACGAGCCCGGAACAGCAGGTCGCGCTGCTGTTCGCGCCTGCTGAAGGAAAAACGGCGACCGCCGTTTTAGAAACGGCGACCGCCGTTTCGCTGTTTTTCGGGCAGCCAACTCCGGTTCGCGCGGTTGTCCTTCGGGGCAATGGCTGGGCGTGAATCGGGACACGGGCTGGCACGTGAACGGAGTAACGGACCTGGGGGTCGACTGGGAGCGTTCGGATGTTCGAGTGATCGAACGGACACGTCCCGGGTAGTCGATTTCCAACAATTGGTATCAGAGCGAGGTTTTGTCGATTCGTTGTATTTTTGCGAGATTTGTTTTGCAGGTTCGAACCCGGTTATTATGGCCAACGTTGTGATTGTATGTTGTGCTTTAATTTGTGGTTTTGATTAAACTCTCGGGCTTGTCGAGATTGTTTTTGTTTTGGAAAAACGATGCTTGTTTGTAATAGATAAAAACGACGGGTTGAGTCGTTAGGTTTATTTATTTTTCGTTGTATCCGGGACATGTATAGGGTCGATCACCTTGTATAGGATCGATGCCGGATTTAGTAAGTTTATTCTTGTAATTTTTCTTACTAATTTTGGTGGATCGAGACGAGATCAAAACCCGGAGAAACGAGGATCGAGGAGAGCGAACCGGCAACGGGCAGCCATCGAACACACCCCGTGTTCGCGACGGGCAGCAGCGGGGCTGGGGTTCGTTCGACCCCACGGACGACTCAACGAGGCTCGAGACGAGGCTCCAGTGGGAGGAGTTCGTCTCTTGACCCTCGAGCGAGTCGGTGGTGGACCGAGATCGAGACGAGCAACGAGATGAAGTTCCAAGAGACGTGCATTGGAAAATATTTAAGGCCATAATAATCGGGGCCACGTTAATTGCTTTTTATGTGATTTACGTGTTTATTATTATGCTTAAATTATTTATGCATGTAATCCCTTATCGTAAAATACTAAGTGGGAGAGGGATTGGAAACAATCCCGCGGTCTCCATTCTCTGTTTTGAATGTGATGTGTATTGACTTACGAGTTGGCTTTAGTGTCATCCTCCCTATCGGATAAAGTCGATACACGGATATCACTGGATCAAAATTCGAATTTAAAATCCACTTATAAAATTGAACAATTATATTTCTCAAAAGCAATGCCTAATCTGTCATTCAAAGACTAATTTCAACTCGACTCATTCTCACCCCGGGGAGTGGAATGGAGCCAAAGCGCTTGGTTATGTCGATGACACAGATTAGAGACTTTCGAGTCATTCGATGACTAGATCGATTGTCTGATTGGCTCCCTCACTTTGTGAGAGATAGGGCTCAATTGCATGATTGATCGCTGGTTAGAAACTTCGAGTTTCACTTACGAGATATCAAGCTTTGATTAATAAAATTGTGAAATTTAATAAATGTAAGAGTCAATTAACAAAGTTGTTTGTTTTAGTAAACGTCCTCACTATCGTGGCTTGCTAAATGGAAACGGTACTTTGGGTTAATTAAGATTCTATGAAATTTAAATAAGTGAGATTCAATTAATAAAGTTGTTTGTTTTAGTAAACGTCCACAAGAACGTGGCTTGCTAAATGGAAACGGAACTTTGGGATTAATTGAGGCTCGACAGTTATAGAAAGTCGTGGAGGACCGCATGTCAACGTAAACGTCCACAAGAACGTGGCTTGCGGTGGACATGTAGTTCCCGAGCGGTGGACTTAGTACTGAGAAATGGTATACACTTAGGTACGCTTTATAGTATCCTCCCCATCGGAGTCACTGCTATGATGATGTACGACCGAAGTGAAATCCAATCATAAAATCATTTGGACTGGTAAACGTCCACAAGAACGTGACTTGCTATGTTTGATGGGATTTTGGAAATGATTGGTAGTTTAATGATATCACTTGAGGGAAATGATATCGAATTAAACTCATTGTTTGTTTTATATGGTATTATTCCCATTAAAAGTCAACAAACTCACTGAACCTGATTTTATAGATTTGAAAAGAAACTTGGACATTGTCCTAATTGCAGAGGAGTACAAATATGTACTCCAAGTCAATTGACCTGCTGAACCAAATGATGCTTCCACTACTGAGGAAAGGAAGCTCATTGGAAATGGATCAAGGCTATGAGATGACGCGGAGCAACATTATGACTTTCATGTCAAATGTGCTGCGACATCAGGATCATGCCATGACTATTACCTATGATATGATGCTTAAGCTCAAGAAGTTTTTGGTTATCAGGACAGGACAGCCAGACAAAGTGAAATGAGGCAACTCATGACGGCCATCATGTCGGAAAGAACGCCCGTGAGGGATCACGTTCTTAGAATGATGGGCTATCTTAATGAGATAGAGATTCTAGGAACAATTATCAATGGGGTAACCCAGGTTGATTTTGTGCTCCAGTCTCTGCCGAGAAGTTTTGAGCAGTTCCGCCTAAAATATAACATGGATAAGAGGTCTTATTCAATGGCGGAGCTCCTGGTTGAACTTCAAGCGGCTGAGGGAATCTTTAATGGCTCTCAAAACACTTGTGGCTGAGAAATTGGCTCTTCCTAGGCCTTCGGGCGGCAAAAGGAAGAAGAAGAAAATACGGAAACCCAGTGGGCCTAATATATCTGGACCACGGAATGGGAAAAGCAAGCCCAAGGGGTAAGTGCTTCCGTTGTAAGCAGTTTGGATACTGGGAGTTTGATTGTCCTCTCAAAGCAACTAGAAGTTAACTTCTCCGTAGTCACCGAAACATGTTTAGTGGTGTTATCTACCAGTACCTGGTGTGTGGATACGGAAACCACTAATCATGTCTGCATTTAAATGCGGGGGTTCCAGGAAACCCGGAGACTTAGAAAGGAAGAAGTAGTAACCTACATGGGCAATAATGTTAAGGTAACAGCCGTTGCAGTGGGAGATGTTAAATGTTTTAACGGTAGGATTTTAGTTCTAATAAATTGTCTTTATGTGCCGGCATTTAGAAAGAAATTTCATTTCGGATTTCTAAGTTGGCTTAGAATAGATATTCCGTTTCTTTAGGAAATGGGGATATTATCTATTCTGGTATATTGATAGACAATTTAATACTAAATTCGTATTCTTCCACGATGCAACAGACCGGAGCTAATAACACAATGTCGAACCCCAATAAGAGTAAAGATCCTTCTAGGATAAATCAAATGTACTTATGGAATCTTAGGATAGATCATTTTAACTTGAGTACGATTCAAAGGGTGAAAGCTGATGGACCACTCAGCCAGGTTGAAGGAAAGGACCTTCCAACCTTCGAATCATACTTGGAAGTTTTAATGACCGAGCAACCCTTTACGGTTAAAGGGAAAAGATCCAAGAAAGTACTAGAGTTGATTCGCTCTGATATATGCAGACCTCTTTGAGGAGTAAGGCATACTTATCAGAAAATGGGATTAACTCCCAACAGACTACACCATTTATGCCTCGGCAAAATAATGTGTTGTAAAGAAGGAATAGGACTCTTATAGATATGGGAAAGTAGACATTCGGAGTTACCTAAATCGTTTTTGGGATATGGCTTGGAAACAGCGGCGTTTATCCTGAACTTGATTCCTTTGGAAACTTGTACTGATATTCGGCTGTTTATAGGATACCCTAAGAAAACGAATTGAGATATGTAATATAGTCCAAAGGACTAGATGTTCATTGATTGCATCAATGTTCGGTTCTTAGACATGGACTATATATATGCAAGATCACAAGCCAAGAGTAGAGTAATACTTAATGTGCTTAGAGGGACTGATCAAGACTTAGAACCAGCCTAACTGAGTAGTTCACTACTATAATCTTTAGTCACTAAAGATACACCGGAGCGTTGTCGTAGTGGGAGGGTTGTTAGACAACCCAACAGGTTCATGTTTATAGGTGAGTCTTCGGATTTGTTACCTGGAGAACATGAAGCCGAACCCTGGATCTATGACGAGACGCTGAAAGATCAAGATGCTCAGTCTTGGCAAAAGTCGATCAGGATTCTTTTGTCTTCACATGGAAGATGGAAGTCAAGACAGATTTCCTAAATCGAAGTCTTGACGGGGCCATCTGTGTGGGACAGCCAGAGAGATTCATCGAAAAGAGCCAAGAGCATTCGGTAAGCAAGCTTAATCAATCTTAGGATTGAAGGAAGCTTCAAGATCTTGGACACATGCGGACCTATGAGAAAATCCATTTCATGGATTCATTCAAGGCATGTTTAGGTCCTGAGTGTAATAAAGAAGTGACAGAAAAGATGTGGTGTTTTCTCATTCTTTATGTAGACGACATCCTTCTAAATTGGCAACAATATGAAAGATGTTATCGGACATAAAGGGATGGTTGTCCAAGTAATTCAATGTAAGAGACTTAGGAGAAGTCGGGAATGTTCTTGGGATCAAAGTAATAAATGATCGCCAGAAAAGAACATAGAACTTATCTCGAGCCTCATACATAAATACAATTCTTACTCGTTGCAGCATACAGAATTCCAAGAAAGGTCTTCACCTTTTAAATGTGGAATTCGTCTATCTAAAGTTTTGTGTCCGACACAATAAAGGAGATAGATGAAGAGTAAGCAGTTCCCTGCACCTTAATGGTGGGAAGCTTAATGTATGTAATGCTATGCACGAGACTGATATCTACTATGCCGTGGGCATGGTGGTGAGATATCATAGTAATCCTGGAAAGGATCACTCGACTGATGTAAAGAACATGTTTAGGTTCCTGCAGAGGACCAGGAATTATGTTCTGAGTTACAAAGCAGTCAAGTTGTTTCTTTTGGATTACACAGAATTGGATTTCCAAATCAAACAGGGACAGTCGAAAGTCGAAGTCAGGCTATGTGTTCTCACTGTGAAGTGGACCAGTCACATGGAAGAATGTAAAGCAGCGATGCATTACGGACTCTACCATGGAAACTGAAAGGATAACGGCCTCTGAGGCAGTTAAAAGGTCAGTGTGGCTCCAGAACTTCCTAAGGGACTTAGATGTGGTTTCTTGTTTACCCAAAGCTATTTTGAATAGCGGTATTGGCAAACTTGAAATGCCACGAGTCCACAGTGGGAGATTGTTGGAGTTGTGTACTTAATGTCTAGATTTAAGTGACAAAAACTCACGATCCATTGCCATTAATCTATTTAACTAAATGAACAATTGTTTGCGTTTAATTATTTATAATTAAATATATGCAAAACATGGTCCTGGATTCTATACGTTGTAGTTAGTATGGTGTGTCGGGCCCCACACAGAAGATCATACTATCGGTTACTCGTATTTAATCGAACAGTTGCTCACGACCTAGATGGACACGGACCAATCCATCGGTATAGTCGTTGTGTGAGAGAGAAAATAATCTGTCTTGATTATTTTATCACACTTGTACACTTGGTGTATTGAGCGGATCGTTGAGATTCATCGATTAGGATTGCCGGCGATAATCGATTCGAGTCTCAGTGTATTTTATTCTTAATCCCCGAAACTATTGCGGGTGTGTATATTTAATATAAGTGACTTTGATTTACCAAAGGAATTAACCGATTTAATTATTGGGTTAATTACCGGTTAAGTTGGGTCACTATATTTTATATATGGCATGCCGTGAATACTTGACGGGAAAGTGTATCCCGGAAGGGTTGATAATATCCCCGAGATGAGTTCATAAGGAATTATTATGTAAACCCTGCAGGTGGATTCGTTCCGCATAATAATTAAGGTTGAATGGTACTAGTCTCGGATATAAGAGATGAATAAATTAATTAGCAATAAATTAATTTTATTCATGGATATTTATATCTTAAATACACGGAATAAATAATACTACCGGAGAAATATTATTTGATATAATATGGTTTAATATTGGGAGTGCAATTAATTTTATATAGTGGAAAATAGAATTAATTAATATTAATGGATTAATAGATTTGGGCTTGGGCTCAATTTAATCATTAATATTGGAAGCCCAATATTCCACCTCCTTAAGATCCCCTACGTAGCCTATAAAAGCACTACATGGTCTTCTCTATTCTCATAAGTTGAAGATCACAATTCTAGAGAGAGAAAGTAGAGAGGGAGATCCATGGAGTTCGGTAGATCGTCGCCCACACGACGTCCGAGCTAGTGCAAGGAATACGTGGGAAGATCTCAAGGTCGTCAAATTGAGTTCTTCGTTTTTCCGAACAACGAGAACGAGGTAAATCGTAAAACCCTCTTTATGATTTTATCGTTTAATTATCGTAAAAATACCTTGAACCAAGATCCGAGGAACGGACCCACGAGACGAGGTCGAACCGGGCGGTGGTGGTCGGACCACCGGACCGCCGGCGGCTCGACGGCTCGGCTGGACGAAGATCGCGCGGGGAAAAATCGAGCCTAGGGCTCGATACGCGGATCGGCTGCGGGTTTTCCCGCAGCGATCAGCTGCCTGCTGCGGGTTTTCCCGCAGCGACCTGTAGCGCCCAGCAGCAGCGAGTCAGGCGACTCGCTGCAGGTTGCTGCGAGCTGCTACGGGAGATTCGCTGGGTGCTGCGGGTTTTCCCGCAGCGGACCCGTAGCGACTCAGCAGCGACTCAGCAAGTCCCAGCAGCAGCGAGTCAGGCGACTCGCTGCGGGCTGCTGCGAGTCACCCCGCGTGGCTGCTGCGGGTTTCGCGAGTTCACGCGAGTTCTCTCGTGTTTTTCCCGCGTAACTTTTTCGTATGGTCATGTACATGTTCCGGGAGTCGATTGGGTTGTCGGTTCCGCAATTTTGACAATTCGGATATTCGATCTCCAAAGGATTTCGGTCGGAATTAATTAGATAATTAATTTTTATTAATTTATTAATTCCGGGATATCGATTTCCAACAATTGGTATCAGAGCGTTGGTTTTAGTTCATGGTATTTTTCGATAAATTGTTCTACCTTGCAGGGTTTCCGATTATTATGGCTAGATTTAATTTTGTTAATTAATGTCATAATAATGTTCTTGATTATTAAACTCTCGGTGATGTCAATATTTGTTCTTGTGTGGTGAATGTTTGTTCTTATTTTTCCGGAAATTGTATGAGGTCGATTTCATGTAGAATCGATGCCGGATAGCGTAGTAATAAATTTGTTATTTATTTTACGTTGGATCGAGGACGAAACGACGACCGGAAAAGTGTGACGGAGGAGACGAAGAGAGGGAGGACCGGGGGGGGGGGGGGGGGGGGGGGGGTCGATCATCCCCATGATCGATCCCCATGAGGATCGATCGACCCCACAAGGGGCTGCCCGCTAGGGCTTCCGGCCACGCCGGCCACCGGTGGTGGTGGCGCGTGGGCTGGGGGCGGCGGCGGTGGTGGTCCCCGGCGGTGGTGGTCGATTGTGGGGATGGCGTGGGGATCCCCAACCCATGCTATTCCTACCAAGATCCAACTTTCCTAATTGATTCGGTTTTCCTATTTTGAGTATTCCTAGTTTTAGGAATTCTCATGGAAATAGGAAAAGAATTAATTGAAATTAATTTATTTCCTTATTCTATTATGGAAGTCTTCTAGAATATTCTAAGTTCTACTTGGAATAGGATTCTAGAGATTTAATAGAATTGGAAAGGAAAATAATTAATTATTAAATTAATTTATTTCCTAATTGATTATTCCTATTTTATGGGAATTTTCATGGACATGGAAATTAATTAATTTTGGAAAGTAGAAGAGTCCTAAATTAATTTTTCCTTATTTAATTATTTCTTTATGAAATTTTTAATGGATTAGGAAAGGAATTAATTTGGAAGGACTAGGAGTCCTAAATTATTTTATTTCCTTATTTCATTATGGAAATCATCTAGAATATTCCAAGTGGGTCTTGGATAGATTATTCTAGAGATTTAATGAAGTAGAAAGGGAAAATAAAATAAATTATTTTATTATTTCATTATGGAAGTCTTCTAGAATATTCCAAGTGGGTCTTGGATAGATTATTCTAGAGATTTAATGAAGTAGAAAGGGAAAATAAAATAAATAAAAATATTAACAATATTTAATTTTATTTTTGATTTATTCGATTGACTTAATTTTCGAATTAAGTAACTTTTGGATTTATTAAAAATAAATAGATTTAAATATTGGAATTAATATTCCCGTCACATGGAGCATTCACGAACGAAGACTGAAGACTAGAAGATGCGTACGGAGATGCGATAAAGCCATAATAGTCGGAAAATAATATTCTAGTATTATTTTGATTATGTGATAATATTCTATGTGCTTTATTTCATGTATGCATGCTTATGTGTATTTAATTATGCATTAGATAGCGTATCCCTTTGTTATAAAAAGCTAAGTGGGAGAGGGTATGGAAACATATCCATGGTCTCCATTGCTGTTCTCTTGGTGACTTTTATGGACTTTTGAAGTTCGTTTAGACAAGTCATTGGAGGAGAATTCTTGTAATTCCTTTTACGAGAAACATTGATTAAGTTTATCAAACAATGCCTAATTTGTCTTTCCAAAACTGATTTCAAGTCGACTCATTCTCACCCCGGGGAGTGGAATGGAGCCAAAGCCACTTGGTCATGTCGAGGACACAAATTAGAGGCAGTCGTACCATCTTTTGAAGGTGGATCGATTGTCTGCTCGGCTCCCTCATTTTATGAGAGATAGGGTTGTTCGCATGGTGAATCACTGGTTAGAAACTTTGAGTTTCACTTATGATTCTCCGCGTCTTGATTTACAAGATTAAATGATTCAAGTAATTGGGAGTCAATTGTAAAAGTCTTTTGGTGTAGTAAACGTCCACACTATCGTGGCTTGCTACATTGAATGGGATTTTGGAACGATTGATGTAGACAGTTATAGAAGGGAGTAAAGGAGCGTATGTTAACGTAAACGTCCACACTATCGTGGCTTGCGGTGAATATGCGTGTCCCAAACAATCTTCTTAGATACTGAGTAATGGTTTACACTTAGGTACGCTTCTTAGTATTCTTCCCATCGAAGTAACGCTAATGATGATGTACGACCGAAGGAAATCTAATTGCTAAATCATTTGGATAGGTAAACGTCCACACTATCGTGGCTTGCCATATCTGATGGGATTTTAGATGTGATTAGTGGTTTAATGATATTATTTGAGGGAGATAATATCGGAGATTAAATCAATTGTTTGTTGTTATATGTGCTCATAGATTAGGATATGGCTTTGAACCCACTTTCTGTGATACGTAAGGATTTTAAACTCATTGGTCCCTAAATGTAATGATTGGAATAGAGATCTAGACATTGTCCAGACTGTTGAAGAGTACTGGTTAGTACTCAGTAAGCTTTGTCCTCCCGAGCCTATTGACATAGGCGGCTAGACAAGAAGCGATGAGGACACTCATAAAGGCCAGTCGCTTCGAGGAAACGCTTAAACACGTTTTTGAGATGATTGACCTTTTAGACGAGTTGAGACGGAAATCGCAAGCTCTTGTAGCCAATGCCAAAGGTTTCGAACCTAAGGGAAAAATCGGGGGAAAGGAAAAGCAAGCAAAGAAGCCCAGTGGTCCTAGGTTTCTTGGACCACGAGATGGGACGAGAAAGCCATGAGGCAAGAGTTCTCGATGCAAACAGTCTGGGTACTGGAAGTCTGATTATCCTCTCAAAGAAAGTACGAAATTTTCTTTAGTCGTAAAACATAGTCAGTGGTATTATCTACCGGAACCTGGTGTGTAGATATGGAACCACTGACGGTATGTGCATTTTAAATGCGAGAGGTTCCAGGAAACCTAACGACTTGAAAAAAAAAAGATCGTAGTCTACATGGGCAATGCTGTAGAGGAGGCAGCAGTTGCAGTGGAGGACATTTTATAGGATTTCATTTTGGTTATTGCTTTTATGTACCTTTCAAATTAGAAAGAACTTTGTTCTGGATTTCTAATAAATGGATATTTTATTTCTTTTAATCATTTGATGGTTATAAGAAGAAATAATGATATTATCTATTCTGGTACATTAGCTAGCAATATATAAATGATGAATCCTAAGTCCACCATGATGCAACGAACCGTTTTATGTAACTCGTTTTACTAATAAGAGATTTCTTTATTAAATCAATTTTACTTGTGGATTCTTATGCTAAGTCATATTCAAATAAGAAGTTCAAAGGTCGAAAATTGATAGTTTGATCAATTAAGTTGAAGGAGTGGACCTTCCGACCTATGAATCTAATTTGGAAGATAACATGACTAAGCAATCCTTTATGGATATAAGATGTAAGATCCGGACAAGTATAAGAATTGATTGACTCTGATGTATGCAGACCTATGTCTACTCAGACAATAAGGTACGAGTACTTCATTTGATGATTACTCGAGAAATGGATTAGAATACCTGATGAGCCACAAAAGCAAGTGTTTTTACAAGTCAATGGACACTAAGCAATTGTGGAGAACCATCAAGGTATATCCATTTGTAGCCTGCGATTTGATCGCGGAGGCAAGTACCTGTCTGAGGAATGCATGGCATACTAATCAGAGATTGGGATTTGATCCCAAATGACTACACCATGCACTGTTGTGTAGAAATGGTGTGTCGTAAACAAGAAATGGAACTCTTATAGAAAGAGTAAAAGCATGAGTCATACGGAACTACCTATGTTCTATGGATATGTCTGGAAACAACGGGGCATTTAAATGCGGTTGTAGAATATCCTAGAAGAACAAAAGATGTGTGTTCAATAGTACTATGAACCAGAAGGACGTTATAAGTTCTAACGCCCGGTTCTTAGAGAAAGACTATACGATGAACCACAAGCCCAAGGTGACATGATACTTTGAAATGAGAGAGAAAGGTTAAGACTTAGAACCAGCCGAACCGAGTAGCGGTACACCACTAACTGCACCTACTGTTATCACTGTTTATACACCGGAATGCCGTTGTAGTGGGAGGTTGTGTGACAACCGGAGATATTCATAAGACTAGGAGAGTCTTCGGACTCTGGACCTAGTATACATGAAATCGATCCCTGGATCTACATAAAGGCCGTACTAGATCTAAATGTGCCTTCTTGGAGAGCAATAAGGATTATTGCTAAGAGGCGAGATCATTTAGAGTACAAGCTTAGTTGATCCATTTATGGATTGAAACAAAGCATTGAGTTCGTGGTACTTGCAAATTGATGAGATAGTCCATTTTATGGATTCATCAAAAGCATAGACGAATCGTGTGTATGGGAAACGTGATGGAAACAAGGTGGTGTTTCTCGGAGGTTTTATGTAGATGAAATTTTATCATTGGTAACAATGTAAAGATGTTGTCAGACATAAAATGATGGTTGTCTAGAAAAATCGATATATGAGATGAAGAAGAAGTTAGAGCATGTTCTTAAGATCTAGGATCTCAAGAAAAGAACATTGTACTTCTCCTGGACATCTTACATATATATGATTATGGTTCGTTTTGACATGCAAGATTCCGAGAAAGGTTCGTTACCTTTCAGAGACGGAATGCATCTATCTAAGGATATGTGTTTTGGAACACAAAAAGGAGATAGAAGCAATGAAAGCAGTTTCCTACACTTTTAGTGTGGAAAGCTTAATAAATGCATTGTTGAAAACAAGAACCTGATATCGGCTATGCGGTTAGCATAGTGGGAGGATATCAAGGTAATCTTGGAAAGGAATATTCGACTGCGGTAAAAGTACTTTCGAAGTACTGTTCTAGACTACGAAGCAGACGAACATTTCCTTTGGATTACATTCTCTTAGATTTCTAATCAAGTGAGGACCGGTGTAAGTCGATATCAGGCTATGTGTTTCACTATTGAAGGAGAAGGAGTTTTAACATGGAAGAGTGATAAGCACGATGCGTTTCGGACTCTCCCATGGGTAACCAAATAGCGGCCTCAGAGGCAGCGGAAGTTTTGGTATAACTCCGGGATAATCTCTGGGACTTAGATGTGATTCTTAATTTGCCAAAGGCTATGTAAATAGCGGTGCAATGGCAAATGGGAAGAAATCACTAGTCCATAAGTGTAAGATAACACATAGTGCAAGTACCACCTGATACGAGTCATCGTCGAGGGAGACGACGCTGTAGTCACCAAGATAACTTCAGAGCGGCAACCTAGAGTGCTCATTCACATAGTACTTCTTGGAAGTACAACATAAGCACGTGATGAGTATGGGAGTCGGGAGTTTGGAGGAAATGACTAGACCTTAGTACAAGTGGGAGATTGTTGGAGTTGTGTACTTAATGTCTAGATTTAAGTGACAAAAACTCACGATCCATTGCCATTAATCTATTTAACTAAATGAACAATTGTTTGCGTTTAATTATTTATAATTAAATATATGCAAAACATGGTCCTGGATTCTATATGTTGTAGTTAGTATGGTGTGTCGGGCCCCACACAGAAGATCATACTATCGGTTACTCGTATTTAATCGAACAGTTGCTCACGACCTAGATGGACACGGACCAATCCATCGGTATAGTCGTTGTGTGAGAGAGAAAATAATCTGTCTTGATTATTTTATCACACTTGTACACTTGGTGTATTGAGCGGATCGTTGAGATTCATCGATTAGGATTGCCGGCGATAATCGATTCGAGTCTCAGTGTATTTTATTCTTAATCCCCGAAACTATTGCGGGTGTGTATATTTAATATAAGTGACTTTGATTTACCAAAGGAATTAACCGATTTAATTATTGGGTTAATTACCGGTTAAGTTGGGTCACTATATTTTATATATGGCATGCCGTGAATACTTGACGGGAAAGTGTATCCCGGAAGGGTTGATAATATCCCCGAGATGAGTTCATAAGGAATTATTATGTAAACCCTGCAGGTGGATTCGTTCCGCATAATAATTAAGGTTGAATGGTACTAGTCTCGGATATAAGAGATGAATAAATTAATTAGCAATAAATTAATTTTATTCATGGATATTTATATCTTAAATACACGGAATAAATAATACTACCGGAGAAATATTATTTGATATAATATGGTTTAATATTGGGAGTGCAATTAATTTTATATAGTGGAAAATAGAATTAATTAATATTAATGGATTAATAGATTTGGGCTTGGGCTCAATTTAATCATTAATATTGGAAGCCCAATATTCCACCTCCTTAAGATCCCCTACGTAGCCTATAAAAGCACTACATGGTCTTCTCTATTCTCATAAGTTGAAGATCACAATTCTAGAGAGAGAAAGTAGAGAGGGAGATCCATGGAGTTCGGTAGATCGTCGCCCACACGACGTCCGAGCTAGTGCAAGGAATACGTGGGAAGATCTCAAGGTCGTCAAATTGAGTTCTTCGTTTTTCCGAACAACGAGAACGAGGTAAATCGTAAAACCCTCTTTATGATTTTATCGTTTAATTATCGTAAAAATACCTTGAACCAAGATCCGAGGAACGGACCCACGAGACGAGGTCGAACCGGGCGGTGGTGGTCGGACCACCGGACCGCCGGCGGCTCGACGGCTCGGCTGGACGAAGATCGCGCGGGGAAAAATCGAGCCTAGGGCTCGATACGCGGATCGGCTGCGGGTTTTCCCGCAGCGATCAGCTGCCTGCTGCGGGTTTTCCCGCAGCGACCTGTAGCGCGCAGCAGCAGCGAGTCAGGCGACTCGCTGCAGGTTGCTGCGAGCTGCTACGGGAGATTCGCTGGGTGCTGCGGGTTTTCCCGCAGCGGACCCGTAGCGACTCAGCAGCGACTCAGCAAGTCCCAGCAGCAGCGAGTCAGGCGACTCGCTGCGGGCTGCTGCGAGTCACCCCGCGTGGCTGCTGCGGGTTTCGCGAGTTCACGCGAGTTCTCTCGTGTTTTTCCCGCGTAACTTTTTCGTATGGTCATGTACATGTTCCGGGAGTCGATTGGGTTGTCGGTTCCGCAATTTTGACAATCCGGATATTCGATCTCCAAAGGATTTCGGTCGGAATTAATTAGATAATTAATTTTTATTAATTTATTAATTCCGGGATATCGATTTCCAACAGAGATAACACGTAGAGCGCAAGTACCACCTGATTCGAGAGATCGTCTAGTAAGACGATGAAGTTGTCACCTAGATAGCATCGAGAGGATTGCCTGGTAAACCCGTTCACAGAGGCACTTCCAGCGAAAGCGTTGGGTAGGCGTGATGAGGTTATGGGAATCTGATGTTTGGGAGAGGGCGACTAGACTTTTAGTATAAGTGGGAGATTGATGGAGTTGTATTCTAAATGTCTAGTTTAGTGCAAATACGGAACTCCTTATCTATACCTTAATTCGAGATATGATTCAAGCATGATTGCATTTAATGCAATAGTCCTTGATGTATACGTTGTAGACAGTATGTCGTGAGGAGACACGCGGAAGATCATACTGTCGGTTACTCGTATACTATCGAAGAGTAGCTCACGACTTAGATGGACAGGGACAATCCATCGGTACGTCGTAGTGTGACTGGTAGATAGTCGGTCTTGACTATCATGTTACACTCGTACACTTGGTGTATTGAGCAGGACCACGGGAGGGCGTTCGATTTATACTAATCGATGTAATCGAACTAGACCTCAGATATTGCGGATATGCGAATTCCTAATCCCTATATAATTATAGGTGCGTGTGTCCAATCCTCGGTTCTTTAATCTACCAATGAGTGAGACTAATTGATTAGTCGAGATTCTCGGTAAATTGGGAATTGGAATTGTACACACGGCATGCTATAGATTATAGACAGGAAACTGTGTCCCATTTATTGGGTTGATGATGTCCCCGAGATGAGCTCATAAAGTTTATCATGTAAACCCTGCAGGTGGATTCGTTCCACATGATAATAAGGATGAGTGGTACTAGTCTCGGATAACAAGAAACGAATTAATTTAATTATTAGTAATTGAAATTAATTCGTGGACATTCGATATCTTTAACACGGGGAAAGTCGTATATGTAATTTCGGCGGAAATATTATTGGTAAAATAATATAGATTAATTAATTGGGAATTCAATTATAATTTTATAGTGGAATTAATTATAATTAAAATTGGATTTAATTAAAGGTTTTCTTTTAAGGACACCGGTTTAATTAAATTACAATTTAGCCTAATTAATTAATTGTCCTAAGGTCCCTAGTGTGGCCTATATATACCCCTCCATCTCTCTTCTCTTAACCTACGAAACGCCGCTATAATTAATTCTGTGGAGAAATTATTTTGGTAGTGCAATTATATTTCTGGAGACAGAATAATTATTTCTGTAGAAATTAATTTGCTAGCGCAAATATATTTCTGGAGACAGAATAATTATTTTTGTAGAAATTAATTTTCTAGCGCAAATATATTTCTGGAGACAGAATAATTAAAACGTGAGAAAGAGGGTTTGAGAGAGAAGAAGAAGAGAAGACTCCGGTGGATCGTTGCCCACACAACGTCCGGCGTCGAGGGCTAGGATACACACTAGAAGATCTCAGGGTGTTCGCCTATTCGGCTTCTCCGAATCACGCTTCAAAGGTATAAGAAATCGAAACCCTATTTCCGCTTTTATTCGATTTCTTTCTCGTTGAAAATACATCGGATGTAAGATCGGGTTCCGGATCTCGTGGATCATACTCCTCGACTACTGGGGGTTCTAAGACCTCCGGTTCGGTAGTCGGATGAGGAAAAACGACCCGGAAACGAGCCCGGAACAGCAACGTCGCGTTGCTGTTCGCGGACAAACGGCGGTCGCCAAAGGGCAAACGGCGGTCGCCGTTTGCAGTTCCTTTCAGCGATTAAGGTATAGATAAGGAGTTCGTTCGATCACTCGAACATCCGAACGATCCCAGTCGACCTCCAGGTCCGTTACTCCGTTCGCGTGCCCAGCCCGTGCCCCGATTCACGCCCAGCCATTGCCCCGAAGGACAACCGCGCGAGCCGGAGCGGGCTGCCTGAAAAACAGCGAAACGGCGGTCGCCGTTTAGGAAACGGCGATCGCCGTTTGTCCTTCAGCAGCGCGAACAGCAGCGCGACCTGCTGTTCCGGGCTCGTTTCCGGGCCGTTTTTCCTCTTCCGACTACCAAACCGGAGGTCCTAGAACCCCCAGTAGTCGAGGAGTACGATCCACGAGATCCGGAACCCGATCTTACATCCGATGTATTTTCAACGAGAAAGAAATCGAATAAAAGCGGAAATAGGGTTTCGATTTCTTATACCTTTGAAGCGTGATTCGGAGAAGCCGAATAGGCGAACACCCTGAGATCTTCTAGTGTGTATCCTAGCCCTCGACGCCGGACGTTGTGTGGGCAAAGTCTTCTCTTCTTCTTCTCTCTCAAACCCTCTTTCTCACGTTTTAATTATTCTGTCTCCAGAAATATATTTGCGCTAGCAAATTAATTTCTACAGAAATAATTATTCTGTCTCCAGAAATATATTTGCGCTAGCAAATTAATTTCTACAGAAATAATTATTCTGTCTCCAGAAATATATTTGCGCTAGCAAATTAATTTCTACAGAAATAATTATTAGCAAATTAATTTCTACAGAAATAATTATTCTGTCTCCAGCTTGCGCTAGCAAATTAATTTCTACAGAAATAATTATTCTGTCTCCAAAAATATATTTGCGCTAGCAAATTAATTTCTACAGAAATAAAAAGCGCTAATCTAAATTAATTGAGCAGAGAAGAAAATAATTGCGCTAGCAAAATAATTTCTCCACAGAATTAATTATAGCGGCGTTTCGTAGGTTAAGAGAAGAGAGATTGAGGGGTATATATAGGCCACACTAGGGACCTTAGGACAATTAATTAATTAGGCTAAATGGTAATTTAATTAAACCGGTGTCCTTAAAAGAAAACCTTTAATTAAATCCAATTTTAATTATAATTAATTCCACTATAAAATTATAATTGAATTCCCAATTAATTAATCTATATTATTTTACCAATAATATTTCCGCCGAAATTACATATACGACTTTCCCCGTGTTTAAGATATCGAATGTCCACGAATTAATTTCAATTACTAATAATTAAATTAATTCGTTTCTTATTATCCGAGACTAGTACCACTCATCCTTATTATCATGTGGAACGAATCCACCTGCAGGGTTTACATGATAAACTTTATGAGCTCATCTCGGGGACATCATCAACCCAATAAATGGGACACGGTTTCCTGTCTATAATCTATAGCATGCCGTGTGTACAATTCCGATTCCCAATTTACCGAGAATCTCGACTAATCAATTAGTCTCACTCATTGGTAGATTAAAGAACCGAGGATTGGACACACGCACCTATAATTATATAGGGATTAGGAATTCGCATATCCGCAATATCTGAGGTCTAGTTCGATTACATCGATTAGTATAAATCGAACGCCCTCCCGTGGTCCTGCTCAATACACCAAGTGTACGAGTGTAACATGATAGTCAAGACCGACTATCTACCAGTCACACTACGACGTACCGATGGATTGTCCCTGTCCATCTAAGTCGTGAGCTACTCTTCGATAGTATACGAGTAACCGACAGTATGATCTTCCGCGTGTCTCCTCACGCCATACTGTCTACAACGTATACATCAAGGACTATTGCATTAAATGCAATCATGCTTGAATCATATCTCGAATTAAGGTATAGATAAGGAGTTCCGTATTTGCACTAAACTAGACATTTAGAATACAACTCCATCAATCTCCCACTTATACTAAAAGTCTAGTCGCCCTCTCCCAAACATCAGATTCCCATAACCTCATCACGCCTACCCAACGCTTTCGCTGGAAGTGCCTCTGTGAACGGGTTTACCAGGCAATCCTCTCGATGCTATCTAGGTGACAACTGCATCGTCTTACTAGACGATCTCTCGAATCAGGTGGTACTTGCGCTCTACGTGTTATCTCCCACTGTGGACTCGTGGCATTTCAAGTTTGCCAATACCGCTATTCAAAATAGCTTTGGGTAAACAAGAAACCACATCTAAGTCCCTTAGGAAGTTCTGGAGCCACACTGACCTTTTAACTGCCTCAGAGGCCGTTATCCTTTCAGTTTCCATGGTAGAGTCCGTAATGCATCGCTGCTTTACATTCTTCCATGTGACTGCTCCACTTCACAGTGAGAACACATAGCCTGACTTCGACTTTCGACTGTCCCTGTTTGATTTGGAAATCCAATTCTGTGTAATCCAAAAGAAACAACTTGACTGCTTTGTAACTCAGAACATAATTCCTGGTCCTCTGCAGGAACCTAAACATGTTCTTTACATCAGTCGAGTGATCCTTTCCAGGATTACTATGATATCTCACCACCATGCCCACGGCATAGTAGATATCAGTCTCGTGCATAGCATTACATACATTAAGCTTCCCACCATTAAGGTGCAGGGAACTGCTTACTCTTCATCTATCTCCTTTATTGTGTCGGACACAAAACTTTAGATAGACGAATTCCACATTTAAAAGGTGAAGACCTTTCTTGGAATTCTGTATGCTGCAACGAGTAAGAACTATATTTATGTATGAGGCTCGAGATAAGTTCTATGTTCTTTTCTGGCGATCATTTATTACTTTGATCCCAAGAACATTCCCGACTTCTCCTAAGTCTCTTACATTGAATTACTCGGACAACCATCCCTTTATGTCCGATAACATCTTTCATATTGTTGCCAATTTAGAAGGATGTCGTCTACATAAAGAATGAGAAAACACCACATCTTTTCTGTCACTTTTTTATTACACTCAGGACCTAAACATGCCTTGAATGAATCCATGAAATGGATTTTCTCATAGGTCCGCATGTGTCCAAGATCTTGAAGCTTCCTTCAATCCTAAGATTGATTAAGCTTGCTTACCGAATGCTCTTGGCTCTTTTCGATGAATCTCTCTGGCTGTCCCACACAGATGGCCCCGTCAAGACTTCGATTTAGGAAATCTGTCTTGACTTCCATCTTCCATGTGAAGACAAAAGAATCCTGATCGACTTTTGCCAAGACTGAGCATCTTGATCTTTCAGCGTCTCGTCATAGATCCAGGGTTCGGCTTCATGTTCTCCAGGTAACAAGTCCGAAGACTCACCTATAAACATGAACATGTTGGGTTGTCTAACAACCCTCCCACTACGACAACGCTCTGGTGTATCTTTAGTGACTAAAGATTATAGTAGTGAACTACTCAGTTAGGCTGGTTCTAAGTCTTGATCAGTCCCTCTAAGCACATTAAGTATTACTCTACTCTTGGCTTGTGATCTTGCATATATATAGTCCATGTCTAAGAACCGAACATTGATGCAATCAATGAACATCTGGTCCTTTGGACTATATTACATATCTCAATTCATTTTCTTAGGGTATCCTATAAACAGCCGAATATCAGTACAAGTTTCCAAAGGAATCAAGTTCAGGATAAACGCCGCTGTTTCCAAGCCATATCCCAAAAACGATTTAGGTAACTCCGAATGTCTACTTTCCCATATCTATAAGAGTCCTATTCCTTCTTTACAACACATTATTTTGCCGAGGCATAAATGGTGTAGTCTGTTGGGAGTTAATCCCATTTTCTGATAAGTATGCCTTACTCCTCAAAGAGGTCTGCATATATCAGAGCGAATCAACTCTAGTACTTTCTTGGATCTTTTCCCTTTAACCGTAAAGGGTTGCTCGGTCATTAAAACTTCCAAGTATGATTCGAAGGTTGGAAGGTCCTTTCCTTCAACCTGGCTGAGTGGTCCATCAGCTTTCACCCTTTGAATCGTACTCAAGTTAAAATGATCTATCCTAAGATTCCATAAGTACATTTGATTTATCCTAGAAGGATCTTTACTCTTATTGGGGTTCGACATTGTGTTATTAGATCCGGTCTGTTGCATCGTGGAAGAATACGGATTTAGTATTAAATTGTCTATCAATATACCAGAATAGATAATATCCCCATTTCCTAAAGAAACGGAATATCTATTCTAAGCCAACTTAGAAATCCGAAATGAAATTTCTTTCTAAATGCCGGCACATAAAGACAATTTATTAGAACTAAAATCCTACCGTTAAAACATTTAACATCTCCCACTGCAACGGCTGTTACCTTAACATTATTGCCCATGTAGGTTACTACTTCTTCCTTTCTAAGTCTCCGGGTTTCCTGGAACCCCCGCATTTAAATGCAGACATGATTAGTGGTTTCCGTATCCACACACCAGGTACTGGTAGATAACACCACTAAACATGTTTCGGTGACTAAGGAGAAGTTAACTTCTAGTTGCTTTGAGAGGACAATCAAACTCCCAGTATCCAAACTGCTTACAACGGAAGCACTTACCCCTTGGGCTTGCTTTTCCCATTCCGTGGTCCAGATATATTAGGCCCACTGGGTTTCCTTATTTTCTTCTTCTTCCTTTTGCCGCCCGAAGGCCTAGGAAGAGCCAATTTCTCAGCCACAAGTGTTTTGAGAGCCATTAAAGATTCCCTCAGCCGCTTGAAGTTCAACCAGGAGCTCCGCCATTGAATAAGACCTCTTATCCATGTTATATTTTAGGCGGAACTGCTCAAAACTTCTCGGCAGAGACTGGAGCACAAAATCAACCTGGGTTACCCCATTGATAATTGTTCCTAGAATCTCTATCTCATTAAGATAGCCCATCATTCTAAGAACGTGATCCCTCACGGGCGTTCTTTCCGACATGATGGCCGTCATGAGTTGCCTCATTTCACTTTGTCTGGCTGTCCTGTCCTGATAACCAAAAACTTCTTGAGCTTAAGCATCATATCATAGGTAATAGTCATGGCATGATCCTGATGTCGCAGCACATTTGACATGAAAGTCATAATGTTGCTCCGCGTCATCTCATAGCCTTGATCCATTTCCAATGAGCTTCCTTTCCTCAGTAGTGGAAGCATCATTTGGTTCAGCAGGTCAATTGACTTGGAGTACATATTTGTACTCCTCTGCAGTTAGGACAATGTCCAAGTTTCTTTTCAAATCTATAAAATCAGGTTCAGTGAGTTTGTTGACTTTTAATGGGAATAATACCATATAAAACAAACAATGAGTTTAATTCGATATCATTTCCCTCAAGTGATATCATTAAACTAACAATCATTTCCAAAATCCCATCAGACATAGCAAGCCACGTTCTTGTGGACGTTTACCAGTCCAAATGATTTTATGATTGGATTTCACTTCGGTCGTACATCATCATAGCAGTGACTCCGATGGGGAGGATACTATAAAGCGTACCTAAGTGTATACCATTTCTCAGTACTAAGTCCACCGCTCGGGAACTACATGTCCACCGCAAGCCACGTTCTTGTGGACGTTTACGTTGACATGCGGTCCTCCACGACTTTCTATAACTGTCGAGCCTCAATTAATCCCAAAGTTCCGCTTCCATTTAGCAAGCCACGTTCTTGTGGACGTTTACTAAAACAAACAACTTTATTAATTGAATCTCACTTATTTAAATTTCATAGAATCTTAATTAACCCAAAGTACCGTTTCCATTTAGCAAGCCACGATAGTGTGGACGTTTACTAAAACAAACAACTTTGTTAATTGACTCTTACATTTATTAAATTTCACAATTTTATTAATCAAAGCTTGATATCTCGTAAGTGAAACTCGAAGTTTCTAACCAGCGATCAATCATGCAATTGAGCCCTATCTCTCACAAAGTGAGGGAGCCAATCAGACAATCAATCTAGTCATCGAATGACTCGAAAGTCTTTAATCTGTGTCATCGACATAACCAAGCGCTTTGGCTCCATTCCACTCCCCGGGGTGAGAATGAGTCGAGTTGAAATTAGTCTTTGAATGACAGATTAGGCATTGCTTTTGAGAAATATAATTGTTCAATTTTATAAGTGGATTTTAAATTTGAATTTTGATCCAGTGATATCCGTGTATCGACTTTATCCGATAGGGAGGATGACACTAAAGCCAACTCGTAAGTCAATACACATCACATTCAAAACAGAGAATGGAGACCGCGGGATTGTTTCCAATCCCTCTCCCACTTAGTATTTTACGATAAGGGATAACATGCATAAATAATTTAAGCATAATAATAAACACGTAAATCACATAAAAAGCAATTAACGTGGCCCCGATTATTATGGCCTTAAATATTTTCCAATGCACGTCTCTTGGAACTTCATCTCGTTGCTCGTCTCGATCTCGGTCCACCACCGACTCGCTCGAGGGTCAAGAGACGAACTCCTCCCACTGGAGCCTCGTCTCGAGCCTCGTTGAGTTGTCCGTGGGGTCGAACGAACCCCAGCCCCACTTCTGCCCGTCGCGAACACGGGGTGTGTTCGATGGCTGCCCGTTGCCGGTTTGCTCTCCTCGATCCTCGTTTCTCCGGGTTTTGATCTCGTCTCGATCCACCAAAATTAGTAAGAAAAAATTACAAGAATAAACTTACTAAATCCGGCATCGATCCTATACAAGGTGATCGACCCTATACATGTCCCGGATACAACGAAAAATATATAAACCTAACGACTCAACCCGTCGTTTTTATCTATTACAAACAAGCATCGTTTTTCCAAAACAAAAACAATCTCGACAAGCCCGAGAGTTTAATCAAACCACAAATTAAAGCACAAAATTCATCATAACATTGGCCATAATAACCGGGTTCAACCTGCAAAACAATTCTCGCAAAAATACAACGAATCGACAAAAACCGTCTCTGATACCAATTGTTGGAAATCGACTACCCGGGATGCGTTCGTTCGATCACTCGAACATCCGAACGATCCCAGTCGACCTCCAGGTCCGTTACTCCGTTCACGTGCCAGCCCGTGTCCCGATTCACGCCCAGCCATTGCCCCGAAGGACAACCACGCGAACCAGAGCTGGCTGCCCGAAAAACAGCGAAACGGCGACCGCCGTTTGCCCTCCGGCGACCGCCGTTTATCTGCGAACAGCAGCGCGACCTGCTGTTCCGAGCGCGTTTCCGGGTCGATTTTCCTCTTCCGACTACTGATCCGGAGGTCCTTGACCCCCAGTAGTCGAGGAACATGATCCACGACGCCCGGAACCCGATCTTAGATCCGATGTATTTTTCTCCGCAAAAATTAAATAGCGGCGTTTCTTAGGTTTAGAGAAAGAGAGGGTGAGGTATTTATAGAGCTACACCAGGGACCTTATGGAAATTAATTATTAGGCTAAATTGCAATTTAATTAACTCGGCGTCCTAAAAGGCAAACCTTAATTAAATTCCACAATTTTAATTATAATTAATTCCACTATAAAATTATAATTGAATTCCCAATAATTAATTTATATTATTTCAACAATAATAATTCCGCCGAATTACATATACGACTTTCCCCGTGTTTAAGATATCGTATGTCCACGAATTAACTTTAATTACTAATAATTAAATTAACTCGTTTCTTGTTATCCGAGACTAGTACCACTCATCCTTATTATCATGTGGAACGAATCCACCTGCAGGGTTTACATGATAAACTTTATGAGCTCATCTCGGGGACATCATCAACCCAATAAATGGGACACGGTTTCCTGTCTATAATCTATAGCATGCCGTGTGTACAATTCCGATTCCCAATTTACCGAGAATATTGACTAATCAATTAGTCTCACTCACTAGTAAGTCAAAGAACCGAGAACTGGACACACGCACCTATAATTATATAGGGATTAGGAATTCGTATATCCGTAATATCTGAGGTCTAGTTCGATTACTGCGATTAGTATAAATCGAACGCCCTCCCGTGGTCCTGCTCAATACACCAAGTGTACGAGTGTAACATGATAGTCAAGACCGACTATCTACCAGTCACACTACGACGTACCGATGAATTGTCCCTGTCCATCTAAGTCGTGAGCTACTGTTCGATAGTATACGAGTAACCGACAGTATGATCTTCCGCGTGTCTCCTCACGCCATACTATCTACAACGTATACATCAAGGACTATTGCATTAAATGCAATCATGCTTGAATCATATCTCGAATTAAGGTATCGATAAGGAGTTCCGTATTTGCACTAAACTAGACATTTAGAATACAACTCCATCAGAGGTTATCCCGGAACCTAACCAAAACTTCCGCTGCCTCTGAGGCTGCTATTCGGTTATGATAGAGTCTGAGAAGCGTCCTGCTTATCACTCTTTCATTTCATTGTTCCACCTCTTTCTAAAAGTGAACACATAGCCTGATATCGACTTACACTGGTCCTTCTTTGATTTTTTTTGGGATCTGAGAAACTGTAATCTAAGAAGATTTCGTCTTGCTCCGTAAGTCAGCACTATGAAAGCACTCTTACAGCATTCGAACATCCCTCATCCAGATTACTTTGATATCCTCCCACTACGCAAACCGCATAGTTGATATCAGGTTCTTGTTTTCCAACAATGCATTTAAGCTTTCCACACAAAGTGTAGGAAACTGCTTTGTCTTCATCTATCTCCTTCATGTGTTCAAAACACATATCCTTTAGATAGATGTATATTCTGTCTCTGAAAGGCAATAACCTTTCTCAGAAGTATGCATGTTTAAAACAAACCATAATCGTGTAAGATGTCTAGGAGAAGTACAATGTTCTTATCTCTAGATCATAAGATCTCAAGAACATGCTCTAACTTCTTCTCAATCTTATATCTTGATTTATTTAGACAACCATCATTTTATGTCTGACAATATTTTTACATTGTTGCCAATGACAAAATGTTATCTACATAAAATCTCCGAGAAACACCACCTTGTTTCCATTATGTCTCTAATACACCTTTCGTCTTTGCCTTTTGATGAATCCATCAAATGGACTTTCTTATCAATTCGCAAGTTCCACGATTTACAGCTTTGTTACAATTCACGAATGAATTTACTAAGCTTGTACTCTAAATGATCTAGCCTCTTAACAATAAACCTTATTGTTCCAAGCAGGCACATTTAGATCCAGTACCACCCTTATGCAGAGCTAGGGATCGATTTCATCTCTACTAGATCCAGAGTCCGAACTCCTCTAGTCTTATGAATATCTCTGGTTGTCCAACAACCTCCCACTGCAATGGCGTCCCGGTGTATAACGATAATAACAGTAGGTGTAGTATGTGGTGTACTTCTACTCGGTTTGGCCGGTTCCCAGTATTTTGTCCTTTTTCATTTCAAGGTATTACGTCAGTTCAGGCTTTGTGGTTCATCTAATAGTCTTCCTCTATGAACCGGACGAGACGTCCCTCTGGTTCATAGTACTATAGAATACACAACATCTTGTTCATCTAGGATATCCTACAACCATATTGAATATGCCGTTGTATCCAGGAATATCCATAGAACATAGGTGGTTCCGAACAACTTGTTCTTTTACTATTAGATCTCCATTTCTTATTTACAACGCACCATCTCTACACGTAAGTGTATGGTGCGGCCCTTTGGGATTGAATCCCAATCTTTGATTACGCTATGTGTTTTTCATATAGGTGAGGGCCTCCACGACTGAGTCGCAGGCTCCTAATGGATATACTTTGATGGTTCCCCATAATAGCTTTGTGTCCATTGACTAGTCAAAACACTTTGCTTTTATGGCACATTAAGTATTCTAATCCATCACCGAGTATTCTTGAGAGAATTACTTGTACCTTTCTAATTTACACATATGTCTGCATATCTAATCATTTCCAATACTTGTCTGAATTCTATCCTTTATCCAGAAAGGTTTGCTTAGATGTATTATCCTCCAAATTCAATCCTTAGGTCGGAAGGTCCGTTCCTTCAACTATAATTGATCAAATCAATTTCGACCATTTGAATTTTATTTGAAAATACTACTAAGTATAAGAATTCACAAGTATAATGATTAATAAAGAAATATCTAACAAGTAAAACAAGTTATAGAACGGTTCGTTGCATCGTGGTAGACTAAGGATTTATCATTCACATATTGCTATCTAATGTACCAGAATAGATAATGCCCATTATTTCTTATCAAAATCATCCAATGATTAAAGAAATAAAATATCCATTCATAATAATAGAAATCCAGAACAAAACGTTCTTTCTAAATTAAAGGGTACATAATGCAATAATCTTAAAATGAAATCCTATTTAACTACTAAAGTAGATAAATGTCTTCCACTGCAACAGCTGCCTCCTCCACAGCTTTTGCCCGTGTAGACTCGAATTCTTCTTCTCTAAGTCGCTGGGTTTTCTGGAACCCCTGCATTCAAAATGCACATACCGTCAGTGGTTCCATATCTACACACCAGAATTTCTGGTAGATAATACCGCTGACTATGTTTTTACGACTAAAGAAAAATTCGTACCTCTGAGAGGACATTCAGACTTCCAGTGTCCAGACTTGTTGCATCGGAAGCACTTGCCCTTTGGCTTTGCAGCCCCCGCTCGTGGTATAGTCTTCTTGACACCACTGGGTTTCCAGGCTTGCTTCCTCCTCTTGCCCCTACCTCCACCAGGCTTAAAGCCTTTGGACTTGGTAGCTACAAGCGCTAGAGACTTGCCCTTCTTGTAGATCCCCTCTGCCGCCTTCAGTTCAGTCAGGAGTTGCGCAAGAGAATAAGATAGTTTACCCATATTATAACTCATGCGAAACTGCTCAAAACTAGGGGTCAGAGACTGGAGTATGATGTCGACTTGCGTCTCAGCATCAATTTGAGCTCCTAGGATCTCAAGCTCATTCAACAGACCCATCATCTTAAGAACGTGCTCCCCTACGGGCGTTCCTTCAGACTGAGTAGTTGTCATGAGGACTCTCATGGCTTCTTGCCTTGCCGCACGATCTTGCTCCCCAAACATCTCCTTGAGGTTAAACATCATATCATAGGCAGTGTCCATCGACTCATGTTGGGTTTGGAGTACATTTGACATGGAAGCCAAAATATAACACCTAGCCATTTCATCAGCCTTTTTCCACTTCCGATATGTCAGTTTTTCCTCATCAGTTGAGGCAGCCGTGGGCTCAGCAGGGCACACTTCATGGAGTACAAACTTGTACTCCTCCGAAGTCAGGACAATGTCTAAATTTCTCTTCCAATCAATATAGTTGGGGCCAGTGAGCTTATGCTCCTTGAGTATCATAGAAAGTGGGTTCATAGCTATTCTCTAAACCTATAAGCACATTTAAACAAACAATCAATTTAATATCCGATATTATCTCCCTCAAATAATATCATTAAATTACTAATCACATCTAAAATCCCATCAGGTAAGGCAAGCCACGTGGTGTGGACGTTTACCCACCCAAATGATTTAGCAATTAGGTTTTCTTTGGTCATACATCACTTATAGCGTAACCTCGTGGGGAGGAATACTATAATGTGTTGGAAATCGACTACCCGGGACGAGTCCGTTCGACTACTCGAACATCCGGACACGCCCAGTCGACCTCCAGCGTGCCTACTGTGCTCACGACGAAGCCCCAGACCCGGTTTACGCCCAGCCATCATGCCCGAAGCAAAACCGCGCAAAACCGAGGGCTGCTGACCTCTGTGTCGTCCGACACCAAAGGGTGTCGTCCGACAGGCCCTTGTCGGCCGACAGGAAACACTGTCGGACGACAGTGTCGCGAACAGCAGCGCGACGCTGCTGTTCCAGGTCCGTTTCTGGTCGGATTTTCCGATTCCGACCACCGTTCTGGAAGTCAGCGACCCCACAGTGATCTAGGAACACCAACCACGATCCCGGAACTCGATCGGAGGTTCGTTGTATAATTACGTACGAGATCGAATCGAAACGAGTGCGGAAGAGGGTTTCGATTCCATACCTTTGTCGCGTGATTCGGAGAAGCCGAATTGACAGAGACCTCGAGACTTCTAGCGTATGTCCTAGCCCTCTTACTCCAGCCGATGTGTGGGCATCGATCCGCTTGGAGCTCCCCGTCTCTTCTCTTCTCAACCACCGTGAATATACTTCTCTGTCTCAGAAATAATTTTGCGCTAACAAATTAATTTCCACAGAGAATTTCTGTCTCAGAAATATAATTGCGCTGGCAATTAATTTCTACAGAGAATTTCTGTCTCAGAAATATAATTGCGCTGGCAATTAATTTCTACAGAATGTTTCTTGCGCTAATCTAAATTAATTAAGCAGAAAAAAAATAATTGCGCTAACAAATTAATTTCTCTGCAGAATTAATTATAGCGGCGAAACTTAGGTTAGAGAGAGAGGGGCGAGGGATTTATATAGGCTACACTAGAGGACCTCTAGGCAATTAATTAATTAGGCTTAAATTGTAATTTAATTAACTTGGTGTCCCAAAAGGAAAACCTTAATTAAATTCCACAATTTTATTTATAATTAATTCCACTATAAAATTATAAATGATTTCCCAATTAATTAATTCAAATTATTCCGTCAATAATTTTCCCACCGTATTACATATGTGACATTTCCCCGTGTTTAAGATATCGCATGTCCACGAATTAATTTTAATTACTAATAATTAAATTAATTCATTTCTTATGATCCGAGATTAGTACCACTCATCCTTATTATCATGTGGAACGAATCCACCTGCAGGGTTTACATGATAAACTTTATGAGCTCATCTCGGGGACATCATCAACCCAATAAATGGGACACGGTTTCCTGTCTATAATCTACAGCATGCCGTGTGTACAATTCCGATTCCCAATATACCGAGGGTCTCGACTAATCAATTAGTCTCACTCATTGGCACATCAAAGAACCGAGCATTGGACACACGCACCTATAATTATATAGGGATTAAGAACTCACATATCCGTAATATCTGAGGTCTGGTTCGATTACTCCGATTAGTATAAATCGAACGCCCTCCCGTGGTCCTGCTCAATACACCAAGTGTACGAGTGTAACATGATAGTCAAGACCGACTATCTACCAGTCACACTACGACGTACCGATGGATTGTCCCTGTCCATCTAAGTCGTGAGCTACTGTTCGATAGTATACGAGTAACCGACAGTATGATCTTCCGCGTGTCTCCTCACGCCATACTGTCTACAACGTATACATCAAGGACTATTGCATTAAATGCAATCATACTTGAATCATATCTCGAATTAAGGTATATATAAGGAGTTCCGTATTTGCACTAAACTAGACATTTAGAATACAACTCCATCAATCTCCCACTTATACTAAAAGTCTAGTCGCCCTCTCCCAAACATCAGATTCCCATAACCTCATCACGCCTACCCAACGCTTTCGCTGGAAGTGCCTCTGTGAACGGATTTTACCAGGCAATCCTCTCGATGCTATCTAGGTGACAACTGCATCGTCTTACTAGACGATCTCTCGAATCAGGTGGTACTTGCGCTCTATGTGTTATCTCCCACTGTGGACTCGTGGCATTTCAAGTTTGCCAATACCGCTATTCAAAATAGCTTTGGGTAAACTAGAAACCACATCTAAGTCCCTTAGGAAGTTCTAGAGCCACACTGACCTTTTAACTGCCTCAGAGGCCGT
Organism: Euphrasia confusa; assembly: GCA_954870475.1. Taxonomy (NCBI): domain Eukaryota; kingdom Viridiplantae; phylum Streptophyta; class Magnoliopsida; order Lamiales; family Orobanchaceae; genus Euphrasia; species Euphrasia confusa. The sequence goes on along the minus strand of OX940970.1, from coordinate 29,620,755 downwards.
TATCCTTTCAGTTTCCATGGTAGAGTCCGTAATGCATTACTGCTTTACATTCTTCCATGTGACTGCTCCACTTCACAGTGAGAACACATAGCCTGACTTCGACTTTCAACTGTCCCTGTTTGATTGGAAATTCAATTCTATGTAATCCAAAGGAAACAACTTGACTGCTTTGTAACTCAGAACATAAAACATGTTCTTTACATCAGTCGAGTGATCCTTTCCAGAATTACTATGATATCTCACCACTATGCCCACGGCATAACAGATATCAGTCTCGTGCATAGCATTACATACATTAAGCTTCCCACCATTAAGGTGCAGGGAACTGCTTACTCTTCATCTATCTCCTTTATTGTGTCGAACACAAAACTTTAGATAGATGAATTCCACATCTAAAAGGTGAAGACCTTTCTTGGAATTCTGTATGCTGCAACGAGTAAGAATTGTATTTAAGTATGAGACTCGAGATAAGTTCTATGTTCTTTTCTGGCGATCATTTATTGCTTTGATCCCAAGAACATTCCCGACTTCTCCTAAGTCTCTCACATTGAATTACTCGGACAACCATCCCTTCATGTCCGATAACATCTTTCATATTGTTGCCAATTTAGAAGGATGTCGTCTACATAAAGAATGAGAAAACACCACATCTTTTCTGTCACTTCTTTATTACACTCAGGACCTAAACATGCCTTGAATGAATCCATGAAATGGATTTTCTCATAGGTCCGCATGTGTCCAAGATCTTGAAGCTTTCTTCAATCCTAAGATTGATTAAGTTTGCTTACCGAATGCTCTTGGCTCTTTTCGATGAATCTCTCTGGCTGTCCCACACAGATGGCCCCGTCAAGACTTCGATTTAGGAAATCTGTCTTGACTTCCATCTTCCATGTGAAGACAAAAGAATCCGGATCGACTTTTGCCAAGACTGAGCATCTTGATCTTTTAGCGTCTCGTCATAGATCCAGGGTTCGGCTTCATGTTCTCCAGGTAACAAGTCCGAAGACTCACCTATAAACATGAACCTGTTGGGTTGTCTAACAACCCTCCCACTACGACGACGCTCTTGTGTATCTTTAGTGACTAAAGATTATAGTAGTGAACTATTCAGTTAGGCTGGTTCTAAGTCTTGATCAGTCCCTCTAAGCACATTAAGTATTACTCTACTCTTGGGCTTGTGATTCTTGCATATATAGTCCATGTCTAAGAACCGAACGTTGATGCAATCAACGAATACCTGGTCCTTTGGACTATATTACATATCTCAATTCGTTTTCTTAGGGTATCCTATAAACAGCCGAATATCTGTACAAGTTTCCAAAGGAATCAAGTTCAGGATAAACGCCGCTGTTTCCAAGGCATATCCCAAAACCGAATTAGGTAACTCCGAATAACTCATTTTCTACTTTCCCATATCTATAAGAGTCCTATTCCTTCTTTACAACACATTATTTTGCCGAGGCATAAATGGTGTAGTCTGTTGGGAGTTAATCCCATTTTCTGATAAGTATGCCTTACTCCTCAAAGAGGTCGCACATATTAGAGCGAATCAACTCTAGTACTTTCTTGGATCTTTTCCCTTTAAACGTAAAGGGTTGCTTGGTCATTTACACTTCCAAGTATGATTCGAAGGTTGGAAGGTCCTTTCCTTCAACCTAGCTGAGTGGTCCATCAGCTTTCATCCTTTTGAATCGTACTTAAGTTAAAATGATTTAGCCTAAGATTCCATAAGTACATTTGATTCATCCTAGAAGGATCTTTACTCTTATTGGGGTTCGACAATGTGTTATTTTCTCCGGTGAGTTGCATCGTGGAAGAACATGGATTTAGTATTAAATTGTCTATCAATGTACCAGAATAGATAACATCCCCGTTTCTTAAAGAAACAGAATATCTATTCTAAGCCAATTTAGAAATCCGAAATGAAATTTCTTTCTAAATGTCGGCACATAAAGACAATTTATTAGAACTAAAATCCTACCGTTAAAACATTTAACATCTCCCACTGCAACGACTGTTACCTTAATAGTATAGCCCATGTAGGTTATTACTTCTTCCTATCTAAGTCTCCGGGTTTCCTGGAACCCCCGCATTTAAATGCAGACATGATTAGTGGTTTCCGTATCCACACACCAGGTACTGGTAGATAACACCACTAAACATGTTTCGGTGACTAAGGAGAAGTTAACTTCTAGTTGCTTTGAGAGGACAATCAAACTCCCAGTATCCAAACTGCTTACAACGGAAGCACTTACCCCTTGGGCTTGCTTTTCCCATTCCGTGGTCCAGATATATTAGGCCCACTGGGTTTCCGTATTTTCTTCTTCTTCCTTTTGCCGCCCGAAGGCCTAGGAAGAGTCAATCTCTCAGCCATAAGTGCTTTGAGGACCCTCAAAGATTCTCTCAGCCGCTTGAAGTTCAATCAGGAGCTCCGTCAATGAATAAGACCCCTTATTCATATTTTAGTTTAGGCGGAACTGCTCAAAACTTCTCGGCAGAGACTGGAGCACAAAATCAACCTGGGTTACCCCATTGATAATTTCTCCCAGAACCTCTATATCATTAAGATAGCCCATCATTCTAAGAACGTGATCCCTTACGGGCGTTCTTTCCGACATGATGGCCGTCATGAGTTGCCTCATTTCACTTTGCCCGGCTGTCCTGTCCTGATAATCAAAACTTCTTGAGGTTAAGCATCATATCATAGGTAATGGTCATGACATGATCCCGATGTCGCAGCACATTTGACATGAAAGTCATAATGTTGCTCCGCGTCATCTCATAGCCTTGATCCATTTCCAATGAGCTTCCTTTCCTCAGTAGTGGAAGCATCATTTGGTTCAGCAGGTCAATTGACTTGGAGTACATATTTGTACTCCTTTGCAGTTAGGATAATGTCCAAGTTTCTTCTTTAATCCATACAAACAGGTTCAGTGAGTTTGTTGACTTTTAATGGGAATAATACCATATGAAACAAACAATGAGTTTAATTCGATATCATTTCCCTTAAATAATATCATTAAACTACCAATCATTTCCAAAATCCCATCAGACTAGCATGCCACGTTCTAGTGGACGTATACTAATCCAAACGATTTTATAATTGGATTTTTACTTCAGTCGTACATCATTATAGCAGTGACTCCGATGGGGAGGATACTATAAAGCGTACCTAAGTGTTTACCATTTCTCAGTACTAAGTCCACCGCTCGGGAACTACATGTCCACCGCAAGACACGTTCATGTGGACGTTTACGTTGACATGCGGTCCTCCACGACTTTCTATAACTGTCGAGCCTCAATTAATCCCAAAGTTCCGTTTCCATTTAGCAAGCCACGTTCTTGTGGACGTTTACTAAAACAAACAACTTTATTAATTGAATCTCACTTATTTAAATTTCATAGAATCTTAATTAACCTAAAGTACCGTTTCCATTTAGCAAGCCACGATAGTGTGGACGTTTACTAAAACAAACAACTTTGTTAATTGACTCTTACAATTATTAAATTTCACAATTTTATCAATCAAAGCTTGATATCTCGTAAGTGAAACTCGAAGTTTCTAACCAGCGATCAATCATGCAATTGAGCCCTATCTCTCACAAAGTGAGGGAGCCAATCAGACAATCGATATAGTCATCGAATGACTCGAAAGTCTCTAATCTGTGTCATCGACATAACCAAGCGCTTTGGCTCCATTCCACTCCCCGGGGTGAGAATGAGTCGAGTTGAAATTAGTCTTTGAATGACAGATTAGGCATTGCTTTTGAGAAATATAATTGTTCAATTTTATAAGTGGATTTTAAATTCGAATTTTGATCCAGTGATATCCGTGTATCGACTTTATCCGATAGGGAGGATGACACTAAAGCCAACTCGTAAGTCAATACACATCACATTCAAAACAGAGAATGGAGACCGCGGGATTGTTTCCAATCCCTCTCCCACTTAGTATTTTACGATAAGGGATAACATGCATAAACACTTAAGCATAATAATAAAGCACGTAAAACAAGCAAAAAGCAATTAACGTGGTCCCGATTATTATGGCCTTAAGTGTTCTCCAATGCACGTCTCTTGGATCTCGTTGCTCGTCTCGGTCTCGGTCCACCACCGACTCGCTCGAGGGTCAAGAGACGAACTCCTCCCACTGGAGCCTCGTCTCGAGCCTCGTTGAGTCGCTCGTGGGGTCGAACGAACCCCAGCCCCGCTGCTGCCCGTCGCGAACACGGGGTGTGTTCGATGGCTGCCCGGTGCCGGTTCGTTTCCTCGACTCTCGTTTCTCCGGGTTTTGATCTCGTCTCGATCCACCAAAAATAGCAAGAAAAATTACAAGAATAAATCTACTAAATCCGGCATCGATCCTATACAGGGTGATCGACCCTATACATGTCCCGGATACAACGAAAAATAAGTAAACCTAAACGACTCAACCCGTCGTTTTTATCTATTACAAACAAGCAACGTTTCCAAAATAAAACGATCTCGACAAGCCCGAGAGTTTAACAAACCACAACAAAATATTAACACACAACATCCCATAATGCTGGCCATAATAATCGGGTTCATCCTGCATCACAAACGTACGAACAATACAACAAACCGATAAACCGGCTCTGATACCAATTGTTGGAAATTGACTACCCGGGACGAGTCCGTTCGACTACTCGAACATCCGGACACGCCCAGTCGACCTCCAGCGTGCCTACTGTGCTCACGACGAAGCCCCAGACCCGGTTTACGCCCAGCCATCATGCCCGAAGCACAACCGCGCAAAACCGAGGGCTGCTGACCTCTGTGTCGTCCGACACCAAAGGGTGTCGTCCGACAGGCCCTTGTCGGCCGACAGGAAACACTGTCGGACGACAGTGTCGCGAACAGCAGCGCGACGCTGCTGTTCCAGGTCCGTTTCTGGTCGGATTTTCCGATTCCGACCACCGTTCTGGAAGTCAGCGACCCCACAGTGATCTAGGAACACCAACCACGATCCCGGAACTCGATCGGAGGTTCGTTGTATAATTACGTACGAGATCGAATCGAAACGAGTGCGGAAGAGGGTTTCGATTCCATACCTTTGTCGCGTGATTCGGAGAAGCCGAATTGACAGAGACCTCGAGACTTCTAGCGTATGTCCTATCCCTCTTACTCCAGCCGATGTGTGGGCATCGATCCGCTTGGAGCTCCCCGTCTCTTCTCTTCTCAACCACCGTGAATATACTTCTCTGTCTCAGAAATAATTTTGCGCTAACAAATTAATTTCCACAGAGAATTTCTGTCTCAGAAATATAATTGCGCTGGCAATTAATTTCTACAGAGAATTTCTGTCTCAGAAATATAATTGCGCTGGCAATTAATTTCTACATAATGTTTCTTGCGCTAATCTAAATTAATTAAGCAGAAAAAAAATAATTGCGCTAACAAATTAATTTCTCTGCAGAATTAATTATAGCGGCGAAACTTAGGTTAGAGAGAGAGGGGTGAGGGATTTATATAGGCTACACTAGAGGACCTCTAGGCAATTAATTAATTAGGCTTAAATTGTAATTTAATTAACTTGGTGTCCCAAAAGGAAAACCTTAATTAAATTCCACAATTTTATTTATAATTAATTCCACTATAAAATTATAAATGATTTCCCAATTAATTAATTCAAATTATTCCGTCAATAATTTTCCCACCGTATTACATATGTGACATTTCCCCGTGTTTAAGATATCGCATGTCCACGAATTAATTTTAATTACTAATAATTAAATTAATTCATTTCTTATGATCCGAGATTAGTACCACTCATCCTTATTATCATGTGGAACGAATCCACCTGCAGGGTTTACATGATAAACTTTATGAGCTCATCTCGGGGACATCATCAACCCAATAAATGGGACACGGTTTCCTGTCTATAATCTACAGCATGCCGTGAGTACAATTCCGATTCCCAATATACCGAGGGTCTCGACTAATCAATTAGTCTCACTCATTGGCACATCAAAGAACCGAGCATTGGACACACGCACCTATAATTATATAGGGATTAAGAACTCACATATCCGTAATATCTGAGGTCTGGTTCGATTACTCCGATTAGTATAAATCGAACGCCCTCCCGTGGTCCTGCTCAATACACCAAGTGTACGAGTGTAACATGATAGTCAAGACCGACTATCTACCAGTCACACTACGACGTACCGATGGATTGTCCCTGTCCATCTAAGTCGTGACCTACTGTTCGATAGTATACGAGTAACCGACAGTATGATCTTCCGCGTGTCTCCTCACGCCATACTGTCTACAACGTATACATCAAGGACTATTGCATTAAATGCAATCATACTTGAATCATATCTCGAATTAAGGTATAGATAAGGAGTTCCGTATTTGCACTAAACTAGACATTTAGAATACAACTCCATCATAATGCGTATCTAAGTGTAAACCATTACTCAGCACCAAAGTAAATCGTTTGGAATTGCTATATCACCGCAAGCCACGTGGTGTGGACGTTTACGATAACTTCACAACTCTTCACAATTCCTCACAACTGTCTACATCAATTAATCCAAAATCCGTTAGTATAGCAAGCCACGTGGTGTGGACGTTTACTACACCAAGAGACTTTTATAATTGACTCCCAATTACGAGATCCATTCGATTTTCGTAAATCAAGACGCGGAGAATCATAAGTGAAACTCGAAGTTTCTAACCAGTGATTCACCATGCGAACAACCCTATCTCTCATAAATGAGGGAGCCGAGCAGACAACCGATCCATCTATCAAAGAATGGTACGAAGGTCTCTAATTTGTGTCATCCACATGACCAAGTGGCTTTGGCTCCATTCCACTCCCCGGGGTGAGAATGAGTCGACTTGAAGTCAGTTTCAGAAAGACGAATTAGGCATTGTTTGATAAACTTGATCAATGTTTCTCGTAAAAGGAATTACAAGAATTCTCCTCCAATGACATATCTATATGAACTTCGAAAGCTCATAAATGTCACCAAGAGAACAGTAATGGAGACCATGGGAATGTTTCCATCCCCTCTCCCACTTAGCTTTTTATAACAAAGGGATACGCTATCTAATGCATAATTAAACACATAAGCATGCATACAAGCAATAAAGCACATAGCACATAGTCAAAATAAGCTAGAAAATTATTTTCCGACTATCATGGCTTTATTCCATCTCCGTATGCGTCTTCTAGTCTTCAGTCTTCGTTCTTGAATGCTCCATGTGACGAGAATATTAATTCCAATATTTAAATCTATTTATTTTTAATGAATCCAAAAGATACTCAATTCGAAAATTAAGTCAATCGAATAAATCAAAAATAAAATTAAATATTATTAATATTTTTTATTTATTTATTTTCCCATCTAATTCTATTAAATCTCTAGAATAATCTATCCAAGTAAACTTGGAATATTCTAGAAGACTTCTATAATAGAATAAGGAAATAAAATAAATTAGGACTCTTCTACTTTCCAAGATTAATTAATTTCCACTTTAATGAAAATTCCCATAAAATAGGAATAATCATTTAGGAAATAAATCAATCCTAAATTAACTTTTATTCCTTTCCAATTCTATTAAATTTCTAGGATCCTATTCCAAGTAGAACTCGGAATACTCTAGAAGACTTCCATAATAGAATAAGGAATAAAATTAATTCCAATTAATTCTTTTCCTAATCCATGAGAATTCCTTAAAATAGGAAAACTCAATTAGGAAAACCGAATCAATTAGGTAAGTAGAATCTAGGTAGGATTAGGAGTAGCACGGGTTGGGGATCCCCGCACCACCCCCACCGTCGACCACCACCATCGCCGGGCACCACCGCCGCCGCCCCCTAGCCACGCGCCACCACCACCGGTGGGCGGCGTGGCCGGAAACCCTAGCGGGCAGCCCCTTGGCGTGGGGTCGATCGATCCTCATGGGGATCGATCATGGGGATGATCGACCCCCCCGGTTTTTCGTCCTCTTCGTCTTCTTCGTCACACGAGTTCTCCGGCGGTCGTCTCGGCATCGATCCAACGTAAAAAAATTACAAGAAATAAATTTACAATTCCGGTATCGATTCTATACATGAAATCGACCCTATACACTTTCCGGAAAACATAGAACAATAATAATAAATCTAAATTCGGTCAACCCCCGAATTTTTACTATTACAAGCATTCATCCACACAAAACGAATCTCGACATGTCCGAGAGTTTAATAACGAATAATCATGGTAAAATTAAATAGCTATTAATTAAACGAATAATTAACAATTAATTTAAACCATGATAGTCGGAATCCCTGCAAGGTAGAACACAATTGAATACATACATGAACACGAAACCAAACGCTCTGATACCAATTGCTGGAATTCGATATCCCGGGGTATCAAAAAATGCGGAACCGATAACCCCGACCGAAATCCCGTCGCCGGAAACCGATCACGAACCACCGCACGAGCCGGAGCTCGACCGAGCACCGCACGGGCGAACCCGCGCGCCCAGCCGAGCCCCCGCACGGGGCTCGCGATCGCTAGCCCTAGCGATCGCCGGGGATGCACGCGCATCCCCGTGGGGCTGTTCCGAACAGCCCCCGGCGGTGAGTCCGGCGACTCACCGCCACCGCCGAGGAGGGCGGTGCGCCCAGCGCACCAGCCGCGGCCCAGCCGCGGCTCGCCCGGCGATCGACCCCACGGTCGATCGCATGCCCCGGCGTCCAGCCGGGGCGTCCTCGCGTGGGCCCCGCGATCGATGCCCTAGGGCTCGATCGCACCCCTCGGCTCCCAGCCGAGGGTCCTTCGAACGTTCGCCGGGGATCTCGAATCCCCGTCCCCGAAGTTCGTCGTTTTTCCGGATCGTGTGTTCATGCATGTATCACAATTAATTGAACATAAAATCACACAAGGAGTTTTATGATCATACCTTTGATTCGTTGTGCGGAGAAACGAAATCAATCGAAGACCTTTGAATCTTCCCACGTATTCCTTGCACTCCGTTCGAACGTCGGGTGGGCGACGATCTATCGAACTCCTATGGATCTCCTTCAACTCTCTAGAATATCAAGTATGATATTCTTGTCTTATGATTTATGAAGGCCATGTAGTGCTTTTATAGGCTACGTAGGGGATCTAAAGAAGGTGGAATATTGGGCTTCCAATATTGAAGATTAAATTGAGCCCACTGCCCAAGTCCATTAATCCTTATCAATATTAATTAATTTATTTTCCACTATATAAATTAATTGCACTCCCAATATTAAACCATATTATATCAAATAATATTTCTCCGGTAGTATTATTTATTCCGTGTATTTAAGATTTAAATATCCATGAATAAAATTAATTTATTGCTAATTAATTTATTCATCTCTTTAATCCGAGACTAGTACCATTCAACCTTAATTATTGTGCGGAACGAATCCACTCATGAGGTTTACACAATAATTCCTTATGAACTCATCTCGGGGATATTATCAACCCTTCCGGGATACACTGTCCGGTCAATTATTCACGGCATGCCATATATGAAATATAGTGCCCCAACTTAACCGGTAATTAACCCAATAATTAAATCGGTTAATTCCTTTGGTAAATCAAAGTCACTTATATTAAATATACACACCCGCAATAATATCGGGGATTAAGAATAAAATACACTGAGACTCGAATCGATTATCGCCGGCAATCCTAATCGATGAATCTCAACGATCCGCTCAATACACCAAGTGTACAAGTGTGATAAAATAATTAAGATAAATTATTTTCTCTCTCACACAACGACTATACCGATGGATTGGTCCGAGTCCATCTAGGTCGTGAGCCACTGTTTGATTAAATACGAGTAACCGATAGTATGATCTTCTGTGTGCCCATGCAACACCATACTAACTACAACGTATAAAATCTAGGACTATGATTTGCATATATTTAATTAATAAAAATTAAAAGCAAACAATTGTTTATTAATTTAATAGATTAAATGCTATGATGGGGAGTTTACCGTTACTCAAATCTAGACATTAAGTACACAACTCCTACAAAGAAGAGTTCGAGTCTACACGGGCAAAAGCTATAGAGGAGGCAGCTGTTGCGGTGGAAGACATTTATCTGCTTTAGTAGTTAAATAGGATTTCATTTCAAGTTTATTGCATTATGTACCCTTTATTTTAGAAAGAACGTTTTGTTCTGGATTTCTATTATTTATGAATGGATATTTTATTTCTTTAATCATGTTGATGATTTTGATAAGAAATAATGGTATTATCTATTCTGGTACATTAGGTAGCAATAATGTGAATGATGAATCATTAGTCTACCACGATGCAACAAACCGTTTATAACTTGTTTTTTTTATTAGATATATTTCTTGTTAAATCATTATACTTATGAATTCTTATACTTAATAGTATTTATTCAAATATGATTCAAAAGGTCGAAATTGATTTGATCAATTATAGTTGAAGGAATGGACCTTCCGACCTAAGAATTGAATTTGGAAGATGATACAACTAAGCATGCCTTTCTGTTTAGAAAGTAGAATTCGGACAAGTATTGAGAATGATCAATGATATATGCAGTCATATGTGTAAAATGCGAGTTATTCTTCAAGAATACTCGAAGATGGATTAGAATACTTGATGTGCCATAAAAGCAAAGTGTTATTAAGTCACAAAGCAATTATGGGGAACCTTCAAAGTATATCCATTGGAAGCCTGCGACTTAGTCGCGGAGGCCATCACATAACACATAGCATAATCAAAGATTGGGATTAAGTCTCAAATGACTTCACCATACACTTACGTGTAGAGATGGTGTGTCGGAAATAAGAAATAGGAATCTAATAGTAAAATAACAAGTTGTTCGGAACTACCTATGTTCTGTGGATATTTCTAGAGACAACGGCACATTCAATGTGGTTGTAGGATATCCTAGGTGAACAAAATGATTGTTGGAGTTGTGTACTTAATGTATAGATTTAAGTATCGGTAAACTCTCGGTCATAGAATTTAACCTATTTAAATAATAAACAATTATTTGCATTTAATTATTATTAATTAAATTATGCAAAATATAGTCCTGGATTTTATACGTTGTAGTTAGTATGGTGTGTCGGGCCCACACAAAAGATCATACTATCGGTTACTCGTATTTAATCAAACAGTTGCTCACGACCTAGATGGACACGGACCAATCCATCAGTATAGTCGTTATGTGAGAGAGAAAATAATTTATCTTAATTATTTTATCACACTTGTACACTTGGTGTATTGGGCGGATCGCTTGAGATTTATCAATTAGGATTGCCTTTGATAATTGATTTAAATCTCAGAGTATTTTATTCTTAATCCCCGATACTATTGCGGGTGTGTATATTTAATATTAGAGACTTTGATTTTCCAAAGGAACTAACCGATTTAATTATTGGGTTAATTACCGGTAAAATTGGGTGGCTATATTTTATATATGACATGCCGTGAATACTTGACGGGAAAGTGTATCCCGAAAGGGTTGATAATATCCCCGAGATGAGTTCATAAGGAATTATTGTGTAAACCTCATGAGTGGATTTGTTCCGTACAATAATTAAGGTTGAATGGTACTATTCTCGGATATAAGAGATGAATAAATTAATTAGCAATAAATTAATTTTATTCATGGATATTTAAATCTTAAATACACGGAATAAATAATACTACCGGAGAAATATTATTTGATATAATATGGTTTAATATTGGGAGTGCAATTAATTTATATAGTGGAAAATAAATTAATTAATATTGATAAGGATTAATAGACTTGGGCTTGGGCTCAATTTAATCATCAATAGTGGAAGCCCAATATTCCACCTCCTTTTGATCCCCTACGTAGCCTATAAAAGCACTACATGGCCTTCATAATTAACATACATATCATAAGACAAGAATATCATACTTGATATTTCTTGAGAGTTGAAGGAGATCCATAGGAGTTCGATAGATCGTCGCCCACACGACGTTCGGACGAGGTGCAAGGAATACGTAGGAAGATTCGAAGGTCTTCAACGTTTTGATTTCGTTTCTCCGCACAACGAATCGGGGTATAAAATCATAAACCCCCTCTATGATTTTATGTGCATATAATTGTGATATATACATGAACGCACGATCCGGGAAAAACGACGAACTTCGGGGACGGGGATTCGAGATCCCCGGCGAAGGACGAGTAGAGCCTTCGGCTGGGAACCGAGGGGCGATCGAACCTATGGTTCGATCGCGGTGATCCGCGCGAAGGGAAGCCCCGGCTGGAGCCGGGGCAAGCGATCGACCGTGAGGTCGATCGCGGGGCTGCCGAGGGCTGGTGCCTCGGCTGGCGCCCCTTCTCCCGACGGCGTGGGCGGTGAAGTCGCCGGACTCACCGCCCCGGGGCTGCCGGAGCAGCCCCACGCGATCGATGGTGATCGCGAGCCCCGATGGGCTCGGCTAGGGTTTCAGCCGCGGGTTTATCCCGCGGCGACTCTCCGGTTGAGCTCCAGATATCGTGGTGCTCGTGATCGCTTTCCGGCGAGAGGATTTCGGTCGGGTTATTATTTTCCGCAAATTTTAATAGCCCGGGATATCGATTTCCAGCAATTGGTATCAGAGCGTTTGGTTTCGTGTTCATGTATATGTTCTATTATCGTTCTACCTTGCAAGGATTCCGACTATCATGGTTAATTAATTGATTAATTGTTTAATTAATTGTTATTTAATTTTACCATGATTATTAAACTCTCGGACATGTCGAGATTCGTTTTGTGTGGATGAATGTTTGTAATAGTAAAAATTCGGGGGTTGACCGAATTTAGGATTTATTATTACGTTCTATGTTTTCCGGAAAGTGTATAGGGTCGATTTCATGTATAGAATCGATACCGGAATTGTAAATTTATTTCTTGTAATTTATTTACGTTGGATCGATGCCGAGACGACCGCCGGAGAACTCGTGTGACGAAGAAGACGAAGAGGACGAAAAACCGGGGGGTCGATCAACCCCATGATCTACCCCATGACCGAAGCCATGGGGAGGGGTCGATCGCCCCTCGGATGGGGCTGCCGCCGGCATGGTGGTGGCCGGCCGGCTGGGGTGGCGGCGGCGGTGCCCTCTCCGGTGATGGTGGTCGGCGGTGGGGGTGGTGTGGGGATCCCCAACCCATGCTACTCCTACCAAGATTCACTTTCCTAAATTAATTCGGTTTTCCTATTTGAGTGTTCCTTCCTTTTGGAAACTCTCATGGATTAGGAAAAGAATTAATTGGAATTAATTTTATTCCTTATTGAGTATTCTCTTTTATGGGAACTCTCATGGTTTAGGAAAAGAATTAATTCACATTATTTTATTTCCTTATTCTATTATGGAAATCTTCTAGAATATTCCAAGTCCTACTTGGAATAGGATTCTAGAGATTTAATAGAATTGGAAGGAAAATAATTAATTAATAAATTAATTTTATTTCCTAATTGATTATTCCTATTTTATGGGAATTTTCATAGATATGGAAATTAATTAATTTTTGGAAAGTAGAAGAGTCCTAATTTATTTTATTTCCTTATTCTATTATAGAAGTCTTCTAGAATATTCCAAGTTTTACTTGGATAGATTATTCTAGAGATTTAATAGAATTAGATAGGAAAATAAATAAATAAAATATTAATAATATTTAATTTTATTTTTGATATATTCGATTGACTTAATTTTCGAATTAAGTAACTTTTGGATTAATTAAAAATAAATAGATTTAAATATTGGAATTAATATTCTCGTCACATGGAGCATTCAAGAACGAAGACTGAAGACTAGAAGATGCATATGAAGATGGAATAAAGCCATGATAGTCGGGAAAATAATTTTCTAGCATTATTTTTTACTATGTGATACTATGTGCTTTATTGCTTGTATGCATGCTATATGTGTTTACTTTATGCACTAGATAGCGTATCCCTTTATTGTAAAAAGCTAAGTGGGAGAGGGGATGGCAACATTCCCATGGTCTCCATTGCTGTTCTCTTGGTGACTCTTATGGACTTTCGAAGTTCGTATAGACGAGTCATTGGAGGAGAATTCTTGTAATTCCTTTTACAAGGAACATTGATCAAGTTTATCAAACAATGCCTAATTTGTCCTTCTGAAGCTAACTTCAAGTCGACTCATTCTCACCTCGGGGAGTGGAATGGAGCCAAAGCCACTTGGTCATGTGGATGACACAAATTAGAGACCTTCGTACCATTCTTTGATAGATGGATCGATTGTCTGCTCGGCTCCCTCATCTAATGAGAGATAGGGTTGTTCGCATGGTGAATCACTGGTTAGAAACTTCGAGTTTCACTTATGATTCTCCGCGTCTTGATTTACGAAAATCGAATGGACCTTGTAATTGGGAGTCAATTATAAAAGTCTCTTGGTGTAGTAAACGTCCACACCACGTGGCTTGCTATACTAACGGATTTTAGATTAATTGATGTAGACAGTTGTAAGGAATTGTGAAGAGTTGTGAAGTTATCGTAAACGTCCACACCACGTGGCTTGCGGTGATGTAGCAATTCCAAACAATTTACTTTGGTGCTGAGTAATGGTTTACACTTAGATACGCATTATAGTATTCCTCCCCACGAGGTTACGCTATAAGTGATGTATGACCAAAGAAAATCTAATTGCTAAATCATTTGGGTGGGTAAACGTCCACACCACGTGGTTTGCCTTACCTGATGGGATTTTAGATGTAATTAGTAATTTAATGATTTTATTTGAGGGAGATAATATCGGATATTAAATTAATTGTTTGTTTAAATGTGCTTATAGGTTTAGAGAATAGCTATGAATCCACTTTCTGTGATACTCAAGGAGCATAAGCTCACTGGTCCCAATTACGTTGATTGGAAGAGAAATTTGGACATTGTCCTGACTTCTAAAGAGTACAAGTTTGTACTCTATGAAGCATGTCCTGCTGAGCCCACTGATGCCTCAACTAATGAGGAAAAGGAAGCATATCGGAAGTGGAAAAAGGCTGATGAAATGGCTAGGTGTTATATTTTGGCTTCAATGTCAAATGTACTCCAAACCCAACATCAGTCGATGGACACTGCCGAGGATATGTTGTACAACCTCAAGGAAATGTTTGGAGAGCAAGATCGTGCGGCAAGGCAAGAAGCCATGAGAGTCCTTATGACAACTACTCAGTCTGAAGGAACGCCCGTAGGGGAGCACGTTCTTAAGATGATGAGTCTGTTGAATGAACTTGAGATCCTAGGAGCTCAAATTGATGCTGAGACGCAAGTCGACATCATACTCCAGTCTCTGACCCCTAGTTTTGAGCAGTTTCGCATGAGCTATAATATGGGTAAACTATCTTATACTCTTGCGCAACTCCTGACTGAACTAAAGGCGGCAGAGGGGATCTACAAGAAGGGCAAGTCTCAAGCACTTGTATCTACCAAGTCCAAAAGCTTGAAAGCTGTTGGAGGTAGGAACAAGAAAAGGAAGCAAGCCTGGAAACCCAGTGGTGCCAAGAGGAGTGGACCACGAGTGGGGGCTGCAAAGCCAAGGGGCAAGTGCTTCCGATGCAATAAGTCTGGACACTGGAAGTCTGAATGTCCTCTCAAAGGGGTTCCAGAAAACTCGTCGACTTAGAGAAGAAGAGTTCGAGTCTACACGGGCAAAAGCTGTAGAGGAGGCAGCGGTTGCGGTAGAAGACATTTATCTACTTTAGTTGTTAAATAGGATTTCATTTCAAGTTTATTGCATTATGTACCCTTTATTTTAGAAAGAACGTTTTGTTCTGGATTTCTATTATTTATGAATGGATATTTTATTTCTTTAATCATGTTGATGATTTTGATAAGAAATAATGGTATTATCTATTCTGGTACATTAGGTAGCACTAATGTGAATGTTGAATCCTTAGTCTACCACGATGCAACAAACTGTTTATAACTTGTTAGATATATTTTTTGTTAAATCATTATACTTGTGAATTCTTATACTTAGTAGTATTTATTCAAATATGATTCAAAAGGTCAAAATTGATTTGATCAATTATAGTTGAAGGAATGGGCCTTCCGACCTAAGAATTGAATTTGGAAGATGATACAACTAAGCATGCCTTTCTGTTTAGAAAGTAGAATTCGGACAAGTATTGAGAATGATCAATGATATATGTAGTCATATGTGTAAAGATGCGAGTTACTCTTTAAGAATACTCGAAGATGGATTAGAATGCTTGATGTGCCATAAAAGCAAAGTGTTTTAGTCACAAAGCAATTATGGGGAACCTTCTAAGTATATCCATTGGAAGCCTGCGACTAAAATCGCGGAGGCTATCACCTATCTAAATAAAACATAGCATAATCAAAGATTGGGATTAAGTCTCAAATGACTTCACCATACACTTACGTGTAGAGATGGTGTGTCGGAAATAAGAAATAGGAATCTAATAGTAAAATAACAAGTTGTTCGGAACTACCTATGTTCTGTGGATATTTCTAGAGACAACGGCACATTCAATGTGGTTGTAGAATATCCTAGGTGAACAAAAGGATTGTGTTCTATAGTACTATGAACCAGAAGGAAATTTCGTCCGGTTCTTAGAGGAAGACTATTAGATGAATCACAAAGCCCGAACTGATGTAATACCTTGGAATGAGAAAAAGGACAAAGGCTAGGAACCAGCCAAACCGAGTAGTAGTACACCACTAACTGCACCTACTGTTATTACTATTATACACCGGGACGCCGTTGCAGTGGGAGGTTGTTGAACAAACAGAGATGATCATAAGACTAGAAGAGTTTTGAACTCTGGATCTAGTAGAGATGAAATCGATCCCTAGCTCTGCATAAGGGGCGGTACCAATCTAAATGTGCCTACTTGGATAGCAATAAGTATTATTGTTAAGAGGCAAGATCATTTAGGAGTACAAGCTTAGTAAATCCATTTATGGATTGAAACAAAACTATAAATCGTGGAACTTGCGAATTGATGAGATAGTCTATTAGATGGATTCATCAAAGGGCATAGACGATGAAGGTGTATTGGAGATGTAATGGAAACAAGGTGGTGTTTCTCGGAGATTTTATGTAGATAACATTTTATCATTGGCAACAATGTAAAGATATTGTCAGACATAAGATAATGGTTGCCTAAATAAATCGGGATATAAGATTGAGTAGAAGTTAGAGCAAGTTCTTAAGGTCTTTTGATCTAAGAATAAGAACATTGTACTTCTCCTAGATATCTTATACGATTATGGTTTGTTTTAAACATGCATAATTCTGAGAAAAGTTATTGCCTTTCAGAAACAGAATATATATCTATCTAAGGTCATGTGTTTCGAACACATAAAGGAGATAGATGATACAAAGCAGTTTCCTACACCTAGTGTGGAAAGTTTAATGAATGCAAATGTTGAAAAACAAGAACCTGATATCAACTATGCGGTTTGCGTAGTGGGAGGATATCAAGGTAATCTGGACAAGAGATTTTCGGATACTGTAATAGTACTTGCGAAGTACCGGATTACTAGGCAAGACGGAATCTTCTTTGATTACAAATTCTCAGATCTCAAATCAGAGAAGGACCAGTGTAAGTCGATATCAAGCTATGTGTTCACTTTAAGAAAGAGGTGGAACCATGAAATGAAAGAGTGATAAGCAGAAAGCTTCTCAGACTCTCTCATAACCGAATAGCAGGTTCAGAGGCAGCGAAAGTTTTGGTTAGGTTCCGGGATAACCTCTTGACTTGGATATGACTCTTAGTTTACCAAAGGCTATTGGATAAAGGTGCATGGTAAACTGGAAGAAGTCATAAGTCAAAAAGTGATGCTAACACATAGAGTAAGTACCACCTGATTCGAGTCATCGTCTGGGGAGACGAGGCAATAGTCACCAAGATAACTTCAGAACGGCAACCTAGATTGCTCATTCACATAGTACTTCTGGGAAGTATAACTTAAGCACGTGATGAGTATGGGAGTCGGGAGTTTGGAGGAAATGACTAGACCTTAGTACAAGTGGGAGATTGTTGGAGTTGTGTACTTAATGTCTAGATTTAAGTATCGGTAAACTCACGGTCATAGCATTTAACCTATTTAAATAATAAACAATTATTTGCATTTAATTATTATTAATTAAATTATGCAAAATATAGTCCTGGATTTTATACGTTGTAGTTAGTATGGTGTGTCGGGCCCACACAGAAGATCATACTATCGGTTACTCGTATTTAATAAAACAGTTGCTCACGACCTAGATGGACACGGACCAATCCATCGGTATAGTCGTTGTGTGAGAGAGAAAATAATTTATCTTAATTATTTTATCACACTTGTACACTTGGTGTATTGGGCGGATCGCTTGAGATTTATCAATTAGGATTGCCTTTGATAATTGATTTAAATCTCAGAGTATTTTATTCTTAATCCCCGATACTATTGCGGGTGTGTATATTTAATATTAGAGACTTTGATTTTCCAAAGGAATTAACCGATTTAATTATTGGGTTAATTACCGGTAAAATTGGGTGGCTATATTTTATATATGACATGCCGTGAATACTTGACGGGAAAGTGTATCCCGAAAGGGTTGATAATATCCCCGAGATGAGTTCATAAGGAATTATTGTGTAAACCTCATGAGTGGATTTGTTCCGCACAATAATTAAGGTTGAATGGTACTATTCTCGGATATAAGAGATGAATAAATTAATTAGCAATAAATTAATTTTATTCATGGATATTTAAATCTTAAATACACGGAATAAATAATACTACCGGAGAAATATTATTTGATATAATATGGTTTAATATTGGGAGTGCAATTAATTTATATAGTGGAAAATAAATTAATTAATATTGATAAGGATTAATAGACTTGGGCTTGGGCTCAATTTAATCATCAATATTGGAAGCCCAATATTCCACCTCCTTTTGATCCCCTACGTAGCCTATAAAAGCACTACATGGCCTTCATAATTAACATACATATCATAAGACAAGAATATCATACTTGATATTTCTTGAGAGTTGAAGGAGATCCATAGGAGTTCGATAGATCGTCGCCCACACGACGTTCGGACGAGGTGCAAGGAATACGTAGGAAGATTCGAAGGTCTTCAACGTTTTGATTTCGCTTCTCCGCACAACGAATCGAGGTATAAAATCATAAACCCCCTCTATGATTTTATGTGCATATAATTGTGATATATACATGAACGCACGATCCGGGAAAAACGACGAACTTCGGGGACGGGGATTCGAGATCCCCGGCGAAGGACGAGTAGACCCCTCGGCTGGGAGCCGAGGGGCGATCGAACCTATGGTTCGATCGCGGCGATCCGCGCGAAGGGAAGCCTTGGCTGGAGCCGGGGCAAGTGATCGACCGTGAGGTCGATCGCGGGGCTGCCGAGGGCTGGTGCCTCGGCTGGCGCCCCTTCTCCCGACGGCGTGGGCTGTGAAGTCGCCGGACTCACCGCCCCGGGGCTGCCGGAGCAGCCCCACGCGATCGATGGTGATCGCGAGCCCCGATGGACTCGGCTAGGGTTTCAGCCGCGGGTTTATCCCGCGGCGACTCTCCGGTTGAGCTCCGGATATCGTGGTGCTCGTGATCGGTTTTCGGCGAGAGGATTTCGGTCGGGTTATTATTTTCCGCAAATTTTAATAGCCCGGGATATCGATTTCCAGCAAGGATTGTGTTCTATAGTACTATGAACCAGAAGGACATTTCGTCCGGTTCTTAGAGGAAGACTATTAGATGAACCACAAAGCCCGAACTGATGTAATACCTTGGAATGAGAAAAAGGACAAAGACTAGGAACCAGCCAAAACCGAGTAGTGATACACCACTAACTGCACCTACTGTTATTACTATTATACACCGGGACGCCGTTGCAGTGGGAGGTTGTTGAACAACCAGAGATTATCATAAGACTAGAAGAGTTTTGAACTCTGGATCTAGTAGAGATGAAATCGATCCCTGGCTCTGCATAAGGGGCGGTACTAAATGTGCCTACTTGGATAGCAATAAATATTATTGTTAAGAGGCAAGATCATTTAGAAATACAAGCTTAGTAAATCCATTTATGGATTGAAACAAAGCTATAAATCGTGGAACTTGCGAATTGATGGGATAGTCCATTTGATGGATTCATCAAAAGGCATAGACGAAAGGTGTATTGGAGATGTAATGGAAACAAGGTGGTGTTTCTCGGAGATTTTATGTAAATAACATTTTATCATTGGCAACAATGTAAAGATATTGTCAGACATAAGATAATGGTTGTCTAAATAAATCGGGATATAAGATTGAGTAGAAGTTAGAGCATGTTCTTAAGGTCTTTTGATCTAAGAATAAGAACATTGTACTTCTCCTAGATATCTTATACGATTATGGTTTGTTTTAAACATGCATAATTCTGAGAAAGGTTATTGCCTTTCAGAAACAGAACACGTCTGTCTAAAGGTATGTGTTTCGAACACATAAATGAGATAGATGATACAAAGCAGTTTCCTACACCTTGTGTGGAAAGCTTAATGAATGCAAATGTTGAAAAACAAGAACCTGATATCAACTATGCGGTTTGCGTAGTGGGAGGATATCAAAGTAATCTGAACAAGAGATTTTCGGATGCTGTAATAGTACTTGCGAAGTACCGGATTACTAGGCAAGACGAAATCTTCTTGGATTACATATTCTTAGATTTCAAATCACAAAAAAAAAAAGGACCAGTGTAAGTCGATATCAGGTTATGTGTTCACTTTTAGAAAGAGGTGGAACCATAACCGAATAGCAGCCTCAGAGGCAGCGGAAGTTTTGGTTAGGTTCCGGGATAACCTCTGGACTTGGACATGACTCTTAGTTTACCAAAGGCTATTGTATAGCGGTGCATGGTAAACTGAAAAAAGTCATAAGTCAAAAGGTGATGATAACACATAGAGCAAGTACCACCTGATTCGAGTCATCGTCTAGGGAGACGAGGCAGTAGTCACCAAGATGAATTCAGAGCGGCAACCTAGATTGCTCATTCACATAGTACTTCTGGGAAGTATAACTTAAGCACGTGATGAGTATGGGAGTCGGGAGTTTGGAGGAAATGACTAGACCTTAGTACAAGTGGGAGATTGTTGGAGTTGTGTACTTAATGTCTAGATTTAAGTATCGGTAAACTCCCGGTCATAGCATTTAACCTAGTTAAATAATAAACAATTATTTGCATTTAATTATTATTAATTAAATTATGCAAAATATAGTCCTGGATTTTATACGTTGTAGTTAGTATGGTGTGTCGGGCCCACACAGAAGATCATACTATCGGTTACTCGTATTTAATAAAACAGTTGCTCACGACCTAGATGGACACGGACCAATCCATCGGTATAGTCGTTGTGTGAGAGAGAAAATAATTTATCTTAATTATTTTATCACACTTGTACACTTGGTGTATTGGGCGGATCGCTTGAGATTTATCAATTAGGATTGCCTTTGATAATTGATTTAAATCTCAGAGTATTTTATTCTTAATCCCCGATACTATTGCGGGTGTGTATATTTAATATTAGAGACTTTGATTTTCCAAAGGAATTAACCGATTTAATTATTGGGTTAATTACCGGTAAAATTGGGTGGCTATATTTTATATATGACATGCCGTGAATACTTGACGGGAAAGTGTATCCCGAAAGGGTTGATAATATCCCCGAGATGAGTTCATAAGGAATTATTGTGTAAACCTCATGAGTGGATTTGTTCCGCACAATAATTAAGGTTGAATGGTACTATTCTCGGATATAAGAGATGAATAAATTAATTAGCAATAAATTAATTTTATTTATGGATATTTAAATCTTAAATACACGGAATAAATAATACTACCGGAGAAATATTATTTGATATAATATGGTTTAATATTGGGAGTGCAATTAATTTATATAGTGGAAAATAAATTAATTAATATTGATAAGGATTAATAGACTTGGGCTTGGGCTCAATTTAATCATCAATATTGGAAGCCCAATATTCCACCTCCTTTTGATCCCCTACGTAGCCTATAAAAGCACTACATGGCCTTCATAATTAACATACATATCATAAGACAAGAATATCATACTTGATATTTCTTGAGAGTTGAAGGAGATCCATAGGAGTTCGATAGATCGTCGCCCACACGACGTTCGGACGAGGTGCAAGGAATACGTAGGAAGATTCGAAGGTCTTCAACGTTTTGATTTCGCTTCTCCGCACAACGAATCGAGGTATAAAATCATAAACCCCCTCTATGATTTTATGTGCATATAATTGTGATATATACATGAACGCACGATCCGGGAAAAACGACGAACTTCGGGGACGGGGATTCGAGATCCCCGGCGAAGGACGAGTAGACCCCTCGGCTGGGAGCCGAGGGGCGATCGAACCTATGGTTCGATCGCGGCGATCCGCGCGAAGGGAAGCCTTGGCTGGAGCCGGGGCAAGTGATCGACCGTGAGGTCGATCGCGGGGCTGCCGAGGGCTGGTGCCTCGGCTGGCGCCCCTTCTCCCGACGGCGTGGGCTGTGAAGTCGCCGGACTCACCGCCCCGGGGCTGCCGGAGCAGCCCCACGCGATCGATGGTGATCGCGAGCCCCGATGGACTCGGCTAGGGTTTCAGCCGCGGGTTTATCCCGCGGCGACTCTCCGGTTGAGCTCCGGATATCGTGGTGCTCGTGATCGGTTTCCGGCGAGAGGATTTCGGTCGGGTTATTATTTTCCGCAAATTTTAATAGCCCGGGATATCGATTTCCAGCAAGGATTGTGTTCTATAGTACTATGAACCAGAAGGACATTTCGTCCGGTTCTTAGAGGAAGACTATTAGATGAACCACAAAGCCCGAACTGATGTAATACCTTGGAATGAGAAAAAGGACAAAGACTAGGAACCAGCCAAAACCGAGTAGTGATACACCACTAACTGCACCTACTGTTATTACTATTATACACCGGGACGCCGTTGCAGTGGGAGGTTGTTGAACAACCAGAGATTATCATAAGACTAGAAGAGTTTTGAACTCTGGATCTAGTAGAGATGAAATCGATCCCTGGCTCTGCATAAGGGGCGGTACTAAATGTGCCTACTTGGATAGCAATAAATATTATTGTTAAGAGGCAAGATCATTTAGAAATACAAGCTTAGTAAATCCATTTATGGATTGAAACAAAGCTATAAATCGTGGAACTTGCGAATTGATGGGATAGTCCATTTGATGGATTCATCAAAAGGCATAGACGAAAGGTGTATTGGAGATGTAATGGAAACAAGGTGGTGTTTCTCGGAGATTTTATGTAAATAACATTTTATCATTGGCAACAATGTAAAGATATTGTCAGACATAAGATAATGGTTGTCTAAATAAATCGGGATATAAGATTGAGTAGAAGTTAGAGCATGTTCTTAAGGTCTTTTGATCTAAGAATAAGAACATTGTACTTCTCCTAGATATCTTATACGATTATGGTTTGTTTTAAACATGCATAATTCTGAGAAAGGTTATTGCCTTTCAGAAACAGAACACGTCTGTCTAAAGGTATGTGTTTCGAACACATAAATGAGATAGATGATACAAAGCAGTTTCCTACACCTTGTGTGGAAAGCTTAATGAATGCAAATGTTGAAAAACAAGAACCTGATATCAACTATGCGGTTTGCGTAGTGGGAGGATATCAAAGTAATCTGAACAAGAGATTTTCGGATGCTGTAATAGTACTTGCGAAGTACCGGATTACTAGGCAAGACGAAATCTTCTTGGATTACATATTCTTAGATTTCAAATCACAAAAAAAAAAAGGACCAGTGTAAGTCGATATCAGGTTATGTGTTCACTTTTAGAAAGAGGTGGAACCATAACCGAATAGCAGCCTCAGAGGCAGCGGAAGTTTTGGTTAGGTTCCGGGATAACCTCTGGACTTGGACATGACTCTTAGTTTACCAAAGGCTATTGTATAGCGGTGCATGGTAAACTGAAAAAAGTCATAAGTCAAAAGGTGATGATAACACATAGAGCAAGTACCACCTGATTCGAGTCATCGTCTAGGGAGACGAGGCAGTAGTCACCAAGATGAATTCAGAGCGGCAACCTAGATTGCTCATTCACATAGTACTTCTGGGAAGTATAACTTAAGCACGTGATGAGTATGGGAGTCGGGAGTTTGGAGGAAATGACTAGACCTTAGTACAAGTGGGAGATTGTTGGAGTTGTGTACTTAATGTCTAGATTTAAGTATCGGTAAACTCCCGGTCATAGCATTTAACCTAGTTAAATAATAAACAATTATTTGCATTTAATTATTATTAATTAAATTATGCAAAATATAGTCCTGGATTTTATACGTTGTAGTTAGTATGGTGTGTCGGGCCCACACAGAAGATCATACTATCGGTTACTCGTATTTAATAAAACAGTTGCTCACGACCTAGATGGACACGGACCAATCCATCGGTATAGTCGTTGTGTGAGAGAGAAAATAATTTATCTTAATTATTTTATCACACTTGTACACTTGGTGTATTGGGCGGATCGCTTGAGATTTATCAATTAGGATTGCCTTTGATAATTGATTTAAATCTCAGAGTATTTTATTCTTAATCCCCGATACTATTGCGGGTGTGTATATTATTGAACATCCATAGACGGTATCCCAACAGCGTTCACGGTATTTCATGATAATCCAAATCAAATAAAATCAAGGGCGTTTAGATTTTATACCTTCGATTCGTTGTTTGGAGAAACGAAATCAAGATGACCTCGAGAACTTCCCATGTATTCCTTGCACTAGCTTGAACGTCGGGTGGGCGACGATCCTCAAAGCTTATGGATCTCCTTCACGAACTCTTTAGACTAATCAAGTATGATTATCTTGTCTTATGATTTGTGAAGACCATGTAGTGCTTTTATAGGCTACGTAGGGGATCTAAAGGAGGTGGAATATTGGGCATCCAATATTGATGATTAAATTGAGCCCAAGCCCAAATCTATTAATCCCATCAATATTAATTAATTTATTTTCCACTATATAAATTAATTGCACTCCCAATATTAAACCATATTATATAAAATAATATTTCTCCGGTAGTATTATTTATTCCGTGTATTTAAGATATAAATATCCATGAATAAAATTAATTTATTGCTAATTAATTTATTCATCTCTTATATCCGAGAATAGTACCATTCAACCTTAATTATTATGCGGAACAAATCCACCTGCAGGGTTTACATAATAATTCCTTATGAACTCATCTCGGGGATATTATCAACCCTTCCGGGATACACTTTCCCGTCAAGTATTCACGGCATGTCATATATAAAATATAGTGACCCAACTTAACCGGTAATTGACCCAATAATTAAACCGGTCAATTCCTTTGGAAAATAAAAGTCACTTATATTAAATATACACACCCGCAATAGTATCGGGGATTAAGAATAAAATACACTGAGATTTAAATCGATTATCCAAGGCAATCCTAATCGATAAATCCCAAGCGATCCGCCCAATACACCAAGTGTACAAGTATGATAAAATAATCAAGACAAATTATTTTCTCTCTCATACTACGACTATACCGATGGATCGGTCCGTTTCCATCTAGGTCGTGAGCAACTGTTAATTAATATTAATGGGATTAATAGATTTGGGCTTGGGCTCAATTTAATCATTAATATTGGAAGCCCAATATTCCACATCCTTTAGATCCCCTACGTAGCCTATAAAAGCACTACATGGTCTTCACAATTCATAACCTACAAGACAAGATTATCACACTTGATATTCTAGAGAGTTCGTGAAGGAGATCCATAGAGTTCGGAGGATCGTCGCCCACCCGACGTTCGAACGAGTGCAAGGAATACGTGGGAAGATTCAAAGGTCATCTTGATCTCGTTTCTCCGAACAACAAATCGAACGTAAAATCGTAAACGCCCTTTATTATTTTAATCGATAATTATCGTAAATACCGTAGAACAAAGATCCGAGGACGAACCCCGGACGAGGATCGAACCGGGCGGTGGTGGTCGAACCACCGGACCGCCTGCGGTTTAAGGATCCTTGTGGGGATCGAACCAAACACGCCCCGGCTGGACCGGGAGCGTGCGCATCGAAGGACCCCAGCCCGCGGCAGGGGGTGCGATCGAACCCTAGGTTCGATCGCTGGGGTGGCGGGCTGGTGTCACCGCGGCTCGCTGGTCAAGCCGCCCCCTCCTCCGACGGCGGTGAGTCGCCGGACTCACCGCGGGACTTCTTTGAGCAGCCCATCGATCACGATGATCGAACGCAATCATAGATCGCGCGTGCCCTAGCCGCGGGGACTCGGCTGGGCGTGCGTGCGTGGCTTCGGCCACGTTGTGCGTTCCGTCGTGCTCCGGTTCGCATGGCGGTGCTCACGTGATCTCCGGCGAAGGGTTTTTGATCGGGCTATGGTTTCCGCAAATTTTAATAGCCCGGGATATCGAATTCCAACATGGGGTTCCCCGCAGCGGTGGTGCGAGGGCGATGCCCTCGCGTGAGCAGCGGGTCACGCGACCCGCTGCGGGGCTGCTACGAGCAGCCCCGGGGATGCTCGATGCATCCCCAGCAATCGTCCTCGAGACGATCGCGATCCCCATGCGGGGGATCCGGCTGGGCGTGCGTGGCTTCGGCCCGGCGATGCGTTCGGTCGGAACCCCTGATCGCGTGGTGGTTCGCGGTTGGTTCTTCGGCGACGGGATTTCGGTCGGGTTGTCGGTTTCCGCAATTTTGATAACCCGGGATATCGATTTCCAACACGCCCCTTGTCGGAGGCGTGCGCGAAGGGAGGCCCCGGCTGGAAGCCGGGGCAAGCGATCGAGCTGGGCTCGATCGCTGGGCGAGCCACGGCTTAGCCGCGGTGTTCAGCTGGGCTGACCGCTCCTCCTGACGGAACCGGCGGTGAGTCGCCGTACTCACCGCACCGAGTGGGCTGCCGGAGTAGCCCCATGCGATTGCCATGCACGGCGATCGCGAACCCCAGCCGCGATGGGGTTCGGCTAGGGTTTAGCCGCATGTTTATCCCGCGGCGACGCTCTTGTCGAGCCCGACTTCGCGTGTGGTTCGCGATTGGTTTTCCGGCGATGGGATTTCGGTCGGGTTATCGGTTCCGCAATTTTTGATAGCCCGAGATATCGATTTCCAACAATTGGTATTAGAGCGTTGATTCTAGTTCATGTATGTTTTCGATATATTGTTCTACCTTGCAGGGATTTCCGACTATTATGGCTAGTTTAAAACTCACATTCAGTCCTTCATCACACAGTTGACTGATTGAGATAAGATTTGCAACAAGTCCCTTGACATGCACAACATTTTTTATTGGAGGAAGGCCTTTGATATGCAATGTTCCCTTTCCTTTAACAACACCTTTTGCTCCCCCTCCAAAGACTACGGGAGCTCCAGTCATCGGCTCATATTCCTTCAAGAATTTCTTTGTGCTAGTCATATGCCGTGAACAACCACTATCAAAATACCGAATTCCTTTGGTTCCAGTCTCAGTGGCATTTAAGGCAACATTGCAAAAGATAAGTTCTCTAGGCTTCCAAACATTGGTGGTCGTGGGATTGAGTTTTGTGTCACTCCTTTGATTTGACACTTATTTTTTCTTGATCTCATGTTTCTGAGGATATCTCATCATCTTGGATCTATCGTTATTCTGATCTTTCAGAGTTAGAGAATTTTTCTCTGAGAATTTTTCTTTGAGATTTTTTCTCTGGGAACATGGTCTTGAGAATTTTTCTCTATGAATTTGAGGAGAACTTTTCTTCTTGACCTTCTTAGCTGATCCATTCTTATGTTTCTCAGTCACCAGTCTATGATTCAAGTCGTTTTTCAGTTTGTAGCAAAAAGGCCTAATGTGTCCATCCTTGTTACAATAGTGACATACATATTTTCTTTCTCTTCGAGATCCTTGCCTCGCAAAAGTATCAATATTGACAGACTTTGAGTGAGACGAATTTTTACCATGCTTCAAGGATTTGGTCTTGCTCAGATTTTTCAAGAGATTTTCTTCATAGGGTAAAATCCCTCGAGGATGTTTCACAATAGATTTTCGGAAATTGATAAGTCTCCGATTTTGGGCTGTTAGTCGAGTTCAGTTTTGAAGCGTAATGTTTTGGAGACATCACCACCTTTTTCCCTTCAGCAATCTCCTTTCTCTTCAATAATTCAGATTCACACAAAACTTCTTTCTCTCCAGCATCTCGAGCATTTTCAGATGCTTTGACGAACTTTACTTCCTTCTTTTCAGGAGTGGCATATATAGATTCAAACACTTTTTGAAAACCAAGTCCGTAACGGTTTGGATTCATGTAGGAGGCGGCATTGTCAAACACCGAAGAGTTTGTATTCATCTTTTTCAAAAGTTCATCAGTCATGTGAAGTTTCTCTTTGAGGATGTAACACTCTTTTTCACTCATGGCAAGATCAGTTTGAGCTTTTTTACCAAGGAGGATTTTAGCTCATCATTTTCAGCGTCTGAGTTTTTGAAAAGAGATTTAAGTTTCTTGACTTCAGTCGTTTCCTTTTTCAGGATCATTTTTAGTCTCGAGTTCTCAGAACTCAACTTCTCACATGATTCTCTAAGATCAACAGCTTCCTTGAAGTACTTGTGTTTTTTCTTCGAAGAAATCATCAAATTTGTTTTTCAAGTTTTTCAAAGAGTTCTTCAACTTTAAACTCTCACAATTTGTCTTTTTATTCAACACTCTCAGCTTAGTAGCCTCCTCAAAAAGTTCTTGTTTTTCTCCAGACAGTTCATCAACAAATTCTTTCAAGACATGTACGGACACTTCAATCTCTCCGTTTTTAGTGATGGCATTTTCATTACATTCCAGAAGTTCGGAATACGTTTCTTTCAACGCATTCAATTCTGAGACATTCGAAGTTTTCTCTTTCTCTTCAGTCTCATCCACAGACTCGTTGTCTGAAGACAACTCATCATCACAGAAATTTCTATTCTTAGATGCCAAACAAAAGATATTGTCGGCAGTAGCAGTGTCTTTCAGAAATGTGTCAAATTCAAAGTTTTCAACTTTGAAATTCGCAAGATCAAGATTCTCATCAATCGTGACCATAAGGGCGTTGTCCTCATTCTCATCCGAACTTTCGTCCTCAGATTCTTCATCTTCTGAGATCACATGCTCATCATCAATCACAATGTAGCTGACTGGAAGTTTCTTCTTTCGATGTAGATTAGGACATTCATTCTTTATGTGTCCAAACCCTTTGCATTCAAAACATTGCAACTTAGAGACATCCCTGCTAGTAGAAGAATATGGAGAAGGCTTAGTGCCCTTAAATTTGTTTCCAGAGAATGAAGCTTGATTCTTGTTGTCTGGGGTATTCTGAAAAGAGTTAGAATTTTTCTGAAATTTCCGAAAATTTCGAGCTCGGTTCTTTCTCTTGAAATCTTGCTTCACAAGATAGGTGACTATATCAGTCAACACAGCAATTTTATCAGAATTGTTTGAGTTCATCAATCTCTCAATATCCTCTGCCTCCTCATCATCAGATTCAATCATATCAGCTGAGAAGCTACTTCCAGACTTCTCATTTTTCAAACGAGACTGTTGAGATTTCGCACTTCTTGAACTCTTCCCTTTCTCAGAGATTTTCAGTGCGGTCATCGGTTCATATACAAGCGATATGTCGGGATTACTCCGCACTTTTAAAGTCAAGTCATAGTTCCTCAGATCAGCCATCAAATCAGCATAGTCCCAGTTTTGATTTTCATCGTTGCGTACTTCAATAGTTAACACCTTGCTTTCGATTCTCCAGCTTACGCTGGATAGAACTTTCTCGTAAACCATGAGGGCAGGAAAGATCTCTCCAAGTTCAAATGCCTCATTGACATATCTCATGATCTTGTCCAGGTAGTCATTTATGTCTTCATCTTCTCTCATACGGAGTTGATGAAATTGAGCAGTGATGGTTCGGATTTTAGAACGCTTAATAGCATGACTCCCCTCACATGTTCTCGGAAAAGTCTCCCATGCGTCTCTAGCTAAGGTACAATTCTTAACTAGCTGATACATGCTGAGTTCCAACCATTCACAGATAATGAGAAGAGCTTTGCTATTTGGAGTTGATAAGTCATGCTCTTCTCTTGTCCAACTACGCTCAGGTTTCGGAATTCTCATCCCATCAGCGTCTTCAGTATACGGGCGCTCCCATCCTTCCAACATTGCCATCCATGCTCTAGAGTCATAGCCCTTAATTCTAGCTGAGACTTTAGCTTTCCAATTCGAATAGTTCTGATGAGTAAGCATAATAGGTTTCTGAACAAACATAGACGACTCCATTTCAGCGGAAATATGAAGTCAAGTAACGGATCACGTCTTGTACGTATGACGTCCTGCTCTGATACCAATTGAAATTACGTCTTCGACGTAAGATACCAACTTTTTCGCGAAAGTATGGGTTCAAGAAGTGATTTTCCAAATCGGGAACGAGGGTATTTATAGGATTGCCGCACATGAGAACGCCGGAGGAAAAAGATCCTCATTGGTTACACGTTCGGCTGACGTCAAACGGAAATTCTTGACGTCACACTTCCAGAATTATCTTCGAATCTTGAATCTTCGAACCTTGAAACTTCGAATCTTCAACTCTTCAAATCTTTGATTCTGGGCGCGCTTCAACGGATGCACAGCTTAAATGCTCTTCTACGCTTCAACTTCATTTTGACATTAAAAATCTTCTAAGTGTTGAAGATGGGCGTGTCGTCATCTTCATTGCATTTGATAGATGTTGATATAGCGCGACTTCAATCCGGGCGCTTCACTTTATACGCGCATGCTATGCGCCTGATGCTTCTGACTGAGGCGCCCCGCGCATCAACCTCCATGGAAAGGATTCCACGCCTGGAATACCAAGCAATGCGCCCCGCGCATTGCATCTTCAAGAAACGGGTTGTGCGCCTGATACTCCAAGCCAGGCGCCTTGCGCGTGCATCTTCGAGAGTGGCTGCACGGCGCCTGATGCATGCTTCAATAACGAGGATAGCATGCAAAGCGCTTCGCGCATGCAAGTATTCAAAACACCTCACGCATGAGCCCTTGTATCCAGACAAGGCGTCTCGCGCTTAGCGCCTGCCGTGCGTCCAATGTCACATGTCCAAGGATCAATACTCCACTCTTCAATACCTTTGAGATGTTCATCCTTCAAGCATTAATCCTGCAAAATAGAACAAGTATAGAAATACCAAGTTGTAGCCAAAACAACATTTACAATATCCACCCTCCACGTCCCGGACTTCCCATTAGCACTCTCTGTCATCGATCCTTCACCCACCTCTAACTTCTCCTTCTCTGCACTCTTTTTTGTTTTAAGATTAATGGCAATAATCTTAAGTCTCTCGATCATTAATGAAATGTCAGCTTCTTCTTCCTTCTGTTTCTCGGCATTAAATAGAGAATTGAGATTTTTCTTCGCCATATTCGACCCCTCCTGCTTTGTCTTGGTAACTTTCCATGGAGATGCTCTAAGCCATTCCACGAATGGTAAATCATCATCATCATAAGGACCCGCTTCACAGTCTTTTTCTCCGTGTCCCAATACCCCACACCCATAACAGAATATTGGAAGCCGTTCATACTTGACATCAAAATTCACAACCCTACCATGCTTCATTTTAATTGGCAAAAACGACTTCAAAGGCTGTTTAACATCATGAATAATGCGAACCCGAACCGCTCTATCAAGCTCGCAATTAGGACCTCTTTCGACTTCAATGAAAGTGCCTAGATTCGAACCAATTCTTTCCATATTCGCAATGCTCGATCGACCCGCAACAAGAAGGTCGTAAATGTGAGAACCATAAAATATTAAAAGGTCACTAACAATTTAATAATAAATTGTGAGGTGAGTAAATATTATTTTGTTGTATTGATCGTTGACTTGAGAATATTCATATCGATATATCGATCGCTAGAATATTTTAAATATTTTTTTTGAGATCCGAGTTAGTTGATATGAATTTTATAAATGATTTTAGTGTAGAAAATCACTGATATACAATATTTCTTATTACACTTAAAAATGGACTTGGGAGTGTTGGACTTGCAACTTGTTATTTAATTAAAATCTTGGGCTTGGGATTAAAAAGCCTGTGGGCTAGATAATTAAACTATCAAATTGGACCAACCCATTTTTATTATTATAAAAAGTATTTACGGGAAGAGAATTGAAATAAGAATGAGTAACTTGATTGAGATAAGAAGGAAAAAAAAAGGAGAATGAAAAAAAGGGAAAAACAGAGAAAGAAAAGAGGCCTTCGGAAAAATGCCCCTCCAAATAGTAAGTAAGGGACATATAACCCTTACAAAATAAATATTGGATATCTACCCCTCCTTTCATTAAATTAAATGTAAAAGAAACAAAAATAAAAATATTTACACAATAACCCCCAAGAAATATTTACACTATAGTCCTCTTTCATTTCTTCTTCCCCTTTTTTTGTTCTCCCGTAACCTAAATCGCCCAAAAAAAACGGCTCTGAAATCGACGATTTTCCACCAACAATTCGACGTAAAAAGGTTAGCATTCACTTCTACAGGACTTGTTTGTGTGTTGTTTTCAATATCGAGCTTGAATTTTGCGATTTGAGAGCTTTTCGAAACAAAAAAAAACTGAAAATCGCGCAGACTGACGCAGTGCGCAGGCCACTGCCTGCGCACAGCGTCAAATTTGACGCAGGCTGAGGCCTGCGCACAGCGTCAAATTTGACGCAGGCTGAGGCCTGCACCCTGCGTCAGTCACAGGACAGTTTTGAATTCTGATTTTTGTGTTTAATTTTAACTACAGGGATGGATAAGATATCAATCATCATACATTTTGGTGGAGAGTGGCAGCTCTTGGAGGGATATTGGAAATGGATAATGAGCGATTTGAAACACTCGAGAACAACATTGATTGATAGGAGCATTTCGTTTAGTGCACTGATTGAGAAAGTGTGTGCAAAAATCGGCATCGATCCATCATCTAATGAAGTTTCGATCTCTCAATTCCCAAAGGAAAAATCTCCTCCTATATATCTTAATGATGAAGATGATTGGAGTACGACTGTGTGGATTTATAGAAACTACGATGAAATTGAGTTGTTTGTGACCTACAGTCCTTGTGTACCCCGAAGTCCTGCACGTGAAAGTCCTGCACGTGAAAGTCCCGCACGTGGAAGTCCTGCACGTCAAAGTCCAATTCGCCCAGAAAAACTTCCAACTCGACGAACTTCAGGTGAAACATCTGAATATTATAGTCAAGTAATAGTGCCATCTACTTATGATCAGTCTGTATCTATTTGGGATAGCATTGATTTATGCAATAATTATGATGGTTATGATTATGATGGTGGTGCGGGTGGTGATTATGATGATGGTGTTGATGGTGTCGAAGTCGATGATAAAGACGATGATGTTGTTGATGACGATGGTAATCACAATGGTGGAGGTGGTGATGATGCCAATGATGGTGGTGACGAAGGTTATAATGAGGGCGGTAGTTCTTATTATAATAATCCTGTTGTGGACGAGCCTGTTGTTCCTGCTTTTAGACTTTGTGATCGAGACGGAGGTGGTCGGTATGATGGTTCCGATTTGGTAGTTGGTCAGACTTTCAAGAACAAAGACGATTTCAGCTATGTTGTCGGTCGGGTAGCATTGCAGGGCAAGTTTGAATTTGTTGTGCACAAATCTGATCACAATCGAAAGGTGGTGACATGTGTTGAAAAAAATTGCA
The DNA here is from genome assembly GCA_954870475.1 of Euphrasia confusa. Classification (NCBI taxonomy): domain Eukaryota; kingdom Viridiplantae; phylum Streptophyta; class Magnoliopsida; order Lamiales; family Orobanchaceae; genus Euphrasia; species Euphrasia confusa. Next base: position 29,586,980 of record OX940970.1, on the reverse strand, counting down.
AATGGAAAATTCGTGCAACGAGGAAGAAGGCGACCGATGAGTTTGTGATTAAAACCTACACCAATATCCACACTTGTTCTTTGATTGATAGAAGCGGTGTGCACAGGCAGGCCTCTAGCAGTCTTATTGGCAATCGACTCCAGGACTAGTTCTTGAACGCAAAGAAACCTCTGACACCAGCTGCAATTCAGCAGTTTATGCGTACTGAGGAAAATATTACTGTCAGTTACGACAAAGCATGGAGAGCGCAGCAGAAATCCCTGGAAAATGTTCGCGGATCCTATGAAGATAATTTCTCGAAGCTTCCTTCGTATTGTTACATGCTTGAACAAAGGAATCCAGGTACGTTCACCCGTATTCAGACAGATGCCAATGATGAATTTCAGTACTTCTTCATGGCTATCGGAGCGTCTATTCGGGGATTTCAGTACATGAAGAAAGTTATCGTCATTGATGCATCGTTCATGACCAATAGATACAAGGGAACGCTTCTTATTGCTTCTGCTACTGATAGTGAGCATCACAGTTACCCACTTGCTTGGGGTGTGGGGGATGCAGAGGACACCCGTTGCTGGATTTGGTTCCTTGAGTGCTTGCAGTTTTTGATTCCAGATAGATCTGATCTGGTAATCGTGTCTGACAGAGGTCAGCCAATTATAAATGATGTAGCTGCTGTTTACCCTAATGCGGAACATGGACACTGCTATTGGCACATCATGTTGGAGTTGTGTACTTAATGTCTAGATTTAAGTAACGGAAACTCACGATCCATTGCCATTAATCTATTTAATTAAATAAACAATTATTTGCATTTAATTATTTATAATTAAATATATGCAAATTATAGTCCTGGATTATATACGTTGTAGTTAGTATGGTGTGCGACGTCACACAGAAGATCATACTATCGGTTACTCGTATTTAATCGAACAGTTGCTCACGACCTAGATGGACACGGACCAATCCATCGGTATAGTCGTTGTGTGAGAGAGAAAATAATCTGTCTTGATTATTTTATCACACTTGTACACTTGGTGTATTGAGCGGATCGTTGAGATTCATCGATTAGGATTGCCGGCGATAATCGATTCGAGTCTCAGTGTATTTTATTCTTAATCCCCGAAACTATTGCGGGTGTGTATATTTAATATAAGTGACTTTGATTTACCAAAGGAATTAACCGATTTAATTATTGGGTTAATTACCGGTTAAGTTGGGTCACTATATTTTATATATGACATGCCGTGAATACTTGACGGGAAAGTGTATCCCGGAAGGGTTGATAATATCCCCGAGATGAGTTCATAAGGAATTATTATGTAAACCCTGCAGGTGGATTTATTCCGCATAATAATTAAGGTTGAATGGTACTAGTCTCGGATAAAAGAGATGAATAAATTAATTAGCAATAAATTAATTTTATTCATGGATATTTATATCTTAAATACACGGAATAAATAATACTACCGGAGAAATATTATTTGATATAATATGGTTTAATATTGGGAGTGCAATTAATTTTATATAGTGGAAAATAGAATTAATTAATATTGATAAGGATTAATGGACTTGAGCATTGGGCTCAATTTAATCTTCAATATTGGAAGCCCAATATTCCACCTCCTTAAGATCCCCTACGTAGCCTATAAAAGCACTACATGGTCTTCTCTATTCTCATAACTTGAAGATCACAATTCTAGAGAGAGAAGTAGAGAGGAGGATCCATGGAGTTCGGTAGATCGTCGCCCACACGACGTCCGGGCTAGTGCAAGGAATACGTGGGAAGATCTCAAGGTCGTCAAATTGAGTTCTACGTTTTTCCGAACAACGAGAACGAGGTAAATCGTAAAACCCTCTTTATGATTTTATCGTTTAATTATCGTGAAAATATCATGAACCAAGATCCGAGGGACGGAGATCCAAACCGAGGATGTGCCGGGCGATGGGGATCGAGGATCCCCGGACCGCCGCGGCTAGGAATCCACGGCAAAGGGTGGATCCCCGTGAGCACGCCGGCTGGACGCCTAGCGCCGCTCGCACGGCTGGACCGCCGCTCGCGCGGCGGTGGCTGGCGGCAGCTGGGGCGATCGCAAGCCACGGGTTCGACCGTGGCTGGAGGGCGATCACCCGGTGCGGGCTAGGCAAACCCCACACGGCTGTACGGGCTGAACCCTAGCGCACGTCCGGTGACGTGCGCATGCCTCGGTTGAACAGCGGCGGCTCGTGCCGCTGCTAGGGTTCGACGGGGGGCTGTCCGGGAGGGTTCGGGCGTGCTCGGCGGGCTGCCAAGGGCAGCCCTAGGCGGCTGCCGTGATCAGCCGCGAGCCCCGTGCATGGGCTCGACCGAACAGCCGCGGCTTTGCCGCGGTTAGGGTTTTGGTTGAGTCCGGATATACGCGGTGGTTCGTGGCGAGATGTTCCGGCAACCGGGAGTCGATTGGAGTTGTTGTTCCGCAATTTTACAACTCCGGATATTCGATCTCCAAAGGATTTCGGTCGGAATTAATTAGATAATTAATTTTATTTAATTTATTAATTCCGGGATATCGATTTCCAACAATTGGTATCAGAGCGTTGGTTTTAGTTCATGGTATTTTTCGATAAATTTTTCTACCTTGCAGGGTTTCCGATTATTATGGCTAGATTTAATTTTTTTAATTAATGTCATAATAATGTTCTTGATTATTAAACTCTCGGTGATGTTATTTGTTCTTGTGTGGTGAATGCTTGTTCTTAATTTTTCTGGAAATTGTGAGGTCGATTTCATGTAGAGAATCGATACCGGATAGCGTAGTAATAAATTTGTAATTTATTTTACGTTGGATCGATTCCGAAACGACGACCGGATAATTGTGACGGAGGAGACGAAGAGAGGGAGGGCTCGATCGGCCATCCCCATGGCCGATCTCATGAGGCTCGATCGACCACCATGAGGAGTTCGACTCCTCTAGTTGGGTGGTCGATCATGGTGAGCGCGGGGATCCCCAACCCACGTTCATCTCGGCCAAGATCCAACTTTCCTAAATTGATTCGGTTTTCCTATTTTGAGTATTCTTTTTTTTTTGGGGAATTCTCATGGAAATAGAAAAAGAATTAATTGGAATTAATTTATTTCCTTATTCTATTATGGGAGTCTTCTAGAATATTCTAAGTTCTACTTGGAATAGGATTCTAGAGATTTAATAGAATTAGAAAGTAAAATAATTAATTATTAAATTAAATTAATTTCCTATTTGATTATTCCTATTTTATGGGAATTTTCATGGACATAGAAATTAATTAATTTTGGAAAGTAGAAGAGTCCTAAATTAATTTTTCCTTATTTAATTATTCCTTTATGGAATTTTTTTAATGGATTAGGAAAGGAATTAATTTGGAAGGACTAAGAGTCCTAAATTATTTTATTTCCTTATTTCATTATGGAAATCATCTAGAATATTCCAAGTGGGTCTTGGATAGATTATTCTAGAGATTTAATGAAGTAGAAAGGGAAAATAATATAGATTTATTTTATTTCCTTATTCTATTATAGATGTCTTCTAGAATATTCCAAGTGGGTCTTGGATAGATTATTCTAGAGATTTAATAGAATTAGATAGGAAAATAAATAAATAAAAATATTAATAATATTTAATTTTATTTTTGATTTATTCGATTGACTTAATTTCGAATTAAGTAACTTTTGGATTTATTAAAAATAAATAGATTTAAATATTGGAATTAATATTCCCGTCACATGGAGCATTCAAGAACGAAGACTAAAGACTAGAAGATGCGTACGGAGATGCGATAAAGCCATAATAGTCGGAAAATAATATTCTAGTATTATTTTGATTATGTGATAATATTCTATGTGCTTTATTTCATGTATGCATGCTTATGTGTATTTAATTATGCATTAGATAGCGTATCCCTTTGTTATAAAAAGCTAAGTGGGAGAGGGTATGGAAACATATCCATGGTCTCCATTGCTGTTCTCTTGGTGACTTTTATGGACTTTTGAAGTTCGTATAGACAAGTCATTGGAGGAGAATTCTTGTAATTCCTTTTACGAGAAACATTGATTAAGTTTATCAAACAATGCCTAATTTGTCTTTCCAAAACTGATTTCAAGTCGACTCATTCTCACCCCGGGGAGTGGAATGGAGCCAAAGCCACTTGGTCATGTCGAGGACACAAATTAGAGGCAGTCGTACCATCTTTTGAAGGTGGATCGATTGTCTGCTCGGCTCCCTCATTTATGAGAGATAGGGTCGTTCGCATGTTGAATCACTGGTTAGAAACTTCGAGTTTCACTTATGATTCTCCGCGTCTTGATTTACAAGATTAAATGAATCAAGTAATTGGGAGTCAATTGTAAAAGTCTTTTGGTGTAGTAAACGTCCACACTATCGTGGCTTGCTGCATTGAATGGGATTTTGGAACGATTGATGTAGACAGTTATAGAAGGGAGTAAAGGAGCGTGTGTTAACGTAAACGTCCACACTATCGTGGCTTGCGGTGAATATACGTATCCCAAACAATCTTCTTAGATACTGAGTAATGGTTTACACTTAGGTACGCTTCTTAGTATTCTTCCCATCGAAGTAACGCTAATGATGATGTACGACCGAAGGAAATCTAATTGCTAAATCATTTGGATAGGTAAACGTCCACACTATCGTGGCTTGCCATATCTGATGGGATTTTAGATGTGATTAGTGGTTTAATGATATTATTTGAGGGAGATAATATCGGAGATTAAATCGATTGTTTGTTGTTATATGTGCTCATAGATTAGGATATAGCTTTGAACCCACATTATGTGATACTTAAGGATTTTAAACTCACTGGTCCCTAAATGTAATGATTGGAATAGAGATCTAGACATTACCCAAACTGTTGAAGAGTACAAGGTTGTACTCAATGAGCTTTGTTCTCCCGAGCCTATTGACGTAGGCGGCTAGACAAGAAGCGATGAGGATACTCATAAAGGCCAGTCACTTCGAGGAAACGCTTAAAAACGTTTTTGAGATGATTGACCTTTTAGACGAGTTGAGACGGAAATCGCAAGCTCTTGTAGCCAATGCCAAAGGTTTCGAACCTAAAGGCATGAATCGGGGGAAAGGACAAGAAAGCAAAGAATCCCAGTGGTCCTAAATTGATTAGACCGCGAGATGGGACGAGAAAGCCATGAGGCAAGTATTCTCGACACGAACAGTCTGGGTACTGGAAGTCTGATTATCCTCTCAAAGAAAGTACGAAATTTTCTTTAGTCGTAAAACATAGTCAGTGGTATTATCTACCGGAACCTGGTGTGTAGATATGGAACCACTGACGGTATGTGCATTTTAAATGCGAGAGGTTCCAGGAAACCTAACGACTTGGAAAAGAAAAGATCGTAGTCTACATGGGCAATGCTGTAGAGGAGGCAGCAGTTGCAGTGGAGGACATTTTATAGGATTTCATTTTGGGTTATTGCTTTTATGTACCTTTCAAATTAGAAAGAACTTTGTTCTGGATTTCTAATAAATGGATATTTTATTTCTTTTAATCATTTGATGGTTATAAGAAGAAATAATGATATTATCTATTTTGGTACATTAGCTAGCAATATATAAATGATGAATCCTGAGTCCACCACGATGCAACGAACCGTAGTATGAAACTCGTTTTACTAATAAGAGATTTCTTTATCAATTATACTTGTGGATTCTTATGCTGAGTCATGTTTATTCAAATAAGAAGTCCAAAAGGTCGAAAATTGATATTTGATCAATTAAGTTGAGGGAGTGGACCTTCCGACCTATGAATCTAATTTGGAGGATAACATGACTAAGCAATCCTTTATGGATATAAGATGTAAGATCCGGACAAGTATAAGAATGTTGGAAATCGACTACCCGGGATGCGTTCGTTCGATCACTCGAACATCCGAACGATCCCAGTCGACCTCCAGGTCCGTTACTCCGTTCACGTGCCAGCCCGTGTCCCGATTCACGCCCAGCCATTGCCCCGAAGAACAGCCGCGCGAACCAGAGCTGGCTGCCCGAAAAACAGCGAAACGGCGACCTGCTGTTCCGAGCGCGTTTCTGGGTCGATTTTCCTCTTCCGACTACCGATCCGGAGGTCCTTGACCCCCAGTAGTCGAGGAACATGATCCACGACGCCCGGAACCCGATCTTAGATCCGATGTATTTTTAACGAAATAGAAAACGAAACGTATGCGGAATAAGGGTTTCGATTTCTTATACCTTTGTCGCGTGATTCGGAGAAGCCGAATTGTTGAGACCACGAAGCCTTCCGGTGTATGTCTCTATCCCCGACGTTCAGCCGTTGAGTGGGCAACGTGTTGGAGTAGTATACTTAATGTCTAGATTTGAGTATTCTGAACTCCTTGTACACTTTCATTTACCTATTAAATACGAACATTCATTTGCTTTTAATTATTGTTGATTAAATATATGCAAAATATAGTCCTGGATTCTATACGTTGTAGTTAGTATGGTGTGCGACGTCACACAGAAGATCATACTATCGGTTACTCGTATTTAATCGAACAGATGCTCACGACCTAGATGGACACGGACCAATCCATCGGTATAGTCGTTGTGTGAGAGAGAAAATAATTTGTCTTAATTATTTTATCACACTTGTACACTTGGTGTATTGAGCGGATCGATTGAGACTCATCAATTAGGATTGCTCGGCGATAATTGATTTGAGACTCAGTGTATTTTATTCTTAATCCCCGATATTGTTGCGGGTGTGTATATTTAATATAAGTGACTTTGATTTACCAAAGGAATTAACCGATTTAATTATTGGGTTAATTACCGGTTAAGTTGGGTCACTATATTTTATATATGGCATGCCGTGAATGATTGACCGGACAGTGTATCCCGGAAGGGTTGATAATATCCCCGAGATGAGCTCATAAGGATTTATTATGTAAACCTCGCGAGTGGATTTAATTCCGCATAATAAATAAGGTTGAGTGGTACTAGTCTCGGATAAAAGAGATGAATAAATTTATTAAGCAATAAATAAATTTTATTCATGGATATTTATATCTTAAATACACGGAATAAATAAATACTACCGGAGAAATATTATTTGGATATAATATGGTTTAATATTGGGAGTGCAATTAATTTATATAGTGGAAAATAAATTAATTAATATTAATGGGAGATTAATAGATTTGGGCTTGGGCTCAATTTAATCATTAATATTGGAAGCCCAATATTCCACCTCCTTTAGATCCCCTACGTAGCCTATAAAAGCACTACATGGTCTTCTCTATTCTCATAACTTGAAGATCACAATTCTAGAGAGAGAAAGAAGAGAGAGAAGTAGATCCATAGAGCTTGGAGGATCGTCGCCCACCCGACGTTCAAGCTAGTGCAAGGAATACGTGGGAAGATTCAAAGGTCATCTTGAATTCGTTTCTCCGAACAACGAATCGAAAGGTAAAAATCTAAACGCCCTTGATTTATTCGGTTTTTGGATTTATCGAGAATGCCGTAGAACAAGATCCAAGGATCGAACCCGGACTAGAGGACGAACGCGTGGTGGTGGCGAAGCCACCGGACCACGGCGATCGCACCTAGGGTTTCGATGGGGGCGACGGGGGCCGAACCCTCGGCTTGGCCGAGGGGGTGCGATCGACCGTGGAGGGTCGATCGCTGGGCACGGGCTGGCGCCGTGCCCAACCCCGCCGTGAAGGCGGGGGCCTCCAGCTGGCGGCGAGTCGCCGGACTCGCCGCGGGGGCTGCCGGAGCAGCCCCACCCCAAACCGATCGCCGGCGTGCGATCGGTGATCGTCGCGAGTCCCGCGTGCGGGGGCTCGGGCTGGGCGTGCGCGAGGCTTCGGCCTCGTCGTGCGTTCGGCTCGTGCTCCGGCTCGTACGTGGTGCTCGTGTGATCTCCGGCGGATGGTTTTGATCGGGTTGTTGTTTTCCGCAAATTTAAATAGCCCGGGATATCGAATTCCAACAATTGGTATCAGAGCGTGGTTTACGTTCGCGGTATTTTCGATGAATTTGTTCTACCTTGCAGGGTTCCGACTATTATGGCTTAATTTATTATTCGTTTAATTTATTTTGTCATGTATGTTGGATTGATTAAACTCTCGGACATGTCGAGATTCGTTTTTGGTGGTGAATGCTTGTAATAGTAAAAATTCGGGGGTTGACCGAATTTAGGATTTATTATTACGTTCTACTTTTTTCCGGAAAATGTATAGGGTCGATTTCATGTATAGAATCGATACCGGATAGTGTAAAATCTATTTTGTAATTTATTTTGCGTTGGATCGATGCCGAAACGACCGCCGGAGAAGACGCGTGACGAAGGAGATGACGTGAGGGCTAGGGCTCGGATCGACCACCATGGTCGATCCATATGGGATCGATCGATCGCATGGGAGGGCGCCGAATTCGCGCCTCCCGGCGGCGATGTCACCGGCGGTGGTGGCGCGCCGGCTGGGTGGTGGCGGCGGTGGTTCTCGGCCGGCAATCGGCGGTCCGGTGGGGGCGCGGGGGTCCTCGTGATCTTCGTGCTCTCCCGGTAAATTCACTTTCCTAATTGATTCGGGTTTTTCCTATTTGAGTATTCCTATTTTTGGGAATTCTCATGGATTAGGAAAAGAATTAATTGGAATTAATTTTATTTCCTTATTCTATTATGGAAGTCTTCTAGAGTATTCCGAGTTCTACTTGGAATAGGATCCTAGAGATTTAATAGAATTGGAAAGGAATAAAAGTTAATTTAGGATTGATTTATTTCCTAATTGATTATTCCTATTTTATGGGAATTTTCATAGAAATGGAAATTAATTAATCTTGGAAAGTAGAAGAGTCCTAAGTTATTTTATTTCCTTATTTCATTATGGAAATCATCTAGAATATTCCAAGTGGGTCTTGGATAGATTATTCTAGAGATTTAATGAAGTAGAAGGGGAAAATAAAATAAATAAAAATATTAATAATATTTAATTTTATTTTTGATTTATTCGATTGACTTAATTTTAATTAAGTATCTTTTGGATTTATTAAAAATAAATAGATTTAAATATTGGAAATTAATATTCTCGTCACATGGAGCATTCAAGAACGAAGACTAAAGACTAGAAGATGCGTACGGAGATGAAGTAAAGCCATAATAGTCGGAAAATAATATTCTAGTAATTATTTTGACTATGTGATAATATTATGTGCTTTATTACATGTATGCATGCTATATGTGTTTACTTTTATGCACTAGATAGCGTATCCCTTTATTGTAAAAAGCTAAGTGGGAGAGGGTATGGAAACATACCCATGGTCTCCATTGCTGCTCTCTTGGTGACTTTTATGAACTTTTGAAGTTTATATAGATAAGTTATTGGAGGAGAGTTCTTGTAATTCCTCTTACGAGAAACATTGATTAAGTTTATCAAACAATGCCTAATTTGTCTTTCCAAAGCTGATTTCAAGTCGACTCATTCTCACCCCGGGGAGTGGAATGGAGCCAGAGCCACTTGGTCATGTCGAGGACACAAATTAGAGGCAGTCGTACCATTCTTTGATAGATGGATCGATTGTCTGCTCGGCTCCCTCATTTATGAGAGATAGGGTTGTTCGCATGGTGAATCACTGGTTAGAAACTTCGAGTTTCACTTATGATTCTCCGCGTCTTGATTTACAAGATCGAATGGGTCAAGTAATTGGATTTCAATTGTATAAGTCTTTTGGTATGGTAAACGTCCACACTATCGTGGCTTGCTATATCGAATGGGACTTTAGATCGATTGATGTAGACAGTTATAGAAGGGAGTGAAGGATCCGTGTGTCAACGTAAACGTCCACACTATCGTGGCTTGCGGTGATATGCGAGTCTCAAACAAACTTCTTAGTACTGAGTAATGGTTAACACTTAGGTACGCTTCATAGTATTCCTCCCATCGAGGTAACGCTATTGATGATGTACGACCGAAGGAAATCTAATTGCTAAATCATTTGGGTGGGTAAACGTCCACACTATCGTGGCTTGCCTTACCTGATGGGATTTTAGATGTGATTAGTGATTTAATGATATTATTTAAGGGAGATAATATCGGATATTAAATTGTTTGTTTGTTTTATGTGCTTATAGGTTAGAGAATGACTGTGACCCCACTTTGTGATATACTTAAAGATGAAAACTCACTGGTTCCATATAGTACTGATTGGAAAAGAAATCTGGACAATGTTCAGACTGTTGAGCCTTCCGAATCCACTATTATCCCAACTGATGAGGACATTGAAAATGACCTCAAGGAGATGTTAGGACATAGTAAGGAAGCCGGACTAGAGGTGATTGACATACTCATTAAGTTCAGTCCTCTTGAGGAATCGCTTAAAAACGATTTCAAAAGAACTGAACTGATAAGTATGATCAGAGAATCACAAGCTCTAGTGGCCAAGTTGGAAGTGCAAGCAAAGAAGCCCAGTGGTTTTGAACCACGGATTGGGAAGAGCAAGCCGCGAGGCAAGTGCTTTCGATGCAAGCAGTCTGGGCACTGGAGGTCTGATTGTCCTCTCATCAAAGGTACGAAATTTTCCTTAGTCACCGAAACATTGTCAGTGGTGTTATCTACCAGCACCTGGTGTGTAGATACGGGGGCCACTGATCATGTCTGCAATTCCTCGCAGGGGTTCCAGGAAACCCGGAGACTTAGAGAGGGAGAGATCGTGGTCTACATGGGCAATGCCGCGAAGGTGGCGGCTGTTGCAGTGGGAGACGTTCACTTACGCTTTAGTAGTGATAGGGTTTTAGTTTTACAAAATTGTCTTTATGTACCCAACTTTAGAAAGAATTTAATTTCGGTTTCTAAACTTATTATGAATGGATATTCTGTCTCTTTTGACCACTCGGTGATCATAAGAAGAAACAGTGAGATTATCTGTTCTGGTACATTGGTGGACGATTTGTATGTGCTAAATCCTGAGTCTAACACGATGCAACTAACCGAGAGTAATAACACATCTACGAACACCAATAAGAGAAAGGAACCTTCTAGGATGAATCAATTACACTTGTGGCACTTAAGGCTAGGTCATATTAACTCAAATAGAATTCAAAGGTTGAAAGCTGATGGTCTCATCAGTGGTGTTGAAGGAGAGGACCTTCCAACCTGCGAATCCTGTTTAGGGGGAAAAATGACCAAGCGTTCTTTTTCTGGTAAAGGACGAAGGGCTGAACAAGTATTGGATTTGATTCACTCTGATGTATGCGGACCTATGTCTACTCAGGCAAAGGGAGGGTACGAGTATTTCATCACTTTCACTGATGATTACTCAAGGTATGGATTTGTATACCTGATGCGCCGCAAGAGCGAATCTTTTGACAAGTTCAAGGAGTTCAAGGCTCTTGTGGAGAACCTTCAAGGTAAATCCATTAAATGCCTGCGATCTGATCGCGGAGGCGAGTACCTGTCTGGAGAATTCAAGGCATACTTGGCAGAGAATGGGATTGATTCCCAAATGACATCACCATATACTCCCCAGCAAAATGGTGTATCAGAAAGAAGGAATAGGACTCTTATGGAAATGGTGCGATCAATGATGAGTTACTCGGACTTACCTATCATGTTCTGGGGATATGCCTTAGAAACAGCGGCGCACATTCTGAACTTGGTTCCATCTAAAACGGTTCCTTCAACACCCATGGAACGATGGAGCGGGCGCAAGCCTAGCTTGAGACACGTTCGGATCTGGGGGTGCCCTGCACATGTGTTGAAGGTAGGTGCCGATAAATTAGAACCTCGTACTGAAGTACGGTTGTTTATAGGATATCCTAGAGGAACTAAAGGTGGCATGTTCTATAGTCCTAAGGACCAGAAGATCGTTATAAGTACTAACGCTCGGTTCTTGGAGGAAGACTATGTCATGGACCACAAGCCCAAGAGTGACATAATGCTTGATGAATTGAGAGGTAACACTGAAGACCTAGACACAGCCGAACCGAGTATAGATACACCACTAGAATCTGCACCTGACACTATCACTGTTAATACACCGGAACGCCGTCGTAGTGGGAGGGTTGTTAAACAACCAGACCGATGGATTGGACTGGGTGAGTCTTCGGACTCTGGACCTGGAGTTCATGAAATCGATCCCTGGACCTATGACGAGGCAGTACAAGATATAGATGCGCCTTCTTGGAAGAAAGCGATGAAATCCGAAATTGAATCTATGGATTCTAATAAAGTCTGGGATCTTGTAGAACCACCAAACGGCGTAAAGCTAATTGGGTGTAAATGGGTCTACAAGAGAAAGAGAGGATCTGACGGAAAGGTTGAAACCTTTAAAGCTCGGCTTGTTGCGAAAGGATATACTCAGAAAGAGGGAATCGATTATGAGGAGACCTTCTCGCCGGTAGCCAAGATAAAGTCGATCCGGATTCTCTTATCCATAGCAGCTCATATGGATTATGAGGTGTGGCAAATGGATGTCAAGACAGCTTTCCTAAATGGAAGTCTTGACGAGACGATTTATATGAAACAACCAGAAGGATTCATTGCTAAGGGGCGAGATCATCTAGTGTGCAAGCTTAATCGATCCATTTATGGATTGAAACAAGCCTCGAGATCGTGGAACCTGCGGTTTGACGAAGTAGTCCAATCTTTTGGATTTAGTCAAAGCATGGACGAATCGTGTGTGTATTGGAAACGTGATGGGAAGAAGGTGGTGTTTCTCGTGCTTTATGTAGACGACATTCTTCTCATTGGCAACAGTGTGAAAATGTTATCAGACATAAAGGGATGGTTGTCTAGACAATTCGATATGAAAGATTTGGGAGAAGTCGGGCATGTTCTAGGGATCAAGGTTATAAGGGATCGCCGGAATAGAACATTGTACCTATCCCAGCAATCTTACATAGACACGATTCTGGCTCGTTTTAACATGCAAGATTCCAAGAAGGGTGAGCTGCCCTTCAGTAAAGGAACTTATCTTTCTAAGGAAATGTGTCCTCGAACACAAAAGGAGAAAGATGAAATGAAAGCAGTTCCCTACGCTTCGGCTGTGGGAAGCTTAATGTATGCAATGTTATGTACGAGGCCTGATATCTGCTATGCAGTTGGCGTAGTAGCGAGATATCAGAGTAACCCTGGAAAGGCTCATTGGACTGCCGTAAAGAGCATTTTCAAGTATTTGCGAAATACTAAGGACTATGTTCTAAGTTACGGGGCAGACAATCTGATTCCTTTGGGTTATACGGATTCGGATTTCCAAGCTGATAAGGACCGGCGAAAGTCGACATCAGGCTATGTGTACACTATGGGAGGTGGAGCCGTATCATGGAAGAGTGTTAAGCAAAAGTGCATTTCAGACTCTACCATGGAAGCTGAATATGTTGCAGCCTCAGAGGCAGCGAAAGAGTCAGTTTGGTTCCTTAATTTCCTCCAGGACTTAGATGTGATTCCGAGTTTGCCCAAGGCTATGACAATTTATTGTGATAATAGCGGTGCAGTGGCAAACAGTAAGGAACCACGGTCCCATAGTGCTATGAAACACATAGAGCGCAAGTACCACCTGATTCGAGACATCGTCAAGAGGGGCGATGCGATAGTCACCAAGATAGCTTCGGAGGACAACCTAGCGGACCCTTTCACCAAGATACTTCCTAAGGAAGTTTATTTCAAGCACTTGGAGGGTTTGGGAGTCAGAAGTTTGGAGGATAAGACTAGACCTTAGTATAAGTGGGAGATTGTTGGAGTAGTATACTTAATGTCTAGATTTGAGTATTCTGAACTCCTTGTACACTTTCATTTACCTATTAAATACGAACATTCATTTGCTTTTAATTATTGTTGATTAAATATATGCAAAATATAGTCCTGGATTCTATACGTTGTAGTTAGTATGGTGTGCGACGTCACACAGAAGATCATACTATCGGTTACTCGTATTTAATCGAACAGATGCTCACGACCTAGATGGACACGGACCAATCCATCGGTATAGTCGTTGTGTGAGAGAGAAAATAATTTGTCTTAATTATTTTATCACACTTGTACACTTGGTGTATTGAGCGGATCGATTGAGACTCATCAATTAGGATTGCTCGGCGATAATTGATTTGAGACTCAGTGTATTTTATTCTTAATCCCCGATATTGTTGCGGGTGTGTATATTTAATATAAGTGACTTTGATTTACCAAAGGAATTAACCGATTTAATTATTGGGTTAATTACCGGTTAAGTTGGGTCACTATATTTTATATATGGCATGCCGTGAATGATTGACCGGACAGTGTATCCCGGAAGGGTTGATAATATCCCCGAGATGAGCTCATAAGGATTTATTATGTAAACCTCGCGAGTGGATTTAATTCCGCATAATAAATAAGGTTGAGTGGTACTAGTCTCGGATAAAAGAGATGAATAAATTTATGAAGCAATAAATAAATTTTATTCATGGATATTTATATCTTAAATACACGGAATAAATAAATACTACCGGAGAAATATTATTTGGATATAATATGGTTTAATATTGGGAGTGCAATTAATTTATATAGTGGAAAATAAATTAATTAATATTAATGGGAGATTAATAGATTTGGGCTTGGGCTCAATTTAATCATTAATATTGGAAGCCCAATATTCCACCTCCTTTAGATCCCCTACGTAGCCTATAAAAGCACTACATGGTCTTCTCTATTCTCATAACTTGAAGATCACAATTCTAGAGAGAGAAAGAAGAGAGAGAAGTAGATCCATAGAGCTTGGAGGATCGTCGCCCACCCGACGTTCAAGCTAGTGCAAGGAATACGTGGGAAGATTCAAAGGTCATCTTGAATTCGTTTCTCCGAACAACGAATCGAAAGGTAAAAATCTAAACGCCCTTGATTTATTCGGTTTTTGGATTTATCGAGAATGCCGTAGAACAAGATCCAAGGATCGAACCCGGACTAGAGGACGAACGCATGGTGGTGGCGAAGCCACCGGACCACGGCGATCGCACCTAGGGTTTCGATGGGGGCGACGGGGGCCGAACCCTCGGCTTGGCCGAGGGGGTGCGATCGACCGTGGAGGGTCGATCGCTGGACACGGGCTGGCGCCGTGCCCAACCCCGCCGTGAAGGCGGGGGCCTCCAGTTGGCGGCGAGTCGCCGGACTCGCCGCGGGGGCTGCCGGAGCAGCCCCACCCCAAACCGATCACCGGCGTGCGATCGGTGATCGTCGCGAGTCCCGCGTGCGGGGGCTCGGGCTGGGCGTGCGCGAGGCTTCGGCCTCGTCGTGCGTTCGGCTCGTGCTCCGGCTCGTACGTGGTGCTCGTGTGATCTCCGGCGGATGGTTTTGATCGGGTTGTTGTTTTCCGCAAATTTAAATAGCCCGGGATATCGAATTCCAACACAACGATCCGCTGAACCTTCCTCTTCTCCTTTCTCTCTTGAACCCACCGTAGGAATAATATCCTCTGTCTCAGAAATATATTTGCGCAAGCAAAATTATTTCAACAGAATTATTACTGCGCTAATCTGAATTAATTAAGCAGAGGAAAATTAATTGCGCAAGCTTTTATTTTCTCTGCAGAATTAATTATAGCGGCGTAGGTTTTGATCTTCTGTTTCAGAAATATAATTGCGCTAGCAATCAATTTCTCCAGAAAATAATAACAGCGCTAATCTATTTATTTTTACAGAAAAATAATTGCGCAACAATTTATTTTTCTCCGCAAAAATAAAATAGCTGCGTTTTTTAGGTTTAGAGAAAGAGAGGGTGAGGTATTTATAGAGCTACACCAGGGACCTTATGGAAATTAATTATTAGGCTAAATTGCAATTTAATTAACTCGGCGTCCTAAAAGGCAAACCTTAATTAAATTCCACAATTTTAATTATAATTAATTCCACTATAAAATTATAATTGAATTCCCAATAATTAATTTATATTATTTCAACAATAATAATTCCGCCGAATTACATATACGACTTTCCCCGTGTTTAAGATATCGTATGTCCACGAATTAACTTTAATTACTAATAATTAAATTAACTCGTTTCTTGTTATCCGAGACTAGTACCACTCATCCTTATTATCATGTGGAACGAATCCACCTGCAGGGTTTACATGATAAACTTTATGAGCTCATCTCGGGGACATCATCAACCCAATAAATGGGACACGGTTTCCTGTCTATAATCTATAGCATGCCGTGTGTACAATTCCGATTCCCAATTTACCGAGAATATTGACTAATCAATTAGTCTCACTCACTAGTAAGTCAAAGAACCGAGAACTGGACACACGCACCTATAATTATATAGGGATTAGGAATTCGTATATCCGTAATATCTGAGGTCTAGTTCGATTACTGCGATTAGTATAAATCGAACGCCCTCCCGTGGTCCTGCTCAATACACCAAGTGTACGAGTGTAACATGATAGCCAAGACCGACTATCTACCAGTCACACTACGAAGTACCGATGGATTGTCCCTGTCCATCTAAGTCGTGAGCTACTGTTCGATAGTATACGAGTAACCGACAGTATGATCTTCCGCGTGTCTCCTCACGCCATACTGTCTACAACGTATACATCAAGGACTATTGCATTAAATGCAATCATGCTTGAATCATATCTCGAATTAAGGTATAGATAAGGAGTTCCGTATTTGCACTAAACTAGACATTTAGAATACAACTCCATCAATCTCCCACTTATACTAAAAGTCTAGTCGCCCTCTCCCAAACATCAGATTCCCATAACCTCATCACGCCTACCCAACGCTTTCGCTGGAAGTGCCTCTGTGAACGGGTTTACCAGGCAATCCTCTCGATGTTATCTAGGTGACAACTGCATCGTCTTACTAGACGATCTCTCGAATCAGGTGGTACTTGCGCTCTACGTGTTATCTCCCACTGTGGACTCGTGGCATTTCAAGTTTGCCAATACTGCTATTCAAAATAGCTTTGGGTAAACTAGAAACCACATCTAAGTCCCTTAGGAAGTTCTGGAGCCACACTGACCTTTTAACAGCCTCAGAGGCCGTTATCCTTTCAGTTTCCATGGTAGAGTCCGTAATGCATCGCTGCTTTACATTCTTCCATGTGACTGCTCCACTTCACAGTGAGAACACATAACCTGACTTCGACTTTCGACTGTCCCTGTTTGATTTGGAAATCCAATTCTATGTAATCCAAAGGAAACAACTTGACTGCTTTGTAACTCAGAACATAATTCCTGGTCCTCTGCAGGAACCTAAACATGTTCTTTACATCAGTCGAGTGATCCTTTCCTGGATTACTATGATATCTCACCACCATGCCCACGGCATAGTAGATATCAGTCTCGTGCATAGCATTACATACATTAAGCTTCCCACCATTAAGGTGCAGGGAATTGCTTACTCTTTATCTATCTCCTTTATTGTGTCGGACACAAAACTTTAGATAGATGAATTCCACATCTAAAAGGTGAAGACCTTTCTTGGAATTCTGTATGCTGCAACGAGTAAGAATTGTATTTAGGTATGAGACTCGAGATAAGTTCTATGTTCTTTTGTGGCGATCATTTATTACTTTGATCCCAAGAACATTCCCGACTTCTCCTAAGTCTCTTATATTGAATTACTCGGACAACCATCCCTTTATGTCCGATAACATCTTTCACATTGTTGCCAATTTAGAAGGATGTCGTCTACATAAAGAATGAGAAAACACCACATCTTTTCCGTCACTTCTTTGTTACACACAGGACCCAAACATGCCTTGAATGAATCCATGAAATGGATTTTCTCATAGGTCCGCATGTGTCCAAGATCTTGAAGCTTCCTTCAATCCTAAGATTGATTAAGCTTGCTTACCGAATGCTCTTGGCTCTTTTCGATGAATCTCTCTGGTTGTCCCACATAGATGGCCTTGTCAAAACTTCGATTTAGGAAATCAGTCTCGACTTCCATCCTCCATGTGAAGACAAAAGAATCCGGATCGACTTTTGCCAAGACTGAGCATCTTGATCTTTCAACGTCTCGTCATAGATCCAGGGTTCGGCTTCATGTTCTCCAGGTAACAAGTCCGAAGACTCACCTATAAACATGAACCTGTTGGGTTGTCTAACAACCCTCCCACTACGACGACGCTCCGGTGTATCTTTAGTGACTAAAGATTATAGTAGTGAACTACTCAGTTAGGCTGGTTCTAAGTCTTGATCAGTCCCTCTAAACACATTAAGTATTACTCTACTCTTGGGCTTGTGATTCTTGCATATATAGTCCATGTCTAAGAACCGAACGTTGATGCAATCAACGAATACCTGGTCCTTTGGACTATATTACATATCTCAATTCGTTTTCTTAGGGTATCCTATAAACAGCCGAATATCTGTACAAGTTTCCAAAGGAATCAAGTTCATGATAAACGCCGTTGTTTCCAAGGCATATCCCAAAACCGAATTAGGTAACTCCGAATAACTCATTGTCTACTTTCCCATATCTATAAGAGTCCTATTCCTTCTTTACAACACATTATTTTGCCGAGGCATAAATGGTGTAGTCTGTTGGGAGTTAATCTCATTTTCTGATAAGTATGCCTTACTCCTCAAAGAGGTCTGCACATATCAGAGCGAATCAACTCTAGTACTTTCTTGGATCTTTTCCCTTTAACCGTAAAGGGTTGCTTGGTCATTTACACTTCCAAGTATGATTCGAAGGTTGGAAGGTCCTTTCCTTCAACCTAGCCGAGTGGTCCATCAGCTTTCATCCTTTGAATCGTACTCAAGTTAAAATGATTTAGCCTAAGATTCCATAAGTACATTTGATTCATCCTAGAAGGATCTTTACTATTATTGGGGTTCGACAATGTGTTATTAGCTCCGGTCTGTTACATCGTGAAAGGACACGAATTTAGTATTAAATTGTCTATCAATGTACCAGAATAGATAATATCTGTTGGAAATCGACTACCCAGGACACATCCATTCGAACACTCGAACATCCGGACGTCCCCAATCGACTTCTGGAAGTCACCCCCGTACAGCCAAGGCCACCCGCCCAAGAGATCGCGCATCCGCCGAAGCCGCGGCTCGCGATCTGCCCGGAGCAGGCGACCGCCTGCCCACCAGGCGAGCGCTCGCGCAGCAAGGCAAGCGAGCGCTTGCTGCCCAGGCGAGCGCCCGCGACCTGTCGCGAGCGGGCGCTTGCTCCTCTGGCGGTCGCCTGGCTGCTGCGAACAGCAGCGCGATCCGCCCGTTCCGGCTGTTCCGATGAGATTTTCTCGATCCGACTGCCACGCCGGAGGTCAGAAACCTCCCAGCAGTCCGAGAACATCACATCCAAGCCACGGAACCCGATCTTTGGTTCGTTGTATGATTAACGCAAAAACAGAGATCGAATAAAATTGCGGAATAAAAGTTCCGATCTCATACCTCTCGGTCGATTGTTGAGACCTTAGATGCTTCTAACGTATGCCTCAGATCCCTTCTCCAGCCGTTGTGTGGGCAACGATCCGCTGGAGTTCTCTCTTCTGTACTTTCTCTATCAACAGCGTTAATATATCTTTTTCTCTCTGAGAGAAAAATATTAGCGCAAACTAATTTAATTTTACAGAGAAAAATTATAATTGCGTTAACACAATTGTTTTTCTGAGTAAAATGAAATAGCGGCGAATGATAGGGTTTAGGAGAGTACGGGAGGGGATTATATAGAGTTACGTTAGGGACCTTAGGATAAATTAATTAAGGGCTAAATTGAAATATTAATTAACTTGGAATACGTAAACGCAATTCCTTAATTAATTGATTTCAATTTTAATTATTATTAACTCCACTATAAAATAATAATTGAATTCCCGAAATTAATTTTAATATTATTTCAACAATAATAAATCCGCCGAAATTACATACACGACTTTCCCCGTGTTTAAGATATCGAACGTCCACGAATTTATTTAATTACTAATAATTAAATTAATTCGTTTCTTATTATCCGAGACTAGTACCACTCATCCTTATTATCATGTGGAACAAATCCACCTGCAGGGTTTACATGATAAACTTTATGAGCTCATCTCGGGGACGTTATCAACCCGATAAACGGGACACGGTTTCCTGTCTATAATCTATAGCATGCCGTGTGTACAATTCCGATTCCCAATTTACCGAGTATCTCGACTAATCAAATAGTCTCACTCATTGGCAAGTTAAAGAACCGAGAATTGGACATACGCACCTACAATTATATAGGGATTAAGAATTAGTATATCCGTAATTCTGAGGTCTAGTTCGATTACGTCGATTAGTATAAATCGAACGCCCTCCCGTGGTCCTGCTCAATACACCAAGTGTATAAGTGTAACATAATAGTCAAGACCAACTATTACCCAGTCACACTACGACGTACCGATGGATTGTCCCTGTCCATCTAAGTCGTGAGCTTCTGTTCGATAATATACGAGTAACCGACCGTATGATCTTCCGCGTGTCTCCTCACGCCATACTGTCTACAACGTATATATCTAGGACTATTGCATTCAAGTACAAAGTAGACAAAAAATGCCGACAGTTTGATTAATAGATAATGAAAAACACAGATAAGGAGTTCCATATTGTCACTAAACTAGACATTTAGAATATAACTCCATCAATCTCCCACTTATACTAAATCTCTAGTTGCCCTCTACCATACATCCGATACCCATCCCCTTCACGTGTCTCTTGAACGCTTCCGCTGGAAGTGCCTTCGTAAAGGGGTCAGCCAGGTTATCCGCTGATGCAATCTTGGTGACAACCGCATTGCCTCTCCTGACGATGTCTCTAATCAGGTGGTACTTGCGATCTATGTGTTTACTCGCATTGTGGGCTCGTGGTTCCTTTGCATTTGCCACTGCACCGCTATTGTCACAATAAATTGTGATAGCTCTAGGCATTTTAGGAACCACATCCAAGTCCATAAGGAAGTTCCGGAGCCACACCGATTCTTTAGCTGCCTCAGAGGTTGCTACATATTCGGCTTCCATGGTAGAGTCCGAAATGCATTTCTGCTTAACACTCTTCCATGAGACTGCTCCACCTCCCAATGTGAACACATAGCCTGATGTAGACTTTCGCTGATCCTTATCAGATTGGAAATCCGAGTCTGTGTAACCAATAGGAATCAACTCGGACGCTTTGTAACTCAGAACATAATTCCTAGTCCTTCGCAGGTACTTAAGTATGTTCTTTACAGCAGTCCAGTGACCCTGTCCAGGGTTACTCTGATATCTAGCTACCATGCCCACGGCATAGCAGATATCAGGTCTCGTGCACAACATGGCATACATTAGACTTCCTACTGCCGAAGCATAAGGAACCTTCTTCATGTAATCTATCTCCTTTTGTGTTTTGGGACACATGTCTTTAGATAGATGAATTCCATGGCAGAAAGGTTGAGCACCTCTCTTGGAATTCTGCATGTTGAAACGAGCCAGAATCGTATCAATATATGAAGCCTGGGACAAGCTTAATGTTCTTTTCCGGCGATCCCTTATAACCTTGATCCCAAGAACATGTCCAACTTGTCCTAAGTCTTTCATATCGAATTGCTTGGACAACCATCCCTTTATGTCTGACAACATCTTCACATTGTTGCCAATTAGAAGGATGTCGTCTACATAAAGCACGAGAAACGCCACACTGTTTCCGTCACTTCTCCGGTATACACACGACTCGTCCATGCTTTGAATGAATCCATAAGACTGGATAACCTCATCAAACCGCATGTTCCAAGATCTAGAAGCTTGCTTCAATCCATAAATGGATCGGTTTAGCTTACACACTAGATGCTCTTGGCCTTTCTTGATGAAACCTTCTGGCTGTCTCATGTAAATGGTCTCGTCAAGATTCCCATTCAAGAATGCTGTCTTGACGTCCATTTGCCACACCTCATAATCCATATAAGATGCTATAGACAAAAGAATCCGGATTGACTTTAGCATAGCTACCGGCGAAAAGGTTTCCTCATAATCGATCCCTTCTTTCTGAGTATACCTTTTCGCAACAAGCCTAGCCTTGAAGGTTTCAACCTTCCCGTCAGACCCTCTTTTTCTCTTGTATACCCACTTGCAACCAATGGCTTTTACACCTTTGGGCGGTGCTACAATATTCCAGACCTGATTTGAATCCATTGATTCAATCTCAGATTTCATCGCCTTTTGCCAAGACTGAGCATCTTGATCTTTAAGCGCCTCGCCATAGGTCCAGGGATCGGCTTCATGTTCTCCAGGTAACAAGTCCGAAGACTCACCTATAAACATGAACCTATCGGGTTGTCGAACAACCCTCCCACTACGACGAGGCTCCGGTGTAACCTCAGTAACTACAGGTGCAGACTGTGGTGGCGTATCACCCGGTTCGGTTGGATCTAAGCCTTGATCGTCCCCTCTCAGTTCGTTTAGTATTATCTCACTCTTGGGCTTGTGGTCCATTATATAATCCTCTTCCAAGAACCGAGCGTTGGTGCTAACAACGATCTTCTGGTCCTTAGGACTATAAAATAGACCACCTTTCGTTCCTCTAGGATATCCTATAAACAACCGAATATCTGAACGAGATTCCAACTTATCAGCCCCATGCTTCAGCACATGTGCTGGACAACCCCAGACCCGAATGTGTTTCAAATTTGGCTTACGCCCGGTCCACAATTCCGAGGGCGTCTTAGGGACTGATTTAGAAGGAACTAAGTTCAGGATATACGCCGCTGTTTCCAAGGCATATCCCCAGAACGAAACTGGTAGTTCTGAATAACTCATCATAGATCTTACCATTTCCATAAGAGTCCTATTCCTTCTTTCTGCTACACCATTCTGCTGGGGCGTGTATGGTGCAGTCATCTGGGAATCAATCCCATTCTCTAATAAGTACGCCTTAAACTCTCCCGAGAGGTACTCTCCTCCACGATCAGATCGTAGAGTCTTTATGGTTTTACCATGAAGGTTCTCCACAAGAGTTTTGTACTCCTTGAACTTGTCAAAGCACTCGCTCTTGCGGCGCATCAGGTATATAAAACCATACCTTGAGTAATCATCAGTGAAGGTTACGAAATATTCATAACCTCCTCTCGCTTGGACAGATAAAGGCCCGCACAAATCAGAGTGAATCAATTCCAGTACTTCCTTGGATCTATACCCCTTATCACTAAAGGGTCGCTTGGTCATTTTTCCTTCCAGGCATGATTCGCAGGTTGGAAAGTCCTCATCTTTCACACCACTGAGTATTCCATCAGTTATCAACCTTTGAATCCTACCCAAGTTAATATGACCTAGCCTAAGATGCCATAAGTACTTTTGATTCATTCTAGAAGGCTCTTTTCTCTTATTGGTACTAGATGTATTATTTGACTCTACTTGTTGCATCGTGGAATAATCAGGATTCAGTATATATAAGTTGCCTATCAATGTACCAGAACATATATACTCACCATTCTTTTTGATAATAACAGAACTATCAAAAGAAACAGAATATTTATTCAAAACCAATTTAGAAACCGAAACAAGGTTCTTTCTAAAATTCGGTACATAAAGACAATTATTCAATACTAAAACTTTATTATTAAAAGATAAATAAATATCTCCCACTGCAACAGCCGCCACTTTCGTCGCGTTGCCCATGTAGATAGTGATCTCTCCCTCTCTAAGCCGCCGGGTTTCCTGGAACCCCTGCAAAGAATTGCAGACATGATCAGTGGCTCCCGTATCCACACACCAGGTACCGGTGGATAACACCGCTAAACATGTTTCAGTGACTAAGGAAAAGTTCGTACCTCCTTGTCTGAGAGGACAATTCGACTTCCAATGTCCAGACTGCTTGCAACGGAAACACTTGCCCTTGGGCTTGTTCACTCCATTCTGTGGTCCACCATTTCTGGGTCCACTGGGTTTCCGTCCTTGCTTCTTCTTCCTCTTAGTCCCCGGAGGGCCAGGAAGTTTCACAGCCACAAGTGCCTGAGATTTCTTAAAGATTCCCTCTGCCGCCTGGAGTTCAGTCAGGAGCTCCGCCAACGAATATAACCTCTTGTTCATGTTATAGTTCAGGCGGAACTGCTCAAAACTCCTAGGCAGAGACTGGAGCACTATATCGATCTGGGTTTCCCCATCGATAGCTCCTCCCATAATCTCTATCTCATTCAGATAGCCTATCATCCTAAGAACGTGATCCCTCACGGGCGTTCCTTCGGACATAGTGGCCGTCATGAGTTTTCTCATGGCATCTTGCCTGGCTGCCCTATCCTGACTACCAAACATCTCCTTGAGGTTAAGCATCATATCATAGGCAGTGGTCATGGCCTCATGCTGATGTTGCAGCACATTTGACATAGAAGCCAAAATGTAGCACCGCGCCATCTGATCAGCCTTGACCCACTTCCGATGAGCTTCCTTTTCCTCAGGAGTGGAGGTATCAGTAGGTTCATCAGGACAAACCTCATTGAGTACATACTTGTACTCCTCAGCAGTTAGGACAATGTCCAAGTTTCGTTTCCAATCAACATAATTTGGACCAGTGAGTTTGTTTTCTTTTAGTATAATGGACAGCGGGTTGAGTGCCATATCTATAAAAGAGACAAATCAAACTGTCAAATTTAAATCGATATCAACTCCCTTAATTAATATCATTAAATTTACCAATCAATCCTAAAATCCCATCAGACTAGCATGCCACGTTCATGTGGACGTATACTAGTCCAAACGATTTTATAACTGGACTTTTACTTTGGTCGTACATCATTACAGCAGTGACTCCGATGGGGAGGATACTGTAAAGCGTACCTAAGTGTATACCATTTCTCAGTACTAAGTTAACCGCTCGGAAACTACACGCCCACCGCAAGCCACGTTAGTGTGGACGTTTACGTTGACATGCGGTCCCTTTACGATTTCCTATAACTGTCGAGCCTCAATTAACCCAAAGTTCCGTTTCCGTCTAGTAAGCCACGATAGTGTGGACGTTTACTAAACAAACAACTTTGTTAATTGAATTCCATTTAATAAATTTCACAATTTAGTTAATCAAAGCTTGATATCTCGTAAGTGAAACTCGAAGTTTCTAACCAGCGATCAATCATGCAATTGAGCCCTATCTCTCACTGGGTGAGGGAGCCAACCAGACAATCGATCTAGTCATTAAATGACTCGAATGTCTCTAATCTGTGTCATCGACATAACCAAGCGCTTTGGCTCCATTCCACTCCCCGGGGTGAGAATGAGTCGAGTTGAAATTAGTCTTTGAAAGACAGATTAGGCATTGCTTTTGAAAAACTTAATTGTTCAATTTTAAAAATTGGAATTTCATTCGAATTTCGATCAAAGTGATTTCCGTGTATCGACTTTATCCGATAGGGAGGATGACACTAAAGCCAACTCGTAAGTCAATACACATCACTCTCGAAATAGAGAATGGAGACCGCGAGATTGTTTCCAATCCCTCTCCCACTTAGTATTTTACGATTTAGGGATATACATGCATAAAATAATAAGCATAATAAAACACGTAAATCACATAGGAAAGCAATTAACGTGGCCCGATTATTATGGCCTTAAAATCTTGAATGCACGTCTCTTGGAACTCGAACTCGTTGCTCGTCTCGACTTCGATTCTCGTTCCTCCGGGCTTCGATCTCGTCTCGATCCAATAGCAGAAATTAATTACAAAAAAATATTCTACTAAGTCCGGTATCGATCCTATACATTTTGATCGACCCTATACAAGTCCCGGATCCAACGAAAAGATAAATAAACCTAACGACTCAACCCGTCGTTTTTATCTATTACAAACAAGCAACTTTCCAAAAATAAAACCGATCTCGACAAGCCCGAGAGTTTAATCAAAACCACATACATACAGCACAAAATATCAAAAAATAAATTGGCCATAATAATCGGGTTCAACCTGCAAGGTAACACGCGCAAAAATACAACGAACCGATAACCGGCTCTGATACCAATTGTTGGAAATCGACTACCCAGGACACATCCATTCGAACACTCGAACATCCGGACGTCCCCAATCGACTTCTGGAAGTCACCCCCGTACAGCCAAGGCCACCCGCCCAAGAGATCGCGCATCCGCCGCAGCCGAAGCCGCGGCTCGCGATCTGCCCGGAGCAGGCGACCGCCTGCCCACCAGGCGAGCGCTCGCGCAGCAAGGCAAGCGAGCGCTTGCTGCCCAGGCGAGCGCCCGCGACCTGTCGCGAGCGGGCGCTTGCTCCTCTGGCGGTCGCCTGGCTGCTGCGAACAGCAGCGCGATCCGCCCGTTCCGGCTGTTCCGATGAGATTTTCTCGATCCGACTGCCACGCCGGAGGTCAGAAACCTCCCAGCAGTCCGAGAACATCACATCCAAGCCACGGAACCCGATCTTTGGTTCGTTGTATGATTAACGCAAAAACAGAGATCGAATAAAATTGCGGAATAAAAGTTCCGATCTCATACCTCTCGGTCGATTGTTGAGACCTTAGATGCTTCTAACGTATGCCTCAGATCCCTTCTCCAGCCGTTGTGTGGGCAACGATCCGCTGGAGTTCTCCCTTCTGTACTTTCTCTATCAACAGCGTTAATATATCTTTTTCTCTCTGAGAGAAAAATATTAGCGCAAACTAATTTAATTTTACAGAGAAAAATTATAATTGCGTTAACGCAATTGTTTTTCTGAGTAAAATGAAATAGCGGCGAATGATAGGGTTTAGGAGAGTACGGGAGGGGATTATATAGAGTTACGTTAGGGACCTTAGGATAAATTAATTAAGGGCTAAATTGAAATATTAATTAACTTGGAATACGTAAACGCAATTCCTTAATTAATTGATTTCAATTTTAATTATTATTAACTCCACTATAAAATAATAATTGAATTCCCGAAATTAATTTTAATATTATTTCAACAATAATAAATCCGCCGAAATTACATACACGACTTTCCCCGTGTTTAAGATATCGAACGTCCACGAATTTATTTAATTACTAATAATTAAATTAATTCGTTTCTTATTATCCGAGACTAGTACCACTCATCCTTATTATCATGTGGAACAAATCCACCTGCAGGGTTTACATGATAAACTTTATGAGCTCATCTCGGGGACGTTATCAACCCGATAAACGGGACACGGTTTCCTGTCTATAATCTATAGCATGCCGTGTGTACAATTCCGATTCCCAATTTACCGAGTATCTCGACTAATCAAATAGTCTCACTCATTGGCAAGTTAAAGAACCGAGAATTGGACATACGCACCTACAATTATATAGGGATTAAGAATTCGTATATCCGTAATTCTGAGGTCTAGTTCGATTACGTCGATTAGTATAAATCGAACGCCCTCCCGTGGTCCTGCTCAATACACCAAGTGTATAAGTGTAACATAATAGTCAAGACCAACTATTACCCAGTCACACTACGACGTACCGATGGATTGTCCCTGTCCATCTAAGTCGTGAGCTTCTGTTCGATAATATACGAGTAACCGACCGTATGATCTTCCGCGTGTCTCCTCACGCCATACTGTCTACAACGTATATATCTAGGACTATTGCATTCAAGTACAAAGTAGACAAAAAATGCCGACAGTTTGATTAATAGATAATGAAAAACACAGATAAGGAGTTCCATATTGTCACTAAACTAGACATTTAGAATATAACTCCATCAATATCCCCGTTTCCTACTCTGAAAAGTGTGAAACTATCAGAAGAAACGGAATATCCATTCTAAACCAATTTAGAAATCTGAAATGAAATTTCTTTCTAAATGCCGGCACATAAAGACAATTTATTAGAACTAAAATCCTACAGTTTAAAACCATTTAACATCTCCCACTGCAACGGCTGTTACCTTAACATTATTGCCCATTGTAGGTTACTACTTCTTCCTTTCTAAGTCTCCGGATTTCCTGGAACCCCTGCATTTAAGTGCAGACATGTTTAGTGGTTCCCGTATCCACACACCAGGTACTGGTGGATAACACCACTGAGCATGTTTCGGTGACTAAGGAAGAGTCAACTTCTTGTTGCTTGAGAGGACAATTAAAACTCCCAGTATCCAAACTGCTTACAACGGAAGCACTTGCCCCTTGGGCTTGCTTGTCCCATTCCGTGGTCCAGATATATTAGTCCCACTGGGTTTCCGTGTTTGCTTCTTCTTCCTTTTGCCGCCCGAAGGCTTAGGAAGAGCCAATTTCTCAGCCACAAGTGTTTTTGAGAGCCCTTAAAGATTCCCTCAGCCACTTGAAGTTCAACCAGGAGCTCCGCCAATGAATAAGACCTCTTATTCATATTTTAGTTCAGGCGGAACTGCTCAAAACTTCTCGGCAGAGACTGGAGCATAAAATCAACCTGGGTTACCCCATTGATAATTTCTCCCAGAATTTCTATCTCAATGTGATAGCCCATCATTCTAAGAACGTGATCCCTCACGGGCGTTCTTTCCGACATGATGGCCGTCATGAGCTGCCTCATTTTACTTTGCCCGGCTGTCCTGTCCTGAAAACCAAAAACTTCTTGAGGTTAAGCATCATATCATAGGTAATGGTCATGGCATGATCCCGATGTCGCAGCACATTTGACATGAAAACCAAAATGTTGCTCCGCGTCATCTCATAGCTTTGATCCATTTCCAATGAGCTTCCTTTCCTCAGTAGTGGAAGCTCCATTTGGCTCAGCAGGTCAGTTGACTTGGAGTACATATTTGTACTCCTCTGCAGTTAGGACAATGTCCAAGTTTCTTCTCTTATCCATACAATCAGGTTCAGTGAGTTTGTTGACTTTAATGGGAATAATACCATATAAAACAAACAATGAGTTTAATTCAATATCATTTCCCTCAAGTGATATCATTAAACTACCAATCATTCCCAAAATCCCATCAGACATAGCAAGCCACGTTCTTGTGGACGTTTACCAGTCCAAATGATTTTAATTAACCCAAAGTACCGTTTCCATTTAGCAAGCCACGATAGTGTGGACGTTTACTAAAACAAACAACTTTGTTAATTGATTCTTACATTTATTAAATTTCACAATTTATTAATCAAAGCTTGATATCTCGTAAGTGAAACTCGAAGTTTCTAACCAGCGATCAATCATGCAATTGAGCCCTATCTCTCACAAAGTGAGGGAGCCAACCAGACAATCGATCTAGTCATCGAATGACTCGAAAG
Source organism: Euphrasia confusa (assembly GCA_954870475.1). Taxonomy (NCBI): domain Eukaryota; kingdom Viridiplantae; phylum Streptophyta; class Magnoliopsida; order Lamiales; family Orobanchaceae; genus Euphrasia; species Euphrasia confusa. The sequence goes on along the minus strand of OX940970.1, from coordinate 29,557,850 downwards.
TCTCTAATCTGTGTCATCGACATAACCAAGCGCTTTGGCTCCATTCCACTCCCCGGGGTGAGAATGAGTCGAGTTGAAATTAGTCTTTGAATGACAGATTAGGCATTGCTTTTGAGAAATACAATTGTTCAATTTTATAAGTGGATTTTAAATTCGAATTTTGATCTAGTGATATCCGTGTGTCGACTTTATCCGATAGGGAGGATGACACTAAAGCCAACTCGTAAGTCAATACACATCACATTCAAAACAGAGAATGGAGACCGCGGGATTGTTTCCAATCCCTCTCCCACTAAGTATTTTACGATAAGGGATAACATGCATAAATAATTTAAGAATAATAATAAACACGTAAATCACATAAAAAGCAATTAACATGGCCCCGATTATTATGGCCTTAAATATTTTCCAATGCACGTCTCTTGGAACTTCATCTCGTTGCTCGTCTCGATCTCGGTCCACCACCGACTCGCTCGAGGGTCAAGAGACGAACTCCTCCCACTGGAGCCTCGTTGGGAGCCTCGTCTCGAGCCTCGTTGAGTCGTCCGTGGGGTCGAACGAACCCCAGCCCCGCTGCTGCCTGTCGCGAACACGGGGTGTGTTCGATGGCTGCCCGTTGCCGGTTCGCTCTCCTCGATCCTCGTTTCTCCGGGTTTTGATCTCGTCTCGATCCACCAAAATTAGTAAGAAAAATTACAAGAATAAACTTACTAAATCCGGCATCGATCCTATACAAGGTGATCGACCCTATACATGTCCCGGATACAACAAAAAATAAATAAACCTAACGACTCAACCCGTCGTTTTTATCTATTACAAACAAGCATCGTTTTTCCAAAACAAAAACAATCTCGACAAGCCCGAGAGTTTAATCAAAACCACAAATTAAAGCACAACATACTATCACAACGTTGGCCATAATAACCGGGTTCGAACCTGCAAAACAAATCTCGCAAAAATACAACGAATCGACAAAACCGGCTCTGATACCAATTGTTGGAGGTCGACTGGGATCGTTCGGATGTTCGAGTGATCGAACGAACGCATCCCGGGTAGTCGATTTCCAATAAAGAATTGATTGACTCTGATGTATGCAGACCTATGTCTACTCAGACAATAAGGTACGAGTACTTCATTTGATGATTACTCGAGAAATGGATTAGAATACCTGATGTGCCACAAAAGCAAGTGTTTTGACAAGTCAATGGACACTAAGCAATTGTGGAGAACCATCAAGGTATATCCATTTGTAGCCTGCGATTTAATCACGGAGGCAAGTACCTGTCTGAGGAATGCATGGCATACTAATCAGAGATTGGGATTTGATCCCAAATGACTACACCATACACTGTTGTGTAGAAATGGTGAGTCGTAAACAAGAAATGGAACTCTTATAGAAATAGTAAAATCATGAGTTATACGGAACTACCTATGTTCTATGGATATGTCTAGAAACAACGGTGCATTCAAATGCGGTTGTAGAATATCCTAGAAGAACAAAAGACGTGTGTTCAATAGTACTATGAACCAGAAGGACGTTATAAGTTCTAACGACCGGTTCTTAGAGAAAGACTATATGATGAACCACAAGCCCAAAGTGACATAATACTTTGAAATGAGAGAGAAAGATTAAGACTTAGAACCAGCCGAACCGAGTAGCGGTACACCACTAACTGCACCTACTGTTATCACTGTTTATACACCGGAATGCCATTGTAGTGGGAGGTTGTGGGACAACCATAGATATTCATAAGACTAGGAGAGTCTTCCGACTCTGGACCTAGTATACATGAAATCGATCCCTAGATCTACATGAAGGCCGTACTAGATCTAAATGTGCCTTCTTGGAGAGCAATAAGGATTATTGCTAAGAGACGAGATCATTTAGAGTACAAGCTTAGTTGATCCATTTATGGATTAAAACAAAGCATTGAGTTCGTGGTACTTGCAAAATGATGAGATAGTCCATTTTATGGATTCATCAAAAGCATAGACGAATTGTGTGTATTGGAAACGTGATGGAAGACAAGGTGGTGTTTCTCGGAGGTTTTATGTAGATGACACTCTTATCATTGGCAACAATGTAAAGATGTTATCAGACATAAAATGATGGTTGTCTAGATGAATCATTATGAAAGATAAAGGAAGAAGTTGGACATGTTCTTGAGATCTTGGATCTCTAGAAAGAACATTGTACTTTTCCTGGACATCTTACATATATGATTATGGTTCGTTTTAACATGCAAGATTCCGAGAAAGGTTCGTTACCTTTCAGAGACGGAGTGCATCTATCTAAGGATATGTGTTTTGGAACACAAAAAGAGATAGAAGCAATGAAAGCAGTTTCCTACACTTTGAGTGTGGAAAACTTAATAAATGCATTGTTGAAAACAAGAACCTGATATCGGCTATGCGGTTAGCATAGTGGGAGGATATCAAGGTAATCCTGGAAAGGAATATTCGACTGCCGTAAAAGTACTTTCGAAGTACTGTTCTAGACTACGAAGCAGACGAGTTTTTCCTTTGGATTATATTCTCTTAGATTTCTAATCGAATGAGGACTGGTGTAAGTCGATATCAGGCTATGTGTTTCACTATTAAAGGAGAAGGAGTTTTAACATGGAAGAGTGATAAGCACGATGCTTTTCGGACTTTGCCATGGGTAACCAAATAGCGGCCTCAGAGGCAACGGAAGTTTTGGTATAACTCCGGGATAATCTCTGGGACTTAGAGGTGATTCTTAATTTGCCAAAAGGCTATGTGTATAGCGGTGCAATGGCAAATGGTAAGAAATCACAAGTCCATAAGTGTAAGATAACACATAGAGCAAGTACCACCTGATACGAGTCATCGTCGAGGGAGACGACGCTGCAGTCACCAAGATAACTTCAGAGCGACAACCTAGAGTGCTCATTCACATAGTACTTCTTGGAAGTACAACTTAAGCACGTGATGAGTATGGAAGTCGGGAGTTTGGAGGAAATGACTAGACCTTAGTACAAGTGGGAGATTGTTGGAGTTGTGTACTTAATGTCTAGATTTAAGTAACGGAAACTCACGATCCATTGCCATTAATCTATTTAATTAAATAAACAATTATTTGCATTTAATTATTTATAATTAAATATATGCAAATTATAGTCCTGGATTATATACGTTGTAGTTAGTATGGTGTGCGACGTCACACAGAAGATCATACTATCGGTTACTCGTATTTAATCGAACAGTTGCTCACGACCTAGATGGACACGGACCAATCCATCGGTATAGTCGTTGTGTGAGAGAGAAAATAATCTGTCTTGATTATTTTATCACACTTGTACACTTGGTGTATTGAGCGGATCGTTGAGATTCATCGATTAGGATTGCCGGCGATAATCGATCGATTCGAGTCTCAGTGTATTTTATTCTTAATCCCCGAAACTATTGCGGGTGTGTATATTTAATATAAGTGACTTTGATTTACCAAAGGAATTAACCGATTTAATTATTGGGTTAATTACCGGTTAAGTTGGGTCACTATATTTTATATATGACATGCCGTGAATACTTGACGGGAAAGTGTATCCCGGAAGGGTTGATAATATCCCCGAGATGAGTTCATAAGGAATTATTATGTAAACCCTGCAGGTGGATTTATTCCGCATAATAATTAAGGTTGAATGGTACTAGTCTCGGATAAAAGAGATGAATAAATTAATTAGCAATAAATTAATTTTATTCATGGATATTTATATCTTAAATACACGGAATAAATAATACTACCGGAGAAATATTATTTGATATAATATGGTTTAATATTGGGAGTGCAATTAATTTTATATAGTGGAAAATAGAATTAATTAATATTGATAAGGATTAATGGACTTGAGCATTGGGCTCAATTTAATCTTCAATATTGGAAGCCCAATATTCCACCTCCTTAAGATCCCCTACGTAGCCTATAAAAGCACTACATGGTCTTCTCTATTCTCATAACTTGAAGATCACAATTCTAGAGAGAGAAGTAGAGAGGAGGATCCATGGAGTTCGGTAGATCGTCGCCCACACGACGTCCGGGCTAGTGCAAGGAATACGTGGGAAGATCTCAAGGTCGTCAAATTGAGTTCTACGTTTTTCCGAACAACGAGAACGAGGTAAATCGTAAAACCCTCTTTATGATTTTATCGTTTAATTATCGTGAAAATATCATGAACCAAGATCCGAGGGACGGAGATCCAAACCGAGGATGTGCCGGGCGATGGGGATAGAGGATCCCCGGACCGCCGCGGCTAGGAATCCACGGCAAAGGGTGGATCCCCGTGAGCACGCCGGCTGGACGCCTAGCGCCGCTCGCACGGCGCTGCCTCCGCTCACGCGGAGGGGCTGCCGCTCGCACGGCTGGACCGCCGCTCGCGCGGCGGTGGCTGGCGGCAGCTGGGGCGATCGCAAGCCACGGGTTCGACCGTGGCTGGAGGGCGATCACCCGGTGCGGGCTGGGCAAACCCCACACGGCTGTACGGGCTGAACCCTAGCGCACGTCCGGTGACGTGCGCATGCCTCGGTTGAACAGCGGCGGCTCGTGCCGCTGCTAGGGTTCGACGGGGGGCTGTCCGGGAGGGTTCGGGCGTGCTCGGCGGGCTGCCAAGGGCAGCCCTAGGCGGCTGCCGTGATCAGTCGCTAGCCCCGTGCATGGGCTCGACCGAACAGCCGCGGCTTTGCCGCGGTTAGGGTTTTGGTTGAGTCCGGATATACGCGGTGGTTCGTGGCGAGATGTTCCGGCAACCGGGAGTCGATTGGAGTTGTTGTTCCGCAATTTTACAACTCCGGATATTCGATCTCCAAAGGATTTCGGTCGGAATTAATTAGATAATTAATTTTATTTAATTTATTAATTCCGGGATATCGATTTCCAACACATCATGCAAAACATCAAGTCCAAGTACAACAGAAGAAAAGACTTGGTTGGTCATTTTCAGAAGGCTGCGTGCTCTTACACTGTACCCGAGTTCAATCGACATTTTTCAGAGCTTAGAGCAGAGAGCGAAAAATGTGCGAAGTGGTTAGAAGATATCACGTTTGAGAAATGGTCAAGAGTCTACCACCGTGTGAATAGATACGAGGTGATGACGTCTAACGCTGTGGAAGTGATAAATTCTGTGATGAAAGACGCTAAAGACTTCCCCATATGTTCCTTGATCAAGTTTATTGTGGATAAGATGGTTGAATGGTTTTGAAGACATCGTGAAGAAGCTTGGGCGTTCAACGGTGTATTGACACCGAGAAGGGAAACAACGTTGCGTGAGCGTTATGACCGTGCTCCTAAATGGGTTACCAAAAAAATAAGTACTTGGATGTACACTGTGGAGTCGACTAGATGGTGTGGGGTTGTGGATTTAGAGGCAATGACGTGTGAATGTGGTGTGTTTCAAATTGACATGATGCCGTGTGAGCATGCCATTGCCGCAGCGTGTGCCAAGGACCCGAGTCGGGCAGGACAATATGCTTATGATATGACTTCTCTTTATTTCACCCGTGAGTATATGATGCAAGCATATAAGGAGAACATTATACCTGTTCCTTCAGAAGATCAATGGACGGAGATTCCCGAATATGTCCAAAGCATGATAGTGTTGCCCCCACCGGTGAAACGAACTCCAGGACGGCCGAGGTTGGACCGCTTCACGAGTCGAATTGAGAGGTTTTCGAAGAAAAAATATCGATGTGGCAAATGTCAAGGAGAGGGTCACAATGCACAGACTTGTCCGATTCCACCCGAGTAAACACTGTTGAACTTTTATGTATTTGTGTGTGTTTTCATATATATGTTTGTGTAAATTGACTTGTGAAACATTTACTATGCAGGTTGTGAAGCGAAGAGGAGGAAGTTGTAGAAGGCCGGTGTAGCGAAGAAGAAGACGACCTGGATTTAATTTTGTGTTTTGAGACTATTATGTATCGAGACTTCGTATTTGAGACCTTATATTTGTGTTGAACTTTATTTTTCATGTTGCAAGTGCTCAAATTGTGTGTAAATGTGGTCTGAACAGGTTGGAATTACAAAAAACGGAAAAAAGTCATGTTCTGCCTTCTGCTGGGCGCCGGGCGCAGGCTTTGGCCTGCGTCAAACTTGAATCCGGGTGCAGGCCAAAGCCTGCGTCAATTTTGAATCCGGGTGCAGGCTTTGGCCTGCGTCAAACTTGATGGAGTTATATTCTAAATGTCTAGTTTAGTGACAATATGGAACTCCTTATCTGTGTTTTACACTATCTATTAATCAAACTGTCGGCGTCTTGTCTATCTTGTACTTGAATGCAATAGTCCTAGATATATACGTTGTAGACAGTATGGCGTGAGGAGACACGCGGAAGATCATACTGTCGGTTACTCGTATATTATCGAACAGAAGCTCACGACTTAGATGGACAGGGACAATCCATCGGTACGTCGTAGTGTGACTGGGTAATAGTTGGTCTTGACTATTATGTTACACTTGTACACTTGGTGTATTGAGCAGGACCACGGGAGGGCGTTCGATTTATACTAATCGACGTAATCGAACTAGACCTCAGAATTACGGATATACGAATTCTTAATCCCTATATAATTATAGGTGCGTGTGTCCAATTCTCGGTTCTTTAACTTGCCAATGAGTGAGACTATTTGATTAGTCGAGATACTCGGTAAATTGGGAATCGGAATTGTACACACGGCATGCTATAGATTATAGACAGGAAACCGTGTCCCGTTTATCGAGTTGATAACGTCCCCGAGATGAGCTCATAAAGTTTATCATGTAAACCCTGCAGGTGGATTTGTTCCACATGATAATAAGGATGAGTGGTACTAGTCTCGGATAATAAGAAACGAATTAATTTAATTATTAGTAATTAAATAAATTCGTGGACGTTCGATATCTTAAACACGGGGAAAGTCGTATATGTAATTTCGGCGGAAATATTATTGTTGAAATAATATTAAATTAATTTCGGGAATTCAGTTATTATTTTATAGTGGAGTTAATAATAATTAAAATTGAAATCGATTAATTAAGGAATTGCGTTTACGTATTCCAAGTTAATTAATATTTCAATTTAGCCCTTAATTAATTTAACCTTGGGTCCCTGGTGTAACTCTATATAAACCCCCCCCCCCCCCCCCCCCCCTTGCCTATTCTAAACCTACAGTTCGCCGCTTTTCTATTTTACTGAGAAAAATAATTGTTAACGCAAATATAATTTTTCTCTGTAAAATACATTAGTTAGCGCTGATATTTTTCTCTAACTGAGAAAAAGAATATCACGGTAGAAGAAGAAGAAAGCAGAAAAGGCAAACCCAACAGATCGTTGCCCACACAACGGTTGGAGTCGGGATCAGAGTCATACACCAGAAGCATCTAAGGTCTCAACAATCGACCGAGAGGTATGAGATCGGAACTTTCAATTCCGCATTTATTTCGATCTCGGTTTTATCTCGTTGAACGTATATGAACGTAGATCGGATTCCGGGGTCGTGGGTAGTGTTCCTCGACTACTGGGGGGTCTAGGACCTCCGGATCGGTAGTCGGATGAGGAAAAACGACCCGGAAACGAGCCCGGAACAGCAACGTCGCGTTGCTGTTCGCGGACGAACAGCGCCCGCTGGTGGGCAAACAGCGACCGCTGTTTGCAGCTCCACCAGCGACCGCTGGACTGCAATCGGCGGGCGCTGATTGGGTACAGTCCAGCTCCGTTTCGCGCGGTTGTCCTCCGGGGCGATGGCTGGGCGTGATTCGGGTCATGGGCTGTCAAGCGAACGAAGTAGTGACTTCGGATGTCGACTGGGATGGTTCGGATGTTCGAGCGATCGAACGAACGCATCCCGGAGAGTCGATTTCCAACAATTGGTATCAGAGCCGGTTATGCGTTCCTGTATTGTTTGCGAGTTTGTTTTGCAGGTAACCCGATTATTATGGTCATATGTTTATGTACTGTATGTTGTGGTTTGTTAAACTCTCGGGGTTGTCGAGATCTTTTGTTTTTATCGTTGCTTGCTTGTAATAGTTAAAACGACGGGTTGAGTCGTTTAGGTTTTCTATTTCGTTTTTCGTTTTTCCGGGTGTATAGGATCGATCAAAATGTATAGGATCGATGCCGGAAGTAGTGTAGTTTACATTTGTAATGTTGCTGCTGCTTGGTGGATCGAGACAAGATCGAAAGACGGACAAACGAGGGTCGAGGAGTCGAACCCGAGGCTACTGTGCACAAACGGCGCCCGCTGGAGGGCAAACGGCGGTCGCCGTTTGCAGTTCCTCCAGCGACCGCTGTTTCTCAAACGGCGGGCGCTGTTTGAGGTTTGGCAGCAGCGGCTCGGGGGTTCGACGGACATCACGGATCGCTTGTCGAGGGCCCGGGACGATACTCCAGTGGGAGGGGTTCGTCTCTTGGTCCTTAGACGAGTCGGTGATGGACCGAGACCGAGACGAGCAACGAGACGAAGATCCGAGAAGACGTGCATCGAAGATTTTAAAGGCCATAATAATCGGGCCACGTTAAATGCTTTTTGTGTGTTTACGTGCGTTTTATTATGCTTTAATTTATATGCATGTGAATGTTATCCCTTTCGTAAAAACTAAGTGGGAGAGGGATTGGAAACAATCCCGCGGTCTCCATTCTCTGTTTTGATGGTGATGTGTGTCGCTTACGAGTTGGCTTTAGTGTCATCCTCCCTATCGGATAAAGTTGACACACGGATATCACTGGATCAAAATTCGAATTCAATTCCATTTATAGAATTGAACTCTTAAGTTTTTTCAAAGCAATGCCTAATCTGTCTTTCAAAGACTAATTTCAACTCGACTCATTCTCACCCCGGGGAGTGGAATGGAGCCAAAGCGCTTGGTTATGTAGATGACACAGATTAGAGACATTCGAGTCATTTGATGACTAGATCGATTGTCTGGTTGGCTCCCTCACTTTGTGAGAGATAGGGCTCAATTGCATGATTGATCGCTGGTTAGAAACTTCGAGTTTCACTTACGAGATATCAAGCTTTGATTAACGAAATTGTGAAATTTAATAAATGGAATTCAATTAACAAAGTTGTTTGTTTAGTAAACGTCCAAACTATCGTGGCTTACTAGACGGAAACGGAACTTTGGGTTAATTGAGGCTCGACAGTTATAGGAAATCGTAAAGGGACCGCATGTCAACGTAAACGTCCACACTAACGTGGCTTGCGGTGGGCGTGTAGTTTCCGAGCGGTTAACTTAGTACTGAGAAATGGTATACACTTAGGTACGCTTTACAGTATCCTCCCCATCGGAGTCACTGCTGTAATGATGTACGACCGAAGTAAAAGTCCAGTTATAAAATCATTTGGACTAGTATACGTCCACATGAACGTGGCATGCTAGTCTGATGGGATTTTAGGATTGATTGGTAGATTTAATGATATTAATTAATGGAGTTAATATCGAATTAAATTTGACAGTTTGATTTGTCTCTTTTATAGATATGGCACTCAACCCGCTATCCATGATACTAAAAGAGAACAAACTCACTGGTCCGAACTATATTGACTGGAAACGAAACTTGGACATTGTCCTGACTGCTGAGGAGTACAAATATGTACTCCATGAGGATTGTCCTGATGAACCTATTGACACCTCCACTCCTGAGGAAAAGGAAGCTCATCGGAAGTGGGTCAAGGCTAATCAGATGGCGCGGTGCTACATTTTGGCTTCTATGTCAAATGTGCTGCAACATCAGCATGAAGCCATGACCACTGCCTATGATATGATGCTTAACCTCAAGGAGATGTTTGGTAGTCAGGATAGGGCAGCCAGGCAAGATGCCATGAGGCAACTCATGACGGCCACTATGTCCGAAGGAACGCCCGTGAGGGATCACGTTCTTAGGATGATAGGCTATCTGAATGAGATAGAGATTATGGGAGGATCTATCGATGGGGAAACCCAGATCGACATAGTGCTCCAGTCTCTGCCTAAGAGTTTTGAGCAGTTCCGCCTGAACTATAACATGAACAAGAGGTTATATACGTTGGCGGAACTCCTGACTGAACTCCAGGCGGCAGAGGGAATCTTTAAGAAGTCTCAGGCACTTGTGGCTGTGAAACTTCCTGGCCCTCCGGGAGCTAAGAGGAAGAAGAAGCAAGGACGGAAACCCAGTGGACCCAGAATTGGTGGACCACAGAATGGAGTGAACAAGCCCAAGGGCAAGTGTTTCCGTTGCAAGCAGTCTGGACATTGGAAGTCTAATTGTCCTCTCAGACAAGGAGGTATGAACTTTTCCTTAGTCACTGAAACATGTTTAGCGGTGTTATCCACCGGTACCTGGTGTGTGGATACGGGAGCCACTGATCATGTCTGCAATTCTTTGCAGGGGTTCCAGGAAACCCGGCGGCTTAGAGAGGGAGAGATCACCATCTACATGGGCAATGCTACGAAAGTGGCGGCAGTTGCAGTGGGAGATGTTCATTTATCTTTTAATAATAAAGTTTTAGTATTGAATGATTGTCTTTATGTACCGAACTTTAGAAAGAACCTTGTTTCGGTTTCTAAGTTGGTTTTGAATAAATATTCTGTTTCTTTTGATAGTTCTGTCATAATAAAAAAGAATGGTGAGTATATCTGTTCTGGTACATTGATAGGCAACTTATATATACTGAACCCTGATTATTCCACGATGCAACGAGTAGAGTCTTTTAACACATCTAGTACCAATAAGAGAAAGGAGCCTTCTAGAATGAATCAAAAGTACTTGTGGCATCTTAGGCTAGGTCATATTAACTTGGGTAGGATTCAAAGGTTGATAACTGATGGAATACTCAGTGGTGTGAAAGATGAGGACTTTCCAACCTGCGAATCATGCCTGGAAGGAAAAATGACCAAGCGACCCTTTAGTGATAAGGGGTATAGATCCAAGGAAGTACTGGAATTGATTCACTCTGATTTGTGCGGGCCTTTATCTGTCCAAGCGAGAGGAGGTTATGAGTATTTCGTAACCTTCACTGATGATTACTCAAGGTACGGTTTTATATACCTGATGCGCCGCAAGAGCGAGTGCTTTGACAAGTTCAAGGAGTACAAAGCTCTTGTGGAGAACCTTCATGGTAAAACCATAAAGACTCTACGATCTGATCGTGGAGGAGAGTACCTCTCGGGAGAGTTTAAGGCGTACTTATTAGAGAATGGGATTGACTCCCAGATGACTGCACCATACACGCCCCAGCAGAATGGTGTAGCAGAAAGAAGGAATAGGACTCTTATGGAAATGGTAAGATCTATGATGAGTTATTCAGACCTACCAGTTTCGTTCTGGGGATATGCCTTGGAAACAGCGGCGTATATCCTGAACTTAGTTCCTTCTAAATCAGTCCCTAAGACGCCCTCGGAATTGTGGACCGGGCGAAAGCCAAATTTGAAACACATTCGGATCTGGGGTTGTCCAGCACATGTGCTGAAGCATGGGGCTGATAAGTTGGAATCTCGTTCAGATATTCGGTTGTTTATAGGATATCCTAGAGGAACGAAAGGTGGTCTATTTTATAGTCCTAAAGACCAGAAGATCGTTGTTAGCACCAACGCTCGGTTCTTAGAAGAGGATTATATAATGGACCACAAGCCCAAGAGTGAGATAATACTTAACGAACTGAGAGGGAACGATCAAGGCTTAGATCCAACCGAACCGGGTGATACGCCACCACAGTCTGCACCTGTAGTTACTGAGGTTACACCGGAGCCTCGTCGTAGTGGGAGGGTTGTTCGACAACCCGATAGGTTCATGTTTATAGGTGAGTCTTCGGACTTATTACCTGGAGAACATGAAGCCGATCCCTGGACCTATGGCGAGGCGCTTAAAGATCAAGATGCTCAGTCTTGGCAAAAGGCGATGAAATCTGAGATTGAATCAATGGATTCAAATCAGGTCTGGAATCTTGTTGCACCGCCCAAAGGTGTAAAAGCCATTGGTTGCAAGTGGGTGTACAAGAGGAAAAGAGGGTCTGACGGGAAGGTTGAAACCTTCAAGGCTAGGCTTGTTGCGAAGGGGTATACTCAGAAAGAAGGGATCGATTATGAGGAAACCTTTTCGCCGGTAGCTATGCTAAAGTCGATCCGGATTCTTTTGTCTATAGCAGCTCATATGGATTATGAGGTGTGGCAAATGGACGTCAAGACAGCATTCTTGAATGGGAATCTTGACGAGACCATTTACATGAGACAGCCAGAGGGTTTCATTAAGAAAGGCCAAGAGCATCTAGTGTGTAAGCTAAACCGATCCATTTATGGATTGAAGCAAGCTTCTAGATCTTGGAACATGCGGTTTGATGAGGTTATCCAGTCTTATGGATTCATTCAAAGCATGGACGAGTCGTGTGTATACCGGAGAAGTGACGGAAACAGTGTGGCGTTTCTCGTGCTTTATGTAGACGACATCCTTCTAATTGGCAACAATGTGAAGATGTTGTCGGACATAAAGGGATGGTTGTCCAAGCAATTCGATATGAAAGACTTAGGACAAGTTGGGCATGTTCTTGGGATCAAGGTTATAAGGGATCGCCGGAAAAGAACATTAAGCTTGTCCCAGGCTTCATATATTGATACGATTCTGGCTCGTTTCAACATGCAGAATTCCAAGAGAGGTGCTCAACCTTTCTGCCATGGAATTCATCTATCTAAAGACATGTGTCCCAAAACACAAAAGGAGATAGATTACATGAAGAAGGTTCCTTATGCTTCGGCAGTAGGAAGTCTAATGTATGCCATGTTGTGCACGAGACCTGATATCTGCTATGCCGTGGGCATGGTAGCTAGATATCAGAGTAACCCTGGACAGGGTCACTGGACTGCTGTAAAGAACATACTTAAGTACCTGCGAAGGACTAGGAATTATGTTCTGAGTTACAAAGCGTCCGAATTGATTCCTATTGGTTACACAGACTCGGATTTCCAATCTGATAAGGATCAGCGAAAGTCTACATCAGGCTATGTGTTCACATTGGGAGGTGGAGCAGTCTCATGGAAGAGTGTTAAGCAGAAATGCATTTCGGACTCTACCATGGAAGCCGAATATGTAGCAGCCTCTGAGGCAGCTAAAGAATCGGTGTGGCTCCGGAACTTCCTTATGGACTTGGATGTGGTTCCTAAGATGCCTAGAGCTATCACAATTTATTGTGACAATAGCGGTGCAGTGGCTAATGCAAAGGAACCACGAGCCCACAATGCGAGTAAACACATAGATCGCAAGTACCACCTGATTAGAGACATCGTCAGGAGGGGCGATGCGGTTGTCACCAAGATTGCATCAGCGGATAACCTGGCTGACCCCTTTACGAAGGCACTTCCAGCGGAAGCGTTCAAGAGACACGTGAAGGGGATGGGTATCGGATGTATGGTAGAGGGCAACTAGAGATTTAGTATAAGTGGGAGATTGATGGAGTTATATTCTAAATGTCTAGTTTAGTGACAATATGGAACTCCTTATCTGTGTTTTACACTATCTATTAATCAAACTGTCGGCGTCTTGTCTATCTTGTACTTGAATGCAATAGTCCTAGATATATACGTTGTAGACAGTATGGCGTGAGGAGACACGCGGAAGATCATACTGTCGGTTACTCGTATATTATCGAACAGAAGCTCACGACTTAGATGGACAGGGACAATCCATCGGTACGTCGTAGTGTGACTGGGTAATAGTTGGTCTTGACTATTATGTTACACTTGTACACTTGGTGTATTGAGCAGGACCACGGGAGGGCGTTCGATTTATACTAATCGACGTAATCGAACTAGACCTCAGAATTACGGATATACGAATTCTTAATCCCTATATAATTATAGGTGCGTGTGTCCAATTCTCGGTTCTTTAACTTGCCAATGAGTGAGACTATTTGATTAGTCGAGATACTCGGTAAATTGGGAATCGGAATTGTACACACGGCATGCTATAGATTATAGACAGGAAACCGTGTCCCGTTTATCGAGTTGATAACGTCCCCGAGATGAGCTCATAAAGTTTATCATGTAAACCCTGCAGGTGGATTTGTTCCACATGATAATAAGGATGAGTGGTACTAGTCTCGGATAATAAGAAACGAATTAATTTAATTATTAGTAATTAAATAAATTCGTGGACGTTCGATATCTTAAACACGGGGAAAGTCGTATATGTAATTTCGGCGGAAATATTATTGTTGAAATAATATTAAATTAATTTCGGGAATTCAGTTATTATTTTATAGTGGAGTTAATAATAATTAAAATTGAAATCGATTAATTAAGGAATTGCGTTTACGTATTCCAAGTTAATTAATATTTCAATTTAGCCCTTAATTAATTTAACCTTGGGTCCCTGGTGTAACTCTATATAAACCCCCCCCCCCCCCCCCTTGCCTATTCTAAACCTACAGTTCGCCGCTTTTCTATTTTACTGAGAAAAATAATTGTTAACGCAAATATAATTTTTCTCTGTAAAATACATTAGTTAGCGCTGATATTTTTCTCTAACTGAGAAAAAGAATATCACGGTAGAAGAAGAAGAAAGCAGAAAAGGCAAACCCAACAGATCGTTGCCCACACAACGGTTGGAGTCGGGATCAGAGTCATACACCAGAAGCATCTAAGGTCTCAACAATCGACCGAGAGGTATGAGATCGGAACTTTCAATTCCGCATTTATTTCGATCTCGGTTTTATCTCGTTGAACGTATATGAACGTAGATCGGATTCCGGGGTCGTGGGTAGTGTTCCTCGACTACTGGGGGGTCTAGGACCTCCGGATCGGTAGTCGGATGAGGAAAAACGACCCGGAAACGAGCCCGGAACAGCAACGTCGCGTTGCTGTTCGCGGACGAACAGCGCCCGCTGGTGGGCAAACAGCGACCGCTGTTTGCAGCTCCACCAGCGACCGCTGGACTGCAATCGGCGGGCGCTGATTGGGTACAGTCCAGCTCCGTTTCGCGCGGTTGTCCTCCGGGGCGATGGCTGGGCGTGATTCGGGTCATGGGCTGTCAAGCGAACGAAGTAGTGACTTCGGATGTCGACTGGGATGGTTCGGATGTTCGAGCGATCGAACGAACGCATCCCGGAGAGTCGATTTCCAACAAAACTTGAATCCGGGTGCAGGCCAAAACCTGCGTCAATTTTGAATCCGGGTGCAGGCTTTGGCCTGCGTCAAACTTGAATTCGGGTGCAGGCCAAGGCCTGCGTCAATTTTGAATCCGGGTGCAGGCTTTGGCCTGCGTCAAACTTGAATCCGGGTGCAGGCCAAAGCCTGCGTCAATTTCGAAGTTGGGTGCAGGCTTTGGCCTGCGCACCTGCGCCTTTGACAGTTGGGTCTCGATGCGGTTTTCGTTATTTTTCGACTACCTCGTGGATAATTGATGTAATTTGAACCGTTGGATCATCTTAAAATGTAGTTTTACATGTCCCGTGAAATTTTCGTGAAAAAATAATCTCCGGAAGTGTTCGATTCGATAGTGTCGAAAAAATCGACAAATTCTCGACACTACCGATTCGAGCACTTCCGGACATTATTTTTTCACGAAAATTGGACGGGACACGTAAAATTACATTTTAAGATGATCCAACGGTTCAAAAAAACTAAATCACATTTTAATGTTTGATCATACATTGAATATCATAAACTTAACTCAAACTATAACAGTTAAACTTAAACCTTAGAAGTAATAAGTGACCAAAACACTAAATACTTATACCCGTGGATAATTAGTGTGATTTGCACCGTTGGATCATCTTAAAATGTAGTTTTACGTGTCCCGTCCAATTTTCGTGAAAAAATTATGTCCGGAAGTGCTCGAATCGGTAGTGTCGAGAATTTGTCGATTTTTTCGACACTATCGAATCGAGCACTTCCGGAGATTATTTTTTCACGAAAATTGCACGGGACATGTAAAACTACATTTTAAGATGATACAACGGTTCAAATTTATATCAATTATCCACGAGGTAGTCGAAAAATAACGAAAACCGCATCGAGACCCAACTGTCAAAGGCGCAGGTGCGCAAGCCAAAGCCTGCACCCAGCTTACAATCTGACGCAGGCTTTGGCCTGCACCCGGATTCAAGTTTGACGCAGGCCAAAGCCTGCACCCGGATTCAAGTTTGACGCAGGCTTTGGCCTGCGTCAGATTGTAAGCCGGGTGCAGGCTTTGGCCTGCGCACCTGCGCCTTTGACAGTTGGGTCTCGATGCGGTTTTCGCTATTTTTCGACTACCTCATGGATAATTGATGTAATTTGAACCGTTGGATCATCTTAAAATGTAGTTTTACATGTCCCGTGCAATTTTCGTGAAAAAATAATCTCCGGAAGTGCTCGATTCGATAGTGTCGAAAAAATCGACAAATTCTCGACACTACCGATTCGAGCACTTCCGGACATAATTTTTTCACGAAAATTGGACGGGACACGTAAAACTACATTTTAAGATGATCCAACGGTGAAAATCACACTAATTATCCACGGGTATAAGTATTTAGTGTTTTGGTCACTTATTACTTCTAAGGTTTAAGTTTAAATGTTATAGTTTGAGTTGAGTTTATGATATTCAATGTATGATCAAACATTAAAATGTGATTTAGTTTTTTTGAACCATTGGATCATCTTAAAATGTAATTTTACGTGTCCCGTCCAATTTTCGTGAAAAAATAATGTCCGGAAGTGCTCGAATCGGTAGTGTCGAGAATTTGTCGATTTTTTCGACACTATCGAATCGACCACTTCCGGAGATTATTTTTTCACGAAAATTGCACGGGACATGTAAAACTACATTTTAAGATGATCCAACGGTTCAAATTATATCAATTATCCACGAGGTAGTCGAAAAATAACGAAAACCGCATCGAGACCCAACTGTCAAAGGCGCAGGTGCGCAGGCCAAAGCCTGCACCCAACTTCGAAATTGACGCAGGCTTTGGCCTGCACCCGGATTCAAGTTTGACGTAGGCCAAAGCCTGCACCCAGCTTCGAGTTTGACGCAGGCTTTGGCATGCACCCGGATTCAAGTTTGACGCAGGCCAAAGCCTGCACCCGGATTCAAAATTGACGCAGGCTTTGGCCTGCACCCGGATTCAAAATTGACGCAGGCTTTGGCCTGCACCCGGATTCAAGTTTGACGCAGGCCAAAGCCTGCGCCCGTCGCCCAGCAGAAGGCAGAACATGACTTTTTTCCGTTTTTGTAATTCCAACCTTTTCAGACCACATTTACACACAATTTGAGCACTTGCAACATGAAAAATAAAGTTCAACACAAATACAAGGTCTGCTGGAAATCGATATCCCGGGGTATCAAAAATTGCGGAACCGATAACCCCGACCGAAATCCCATCGCCGGAAACCGATCACGAACATCACGGTATCCGGAGCTCAACCGGAGAATCGCCGCGGGATGAACCCGCGGCCGAAACCCTAGCCGAGCCCCACCGCGGGGCTCGCGATCGCGTTCGATCGCGTGGGGCTGCCTAGCAGCCCCCGGCGGTGAGTCCGGCGACTCACCGCCACCACCGACCGGGGAGGGAGCGCCCAGCCGCGGCGCGAAGCCGCGGCAGCCCCCAGCGATCGACCCTAGGTCGATCGCTCGCCCCGGCGTCCAGCCGGGGCTCCCCTCGCGTAGCCGCTCCCGGCGGTCGAAGCCCTAGGGCTCGACCGCCACCCCCTCGGCTCCCAGCCGAGGGTTCGTCTTGAACGTTCGCCGGGGATCTCGAATCCCCGTCCCCGAAGTTCATCGTTTTCCCGGATCGTGCGTTCATGTATGTATCACAATCAATTCACATAAAATCATAGAAGGGAGTAGATGATTTTACCTTTTAATTCGTTGTGCGGAGAAACGAATTTATGTTTGATGACCTTACGATCTTCCCACGTATTCCTTGCACTAGCTTGAACGTCGGGTGGGCGACGATCTTCCAAGCTTATGGATCCTCTTCAACTCTCTAGAATATCAAGTATGATAATCTTGTCTTATGAAAAAGTGAAGACCATGTAGTGCTTTTATAGGCTACGTAGGGGATCTAAAGGAGGTGGAATATTGGGCTTCCAATATTAATGATTAAATTGAGCCCAAGCCCAAATCTATTAATCTCCCATTAATATTAATTAATTTATTTTCCACTATATAAATTAATTGTACTCCCAATATTAAACTATATTATATCAAATAATATTTCTCCGGTAGTATTATTTATTCCGTGTATTTAAGATTTAAATATCCATGAATAAAATTAATTTATTGCTAATTAATTTATTCATCTCTTTAATCCGAGACTAGTACCATTCAACCTTAATTATTGTGCGGAACGAATCCACTCATGAGGTTTACACAATAATTCCTTATGAACTCATCTCGGGGATATTATCAACCCTTCCGGGATACACTTTCCCGTCAAGTATTCACGGCATGCCATATATAAAATATAGTGACCCAACTTAACCGGTAATTAACCCAATAATTAAATCGGTTAATTCATTTGGAAAATCAAAGTCACATATATTAAATATATACACCCGCAATAGTATCGGGGATTAAGAATAAAATACTCTGAGACTTGAATCGATTATCTCAAGGCAATCCTAATCGATAAATCTCAAGCGATCCGCCCAATACACCAAGTGTACAAGTGTGATAAAATAATTAAGACAAATTATTTTCTCTCTCACACAACGACTATACCGATGGATTGGTCCGTGTCCATCTAGGTCGTGAGCAACCGTTCGATTAAATACGAGTAACCGATAGTATGATCTTCTGTGTGACGTCGCACACCATACTAACTACAACGTATATAATCCAAGACTATATTTTGCATATATTTAATTATCAATAATTAAATGCAAACAATTGTTTATTAATTTAATAGATTAAATGCTATGACCGGGAGTTTACCGTTACTTAAATCTAGACATTAAGTACACAACTCCAACAATCTCCCACTTGTACTAAGGTCTAGTCATTTCCTCCAAACTCCCGACTCCCATACTCATCACGTGCTTAGAGTTGTACTTCCAAGAAGTACTGTGTGAATGAGCATTCTAGGTTGCCGCTCTGAAGTTATCTTGGTGACTACTGCGTCGTCTCCCTCGACGATGACTCGTATCAGATGGTACTTGCTCTATGTGTTACCATCACTTTTGACTTATGACTTCTTCCAGTTTACCGTGCACCGCTATCCAATAGCCTTTGGTAAACTAAGAGTAATATCCAAGTCAAGAGGTTATCCCGGAACCTAACCAAAACTTCCGCTGCCTCTGAGGCTGCTTATTCGGTTATTAAAGAGTCTGAGAAGCGTCCTGCTTATCACTCTTTCACTTCATGGTTCCACCTCTTTCTAAAAATGAACACATAGTCTGATATCGACTTGCACTGGTCCTCCTCTGATTTAAGATCTGAGAACTTGTAATCAAAGAAGATTTCGTCTTGCTCAATAATCCAGTACTTCGCAAGTACTATTACAGCATCCGAAAATCTCTTGTCTAGATTACCTTGATATCCTCCCACTACGCAAACCGCATAGTTGATATCAGGTTCTTGTTTTACAACATTGCATCTATAAAGCTTTCCATACTTGAAGTATAGGAAACTGCTTTGTCCTTATCTATCTCCTTCATGTGTTCCAACACATACCCTTTAGATAGATGTATATTCTGTCTCTGAAAGGCAATAACCTTTCTCAGAAGTATGCATGTTTAAAACAAACCTTAATCGTATAAGATATCTAGGAGAAGTACAATGTTCTTATCCTTAGATCGAAAGATCTCAAGAACATGCTCTAACTTCTACTCAATCTTATATCTCGATTCATTTAGACAACCATTATCTTATGTCTGACAACATTTTCTACATCGTTGCCAATGATGAAATTGTCATCTACAAAAAATCTCCGAGAAACACCACCTTGTTTCTATTACATCTCCAATACACCTATCGTCTATGCCTTTTGATGAATCCATCAAATGGATCATCAATTCGCAAGTTCCACGATTTATAGCTTTGTTTCAATCCATAAATGGATTTACTAAGCTTGTACTCTAAATGATCTTGCCTCTTAACAATAATCCTTATTGTTTTCTAAGCAGGCACATTTAGATATAGTACTGCCTTCGTGCAGAGCTAGGGATCGATTTCATCTTTACTAGATCCAGAGTCCGAAACTCTTCTAGTCTTATGAACATCTCTGGTTGTTCAACAACCTCCCACTGCAACGGCGTTCCGGTGTATAACAGTAATAACAGTAGGTGCAGTGTGTGGTGTACTACTACTCGGTTTGGCTGGTTCCTAGTCTTTGTCCTTTTTCTCATTCTAAGGTTTTAAATCAGTTCGGGCTTTGTGGTTCTTCTAATAGTCTTTCTCTAAGAACCGGGCGTTACACGTCCTTCTAGTTCATAGTACTATAGAACACACAATACTTTGTTCATCTAGGATATCCTACAACCATATTGAATATGCCGTTGTCTCCAGGAATATCCATAGAACATAGGTAGTTCCGAACAACTTGTTCTTTCACTATTAGAATTCTATTTCTCACTGACTCACCATCTCTACACGTAAGTGTATGGTGTAGTTATTTGAGACTTAATCTCAATCTTTGATTATGCTATGTGTTATGTGGTAGCCTCCGCGACTAAGTCGCAGGCTTCCAATGGATATACTTTGAAGGTTCCCCATAATTGCTTTGTGACTAAAACACTTCGCTTTTATGGCACATCAAGCATTCTAATCCATCTTTGAGTATTCTTAAAAGAACTACTCACACCTTGCACATATCATTGATCATTCTCAATACTTGTCCGAATTCTATCTTTTACCGAAAGGTATGCTTAGTTGTATTATCTTCCAAACTTGATTCTTAGGTCGGAAGGTCCATTCCTTCAACTATAATTGATCAAATCAATTTCAACCTTTTGAATCTTATTTGAATAAATACTACTAAGTATAAGAATTCACAAGTATAATGATCTAACAAGAAATATATCTAAATAGTAAAACAAGTTATAGAACGGTTTGTTGCATCGTGGTAGACTAAGGATTCATCATTCACATATTGCTATCTAATGTACCAGAATAGATAATACCCATTATTTCTTATCAAAATCATCACCATGATTAAAGAAATAAAATATCCATTCATAAATAATAGAAATCCAGAACAAAAGTTCTTTCTAAAATAAAGGGTACATAATGCAATAAACTTGAAATGAAATCCTATTTAACTACTAAAGCAGATAAATGTCTTCCACTGCAACAGCTGCCTCCTCTACAGCTTTGCCTTGACTATTCCTCCATTTCCAAGTCTTTGGGTTTCCTGGTGTCCCTGCATTTTAAATGCATACATACCGTCAGTGGATCCATATCTACCAACCAGGTTTCTGGTAGATAACACAGCTGACTATGTTTTAAAGACTAAGGAGAGAATCTCATACCTTCTCTAGGAGAAAATAAAGACTTCCAGTCCCCAGATAACTTTCTTTGAGAATGACTGCCCGAAGGCTTTCTCACCCTATTCCGTGGTCCAGGTGCAGGACTACAGGGCTTCTTTGTCTGCTTCTCCATTCCTTGGTCTATGCCCTTAGGTTCGAAACCTTTGGCTTTGGCCATAAGAGCTTGCGATTGTCTCAACCCATCCAAAAGGTCCAGCATCTCGAAAACGTGTTCAAGCGTTTCCTCGAAGCGACTGACCTTTATGAGTATCCTCATCGCCTCTTTTCTAACCTTCTCGTTGTCTCTAAACATGAGCTTGAGTTTCAGCATGATATCATGATTGGTGGTTAATGCAAAAGCACTGTCCCACTTTTCAAAATCAGCTGTTTCCTCAATAGTTGAGACACGTGTTGGTTCAGGAGGACAAAGTTCACTGAGTACTAATTTGTACTCAGCAACAGTCTGGGAAATGTCTAACTCTTTATTCCATCCAACACAGTATGGAACTAGTGCGTTGAATTCCTTGAGTATCACAGAAAGTGGGTTCATAGCTATTCTCTAAACCTATAAGCACATTTAAACAAACAATCAATTTAATATCCGATATTATCTCCCTCAAATAATATCATTAAATTACTAATCACATCTAAAATCCCATCAGATATGGCAAGCCACGATAGTGTGGACGTTTACCTATCCAAATGATTTCGTAATTAGATTTGCTTCGGTCGTACATCACTATAGCGTTACTTCGATGGGAAGAATACTATAGAGCGTACCTAAGTGTAAACCATTACTCAGTACTAAGAAGTTTGTTTAAGATTCGCATGTTACCGCAAGCCACGATAGTGTGGACGTTTACGTTAACGTACGTTTCCTTCACTCCCTTCTATAACTGTCTACATCAATCGTTCCAAAATCCCATTCAATGCAGCAAGCCACGATAGTGTGGACGTTTACTACACCAAAAGACTTTTACAATTGACATCCAATTACTTGAAGCATTCGATTTTGTAAATCAAGACGCGGAGAATCATAAGTGAAACTCGAAGTTTCTAACCAGTGATTCACCATGCGAACAACCCTATCTCTCATTAGATGAGGGAGCCGAGCAGACAAACGATCCATCTTCAAAAGAATGGTACGAATGTCTCTAATTTGTGTCATCCACATGACCAAGTGGCTTTGGCTCCATTCCACTCCCCGGGGTGAGAATGAGTCGACTTGAAGTCAGTTTCAGAAAGACAAATTAGGCATTGTTTGATAAACTTAATCAATGTTTCTTGTAAAAGGAATTACAAGAATTCTCCTCCAATGACATATCTATATGAACTTCGAAAGCTCATAAATGTCACCAAGAGAACAGTAATGGAGACCATGGGAATGTTTCCATCCCCGCTCCCACTTAGCTTTTTTATAACAAAGGGATACGCTATCTAATGCATAATTAAACACATAAGCATGCATACAAGTAATAAAGCACATATCACATAGTCAAAATAATGCTAGAAAATTATTTTCCGACTATCATGGCTTTATTCCATCTCCGTATGCGTCTTCTAGTCTTCAATCTTCGTTCTTGAATGCTCCATGTGACGAGAATATTAATCCCAATATTTAAATCTATTTATTTTTAATAAATCCAAAAGATACTTAATTCGAAAATTAAGTCAATCGAATAAATCAAAAATAAAATTAAATATTATTAATATTTTTATTTATTTATTTTCCCATCTAATTCTATTAAATCTCTAGAATAATCTATTCAAGTGAAACTTGGAATATTCTAGAAGACTTCTATAATAGAATAAGGAAATAAAATAAATTAGGACTCTTCTACTTTCCAAGATTAATTAATTTCCATGTCCATGAAAATTCCCATAAAATAGGAATAATCAAATAGAAATAAATTAATTCATTTATTAATTATTTTCCCATCTAATTCTATTAAATCTCTAGATTCCTATTCCAAGTAGAACTTGGAATATTCTAGAAGACTTCCATAATAGAATAAGGAAATAAATAATATTAATTAATTCTTTTTCTATCTCCATGAGAGTTCCCAAACTTAGGAATACTCAAAATAGGAAAACTTGAATTAATTAGGAAAGTGAATCTACGTAGGAGTAGCATGGGTTGGGGATCCCCACACCACCCCCACCGTCGACCACCACCATCGCCGGGCACCACCGCCGCCGCCCCCTAGCCACGCGCCACCACCACCGGTGGCCGGCGTGGCCGGAAACCCTAGCGGGCAGCCCCTTGGCGTGGGGTCGATCGATCCTCATGGGGATCGATCATGGGGATGATCGACCCCCCCGGTTTTTCGTCCTCTTCGTCTTCTTCGTCACATGAGTTCTCCGGCGGTCGTCTCGGCATCGATCCAACGTAAAAAAATTACAAGACCGGGGAGGGAGCGCCCAGCCGCGGCGCGAAGCCGCGGCAGCCCCCAGCGATCGACCCTAGGTCGATCGCTCGCCCCGGCGTCCAGCCGGGGCTCCCCTCGCGTAGCCGCTCCCGGCGGTCGAAGCCCTAGGGCTCGACCGCCACCCCCTCGGCTCCCAGCCGAGGGTTCGTCTTGAACGTTCGCCGGGGATCTCGAATCCCCGTCCCCGAAGTTCATCGTTTTCCCAGATCGTGCGTTCATGTATGTATCACAATCAATTCACATAAAATCATAGAAGGGAGTAGATGATTTTACCTTTTAATTCGTTGTGCGGAGAAACGAATTTAAGTTTGATGACCTTACGATCTTCCCACGTATTCCTTGCACTAGCTTGAACGTCGGGTGGGCGACGATCTTCCAAGCTTATGGATCCTCTTCAACTCTCTAGAATATCAAGTATGATAATCTTGTCTTATGAAAAAGTGAAGACCATGTAGTGCTTTTATAGGCTACGTAGGGGATCTAAAGGAGGTGGAATATTGGGCTTCCAATATTAATGATTAAATTTAGCCCAAGCCCAAATCTATTAATCTCCCATTAATATTAATTAATTTATTTTCCACTATATAAATTAATTGCACTCCCAATATTAAACCATATTATATCAAATAATATTTCTCCGGTAGTATTATTTATTCCGTGTATTTAAGATTTAAATATCCATGAATAAAATTAATTTATTGCTAATTAATTTATTCATCTCTTTAATCCGAGACTAGTACCATTCAACCTTAATTATTGTGCGGAACGAATCCACTCATGAGGTTTACACAATAATTCCTTATGAACTCATCTCGGGGATATTATCAACCCTTCCGGGATACACTTTCCCGTCAAGTATTCACGGCATGCCATATATAAAATATAGTGACCCAACTTAACCGGTAATTAACCCAATAATTAAATCGGTTAATTCCTTTGGAAAATCAAAGTCACATATATTAAATATACACACCTGCAATAGTATCGGGGATTAAGAATAAAATACTCTGAGACTTGAATCGATTATCTCAAGGCAATCCTAATCGATAAATCTCAAGCGATCCGCCCAATACACCAAGTGTACAAGTGTGATAAAATAATTAAGACAAATTATTTTCTCTCTCACACAACGACTATACCGATGGATTGGTCCGTGTCCATCTAGGTCGTGAGCAACTGTTCGATTAAATACGAGTAACCGATAGTATGATCTTCTGTGTGACGTCGCACACCATACTAACTACAACGTATATAATCCAGGACTATATTTTGCATATATTTAATTATCAATAATTAAATGCAAACAATTGTTTATTAATCTAATAGATTAAATGCTATGACCGGGAGTTTACCGTTACTTAAATCTAGACATTAAGTACACAACTCCAACAAGGTCTAAAAGCCTCAAATACAAAGTCTAATAGTCTAAAACCGGGCAAATCTCCACGTCATGACCCTCTTTGTGACAGATATCGCACGTGGGAGGCGGACCTTCGTGAATAGCACTCTGCTCATAAACTTGTGCTGCACATCTCCATCTGAACTCATCTACGGTCTCCTTCTTCTTCCACTGGTCTGTGAAAATTCTGTCAGTGATAATGGATATCATCTGCATCAGAGCGTAATTACCGGATCGACGTGAAAAATCTTGGCGATAAAGATCACTCGGCCTCGCAAATGCAATATCCCACTCTTTTTTCTTTGTCGGCAGTCCAGCTTGGACGCACATTTCATGCATCCAATACTTCATTGGAAGTAACGCAGCGATTCTCTGATTGCGCACAACGTCTTTGTGAGAATGTAGAGCCGTGTCATACACCTTAATAATTTCCCTCTCAAGGTTCAATGTGCATGTCAACCACTGCGATCCAACATTCGCAATGAAGAGAACCTGAAAACAAATAATAGGTCATACTTTCAAAGTTAAGAGTTGAAAATACGACTAAATGAACTTACATATGTGAGGCCAGCCCACGGCTTCGGTTTCCATCCATGCGTACCGTTGGCCATGCATTCAATGCATTTTTGCAAATCTTGAAGCGGAATAGGTTCGAAATACTGAGGATTAAATCGCCCAGCATCCCACACAGCTTGCATTCTTTGCTGTAAATTAAGGTTCAAAATTAATACATGTTGAAACGACTTTTTGGAATTGCACTAGTATTTTTCACTACTTACAAAGAATGTGCAAGGCACGATAGTGTACTTGTTCTTCATTCGCGCACTTATTATTGATGTTATGTACTCGAAGTTGTTGTGATAAATTCCAACAACTGCATCAAGTTGCTGCAAAAAAACCAATTATCGCGTAAATAATTAGTCTTTAACTATACACCATAATATTTTTAACAATACTTACCCAAATATTCATATCGGACTCTCCTGCACTCATCTCCTCGAACCAATACCGATCCACCAGCCATTTGAGACCAACATCGCGCCTGCATAATTTGGATTAATATGACGCTACTGGTAGAAAACATTGTCAAACTTAAAAGGATAGAGAACTAACATCGCGTTGTCATTCCAGTCCGCCAAAAAATCTCTAAACACATCCCACGTGGGCCTTTCTGGTCTCCCGAACTTGGGGGGCACGTTGTACGGTGATCTCACGAAGTGTGAAGGACCACGAACACGTATGTCTCGCATTCCTCTCGACGACGAAGCTTCGTCCCCTACATTCGACTGGAATCGCGGCGGTTGGACTGGAGTGAAACACTCGACCGCTGGCGACATCGGCTGTGTAGTTTGAAAATCCTCAACCTGCCGCGATAGTGGCACTGGAGAAGGATAATACTCGATCATCGCCAGCGGTTGTGGTTGTGGAGTACCCCAAGTTGGAGCAGAGTAATACTCCATTGGAGGAAACTGAACAATTAAACAAAATGAGTTCAAATAATTTTTTAAATATATTAATAGTAATATATTTTTAAAAATTCATATTTTAAAAAAATACACAAAGAAACAAACAAAACTAAAGAACTAATATAATTTTTTTTTAAAAATATTAATAGTAATATATTTTTAAAAA
This sequence comes from Euphrasia confusa, assembly GCA_954870475.1. Taxonomy (NCBI): domain Eukaryota; kingdom Viridiplantae; phylum Streptophyta; class Magnoliopsida; order Lamiales; family Orobanchaceae; genus Euphrasia; species Euphrasia confusa. The sequence goes on along the minus strand of OX940970.1, from coordinate 29,530,978 downwards.
TTCATATTTTAAAAAAATACACAAAGAAACAAACAAAACTAAAGAACTAATATAATTTTTTTTTAAAATATTAATAGTAATATATTTTTTAAAAATTCATATTTTAAAAAAATACACAAAGAAACAAACAAAACTAAAGAACTAATATAATTTTTTTTAAAAATATTAATAGTAATATATTTTTAAAAATTCATATTTTAAAAAAATACAAAAAGAAACAAACAAAACTAAAGAACTAATATAATTTTTTTTTTAAATATTAATAGTAATATATTTTTCAAATTCTTGTTCAAAACAAAAAAAAACAATAAAACTACGGAACCTCGTTCTGCCTATCTCCTAGGTTGCAACTCCCCTTAAAGCTCTCCTCGAGGGAGGTGATCCGACCACCAAGCTCACCAATCTGCTCACCGTGCCCTTTCAGCAGAGCAGCATACTCAGTCAACCGCACGCCGTACTCGGTCATCTGATCCCCATACCCGTCGAGCTGCGTACCGTACCGGGTCATCTGAGCACTCTGCTCGGTGATCTGAGTACTCTGCAAGACGATATGTCTACTCTGAGCAGAAATCAACTCCCTCTGGGCCCTCATCTCTGCGAACATAGCATTGTCTCGTAGCTTGTCGCTCTCCGCCCGGGCAGTGTTCATCTGCACCAAATCTGCCCACCATGAAGGTGGACCTGCAGCCTGAAAGGACGACTGACCTGCATCCTGAAAAGACGGCCGACCGGGAGAATGATGCATCTCAGGATAAGCTGAGTATGTCGCCTGGGGTGAGGGTGTCCTCTGTCGTCGTGATGGGGATGGAACTGGAGCTGGAGCTGGAGCAATGAACTTCACGTAGTCGTCGCAGAAGATGTCGTCGTCGTTCAACCGTAGAGCGTCTGCGCGTTTGGCATAATATTTCCGCTCGAACCAGCACAGGGTGCCATAAAAATACGCAGACCGCAACTCGTCAACGTCCGGCTTCAAGCGCGGATACACAACCTGCATGTTTGTTTTTAAAATTCTATAAGTTTTAATAATTTTAATTCATACAATAAACTTGTTCAAACATTTATCTGCACATCCTTCACCAAAAACTTCTTGAATTCTTCGTTCTTGGGTGCGTTATTACTCAGAGACCATCGCAGCATCCTGGGGTACGAATGTCTGTAGTCTCTCCTCGGGGTTGCGAACAATTCTACAGCCGCACCCTCCAAAGCCTCAATCATCCAAAACTAAAACCAAAACAAGTTTATATTATTAAACACTACAACAACTATTCAATTATCAACAAAACTAGTTTAAAACATACCGCATAAAAATGAATGAACCCATAAGCATTCCATGCGCGCGTGCCGGTCCCCTCGATCTCCCCTATTCTACCGAAGCAATCATCCACGATAGCGTCCCACGCCTTTCTCCCCCATGTATACCTCTCGCATGCATCGAGGTCACTGCAAAGCTGTGATAAACACGAAAATTAAAAAAGAATAAAATTATTTCAATAAAAAATAAAAAGAAAATTTAATTAGCGTATTACCTTGAAAAACTCATCAGGGACATGTGATTGTCTGTTAGGTATGTCTAACAGAGTTGTAATCAACCAAACAAATGTTAGGTTGATTATAAATGGGTACCTCTCGGGATGACTTCTGCTCAAAAGTTTTTCGATTTTTTTAATCAGCACGTCTGTCGGAATCTGTTTTTTGGACTCCTCATAGTCCGGAAATGCTATTTCTTTCAGGTCTTCATCCTTATCCTTGTCATCTTCGGTGCGGTCGTCCTGAAAGCGCAACCCGGTGATCAAACTGAACTCCACTGGGCTGAGACGAGCTATCATGTCGTTCACCTCGAACAACTTACATCGGACCTTCTTCGGGTCAGGCCAACTGCACACTCTAGCCATCAACTGATGTATGGCCGCATTTGGCACGTTCCCTTCCCCGTCCAAAAGTAAGAAGTTCCCCAACTGAGGGTATTTATCCACGACATGTGGGAAGGCCGCCAACAGTGGTCCGGCTATGTTGGGAATGTTCTTGTAGCTGTGGCGCGTGGTTAACTTCCCATTCTTCACCTCATCGCCGTATTTTCGTGGTGGTAACTCACCGATGTCCGATGCCATCACAGGGCGATACTCATCCTGAAAAACACAGAAAACAACATTTAAAAAACTGAAAAAACTGCACTGCCTCGGGCGCAGGTGCGCAGGCCTCGGCCTGCGCACGGCAACACAATTGACGCAGGCCTCGGCCTGCGTCAGCGTCAAATTTGACGCAGGACCACAATTGACGCAGGCCTCGGCCTGCGTCAGCGTCAAATTTGACGCAGGCCTCGGCCTGCAGGCCTGCGTCAGCTTCAAAGAACACAGAAAAAAAACAGCCCGTTTTTTCAAAAATCTTAATCCCTACTCAATTCAACAACCAAAATTCATGCTACGACAATTAATTGAATGCCCGGAGTGTGCCTGGTACCTGATAATTCATTTGGGCCTGTGATTCCGACAACCCGAGGAACCGATCGTCGCGGTCGTGCATCGACTTCGAACGGGCTTCATCCGTCGGGTTGCTCTGAGCAGTTGGGGACGGGGATGGCCGACGAGCCCTTTTCGCTCCCCTGGTCGCGGAAGTTGACGCGGTCGACATTGCCGGAATTCTGCATTTTCATTTTTTTTTTCAAAACTTGAAATTGAACTGAGAGAGAGAGGTGCGGGCAGAGAGAATTGGGAGGGGTACTTACCTGAGAAGTGAGAGGGGCGAGACGCTCTTGTCGGAGGTCGTGTATTCGTTGGTCGGAGTTCGGTTTTTTCGCCGCCGGTAGGATTTGTGTTCTGTGAAACTGAAAGAGAAAAGAGGGAGAGAAGAGGGGCAGCGGGGGTTAGGGTTTAAAATTTAGTAGGGACTGATTTGCAATTTGTAAACATTATTAGGTTAATTTGTAAATTCTAAAACTTATTATTTGATTTTTGTTTTATTTTTATTACATTTTAATTTAAAAATAAAGAGAAAATGAAGTTATTATTTGATTTTTGTTTTATTTTTATTACATTTTAATTTAAAAATAAAGAGAAAATGAAGGGAGAGGTATAATTCTGATTTGTGATTTTCGGAGGGTTACCCCTCCCAATTCCCTCGAAAGAAAATAGAAAGAGAAGAAAAAGAGAGAGCCAGCGAGAAATCAAAGAGATAGGTCGATCAAACGAATAGGGGAGCTAGGAAGGAACGAGATTCAAATTCAATTATTCCTGTCAAATCATCTTTCTAATCCCAGGTGAGTTATTCTACAATCATCATATTTGTGTTTTTGTTCGGGGTTGAGAATCGGAGTGGAAGATGATCATGAACTTGTGTTTAGGATTTGGTTTGGGCTGGAGTTTTGGTTTGCAGGTTGTTTTGGGTCTGATTTGGAGGTCTTCGGAGGGGGTAGATGGTGGTTTGTGAATTTTCTGTGATTCTAAGCTGAGTATTGGTATTGTGGTTTAAATTTTAGGATTTTTGAAAAACCCTAGATTTAGTTATGAATTTTAGAAGATGAAAAGGCAAAGCTGTCTATCAACAACGATTTTGCTGTAGTTTGTAGTGTTGTAGTAGTAATTGATAGATAATTTATCCAAATTCAATTTTTCTTGATATATTGGAATACTAGACTGATAGGGCTTCATTGTGGTACCAATTTTGATATAGTTTATTTTCAGAAAAGTGTCGGTTTGGGTTAGAAAATAAAAGTGCTGCTGTCCAGGTTTTAAAATCCGAGTTTGATGTGCTGTGTTGAGAATTGTGACTTGACAGCTTATAATTGGAATAAATTTGTAAAACAATTTTTGAATATAGAGGTTGAAGTGCCTAAATTGAGGTTTAAATTTCAGGTTCAGAGAAGAAGTGGTTTGGTTGGGAAAATTCTTAGATATTATGATGTTCAGGTTGAATTAATTTTGACAGTTTGGGTAGGTTATAGTGTTGAGTCTATATCTGAAGTTCTTTGTATCTTATGAAGGGTTTGGTTGATTATTTAAGAAATTAAATTGTTATAGGGTCATTTTGGTACCTATTTCCAATAGGTGTTATGTGTAAAATAGGGCTTTTATGGGTCTTGGAATCAGTAATAAGTGTTCTGGAAGTTCAAAACTGCTTGAGTGCATGGCTGTTTATGTGAAGGTTTGATGAAACTATGTTGGTTAGTTAAGTGTGAATTATTTTCTGGATATTATGTTTGAGGGTGGTGGTATGTCTGTAAAATTTCAAGGCTTGATGTCTTCTCTAGAATTTATGAAAAATCATAGAGTATGGATGGTTCAGTTTTCTGCGTAAAGAATCAGCTTTAGGTGGTTCTAAAGAAGTTGGTGTATCTTATAGCTCGTTGATCGTTTTTGTGATCAGTTTGTTTGTAATGGAACCTAACTGAGATGCTTATATCTTCATAGTTATATATGAAGGCTAATTTTGTATATTTTGGGGATGGTATCAGGTATGCCATAGAAGTAGACTGAAGTGAGAAAGAGGTTATGTTCAGACATATTTTAGTTGTCCTTGTTTGATTTCTGGGTTACCGATGAGCCTTATGAATGCCTTATGAATGAGTTATTTTATATGGGTGACTTGTTTAAGTAAGGATACCTATGTGATGGGATGTGCAAGACATATGAAGGGCACGAGAATTAGTGTTTGCAGCATATCAGGTGGTCCACTATAACTTAAAATATCTGGATACTAAATACAATCAAATATGTGATTAATTGATTACATGATTTGACTTAATGCTGTGAGTTGGATTGATTTATATTCTTGATTATTAATGTGTAAATTGTGACGTGGTTGTGATCGAGTTAAATGGGTCTTACTTATAACTTAAATTACCCTGAATATTAAATGTGGTATAGTATGTATTTGGTTTTGTGATATGAGGGACTCAACACCACTTATTTGAACGTAGGTTATGCATTTGTATTCAATGTCAATATCTTTAATTATATATATGAAATAATTAATTATCTTTTTTTAATGTGAAATTATAAATCCATTTTTATTTTATAAAATTTTAAATATTAAAATAATAACGCCTAATATTATTGGGGGACGGGGGTTTATAGATGTCTACACCTGTGTCATTGATATAGTACAATTAAATGCTTTTGACCCGGGTTCATTTAGGTAGCATATACTAAGCAAATAGGCGTGAAACAACAAATTACAAAGAAACCAAGAGGAGCATCGAATTATCTCAACTCATACCAGCTTCGATTTCCATATCAATTAATTAGCGGCAAGGTGCGTATTCGATTCTGTTTCTAATTGGCTAAAAGCAAAGTGTTTTGTGCGATCTGAAAATGGAATTGTGATGTGTGTGATCTGTTTGTTTTATTTGACTCGTGAATCAGGGATTTTGTGAAAAATAATGCTGAGGATTATAAGGCAAAGGGCGGCGGCCTGTAAAGGCAATCAAGCTTCGGTAATATGAGTTTGTTCCAAGTTTAATTTTCGATTTGGTTATTGAGAAATAGTTTTATATAAATTCCATTTTTTTGTTGTTATGAGCCTGTGTCTTTTGGTTTGATAGAGTTTGGAACAAGGAATTCAAGCGATTGCGTTGAGGACCTTTTCTTCCTCTGCCAAGGAGGTAATGAGTGTATTCAAGTGGTTGGAGATTCTACGTCAAATCTTTTGTATAAAAACAGGACATCTAGCTTGACTCCAGTGATAGGTTTGTGTATTAATAGGAGCCGCCTTATTTTTTCGCTTAAAGATTGTTTCAATCTTTTTACGCGTTTTTGTTCTGTTACAGCACTACTTGTAACATGTGTGTAGTTGTGGTGGATGATATTTCTAGTTTCTGTTTGTTGCAGATGACAGTGCGTGATGCTTTAAATTCAGCTCTTGATGAAGAAATGTCTGCTGATCCTAAAGTTTTTCTCATGGGTGAAGAGGTATCATGAAAGCTTTGATTCAATTTATTAATCGAAACGTCTATTTCTATGTTGGGGGTTTCTTTTATGGGATAGTTGTTGACATTCTTTATTGATCTCATACAGGTCGGTGAGTATCAGGGTGCATATAAGGTGAGGGCTACTTCAATTATCACCTCAATGCTCAATGCATGAATGAATCCTTTTTTTGAAGTGCAATTTTTTTTTTAATTTACTATGTTCTTTGTAGATCACTAAAGGGCTTCTAGACAAATATGGCCCTGAGAGGGTTCGTGATACACCTATCACTGAGGTGTACTTCCGTTCTGTATTCATGATTTTCATTTCTTTTGAATTGAGTTGTAAAAGGTTAATGCTCAACCCTATAATAGTGTTCTAGGCTGGTTTTACTGGAATCGGAGTTGGTGCAGCATATTATGGGTTGAGGCCCGTGATAGAGTTTATGACCTTTAATTTCTCCATGCAGGTTTGATGTTTTTGGCCTCTTGGGTTGAAACTTTAGATATACTATTTCAGAAATATTTCCTTCTGCTACCTCATCAAGTGTTTTTTTTCCTATTGCATTCTCTTTCCTAAATACAATTGAGGCTTCAGTTTTTTCATGCTTGTAGCTACTTGCCTATTTTTCTTTTGCTGTTATCCTTAATGCATAAGATCCTTTGCTCGCCCATTTTCATTCCTATTTTTTCAAAATATCCAGCAACTGACAGAGTTTATGTTTAAAAGTGTTCATTGACAAGTAAACTACAAGACTGATGAGACATAGCTGGTGGGCAAAGATAAAATATTATTGTTTGTTGCTTTTGTTCATGTTACTTTGAATCATGTCCATTACTTGCAAAAGTTCATGTAGGCATATTATAAGAAGTATCCATTAAACTGCTGCCGTTGTACCTTTAACTTCTCTATGCAGGTTTGATTTTCTTGCCTTATATTTTTGGCCTCTTGGGTTGAAACTTTAGATATACTATTTCAGAAAATATTTCCCTTCTGCATTAATTTTTTTATGTTAGATACCAGCTTCTCTTTTACAAACATCCTAGTTTTTGCGGTAGAAGCATTTGAGATCCATATTTATCAGATTTGATTACCAATTTATCAAAAGAACAAAATTTGATTTGGTATGTTGCCTAGCCTTATATTTCTTTCAATGAAGTCATTGATGTAAAATGATGTTGAAAATTTAATACCTTGTTTTGATGGCATGGGGGTGAAATGGTGGTGGGGTTAGGGAGGAATCTTTCGAAATCATTTGAAACTTTAATATGAACAGTAAGAGTTTTGTTAGCATATGAAGAAATATATTAAGGGGGATAACCTACTGTTTATTGCAGGGCATAGACCACATCATTAATTCTGCTGCCAAATCAAATTACATGTCTGCCGGCCAGATATCAGTGCCTATTGTTTTCAGAGGCCCAAATGGAGCTGCTGCTGGTGTAGGGGCTCAACATTCACAGGTTTGAATTCCACCCGTTCATATTGTGGACTAACTGAAATTAGTGCATTGTTAGGAATCCTCCTTTAAGCATGTGTATAATTTTGGAGGTATGTCTTAGTCTTATATCCTGGAGCACTGTCATGCCATCTGCCATCTGTTACCCCATATGCTAAACGGCTAAACCAAAAAGGAATCTGATGTGATGCGCAAATTAAATTATTATATTTAATTATATTATTAAGGGCTTAGAGTATCAGGGCTTTGTGGACTTCAATTCTTACAAGTACATGTTTAATTATTAGGTTAGGGTTATCTTGGATAATTTACCGCTCCTTCAATTCTCAACAGGCTTCCTCAAAATTTCATTACAAATCGATCCACAATTCAGCCCTAATTTCGGCGTCGCCGGCATTTCTCTCCGATCATGAGTACAATATGGTGCGTACTTGGTCGTTGAATAGTCGGTTATTGTGTACGACCACCACCAATCCCAGTGTTAAACAATCGACTAGCTCAAATGCGGATACAACGCCGCCGTCGAGTGGATCGTCGGAGGGTAATTCTGGAGATGGGCAGAAATCTGGTGGATCGGAGAATCATTCCGACAAAGCAAAATCTGTCCGAGGAGGGGTAAGTTTTTTCGTTGTTTTCCTGTTCAATTTCAAGCATTTTCTTTTTTATTTATGTTGAAGTTTGAGAAATGGGATATTATGATTTTTTTCAATTCTGCAAATGTCCTTTTTCTATCTTCCATATTTACGGTAAAGCTATCCGAAAAAACATGGAATATTGAATGAAGTGAATGTCTTTTTTTTCCCTGGTGATAGCCTGTCTCATGGGCGAGCTTCTTTTTGCTTCTTTGCACCGGAGGGGGATTGGTATATTACTACGACAGGGAAAAGAGACGCCATATTGAAGGTTAGATAACTATGTTGAGTTGTGTGTTTTATTTTTTGTCGTGCAAATACTGCTGTGAATGCATGGATGATTCTTTGTGAATATTGAGAAGGTATGATGGTTCCAATGTTTCCATTTCCCCACTCTGTTTTGGTTAGAAATCTGAATTACAATCCGGATATTATTTTTTATGCATTGGTCGAACATAGCCTACTTCTAATGTGTTAAGAGTTGTTTATACAATTGTTTGTTTGATTTGGGATTATAAGAATGTCTATTTATTTATACGTGACTAGAACTTGTAATGGGCATCTTTAGTTTATTGTCATTTATTAATCATTTCTGTGTAAATTGTGATTTATTAAGAGTGATGTGTCTTGCAGACATAAATACTGCTTCAAATGCGGTAAAGCAAGGACCCTCTGTTGGCAAAGCAGCTATTGGAGGTCCTTTTAGCCTCATTGATCACGATGGGAAGGCCGTCACCGATAAGGACTTTATGGGGAAATGGAATTTGTTCTATTTTGGATTCACGCACTGTCCTGATATATGCCCAGACGAGCTACAAAAGATGGCAGAAGCCATAGACAAAATAAGTAAGTGAGCTTAGTAAACTTTGTTGTTTTTGAGTAGTTTTGTTAGGATAGCTTATGTTCATTATAATTTTCTAATTTTTCAGAAGCAAAGTCTGGACTGGAAGTTGTACCAGTCTTCATATCTGTTGATCCAGAAAGAGATACTGTTGAACAAGTTCGAGAGTATGTCAAAGGTAATTTCCCATTTAAAAATAAAAGAACTTTTTCATGAATTAATTGTCATTGAATTGTGCAGAATTTCATCCAAAGTTAATTGGCCTAACTGGTTCAACCGATGAAGTTAAGAAGGCTGCACGTGCTTATCGTGTATATTATATGAAGACAGAAGAAGAAGGTTCAGACTATCTTGTGGATCACTCTATCGTCATGTATGTATATAATAATCCTTCATCACTTAAATTGGCTATGATGGATGTTCATTTTAATTCTTAACTGCCTGTCATCTTATAAATATGATGCATGACAGTGCAACTATCAACTATGGCATGTCAAAAGTCACTATTTGGTTTGATTTGATTTGATTTGGTTCCTCAGAGTGGATAGATCTTTCCAAGTTGTCCGACAATTCTCCAGTCCCAAAGAATATAAAGATATAAAATTTGTTTAGGGTAGTTACAAAAAAACATGCAAGCTTGTTTGGTGTTGAAACTATTCCGTTAATTGGAATTATTTTATATATGCGAGGTAGGGAGTTGTACTTTTGTTTTTCTTTTATGAAGGGTGTTATTAAGGAACTAATTTCTCAGATTTGTGTTTTTTGTTCATATGAATTATATACAGTCGGGAGCATAATTATATCATGAATGGAATTGAAAAGTATTGTTTCACCATCTGATTGCAGGTATCTGATGGATCCGAACATGCAATTTGTGAAGTTCTTTGGGAAGAATTATGATGCTCCTTCACTTGCGGATGGAGTAATTGAGGAGATAAAGCAGCACAAGAAAGTGAGAGCATAGGACTCTTTGCATTTATCCGCAACACATAAACTTGTCTACAAAATATGTTTTCTAAAACATACTGCACCTCCAAAGTATTTATTTTCTGTAGTAGTGAGATTTTTTGGTGACGTCATATTCGCTCTGTATAACCGAATAATAAAGCTCGGATCATATCGGAAATTTGCTTTCTATTAGTAGGCATTTGATTTGAATGATGGAATTGTTTTGTTGATTTAAGACAATAATTGGATCACAGAGACTAAAGTGCACTGGCTTGTAATGTTTGGATCATTGCTCAAACTATCCTGTTTTTTTGTTGCATTTACTTTTTTCAAATTTACTAATGTTTGGAATTAGTAAATTAGAATCAAGCTTTCATTTAACAAAATACTAAATTCACTAATATTTAGTTGTAATACAAAAAATTGCTCCCTCTCAGTTTCATAACAAGACGTTCTTTTAAGAAATATAAAGTCCGTAGACTTATTATTATGAAACGGAAGGAGTATATATATGCAATACAGAAATACTGTAATAACTAATAACACATAAATTGTATCAGATTAACAACACATCATAAATATTTTATATTCTCATTTTCTCAACAATTTTATCACGGCATTCCGTCAATAGTGGAAGGGATGGAACATAAAATCGACAGACAAAACTATCCTTGGCAGTCAACATTTCGTAACACTATAGATGTGTTCATTTATTTGGCAGGCATAATGTCTTTATTACATCAGCATTCAGCACGTAAAACTACAAACTTCAAATAGTTGGGTTATACACACCAACTTTCATATATTACACTAAACGTATCACTAGAAAACTTTTTTCTGCGGCTGTGGGTTGTATCAAAAGATCCAGTTCTCTTGTCCAGTTACCGGAGATCCAAAACCAAATTCACTTTTTTATCGGAAAATTTTCTCCTCCGATCACCCATCGGCCCAACCACGAAATCCTGCTGAATCGGGAAAGACAGTTCTTTTGATTCTTATGGCAGCTACTATATATAAGCAAGTAATAATCTACGTAGCCTCATCCTGGAATCATCACCAAAAGGTTTATTGTGAGCTTTTGAAAGTAAATAACTAAAAATCATCGGGCAAAACAATGATAAGTGATTGCTAACTCTTTATAAAAATGAACCTCGGCTTCTAGGTAGAAAATGAGTTTGCAACCACTCCCTACTTAAGTCTAGGTTTACGTTGATATTTAAAAAAAAAAAAAAAGATTCAAGTTTACTGGCTAAAGCCGATAATAAAAACAATACTAGCAATTTGCATCAAACCAAAAAAAAAAAAGGAATGAGTAACTAATTTGTAAGGTGCAAGTACATACTTTAGAGGTCAAGTGATCAATGGAGTGTAGATTAATTAGCCTAGCACATCATGGGTCAATGATGTTGGGAAAGTTTGCCTTGCCCAGATAAACATGTTGCATTTCCTCTCTCCATATCTACATAAAGTAAACAGTTTTATGAAACTTTCGCATCCAGAAACGTATTAGTCAAACTAAATCCTTAGCACGAACATACCATTTCACGAAACTCGAACCTTATATGAGGTACATTCGTCTTCTGAATGTCATTTCCATCAGCTCCATTTCACGAAGTATGATCTGAATGTTGACCTTTTAGATGTTCATGCTGACAAAAGCACATTTCATCGCTTTTACAAGTTCAATTTGAAGTATAATCCTGTGGCCAGAGTAGATTGAGAGAGATATTTTTAAAGCAGGATAATCTCATACAAGGTACTTCCTCTCTTTTCCCCTCCATGGCAGGAATTGAAAGTTAATACCCAAAACAGATGTAATTAGAAAGAAGTGAAAGGACACTTCACTAATTATTGGGACATAAACAGCTATTACAGTAAAACCTCTATAAATTAATAGCCTCGGAACTGTGAAATTTTATCAATTTAGAAAGGTTATTAATTTATCGAGTGTGTTTTTTTCATTTAAAAGACCAAATCGGGATCGATAAATTTTATTAATATAGAGAGGTTATTAACCTATCGAGTATTAATTTATACATGTTTTACTGTATCTATTTTTGCAAGTTTTCATGAGTTAATTTCTTTTTATTACTCTCGTTCATTGTTATATCTTTTGTTAAATCTGATGACATATTTTCAACAGGTCGTTTTCTTGGTGAATTGACTAAGCAAGTGTTTACAGATCTGAGCGCAAGTAAATTATTAAGTGAGTCTCTGATAACCCGGTGCTGCATTTTTTGGTACTGGGTACTTAATTAAAAAAAATCACTTTATTCATGTAGTGGCTATGGTTCATAAAATAAGTTGAATTACTTGCACCATGATTTGTTCATTTCTCACTTTTCCTCAGTAGGGTTATTTGTAGTAACATTTTTTCAAACTGTTTTGCCTTCTTTTTGGTGAGTATGGTTCCATTTACACTGAAACAGTGTAAGTGAGACACTGGTGACTGAGAAGTACACTTCTGGCTTTCGACACTTGCTTTTTTATGTGTTTGAATATTTTTTTATGTGTATTAAATCTTCAATTGATAGTGTCTGGGTCATGAACTGATTATAATATATGCTGCTTTGGGGCATACAATAATTTAGAAATATATAATTTGTTTGCTACAATGTTCTAAATATGTTGTCTGAGCCTCTTGCCTGCTCTTGTGCAGATGGCTGAATATCTTATATCTATATATGCATGGGAAAATGTCTCAGACACCAGGTCAAATATCGTATATCTATATATGCATGGGAAAATGTCTCATAGACACCAGGCATTGACCGGTGTTAAAAAAAAATTGTCTTGTGTTTTTGTGCGTGGTGTTAAAGATCAACAGTGTTTTAACACCGATCATCGACCGGTGTTAAATATAATTTATAACACCTAGTTTTGTGACCTAGATTGGTGTCTATATTATTAATGACACGGCCAATTCCACGAAAATTAGCAAAATCAACCGGTGTTAAAAGTAATAACACCGATCTGTTTTATATATGACCGGTGTCGTTGATAATAATTAAAATAAAAAAAATATTTTATGAATTTCCAGTAATAAAATTATATTAAATTTTTGAAATTCAAATACTATATTCAAAATACTCAAATTTCCAAATCCGTACAATTTTAATTTTAATGGACTGCAAGCCTAATAATAAAAATATCAAAATCTCCAAATCTTTACAATTGTGGAACAACAATATTCCATAACTTAATCATCAACCTTTTGTTCTCTTGATCTAGTATCTTGTTCTCTTCAAACAAATCATTCACCTGAAAGTAATCAATCAAATAAGTTTGTTAGCTTTATAATATCGTATCACTTGAGCCTTATAGTAGGTACCTTCAATTAACAGGCGACAACAACAATAACAACGAAATGACACTAGGTTATATGTGTCCACATAAGCAGGGCACCAATTATTCCACATATAGTAAGAGATCAACACAAAATGTATATAAAAATATATGCAAATGAACCAACCAAAAGAGCACCTTCTAACAGCAGTGCAAAAGTCAGCAAGGCTACCTAGAATTATTACAACAATTCCTTACCTGTATTTTCATAGTCTTTTGCCTTGCCCCACATGTTGCTCCAATCAGTTGGAGTTTTATACAAATCCCTCTGCTTCACAATCTTTATTTTAGCTTGTTGCTGCAATAACAAAGCCTTTTCATAAACAGGCGCAAGATACTAGGCTCAGACCACCTGTGAGATTTTTGTACAATTTTCGTCAAAGAAACATTTTGAATTTTTGTCACATGCTGTCAATCTCGACATTAAAAAAGAAATAAATATAAAACTTAGAAAGATTTATTCAAACCTTTCTAGTAGGAGAAGCAAAGTGGTTGAGCTGATCAGCTAAGCTTCACTTGGGTCAGAAGCATAAGCCGCTAAAGCATACTGGGTAAGGGTTAAAATAGTTTGAACCTAATTGTTTAAGTTACGAAGAACGTATATATGTATATATATATATATATATATATATATATATATATATATATATATATATACAAACTATAAAATAATGCAGTAATAAGGGATGTCGTCGTACCTTTTTAGGAGCACCCAATAGATTGGCAAACCAAGCTAAGGCTGTCCTCAGAGTGCAAGGAGGGAATGGGGCAGTCAATGTGCTTGCAACCATCAAATGTGCCGCATTTCTTATGAGGGTCTCATCCGGCTCCATAGCATAATCCTGAAATTAAAGAACAAATACTTCTTCAGTCAATCATTTCAACAAATACTTCTGTTGACATAACTCATCTTGTCAAACATTCAAAGTCAAAATTAGAAAATGCATACTTTCAAAACAAGTTCCTTAGTTGTCTGTGTTGCTATAGAAACACTTCGTTGCACAATACTGGACACAATCTCCTTAACTGCTTTATCCATGGCAATTGGTAGTAAACTGCAGCAGGCATGAGTATAGATAGTGTTTAAGGCCTGATGATTTGTTAGGGCATATAAATGAAACTTTTCATTAATATTTAAATAAACCTCTGGAAATGTCCGTGCAGGCCATATTGATGGAGCTTTATTGACAACAACTTGCTGTTCAATATTAGTAGTTGGCACAGGAAGCTGCAAACATAAGAAGTTCAAGGATCCAGCAAACTGTTGGCCCAGAAACTATGGAGATAAAAACAAAAACAAAAGTACAAATGTACCTGATTAACTGGAAACTGTGTCTGTCCTTGTATAAGGCCCTGAGCAAAAGGAAGCTGATCAGAGAATCCCAGGCTTACCAACTTCTCGTCTTCCACTAATGTTCCGGACGAATGATGAAGAGATGAGCCATACTAAACCCAGAAACACACCGTAATCAACATTAAAGTCAATACTGAACCAAAACAGAACATATGATCACTAATCCACAAACCTGAGATAATATTCGTGAATGTCCACCAGGATGGGGGTAGGGCGGCAACATCTAGAGGTAACTCAACTTGGTTCGGTGGAGGTACTACTCCTGACTTCATGTCATTTAATACTGGAAAAAAGAGAAACATTACGTATGAAGCAAGTATACACTTCAGCAGTAGTCACTTCAGGAAATTATAACCAGATCTACAAAAAATACCTCAATCTCAAATTTAAGATTCATTTTCAAATTTGGCATGGCATAAATCTCAGAAAGCAATCCAAGAATACCCATCGTCCACGGGTTAGGAGGTTGATATGCAAGGCTATTCGAGCACGTTTCCAGAATCTGGAACAAGCACAAAAGTAATTAAAAAAAATAATCAATGCAAACCATATATATTGCACACAAACTATAGATTCATACCTTGGAGGTAAAAGGAATAACCGCTATCATGAGTCCCTTTTCATATGCCTTCAAAACAAAGCAAATAATATTATGGAATAAATCAATAATTTCACTACATAAAAATACACAGCGAAGGCGACAAAAAATTAATAAGACGGACTACAAGAAATCCGCATCAAACCATAGAAGAAAATAAACCTCTATAATTAGATTTCTGCTCGAAGGGGAAAAAGTAGAAGGAAAGAAAGGGACCCTATTCCCGGACAAACTCTAATCGAAGGGGAAAAAAGTAGAAGGAAAGAAAGGAACCCTATTCCCGGATGAGAAACCCTAATCGGTCGAAGGGAAAAAACGAAGGAAAGAAAGAAACAAAATTGAATTGGCTGAAGAAACGTGACCGCCGGAAAGCTGAGTCAGCGTGCCACCTCAGCCCAAACTGCCATGTCATTAATTAAATAAAAGAAAATGGGGTAGGCAAGATTTGAACTCCGGTCATCCAAGAATTAATCAAAGCCCAAACCACTGGGCTATGCTAGCTAATTGAATATAGTTGTAATGTTTTTATATATATACATTATAAGTTGTAGTATAAATTATCATATAAATAAAAAAATATTTATATTAAAAATAATTAATAAATAATAATACATAAAAATCACTTAATAAATTATTTCTATTGATTAGAATAAAAAAATATAATTTATTTAATTTACTATTTAATTAATGTATTAAATAATTATCCACACTATCATTTCTTTGATTATGTCAACTTAATAAGTATACATAAATATATATATATATATAGTAGAAACTCCGTACATTAGAGAGTTATTCTTATGCAGAGTTTTATAAAATAAAAATAATTTTTTCGTATAAAAAATAATATAATTATAAAAATAATATACAAACAATATTATTTATCTTTAAATTCACAAAATCAATTTAATAGTCTTGAATAATAAATTTAACTATATATGTGTAAAAACTATGTTTTACATACAAATTGAATAAAATATTAATGAATCTAATGTCTATAAACTTTCACTATATAATATATGTTATTGATTTTGATAAATATTTTAAGTCATCTTAAACATGTTAGAGGATGTTAGAGGCATAAATCTTTAAGACGTGACTTCCAAAATGTATGACTTATGACAATGTGAATTTTTTATTACTAAAGGCAATTTATTCTTACAGAAAATATTACTATAAAGAGTTTCTACTGTATATATTACTTAAAAATATATTTTTACTTTTTAATTTTTAGTAGTAAAAATGTATTTTTATGTAAGTACTAAATATATTTTTTTACTTAATATATTTTAACTTTTTAGTTACTAGTAAAAATGTATTTGTAGTCGAAAAGTAAGAAATAAATATTTTTAAAAGTATACATATAAAGTTGAATAGTGTGTATAATTATTTAATACATTGAATATATAGTCAATTAAATTAATTATATATTTTTTTTGGTTTTTTATTCTAATCAATAGAAATAATTTATTAAGTGATTTTTATCTATTATTATTTATTAATTATTTTTAATATAAATATTTTTCTTATTTATATGATAATTTATACTACAACGTATAATGTATATATATAAAAACATTATAAATATATTCAATTAGCTATCATAGCCTAGTGGTTTGGGCTTTGATCATTCAATGGAAGACCTGAGTTTGAATCCTGCATACCCCATACTTTTTTTTCCTTAATGACATGGCAGTTTGGGCAGGTGGCACGCTGACTCAGCTTTCCGGCGGTCACGTGCCAATCTCGTGATTTTTCCGCCGGTAAAAGAGGCTCCGGCGGTCACGTGCCAATCTCGTGATTTTTTCGCCGGTAAAAGAGGCCAAAGGACGACCTCTGATAAAAATCAAAGTTACAGGACATCTAGGTAAATGGTCTATCTCGGGAGGACGATTTATGATTCTATCCCGAAGAAACTGATGATTTCTGCTTTGTTTCGTGTGGGAGGAACGTTTTATCCCTAACCTTGTTCTGCACTCGTATGTGATGTACAAACGATATGAGTGAGTTTTATCCCGCTTAATTATAAAAATATATTAGTTTTTTTAACACCGGTCCTCACTAACAAGATGGGTGTTAAAGAAACTTATAATTTCTTTTAAAAAATTAATATACTATTAACACCGGTCGAAAGAAAAACTGGTGTTATAATTGAAAATTAAATTTTGAAATGGAATATTTAACACCAGTTTGTACAAAAACCGGTGTTAAAAATATTTTAACCTCCATTTTTTTGAGACCGGTGTTATAAACATTTTTAACACCGTTCCCAAAGGCGTCCGGTATCTATGAACTGGTGTCTATGTGACATTTTTCCCATAATGATGGCAGAAAGATGAGCGAGTTGGATCAGCTAGCAAGTTGGATTGTAAATAATGACTTATACATTGAGAATGTTGTATGGCTGATTCAGGTATAAAAAAAGGTAGAGATGACATGTTCTCGCACCTGAATTCAAACTGGCAATATTCTAAAGCCTACCTTTTTTAATTCCAAAGTTACATTTCTTGGGGTTCAATTTCATATTATAATGCCCCAGAATTTTGAAAACTTCTTCGAGGTCTTTGATGTGATCTGATTCGTTTTTACTTTTTACGATTATATCATCAATGTATACTTCCATGGTTACACCAATTAAATCAGAAAACATCAGATTTACCAACCTTTGATAGGTGGCCCCGGCATTCTTCAGGCCAAAAGGCATTCTTTCCCAGCAATAGATTCCTTTTTCTGAGTAGAACGCCGTATGCTCGACGTCATCTGGATGCATGGGGATTTGGTGATATCCTGCCTTGGCGTCCAGTGTTGAAAATATCGCGTGACCTGTCAAATTGTCAACGACATGGTCGATGTGCGGCATGGGAAAAAGATCTTTCGGGCATGCGTTGTTTAGATCTGTAAAATCTATACACAAACGCCACGCAACCTTCGTTTTAGTCACCATAACCTCATTGGAAAGCCAAGTGACACCACTCGAAGCTTTCCTGACCAATTTGTTTTCTATTAGTTTGTCTACTTCCCCGGCGAGTGCCTGAGACTTCTCGGGGCCCATTTTTCTACGCTTCTGCGCAATTGGTTTCTTGCAGGGATCTATTTTCAATCGATGGCAGGCATGTTTAGGATCTATCTTTCCTAAATCGGCACTGGACCATGAGAAAGTAGAGATGTTCTCTTTAAGGAAATTTATAATACCGCTCCGGGTACTTGATTCCATATGAGATCCCACAAGTATTTGCTTTTCAGCCTGTTCTGGATCTAAAACTATAGAGTCCAGGTTTTCGACCATTTCTACAACTGGTACCTTTTTAGATTGATATCCGCCCCTCGAACCCCAATCGTCCATTTCTGGTTTTGACGGGGGAAGCTTCTGGCTGGTAGAAACTGTGTCTACGCCAGTTCCTTCTTTGGGGGGACTAATCTAGTCCGGAGGGATTTCAGTTATTTCCCCGGTAGGTTTTTCCTGAGAAGGATTCAGTTGTGAACTTTGATCGTTTATTTTGATTACATCTTTTATATGATTGATTTGTTTTATTTTTGTTCCTCCCAGATTGATCTGGGGAATGTTTACGTTTACTTTGGTTTCGGAGTTATCAAGATCGCGAAAATACATCAAAGTCTTCTTAGCCATTACTAGATCACCTCTGACGGTGCCAACTGCACCGGAGGGAGTAGGGAACTTAATACAGTAGTAGTAGGACGAGGCGACAGCTTCAAAAGCGTCCAGAAAGGGCCTGCCTAACAAATCATTATAGCCACTAACCTTATCAACTATTACAAACTTTAGATTCCTGACCATCATGACTTCGGGATTCTTCACATCCATCAATTCCACCGGGAGAATGATCTCACCGTAAGGAATGACTACATTATCTCCAAAACCTTTCAACACCATATCGCACGGGTTGACATAGCGCGCCAAGTTCCCCATCAGATCTAAAGTCCTCTTGTAGAGAACATTGAGATGCGTGCCATTGTCCACCAGCGTGCGAGACACATCCAAACCGAGGATTCTGTCCCTTATCACCAAGGGCACATCCTTCGGGAATTTTGTCACGGTTCGATCTTTCGGGGTGAAAATTATCACCGCCGTGTCGGAAATTGATGACCCCTGGCTCGGGGCCGTTTCATACCACACTTCCCACATCTGGAAATCTCTTTTCCTTTTGCGGTGGCTTTCTTCATTCACCGGCCTCAACCCACCGATCATCATAATCTGACCCACACGTGGTGGGCCCTGTGTCGGGGGAGGCGGTGGTGGCGCCGGTGCGGGTATTTCCTGGGGAGGAGGCCCCTGCGGATTTCCCCCTGCACCGGGCCTGGGCAAGAATTGCCATAACTTGCATTCCTGGAAAAGTTTCCACAGCAGTTTGACCAGTTGCCTGCACTGGCTGGTGTTGTGACCTATCTTTTCATGATAGGCACACCATTTGTTGGGATCCAACTTCTCCGGGGCAGTCAGAATTGGTGGTGGTTTCTCAATCAAATCAGATTTGTGCATGAGCATAATATTCAGAATATTTGCTGGTGTATGACCAGTCTGGGTAGTTATTTTTTCTTCTAACTCACGGATCTCGTCCATCCGTGGGTCACCTGGCTTTGGGCCTGGTTTTTTGCCAATGTAGTTTGGCCTTCGATCGGAGGAAAAAGGAGGTTTTTTCTTTTGCTCGGGGGGATGTTCCCCGCCAGCGACAAGACGCTGGTACGCCACTTGGGCCCCAGCTTTCCTCCTAAAATCCTCATACGATCGGGGATAATTCAACATTGCAGATTTAAACAACTTAGAATTTCTCCGCAAACCTGCCAACACGGTGTGAAGTTTGAGGTTGTCACCAATCTCTTCACCACCCGCCAAAAGTAGTTCTTCAACTCGATCGACATAAGATTCGTCTGATTCCGTGTTACCCTGTTTGACCCCCAATAGCTTCTGACTATATTCCATATAGGAGGCTTTGGAGGCAAAATACGACACAAACCTCTGCACCAAATCGTCAAAACATTTGATCGAATGTGTGGGTAAGCTGACGTACCATTGGTGGGGAATATCGCCCAGGGTAAGGGGAAACAGTTTGCACCGAGTAGCATCTGTGGCTCCTCGGCCGGACATGTATGTCCTGAATCTGCTCAAGTGAGCTTCTGGATCAGTTTTGCCGCTGTACAAAGTAGTTTGCATGGGCTGAACTTCCAGTTGCATGGGAGCTTGTTCGACCTCTGGGGCCAAAGGATCGTTATGACGACCTGCCAGGGCAGCGAGAATTTGGTGTTCATTCAATCGCTTTTCCAGTTCAGAGTACTTCTGCCTCAAATCGGCCAGTTCAGGATTAGTACCGGGGGCTCCAGTGGCCCCACCCGGTGGAAAGTTTGCATGGCGGCCATGCATGTCACTTTAACTAACCTGCCGACGAGGCTCAGTAGATGTGGCCATAGATTCGGCTCTTTTGTTCAGATCTATTGCCCGGCGCATTCTGCGGTTCTTTTTGGGAACACGGCCAGATTGCTCGGGAGCTACATTCAGATTTGCCCCGGTGGCTGTGACGACGCGAAAACTTTGTCGTGGAAGCTAACGCGGCCAAAATAAATTTATAAAGTTCCTAAACTCAACACAAGATAGCAAGTGATAAGTATAGGGTCGATCCCACGAGGAAGCAATTGCAATTTAGTTAATCTCGGCTTTGCCCAAATAGTGTCACAATAAAAAGGTTTTAAGTTTGGTTGCTGAGTCACAGCGTTTAATCAAACTACCAACTAACAGAAATATAAAATCTAATTAACCCAAACTAACATGCAGAAATATTAAACTAAACACTTTGACCAAACAGAAAACAGAAAAGTAATTAATCAAACTGAAATCAAATAAAGAAAAGTAGGCTTCTGGGCTTTGGCTTCTCTCTGGGTTCTCTGGGCAAACTACCGATCCCTGGCACTAATGGTTTTAATTGATGGTTTGTCAATCGGTTATAGGATGTCTAACAAAGTGAAAGCAGTCCTATTAAGTCACGCCTACAGTCACCCCACCCCAATCCGTCCTTACGGTGTAAAGAAAGGCAAGGTATACTTATGCCTAATCCCCTGAGCCTAGACAATTCGATACCTATGTGGTCGCATGGATCTAGTTTGCCCAAACTCGTATAAATCTCTAGACGAACCCAATTCGGCCAATAGCATGTCCGGAAATCCGAATCATACGACCGCTACTCCAACACGTTCTAGCGCTATGCCCGTAGTACATATAACGCGGAATACTCGGTTGATCAATCGCTTGTATCTCAAAGTGTAAGGGTTTCCTAACGACCAAATTAGTCTGCCCAAACCTGCAAGAATATAGTTAAACCTCAACTATGTATCGGGAACAAACCTCCAGGCAGTTAACTAAAAGCCCTAACAACCTCACGGTTCTATCTTAGCCCAGAGTCCCCTTCGATCAGCCTTTGCCCAGACGCCCTGCAAGTTTAGCTACTCATACGTAAAGAAATAAAACAAGAAATAAATTGGAAAACGAAACTGAAATTCATATTAACTAAAATCTGAAATCGTTCAACTGGAATAGCAAAAACAAAGTAATAAAAACATAAAGCAATAAATTGTTTTAATGCCCGAAGGCTCGATCAACTTCAAAACAAAAGAACTTGGCCGGAAATCTCCAAGCTTCGATCGCCGGCTGCTGCTTCGTGAACGGGGTCGGAATTGTGTCCCTTTTCTTCTCCAGCTTCTCTTCCTTATATAGGCTTGAATTAGGGTTGCGGGATTGCAGTTGCATGGGCCGCTGCATGGGCTTCCTTTTCCAGGCGCCGCTAAGTACTTTCCATCTTTAGCTTCCAGCCGCCTTTGACTTTGCCCGATGGCAATCCGCTTCCCAAACTCTCTACAGGTATTCTTCTCCTCCACAGGTGAACGGACCAGGCACGGTACTTGGTATTAGGTCTGGGTCTTCTGCTTCATGACTTGCCCAATACGGCCTGGTTTGCCTGATAAGGCCAAACTGCTCAGTCACTACACGCTCCAGATCACTGTTTGCCCAAGAAGGGGTTTTCCTTGCCTCTTTTGCCCAGTGCGCCACCTGTTACCTGTTTGCCTGCACACTCTGACCAAACACTCTACTGTGCCCTCCCAGACACATAAACTGACTCAAACTGACTCAAAAAGGGGCTCAAGATGAGCAAATAAAATGGCTCATCAAACCGCACACACTTGCAATACGCTTGTCCTCAAGCGTGGGGTTTGACTCACCGGACTCAAGACCAAAGTGAAAAAGAAATCAAGATAGAGGGGGAAACAAATAAACAGAGACTCAAAGGACTTTAGCATGATTACAGAATATAAAATAGGCAAAGCACATACAGGCAAATCAAAATTCAAGTTAGAGGCATAAAAATTCGGTCAAGAGTCTATACTAGGACTTTAGGCACTCCCTCACAAGTGTATCTCTCTTTTCAGTGTATGGGTATAACGTCACTCATTTTCTGTTGTGAAACTACTTTGCCCAAATTTGACAGTTTGCTGATCAAGTTATTCTGACTAAGTGGGGGGTCTCATCAAAGGGGCTTTTATTGGGTTGTAATGTAAGCTCTTTGGGTGGATTTTGAGGAGTAGGCACGGTTTCGGCAGAGGGCTATATATAGGTTTAGCCTTTCTCTACCACTTTGCCCCTTTTCTTACGGGCCTTAGCACACAACCAATTTATTCTATATTTTTTTCTTTTTTCTTTCTTTCTTTTTTTTTTTTTTTTTTTCAACATCAATCTCTCTACCCCCCTCATATCTGTCTGGTTGCCTATTGGCAAAGTGCCAGACTGGTATACAAAGAAATTTTTCAACAGGCTCAAAGGGGCTAACAAGGGATTAATGTTCATTTAGTCAAACTGAAAGAAATGCCCTAATCATATAATAACCCCCACCCAACAGAACTACTTATCACCGCAAATAGGCAAAGTCAAGCATCATAAATTTCACAACAGTACTCTCAAGAAAGAAATCTTCAATCAATGTATGGCTCAAATCTCACAGTTTGCCTAATATAGTTCCATCGTCCCTATTTTCATGCCTTTAACTACAAATTTTGAATTGATGTATAAATGAAATTGCTTCTAACTGCCCTAAGTATTCACATAATCATGCTGACTCGATTAGACATAGAGGTTTGCCCTTTCCCTTTCCCCCCTCACACACTTTGCGTAGGCAAAGTGGGTGAGAGTAATAAGATCAGTAGGGGTTGCCTCGACCACACAACAACTCTAAATTAACGTTGGCGCACCTGCCCCCTCACACACTTTGCGTAGGCAAAGTGTGTCAGCAGGGAGATCGACCCCGTCGCCCGAGTTGTTTGACTCAAACAGAAACACAAAAAAGAAAGAAAACAAAATAAAATAAAATAAAACAAGGGAGGGTCAGTTAAGTGCTAGGTTCAGGTGGGTACCTGAATCCCTTATGGGCAAAGTATGCCCTCATCATGCTGGTAAGCTCGTCCAGCCTCTGCTCTATCATCACAAGACGCTCAGTCACCTCGCCGTCTTCCTTCACCTCTTCTTTCTTCACCTTTGCCTTCACTGGCACAACCTTCTCTACCTTCACTGGCTTGTTGTCATCAAACACTATGACTCCATCACTGCTCTCCTTGATATCATGCATCCTCTTGAAACAGGCCTTGTCAAACTTCTCCTCGCTCATCAAATTCACTTTCTTCCCTTCCAGCAAATCCATCTTCGCGGCATACACCATAGGGAACTGGGCTAAGGAGTGGCGCTGCAGGGGATGGGTGATCAACCACTTCATCTGTGCACAGAGAAAAGACCCAAAGTGCAGCCTGATCTTCTTCTCCATGCACCACAGCATACCCAACTTAATCTGGGAGATCGCATTGCTTGTGTCCTGTTTTCCAAAGAAATTGACAGCCAGGATCCTATGGCAAACCCTCATCGCATCATCTTTCAACTGATGCCCCTTAGTGGTCTGTGCAATGAATGTTCCCCCTTTGCCCAGCACCTTCCAGATCTCATTCAACTCGCTCTTAGTTCGCTCGGGCAAAGCCTTCAGTGCCCTCTGGTACTCCTTTGACTTCCACTCCTCAAAGGTCACCATCCCCAAACTGAGATCCAGTTCGGTGCAGCTTGCTTTGACCCTGCTTCCCAGTATCTCAAACTGGATGCCAGTAACTCCTTCCTCCTTGTCCTCTCTGATCACTAAAGTTCTGAAATACTCTCTCACCACCTTATCATTGATTTGCCCAGACCACTCCAAAAACTGACTCCACCCAATATTCGCAAAGTACTCCCTCACTTTGGCCTCCACCCCCATTAGCTTAAGTGTGTCGAAACACACAGTCTTTGGCACCACAATTTTGCGGGGGGCGGCGCTGGTAGTCGCCGGAGTCGGATCTTTGCGCTTCTTGGTCGAAGCCCTGGTGTTCGGTGTCTTTGGAAGGTTGTGGGTGACTTCAATTTCTGGTTCTTCTTCTTCCTCATCATCGCCGCCGGCAGCCGTTGAATTCTCCTCCTCCTTCTTCTCCTCGGCGCTTGAACCTGTATCAGACAATTTCACACCCTTACCCTTGATGTCAGATCTGGATTTCTTCTTTGGTGGTTTTTCGATTACGTCCCCGGTTGGCTGTTCAGACCCCTCCGCTGCGTTGGCCAGAGTCTCCAAATTTTTCTGCTCGGAAAGCTGGGGCACATCGAGCTCAGCGCTAAGTTGCGCTATCAAATTCTGGTCGACCGGCGGCGGGCTACTTGGGGTGGTGGACGATGGTAGTATTATGACGAGCGGCACGGCGGAGGAAGCTTCTCCGGTTGTCTCAGTGGTTGCGGCGGCGGGTGCCTCATCCCTATTCTCTGCCATGGCGGCGTCGTTCTTTGGCTCCGTCATCTTTTTGCGCTTTGCTTTGGTTGATTTAGTGGGTGGTGGTGGTGTGGTAAGATCGATATGGTTTCCGTCCGGGATTCCTCTCAGTTTATTTTTGGGTCGGGTACTCACCATTGACGATGGCAGTTAAGGTTATAGGGATTTTTGAATTTTGGAAAGGGAGTGGATGAGGGTGGTTATGATGGAGTTGTATTCTAAATGTCTAGTTTAGTGCAAATACGGAACTCCTTATCTATACCTTAATTCAAGATATGATTCAAGCATGATTGCATTTAATGCAATAGTCCTTGATGTATACGTTGTAGACAGTATGGCGTGAGGAGACACGCGGAAGATCATACTGTCAGTTACTCGTATACTATCGAACAGTAGCTCACGACTTAGATGGACAGGGACAATCCATCGGTACGTCGTAGTGTGACTGGTAGATAGTCGGTCTTGACTATCATGTTACACTCGTACACTTGGTGTATTGAGCAGGACCACGGGAGGGCGTTCGATTTATACTAATCGCAGTAATCGAACTAGACCTCAGATATTACGGATATACGAATTCCTAATCCCTATATAATTATAGGTGCGTGTGTCCAATTCTCGGTTCTTTAATATGCCAATGAGTGAGACTAATTGATTAGTCGAGATCCTCGGTATATTGGGAATCAGAATTGTACACACGGCATGCTATAGATTATAGACAGGAAACCGTGTCCCATTTATTGGGTTGATGATGTCCCCGAGATGAGCTCATAAAGTTTATCATGTAAACCCTGCAGGTGGATTCGTTCCACATGATAATAAGGATGAGTGGTACTAGTCTCGGATAATAAGAAACGAATTAATTTAATTATTAGTAATTGAAATTAATTCGTGGACATTCGATATCTTAAACACGTGGAAAGTCGTATATGTAATTTCGGCGGAAATATTATTGGTAAAATAATATAGATTAATTAATTGGGAATTCAATTATAATTTTATAGTGGAATTAATTATAATTAAAATTGGATTTAATTAAAGGTTTTCCTTTAAGGACACCAGTTTAATTAAATTACAATTTAGCCTAATTAATTAATTGTCCTAAGGTCCCTAGTGTGGCCTATATATACCCCTCAATCTCTCTTCTCTTAACCTACGAAACGCCGCTATAATTAATTCTGTGGAGAAATTATTTTGCTAGCGCAATTATTTTCTTCTCTGCTTAATTAATTTAGATTAGCGCAGTGTTTTTATTTCTGTAGAAATTAATTTGCTAGCGCAAATATATTTCTGGAGACAGAATAATTATTTCTGTAGAAATTAATTTGCTAGCGCAAATATATTTCTGGAGACAGAATAATTAAAACGTGAGAAAGAGGGTTTGAGAGATAAGAAGAAGAGAAGACTCCGGTGGATCGTTGCCCACACAACGTCCGGCGTCGAGGGCTAGGATACACACTAGAAGATCTCAGGGTGTTCGCCTATTCGGCTTCTCCGAATCACGCATCAAAGGTAACGAATCGAAAACCCTATTCCGCTTTTATTCGATTTCTTTCTCGTTGAAAATACATCGGATGTAAGATCGGGTTCCGGATCTCGTGGATCGTACTCCTCGACTACTGGGGGTTCTAGGACCTCCGGTTCGGTAGTCGGAAGAGGAAAAACGGCCCGGAAACGAGCCCGGAACAGCAGGTCGCGCTGCTGTTCGCGCTGCTGAAGGACAAACGGCGACCGCCGTTTTCTAAACGGCGACCGCCGTTTCGCTGTTTTTCAGGCAGCCCGCTCTGGCTCGCGCGGTTGTCCTTCGGGGCAATGGCTGGGCGTGAATCGGGGCACGGGCTGGGCACGCGAACGGAGTAAGGGACCTGGAGGTCGACTGGGATCGTTCGGATGTTCGAGTGATCGAACGAACGCATCCCGGGTAGTCGATTTCCAACAATTGGTATCAGAGCCGATTTTGTCGTTCGTTGTATTTTTGCGAGATTTGTTTTGCAGGTTCGAACCCGAGTATTATGGCCATGTGATTGTGCTGTATGTTTGTGGTTTGTTAAACTCTCGGGCTTGTCGAGATCTTTGGTTTTGAAATCGTTGCATGTTTGTAATAGTTAAAACGACGGGTTGAGTCGTTTAGGTTTTATTACGTTTTTCGTTTTATCCGGATGTATAGGATCGATCAACCTGTATAGGATCGATGCCGGAAGTAGTATGTTTTACCTATGTAATGTTACTGCTACTTGGTGGATCGAGAGAAGATCGGAGGCCGGACGAACGAGGGTCGAGAAGTCGAACCCGCAAGCTGCTGAAGGGCAAACGGCGGTCGCCGTTTCGATGGATACTTGGCAGCAGCGGCGTGGGGGTTCGACGGACACCACGGGTCGCTCGTCGAGGCCTGGGATGATACTCCAGTGGGAGGGGTTCGTCTCTTGGCACTTAGACGAGTCGGTGGTGGATCGAGACCGAGACGAGCAACGAGACGAAGATACGAGAAGACGTGCATGGAAGATATTTAAAGGCCATAATAATCGGGGCCACGTTAAATGCTTTTTGTATGTTTGCGTGCTTGTTATTATGCTTTATTTATTTTATGCATGTTATCCCTTTTCGTAAAATACTAAGTGGGAGAGGGATTGGAAACAATACCGCGGTCTCCATTCTCTGTTTTGATAGTGATGTGTGTCACTTACGAGTTGGCTTTAGTGTCATCCTCCCTATCGGATAAAGTCGACACACAGATATCACTGGATCAAAATTCGAATTTAAAATCCACTTATAAAATTGAACAATTATATTTCTCAAAAACAATGCCTAATCTGTCATTCAAAGACTAATTTCAACTCGACTCATTCTCACCCCGGGGAGTGGAATGGAGCCAAAGCGCTTGGTTATGTCGATGACACAGATTAGAGACTTTCGAGTCATTCGATGACTAGATCGATTGTCTGATTGTCTCCCTCACCTTGTGAGAGATAGGGCTCAATTGCATGATTGATCGCTGGTTAGAAACTTCGAGTTTCACTTACGAGATATCAAGCTTTGATTAATAAATTGTGAAATTTAATAAATGTAAGAGTTAATTAACAAAGTTGTTTGTTTTAGTAAACGTCCACACTATCGTGGCTTGCTAAATGGAAACGGTACTTTGGGTTAATTGAGACTCTATGACATTTGAATAAGAAGGATTCAATTAATAAAGTTGTTTGTTTAGTAAACGTCCACACTAACGTGGCTTGCTAGATGGAAACGGAACTTTGGGATTAATTGAGGCTCGACAGTTATAGAAAGTCGTGGAGGACCGCATGTCAACGTAAACGTCCACAAGAACGTGGCTTGCGGTGGACATGTAGTTCCCGAGCGGTGGACTTAGTACTGAGAAATGGTATACACTTAGGTACGCTTTATAGTATCCTCCCCATCGGAGTCATTGCTATAATGATGTACGACCGAAGTGAAATCCAATCATAAAATTATTTGGACTGGTAAACGTCCACAAGAACGTGGCTTGCTATGTCTGATGGGATTTTGGAAATGATTGGTAGTTTAATGATATCACTTGAGGGAAATGATATCGAATTAAACTCATTGTTTGTTTTATATGGTATTATTCCCATTAAAAGTCAACAAACTCACTGAACCTGATTGTATGGATAAGAGACGAAACTTGGATATTGTTCTAACTGCAGAGGAGTACAAATATGTACTCCAAGTCGATTGACCTGCTGAGCCAAATGATGCTTCCACTACTGAGGAAAGGAAGCTCATTGGAAATGGATCAAGGCTATGAGATGACGCGGAGCAACATTATGACTTTCATGTCAAAAGTGCTGCGACATCGGGATCATGCCATGACCATTACCTATGATATGATGCTTAACCTCAAGAAGTTTTGGTTATCAGGACAGGACAGCCGGGCAAAGTAAAATGAGGCAACTCATGACGGACATCATGTTGGAAAGAACGCCCGTGAGGGATCACGTTCTTAGAATGATGGGCTATCTTAATGAGATAGAGATTCTGGGAACAATTATCAATGGGGTAACCCAGGTTGATTTTGTGCTCCAGTCTCTGCCGAGAAGTTTTGAGCAGTTCCGCCTAAAATGTAACATGGATAAGAGGTCTTATTCAATGGCGGAGCTCCTGGTTGAACTTCAAGCGGCTGAGGGAATCTTTAATGGCTCTCAAAACACTTGTGGCTGAGAAATTGGCTCTTCCTAGGCCTTCGGGGGGAAAAAGGAAGAAGAAGAAAATACGGAAACCCAGTGGGCCTAATATATCTGGACCACGGAATGGGAAAAGCAAGCCCAAGGGGTAAGTGCTTCCGTTGTAAGCAGTTTGGATACTGGGAGTTTGATTGTCCTCTCAAAGCAACTAGAAGTTAACTTCTCTTTAGTCACCGAAACATGTTTAGTGGTGTTATCTACCAGTACCTGGTGTGTGGATACGGAAACCACTAATCATGTCTGCATTTAAATGCGGGGTTCCAGGAAACCCGGAGACTTAGAAAGGAAGAAGTAGTAACCTACATGGGCAATAATGTTAAGGTAACAGCCGTTGCAGTGGGAGATGTTAAATGTTTTAACGGTAGGATTTTAGTTCTAATAAATTGTCTTTATGTGCCGGCATTTAGAAAGAAATTTCATTTCGGATTTCTAAGTTGGCTTAGAATGGATATTCCGTTTCTTCTGATAGTTTCATACTTTTCAGAGTAGGAAACGGGGATATTATCTATTCTGGTACATTGATAGACAATTTAATACTAAATCCGTGTTCTTCCACGATGCAACTCACCGGAGAAAATAACACAATGTCGAACCCCAATAAGAGTAAAGATCCTTCTAGGATAAATTTAATGTACTTATGAAATCTTAGGCTAGATCATTTTAACTTGAGTACGATTCAAAGGGTGAAAGCTGATGGACCACTCAGCCAGGTTGAAGGAAAGGACCTTCCAACCTTCGAATCATACTTGGAAGTTTTAATGATCGAGCAACCCTTTACGGTTAAAGGGAAAAGATTCAAGAAAGTACTAGAGTTGATTCGCTCTGATATATGCAGACCTCTTTGAGGAGTAAGGCATACTTATCAGAAAATGGGATTAACTCCCAACAGACTACACCATTTATGCCTCGGCAAAATAATGTGTTGTAAAGAAGGAATAGGACTCTTATAGATATGGGAAAGTAGACAATAAGTTATTCGGAGTTACCTAATTCGTTTCTGGGATATGGCTTGGAAACAGCGGCGTTTATCCTGAACTTGATTCTTTTGGAAACTTGTACAGATATTCGGCTGTTTATAAGATACCCTAAGAAAACGAATTGAGATATGTAATATAGTCCGAAGGACCAGATGTTCGTTGATTGAATCAACGTTCGGTTCTTAGACATGGACTATATGTATATGCAAGATCACAAGCCCAAGAGTAGGGTAATACTTAATGTGCTTAGAGGGACTGGTCAAGACTTAGAACCAGCCTAACTGAGTAGTTCACTACTATAAATCTTTAGTCACTAAGGATGCACCGGAGCGTCGTCGTAGTGGGAGGGTTGTTAGACAGCCCGACAGGTTCATGTTTATAGGAGAGTCTTCGGACTTGTTACCTGGAGAACATGAAGCCGAACCCTGGATCTATGACGAGACGCTGAAAGATCAAGATGCTCAGTCTTGGCAAAAGTCGATCCGGATTCTTTTGTCTTCACATGGAAGATGGAAGTCAAGACAGATTTCCTAAATCGAAGTCTTGACGGGGCCATCTGTGTGGGACAGCCAGAGAGATTCATCGAAAAGAGCCAAGAGCATTCGGTAAGCAAGCTTAATCAATCTTAGGATTGAAGGAAGCTTCAAGATCTTGGACACATGCGGACCTATGAGAAAATCCATTTCATGGATTCATTCAAGGCATGATTAGGTCCTGAGTGTAATAAAGAAGTGGCAGAAAAGATGTGGTGTTTTCTCATTCTTTATGTAGACGACATCCTTCTAAGTTGGCAACAATATGAAAGATGTTATCGGACATAAAGGGATGGTTGTCCGAGTAATTCAATGTAAGAGACTTAGGAGAAGTTGGGAATGTTCTTGGGATCAAAGTAATAAATGATCGCCAGAAAAGAACATAGAACTTATCTCGAGCCTCATACATAAATACAATTCTTACTCGTTGCAGCATACAGAATTCCAAGAAAGGTCTTCACCTTTTAGATATGGAATTCGTCTATCTAAAGTTTTGTGTCCGACACAATAAAGGAGATAGATGAAGAGTAAGCAGTTCCCTGCACCTTAATGGTGGGAAGCTTAATGTATGTAATGCTATGCACGAGACTGATATCTACTATGCCGTGGGCATGGTGGTGAGATATCATAGTAATCCTGGAAAGGATCACTCGACTGATGTAAAGAACATGTTTAGGTTCCTGCAGAGGACCAGGAATTATGTTCTGAGTTACAAAGCAGTCAAGTTGTTTCCTTTGGATTACATAGAATTGGATTTCCAAATCAAACAGGGACAGTCGAAAGTCGAAGTCAGGCTATGTGTTCTCACTGTGAAGTGGAGCAGTCACATGGAAGAATGTAAAGCAGCAATGCATTACGGATTCTACCATGGAAACTGAAAGGATAACAGCCTCTGAGGCAGTTAAAAGGTCAGTGTGGCTCCAGAACTTCCTAAAGGACTTAAATGTGGTTTCCAGTTTACCCAAAGCTATTTTGAATAGCGGTATTGGCAAACTTGAACCACGAGTCCACAGTGGGAGATAACACGTAGAGCGCAAGTACCACCTGATTCGAGAGATCGTCTAGTAAGACGATGCAGTTGTCACCTAGATAGCATCAAGAGGATTGCCTGGTAAACCCGTTCACAGAGGCACTTCCAGCGAAAGCGTTGGGTAGGCGTGATAAGGTTATAGGAATCTGATGTTTGGGAGAGGGCGACTAGACTTTTAGTATAAGTGGGAGATTGATGGAGTTGTATTCTAAATGTCTAGTTTAGTGCAAATACGGAACTCCTTATCTATACCTTAATTCAAGATATGATTCAAGCATGATTGCATTTAATGCAATAGTCCTTGATGTATACGTTGTAGACAGTATGGCGTGAGGAGACACGCGGAAGATCATACTGTCAGTTACTCGTATACTATCGAACAGTAGCTCACGACTTAGATGGACAGGGACAATCCATCGGTACGTCGTAGTGTGACTGGTAGATAGTCGGTCTTGACTATCATGTTACACTCGTACACTTGGTGTATTGAGCAGGACCACGGGAGGGCGTTCGATTTATACTAATCGCAGTAATCGAACTAGACCTCAGATATTACGGATATACGAATTCCTAATCCCTATATAATTATAGGTGCGTGTGTCCAATTCTCGGTTCTTTAATATGCCAATGAGTGAGACTAATTGATTAGTCGAGATCCTCGGTATATTGGGAATCAGAATTGTACACACGGCATGCTATAGATTATAGACAGGAAACCGTGTCCCATTTATTGGGTTGATGATGTCCCCAAGATGAGCTCATAAAGTTTATCATGTAAACCCTGCAGGTGGATTCGTTCCACATGATAATAAGGATGAGTGGTACTAGTCTCGGATAATAAGAAACGAATTAATTTAATTATTAGTAATTGAAATTAATTCGTGGACATTCGATATCTTAAACACGTGGAAAGTCGTATATGTAATTTCGGCGGAAATATTATTGGTAAAATAATATAGATTAATTAATTGGGAATTCAATTATAATTTTATAGTGGAATTAATTATAATTAAAATTGGATTTAATTAAAGGTTTTCCTTTAAGGACACCAGTTTAATTAAATTACAATTTAGCCTAATTAATTAATTGTCCTAAAGTCCCTAGTGTGGCCTATATATACCCCTCAATCTCTCTTCTCTTAACCTACGAAACGCCGCTATAATTAATTCTGTGGAGAAATTATTTTGCTAGCGCAATTATTTTCTTCTCTGCTTAATTAATTTAGATTAGCGCAGTGTTTTTATTTCTGTAGAAATTAATTTGCTAGCGCAAATATATTTCTGGAGACAGAATAATTATTTCTGTAGAAATTAATTTGCTAGCGCAAATATATTTCTGGAGACAGAATAATTAAAACGTGAGAAAGAGGGTTTGAGAGATAAGAAGAAGAGAAGACTCCGGTGGATCGTTGCCCACACAACGTCCGGCGTCGAGGGCTAGGATACACACTAGAAGATCTCAGGGTGTTCGCCTATTCGGCTTCTCCGAATCACGCATCAAAGGTAACGAATCGAAAACCCTATTCCGCTTTTATTCGATTTCTTTCTCGTTGAAAATACATCGGATGTAAGATCGGGTTCCGGATCTCGTGGATCGTACTCCTCGACTACTGGGGGTTCTAGGACCTCCGGTTCGGTAGTCGGAAGAGGAAAAACGGCCCGGAAACGAGCCCGGAACAGCAGGTCGCGCTGCTGTTCGCGCTGCTGAAGGACAAACGGCGACCGCCGTTTTCTAAACGGCGACCGCCGTTTTCTAAACGGCGACCGCCGTTTCGCTGTTTTTCAGGCAGCCCGCTCCGGCTCGCGCGGTTGTCCTTCGGGGCAATGGCTGGGCGTGAATAGGGGCACGGGCTGGGCACGCGAACGGAGTAAGGGACCTGGAGGTCGACTGGGATCGTTCGGATGTTCGAGTGATCGAACGAACGCATCCCGGGTAGTCGATTTCCTACAGGTTATCGGGTTTCGTGGGGGGGAGTTATGGAAAGTCGGGATTTGCAGAGTCCTAATGATGGGATGTTTTTCCCTCAAATCTCGCACCTTCCATCTATCCAGTTATGGTAAGCTCAAACTGATGTCCTTTGCCCAAACCCTGTCCCTGCAAAATCAAAAATACAATACACCCTTTCTTCCGGCCTCGTTAATTTTGGTATGAAGTGAACTTTTTATTAAACCTAAAAATAGAAAAGCAAAAACTAAATAGTAAATAAAGCATAAAAAAAAATACCAGGTTGCCTCCTGGTCAGCGCCCTATTTTAGGTCCTAGGCATGACCTTGCTGCTGACTTTGGCTAGAGATCGATGAAGGCAATTTGCCCCTCCAGATCCTCTTGCCCAAAGTACGGTTTAACTCGTTGTCCGTTTACCTTGAAAATGTAGTCCTTGTCCTTGTCTGTCTTACTCTTCAGCTCCACTGATCCATTAGGGCAAACTTCGTGAACAATAAAGGGTCCTTCCCATTTGGTGAACAGTTTTCCCTTTCTGAATAAGTTCCTAGTCTGATGTAGCAGCACTAGTTGTCCTGCCTCGATCTTTTTGCCTCTAATCAATTTGTCATGTGCCCGTTTGGTTCGTTCCTTGTAGTGAGCTGCATGATCATACGCCTCGACCCTGATCTGCTCCAGTTCTACAAGGTCTAACTTGCGCTCATTCCCTGCAAGATCCCAATCAAAATTGACTTTGTTCACTGCCCAATGTGCTTTATGTTCAATTTCCATGGGCAAATGGCATGCCTTCCCGAATAGCATCTTATATGGGGATATCCCAAAGGGTGTCTTGAAAGCAGTGCGGTATGCCCAAAGTGCATCATCTAATTTGTCAGACCAGTCTTTGCCCTCGGGTCTAACTGTCTTCCTTAGAATAGTCTTGATGATTCGATTGGATAGTTCAGCTTGCCCGTTTGCCTGGGGGTGGTAGGATGTCGAGACCCGATGTGTCACCCCATACTTTTGAAGTAGCTTCTTTATCACCGCGTTGCAGAAGTGCGTACCTTGATCACTTATTAACGCTATGGGCACACCAAATCGACTGAAAATATTCGCTTTGAGAAATTCTGCCACTACTCGAGAGTCATTAGTGGTTGTTGCTTTGGCTTCGATCCACTTAGATACATAGTCCACTGCCAGTAATATGTACTCTTTGCCCTTGGAGTTTGGGAGTGGTCCCATGAAGTCTATACCCCATACATCGAATATCTCCACTGGTAGTATGGGTACCGAAGTCATCTCGTCCCTCTTAGTCATATTACCTTCCCTTTGACATTGGTCACACCCCTTACACCAGGCAATGCAATCCTTAGTCAAAGTCTTCCAGAAAAAACCGCAATCTAAAATTTTTCTGGCAGTTCGCCTGTGCCCAAAGTGGCCTCCACATGGCTTCTCATGGCAGTGCCTCATTATAGCTTGTTGTTATGATTCAGCTACACACCTTCTTAGTACCTGATCTTCGCATCTTTTCCATAAGTACGGCTCATCCCAGATGTAGCTCTTTGCCTCCCGTTTCATTTTATTTCTTTCGTAGATGGAAGCTTCGTCTCTGAACTCACCTCCTACTATATAGTTGACGAGGTCTGCGTACCAAGGTTCCTCGTGCATGGCATAGATGGAGTACAAGTGTTCGTCTGGAAATGTTTCGGTTATTGGTGTATCCTCTTCTTTTTGTAAGATCCGGCTAAGGTGGTCTGCCACTAAGTTCTGGTTACCAGCCTTGTCCCTAATCTCGATGTCAAACTCCTGTAGCAGTAGGATCCATCGGATTAGTCTTGGTTTGGTTTCTTTCTTTGCCATTAAATACTTGAGGGCGGCGTGGTCAGTGTACACTACAGTCTTGCTTCCCAATAGGTATGACCTGAATTTCTCAAAGGCGAACACTATGGCTAGCAGTTCCTTCTCGGTGGTTGCGTAGTTACTTTGAGCGGCATTAAGTGTTTTCGAGGCATAATAGATCACATGCCTCTCTTTGCCCTTCAGTTGCCCAAGTACTGCCCCTACTGCGTATCCACTAGCGTCACACATTAGTTCAAAAGCCATCCCCCACTCAGGTGGTTGGATGATGGGAGCTGTCACTAGTCTCTCCTTCAGATGGTTGAAGGCTCTTTGGCAATCGTCATCAAAGTCCCACTCCACATCGTTCTGCAGTAGTCTTGTCATCGGTTGGGCGATGCTGGCAAAGTCCTTCACAAAGCGTCTATAGAATCCTGCTGACCGAGAAAACCTCTTACTTGCTTTATATTCCTTGGATATGGTAGTTTGGCAATAACTTCGATCTTTGCTTTGTCGACTTCTATGCCTTTGGCTGACACCACATGTCCCAGGACTACTCCTTCTTCTACCATGAAGTGACACTTTTCATAATTCAAAACCAAACTCTTCTCTACACACCTCTGCAGTGTCAGCTCCAAGTTTGCTAGGCATAGGTCAAAGGTGTTGCCATAGACCGTGAAGTCGTCCATAAATACTTCAATCCCGTTCTCCAATAGGTCAGAGAATATGCTCATCATACAACGCTGGAAAGTCCCCGGTGCGTTGCACAGCCCAAAGGGCATGCGCCTATAGGCAAAAGTGCCAAAGGGACACGTGAACGTTGTTTTGTCTTGATCCTCTTCAGCTACCCAAATCTGCATGTATCCCGAATACCCATCCAGGAAACAGAAGTGCTTTTTCCCGGCCAATCGTTCCAACATCTCATCGATGAAGGGCAAAGGGAAATGATCTTTTCGGGTTACCTTGTTTAGTTTACGGTAGTCGATACATACTCTCCATCCCGTTTGTAGCCTGGTAGCGATCTGTTCTTTCTTCTCATTCTCTATGACCTGGATACCTGACTTCTTTGGCACGACGTGCACAGGGCTAACTCACTTGCTGTCTGAGACAGGGTAAATTATCCCTACACTGAGGAGTTTCTTTATCTCTTTGAGTACCACCTCCTTCATGGCAGGATTGAGTTTCCTTTGGGGGTCCCGAACTGGTGTAGATTCATCTTCGAGGAGTATATGGTGCTGGCAAATTGTTGGGCTTATTCCTCTTATATCAGCCAAAGTCCATCTTATAGCCAGTTTGTATCGCCCCAGTACTTCTTTGAGTTTCACTTCCTCTTCTTCTGAGAGAGCTGAATTGATGATTACGGGCAAAGTATCGTGTTCTCCTAAGTACATGTACTTTAGATGCTTTGGCAAGTTCTTCAATTCCAGTAGTGGGGCTCTCTCTAAGGATGGCTTCATGATAGTCTCTTCTAGTATTGGCAGTTTGCCTGGATCTCCTTTGTAATTTTCTAGTGCCCCCAACTGCTTAATTGCCTCCTGTATTCCCTCCGGTTCGTCTTCTAATTCATCGTGTAGCATTCCTTCTTGAATCACTACTTCAATGTCGTCATACTTGCCGCTTT
Organism: Euphrasia confusa; assembly: GCA_954870475.1. NCBI lineage: Eukaryota > Viridiplantae > Streptophyta > Magnoliopsida > Lamiales > Orobanchaceae > Euphrasia > Euphrasia confusa. The sequence continues at coordinate 29,493,940 of OX940970.1, read as the reverse complement.
GCAACACTTTGCCTTCTACTGCTTTTTCGATCTGATCGATCATATGAACTTCCTCAGTATCGGTTGGGTGCTTCATAGATTTGTAAAGGTCAAAGGTGACTGTTTCTCCCTCGAACTTACATGTCAGTTTGCCTGTCTCGCAGTCTATGTGCGTCCTTGCGGTCTTAAGGAACGGTCTGCCCAGAATCATAATTGGCTCTTTGCTCGATCTCCCCATGTCTAGTACGTAGAAGTCTGCTGGGAAGATTAAATCTTCCACTTTGACCAATACGTCCTCCAGTATGCCCTCAGGGTAGACATTGGATCTGTCAGCTAGCTGGATTACCACTCTTGTGGGTTTGAGAACCCCTATGCCCAGGTCCTCGTACATAGTCTTGGGCATCACATTGATTGATGCCCCTAAGTCCAGCATTGCTTTCTCGATTCTCATTCTTCCTATGATGCATGGTATGTAAAACATGCCTGGGTCTCCACATTTGGTAGGCACGTTCCTTTGAAGCACTGCCGAGACATTTTCACCCACCTCGAACTTTGCATCGTCTTGATATTTTACCTTCTTCGTGCATAGCTCCTTGAGGAACTTGGCACACCGGGGCATAGTGTTCAGTATAGTCAGTAGCGGCATATTGATCTCCACCTTTTTGAACATCTGGAACATCTCGTAAGTCTCTTCCCTTTCTTTATTCTTGCTTAGCCTTCCTGGAAAAGGGACTCGAATCTTCGGTGGTGGTGATTTATCTCTCTTTGCCCTGACTACTTCTTCTTCCTTTTCTCTTTCATCTTCAACAGTTATGTCCTCTATCTCTGTGGGTTCTGTCTCTTGAGGGTGTTTGCCCTGGGTCGGCGCTTTGACTTCTGGCAAGATTCTCCCACTCTTTAGCTGGATGGCATTGCAGTGGGCACTCTTCACTTCGACTTGTGGTGGTAAGTTTCCGTTCCTCTGTTCCAGCTTTGCCACGACCTGGTTCAAGTGGGCCATTTGAGCTCCCAAGTTGTTCAGTTGCCCTCTAGTTTCCTGCTTGAATTTTTCGTTTTCTTGCATGGCTTTCATATTTTCTTGCTGGAATTTCACGTTCTCTCTGACCAAAGTCTCCATCATGTCCGATAGTGATGCCCCTTTGCCCTGATTCTGCTGGGAGTTCCCTTGTTGCTGATGGTTGTAACGGTTCTGGTTCTGGTTGCCTTGATATCCTTCTCCTTGGTTGTTATTATTCCCATACCTGAAGTTCTCATGGTGCCTCCATCCTGGGTTGTAGGTATTTGAGTATGGGTCAAATTGCGGCCTCCCTCTTCCTTGCCCGTTTCCATTAGATTGTCCCATCGCTTTGAGCTCCTCATCGAATAAAGATGGACATTCATCAGTGGCGTGCTCTATTTCTTGGCAAATCTGGCACGCTTTGACTGCCTTCTTTGGTCCTCCCGCCATGCTGGTCATGAATTTTTCCATAGCACTGCACAGCTTGTCGATTTTTGAGTCAGAGGGGGATTGTACCAGCAGGCTTTGTTTGGGCATATCGGTGTCTTCGCCTAATTCCTCTGCCATCTCTTTGAACAGTTTGAATGCCTCGGCAGCACTTTTGTTGAGTAGAGATCCTCCACTGGCAGCTAGGAGTAGAGTCTTCTCATGATGTCTCAATCCGGACACAAAGTATTGGATGAGGTCGTGGTCCGGGATCTGGTGCTGGGGGCATTTAGTTAGCAGTTGTTTGAATCTTGCCCAATAGTCTTGAAAGTTCTCGTTAGTTCCCATCCTTATGCTATTGATTTTCTTGCGCATTTGTTGAATTCGTGCTGCTGGGAAATATTTTTCCAGAAACCGCTTCTGTAGTTGCGCCCAAGTAGTCACTTCGCCCTGTGGAATGGTATACAGCCACTCTCTGGCCCCATCAGTCAAAGAGAAGGGAAAGGCCAGTGTTGGAATTTGATATCCCGGGCTATTTAAATTTGCGGAAACCAATAACCCGATCAAAACCATCCGCCGGAGATCACGCGAGCATCACGTACGAGCCGGAGCACGAGCCGAACGCACGACGAGGCCGAAGCCTCGCGCACGCCCAGCCCGAGCCCCCGCACGCGGGGCTCGCGATCGAAGGGGTCGATCGCTCACGGCGATCGACCGGGGCTGCCCAGCAGCCCCTTGCGGCGAGTCCGGCGACTCGCCGCGGCTGGGTGTCGGTCCGACCAGCGGACAGCCGCGGGGCCCAGCCCTCGCGGCTCGCGATCGATCGCGATGATCGATCGCGTCCCCGGCTCCCAGCCGGGGTTCGACCCATCCCCACCGAAACCCTAGGTGGGCGATCGCCGTGGTCCGGTGGCTTCGCCACCACCACGCGTTCGTCCTCCTTCCCAGTTTCGTACCTCGGATCTTGCGTTCTACGGTATTCTCGATAAATCCAAAATCGAACAATTATCAAGGGCGTTTAGATATTGTACCTTTCGATTCGTTGTTCGGAGAAACGAATTCAAGACGACCTTTTGAATCTTCCCACGTATTCCTTGCACTAGCTTGAACGTCGGGTGGGCGGCGATCTTCCAAACTTATGGATCCTCTTCAACTCTCTAGAACTATCAACTATTGATATTCTTGTCTTATGAAAAAGTGAAGACCATGTAGTGCTTTTATAGGCTACGTAGGGGATCTAAAGGAGGTGGAATATTGGGCTTCCAATATTAATGATTAAATTGAGCCCAAGCCCAAATCTATTAATCTCCCATTAATATTAATTAATTTATTTTCCACTATATAAATTAATTGCACTCCCAATATTAAACCATATTATATCCAAATAATATTTCTCCGGTAGTATTATTTATTCCGTGTATTTAAGATATAAATATCCATGAATAAAATTTATTTATTGCTTAATAAATTTATTCATCTCTTTTATCCGAGACTAGTACCACTCAACCTTATTTATTATGCGGAATTAAATCCACTCGCGAGGTTTACATAATAAATCCTTATGAGCTCATCTCGGGGATATTATCAACCCTTCCGGGATACACTGTCCGGTCAATCATTCACGGCATGCCATATATAAAATATAGTGACCCAACTTAACCGGTAATTAACCCAATAATTAAATCGGTTAATTCCTTTGGTAAATCAAAGTCACTTATATTGAATATACACACCCGCAACAATATCGGGGATTAAGAATAAAATACACTGAGTCTCAAATCAATTATCGCCGAGCAATCCTAATTGATGAGTCTCAATCGATCCGCTCAATACACCAAGTGTACAAGTGTGATAAAATAATTAAGACAAATTATTTTCTCTCACACAACGACTATACCGATGGATTGGTCCGTGTCCATCTAGGTCGTGAGCCTCTGTTTGATTAAATACGAGTAACCGATAGTATGATCTTCTGTGTGGGCCCGACACACCATACTAACTACAACGTATGAAATCCAGGACTATAATTTGCATAAATTTAATTAACAATAATTAAAAGCAAATGAATGTTCGTATTTAATAGGTAAATGAAAGTGTACAAGGAGTTCAGAATACTCAAATCTAGACATTAAGTATACTACTCCAACAATCTCCCACTTATACTAAGGTCTAGTCTTATCCTCCAAACTTCTGACTCCCAAACCCTCCAAGTGCTTGAAATAAACTTCCTTAGGAAGTATCTTGGTGAAAGGGTCCGCTAGGTTGTCCTCCGAAGCTATCTTGGTGACTATCGCATCGCCCCTCTTGACGATGTCTCGAATCAGGTGGTACTTGCGCTCTATGTGTTTCATAGCACTATGGGACCGTGGTTCCTTACTGTTTGCCACTGCACTGCTATTATCACAATAAATTGTCATAGCCTTGGGCAAACTCGGAATCACATCTAAGTCCTGGAGGAAATTAAGGAACCAAACTGACTCTTTCGCTGCCTCTGAGGCTGCAACATATTCAGCTTCCATGGTAGAGTCTGAAATGCACTTTTGCTTAACACTCCTCCATGATACGGCTCCACCTCCCATAGTGTACACATAGCCTGATGTCGACTTTCGCCGGTCCTTATCAGCTTGGAAATCCGAATCCGTATAACCCAAAGGAATCAGATTGTCTGCCCCGTAACTTAGAACATAATCCTTAGTATTTCGCAAATACTTGAAAATGCTCTTTACGGCAGTCCAATGAGCCTTTCCAGGGTTACTCTGATATCTCGCTACTACGCCAACTGCATAGCAGATATCAGGCCTCGTGCATAACATTGCATACATCAAGCTTCCCACAGCCGAAGCGTAGGGAACTGCTTTCATTTCATCTTTCTCCTTTTGTGTCCGAGGACACATTTCCTTAGAAAGATAAGTTCCTTTACTGAAGGGCAGCTCACCCTTCTTGGAATCTTGCATGTTAAAACGAGCCAGAATCGTGTCTATGTAAGATTGCTGGGATAGGTACAATGTTCTACTCCGGCGATCCCTTATAACCTTGATCCCTAGAACATGCCCGACTTCTCCCAAATCTTTCATATCGAATTGTCTAGACAACCATCCCTTTATGTCTGATAACATTTTCACACTGTTGCCAATGAGAAGAATGTCGTCTACATAAAGCACGAGAAACACCACCTTCTTCCCATCACGTTTCCAATACACACACGATTCGTCCATGCTTTGACTAAATCCAAAATATTGGACTACTTCGTCAAACCGCAGGTTCCACGATCTCGAGGCTTGTTTCAATCCATAAATGGATCGATTAAGCTTGCACACTAGATGATCTCGCCCCTTAGCAATGAATCCTTCTGGTTGTTTCATATAAATCGTCTCGTCAAGACTTCCATTTAGGAAAGCTGTCTTGACATCCATTTGCCACACCTCATAATCCATATGAGCTGCTATGGATAAGAGAATCCGGATCGACTTTATCTTGGCTACTGGCGAGAAGGTCTCCTCATAATCGATTCCCTCTTTCTGAGTATATCCTTTCGCAACAAGCCGAGCTTTAAAGGTTTTAACCTCTCCGTCAGATCCTCTCTTTCTCTTGTAGACCCATTTACACCCAATTGGCTTTACGCCGCTTGGTGGTTCTACAAGATCCCAGACTTTATTAGAATCCATAGATTCTATTTCGGATTTCATCGCTTTCTTCCAAGAAGGCGCATCTATATCTTGTACCGCCTCATCATAGGTCCAGGGATCGATTTCATGAACTCCAGGTCCAGAGTCCGAAGACTCACCCAGTCCAATCCATCGGTCTGGTTGCTTAACAACCCTCCCACTACGACGGCGTTCCGGTGTATTAACAGTGATAGTGTCAGGTGCAGATTCTAGTGGTGTATCTATACTCGGTTCGGCTGTATCTAAGTCTTCTTTGTTACCTCTCAACTCATCAAGTATTATGTCACTTTTGGGCTTGTGTTCCATGACATAGTCTTCCTCTAAGAACCGAGCGTTAGTACTTATAACGATCTTCTGGTCCGTAGGACTATAGAACATGCCACCTTTAGTTCCTTTCGGGTATCCTACAAACAGCCGTAATTCTGATCTAGGTTCTAACTTATCGGCACCTTGTCGCAACACATGTGCTGGACAACCCCAGATCCGAAGGTGCCTGAGGCTAGGCTTGCGCCCGCTCCACCTTTCCATGGGTGTGGTGGGTACCGTTTTTGTTGGAACCATGTTGAGAATGTACGCCGCCGTTTCCAAGGCATGTCCCCAGAACATAGTAGGTAAGTCCGAGTAACTCATCATTGAACGCACCATTTCCATAAGAGTCCTATTCCTTCTTTCCGACACACCATTCTGCTGAGGAGTATATGGTGATGTCATTTGGGAATCAATCCCATTCTCTGCTAAGTATGCCTTGAATTCTCCGGAAAGGTACTCGCCTCTGCGATCAGATCGCAGGCATTTAATGGATTTACCTTGAAGGTTCTCCGCAAAAGCCTTGAACTCCTTGAACTTGTCAAAGGATTCGCTCTTGCGGCGCATCAGGTATACAAATCCATACCTTGAGTAATCATCAGTGAAAGTGATGAAATACTCGTACCCTCCCCTTGCCTGAGTAGACATAGGTCCGCATACATCAGAGTGAATCAAATCCAATACTTGTTCAGCCCTTCGTCCTTTACCAGAAAAAGAACGTTTGGTCATTTTTCCCTCTAAACAGGATTCGCAGGTTGGAAGGTCCTCTCCTTCAACACCACTGATGAGACCATCAGCTTTCAACCTTTGAATTCTATTTGAGTTAATGTGACCTAGCCTTAAGTGCCACAAGTATAATTGATTCATCCTAGAAGGTTCCTTTCTCTTATTGGTGTTCGTAGATGTGTTATTACTCTCGGTTAGTTGCATTGTGTTAGACTCAGGATTTAGCACATACAAATCGTCCACCAATGTACCAGAACAGATAATCTCACTTTTTCTTCTTATGATCACCGAGTGGTCAAAAGAGACAGAATATCCATTCATAATAAGTTTAGAAACCGAAATTAAATTCTTTCTAAAGTTGGGTACATAAAGACAATTTTGTAAAACTAAAACCCTATCACTACTAAAGCGTAAGTGAACGTCTCCCACTGCAACAGCCGCCACCTTCGCAGCATTGCCCATGTAGACCACGATCTCTCCCTCTCTAAGTCTCCGGGTTTCCTGGAACCCCTGCAAAGAATTGCAGACATGATCAGTGGCCCCCGTATCTACACACCAGGTGCTGGTAGATAACACCACTGACAATGTTTCGGTGACTAAGGAAAATTTCGTACCTTTGATGAGAGGACAATCAGACTTCCAGTGCCCAGACTGCTTGCATCGAAAGCACTTGCCTCGTGGCTTGCTTTTCCCAATCCGTGGTTCAAAACCACTGGGCTTCTTTGCTTGCACTTCCAACTCGGCCACTAGAGCTTGTGATTCTCTGATCATACTTATCAGTTCAGTTCTTTTGAAATCGTTTTTAAGCGATTCCTCAAGAGGACTGAACTTGATGAGTATGTCAATCACCTCTAGTCCGGCTTCCTTACTATGTCCTAACATCTCCTTGAGGTCATTTTCAATGTCCTCATCAGTTGGGACAATAGTGGATTCGGAAGGCTCAACAGTCTGGACAATGTCCAGATTTCTTTTCCAATCAGTACTATAGAGAACCAGTGAGTTTTCATCTTTAAGTATATCACAAAGTGGGGTCACAGTCATTCCTAACCTATAAGCACATAAAACAAACAAACAATTTAATATCCGATATTATCTCCCTCAAATAATATCATTAAATCACTAATCACATCTAAAATCCCATCAGGTTAAAGCAAGCCACGTTCGTGTGGACGTTTACCCACCCAAATGATTTAGCAATTAGATTTGCTTTGGTCATACATCATTATAGCGTTACTTCGTTGGGAAGAATACTATAAAGCGTATCTAAGTGTAAACCATTACTCAGTACCAAGGTGAATCGTTTAGAATTGTTACGTCACCGCAAGCCACGTTCGTGTGGACGTTTACGACAACTCGCAATTCTCCACAATTCCCTATAACTGTCTACATCAATTATTCCAAAATCCCATCCAGTATAGCAAGCCACGTTCGTGTGGACGTTTACTATACCAGAAGATTTATATAATTGAAATCCAATTACTTGATCCATTCGATCTTGTAAATCAAGACGCGGAGAATCATAAGTGAAACTCGAAGTTTCTAACCAGTGATTCACCATGCGAACAACCCTATCTCTCATAAATGAGGGAGCCGAGCAGACAATCGATCCATCTATCAAAGAATGGTACGACTGCCTCTAATTTGTGTCCTCGACATGACCAAGTGGCTCTGGCTCCATTCCACTCCCCGGGGTGAGAATGAGTCGACTTGAAGTCAGTTTTGGAAAGACAAATTAGGCATTGTTTGATAAACTTAATCAATGTTTCTCGTAAGAGGAATTACAAGAACTCTCCTCCAATGACCTATCTATATAAACTTCAAAAGTTTATAAAAGTCACCAAGAGAGCAGCAATGGAGACCATGGGTATGTTTCCATACCCTCTCCCACTTAGCTTTTTACAATAAAGGGATACGCTATCTAGTGCATAAAAGTAAACACATATAGCATGCATACATGTAATAAAGCACATAATATTATCACATAGTCAAAATAATTACTAGAATATTATTTTCCGACTATTATGGCTTTACTCCATCTCCGTACGCATCTTCTAGTCTTTAGTCTTCGTTCTTGAATGCTTCATGTGACGAGAATATTAATTTCCAATATTTAAATCTATTTATTTTTAATAAATCCAAAAGATACTTAATTTAAAAAAAATTAAGTCAATCGAATAAATCAAAAATAAAATTAAATATTATTAATATTTATATTTATTTTATTTTCCCTTTCTACTTCATTAAATCTCTAGAATAATCTATCCAAGACCCACTTGGAATATTCTAGATGATTTCCATAATGAAATAAGGAAATAAAATAACTTAGGACTCTTCTACACTCCAAGATTAATTAATTTCCATTTCTATGAAAATTCCCATAAAATAGGAATAATCAATTAGGAAATAAATCAATCCTAAATTAACTTTTATTCCTTTTCAATTCTATTAAATCTCTAGGATCCTATTCCAAGTAGAACTCGGAATACTCTAGAAGACTTCCATAATAGAATAAGGAAATAAAATTAATTCCAATTAATTCTTTTCCTAATCCATGAGACTTCCCAAAAATAGGATTACTCAAATAGGAAAAACCCGAACTAATTAGGAAAGTGGATCTTCCGGTAGGAGTAGCATGGGTTGGGGATCCCCACGCCACCCCCACCTCGTCCGACCGCCGCCTAGGGCATGCCACCGCCGCCCGGCCCACGCGCCACCACCACTGGTGGCCGGCGTGGTCGAGGCTCCCGCGGACAGCCCACCTTCGGCCGTGGGTCGATCGATCCCCACGGGATCGATCATGGGGATTGATCGATCCCCGGTCCTTCACCCTCACGTCGTCTCCTTCGTCACGCGTCTTTCTCCGGCGGTCGTTTCGGCATCGATCCAACGCAAAATAAATTACAAAATAAATTTTACACTATCCGGTATCGATTCTATACATAAAATCGACCCTATACATTTTCCGGAAAAAAATAGAACGTAATAATAAATCCTAAATTCGGTCAACCCCCGAATTTTTACTATTACAAGCATTCACCACCAAAAACGAATCTCGACATGTCCGAGAGTTTAATCAATCCAACATACATGACAAAATAAATTAAACGAATAATAAATTAAGCCATAATAGTCGGAACCCTGCAAGGTAGAACAATTTTATCAAAAATACCGCGAACGTAAACCACGCTCTAATACCAATTGTTGGAATTTGATATCCCGGGCTATTTAAATTTGCGGAAACCAATAACCCGATCAAAACCATCCGCCGGAGATCACGCGAGCATCACGTACGAGCCGGAGCACGAGCCGAACGCACGACGAGGCCGAAGCCTCGCGCACGCCCAGCCCGAGCCCCCGCACGCGGGGCTCGCGATCGAAGGGGTCGATCGCGAACGGCGATCGACCGGGGCTGCCCAGCAGCCCCTTGCGGCGAGTCCGGCGACTCGCCGCGGCTGGGTGTCGGTCCGACCAGCGGACAGCCGCGGGGCCCAGCCCTCGCGGCTCGCGATCGATCGCGATGATCGATCGCGTCCCCGGCTCCCAGCCGGGGTTCGACCCATCCCCACCGAAACCCTAGGTGGGCGATCGCCGTGGTCCGGTGGCTTCGCCACCACCACGCGTTCGTCCTCCTTCCCGGTTTCGTACCTCGGATCTTGCGTTCTACGGTATTCTCGATAAATCCAAAATCGAACAATTATCAAGGGCGTTTAGATATTGTACCTTTCGATTCGTTGTTCGGAGAAACGAATTCAAGACGACCTTTTGAATCTTCCCACGTATTCCTTGCACTAGCTTGAACGTCGGGTGGGCGACGATCTTCCAAGCTTATGGATCCTCTTCAACTCTCTAGAACTATCAACTATTGATATTCTTGTCTTATGAAAAAGTGAAGACCATGTAGTGCTTTTATAGGCTACGTAGGGGATCTAAAGGAGGTGGAATATTGGGCTTCCAATATTAATGATTAAATTGAGCCCAAGCCCAAATCTATTAATCTCCCATTAATATTAATTAATTTATTTTCCACTATATAAATTAATTGCACTCCCAATATTAAACCATATTATATCCAAATAATATTTCTCCGGTAGTATTATTTATTCCGTGTATTTAAGATATAAATATCCATGAATAAAATTTATTTATTGCTTAATAAATTTATTCATCTCTTTTATCCGAGACTAGTACCACTCAACCTTATTTATTATGCGGAATTAAATCCACTCGCGAGGTTTACATAATAAATCCTTATGAGCTCATCTCGGGGATATTATCAACCCTTCCGGGATACACTGTCCGGTCAATCATTCACGGCATGCCATATATAAAATATAGTGACCCAACTTAACCGGTAATTAACCCAATAATTAAATCGGTTAATTCCTTTGGTAAATCAAAGTCACTTATATTGAATATACACACCCGCAACAATATCGGGGATTAAGAATAAAATACACTGAGTCTCAAATCAATTATCGCCGAGCAATCCTAATTGATGAGTCTCAATCGATCCGCTCAATACACCAAGTGTACAAGTGTGATAAAATAATTAAGACAAATTATTTTCTCTCTCACACAACGACTATACCGATGGATTGGTCCGTATCCATCTAGGTCGTGGGCCTCTATTTGATTAAATACGAGTAACCGATAGTATGATCTTCTGTGTGGGCCCGACACACCATACTAACTACAACGTATGAAATCCAGGACTATAATTTGCATAAATTTAATTAACAATAATTAAAAGCAAATGAATGTTCGTATTTAATAGGTAAATGAAAGTGTACAAGGAGTTCAGAATACTCAAATCTAGACATTAAGTATACTACTCCAACAGCCAGGAGTCGTATATATTGCGCTAGTACCCCGGTCGCCTGAATCGTTCCGCATGCTAGCTCAAAGTCCTGTAAATGCCTCTGTGGGTCTTCTCCGGGCATATCACTGAACTTTGGCAGGATTTGTATGAATTTGTGTTTCATCTCCCAGGGGGTAGGAATGGTGGGCAAAGTGATCCCCAGTGGCCTCAAGTTCATCTCTGACGGGAACAACATGTCCCTCAAAGTCCGTGGTGCTTCTGCTCCCATCTCTTCTATCTCTTCTGGTATTGGTTGACTAGGAGTGTCAACTGGTATGGTCTTCTTGCTCTTTGCCTTTTCTGCCCTTGGTGCCTTGGCAGAATTCTCTCCTTGGGTTGCACGTGCTAACGCCTTGTTCTTTGCTTCTTTTCTTAGCCTTTTGGCGGTTTTCTCGATCTCTGGGTCAAAGAGTAATCCCGTATCGCCTTCCACCGCGTTTATAGTACCTAGTCAAAGAAGTAAAGAGAAAAGTCAGCACAGAAAAACTAAAAAGCTGGAATGTTGCTTCCCCGGCAACGGCGCCAATTTTGACGACGCGAAAACTTTGTCGTGGAAGCTAACGCGGCCAAAATAAATTTATAAAGTTCCTAAACTCAACACAAGATAGCAAGTGATAAGTATAGGGTCGATCCCACGAGGAAGCAATTGCAATTTAGTTAATCTCGGCTTTGCCCAAATAGTGTCACAATAAAAAGGTTTTAAGTTTGGTTGCTGAGTCACAGCGTTTAATCAAACTACCAACTAACAGAAATATAAAATCTAATTAACCCAAACTAACATGCAAAAATATTAAACTAAACACTTTGACCAAACAGAAAACAGAAAAGTAATTAATCAAACTGAAATCAAATAAAGAAAAGTAGGCTTCTGGGCTTTGGCTTCTCTCTGGGTTCTCTGGGCAAACTACCGATTCCTGGCACTAATGGTTTTAACTGATGGTTTGTCAATCGGTTATAGGATGTCTAACAAAGTGAAAGCAGTCCTATTAAGTCACGCCTACAGTCACCCCACCCCAATCCGTCCTTACGGTGTAAAGAAAGGCAAGGTATACTTATGCCTAATCCCCTGAGCCTAGACAATTCGATACCTATGTGGTCGCATGGATCTAGTTTGCCCAAACTCGTATAAATCTCTAGACGAACCCAATTCGGCCAATAGCATGTCCGGAAATCCGAATCATACGACCGCTACTCCAACACGTTCTAGCGCTATGCCCGTAGTACATCTAACGCGGAATACTCGGTTGATCAATCGCTTGTATCTCAAAGTGTAAGGGTTTCCTAACGACCAAATTAGTCTGCCCAAACCTGCAAGAATATGGTTAAACCTCAACTATGTATCGGGAACAAACCTCCAGGCAGTTAACTAAAAGCCCTAACAACCTCACGGTTCTATCTTAGCCCAGAGTCCCCTTCGATCAGCCTTTGCCCAGACGCCCTGCAAGTTTAGCTACTCATACGTAAAGAAATAAAACAAGAAATAAATTGGAAAACGAAACTGAAATTCATATTAACTAAAATCTGAAATCGTTCAACTGGAATAGCAAAAACAAAGTAATAAAAACATAAAGCAATAAATTGTTTTAATGCCCGAAGGCTCGATCAACTTCAAAACAAAAGAACTTGGCCGGAAATCTCCAAGCTCCGATCGCCGGTTGCTGCTTCGTGAACGGGGTCGGAATTGTGTCCCTTTTCTTCTCCAGCTTCTCTTCCTTATATAGGCTTGAATTAGGGTTGCGGGATTGCAGTTGCATGGGCCGCTGCATGGGCTTCCTTTTCCAGGCGCCGCTAAGTAATTTCCATCTTTAGCTTCCAGCCGCCTTTGACTTTGCCCGATGGCAATCCGCTTCCCAAACTCTCTACAGGTATTCTTCTCCTCCACAGGTGAACGGACCAAGCACGGTACTTGGTATTAGTTCTGGGTCTTCTGCTTCATGAATTGCCCAATACGGCCTGGTTTGCCTGATAAGGCCAAACTGCTCAGTCACTACACGCTCCAGATCGCTGTTTGCCCAAAGAAGGGGTTTTCCTTGCCTCTTTTGCCCAGTGCGCCACCTGTTACCTGTTTGCCTGCACACTCTGACCAAACACTCTACTGTGCCCTCCCAGACACATAAACTGACTCAAACTGACTCAAAAAGGGGCTCAAGATGAGCAAATAAAATGGCTCATCAGGCTGCATGCGTGCCCTTCACCGGGATCACTGGAGTCGTCATGACGTATTTCATCGTCATAAGTTCTGCAACTGCTTTATCTATTTTTTGTGGAGTATCGAGACTTCCAAATCTAATCGGAGGCGGGCCTTTCGGCGTCGACGGCCCTCCGAGATCATAGGGGTGCAGACGGCGATTCCGACGTCGTGACCGAAGTCGACGTTGTCGTTGATCTGCCTGACTGTCAGTAGGCTCATCGGCCCCTGCATGTTTGCTATTCTGCTCATCAGAGCTGATCTGGGTAAGCGGCGGCGGCGGCGGCTCCTTATTTTCAGGTTCTGGGTTCTTAGGCGGAGATGGAACCTCGGGTTCCACCATCACGGCCTTACCCATCACCGCCTGCCACCTGCCACTTGTACCAAACTCACCAGATACTGTAGTATCTTCGTTTTCGTTAACCATTTTTTATTTCAGATCGAGCTTTTCTGCAACTAAATTACCTGATGCTCAATCCTTCTAGCGCCAACTGTTTTGGGTTGTTTTTGCTCTTTGATGGTGTAATTTGCTGGTAACAGAGGGTTTTGGCAACAACACAAAATGGTAAATTTGTTATAGGTAAGTTAGCAAAGGGTAATAGTTTATAGCATAAATCATAAGTAGAAAATGGATGCTCAAGGCACCTCTTTATTCAAATATTCATACTTAGAAATCATTATAGAAATCAAGGTTTGCATGTCCCTTTTCCTCTCTTACATCCCTATTATATATACTAACCCATGCATGGCAAGATTATGCCACCTAATGCCCACTTATCGGATTCCTATTGGACCACAACTCCACTAATATCTAGCATTAAAAACCCACTTAGCTCTTAACAAAGACTTTATCTCCTTTCCCCGTCAAGTCCCGTTTGACCGTCTGTTGACTCTGACACCTCCCCCACGGATATTCCCGTGTAATAAGTCTGACACTACCGTGCGATCGTTCCCGTCCAAGCTATTCTCTGACTTCTGTTAGTTGCCTTTCTAGGTCTTTTCCCACAGGTTGTTCCTGACTTGTACATCTGATGACGTGGCTACCTCATTGTTGACACGTGTCGGTGACCGTTTTATCGGGTATAACAATGGTGTTTGGAAAAAGTGTATACAATGAAGTCGATTATGCAGAAGTATTCGATCGTCAATCGAATAGTCCACCACCATCACAACCGAATTCCCAGAATACGATTTCGAGTTCGAGTCGTTCGACATCATCTTCAGCGAGCTCCCAAGGAGGACTTTTATACAATGAAGTGGAATTGCTAGATGCAGAAGGTCAAAGTGAAGAAGAAGATCATGGAGATGCAAACATTGCAAGAAGGTCGCTAAAAGTTCCTACACAAGAATTCACCAACATTTTTTTGGTCCGCCAGCTGGGAAGACATCGGACATATCAAGATGTCCGATAGTAAAGAATAACCGAGAGGAATAATAACAAGCTGCGTCAACGCGTGAAAGAAATTGAGTCGGGAAATGAGTTGGTGAACTTGAAAAATTCAACTTTAACTAAAAAGACAACAAGTTTCAATCCGATAGAAGAAAAATTCAAACTCGTGGAGAGGAATCAAGTTGATTTGAAAGTTATGCGCATGCTTTGGGGATTCCTTTTAATGTTTTGAGGAATCTAGAATGGGTGGAGATGGTGTCGGCAATCAATAATGGTCCGAAAGGATATAAAGCGCCTTCATCCGAAAAAGCAAGAACAGCGCTTCTTGATGAATGCAAGAGAAATGTTGAAAAAGATTTAATACCGATGAAAGACACGTGGTATACGCAAGGAGTGACAATTGTTTCCGATGGGTAGTCGAACGTAAAACACAACCCGTTAATCAACGTCCTCGGGGTTAATTGTAGAGGAGCCATGTTTTTCTATGCCGATGATTTTTCTTGGATTGAAAAAACGGCCGACGTGATTTCAAAGTATCTCCTCAAAGCAATTGACGAGGTTGGACCAAGAAATGATTTGCAAGTAGTCACCGACAATGCCGCCACATGTAAACTTGTCGGGGAACTTATCGAAAAGGTACACAAAAATGTGTTGTGGTCTGGATGTGTGTGTCATACCATTAATTTGGTGTTCAAAGATTTTCATAATTCTTTTGAATGGATGTGTGACGTATATAAAAGGGGGGGGGGGGGGGGGGGGGGGGGGGGGGGAATAGTGAAGTTCGTCATAAATCATTCAAAGATTCTTACGAAGTTTCGAAAAGAATCATCGCTTGAATTGTTGAATGTTGCGAAAACAAGATTTGCTTCCCATTATACTACCTTAAAAAGGTTGGCTGATTGTCGTGAATCACTTGAAACGTTAGTTGTGTTGAAGGTTTGGTAAGAATGGGTCAAAGGGCAAGATAGTGTTACTACTGCATGTGCTAAAGATGTGAGTGAAATAATACGAGATGAATTCTTTTGGGATGAAGTTGAAAATATATTGACAATTACTAAGCCAATTTTTCGTGTGCTGAGGTTTGCCGATGGAGAAGGGGAGAAAATTGGAGAAATTTATGAAAAAATGGATTGCTTGGTTGGAGAGATTACAGATGTGATGAAGGGAAATAAATACGAGTCCTCTTTGCCGATGATGGAAGAAATACTTATTAAAAGATGGGATAAGATGAATATCCCAATGCATTGTCTCGGTTTTGCATTAAATCCTAGATTTTATGATCGGAGTTATTTGCAAACTTCGGCCCCCAGAGGATTTTCTAGAAGACCACCGAATCAAGACAAAGAAATTGTGCTTAATGTCATGAAGGCATTCAAAAAAATTGGTGACAATGAAGATGAACAAAAATTGCTACGAGATCAATTCGTAGAATTTCATAAAAAAAAGGGGTGTTTGCATTGCCGGAGGCTCATGCCGATTCTATCAGTATGAGTCCTATTGATTGGTGGTCCACATATGGTGCACAAATCCGACATTGCAATGAAGGTCCTATCTCAACCAATAAGCAGTTTTTCGGCAGAGAGAAATTGGAGCACTTATTCTTTCATCCATAGCGCCAAAAGAAATCGGTTGAATTGTGAAAGAGCTGATAAACTTGTTTTCATACATTCTAATATTCGAGCACTGTCAAGATCTACTCAAAGTTACAAGCAAGGTCCGCATAAAAAGTGGGATATCAATCCTAATAATTCTTCTCTAGTTAATCCACAAGAAGTGTTAGAAGACATGCGATAGAAATTGTTACTGGGGATGATCAACCGCAGCCGAGCGAGAGCAAAAGAAAAACTACCGATGATGTTGGAACAAAGAAAAAGAAAAAATAATTGATTTTTAAAGTTGCTTGCTTTTATTCATTTATGTTTTCAAAAATAATAATGCATTAATGTCAATTATTGGCAAACTTCTAAATACACCAATGTATTTTTATTTATAATTATGTCATTTGTGTAAAAGTCTAATATAATCTTATTACAGTAGAAACTCCGTACAGTCATATCGTTGGGACCGGGAAAAAATATTACTATAGAGAGTTATTCTTATATAGGGTTTTAGAAAATAAAAATAATTTTTTTTATAAAAAAATAATATAAATATAAAAATAATATAAATACAATATTATCTATCTTTAAATTCACAAAATCAATTTAATAGTTTTGAATAATAAATTTTGATTATATATGTGTAAAAATTGTGTTTAACATACAAATTAAATAAAATATTAATGAATCTAAAGACTATAAACTTTAATCATATACTATATGTTATTGATTTTCATAAATACTTCAAGTTATCTTAAACATGTTATTGATTTTCATAAATAAAAACATTATTAATAAATATTTTTATTATATATTAATCATTTATTCTTATATAGAGGTATAAATCCTTAAGACGGGACCTAAAAAATGTATGACTTATGACAATGTGGAGTTTATTCCTATTTATAACTGGTCCCAAGTTGGGACTTGCATTTTTTATTATTATAGGGAGTTTATTCCTATATAGAGTATTACTATATAGAGTTTCTACTGTATAACTTAAGTAAATATTTAATATATAATTCATTTTTCTTCTTCCACCTCGTTAAATTTTTTGTTTCTTCATCTTCTCACACCGTCATTAATTTTTTTCACAATCGTTTTGTTTCTATTTTTTTTTAATGAAACCTACTGTTAAGTTCAGTGTCTTCTTTTGTATGAATAATTATTGAAATTAATACTAATAATGCATATTGATTTTGGGCAAATACAGAATATTATTTATTTAACTGTTGTTTTGTTAGTTTGTTTTCTTCTTTTTTTTTTTCTTAATTTATCAAATTAAGGTTATTTTTATTTAATTAGGTAAATACGGAGTATATCATAGATTAAAGGGTTTGTTGTTTTATTGGAATAATTCATATAGCAGTCCTCTTGATTTGAGAGGTCAACCTACTGACCTTCGTATGAAGGCATGTCTGGGGCTATGACTTCGTTTAGTTCACTGCTTTTATGGATTCTGTGTGATCTTCGTAAAGCTTAAATTCATCCCTGTCGATGTTTAGAGATCAGCAAGGTCAACAAGTTTATGCTGCTGCTGGACCCCCACAACCAGAAGATCACATGGCATTGACATCATCATTTTCCTAATGATTTTTAATGTAAAAAAAAAAAAACTGTTCTTTTTAAATGGGTTATGTTAACTACGCAATAGTGTAATGTTTGAGTTCTCTCTACAACTTTATTTATGTTATACTGTTAAGGAGGTATCATAATTTTTTTATAAGGATATTATAGGTATATTAAAATGGTGTATTAAGTAAATGTAATAAAATAAATATAATAATAATAGGTGTATTTAGTAGATTGGTGTACTTATAGGTTTTTGGGGTGTAAATAAAATCACCCAATATTTTTATTTTACTTTCAAGTTTCAAGAGCTTTTAATGTATTTTTTTATATTATATTTTTATATATAATCAACGTATAATTAAATCCATAATCTATTTCATCTGCCTCTTTCTATCCGCCTCTTTCTTCATCTTCTTCTATTCTGCTCCTAAACCTTAATCCCTAATATTCGCCGCCTTCGCTGCTCAAGAATGTTTATCCCCTCCCGCCTCCATTAAAGAAAGACAATGAATCTTTCGGTGCTGGGAGAATTCTGGCGTCCTCCAAGATAAGTTATTTTTTTCGTTTTTTTGAACTTTTCCTCTCTAACTCCGATTCGCTTGATTCGGCTGTTGGGGCCGAATTAGGACCGAATCGAATTCGTATTCGGTACGGCCGAACCCGATCCAGGGTACGGTCGAACCCGATCCAGGGTTCGGGGGGCTGGGGACTGAATCGTGTGACTATGGGCTATTTGATACGTACCTCGATTGATAGATGGGTGAATTGATACGAAGAACACGGAATTAGGATACCTGGATGGAGATCTCAAACTTCTGGGTTAATTCGTGGAATGATTTAGATGAAAACTTAAACCCCAACACGCGATTGACTTAGCAATTCGAAGAACGATGATGGACACACGAACGAAGTATGTATGCTTCGTTGATTCGTCGAGATGAACTCTTTTAGCAAAATCAAAAGAGAACGAAAAAGATGAGAGAATCAATACTCACGATAAAAATAATTAATGTCAAAGTTGTGTTCAAAACAAGGGCTTCCAAGCCTTTATATAGGCTGACCTAAAACATGAAATAAAAGGAATAAAAAACGCCTAAAAAACCCGTCCGCTGAAATTTCACATTTCTGGGGACTTTGTCGCCCGACGGGATAAGGGTGTCGGCCGACATCCATTTGTCGCCCGACAGGGAAAAGTTGTCGCCCGACAATTTGTCTTCGTCCGCGGGATTTTTCCTTGGAGCGAAGTCTCGAAGGCCTGCAAATTCACGCCCCATTCCTGAAGCTGTCGGCCGACGGGCATATGGTGTCGGCTGACACCAGGCCAATTTCTTGGCTGAATTCCGTGGCTCGTCCTCGACTCACGTCTGACCTCCGTTCCGGTGTATTCTTTGTCGTCCCAGCCTGAAACTCATAACCCTCTGTTGGATTGACCTCCGTGTAAGAAATCATGTTGATAATGCTCGGCTTTTCCACATCACCAATGGGTTTCTTCAACAGCTCTTGCGCCAATACTTCTTGGATCGTCACCAACAAGCTTGCCTTGAACTTCTTAGCTCTCGAGCGCGTCACTAGTCCAACTGGAACATGCACCGGGTCTTGTATCATCGACGACTCGTGGTCCGCATCACTATTATCTCTTTCTTCTCTTTTTTGCATCATATTTTCATTATTTAAGTTGTACTTATAGTATTTTTCGGTGACTAGGCATACTTTTTATTTTATACAGGACACAACTGATTAGTATAATACTCTGATTTAGTTGTTTGTAAACAAAATAATCACCAAATAACTTCCACAATAAAGACACATTTTTAATCCATACTAAAGGAAAATATCAAGTTTTGAACCATCTAAACTTAACAATCACTACACATGAAAAGACAAAAGTAGTGACTAAGTAGTATATGTAACAAAAGTACTTCACAAAATAACATCATCCTTGTTTCTGAAAACTAGATCATCCCCTTCCTGTTGCCATCCACAAACATCCTTTTTTTTTTTTTTGCAGCTTCTTTACATAGGCTGATAAACATTGGCTTTGAACCACCCACAAAACTAAGTGGCTTTGAACCTCGCACGTAACTGATTGGTTGAGATTGTAGCTGCTCCCATGGTGCACTGAATTGAAGATTGGTAGATATTTATAGTTGCTCCCATGGTGTAGGTCCTTGTATCATCTCACTGTTATTAGCTTGACTTAACATTGCTCCAAACTCATAATCATCCTCATCCATTAACTTTTAGACATTGGCTAATGAAACAACACACACATATATATATATATATATATATATATATATATATATATATATATATATATATATATATATATATATATATATGAACATAAATTAATTTGCACAAAAGATACAACAAATGTATGAACATAAGGACTAATTCGTGCATGTAGAAAATATTTTAATTTTTAATTAAATATAAAAAGTGAAAACCAATAAAAACTTGACACGTGTTATATGCTTAAGAAAATCCCCAATTTCGTTGTCTACATAAGCAGTTAACTGGTCAAGATTGTGTTTTTCTTGAAAAAAAAAAGAATAAATTGATGCAATTTCTAAATTATACAGAATTAAATTGAAAAAAAATATTTAACTGGACTAAATTGAAAATAACATATCTTTATTGGACCCAATTAAGTTTTTCTCCCAACCCTAAAATATTATTACCCGCCCGCTTTCTAATAGAAAAGGTCAAAAACTCAAAACAGATCGTCGTCGGCACATCGTCTAGTTCAATTCCATTTCCGTCTTCTCCGCCAACCCCTGTACACGCACAAGTGCCGGCCGCCGGTTAAGTTTTATCTTGATTTTGATTTTTGTTTCAGTGCTGCCGTGTCGAGTGTCGTGTCGAATCAGGCCGTGTCCGATTTTGTTGTTGCGATTAAAGATTAGGGTGTTGCTATTCGCACCCTTCTTTTTTATAAGTACACCGCTTTACTTAATACACCTCTATATAAAATATAAATTTTATAATTTTTACTTAGTACACCTATCAATCTACCTAATATACCCCTATATTAAAAAAACAAAAATACATTACTTTTTTACAAAATAAAATTATAATTTACTATAAAAAAATAAAGCGTTATAAAAAATCAAAAAATTCGCGAATAATAAAAATAAAAATTGAAAAATATTAAAAAAAATGAGACAAATCTCTTATTTTAGAATAAAAATAATTATTAATAAAAAAACAATAAAAAGATAAAAAAAAAAAAAAACACATCAAAATTAGTTGGAAAAAATTATAATAAAAAAATATCATAAAAACAAATTGAAAAAATCATGATAAAAAAAACACAATAAAAATAAAAAATAAAAGCTTAAAAAAAATTGAACTTGAAGAAAAAAAATCCATTAATAAAATGACAAAAAAAATAAAAGAATAAACTTTAAATTTTTACAATTTATATTTCAATAAAATACTTTTGAATTTGGATATTTTAATATTTTTAAACAAAAAAATTAATTAGACATAACTTAAACTTAAATGTATAACCAAGATTAAAAGAAGAAATATAAAAAAATTTGCGCAAAATATAAAGTTATAAAAAAAAGTTGTTTGCGCAAGTAAAAAAATAAATAAAGGGGTGTATGATAAGTTAACTATGTAATTAGATTAGTAAGGTTATAATTGTCTTTTAACTAAATGGCATTATTGTAAATAAAATTAAGTTGGTGTATTATAATTTTTGGGGGTGTAAATAGCAATTCCCTAAAGATTATATCTTGTAGGTATTTAATTAGATTTAAGTTTCGGGATTCTAACAAACTTCAATTTCAATGGATTCAATCCCAAAGAAGATGGAACCTGGTGACTCGATATTTATAAATCCATCTGTTTCTGAAAGGTCTGTGAAAAAGAGGCGTGTCACGCCTGGAGAGGAGGAGGAGGAGGAGGAAGAGGCTGAGAGTAGATTTAAGCAAGGCAACCATGTTGATGTGAAGGCCTTGCTGTCCTCCGAAACTCGGAATTTCCTCGTCACGTCTAAAGGTGGTCAAATGGTTCCTATCACTGCCCTTGACACAAAGTTCGTCATGGTCGCTTGTCTCTGCGTGCCTTTTGATCTGGATGGACCAGAATCCTCATTTTGCCAATCTATTGAAGCATTATACTCTGAACTAACTTTCAAAGGGATTGCTGATCGATTTCAATTGGTCGTGGTTCCCAAGATTTCTCCTGGTTTTGGCAAAGCTGAATTTGACAGCTTTTTTTCCAGGTTGTCCCTTAATTGCCTTGCCATCCCTTTCACTGATTCCAAGTCCCGTGACAAGATTTGCAAGTCTTTTGGGTGGGGTTCCCCCAACTGGGGTGATCAATTTCGAGTGCCTTGTCTTGTCATTCACCCCAACGGACAGGTTTTACAGTTCGACCCTTTTTTCCTTCAAAGTTACGGAGCTAGATCTTTTCCGTTTACTGAGGAGCACTTTGATGATATCATAAGACAAGACAAAATTATCAGAAATAGGATACGTTCCCGTGACTCTCCTATATTCCTTGAAGAACTTCTCCAATGTGATTATCTCTCACGAATTGCCAACGAGAACGATTATATACCTACTTCTGCTCTCGGTGATACAATTGTTGCATTATACATATGCTGTAATGGGAGCTTCATGGCTAAGCTTCAAGATATCCATCAACAATGCTTTGATAAAAGGCTTAAGTTTGAGGTTGTCCTCGTCCCCTTTCCCTTTGATAATTATTATGAAACCCCGTTATTCCGTGACCTAATGAAGCAAAAAGCTTTGAAACATTCCAGAAGCTCATCTTGGTGGATGTTCCCCTTTGACGACAAGGTATATCGTACCCTTAGCCGCCTTATTTATTCCACTTCTGAAGATCATTTAGTCATTGTACCACATGGTAAGTCTCTTGGGGACCTTTCTGGGAAAGAAATTGTTACAACTTATGGGATTAGAGAATATCCGTTCACCAGGGATGGACTCATTAATAAGAAAATCACTGCGCTAAGATCGTTCACCCTGACAGAATTTCTCAGAAACACTGACATGCCTGACCTTCACAACAAGAATGTTCTCCTATACCTTGACTTTCCCACATTTTACTGCGACGGTGGAGACCTTTACAATGTTCTGAAGCGGGATTACCATGAAATTAAGGCCAAATACGCAGATAGTGAAGTGGTTTTTGTCTCTTTGCAACCCAAGTTAGGATTCAAAGATAGCCGGATTTCTGAGATGAAGTGGCCTATTTTACCTCTTGAGCTGGGTGAATCTATAATTAGGAATATATTTCCATATCCACATGGCTATGCCTCGACAGGCCTAGTTGCATTTGGGAAGGACGGAAAGATACTCTCTCGTGGATCTGCTGCATTAGCTTTACCTGTATCAACTTCCTCTAGTTCCCTATTTGATTATACGCTGGAATCAGAGATTGATGATGAAGTAGCCAGTGATATCAGATAGAAGGTTGGACTTTTCTGATGCTTTTAATCTTTCCTTGGTTATCACGCCCCCTCCGTTCTCTTCATTCTCTCTCGTGCTTGTTTACAATGATGGGATTGATTTAGGGTCCCATGGTAAAAACTGTCATCCCGGATGGAGAAATCTAGCTCTTATTGAAACTTTTCCCAAAAAGTATTAAGAAAAATTTCTCTTAACTTAGAAAACTTTGTATGAGCTTGTGATTTTTAGGTTCCTTTTATTCAAACTTATCTCAATCCATTTTAAAATTAGTTTCATTCCGATCTAAACCATTAGAAATTTTTGGCGAAAATTTACTTTTCTAATGATTCTCCACCGAGAGATTAGACAAAAAAACCTTTTCATTTTATGATGGATAATACTTTCTCAGTTCACCTATAAATTAATGTTCCATTTCAATAAAATAACTTCACTTATGAGAAAATAATAATAATAAATAAATGAAGTAAGTATTCTCAAACTTAATGAATCTTCTATTAATATTTTAATCAAACTTGTTTTCTATATGAAGTATAATTGATTGAATAAACTTGTAGTTTCGTACATTATTTAAAGATAAAGAGCTCGAATTTATAATGGTTATAGTTATAGGTATCATATAACATGTTATATAAGTGAAAGGTTCAGTCCAATCGTTCATAACATACCTAGTTAGTATTTAGTATATCAATTTTGCTGAGTCGCCTATTGTAATTGTTTATTTTAGTTCATATAATGATTCAATTATTTTAATGTGCGAGGTTTGATTGATACTACCGGATAGATTGGAGGGAATTAAAGGACACCGTCGCATATAGTTTTTGGATTCAATATTGGCACCAGGTAATACGATTTAATACAACATCTATTTCAACAATTTTATACTTGTGAACATATTAAAATGATATGTTATATTTAAGAGAATGTACTTATGTTTATTATTTTGAATATAAGTTGTATAGTATTGATCATGAATCTATTATGATGGGTCAAATCATAATTTAAAGCTATATTTAATTTTTCATAGAAAACATCCGTATACAAACGCCATAGTTGGCGATACAGAAGAGGACGTGAAGAAAAGATTAACAATATCCTCGGTGACGTTTGTAATACCGATACAAATAGAACGCAAGAAAGCCATGCAAGCCAAGAGTACAAACGCAAACAACTGAAAGCACTTAATACAATCTTGGGCATCAGAAAGCAGTTCAACAAGTTTTATAATATACAGAAACTAGGAGACTACTCCAGAAAACAATAGCATTCCACTTAACATCAACACATAAGAGTCATAGAGATAGCCATAAGTACAAGCATAGGGTAGCTTTCCGATTGTGACCACTTCATGTTCTGCGATTCAAATGAATCGATCTTTATACGTATAAGGCGGAGCACAAAATAAAAACACAAGCACCAAAGAAAGAAAAAATAAAATTGTACACTTCATTTTGAGTTTCTAATGAGTATTAACTCAATTAACATTAAAAGTCACCTCTTAGATTAATCTCCTGTTGCTAATGTCTATTTCACTATCTACTAATCCTATTACTCTCCCCTAGAAGTATACGACTCAGATCATCACAAGACTATCTCCTCAGCTTGTGTCCAACCACTTGCTCTAGTGACGACATTCTATTTATGCCTCACATACTCATGCTGATTTATACTTGGTACTTTCTTTAGTGAAGTATTGAGTTTCATCCTACAAGATTATACTCCTCCTTCTTTGGTTCCTCAACCAACACAACCGAACTCATTGCCGACCTGCAGATCAGTTTTGAAGCCCATGGTGCCATATTGTGGCGGCTAGGCAGCGTAGAAACGTTTTTCAGGGGAATAAGTGTGTCATTTTTTCAAACAAATTCTTACATCTAACCAGGAATATTGGGACAACGCCCACTTTTATAATGTAAAACAAGATTGTGGGTAGGGAAGAATAAGACAATTATACAAATCTTTTGTGGCAACTTCAAAGTTGTTAATAATTTTGGCTAAACATTAGATTTGTCTCAAGGATATCAAAATTTATCCTACATACTCACCGAAAATATAAGACTTTATTCAGATCCACATCCTAAACATAATCAATTGTGTTCTGTATAAAATAAAAAGTATGCCTAGTCACCGAAAAATACTATAAGTACAACTTAAATAAATAATGAAAATATGATGTAAAAAAGAGAAGAAAGAGATAATAGCCAACCACAAATTTCAAGTCCCTTGCATTTATTTATTTTTGGTAAAAAGTCCCTTGCATTTAGTAGTCCGCTTTCTCCTGTAAGACAATACATGTACATTACCCCGTAGTTATAACAATTGGCAATATCATGATATCCGTATATTTAATTATTTGGTAAACTCGAAATAAAATATGTAAAAATGGTTTTTCATATATTTTTATAAGTTGCACGTATACCTACTGACCTTGGGAAGGTTATGTTTTATTTTTAGGATTTCTGAAGTTACCCATTTTACCCAAATTATTGATATTAAAATTGATTAAAACAAGTTAAAATTTATCTTTAATAAATTCATTTTAACAGTGAGTAAACTAGAAATTCGGAAATTTGTAAAATCAAGAATATCACGGTGAATCACTTTTCTATAGCACAAAAGAAAGACAAAACAGTAACAAATTCATCGACAATATCGAAAGACTTACTTGAGCAGACATGGTCTTCCACATTTTTGAAGCAAGAGCAGAGCACTAACCTGATACATGTTAACATGAACTTGAATAACTCTGTGATGATGATGATGATGATGATGATGATGATGATGATGATGATGATGATGATATAAACACATTTAATTAAAACAAAGCGGAAATAATACTAACATGGCGTAGACGCAAATTGTCGAACTGAGAAAGCTTCCTTAGGTCAATCCTGCAAATTGAAAAGCGTTTAAATAATGTGAAAGCATTTCCTTAGGTCACTCCTGCAAATTGAAAAGCGTTTAAATAATGTGAAAGCATCGGTTCATCAGGTAGAATATATGACGAAAAACAAAATAACATACATGAAGCCAAGAAAAGCGCCCTTTGGGACGAGTATTTTGTTTATTCCATACCTTAGGGCTAAAAACAGAAGAAAGGGTAAGAATTATGAAGAAGATCAGGTGTAATTAATTGGTGTAATTGCACAGGTGGTACATAATCATGAGGTCGTTCACGGATGATTTGGACAACATATCCTTAATTAGGTCTGATATATAGATGCTGGTTTGATTGAGGGAGGTTGAACGAACCAACCTCAATGCCTAAATCTGTATTGTTCTCTTCATTTGGCACGGATGGTCAGCCTTGGCCCACAAACAAAACTAGTCCAAACCAAATCATACCTTATTTTATACTGTATTAACTAATTAAACGACACTTCATCTAGTAAAAAATCAATCATAGTATTATATATATACAGTATGGTACGGTGTAGATACCCAGAATTTGCCTGATCAGAAGTCCAATGATGAATGGGACGTTCCTGTATGTAATATGCGTATTTTTATTCCATATTGAACTCAATTATAAACTTAAAAACTTCAAATTGAATTTTGATGCTTTGGACATGCACGGTCGACTAAACCCATTTCTGGTCCATTCACCCATTTATGGTGTCTCGACTATCTCAGTATCAAATTTCCAACTTCATAATCAAATCCGATCATTCAACACACGCCTCTTATCAATTCAACATGTTTAGTATTTTTATTATGTTTAACGAATTTAACGACTCTTGTCGATTCAACATATTTTATTATTCAACTTTTTATTAATTCAACATGTTTTACCAATTTATCACCTTTAGCAATTTAATATGGTTTATCAAATATAATTAACGACTTATGTCAATTTAAACATATTTTTACAACTTAAAGATTTTAGCAAATTAACATGTTTTAACAATTTCACGACTTTTGTCAATTGAACATGTTTTATTAAACTAATGATTTTGTCAATTTAACATGTTTTAGCGAATTTAACGACAACTATTTTGCCACTTATAAACTTCGTCAATTCAACATGTTTACATGTTTTAACGAATTTAACGACAACTATTTTCTTCTAAACCTGTTTCAAAAAGAAAAATGTTTAGGAATTACGTTTTATAAAATTAATCCTCGTCAACACATTCAAAGCTATTTCATTCGTAAACTATTATTACAATAACCGTCTTTTATTGGAAAATCTATTTTAGTGAATCACAGTATGTTGATAAACAAAATTTCAACGACAAACACGGGACCGACACACTATTGTATGGAGCAATTTTGTGACAGCTACATTCCTATCTCATAATAGGATACAATAGTTAACGGCACAAGATGTATGGGCGCGATGAAAACTAATTTTAACTATTATTTTAACCATGATTTCAAGTGAGCAATGAATACAAGAACAATCTACCAAACCATAGTTTTTTTTTTTTTCGTGCTACTAGGACCAAATGCATATGAAAACATGCCGAAATTAATATAACACTGCCAGAACTTTGAACCTTGAATCAAGCACAAGCAACCAACAGATAGTTTGTGGATATTGTTCTTCGGTTTACTGATATAATGGAATAACAGGACCGACCGACATGCAATACTTTCAACAAGTAGATTTATTCAATTCACTCAAAAATCTTTGCTAAATTTGGTTGAATTTAACAAAAAAACGCAGAACCCTAAATTTTGAAGCCGATATAAGCACTAAAGAATGTACATAGTTATTGCACTGGGAAGAAGAAGTTAAAATCACAAAGGTTGAATCACTAAACAACAACCTTACCTAATTTGAAGTAAATTTGAGCGTTCCAAATACACCACCGTTGTCAATTCAAAGCACAGCCGGAAAAACTACTCTCTTTCGGTTTTGATACGGGAGAGTTAGTGGCGGAGCCAGCTGAGGACCAGAGTGGGCCTTGGCCCACCCTGATTTTTTTTTTTTACCTATATACATATATTATATATAAATATTTATATAAATATTTATACTTACAGTATGTGTGGATTAATTTTTCTTCATTATTTTTATTGAAAAGTGGTCCCTCACAAATATTTTAGCATTTGTTATTATTAATTAATTTTAAATACTAGTGAATAATACTTTTTAATAAAAAAAGGGGGGCATTCATAAAAAGAGTAAGTCCTAAGTATTATTCTATATTTAAATACTAATTTTTAATCTAATTGTAAAAGAGTAAAAACTTTCCACACTATCCTTTCTCACACACTTTCCTTTGATAAAAAAAAACTTACTGAAACCGGTGAAATCGACCTCTTTCTCTCGACTTTCTTTCCTTTGGCCTCCGGTGAAATCAGTTAGACAATATCTCGGTTCGACGTACAACGTAGTTGCGTAAGACGTTGTATCTTGGGAAACAAACGATCGGTAGAGGTCGAATTTTGTTTTAAGGAGATTGTATCTAACACGAGCCTCGTATTCTTTCTGTTCTTAGCCATCTATCTCCATAAAACCGATCCCTACAAAGTAATCACACGCCATGCACTACAAAAAAACAGCTGATCCCCTACGGCCATTTCCGTAGGGATTCCCGTAGGGAAGCCCATCCCCTACGGCATCCCCTACGGGATTTGGACGTAGGGGTATACTCGTAGGGAGCTCGTCCCCTACGGGGAATTAATGCCGTAGGGGGCATCCCCTACGGCTTTCCCGTAGGGAATCCCCTTGGGAAGCTCGTCTCAGCTTCCCCTTCTCCCCGTAGGGGTGCCCTACGGCATCCCCGTTGGTCGGCCCGTAGGGGTATCCCCTACGGCTAGGCCCGTAGGGGATACATTTTTATCAAAAACTGTGGGCCATGTGTGACTCGCCCATCCCCTACGGCATCCCCTACGGGATTTGGACGTAGGGGTATACTCGTAGGGAGCTCGTCCCCTACGGGGAATTAATGCCGTAGGGAATCCCCTTGGGAAGCTCGTCTCAGCTTCCCCTTCTCCCCGTAGGGGTGCCCTACGGCATCCCCGTTGGTCGGCCCGTAGGGGTATCCCCTACGGCTAGGCCCGTAGGGGATACATTTTTATCAAAAACTGTGGGCCATGTGTGACTCGCCCATCCCCTACGTCCACTCGTAGGGAGCTCGTCCCCTACGGGGAATTAATGCCGTAGGGGGCATCCCCTACGGCTTTCCCGTAGGGAATCCCCTTGGGAAGCTCGTCTCAGCTTCCCCTTCTCCCCGTAGGGGTGCCCTACGGCATCCCCGTTGGTCGGCCCGTAGGGGTATCCCCTACGGCTAGGCCCGTAGGGGATACATTTTTATCAAAAACTGTGGGCCATGTGTGACTCGCCCATCCCCTACGGCATCCCCTACGAGATTTGGACGTAGGGGTATACTCGTAGGGAGCTCGTCCCCTACGGGGAATTAATGCCGTAGGGGGCATCCCCTACGGCTTTCCCGTAGGGAATCCCCTTGGGAAGCTCGTCTCAGCTTCCCCTTCTCCCCGTAGGGGTGTCCTACGGCATCCCCGTTGGTCGGCCCGTAGGGGTATCCCCTACGGCTAGGCCCGTAGGGGATACATTTTTATCAAAAACTGTGGGCCATGTGTGACTCGGGCCCCTGCCCGACCCATGGGGCACCCCAAACCTCAGCCCGACCCACAATGTAAGGCCCGACCCAAGCCCAGCCCTGAGAGGGCTGGTAATAATTATTAATGAGTATTGCATGACCCAGGGTAACCCTGGACCTTATGAGTGAAGATGAAGGAGATAACCGCTGGGCTATCTTCGTTATATGTACAACTTTTAAAAGATAATATATATGTATTCATATCAAGTGCCGGGGTTTTAGTCGATGTCGTGAAAAACACTTGATATCTTTTATAATTATATATATATATATAAATTCTTTTTTATTTAAAAACTAATTTTAAATAAAAAGGCATTTAAATATATTAAATTTCGATATTTTTTGTATTTACTTATTTTTATAAAATTGCGTAATGTTTTGCGTAATTGCATAATTTTTGTAATTAATTATTTTTATAAAATTATAATTGTATAGTTGTATAATTGCGTATTGCGTAAACAGTTAAAAAAACTTTAATTATAATTTTATTATTTGTGAAATAATAGTTAAAAAACATTTAAAACAATTTAACGTAATTATAAACATTTAAAAAAAAATTAGCGTAATTATAAAACATTTAAAAAAAACATTTAGCGTAATTATAAACATTTAGCGTAATTATAAAACATAAAAAAAAATAAAAAAATAAAAATAAAAAAATCCCCTACGGCAAATGCCGTAGGGGTCCCCTACGGGAAGCATCCACGTAGGGGATTTATTCTTCCCCTACGGGAGTTTGCCCGTAGGGGACTCTATTATCATCACTCCCTACGGGAATACCCGCCGTAGGGCAAAAATCCCGTAGGGGACCCGTAGGGAATTTTGGAGGGAAGTGAGGCGCGCCAAATGCGCGCGTAGAACCCTACGGGACCCCCTACGGCGTTCATCCCTACGGCAAGGGGGGTAGGGGTTGCCGTAGGGGATTTCTTTAAAGGATTTCCCGTAGGGGATGCCGTAGGGACACCCCTACGGGATGGATGCCGTAGGGAACCCCCGTAGGGGTTCCGCGAAATTCTTGTAGTGATGCCTTTACAACAAGCACGAATCTCAATAAAAAAAATTGCATTCCGAGAAACAATTGTGAGAAGTATATCCGTAATTTTGAGAAGCAAGATATCAATTTCTACGGTGAATCATTTGGCGGCGATAACTTTCAAAATTCATGACCTAGATACGAGCAAATCTACGGAATCCCGTGGACCGAAAGGCGATCACGATGGAAGGCTTCGATCAGCAAGCCGAGAGCATACAGAAAGGGATGTCTGAAATAGTCCAACAATATGGCGTGTAAGTATGTATATTAAACATGTCTCGCAAAACACATGACACCACCCTTAGTTTGGTAATCATACAATTGATTTATAAGGCACTCCCGATTGGCCGACAGTTACAACGATTCGTCTCTCGAATTCCAGTGACTCTGGAAGATCCTCGAGAACTCAAATCTAGAAGCGATGCATTTCGTCATGATCGAAGCCTTCGATAGTCTCTTCGTGAGCACCAACGTCAAGCTGAAGGAGATCGGAGTCCTTGTTCTCTCTGCTAAGATTGTCAACAATCACAAATTGAGAGGAAACTTATGGGGCTTGCCTTGGGTTGAATGGGTTTAAGCGGACGTTGATATCACTAGACTGACAATAACAATAAATTTATATATCATATCCGATTATTGACAATAATTGTTTTCTTGCTGAACTCAATCACCTAGAAAATGTTAAATGAAAAGAATAATTAAATCAATACAACCATAAACATTGAAGCGCAAGGTCAGCGGCGCCTTAGCGGCAACGAGTTTCATCGAGGAAGAAGGTGGATCTGAACGATAGGGGAGTGTCGGTCGATTGAAGCCACTCACACACTGGAACAAAGTATCACAGTGCGCGAATCGCCGTTAACATATGAAATTATTAGCGGGGGTCGGGGAAGACGATCCAGAATTAGGTTTTGTAAATCTTAAAAACGTGATGTTTTGAATTTATTAATTATAGTGTATTTGTTACCGTACAATAGAGTAAAAAGGGTATATAAGACTTTTTAATTTTGAAAAATAGTCCAAAATTATAATTACAAGACATATCTCTCCCTTAAATTGTAATAAAAATATATATACTTTGTCTTTTTTATTATAACTCATAGTATGGTATTTTTGTATAATACTTAAAACCAAACTATTTTTTTTCCTAAATTCTTCTAAAAAAATTATAAATAATTTAATTTGAAATAAATTTATTAACAAAATCATTCAAATAACAAAAATATTTAGTTAATTAATAAAATTAATATTTTTAAGCAATATTTACTTTGTAAATATATTTTAAGAACAATTTATGATTGTACATTTATAAAAAATTGATACATATTATTATTGTATGATTATTATAATTATCGATTAGAGTATATTTTATATTATATTTATTATATTTTTTTCAATTATGATTATATTTATTTTATTGACTAATAAGGAAAGCATTTTTTCATTTTTTTCTAGGTATCATATGATTTTAAGTGTATTTTTTAGCTAAAATTATTTTTATTATAATATATTCGTCTTTATTGATATTCATATTTTTTTATTATAAATTCTTATAATATTTATATTTTACAAAATAATTTATTTTATTTTTTAACTAACTTAATAAATTTTATTTTTATTTACATTAATTTTAACTTTAAAATACATTATAACATAAAAATATATTTTTTAAATTTATTATAGTTCAAGATATTAATAAATAATAGTTTGTAAATTCGACAAATAGTTCAGTATATTTTAAATTTGGCTCACCCTCACACGTAATCCTGACTCCGCTTAGTTGTGATATTTTATTTGGTCGTTTGTTGACACAGAAAGTATATTATTATCCCACTAATCATGTGATTTCATGTAATAATGATTATATATAATATATTAAATAGGTAAATCTTTGATTTTTTTATAATTATACGAAAGAGTAGTATTATGTTATAATATGGACTTATGGAGTAACATAACTACCTTTTTGAAAATATTCCATTTCAATTTTTTAAATCAATAAAAAAATTAAATTAATAAAAAAAAAGGTCAAACGTTTATTTAAACTTTATGAATTTTAAAAAAAATTAAAATTCTATAATTTTAGAATATTTTAAAATAAATAAAATATTAATTGAATATAGTACATTATTAGTTAGGTAGCCATCCAATAGTTTGGTTGACAGTTTTTGCAAAGGGCATAATAAGTTGTTCTTCTACGAGACTCATAATGTCATATCCATAAGAAAATGGTTCCTTTCTTTATGAGATAAGGTACTCAGATGATTGGAAAATGGAAATTGAGACGTAAACATAAAAGTATTATACATAAATTCAGTTTTAGAGACGTAAACATTAAAGTATTATACATAATTTGATATAAAACATGCTTACTGGTACAAAATAAATCAATGTTTTCAAAGTAGAATATTATACTTATTATTCGTTGCCTTTGCATGAAGTCAACGAGTTGAGTAGATGTTAAAAATGGTCGGACAGTGCAGTTTCTTTACCAAATAAGCTCGAAATGATTTCCATAAAAAAAAACTTTTGTGGAATGACACTTTCCAAAAATATAATTTGCCCATGCTTAAACACGAAGAGAACTCATTAAAACACTTGTGTAGTTTTTTGTTTAGTAATTAATTAATCATAAAAAAAAGATGATAATCGTTGGCTCAGAACTCATTAAAACACTTGTGTAGTTTTTTGTTTAATAATTAATTAATCATAAAAAAAAGATGATGCTCCACATATTTAGCTCCATATATTTAAGTGATTAATTTTTATTTTATTTGTTGTGATTTCTTGTTTTTATATTTAAATAATTAATTAATTTCATTTTACTTGTGTGATTTTAAGTGATTAATTTTTATTTTACTTGTTGTGATTTCTTGTTTTTATATTTAAATGATTAATTAATATTCATTTTACTTGCGTCGTTTTTTGTTTTTCATGCTCCATATATTGGCTCTAAATGGTGATCACTTCTTTCCATTTAATATAAAAAATAAAATCCTTTCCAATCTAACAATATAAAAAAAATCATGAATTTCATTAAACAATAATATACCGTATAGTATTTAAATTTTAGATAAAAAAATTATTAAACGATGTGATCTTTCTCAATATTAATAAATATTAGAATTGAAACTTAAAAATAATAATTATTGATAAAACATTTAACTTATAAAAAATATAAAAAGTTTAGAAATAAAAATATAAAAAGTTTAACAATGTTTTTGATAATGTGATAATTTTTATTTATCAAAATAAAAACAAATTTATCTTTTTTATAAATTTAAACAATAATTTATTTATCAAATAAATATATTTTTAAAGTTAAAACTTATAAAATAAGATTAATTGTTATAACTTGTAAAATATAAAAAAATTATATGATAAAGCTAAATATTTTTACTAATATTTTTTTAAAAGTTTGAACAATATATATTTATTATGTACATATATTAATATTTTTTAATAATTATTTTTATTTAAAATTAAAATCATATACAATACATATATAATTATTATTTAATAAAATTCATGAATTTTCTTATATCGTTAAATTGGAAATAATTTTATTTTTATATTAAATGGAAAGAAGTGATCATAATCTTTCATATTAAATATTAAATGAAAGGTCCAAATTTATTAGTTAGGAAATATTAGGAACCCTCTTACGAGGATCCAATCCTTCTAATTAGAGAATTAGAATTATATGAAATATAATTTTATTCTTTATTAATTTAGAGTTATAAATTAGAAAAAAGATTTATTCAATCATTATATGAAATATAATTTTTTTTTTAAAATAAAATAAATAAATTATTATTTTTTTTTTATTTTTATCACTTTTATATTTGAAAATCATTGGTTAACTATATCGCTGCTTTAGAAATACTTGTTCTCCATTTATCAAATGTATATAACATACTTGTATATAAAAAATCAATTTTTTTTTGAAAAATAAAATAATAATTTAGTATTTGTTATGAATATTATTAATTAGTGAATGACTAGTTTACGTGAACAAGACAGAAACCTTACTTTGTATCATATATAAAGGGGTCTCCTCATATGAATAAAATAAGAATTCTATTCTCCTCTCATATTGTCTCTCTTTCTACTATATTATTCTCTCTCAATTCTTTTGAGTTTATAACACGTTATCAGCACGAAAGCTCAACCGCGTTCTTTATCGAAGTTCTACTCATCCAAGATCCAAATTTCAAGGCAAGAATTTATATGTTTGTTTATATCTATTAATAATTATAAATATATCTACTTCTCCTCCCTTCTTCTTAAATTTAAATGTTCCTGAAGAACATTATAATCTGATATTCCTGTAGTAATATCATATGTTCACGAAGAACATTATAATCTGATATTCTTGAAGTAATATCAAATTAATTATGTTTAATAAATCAATTAAAGTTTTTGATGTTCCTGAAGAACATTGTGACATGATATTCCCGAAGAAATATCAAAATTAAATATTCCCGAAGAACGTGATATATGATATTCTTGAAGTAATATCATATTAGTTCCTTAAGAACATTGTGATATGATATTCTTGACAAAAACAATATCAAAATTAAATGTTCCTGAATAACATGATATGATATTCCTGAATAAATATCAAAATTAAATGTTCCTGAAGAACATCGTGCGAGTTTTTCGTGGACAAGTCATGTATGTGCGAACTCGACCCATGAATCAATTGAGGGACTTCCTGAATTCCAAAGTGGGTGAAACTTTAGGAAAAGTTAATCAAAACTTTTTTGAATATCGATATCGATGGTTATTTGATTGAATATTGGGATAGCCACATGAGTTTGAATCCCAATGAAAATTTGATATTTCTGAAGTATTATCAAATCAATTATTTTTAATATATCAAATTAAATTTAGCAATAAGTTTTAAATGTTCCGGAAGAACATTATGATATGATATTTATGAATAAATATCAAAATTAATTTTTAAATGTTCTTGGAGAACATCATGATATGATATTCCCGCAGAAATATCAAATCAATGGCTTTCTGGTGTAACAATTATTTTTATTAATTGCTCCCGAAGAAGCAAAGTTCAAACCTTAAATGTTTTTAATAAAGTTACATCAAGATACTCATAGTAGCCGAATTCGATTGTTCTCGTCATATAAATTATCCCTGAATGATATCTTTTGAAAATCGAGAATAAATGTACTATGTGGGTACTCATGGAATATCGAAAAAGTCGATTCCAATTAAATGTAGTTTCTGAGAAAATTATATATTGAGATTTATTTTGATCCCTGAAGGATCATTGGTAAATATATAATGTTATGCAAATGATGACATGTTAATAGTGGGCTCCCGAAGAGCTTTACTAATTATCTCCGAAAGAGCTTTACTAATTATCCCCACGAGTACTACAAATGTACGTGAAAATGATGCATATCATGATTATTATTAAGTGCGTGGAAATGAATCAAACATTTCCCATTTGCGATTTAATTTTATGAACGGGCATAATAGAAAATAAGGTATATTAAATATCTCGAGCCCGCGATCCAGAAGATCGGTTTATAGCAATTACGTTGAGTTGCATATTTAAGGAAGATCATTTCCCGGCATTAGGGGGATAAAAGAATATAAAATATATAAATGCCGAGAAATTTCATGGAATGAAAACGATCTTTAATTCTAGATCCACGCACCAATCAATTGAACCTGAAGTTCATGAAAATAAGTGACTTGCAATATTCAACAAGTAATATGCAAATTAATGAAGGTGTGACAAAATCACATATATTTGTGATAAAATGAACTATAAGAGTTCAAATAACAAAGAGATCAACTCAAATGTTGATTCTAATATACGCCTGAAGCGTAGTAGATCGATCTCAAGATATAAAATAAATCTGCGGTAATAAAATTTAGTCACCTTCAAAATCTCCTGAAGAGAGTTAGATGGAAATCCCATTGAAAAAGCATGTGCACATGATAATAGAAAATCGTGGGATTGCGGAACAACCAAATTAAATATTTTGGGAAATGATGAAAGATTTGGTTGATATATTGAATTGTCATCAACATGGAACAAATAAAAAGTCAACGACATATTTGTCTCAAGAAGTTGCTCTAGAAAAATTTGGATCCAAAACTTAAATCAATGATAGTGTGTCAGCAGCACTCGAAGAATAAGAAACGAGCAATTGAGGCTGAACATGACTCGCTGAATAAAAGAGATATTTTGACTCTATAGTACACACCTCAAAATATTATCCCAGAAGGATATGCGTGGGTGTTCGTAAGAAAAACGAATAATGATGTGGTGAGATATAAAAGCGAGATTAGTTGCTCAAAAGTTTTTCGCAGAAACTCGATATTTTTAAGGATATGCATGAATGTTTGATTTGACTATGTAGAAGTCATTAGAAAGATACATACATAAAAATCCTGGATGGATTTTAAAATTCCTGATATTAAAGGAAATGAAAATCAGAACATATACAATATCATATTACATATATCATTATGGACAAAATTGATATTGAGATAAGGTCCCGAAGACCAGTGATTGGTCCCGAAGACCAGTGATTGCACTCTTTTTCCCTCTACTAAGTTTTTCCCACGGGGTTTTCTTAGTTAAAGGTTTTTAACGAGACAATCATCACAATGTAAATGTGAATGTCATGTACTCTTTTCCTCGAGTATTTTTCTCCTACAGGTTTTTATAAAGAGGTTTTTAACGAGGCATGTACATCACTCAATATGAGTTTGTTTTCGAAATAAACTTAGATATTGAACTTGAAGTTCAAATGATTGTGAATTGAAGTTCACATTATTGTTCATTTGTTAAGAAATGTATATTGAACACTATACGCATCTAAAATACTCCAGCAGAGTTACCGGCCGGTTATAGCAATTGCGAATGCTCTAGTCAATATAGATGTCTGGTAAAGGCATGTCCCAGAAGGACGAAAAATATACAATAATACAAATGAATGTGAAACTCGACAATTCGAAGGTTGTGTCCTGAAGACCAAAATGTATATTTGAATAACTAAGTTTTTCCTATATGGTTTTATTAGTTACAGATTTTAATGAGACTGATTGATCACAAAGTCAAAGATCTTCGGTGATTACAATCAGGGGGAGCAAGCTGTACTCTTTTTCCTTCGCTCGGGTTTTGTCCCACTGGGTTTTCTTGGCAAGGTTTTAACGAGGCAACAATCCTGTAATTAGTCATTCAAGGGGGAGTGTTATGAATATTATTAATTAGTGAATGACTAGTTTACCCTTTCTTGGTGAACAAGACAGAAACCCTACTTTGTATCCTATATAAAGGGGTCTCCCCATATGAATGAAATAAGAATTCTATTCTCCTCTCATATTGTCTCTCTTTCTACTATATTATTCTCTCTCAATTCTTTTGAGTTTATAACAGTATTTTATTTTTTATCACTTTTATATTTGAAACTCATTGTTTAATTCTATCGCTTTGCTTTAGCAATACGTGTTTTCCATTTCGTTATTTGACTTTAAAATATCAATGTTCTTAAAAAAAAATCTTCATTTGACTTTGAAATATCAATTGTTTTCAAAAAATATTCATTAGTGTCGAGAATTGATGAATTTTGATCATATTATGTCGAATATTAAACGATATACAATTGTAAATAAATGATTATAAACAATTTTTTTAAATAAATTTAATAATAATATTAATAATTAAATTTATTATATTTGGATTGTTATTGAAAAACACATTATTGTACATACTCCCTCCCATTCTTTATAAGTGTCGTTTTAGAGTTTTGCACAATTATTAATGTAATTTTTTTATTCCTATTCTAACCTTATTTATTGATGTTTGATTAAATCTATTTATTTTAAATAATTATCTTTGAACCTCCTCTTTTAACTTTTCTCTCTTTTTTTTCCTAAAATAATAATACATAAATCAAAAAATAAATCTGAAAATTATAAACAAAATAAATTTCGTCAACCACAAATTTTGTAAGTGAGTGGAAAAATAAAAAATGAATATTAATATAATTAATTTAAATTTAAAAAGTATTTTTTTAAAAAAATCCAAAAAATCAATTTTACAAAAATATAAAATTACACAAAAATTATTAAATGATGACAAAAAAATGAACCGTTACCAAGAAACATGTAATAAATAAAGGTATAATAAATAAGGGTATAGTTGGCTAAAAATCATAAAATGAAAAAAATTAAAAAGACAGAACGACACTTATAAAGAATGAGAGAGTAATAAATATAAAATAAATGAACTAGACCAAAAAAAATACAAAATAATTTATTATTAATATAATATTTAAATAATTATTTTATATAGATATTAGATTTGTGTAATATTTTTGATAAATGACGATAATTTCTTTTATTTTTAGTGTTTGAGTTTTCGTGTTGGAAAAAAATTCGTCGAAATTTTAAAAAGTCAAATTTAGTTATAATTTTTAAGCAGAATCAATTAAAATCCACGAACTATTAAAATCTATTAAAATGTGTTGAATACTTATAGATTTTTTAAGATTTCTTAAAATCCTAATTGAATATCTTCGAATTTTAATAAATTTTTAAAAATCTAAATTGAATACCCAAGATTTTAAAAGTACATTAAAATCGTAGAGATTAATACACCACCGACCACCAGAATGTCTCACTTTCCACTTTTGCTTATTTAAATAATTATCAAAAACATGCTCCCACTAAATTTCACTCTACACGTAAAATACATTATTTTTTAATCCACTCATAAACAGTAAATTGAATAAGTATTTTCTAGGGGCAGTAAGGAGTATAGTACAAGAATTAGTTAGGTTTGGAAAGGTATGAACTCAAATTTGGGTTATAAATACCGATCTTCACAGCTCATCCGTTCCCAAAATAAACCATCCATATCCGTTCCCCGAAAAACCCTAAAAAAGAAAAGAAGCAATCAGCAATTGATGATGTTACCGGACGATGTTATAGAGCGGATTCTACTGGGACTAGCTGCGTTTGACCTGGTCCGATGCAAGGCTGTTTGCAAGGATTGGCGGTCCTTAATCTCGTCGGCCGATTTCGTCGCCGCTCACCTCCGACGGGCGAAATCCGATCCGTCGAGCCACCACCTCCTTGTTTTCAACCGTTTGTTCGATCTCCGTGGACCATTATCAGCAGGTACGACCTTGGAATCTTTAATCTGCTTCTCATCTGAGGATCGTATGTTCGATCTCCCTCAACCAGTAGCAGCAGGTCCTAAAGATCTGCTAATCGTGGTCGGCTCAGCCAACGGCTTGATCTGTGTTGCGGGTAAGGCAGATATACCGTCGCCCGACGACATCTGGATATTCAACCCTGTCACCCGCCTTTCCTTGAAACTTCCCTACTCTGATATTCCTTTCCACTCTGATCGAAATATCAAATTTGCCTTTTGGTGTGACAACGACGAGGATGATGGTGTTTACAAGGTGGCCAAATTCTTGTCTAATCCCAATGGTGAAACTTTGCTCGAGCTGTGGGTTTCAAAATCCCCCGACACTTGGGCTGTGATTTCTTCTTTTCGATTCCATTTTCACGACTTCCTTCACCGCCACCATGCCGCTGATGTGCTTATCGAAGGAGTTGCTGCTTATTGGATCTGTGATCACCTACACCGTTATGAAAATCCGGATTATGATGGAACTGAAAATGAAATTATGGTGCTATCGCTCAATCTCAAAACGCTAGCAATGAACAAGTTCGTTCCACCATGGTATTCGCCTACGGTGAACAAGGATTATCATTGGAAGGTCCGCACGGGAAATTGTACTAATTCCCTCTTGTTTGGTGGAAACTTGAATGGAAATTTTGTTTTGGTAGCATATAGAGAATCGGGCAACGACGAATATTATGACTTTTGGTATCCCGTGATGGATGACACTGGACCTGCAATTAATTGGATCAAGAAATTCACAACTTGCTTAAATTCGTTTTCCTTTCAATTCTGCTTAGGGATTGTTAATGATACACTAGTTGGCGTTGCCAAACGACGGTTCGAACGTGAAGTAGGCTTGTGCGACTTGCTGACCGGAATATGGCAGGTACAAAAAGTCAGCACCATCATTAACGATTATGCTCATGACTTTGTGGGCAGCTTGGTTTCGATCGATGGGTTTGCGATTGAATCGCCTTTTAAAAGAAGAATAAATATGAAGCAGAAGAATGAATATGGAAGAATTGAATATGGAAGAAGATTCATTGAATCGCCTTTTAAAAGAAGAATGGATATGAAGCAGAAGAATGAATATGGAAGAATTGAATATGGAAGAAGATCCATTGCATCGCCTTTTAAAAGAAGAATGGATATGAAGCAGAAGAATGAATATGGAAGATTTGAGTATGGAAGAAGAATAGAATTGCCTTTTAAAAGAAGAATGAATATGAAGCAGAAAAATGATTATGAAAGAAGAATGAATATGAAGACCAAGAATGAATATGTAAACGGAAAAAACGTTAGTAATTTTTCTTATTGAAAAACTATTTGTTTTGATTTTAATTTAGATATTAGACAATATGTTTGTCAGTTTTTTTTGTGTGTTTGTGTTTACCACAGAATTATATATATATATATATATATACTAGAAATTTCTCAGTCTTGCATCCCCATGAAATTTTAGAATTGTACTCGATAAAGTTGATTTTACAATTGTATCCATACATATGATCAAAACTTGTGATGTTCCAAACAAAATCAAAACCAACATAGCAGTAATGCTACATAATGAATTCTGAAGTTGAACAAAGTCACAAACATTATAAAACAAATCAATATTTTAGAATTGTACTCGATAAAGTTGATTTTACAATTGTATCCATACATATGATCAAAACTTGTGATGTTCCAAACAAAATCAAAACCAACATAGCAGTAATGCTACATAATGAATTCTGAAGTTGAACAAAGTCACAAACATTATAAAACAAATCAATATTTAACTTATTTCGTATAAAATAGAGAGGAAAATCACCATGTAAATTCCATTCCCTTGACTAACAAATGGAGGTACTATGATGCAACTCTGATTATTAGCATTCTCGAATTCCTAAGAGTAACAAAAAAGACAGATTAACTAAAGAATACTTATAAGAACACCGATTTCAGCAAATTAAAGTAGTAAAATAATTACCTCTTCACCATAAGTCAGTAGAGGGAGTCCAAAATACTCAGAAAATATGAATCACTTCCAGAGGCAGGTCCAGCTGGACCACCATTGGCTAAGCTCATGTGGAAAATAAATATAAAAATTAAAAAACGAGTTCTCATTGTCTTTCTCAGTAGAGTAGAGTAGCAAATTTCAACAAACATAGTCGAAGTGAATCATATCCCAAACTGTTTCCTTTCCATAAACATAAAGAAACAAGCATGGAGGCAGTAAACCTCACAACCAAATTAGGAGCATTATAAAAGTTGCATTCACGCAAGTTTCAGATGCTAATTAGTATAATAATTGGATGCACACATGAGAGACTACTTTGACAAGACTCGATGCAAATAACGTCCACCATACATTAGAACAACACGATCACTATTATGATAATATCCAAAACGGGTCGATCAATATATACGGTTCACGAGCAACGTAAAACACTAATCCTACAAATCAAGATACTAAATTGACAGTCACAGTGCAAAATTTAAACACAAACACTACACATGGCACAACACTATTATTCAATCTCATTCAAACACATTAAATTCAATCAATCAGAATCAATTTACACACAACTCATCAGAAATGGATACACAAAACAATCATCACTGATAGACGAACAAAAGCAACAAATTTGTATTTAAAATTAAAAAAAAACAATTATAAAGACAGAACGAGACAATAACACCATTATCAATATTGAAAATGCAAAATTAAGGTTTCTATGTCTGTCAGATCTTACCAGAAGGAACTTCTTGAGATCCCTGTTGGATGAAATTCCCCTCAGGCCTTAACACAACAAGAAAACGTGTGATCTCGACACGAAGGGCCAATCCAACATCAGCAAACAGGCCCGCAGAGAGGCGAATTTCCGGAATTTGGGGAGGTTTACTAAGGCACACAGATAGATCGACACAACCGGTAATGTCAAATTCCCCTATGAACAGCAAACAAAAAATTAAATAATTCCTAAAATCTCACTTTTTGATGATAGTTGTCACGTTGGACCACATGAATATTAAAGTATATTATTGTCTCACTAATAATGTGATTTCATATAATATTCGCTATATATAATATATTAAATAGGGTAAATTTGGTAAATTCTTGTTTTTTATAATTAGACCAAAGAGTAAAGAGTAGTGTATTAAGTTATAATATGGAGTAGCATGACTACATTTTTTGAAAATGTCCCTAAAAATTTATTTCAATTTTTTAAATCAATAAAAATTCTTTAAAAATTAATAAAACAAAATAGGTCAAACGTTATTTAGACTTTATGGATTTTAAAAATAAAATAAAATTCTATAAATTTAGAAAATTTTAAAATAAATAAAATATCAATTGAATATAAGTAAGGAAAGGTATGAACTCAAATTTGGTTATAAATACCGATCCTCACAACTCATCCGTTCCCAAAATAATTCTCCAAAAAAACCTAAAAAAAAAAAAGAAGCAATCAGCAATTGATGATGTTACCGGACGATGTAATAGAGAGGATTCTGCTCGGACTAGCTGCGTTTGACCTGGTCCGATGCAAGGCTGTTTGCAAGGAATGG
This sequence comes from Euphrasia confusa, assembly GCA_954870475.1. Lineage (NCBI taxonomy): Eukaryota > Viridiplantae > Streptophyta > Magnoliopsida > Lamiales > Orobanchaceae > Euphrasia > Euphrasia confusa. The sequence continues at coordinate 29,450,447 of OX940970.1, read as the reverse complement.
CGGTCCTTAATCTCGTCGGCCGATTTCGTCGCCGCTCACCTCCGACGGGCGAAATCCGTTCCGGCGAGCCACCACCTCCTTGTTTTCAACCGTCTGTTCGATCTCCGTGGACCATTATCAGCAGGTACGACCTTGGAATCTTTAATCTGCTTCTCATCTGAGGATCGTATGTTCAATCTCCCTCGACCAGTAGCAGCAGATCCTAAAGATGTGCTAATTGTCGTCGGCTCAGCCAACGGCTTGATCTGTGTTGCGGGTAAGGTAGATATACCGTCGCCCGACGACATCTGGATATTCAACCCTGTCACCCGCCTTTCCTTGAAACTTCCCTACTCTGATATTCCTTTCCACTCTGATCGAAATATCAAATTTGCCTTTTGGTGTGACAACGACGAGGATGATGGTGTTTACAAGGTGGCCAAATTCTTGTCTAATCCCAATGGTGAAACTTTGCTCGAGCTGTGGGTTTCAACATCCCCCGACACTTGGGCTGTGATTTCTTCTTTTCGATTCCATTTTCACGACTTCCTTTACCGCCACCATGCCGCTGATGTGCTTATCGAAGGAGTTGCTGCTTATTGGATCTGTGATCACCTACACCGTTTTGAAAATCCGGATTATGATGGAACTGAAAATGTAATTATGGTGCTATCGCTCAATCTCAAAACGCTAGCAATGAACAAGTTCGTTCCACCATGGTATTCGCCTTCGGTGAACAAGGATTATCATTGGAAGGCCCGAACGGGAAATTGTACTAATTCCCTCTTGTTTGGTGGAAACTTGAATGGAGAATTTGTTTTGGTAGCACATAGAGAATCGGGATGTTATGACTTTTGGTATCCTGTGATGGATGACAATGGAGCTGCAATTAATTGGATCAAGAAATTCACAATTTGCTTAGATTCGTTTTCCTTTAAATTTTGCTTAGGGATTGTTAATGATACACTAGTTGGCGTTGCCAAACGACGGTTCGAAGATACACTAGTTGGCGTTGCGAGACGACCGTTCGAACGTGAAGTAGGATTGTGCCACCTGCTGACCGGAATATTGCAAGTACAAAAAGTCAGCACGATTATTAATGATTATGCTCATGACTTTGTGGGCAGCTTGGTTTCGATCGATGGGTTTGCGTTTGAACCGCCTTTTAAAAGAAGAAGAATGGATATGAAGCAGAAGAATGAATATGGAAGAATTGAATATGGAAGAAGATTCATTGAACCGCCTTTTAAAAGAAGAAGAATGGATATGAAGCAGAAGACTGAATATGGAAGAATTGAATATGGAAGAAGATTCATTGAACCGCCTTTTAAAAGAAGAAGAATGGATATGAAGCAAGAGAATGAATATGGAAGAATTGAAAAGGGAAGAAGATTCATAGAATCTCCTTTTAAAAGAAGAAGAATGGATATGAAGCAGAAAAATGAATATGAAAGAATTGAATATGGAAGAAGTTTCATTGAATCTCCTTTTAAAAGAAGAAGAATGGATATGAAGAGGGAGAATGAATATGAAAGAAAATGAATATGTAAATGGAAAAAAACTTTATTGAAAAACTATTTATTTTGATTTTAATTTAGATATTAGACAATAGTAACTTTGTTTGTAATATTATAATTTAATTATAATAACATTTAATTAAAAAATACAATTATATAGAATGAATTATATACTTATTAATTTATATTTGAAATTAATTAGGTATATTGATTTCATTGTTAGTAATTTATTTTTTAAGTTCAAAAAAAACATAAAGAATATACAACATTTTAAATCAAGTAGATATAAATAAATTTCTTATTTAAAATATTTTATATATAATTATTCTATTTTAATTAATTTATTCTTTTAATTTTCACTAATGTTCTTAAGTTTATTAGTGGACAATATAATTTCAGCAATCTTGTTTCCATTTGATCAACTTGTGCATTATTGATATTTTTGCTCGAGTAGATTGTAAAATGTAGGGGCGAGCACTGATTATAAGTTATAACATGAAATAACCAAAAACTAATATATAAATTAGTCATCTCTCAATTTCCCACTACTTTTAATTAATATTGATATACTAAGGCTCTGTTCTTTTGGACTGAAACTAACTGAACTTTACTGAACTGAACTGAATAGATCTGAACTGAACTGAACTGAACTGAATGGGCCTGAACTGAACTGAAAATTAAGTTCAAAATAAGAAATTTGAACTGAACTGAAATTAAGTTCAAAATAAATAATAATATAAGATTATTTTTTAATAATATTAATTGTTATATTTTTTAAAAAATAAATAAATAAATTCATAAATGGTGTTTTTTATTTAAAAATTTTCTATTTATCAAATATAATTTTTTTATTAACTAAAATTTCACTATATATTAATTATTAATATGTAATTTAATTACAATATAACAAAATAATCTAAAATTAATAAAAAAATTATATATTTTTTAATTTATAAAATATTTATTTACTTAAAATTAATAATGTTTCATATTTACTTAATAAATTTAAAATTTATAAATATAAAAATTAAATTAAATTATTATTTTATATTTAATTTAATTAACTTTTAAATTAATTCGGTTTTATCCGGTCCAAAATCGGACCAGACCCGAATTTACCGGTCCGGTTTGGTCCGGACCGGTATTATTTCGGTCCAGTTTCCGGGTCATGCTTTTTCATGATTCCGGTTCTGATCCTATCCGGTTTCGGTCCGATTCGGTCCGGTTTTGGACCGATGAACACCCCTACATGGACCACCTAGAGTTATTTCATAACATTTCAATTACCGACATTCTTCATTAAGAATGAAAGTTGAATGTGCTTTTGGTCAGTTGAAAAAAAGGTGGAAGGTGTTGAAAATTATGCCTCAAATAACACAAAAGTATCAAATGTCAATTATTGTTTCTTGTTTCACACTTCATAATTTCATACGAATGCACGAGAGTGGTATTCCAATTGTACATCATGATGTTGCCAGTGGGAGAACAAATTCAAACTTGGATGACAAAAATCGAATGAAGCTCATGTCTAAGGTAAGGATGGATATAGTTGAAGCTATTTGGAAAGATAACAACACCGAACAATAGAGTACAACAAAATGATAAGGAGTTAGATCATATAGAAGTAGATTGATCGATTATTTAAATTTTGTAATTTTTGTGATTTTTTTCAATATTACAAACATTTAATATTTATTGACATTAATTTTTATTGTTTTTTTATTACTATTATTATTATTATTATTATTATTATTATTATTATTATAATAATCATTATTATTATAATAATAATAATAATAATAATTATTGTTGTTGTTATTATTATTATTATTAAAAACTGAACTGAACTAAAACTGAACTGAAACGGACCTGAACTGAATAAAACTGAACTGAACTGAAATGAACTGAAATTAAGTCCAAAAGAACAGGGCCTAAGTATCATAATAAAAAGTATCATTACTAATCGAGATATTGATACTTTGAATATTGGCATAACTATGAATCCATGTCATGAAATTTGATTTTGTACCGTTGTTTTATTTAGTTTTGGTTATTGGTTATTAACCGAAATTTTTAGTTTTTATTGGCTTTAATAAAATTTAGTTGGTTTGTTGACCGGCCGAATTAGTTTAGTTTTTAAATTGGTTAGAGAAATTTGATTCGGTGACGAAAATACCAATACTCACCCCTAGTAAAATGTGCGTGAATAATATTTTTAAATTATGTTTTTAATCGTGGTTTGATTATTTGTAAGGGGTGTCTCATACTAGTAAATAGGATAAATGAGGAGAGAAAAATCGAAAATTGTGTATTTGATTTAGTAGTTTCCATATGTGAAATAGCGTCACCCATGATCAATTTATAACAGAACTACTACGAGTAATAAATACTACGTAACTGGCAAGTCTTCAAAATAGCAACAACTTTGCAGCCTGAGACCACCCGGTTCTCGCTCACAATGTGAGTGACATATGCAATGAACAATGTGAGTGGTGATAACCAAGGAAAGATTAAAAGAATCAGAAAAGTCCAACCTTCTATATGATATCACTGGCTACTTCATCATCCATCTCTGACAGCACTGGCTACTTCATTATCAATCTCTGATTCCAGCGTATAATCAAATAGGGAACTAGAGTAAGTTAATGCATGTAAAGCTAATGCAGCAGATCGACGAGAGAGTATCTTTCCGTCCTTTCCAAATGCAACTAGGCCTGTACAGGCACCGCCATCTGAATATGGAAATATATTCCAGATGATAGATTCACCCAGCTCAAGAGGTAAAATAGGCCACTCCATCTCAGAAATCCGACTATCTTTGAATCCTAAATTGGGTTGCAAAGAGACAAAAACCACTTCACTATCTGCGTATTTGGCCTTAATTTCATTGTAATCCCGCTTCAGAACATTGTAAAAGTGTCCACCGTCATAGAAAAATGTGGGAAAGTCGAGGTAAAGGAGAACATTCTTGTTGTGAAGGTCGGGCATGTCATTGTTTCTGAGAAATTCTGTCAGGGTGAACGATTTGACCGCAGTGATTCTCTTATTGATGAGTACATCCCTGGTGAAAGGATATTCTCTAATCCCGTAAGTTGTAACAATTTCTTTCCCAGAAAGGTCCCCAAGAGACTTACCATGTGGTACAATGACTAAATGATCTTCACAAATGGAATAAATAAGGCGGCTAAGGGTACGATATACCTTGTCGTCAAAGGGGAACATCCACCAAGATGAGCTTCTGGAATGTTTCAAAGCTTTTTGCTTCATTAGGTCACGGAATAACGGGGTTTCATAATAATTATCAAAGGGAAAGGGGACGAGGACAACCTCAAACTTAAGCCTTTTATCAAAGCATTGTTGATGGATATCTTGAAGCTTAGCCATGAAGCTCCCATTACAGCATATGTATAATGCAACAATTGTATCACCGAGAGCAGAAGTAGGTATATAATCGTTCTCGTTGGCAATTCGTGAGAGATAATCACATTGGAGAAGTTCCTCAAGGAATATAGGAGAGTCACGGGAACGTATCCTATTTCTGATAATTTTGTCTTGTCTTAAGATATCATCAAAGTGCTCCTCAGTAAACGGAAAAGATCTAGCTCCGTAAAGTTTAAGGAAAAAAGGGTCAAACTGTAAAACCTTTCCATTGGGGTGAAGGACAAGACAAGGCACTAGAAATTGATCACACCAGTAGGGGGAACACCACCCAAAAGACTTGCAAATCTTGTCACGGGACTTGGAATCAGTGAAAGGGATGGCAAGGCAATTAAAAGATAACCTTGAAAAAAAGCTGTCAAATTCAGCTATGCCAAAACCAGGAGAAATCTTGGGAACCAAGACCAATTGAAATCGATCAGCAATTCCTTTGATAGTTAGTTCAGAGTATAATGCTTCAATGGAATGGCAAAATAAGGGTTCATAGCCATCCACACCATCAATAGGCACGCGGAGACAAGCGACCATGACGAACTTTGTGTCAAGGGCAGTGATAGGAACCATTTGACCACCTTTAGACGTGACGAGGAAATTCCGAGTTTCAGATGACAGCAAGGCCTTCACATCAACATGGTTGCCTTGCTTAAATCTACTCTCAGCATCCTCCTCCTCTCCAGGCGTGACACGCCTCTTTTTCACAGACCTTTCCATCTTCTTTGGGATTGAATCCATTGAAATTGAAGTTTGTTGGAATCCCGAAACTTAAATCTAATTAAATACCTACAAGATATAATCTTTTATCAGCAACAATGTGAATGCAACATGCTAAGTTACCCCGACTCGACACAACACTCGACACGGCAGCACTGAAACAAAATCAAAATCACGATAAAACTTACCCGGCGGCCGGCACTTGTGCTTGTACAGGAGTTGGCGGAGAAGACGACGGAAAGGGAATTGAACTATTGGTTTTGGTCGACGAGCCTTCGGAGAAGACGACGATCTGTTTTGAGTCTTTCGACCTTTTCTATTAGAAAACGGCGGGTAATAGTGTATTTTAGGGCTAGTAATAGTCTTTCGACCTTTTCGATAAAATTTAATTGTGATTTTGTGAATACTTTTTTTAGTACTCAGTATATTTTTCTAATCCGTATTAAATTAACCTATTCAGCTTTCTAAAATTATAATTCATAATGTTAAAAAAATTAAAAATTTATTAAAATAAGGGGCTTATATTTTTGGGAACTTATATTTTTTTAGTACGCTGTGTTTTTAACAGTATATAATTAATTGAATTGATTAATTATGGATTTTTCTTTTTTGGTTTATGTCAATTATATTTAATTTTTATGTTTTTTATTTTATTTTTATGTATAAAAAAAATAAAGAATTATATATTTTGGGGTTGTGTCATGTCGTGTCCACTAAGTCGGTCAAGACACTCGGTTGATCGTCTCGGCGTTTTTTAAAAATCTAAAAATGTCGTGTCCGATACTCAACACGTGTCGGCGAGTCCGAGTAACTTCATTTTAATGTGATACTACCTCTGTCCCAACACAATGGTCACACTTCCTTTGTAATTTACAAAGGAAGTGTGACCATTGTGTTGGGACAGATGTAGTACATTTTAATTTCCGTAGGTGTTTTCAACTTTAACATGACTAGATATTGTTTTGGTCATTGTGTCTTATTTTAAATGAAGTAATTTAATTCCAAAACAATTACAAAACTCCAGGGCCAATTTAGAGACTCCCAAAATAGCAATGAGTAAAGGTTATACACCATGCAAGCACTTGAGAAATCAACATCATATCAACCAATTTGAAACTCATCACCACGCATCCACCGTTGAAGATTAGAGGATGAAGTCATAAACTCTTGCTTCTCTGTTGCGCTTCTAATACTTCTCTTCCTCTCACCTGAAGAGCTTAAAGAACCTTCAACTGAGTACGTATATATAGGTTACAGCATATCATAATGCACTAGAGAGTTCATTAAAAGCCATGCTTAAGATTGAGAGTACGAGCATCGATGAAATATATCATTTGTACCTTGCCACTCCAATACAACCTTAGATACACCCTTTACTAACTTTGGGTACTGCTCTACACGAGAATCTTCTTGAACCAATTCCTCAACCTACAAAATAACATAAAAACGGCAGGAAAGAAAAACATGGAATTGCTAAAATGAATTATACTTTGTGCACAACTTATAGATAAGTATCATAATTAAGTTGACTGTAAAATCGCTTGCCTACATAAAAAAATATGGAATGGCATGGAAAAATTCACAAGGCTGTGCGATGAGAGTTGAAAAATATACAATTGTTATGGCCATTTGTAGTGTTGACACTTCGCAAAGTTATATGATCTTAAGTTGAAAAGAAGTATATAACACAACAATAACAATAACAATAACAATAGAAGTAGTAGTAGTATAAGAACCAAACTTAAATGGGGTTATGGAGATGTATACAACTCTCTAAGAATTCAAACTGTTAAGTTCATTTTTATTTTATTTTTGTACCAATAGGAGCTTTAAAAAATAAAAATAAAACAATGTTAGCATATTGTCCTACTTTTTTCTTACCAATTTTGACCCTGTTAGAAGAAGCTAGTACATCTTCTCAATTTCATATATAATACAGTATATAATTTGTATATATTTCTAAATTACAAGATACTATTAATTTGGTAGCTGAACTTGCATTAGTGATCTACCTAGCTCATAATAGTCGATTTCATGATTTATAAATTACATACAATGTGTTGATGACTATTTTGCCCTGTTTTGAGCTCATCACATTAATTAGAAATTCATTTGTTTGGAAAAATCTACTTTTCATTTAGGCACACCAACCGTTAGGGCCATGTCCTACTTCTAGTAGCGCCTCGAGCGTGCTCCCGTGATTCACAGGCCACCTACACTCTCTCGACAATAACCAAGTTAAATCACACGGGCATAATAGGTGATAATAAAATGTTTGTGTAAACTTGCACACGGCATCTCCCAAAGTGTTTGCATGGGGGCCTCAGCCTCAACATTGACCAGCCCTTTAAATACCCACAACACACACATAATTCCTTGTACTCTCAAACAAGACAACAAGTACATTACAATTTTTTGAGTTTTTTCTCCTACTATATATTAATATATATATTAATTGTCACTCAAAATCTTGCCCAATTAAATGGCCAAAACACTTTTTTGTGTGATGATATTCATGATTTTAATGCTAAGCAGCCAAGGAAAGAATTTGATTGAGAAAAGGGGTTTCGATATCGGAAAGTCGGTTATGGAAATGTTACGACGCCTAACTACAAATACGTCGATGCTTTTCGACCTACGAGTCCGCGGGTATAGTCCTGGTATAGGACATTCTAAGCATGATTAAAGTACTCTATTATCTTACACAGTATATGTTAGAATTCTAAGCATGACTAAAGTACTATCTTATACAATATATTTTAGAAGTATATAGTATGTATTGGATGAAAGAATATATATATATATATATATATATATATATATATATATATGATTTTATATATCTTTGATAGTTATTGATTGTATTTGTATATTCTATTATTCTACGTACTAGAACATACTACAATTTTATTTTCTCAAAACTAATATATATATATATTCAAATTTCTAACCATCTCAACATACAATATATACATACCATTTCATTATGTGAAAAACACAATTAATATATTCTTTATTCAATTATGTATTGGAATCAACATACACAAGAACTAATTAAGACTTATATAGAGAGGTGTTCTGGTTTAATTTCCTCTAGAAAAATTTGGGATTTTCAAATTTGGGATTTTCATAGGGTCGGACGATAAATTAAATACACTATCAGATTTAGACTCAAATAATAGGATCACAATCAAATAATTTTGCTATTAAATTCCTATTTGGATTATAAGTAAGTTTATTTGAATTTGTCTCCATTTTTGTTTATCTAATACTTCATTATCTATCATTTTTGTTTTATCTTTATATTAGTTTTATGTTTTTTCCCTAAAAGATGAGTGCACGGTAAAACTTCAACTTTATAGGTGTTTACTGGACCCTGCAGTCGCTGAGAGCCATGAATCAAAGGCGTCAGATTATCGTAACTTTGCGAAAATGCTTTTGCAACTTTGTGATGTTGGTTTTCGGTGGAAACTTTCTTCCTGCCAAAGAACGAGTCATTGGTCTCCTGAGAGTCTGCGTTTTTTGAATCAATTTCAGTGGTGTCTGAATCTACTAATTTTATCTTCTCAATAAGTGTTTGCTTTCCGTCCTCCTTGTGTGGATGTACATCCATATATAGACCGAGAACAATGACTTTTGGGGGAAGACACATTTTCTAGGACCTTCCACAGCTTCATTCTCAAACTATCACCACCCCCAATTTCTTCTTTCTTAGTTTTATCGTCTATACCCGTTCTTTTTCTTGCTTAACTTCTGGTTCCGTTGAACGTATTGGATTTGATTGTCACGGTGCTCTACATTTTCAGCATTCATTCTCTCAGTAGAATAAGCTGAAACGAAAAGCTCAACACTGAAACAACTAGAAGGTTTTACATATTTGAATCTCTTGTGAACTTCAAAAATGTCCGCATATTTATAGTACATGTACATGCATGTTTGAAAGAAAGATTTTTTTGTGTGTTTCAAATATCATAAATAGTAATACTACTAACACTTGAGACTAGGGGTGGGCGTTTGAGCTCGAAAATCCGAGCTCGGACCGAAAACCCGTCAAAAAAGCTCGTCACGAGCCGAGCCCAATTTTTTTAAGGACCGGCCCGTCATAGAACCGACCCGTGAAGTGTATATGTGGTCCGAGCCCAAGCTTAAAAATATTTAGGACCGAAAGCCCAGCTCGGACCGTCAATTTATATATATATATATATATATATATATATATATATATATATATTAAAAAAAAGGTTTCATGTAAATGATTATTATTACTATTAAGGTTTTCACAAGTTTTTCAATTTACCATCTCTTTCGTTTCGAGTTAACACTTCAAAGTACACATCATTGTAAAAAGATTCAAAAAAATGAAAATTAAACAACAACTTGAATAAGATGAAGACAATAATTGAAAGTATACTTAATTTTTCTAGTGCTAATGTGTTGTATATATTTTTTGTAAATCATTTCTGATTTAGTGATGCTAATTCATTATTACTCTTGGTTTTCTCTATTTTGATTAATTACAAAATAGACTTGATTTTCATTTTATTTTTGGATTTTCATTTTATCAAATAATAAGAACATTATTTTTTGTTTTTATTTTTAACATTTCATTTTAGTATCATTTCATTCAAATGTTTTAAATTTTTATTGATTTATAAATTTTATTAAATTTATAATAAAAACTCTATAAAATTTGGGACCGAAAACCCGAAAACCCGGCTCGAGCTCGTCATGCTCGGTCCTAACCCGGGCCCCAACCTCAGAAAAAACCGGCTCGGCTCGGACCGCAAAGGTCGGGTTTTGAGCCGGGTTTTGATATTTTTGGGCTCGGCTCGACTCGCGCCCACCCCTACTTGAGACCCTATATCTTACACCCAAGGAGCAAGATGACCATCTTAATCCAGGCCCAACATATATATATTTTTGATCCAGTCCAATTACATTATTGACATTGCTTACGTCACAATCCAATACCTCTTCTCTCTTGCGGTGTTTACAAAATTCTCTCCCAACAAAACCTCCATCGTCAACAATCTTCTCCGTCACCGCGTGCGACCGTCAAACCCCGACCGTCAAACCGAAGCTACTTCTTCCTCCCGCCTCCAAGCTTCCGCACCGAATCGCCGCCGCTGAAATTGAAAGACTACTCGGAAGAATTTGATCGATCGAAATTCGATTATACAAAACCTAGGTAATTGTCTTAATTTGGTGAATTTGGTAAAAAAAATAAATTTCTAAAAACCCTAATATATTCTCCGTGCAAATGTTGATCCATCAATTTAGAGAAATATTTTGGAGAAATATTGATTTTTATCTTTTACTATGCTTCTCACTGATTACATTTCTTCAATGAAGGTGATGGAGGTTATCAAAATTGCGTATATGAAATAAAGGTTGAAATCGTGCAAAAAAATATACAGTATATTCGGGGTTCCCCTACCCCTTATTTTTAATAAAGATTCATGAAATATTTAGGGGCATTTTGAATTTTCTCCCCCTCAATCGAAAGTTTAGGTTGCCTTAGAATATGAAACTAGCTATTGATATGTTCAATATTTGAATATGGGAGGCTGTGTTGATTTATTTATTTTGATACTTCTTTTTTCAATATGTGTTGTGTGTTGTTTGTAGGTGATGTAGTGGAATCTACATCTTAGTTAGTGTTGTTAAGACAATCTTCTTGGAATGACTTCGTATTGATAGAAAATGGTCTTTTTGGTATGTAAACGGCATCACAATCCAGGCATGACTTCGCATTGATAGAAAATCAAAATACGTGTTTTAGTTTGTTCTCGATATATCATATTTTTTGACAAATGATATAATAAACAAGTGCTCTTGTTTGGTGTGATAGCAATCGAGATCAAAAGGAAAGCTCCAGACGCACACACTATTTTTGATATCGCCGAATGAATTAGATCCTTCCTCACCCTTAGTACAAGTCTAGATTCAAGTGTTGCTAAAATGAATACCGTAGTTGGTGACATGCTATGATATGTTTTTGCTAGTTAACAGCTCGCATTTTCAGGAACTGCGTGAAGAAGCTTCATTTTTTGTCTTCGATGAGGGTTTGATTGATATTTACTAAAGTATATATTTTTTATTTCCGATTTCATATAATGGTGTTTCATGTATTGGAGATGTACTTACACTGTTTCATGTATTACTAATTTCTGATTTCATATAGATTGGGTTTCATGTATAAAAGATGGTGTTTCATGTTTCATGTCTCATGTTGCGTTTATTGGCGATGTTGTTTCTCTCATCTCTCTTAAAATCTTATTTATAAGCGAACACTTGCAGAAGTGTAATGATAATATATTAAAGATAAGAGTCAAGAGATGTATACTTACTGCCGTAAAATTGCGGAAGAAGTACTTTTGTAAGGTTGGTTTGGTTAAATCCCATGTGTTATGTTCATCTCTTGTATGTTACTTTTTCATTGATGCATAAGATATGATTCTCTTAACAATTATTGTTGCAACTCATACATTGAAGTAATTGTAAGATCACTATAGTAGTTTTGAATAAATATAATTAATTTAGTGCAGTTTATGACCCTTTATCATTTCCCCTTCTACCTTTTCATAACAAGATTTTACACGTCATACATATATTTGTGGTTACTTTCTAATTATGTGATTTGTGTTTCTAGCATGATGCGCCATTCCATACCTTTTTTCTCTCATCATGACTATGTAATCCCAAAATCAATTATACTTCCAATATGAATAATCACTGGTTTTGATATTCTAATTTATGTTTTGGAATAATTTCCTCCATGTAGTTTGTTCACTAAGATAGCATGTAAGAAAGTTACAGTATTAATTTATATTTGAGGTGTGTTATCATCGACTCTATCTGCCATTTGTCAAACCTTAGTGTTCTAACACTTTTATCATCCTTCTTGAAACAGCTATTAAGAGTAGGAATCTAGCAACTCAAAACAACAGCTAATTTGTATCTTATCCATACATGGCACTTTGAGACCTTGTTGAAGAATTCGACCTTTTATATAAGGTATATTATTGAAATCTTTTGTCTTGATTCACGGCTAGCGGTTATTTAACTTACTTTTGTGTGATGCAAACCTCATTGTTTGTTATAGTTAATTATTCTTCCTTCTGCGGTTTGCTTGTGTGATGGTTCTAGTTTCGGGATTTCACTTGCAGGACTGAGAATGACGTGGAGTACTTTGATTACTTGGTCTGTTCAGAATTGTCAATGCAGATTAGGATATAGTTTCCATTGGGGTATTATTATGATTGCTTGAAGAGAGATTTCTACTCGGTCGATTTTTCTAAAACTACTATATCAATGACCGAAAGATAGTGTATACTATTACTAATCGATGCGAAAACATTTTTTGTAGACCATTTCTTTGTCTAGGAAATATTATACAAACAAAATACAAAGATCTTACTTCAATCCAATTTGTTTGGGATTTCACTATACCATATCACATGAAAGACAAACTCAAATTGTGGACCTATTGAGATAATTGTACTTCATTTTTCTTAGTTATAAATGGATATATCCAAAGAAAATCAGTAAGCTCATTAACAGCAAAATGTAAGTTCCTGAAGAACAAAAATATTAAAGTGGTTTTTAATATAAATGTTGTTTTAAGTTTAACATGTAAATGTGATTTGATACATATTTATGTTATATTTCCTTATAAGACACTGCATACTTAATATTTATGATTGAAAAATATACTTAATATTTATGATTGAAAAATATGCATGATCATACTTTATCATATTTTATACGGAGTACTTCATATCTAAAAAATGTGCAGAGAGAAAGTATGACGGAATATATCTTATACTTCATTTTTATATTGTATCATCTTTCATATTAAATAGAGTTCATCCTTCGTTTTAAACAGTTATTATTATTTTTTTCAGATATAAACTAAATTTTTTACAAAAAACAACATTAAGGAGAATGCTTTTCCACCAAACAAGGTAAAAATTTGAACTTTCTCATACTTCATATCCATATTATGACTTCTTTCAATAAAAGACAGTTCATACTTCATATTCTTCATTGTATACGAGTTCGTTCAGCGGCGTGGAAAGTGCACAAGGAAAGGATTTTTTGTGACTGAATGTTGTCCCTATCATACTTGACCTTTGTGCAGCCCCGGAGGAAGGATGCGATTCGCCTCCAGCCGAAATCTTGTTGACACCTCCTCCACATCTACGAAGCCGTTGGTATTCGAAGGAGACGAGAGCGTTTGGTGTTGTCTTATTTTTTGTGTTATTCTTTATTTATAAATGATAACGTCTGCTTCAATATTTCAAAGTTTTGTTTTTTGCTTTAACATCAAACATTCAATTCATTTACTATACTTAAGTATTATCATCCTCAACTCTACAACAAAAATATAAAAATACTTATTTCTCAGAACACCAACCTTCATTTTTATTAACTTCATTCTTCATTTGTACTTAATATCATCCTTTATTAGTTTTTGTAGAATTGACTGAATAACAAAACTCTTAAAAATCTCATACTTCATATACATAGCATTTCATCTTTCAATAAAACATAGTTTATACTTCATATTATTAAAAGACAAATCATACTTCAATGACCGAACTTATTTCATACTTCACATTATAAATCACATACTTCATATACATAACATTTCATCATTCATTAAAAGACAGTTCATACTTCATATTATTAAAAGACAGTTCATACTTCATATTATTAAAAGACAGGTCATACTTCAATATTGTAAAAAAATTCACATCTTTTAGGTAATAATAAAATATTTAGTTAAATATTTATATATTTCACATTTTATTTTTTGGGTGTCATATCATAAAATAGTCAAAAAAAAATTCTCGTAAACTCCACTTGGCAGTGCAGGCACACAATTAATCAAATCAGCCTCTGGAGAAGCACACGAGATATCTAGATGTAGTTCTTTTGCGTTTCTAATATTAAAAAAAAATACTATTAAAGAGCCAATATATGAATACGAAGGATAATAAATATGAATATGAAGGGTCATACTTTTGAAAATAAAGTTCCACAAATGAAAATTTATCACAAAAATGAAGTTTCAAATCTACTATCAAATACAATATCCAAAACTAATATATGGAGAAACTCGGCAGCAAACGACTACACTGCAATTCAAGCTCAAATTCAAGAGAGTTACTCGTAAGCTCAGGTCCAGTGCATACATCAAACACTTCCCGACATAAATTCCCTAATACAATCTCACAATGGCACAACCAATGAATTAGTGTAATACTACAATAATCATAAATAGTCAAAAAAGAATTATTGTGAAAAAATAAACTAACCCGTAATTTGGGAAAGAATGAGTTGAATCAAGCGCCACCATGCAGCCAAAAGTAACAAAAATCGGTCTCCATATTGCAAGATCAGTAACATACCCAACATTTAATATCCATAGCCAAATGCATATTGACAATGATAACAACAGCTATTGTCCACAAGCTGCCCATACTCCTATTGTCCACAAGCTGAACATACTCCATATGTCAATGGTGCTCTCCCTGTAGGTGAACAAGGGTACATAGAATAGAACAAGGCTCTCTCATAATGTGTAAACCATTGTAATCCAAAAGAATGACATGTTGTAACTCTCGTGCGATAGTAAGCCACATGAAGATTTGGGTACTCGAGTAGTGTCTTGTGACTTAAGTCCTTGTCCAGGAAACCAACAACAATAGTAGGTATTGTAGTATATATAACAGAATAAAAAAAAAAATCCCAAGTCTGTCAACGCAAAAGTAGTATAAAATGTTGTACGCAATTAGGGGTGGGAATTCCGGTTTTGGTTATCGGTTAAAACCGAAACCGAACCGAAAATTTCGGTTTTTGGTTAACCAAATATAAGAAATTCGGTTTTCGGTTCGGTTATCGGTAAGATTTTTTTTATATATTCGGTTATCGGGTTAACCGATAACCGATCGTTAAAAACCGAATAACCGAAATATATTATATATATTATATATTATATATATCTTTAAGGACGATTGTATAACAATACTCTCTTACTTATTTCGGATTTTTTGTATTTTGTTGAATTTATGCATGTTAGGTTGAATAAGTTGGATTTTAGTTTAAATTTGTTTATATTTTGATTTTTTTTCTTTTTTTTCCACGATATTCTTTTTAAAATCAACATACTTTTTTTTTAATCGGTTTTTTGGTTAACCGATAACCGAACCGAAAAAATCGGTTCGGTTATTGGTTATCCAATAAATTATTCGGTTCGGTTTTGGTTAGTCATTTTCGTCGTTTTTCGGTTCGGTTAACCGGTCATTCGGTTCGGTTCGGTTTTGGTTAACCGAACTTCCAGCCCTATACGCAATATATATCTGCGTGGGAAAAAAACAAAAGTAGGTAAACAAACACAAGCATATATAAATAAACAAGATAGCCCTCCTAAACAATATTCCAAGATGCATAATCTGTGATCGGCTAAGCCATTTCACTATTAATATCTTGCAAGAAAATTAACTAATATCAAACATAATGACCAAGGACAAAATTAAATAATATAAACTAAAATTAAGGTTGACAGAGTATAAAATGAAGTTCATCGTCAATACAAAAATAACATGAAATTTGAGGATTTAGGATTTTATCATCAAGATCAGCAACATGATTCGACTCAATAGCATCTAGAAAACACAAACTCATAAAAAACATAAAAATCGAAAATAAAAAATATTAAAATTTTGAGGGAATCGAAATAGATACATTCGACCAGAATAGATGACAAATCTAATAAATCGTCCATGGTCAATGCGATGGAGAGACGACGGAAAGGGAACAACCTCAGATTGAAGAGACGGAGCTGAACAGCGACGGTCAATGCGATCAATCGTGCAATTGAAGAGATAGAGTTGAACGGCGGTGAACGGAGACGATGAACGGCGGTGAACGAGACGATCAACGGCGACGGTGGATGGAACTTGGACGGCCGACGGTGACGATGAACAGAGAGAAGAAAGAAAAGGCAGAAAAATCGCGAACCGAAAATAAGATAGAGGTCGAGAAGATAGAAGAAAGAGAAAAGGTGAAAAAAAAAAGAAAAAAAAACCTAATTAAAATTGACCGGACCTATATAATATTGACTAGGAGCAAGATCCTCAACTTGCACCGGGGAGCAATATATAAATTGCCCTAACACTTTACCAATATAAATTGTTTTGTATAATTAAATATAATTATAAAAATAAATTTAATTACCTTTTTTACTAAATTAAATTTATCATAGGAACATTTATTTTGGGCTTGCAGAAATTTAACGCGTTGGATGCGCATCTTCTTCCTCTGCTCGCGGTAAATCTCAATTTCACATTTCTCTCAGTTCTATTGCTTTCTTGTTTTCCAGTTACCTTAGGGTTTCCATAATAACTAAGTATCTCAAATCCATAATACTGTAAGTAAGTATATCAAATTCCAACCAGGGTATAAAAATCTAGGGTTTAAACCTACGGAATTGAGTATTTATCGCGTCTCTATATCTAATTATTATTGTTGTTTCTTAGAATAGAAAGATCTTATTGATACATGCCCTCACTTGCTGACAAGGAAATGGAAGAGCAGCTTACCTCAGTTGCGAGCACTCTTCTTCAGCTTCCCTCTTCGCATGATGAATTCCTGCCCCTTCTCGATGTAAGCCCTCTCAAGTAATTATCATCCCATTCTCTTTGAACTATTATATACTAATTTGTTTCATCATCATTATCTAGTCCGTTCCATGGGATGTGACCGCCTGGAAGTTCTTGTTACTTTCTCTATATAGTGAGTCAACTGTTGAAATGATAATGTTTTCATTTGTTCTGAAGTTTTTTAAAGTGGCCCTTCAATGCCAAACTGAATGAGTCGTGCATTCTTTTGTATAGAAGATTTTCATTTATTCAGATTGTGATGAGATTAAGGTGTGTTCTTACACACTTTCAACGTTGCATTACATATTATAAATGACCGCATTTATGGTAAGTTTGATTCAAATTGAAACGGAAGATTCTGTCGTCACTTTACTTAATAAGTATTCTGTGATTCCTCTAGTTTATTAGGGAACTTCCTCTTTCAATTCTGTCATGAGACAACGTGAGCCATAGAGAACATGTTCCCCACTTTGTTTGTCCTAACAGAATGTTTTATTTTTTCTGATCAACATTTTATACATTTTCAATACTACATACCTACTCATCAGTCATTACCTAGATTTTCAATGGAAATAAGTGTGGTATCTACGTTATTGACATTCATATGTATATATGTATATGTATGTGTTCATTTTATTCACAAAGTGGTAATTACCATGAAAAACATGTTCTTTTGTACTTGCTTTTAGAAAATCGAGGATCTCCTTCAGAAAGTGGAGCAGTAACCTTCCAGATCCATGCAAACAGATCTCCCTCCCCTAATGCTGGGTGTGGAAGAACTTTTGAAGCATTCTGATGTTGACGTGAAAGTAGGCGTAGCTTCTTGCATCATTGAGATAATCAGAACTAATGCACCTGATGCTTCATACGATGATGATAAACTGAAGGTGATATCTTCTGTTCTCTCGCTTCATCCCTTCATTTCACCCCCACCCCCTACCCACCCACCCCCCTTTTGAAGTGACGTGACCGTTTGTATGGTTTCGGGATGTATTTCAATTGATTGTATCATCGTTTGAAAATTTATCTGACATATCAAGGAGATCATATGATAAGAGGACCACAATACTTGAAACTGTGGCCAAAGTCAGGGCATGTGTCATCATGTTGGATTTAGAATGTGATCAGATGATCATTGAGATGTTCCATCACTTTCTTAAAGCTATTAGGTAAATAATTTTTTGCTCAATTGCTACCAAATTGATCATATGTTTGTTCCTGTGAAGTTAGTCATTTATTTGTAATTTATTGTCCATTGAACCTTATGTTGTCTCATTTTTTGGTTTCCTCACTTTTCCACTGGGAGAAAGCAAATTGGCTTTCAAAGCCATGACTTGAAAAGTCATAGTCTGATGTGACGTTCACTCATCTCCTATGCATATACATATTTCATGGTTTTCTTGACGTTTAAATGTTTAATTGTTGTTCTCAGATATCATATGAACGCCTATTAAATCCAAGTCAGTTTTACGAAAATTTTTTTTTGGCTGTCAAGCATAATATTACTTCTCATCCAGCTACACTTACAAAATCTGTTTAATGTAAGATCATGACTAACTGAAGCAGATGTCAAAAAGCAATAAATGTTTGACACATTTCTTTTGTTATAGTTTCATCCAAGAAGCACTAACAATTGTTCATTATCTCTCGACGCTTCTCAAGGTTTTACTTATAGCTCAAATCATCTCGATTTTTCTCATTTACATTTACATTTCCATTTTCATTGTCTTTAAGGCTGATAAACTCTTCGAGAAAAATTAAGGGCGGTTCCTCTTTAAGTTCTTATTTTTATATTCATAGACTCATCTTATATTATTTCCTAAAGTTTTCTTCTCTGAGAGGAACAGGTTCTCCATTCATTGTCTTTGAGATGATAAAATCAAATACAAAAAATTAGGGGCAGTTCTCCTTTAAATTCTTATTATATTCAGACTCATTTTAGCTTAATTCCTTAAAATTTTATTCTCTAAGAGGAAATAGGTTCTCCCTTCATTGCCTTGGAAAATGCTAAACTCAACTAGAAAAAAATAAGTGCAGTTCTTTAATTTATTATTATATTCAGTCTCGTCATAATTTTATTCTCTAAGAGGAAATAATCTCTCCCTTGATTCCAACATGCGTTAACAAGCGTTAATGCCTTTGCTATAGGTATCGTATTACAGAGGGGGTGAATCTTCCATTTCGGGTTCTGCCGACTATAAAAGAGTTGGGTCGAACACGTATGGAAGTGAATGCAAAGGTTAGTCATCGAATCTTTGTTTAAATATTGTTGTCAATAACAAGCCACATTTCTGACACGCACTCATTTAGGTTAAGAGTGTTTTCGGGGCGAAAATGTTTGCACTTGGAGTGGTTATTAAGATTTCGGTACCAAAACAAACAGCAAAGACAAGTTTTCAGGTGACATCAGGCCGGGCAAAGTACAGTCCTTCTATTAACGTATTGCTTGGTTTGGAAGTAAGTTATTTCTTTATGGTATTGCGTCATTTGAGCATTTTTAGTCCTGCTCTACTTTATGTCTCTTGAACCTTTCTTCATTTACTTTCTCATTTAAAAAATGAAATTTAAGGGAATGTAATTACGTGAATAAAAATCAAATCATTTATCAATTCACCATATCATGGACCTATGATCCGTCCACCTTGCAATGTGGACCATGTCCAAAATGTAGTGTATTTTTTCTGTTATGTAGTGTTACCAGTAGCATTATCTAATGTACCTATATACTGATGTACATTTATGTGCTATGTAATGTACCTATATATTGATGTATATTATATTTTGTGTGATGTGCCTAGTATGTTTAATTAATGTAGCGACTGACAAGTCCAACTTGCAATGTGTACTGTTCCATGACATTACAATTGCATAGGAATAGACTGGTTTGTCTGTATTGAGATTTTGTAATTCACAAGCGTACCTTTTTGCCAATTTGTTGAATACTACATTATTTCTCTCTTTTGTCTTCTGTCTCCCATCTTGTCATGTTCTTTAACGTGTCTTAATGGTTTATTCTCGTTTAAAAATTGTTTAGATGTGAGTTGATGGAAATAAATAGTGAGCGAGTGAATGGTGTAATTTGTTGAAAATTTTGGTAAGAAAACTCTTTTTGGGAAGTGAGATTTTTGCCAGCTGAACTATAGATAAAAGGAGATGGTTGTGCTATTTTTTTTATTTTGCTCGGGTACTTTTAATCATAAATTTAGTACTTCTGTTAATACTTCATACATTTCCCTTTTGTAAACAAGTTTGTGTTTTGTTAGATGCTTTCTACTTCCATTTTTTTTTTGTCTCACAAAGAATCTACATGTGGCAGGTTCCCATGTTCACTGCATCTGGATTGCTTGTTCGTTTCCTCAAGGTGTTTGGCAGTCTTCATAATTCATATAATTGTTTATATTGAAGTATTCAAAATTATTGTAAGATTAAACTGGTTAATTTTCTGCAGGTATGGAAAAAGAGTGGATACAACACTGAGGAATGGTTTCGTTACATTACAAAAGCTGGTTCCTATGAAATTAGGTGCTAAAGTAAGAGTTGTGAGATGTAATTCACGAAGGCTTGTTTGGGACAACTCTATGCCTACAAGAGTAACACAATGAATCTTTTTTCAAATATGTGACTGCCCTGTGACCCCAACTAGGCAGCTCCTCTTTCTGAAGTGTAACTTATTTGCTAAACAGGAAATAAGTTAAGTCTTCTAAACAGGAAATAAGTAGTAGGAAATAAGATAAGTTTTCTTTATGGGACCAAATATCTTGGGGTAAATTTTGTAATTTTCCCTAAAGCAAGAAAGACATTGAGTTGCTAGTATAAGGCAGTTTGCTTCCTTTTAATGCTTTTGATTTTAATCAAATGGAAGCCTTCTGTTTTATCTTGTCTTGATACGAGCATATTGACAATGCCTGTTCACATTTTAGTACAATATTAACTTATTTTTGTATTCCATTTCTTTTGTTTTCCGAGAATATCTACTTGGTCTCAAAATCTCATTGTTCTATAACACAATTTGATTCCAGCTTAACAGAACTAATGCCATAAGTTTTTTATTTTTCTGCATTTTCATCACTTCTGTACGACTCTATTACGGAACACCCTCAATATAAAAATCAAATGTACCTAGTCTGGTATCATTTTATAGGTTGAAATACATATATTTGTTCTGGAATATGTATTGCTTGGTTATGTGAAGTTATGTGAAAGGTCATCCCCATATTCTCCTTCTGCGGTTATTTTAATTTTAAATGAAAATATTATATCTTTGTATTACTACTATTAACTTGTGAAATTTTTCGCAGGAGAAGAACCGGATCAATAAGGATGGGGAATTTGTAATTTCGTCAACTAAGACTAGAACTCAGAAGTACGGCTTCTCTGCTACTCTTATGTTTTCTCTTTCTTGTTATTGCTGGAGCAATTGTTAACACATGGTAATCTTGTTAGGGGTAACACTGAAGATGCTTTGGCAAAATTACAGGTATTCACTTATTTCAATATGAAAGGAATATTTACATGGTGTACCTGAAGTTTGTGCCTTTTAGGTATTTTTATGATAAAAATCCAAAGAATATTTCAAAATTATTTGAACTCCTGAGATTTGTTGTTTGATTTAAGGGTTTAACAGTGGAGTTTTGATTTTTGTTTTCTAATGGAAGGGAAAAACGTAAACGGAGTCAAACATCAATGGGTTTTCTGTAATTTCAAGACTTCTATGAGTGTTTGTAACACCCAACCTTTTGGGGTTAGTTTTTGACTTTTGTAATGATCTCAAACAGAAATAATACGAACATCTGCACATGCATTAGTGCATTACCTTAAAGATATTACTGTCTTAGTTTCTTTAAGACTGGATTAATGGGCCTTTACATCCATATAGTAATGCCATGACCTATCATGTGGTCTCACAAAATGTATGCTTAGTGGCATTTGGTAATGAATGACGCAGGCTATTATTGATGCTGCTTCATATATGTCCCACCACCTCCGTCGGAGGAGACGGTAAAGAAGATTGCTAAATTGTAAGAATTCTCTTTCGACATGCACATCTCAAAGTTTCACACCCTCCCTCGCATGTGTCGATAAATGAATATTTTACTATTCATAGCCAAGTTTGTGAATTAACTGAGTTTTTTTTTCTTTCAACAATCAAAGGTCTGCTGCTGAGGAACAGAAACGACTGGATAAAAAGAAAGCTCAGTCACAAAAGAAAGCCCAACTGAGAAGCCGGGATAGTTGGGACTGATCTGTTTGTGTATATAAAGCATAATTTTTCAACTATCTTAATTACATTACAAAGAGTAAGCTATATAGTGATCCCCAACAACATTCTGGAGTACCTAGGCACCCTTTTGTCAGTTTTGATTCAACAATCTATTAAACAACCTACTACCATTTTCAGCTCTTACATAAGCTGTTATTGAGTATCATATTTGGAAGCGTATGACTTACAGATATGGACTAAGCTTGTTATATTTAAATTTTAAGTGGCAAGAGGGACTATTTGTATTCAGTTTTCCGTGATTTGAGGCTTCCTTCTTTCACATGCCAGTTGTTTCTGCATTTTGAAGAGATCTGGTGCATATAGGGCGAGTCCTCAGACACATTTTTCGGTTTGGAAAAATGAATAGGAGGAAAGTTTTCGTGCTTGAAAACAGCCTTTAATGTATGTGTCTGTGTTTTCGTATGGGGTTTTATGTCAATTACGATGATGGAAATATTTGGAACTAAGAATTTTACTATGCTACCGTAAGAAATGACTTGGTGGAACAATTCCATTCAGTTTGCTTTCGAATTTTTTTGCTGGTCACATATTAGTTTGTTCTGCGCCTAAAATCAAAGGCACCATGTAACTATTATTATTCATAGATGATTTTCAACCGTAGGGAAACCAATTTCATATGCATTATCTATTACAAAGTTATGTAAAACATTGTATTTCCTCAAATATATTTACAAAACAAAGTTATCCTTCATTTTTGTCATATCCTGATGAGAAACTCTTCTCCCAACTCTTCATCTCTGTGTTTGATCCACCGGCTCAGACCCTTACCATCTACATGACCCCCCACCTTGGCACCAACATGAGCGACGTTTAAACCCTTTCCAACAGGAAGAAACACAATTGCAAAAAGTTCAACAATTTAATTATGAATGTAAAAAATTATAAATTTGGAACTTGAAAATATGAAATAAAGAAACATGAAAGATGTGTATGAATTGTATATACAGTATACTTGTACTTAGATATACTTTTGGAATTTGATTCGATAATTAGAATTCCATAAAACTATATGTTTCCTTAATATTATTAAATTATATAATGAATCATTAAAAGTGTATTAGTTTTCTATCCTTTAATTTTACTATTGAATTTACAATTTTCTTTAAATAATTTCTAAAATGCAAAATTGTCAAATATTTCAAAGTAATAATAAGTCTATTTTAATAAGACTTAATTTCAGTTCAGTTCAGATCGCTTCAGTTCAGACCGTTTCAGTTCAGATCGATTAAGTTCGTTTCAAAATAAATTATTATAAAATTAACAAAAAATAATTTGAATCAATAATTTTAAGTATACAATATAATTAATGTCACAATATTATTAATATTTTAAAAAAAATATTTAATAATTTATTAAAATTATTATTATTTTATAAAAAGTTCAAACCAATTCAGTTCAGATCGCTTAAGTTCAGTTCAGTTCAGTCAATTTCAATCCAAAAGAACATGTCCTTATAGCGCAGTCGAAAGGCTTCAAATTGTATTTATGGATTGAAACGAGTATCTCGAAAATAGAACATTAGTTTTGATAAAAAAAAAAGTCAAAAAATTGAACAAGAGGCATTGTTCCATCGAGACCTCTTATTTACAAAATGGAACAATTGTAATATAGTTAGCGTACAGTAAACTACGATTCCTTCGATACATATGTCTGAATTGAACAAGAGGCATTGATCCACCAAGACCTCTTATTTATTTAATCATTGTGCGTACGTTTCATGTATTATAAAATCCAATCGTGGTTGACTTAAAAGAAACACATTTCTCCAATCACCTCATTTTCAACTCTGGCTATAAACTGGTTGACTTAAAGAAACACATTTCTCCAATCACCTCATTTTCAACTCTGGCTATAAACTGGTTGACTTAAAGAAACACATTTCTCCAATCACCTCATTTTCAACTCTGGCTATAAACTCCATTGACTATAAACCATCACAGTACATCCATGATCTAAATCAAGAGATTGAATCCTCTACTACATGCACAAACTTCACACTAAATTTTGGACTGCACGAACATTGTCCCTTTGAGCGACCTTCTAAGAGATTCATAGAAAAGTCACGGTACAACTGGTCCTCTAGTGAATTCACGTTAATGTCTGTTTAGGTCTTAAAAATTAATGGTATACAACTATATCATAGAATTCTCTACTCGAATAATGGGAATCACTTAAAGAATTATATGCGAGGGAGTTTAGCGAACTCATCAATTATGGCACTCACTTAAGTATGTCAATGTCACAGCTAGGGCTGCAAACGAGCCGAGTCGAACTTTGGGTTTAACGAGCAGGCTCGCACAAAA
Organism: Euphrasia confusa; assembly: GCA_954870475.1. Lineage (NCBI taxonomy): Eukaryota > Viridiplantae > Streptophyta > Magnoliopsida > Lamiales > Orobanchaceae > Euphrasia > Euphrasia confusa. The sequence continues at coordinate 29,425,549 of OX940970.1, read as the reverse complement.
AATCAATGAGCTCGAGCTCGAGCTCAACGAGCTGCATTTCAAAGCGCTCGAACTCGGCTCGTCAAAATATTCACGAACTCGAGCTCGAGTTCGGCTCGACTCGATCCGCTGGAAAATATATATATATTCCTTCTAATTTCCTTATCAAAGGCTGTACCGGGCTAGCGATGGAGATTAGAAAAAAAATTGGGCAAGTTGCATAAGCACAGACGCAAAGACGAAGAAGAAGGAAAAGAAAAAATATAAAGTATATATATATAGTCGCAAAGCCGATGAAGCAAATCTGGTTCGATCTCCTAAGGAGATGTTTGAGTAGCGGCGTTTTCACTTGTTCAATTTAGGGTTTTAATATATATATATATATATATATAAGGATATTTAAGTAAAAAAAACATGTACATACGAGCGGCTCGCGAGCCGCTCGTTTCCTCAAAAATCAAGCTCGAGCTCGGCTCGTTTAGGTGATCGAGCTGCTCGAGCTCGACTCGAGCTCGAGTTTGACCGAACTCGAGTCAAGCGTTGACCGAGCCGCTCGCGAGCGGCTCGCGAGCAGCTCGACTCGTTTGCAGCCCTATCACAACACCGAGACTGAAGATACAATCCACATACACTAAGTGATATTCTTAAAAGGGAAATGTCGTGTATCTCGTCACACACACTAACACGTTTGGTTGGTTTTCGATGAAGTTTGGGGATGGACGAATTGAAGCGACAAAAGGCTGAATCTCAGCAGATCGTAATAGCAATATCACTCTGCCGTTTACAATACCACGTAGCATATTTAAGTTGTCTGCAAAAAATTCTATCCGCCGCTCGATAGAAATTGTAATTCAAGGCGGCCGAACGGCAAACGGACTGCAGTTGCTCGCTGTTTCTAACTCGGATTATGACATAAAAGTGTTTAGTCATAAACTCAATTGATGACACATTATAATAATAAAAACGGGAGATTTTAGAAAAATAGCATATTTAAATAATTGTTTATAATTAAATATATTAGTTTTTTTCAATTATAAAAATTATTGTAACACGTCAAAATTATCCTTACTTATTATACATGGATAAGTGGTTATTTATAATTTTTTTAAAATGTTATAGTAATTAATATTTTCAAAATGTACTTTTTTTTATAATTATAAAATTAATAATATCAAAATTAATAAAAATAGTTAAAATAAATTATTCTAGAAATTGTATTGTATGAAAATTGAAATATAAATAAATAATAAATCAAAATACCCATTTTTTATTAAATACTTCTGATATAATAGATCGGAGTACACAATAAGAAACCCTAATTATAAAAGGGCCGCCGCTACTTCTTTCTTCCCTTGAAATCTGTTCAAGCTCAAAAAGATCAATCGACTTCCCTGAGAAATCTGTTCCAAGCTCAACAGCAACAAAAAGATCAATTCGCGAGGACGAAGGTGAGTTCATATAAACCGCTCACACCCATCTAGCTCCGTTTCCACACATATAAAAAAGGTCACTTCGATTCCAACCACCTAGATCCAACCGCCTCGTCGGAAATCGGTACGGTGTCGGGGTCTTGTCTACCACCGCCGTGTCCGACACGTTTCCAGTGTTGTATCGGAGTAGTTTTATTGATTGCTTACTTTAATTCTAATTTATCATTTTGGTTTATTGTTCGCATGAATTGATTCTTCAAGAAAAATAAATATATTTCATGCTATGTAATTTCTGTCTTCTAATACATTAATATCCATGTTTGAAGTGTGTAATATTTAAATTTCATACTCAGACGAGCCTTCCTTTTTCTGACATTATATGGTTTATGTTATTTTATTTGTTATGGTGATTTTTATTAATTTATATTTGTGGTTTTCTAACAGAGGACGCTTTTATGGATAACTCTGAAGATCAGAAGCTGGATGTGGATCAAAATCCAGAAAAAACTGATGGAGGTTGGTATCATTACTTGGGGACTGTGGTTGGTCGATTTTTTCTGTATTGTACTAGCATCTGATTGGAATTCCTAATAAGGGCATTTGATGTAGCTTTAAATTTAAGTATGTCGACTCCATTCCTTTATTTGGCGAAAGTGACAGTTTTATCCTTGTGATTGATATTTCCGTGCTTGTACATACCAATGGAACTTATTATTAGCATAGCAGACCTTTTTTTAATGCCATTTCATTTTGTTTGTTGGTGACTATAGGTGTCTTGCCTGATGGACATGACAACTCCAAATCTGTGCAAGTTGAACCAGAAGATGTCATAGAAGGTAGGTCTTCTAAAGAAGTGATCATATATATTTCATTGTCCTTCATAGTATATATCTAGCAGATAGTCAGTTGCCGATTTCTTCTCATATTTCAGTTACGTCTTCCTGTTTTTGTTTCCTTCATTCGTAAAAGAAATTGAGTAATGTCTTCTTTTTTATTTTGTATTTTTATTTCATAGAAAGTATCTTTTGGCGAAGAGTATTGTTGAGGGTAGGGTTACTACTAAATTGACCAATCTTCCACGGATAAGTTCTGCATCTTGCAATCCTATTTTCCTTTATTTTTTAAACATGTGATTTTTGTTTCATGTTTTTATTTATTTATTCAGTAAAAGAAAAGGAAAGCAGTCCACCAGAAGATCTAGAAGAAGAGTCGGAGCATCAGAAAAAGCGACACTTGAATGTTGTTTTTATTGGCCATGTTGGTACGAACATTTATTTAGACCATCAATTCTTTCACTCTGTTCAGGATTGCTTTCACTTTATATTCACCTGATTTATGTGAAAAATATTTTTTGTATTTTGTTTTCTTCTGTATATATTTTTCCAAAGTTTTCAGTAGTTAGCTGACATTCCAAGCAAAAGGATAGAGATCATATGGGCATGGATGGACGGATTCATTATCCCCCCTTTTGCTAAAATTATGAATTTTCTATTACAAGTGCTTGTATATTTATTTTTTATTTTTTTACGGGTTCCCCCTCTGCAAATTTAAGCTGAAGTTGTTAACTTTGATTTTCTATTTCCTCTAGTACTGGCAATTTCCCCTTTCTTTTTCCTTCAAATTTGTCATGTCATATGGGTATTTCTGTACACCTTATCTCCCAATTAGCATGGAAGTAATTAAAAAGTGGTGTCGGTGTCTCTTAGTCTCTTGATTTTAGGGATTTTTCTATATCTAATATTTCTAGAAGTTGGTGCAATGCTTTGTAATTCAACTATGTAATCATTTTAGGGATGCATCGTCCCTAATTTTCTATATCTGTATAAATTATGTTGCTTCTCTAAAAAAAATTAGCATAGAAATTTATTTTACATTGTGGAAATGAACCCTTACAGATGTTCCAAAATCAAAATGATACATGAACATTTGGGCTTAGATTTTTACTGGTTCACCCTGCCAAAATTAGCTTTAGGTGGTAATTTGGAATTTCTATTTCGACAGAATACTGGAATTTTCTTTCCTTTTCAAATATTCCATTTAACTTACTCTCAATTAGCTTTGAAAGTGCATCATAAGGAGTCATAGAAACAGTATTTTTTTATAAATAAAATATGATTGTGAAACTGCTGAGAATGTCACATTTTTTTATTTGGTCTATAGATGCCGGGAAGTCCACAATTGGAGGTCAAATATTATTCCTCAGTGGCCAAGTTGATGATCGTACCATCCAAAAGTATGAAAAGGAAGCTAAAGAGAAAAGTAGAGAAAGTTGGTGAGTGCTTCTTTGCATAAAATTCTTATCAGTAAAGATTTTTGTTTGATCCTTGTATAGGCATCTACTTTAAAAATGATCATTGTCAAGCGAAGTTTTATAACAAGGGAATTTTGCCCTCGTGATGACTGGTATTGTTATACTAAAGAAATGATTAACCAAATGCATATACAGTGCGATATGCATTATTATCTCTTTTATTCTGGAGGATAACAGTTCATTTTTAATAATAATTTCATATTCTTGGATTTGTCCGCCTTCTTAGATATTCTACCAAGTGGTGAGTTTTTATTTTTTCCATTTGTCTAGTGAATAGATGAGGTTGTGGTTGTTAGGTGCTGTAGTCTCTTGTGGATTCATTGATGTTTAACTTGAATGTCTAGTTGCCTGATACTACTATTAGACTTGAATTTATGTGCCTTCGAATCTGGAATGAATGTAAAACAGGTGGTTTCATGTGGTTTCTGCTTCACTAATTGCTGATGGCTGAATGATTCCTTCCGTTCCCATTTTTAGTTAGAATTACTTGGTCTGAATTTTTTAATGTCTGCATATTTATGTTTTTTTCAAAAATTAGGTACATGGCCTATATAATGGATACAAATGAAGAAGAAAGGGCGAAGGTATTCATTTGATGGTTGTTTTAGTTATACGACCATCGTTGTTTTCTGTTCTGTGCTTTCAATCTTCGAAGAGTGTTTTGTTGATGTTCTGATCGTTCTCACATTGTAGGGGAAAACAGTTGAGGTTGGAAGAGCTCACTTTGAAACAGAAACATCAAGATTCACTATATTGGATGCTCCGGTAACAATTACTTCGTATATCTTTTTTTTTTCTTTCCTCCCTCGGTTGTGATATTAACAGACCTCTATTTGTCCATACATTTTCTGGCATTTAGAAATTTGTTTATTTCCCTGCTTTTGGTGATGGGCTGGTTTCACTTTATTGGATGCCCGGTCACAATTATATCTTGGTTTTAATTTTTTTGCCCCCTCGTTTATGGTATTAACGGACCTCTCTTTATCTATTCTTTTTCTGGCATTTAGAAATTTGTTTATTTCCCTGTTTCCGGTGATGTTTCAAATCCTGTAAAAAACTATTTTTTTTCTGTGAGCCATATAATGTATAACAAAAATAGGGACAAGACAAATAAACTTTACCAAATTCTAGATACATCAGAAATAAATTTTTCTAAGAGTCAGATTACATTGCATTTTAACAATTTCTAGATACATCAGAAATAAATTTCCACCTTGAATATTCACACTGAAAAGACCAAATATTCTCTGGAACCATAAAATTACAGCCTTCGTTGCAATTTCTTTTCAACCATGAACCATTCAATTCGGATTGCAATATTTGAATTGTAGAAAAGACATCAAGGACCTGTCTAAGATGGGTTTAAAATCTACCACAAGGACTTTAATATTAACTTAAATAAAATAATTTGAAATCCATTAAATTATGTCATTACCCAGTCAATATCTATCTATTTATAATTATGAATTTGAATCTAAACTTCTTAGCTTCGAATCCTCCTGGCCAACTGTAATCTATATGATCTCATGTGAGATTCTTTTGTAATTTATGAAATTAGTTCAATCCAAGCCTTAAAGGATGGGAATTAGGTTTAGATTGTTTACTAGAACACATTCTGGTATGAGTTTTTGTCAGTTCCCCTTTCATAAGCACCGCAGAAAAATCATATTCTTCTCTGATGGTAACATCTGCTCGGCTTTCTAGAATTTTCTTAGCTGAAATTATAATACTGAAATACTAAAACTAGTATCTACATCATAAATTTAGTTTTACCGAAATAATTGGACATGTAAATTCAGAGTAATTTGTGATGGCTGTTGTCTATCTTTCTCTCTCAATCTTTATTCATTTGCTTAATTAATAAGTTGCATTCTCAGTTGAAAAAAAAATTGCTATTACCAAATTGATTACTCCTATTTAGTTCCTGTCTGAATTTGGAGTTGCGTTAAATTTATTTGTTTTTTATGTTTCTGAATTTTTTTAGGGTCACAAAAGTTATGTACCTAACATGATTAGTGGAGCATCTCAAGCTGATGTAGGAGTACTAGTAAGTTATTTACTCAATCTTGAAAATTTATTGTTAAAGTATGTTTCTTAGTATTTGTTTCTCTTATATCAAAAGTATGTTACTATTAATATGCTCAGGTCATTTCTGCTCGAAAGGGAGAATTTGAAACTGGTTATGAGAGAGGTGGACAGACTCGTGAACATGTACAACTAGCAAAGACTTTAGGTGTCTCTAAGCTGCTTGTTGTTGTGAACAAGATGGACGAGCCTACTGTTAAATGGTCAAAAGAAAGGTGCTTTTGAATGGAATTTTATTGGCATTCATAAGTCCCATTTTTTCATTGTTGTAATGCCATCAACCATTGCAGATTTGACGAGATAGAGTCAAAAATGACGTTGTTTCTGAAGGCTTCAGGCTATAATGTAAAAAAAGGTAAATTGTTATCCTGACATCTTATTGATAGAAGATCGACTTGGATGTATTTTTTTGACTCATTTCTTATTTTGTTTAACCTAATGCTCGTTGATGCAAATTTTATACAACTTGTAGATGCAAATAACTGAATAGGTAGTATTATATGTAATTTCATACACATTCCCATTTTATTCTTGGGTTGTTGAACCGCCAGTCCGTCAATAGTAACTTTGTATGTATGCTAAAGTACAAAATCCTTTGTACTTATGTATGCTAAAGCCCATATGCAGGTGATCAAAAAGTTGCAGTTTTATTATAAAAATATTAGAAATACAAAATCTTTTGCACATGCGTACGAAGAGTATCTCTACTGAACATGTATGTTTAAGATTTATCATAGTTTTCCTCTGTATTGATATTGAAATTTGTAGAAACTAGAAATCTTCATTCTGCAATATATGTGCTCATTCCTTTTATAATTTGTGCTCTGGGCCTATGATTTTTTAGACGTACAGTTTCTTCCAATATCTGGTCTCATGGGGGCAAATATGAAAACCAGAATGGGCAAAGATGTATGTCCATGGTGGGCTGGCACATGCCTTTTTGAAGCACTTGATGCTATTGAAATTCCTTTGCGCGATCCCAAAGGTCCATTCAGGTAGAGTTGTCTTATAAACTCCCCCTTTGGGGTTATTTTATATTGGGTCACACTTAATGATTGTGAATAAAAAATATCCTGAATTCTTTTGTATTGTTAATCTTCAAATATATGGGTGTCTAAGTTAATCTTTATGTCTAGTCTTATTTATTTTGTTACTTATCTTCTGAATTACTATATGGATGTCTAAGTTAATCTTTATGTCTAGTCTTATTTATTTTGCTACTTATTTTCTTAATTGCTATTAAATCTACAATTTTTAGCTAGAAGTTATTTCATGTAAAGACGGGAGTTCCACATTATTGTGTATTCCATTTATTGTGTTCATCATTGAAACCATAGAAACTATTATTTTCATTGTTATTAGGGACATTGTAATTAGGTGGACCACTCTTTCCAAACGTTTAGTTACTTTATTCTGATACCCTTTTAATTTGGCAAGTTTTTCATTTCCTTCTTGATTACTTTTAAAGCTCAATGCCAATCTTAGACTACTAACTGAATAAATTATCTTGATAGAATGCCTATCATTGACAAATTTAAAGACATGGGAACGGTCGTTATGGGAAAAATAGAATCTGGGACTGTCCGTGAAGGTGATAATATGTTGGTCATGCCAAATAAGGTGATCATTATAATCCTTATATTTATACTTTAGTAAAGTAGATTTTTATTTTAAAAAGAAGTTAATATCATGGTTCAACTGTTTTTTTTTTCTTTCAGGCTCAGGTGAAAGTCCTTGCCATCTTCTGTGATGAAGACAAAGTGAGGCGGGCAGGACCTGGTGAAAACTTGCGAGTCAGGTTATCTGGGATTGAGGAAGAGGATATTGTTGAGGGATTTGTGCTGTGTAGTGTTGGTAGGTATTTTGTTATAATAATAGATGAATATGAGGACATAAGTTTTGTTTCGCTTCTGATTCTATATTTCATATGTTTATTCATATTTGGACTCTAGTATTAACTCGATGTTAATAGAATTTAAGAAATCTACTTGATTTTAAGCTATAACTAACTCGACAATTCTGTGAAATAAGCCAATGACTAATTGTTTGTTTTTTTTAAAATATGTTTAGATGTTATTCCGCTAGCCTCTCTTATAACTAACTATTTTGTAATCTCTGGCTAGCAAATAAAATTATTTAAGTGTGTGGATTTAGTGTTATTGCTGTTGTGAGGTCCTATGTAGGTCTCTCAATGAGTAAAATCAAGTATCTTGTTAAAATACTCATTTACGTGACTTTGGATATTTTTCCTTCTGAATTTGGCCCTAACTGAAAAATGGTTTTGCGCAGCAAGTCCAATACATGCTGTTTCTGAGTTTGTTGCGCACCTGCAGATTTTGGAGTTGCTCGACAATGTATGATCTTTTACTTTGAATTATTTTTACTAGTTTTCCCCCCTCTGAATCTCTTTCATATAGATTTGTTTATGTATTGGATAATGTTAATGAACTATTTTTCCATGTATATCATCAGGCAATCTTCTGTCCTGGCTACAAGGCTGTTTTACACATCCATGCAGTCGTGGAGGAATGTGAGATTATTGAGTTGATGCAGCAGATTGATCCAAAAACACGGAAGCCCATGAAAAAGAAACCCCTCTTTGTTAAGACAGGGGCCTTGGTTGTGTGTCGTGTTCAGGTAACAGCTCTAGTACACACATTTTCGCTATGTTTCATAATTTTTCTGTTCTGTATTAATGACATTTGGTATTTTTCTCAGGTTAGTAACATGATATGCATTGAGAAGTTCTTGGATTTCCCGCAGCTTGGACGATTTACTCTCCGTACAGAAGGTTAGAAAAGTACTACTGTGTTTATTATTAATGATTTTTAGTAGCTTCTGGATTCCTGGTCCTAATTAAGATACCCGTGACCTTTTTTTAGGGAAAACTGTTGCGGTTGGAAAAGTAACTGAACTCGCTGGTGGTTCGAATACTTCAAGTGGTAGTGCAAGTACTTCAAGTGGTGTTGCGTAAACATTTTTTTTCATGAGGTGGGCTTTTCTTGACGTGGTTTCCATCATATTTTACTCATTTATTTAAGATTTTAATACTACAAGTTATCATATTTTTGTTGTATAATTTGTTACCGACATACAGGTGTTGCACGAGAATGTTGTACTAAGCGCGACAAGACTAAAGATTAAGCTTTTGTGTATTGTCAACAGAGTCGAATGAATTCAGAGTTTAAAGTTTTTGCCCTTTGAGGGTATTTTTGCCGTTATTTTGTCTGCTGATTCTTTTCTTGAGATTTTTAATATGATTTGAATATAAGATGTGGATGTACAGGGAACGTGGTTTAATGTTAGATATGATATTCCTGGAGATTTATTGGAAGGGTTCCTGTGGCGGAGAATTGTTTCACTACAACAATTTAAAAAACAAATTTAAAAAGAACTAGATTGGGAAGTGATTATGGACTTGCATTATTATTTTATCAGACATGTTTCTTTACATTAGATGTATGTTTACTGAAATTAGTGCATCTATAATTGGAAAAATAAAAGTGAATATCCAACCATGTCCTCTTCCGGTGATTGAAAATTACCCTATTTCATTTTTTTATCAAACTGTCATTCCTTCCAAATTTTAGACTGCATTCTTATGATCTTAGATTAATTGTTTAAAAGTGAAAACATATTGTATATACTACAATTCATAAAGTTACATGTTTCAAAATTAAAAGTTGAACAATTTTATCAACTTAATAAAGTCAATAATACTTTAAAAAAAATTCTTGCGATATTATTGAAATTTAATCACTTTACTTGGGGATCCAATCGATAAGAGATATCTAACATATAAAATTAAGACGAAATCATATATTATATTTTACTTTTATATATATTTTTTTTTTTTTGAAAATCTCCCGAAAATTCTCAATATACCAAATCTTAATTTCATAAATTTCAAAATCGAAAGTCAATTTTGTGAAGAAACCTAAATTCTTAAACATGGGTGTTGGTGAGAGCTTCACGCGCGCACAAAATATATTTGATTCAAGAAAAAAGACCATAATTTTCTACACTTAAATCTTGTGTCAAGATCATTTGTGGTAAGCCTTCGTTTGTGTTCGTGTATGTTAGGGGAAGTAATGTTATGTTTGATTATATGAACTCGGAGATGGATGTTTCAATAGAGAAGCAGAAAAAGTGTTACTAAAATCTAGAGCTCTTTGAGAAAATTCAAACCATTGTATGGAATTGATAATTTAATTTGCTAAGGAATGTGATAGTAGTAGGCTATCAGAAGTTTGTGTTGAAGTTTCTGTTGAGGTCTATGATGCTTGCGATAGTTTTATTTATATTCTAAATTAGTACTCCCTCCGTCCCAGAACCGTTTGTCAATCTGGTCAATTGTTTTCTTGTTTGTCGATTACTTATAATAAAAAAATTATAATAAAAAATATTTAAAAAATAATAAAATAAAATTTATATTATAAATTTTATTTTAGTATTTTTTAAATAAATTTTATATATTTTTAATCATAAGTATTCAACGATCAAACAAGTATTCAGGTGACCAGGTTGGCAAACAATCCTGAGACAGAGGAAGTAATACATATTACAAAATATTTTTGAAAAACTATACGAAGTAATACATATTACAAAACATTTTGAAAAACTATTTATTAGTGAATGAATTATAATTAATTAAACATATATAAATTAATTTATTTTCAATACATATGTACTTGAATTTAATAAATTTATACAATAAAATATATATATATATATATATATATATATATATTGTACTAACATCTATTTGAATTAATAAAATTGTTCTTTTTTAATTAATGATAATATCTATCTGAAAAATATTAATTTAATGATATGATTATTATTAATTTAACAAATAACTAAAGTATGAGTACTACAAATTGATGGTTATATAAATAGGTCTTGAAACTGGCAATCGGCAAAAGAATCTGAGCTGCGCTCAATGTCATCGGCGGTGAGGTCATGGAGAACGGCGTTTCTGACCCTGAGAGACGAGAGTTTGGGGTCACCCACCACAATCGACCTCCTCAACCGACTCATTTTGTCCCAATCAGATACTCTCATCGCTGCCGCGCCGGACTTGCCTCCGCACGAGGTGTTGTTCAATTTTCAAACTTAAATATTCTGATCTGATCTGGGATTGACTCAGTGAGTGAGTGATGTAATATGTAAGGAGTGTTTATGATTCTCAGGTCACATCCGACTTCATGTTATTGATGGAGTTGGCTCTGAACATTTCTCATTCTCAATCCATTGAAGACGACGACGACATATCGCAGCCCTTCACTAATTTATCGCACCTGGTACTTTCTTTGTCTACTATTTTGTTCGCCTTTTCATTTTTGCTTTTGCTTGAGGTTTTGGAGGCTCACTGTAAATCATACATCTTGATAACTGGAGTCATTTTCTACATCTTGTTGCCTTGTAAATATTCTTCTGGTCCAGGGGCTATTCTGTCAACTTTATCATTCACAGTGGGGCTAATTACTGATGAATATTTATTTATCCACTGATCACATTTTCCTGTCTTCACCAAATCGAATCTTTTTAGGGAATTTAAAATTTATTTTCCACGTTAATCCCTAATACATAAATTACGACGAAGATTGTTTTTGTATACTTCTTACATGAGAAGGAATAAATCATATTCACTTAATGTTAATGTAGCTTTGGTTATTATGACTGCCCTTATTACAGTTATTAATCTTGTTGCATCTGAATGTTTTGCCTTCGTTGCAGATCCATGACATCAGTCACTGTACTCTTTTGGAAATCAACTCGCGGTCATGGCCTCTTGTGCTAGACTCTTTCAAAAGAATAGTGCAAGCATTTCTCAGTATGTACAAAACAGAGAGTGTGGTAATTGAAAACATTTCCATACTGAAAGCCACAAAACAATGTTTGGAAAGTATACGGTGCGAGAATTTCTCTTTTCATCCGTCACATCTTCCCTCATTTCCTAACATGGTTTCTTTCGCATCTTTAGACATTGTAAGCAATATACTCTCCCCGTCCTGGACCAATAGCCATATGTGTTTGGGCACAAAGATTAAAAAAATGTTGTTTTATCGTTGTTTTGACCAAAAAGGTAGAGGTAAAAATGTCCAAGTATTTTAATTAAAGTAAGTAGTCGTTAGAATTTTTTGTAAGAAGTAGGTGAAAATGTATTGTTAAAATTGTCTTTGAAGTAAGTAGTAATTATTTCCTTTTATAGGTAACTATTGGTTTGGGACGGATAAAAATGGAAAACATGACTATTGGTATGGGATGGATGGAGTAATATTTTTAAAACATCTATGTTTTATGTAATCTGTTAAGCTTGTTACTTTCTACTCTCTCTTTTAAGTTTTACCCCAACACTTTTAGATTTCTCTTCTCCCTTTGTTTTTTCACTGTTTTCTAGATGGGGCGTTTGTTTGGCTTATGTTGGGTTCTTACAGACACATCACAGTATATGATATATATTGGATGCACGTGTTGATCTATTTTTGCAGGCGCCTTTTTGGTTTATATCAATCAGCTGCTTTACTGTCAGAGAATGAACAACTACTTGATTTTCTTCTGCAAGTGGTCGGGTATTTTCATGGCGAATCGATATATGACTACCATACCGTAAATGGAAGTGTTTGTGAAGTACTAAGAATTGCATTTACTATGATTGGTGAGGCATACTCGAGAGTAGGTTCTTCTTTATCAGTTGACACTTGGCAGTCAACGACTGAGGTATGTGCAATGTTGACATACTCAACGGTGTAGGGTTATAGTGACTAATTTAGTATTTATTTCTGTCTTAGGTGCTTAGAAAAGTTGTGGACATTGTGGCATCTAAGTCACAACTATTGGAGGATAATATTATTGTTATGTAAGTCTGCCTCCACTCTGACCTGCTATTCAGAGTTTCTTTTGAGGAATTAGTTTTCAGGAATCACAGGTTGTTACCATCTTGGTCAGGTTTTATATTGACCTTCTTCATTGCCTTCACTTGGTTCTGACTGAGCCCAGGGGATATCTGGCAGGGCATGTAAGAATTGTCTCCTTTTAGTTGAATTAGCCAAATATTTTTCTTGTGATAACATTCTCACTTTTTAATAATTTTTAGGTGGCTGGATTTGTAGCAGCATTGAGGATTTTTTTCCGTTACGGTCTTTCAAATAAGCCACATGTTATGAATCTTATTACTGATCACAAGAAGGAAGTTGGTTCAACCAGCAAAAACTCATATGTTGAAGATAGATCAAGAAGTGGTCCTTATAGGCCCCCACACTTGCGAAAAAAGGTTGTGGGGCATCAGAAGTGTAGCGATGAAGATGGCATGGTTTCTCCTAAACATGAATTTATTTCATCAGACTCAGATTACAGTGATAATGATGTAACTGTGGTAAATAATTGTGGTGCTCAGTTTGCTAAGGCTAGGTTATCAGCGATTCTTTGTATCCAGGTTTGTACATTTTGCGGTATTTTTCTTAATTTGTGCAACTGTCTGCTACACATTCTGTGCCCTTCACACCATTTATCTTAACATTATTTTTCTATTGTTACTAACATACCATTTCTACTGAAGTTAAGTTTTTATTAATCAGTGTTCTGCTTTTATATAGTTCATTTAAGAAACTCAAGAATTATCACCCGGGGAACTTGGGAATGCTTGTTTATTTTGAACGACCAATTATAATTTTGTACTTTCTAGTCTCTAACTCTTGAATTTTAAATTTCTGGAAGGATCTGTGTCGAGCTGACCCCAAATCATTTACATCCCAATGGACAATGCTCTTGCCATCCACCGATGTGCTACAGAACCGGTGAATCATTCAACCTCATTTATTTAGTTGATGTTTTTTTCTGGTTTTTTCACTTTTATGTAAATCTTACAAGTTATGTCTAATTAAAAATTCAATTTACAGGAAATATGAGACTTCCCTGATGAGTTGCTTAATTTTTGATCCGTATCTAAAGGTGTCATTTATATTGGTTTCCATTGATATCATTTTTCTGCTTGTTTATTATATTCCGTGTTTTCTGAAATATCTCAATTTAACAATAGTATTTGTTTTCACCCGTTCATGTCGTGAGATTTTTAAATATCTTAAGCCAATAGTACAGAGTAAATTCCCATCACTTAAACTGTAATACCCTGATATATCTCAAATTGTTGCTTAGGTACGGATTGCAGCTGGATCTACTATTATGGCATTGTTGGATGGGCCTGCATCTGTTTCCCTTCAGGTAGCAGAATTTAAGGGGTTCTCTAAATGTGGGTCTTTTACAGCACTTTCCAGTTCTTTGGGGCATATCTTGATGCAGCTGCACACAGGTGGTGGATCCTTTAAGTTCTTTTTGTTTATTTGTATTCTTTTGAAGATTGACTTTTTTTGTTTACTTTCAGTTTTCTGGAACTTAGTAGTTTTGGGATAAATGCATTCTAAATTCTACTCCATATATTTAAACAAAGTTGAAAAACACGCGTTAGAAATATAGCATAAAAACCCCATTATAAGTTTTAGGAGGTGCTTGGTATGATGGATTTGGGGGTGGGGAATAAGAGTGGATGCTTGGTTTGGAAGAATGATCATTTCGATTGCATACTTTTGGGTGATAAGCCAAACCTCCGAACATGAGAGAAATGAAACCCATTATCCTCTACTAACATTTCCATTGGTATTCCCATTCCCTATTTTTTTATAAGAAAAAACTTCAGAAAAGTAATTAGGCAATTTTAATATATTTATTAGATGAACAAAGCTATATTTCTCTTGAATTGAATTTAAGAAAGCGACAATTTATTTATACCATTATAAAATTAAAAATAAGTCGCTTTTGTATCTAGCATTATTAGCCGAAATACTTAATGCATTTATTTATAGCTAAGTATATCTTCCTATCAAAAAACAAAGTAGCTTACTATATTCTTCCTAATTAATTCAAAAGGACTCCATTATATTATGTTTCTAATTTATGTCAAGAGTAAACGCACATTAGTAAATTTGATCAAATGAGTCATTTAAAGGCCCCACACAACCATATTACTATATATCACATCCATATTTTAAGTGGAACAGAGTTTAAATAATCCCATAATATTAGACTTGTAGATAGGTTGCAATTTTAGGCTTGGAGCTTTTGAAGTACCATTGTAGTCTTGTACTATGTTTTACTGTAATGTACTAATGTTTTTAATGCCAATGGGATGAGAGTTATTGATAGAGAGCCAGAGCAGGGGCTCAGCTTGGAGGACGGACCGATGCCCCTGATAGTTTATTGACGGCGGTGATGGGCCTGAGCCCACTGTTCGTGGGCTGAAAAGTGGCATTTATTATTTAATTATTACTCCCTCCCTCCCACAAGAGACTTTTGTGGGCACAGAGATTAAGAACCTTTTTGATTAAAAAGTAAAGGGTAAAAATGTATTTTTAAGTTAGAAAAATAAATTAGTTGAGAGTGGAGTTTAAAAAGTAGGTGAATAAAGTAGGGGTAAAATAGTATTTTAAAGTGAAAAAGTTGGAATATTTATTTCCTTTTTGAGAGTGTATCAACTATTGTGGGACACCTCGAAAAGGAAAGTGTTGCAACTTTTGTGGGAGGGAGGGAGTATTTTTATTACATATTGTTATTACGTTATTATTAGGACTTCTTTTTTTGACAATCAGTAAGTAAGGTATTTTAAGCCTTAATTATAAGGTTTTAATTTATTCATCATCAGAAATATTGAGTTTAGCATGTTGGCTTTGAGCAGCGGTGTTTCCCGCTGATTTTCAGAATTCTGTTCTTATCAGTTATAGAATTATTATTTCATAGAAAAATCAATAGGTATGTTATTTTTATTATATAAATACTAAAACATGTAAAAAACGAAATTAGTTAATTTGATTGACAACACTGAATTATCATCACTAAAATGTAATATGACTAAAATTGTTATCTTTGCTTGGGAAAAAGTGTCAAAAGACTAACATTGCAACTTCAAAAGTTTCAAGACTTATGTTGCAGCATCCCTATGGATACTAGACCAATTGTTTTTCTTTCTTTTATGTGCAGAGTGTTTATCAAAGTGGGATGTAGGATATTCTTATTATACATTTTATTTTCATTCTTTTTTGCGAACTTCAAGAAATCTTAGTATGATTTATTGATTCCTGAAATTTTCCGATAGATATATATCTTGTAAAATTTATTTTTTACTAAACAGGTACATTGTATCTAATCAAACATGAAACCCACAGTAGGATGCTGGTGTTGTCATTCAAAATCCTGGTGCTTTTGATATCATCTACACCGTGAGTACTTTTTTGAGCTGTGGAATTATTGTTTTTGGCAATTTATTCAATCTAAAATGAAACATAAGGGTCCTTTGGATTTATTGATGCAGTTAAGAATAAGAATTTTCTAGGTGTTAAGATATTTCTTCAACAATCAAAAGAATCCTTTGGCTTGGAAGTTTAATTATTAATGTTATAAACTCACAATCCTGTTCTTTAACCTATAAAAGTAATTCCTTTTGTTCCCATTTTCATTTCTTTTAATGTGCAGTAATTTTGA
This sequence comes from Euphrasia confusa, assembly GCA_954870475.1. NCBI lineage: Eukaryota > Viridiplantae > Streptophyta > Magnoliopsida > Lamiales > Orobanchaceae > Euphrasia > Euphrasia confusa. The sequence continues at coordinate 29,409,211 of OX940970.1, read as the reverse complement.
CTATTTGGCCACTCTTATTTACTATGTATAAGGTCTTAACATTGCACACGTCTTACTATTCAAATAAGAAAATATGGATATTTTATTTTGACCTTTGATTGTGAATTAGTCATCCTATAAATAATTTATTCACACGTGCCTAACTTTTCTTTTTTCATTTCTAGTTATTCGAGAATGTCAACAGAACTACTCCCACTGGTTATCTCTTCAGTTCAATCAACTATTGAAGAGGGTTTTCCATATCACAGTGATCAAAATAGCTTACTGGTTAGTTTCAAGATTTCTTGCATTGTCGTCAAATGGTCTCTCCCCAGAATCTATCTTTTCTAGGTTGTGAAAGTTACTACTTTGTTTTGTAACACTTCTGTAGAAGACACCTTTAATTTCTCAGTGTCGCATTATTATGTACTTCAGTTTAAGCTAGAGAGTGGACCATCTGACCATTTATATTTTTCATCGGAGGGTTATGCAACTTACATATAGTTTTAACAATTCTATTCTTCTGAGAAGCAGTTTTGACCTTCTGTTTCCCGAGGATCAGTTTCATTAAATGATCTCCATGGATTGTAGAGTCCATTGGCCTATTGTATTACAATTAATTTTGATTTTTCACTTGCTTGTTCATGTTTATCTTTGTTTATTGTAACTTAATACATGAATTAAAATGAAAACCGTATGATAGTTTTGATTAATGTTTGCAGGCAGCGGCTATTAATTGTTTAACTCTAGCTCTCTCTGTGTCTCCTTCCTCAACACATGTCAACAATATGCTTATAAGTGAAGTTTCAACAGGTTTGTGATGTGTATCCATAAGAATATGATACAACTTGTATGCAAATGAGTGGGACTCAATTCCCTGTGTCCGAAAATAATAGATTGTTACTTATGCGGAGGAGTTTGAAGAGACAAACGTAGAAGTGATACTTTGAGACATAGTTCTCTTTTAGATGTGTTTGGAATCGTGATGGAGGATTTAGAAGTAAATCAACAAGTTTTACCATTTTAATTATTCAATAAATAGGTAGGTGTTTTGACTTGTAATTTGTGATACTTCGAGATTTAGCCATCTAAGTAGTAAGTAAGAACCTTTAAATTGGACATTTAGTACGGTTTTCGTCCGAATTATGTGATTTTACTGGGAGTGCTAAACAAGGCAGCTTCATTGGCCGAAAGGTGGTGGAAATTGTGGAATGTGATAGATTAGTATGTTCACTGGTATTTTATTTTTTTGTACATAGAAGTTTATTTGGAGGACTTTGCAACAGATCTCTATTTCTATACACCTATAATTTACTTCTTTCTATTTCGGTATTCTTTTCACTTAAATGTTCTGAAGTTACTTTCAGATTTTTTTGGTTTTACTTAAACGTATGTATGATTTATCAGGATGTCTTGAAGGTCAGCAGAGGTCTGGTGTACTGTGTGTCTTGTTTCGATATTCTGGACAATCATCAAACCCACTACTTAGTTTAGAAGCATTTCAGGTAACCGCTTTTCTATTGGAAAACAAATTCTAGTCGTATAATTATAGGTTAATATGGTTGATTCTGTATTATGTTCTATGTACAATTCCTTTCCCTTCATATATAGTTAGGCTGATATTGAAAATAAAATGAGATTTTCATCTATATGCTATTGCCTATTGGGTATAAAAACTCTGCTCTTTCGCCTACTGAATGATCTAGGCTGTAAAAGGTTGTAAACTAAAACAGGTGATGTTGGATTTAATGCAATCCTTTTCTGGCATACTTTTCGGTCTATTAAAATTGAGATTGAAGTGAACCTATACCAACTGTGTCAATGGTGCATCTTTCTTCCATCTTGTTCCCATTTCCAGTCTTGTCCTTCATCCACATATGCCTACATAGTAAGTATAATAGGTGTCAATGCAATTGATGGCTCTGACCTTAGACTACCTTATGCCCTTCCTTTGAACATTCAATTCAAACTTATGTTCTAATTAGTTTGTTTCAGGCTCTCAAGGCTTTGGCGCACAATTATCCAAATGTAATGGCTTTGTGCTGGGAACAAACTTCTTCTATAATTTGTAGAGTTTTGAGCTCATTTTTAGATGCTTCTGTGAGATCTTGGAGGAGTGATGTTGATCACTCTGCTGCATCAATCAAGGAGAGAGTCTCAGCAGCAGCGATCAAGGTAGATTCCTATCCTTTCTGCACGGGCATTGTTTTATCCTTAATATACATTTTCTGTTACCAAAAGGCAAATTTGGGCCATGGAACAAATTCACAACATGGTGCATTGTTATCAAATAACCAGCTATGTGATATCCTTATCCATATTTTAAGCTAGCTACAGTCTGGAGAACTACACGACCTGAATGATTCATGAAAATAGAATATGCATTCCTTTTATGGCCACAGAGAGCATTCTAATATGGACAATATAGGAAAATTATTATCAATGACCAGTCCCTGTAGTAGTATGGGAATGGGCTTTGTTGAGTTGAATAGCGTTTTCTGGAAATTTATGATAGTGTTCTAAGGTACAGTGTTTTACAGACTATATCAATGTTTCTGGGAGGTGGACAAGGTGGCAGGACAAAAACCATGTTCTTGTGAATAATTGATTTGAGTAGTATCAAGACAAATGTCAACACAGACTCATTAACTGAATTACGCAGGATCAAGCGCTCGTTATGGAAAAACAATTTATGTTTTGGATCAACAACAGATGCACATATAAATATTTAGCATATTCAAAAGTAGATGTCCATTCTGACTTGATTTTTGAGCTTTGGACAATACTGAAAAACTTGATGAATTGTATTTAATGACAGTAACATTTTTAACTGAGAATAGAATTGTGAGGATAATTCACTCCGGTAATGGAATTTATTTTAAGCTGTTCTAAAAAAACAGAGAGATAAGTCTTGGATAAAGAAAGTATTACTTTATAATTTATGATTTAGTATATATATTTATTGCTATTTGGTTGAGGTTGCAAGTAGAATGACATAACAAGGTCATGCTATCACATCATAATGGATATTTTTCAATGTGGACATATATTTAATGGTGCAATGCCTTGTCCGAGCAAAGTCTATTTCCCTTTTTATACATTCAAAATTTATATATTTCCAATACTTGTTTTTCTATATTCCCAATCCTTTTCAGGGGCCACTTTAGTGTTTAACATAGATTATAGTGAATTATCACTAGTACACCTTGTAAGTATGCTCTTGGTCGTCATTACCAAAATAAATTCGCACTGTAATAAAAGGTGGAGTGGCCTGTGAACATTTAATGTTTATCATCCATCTGACCCAAGTGTCTGCTTTATGTATAGACCTAGAAGCTTTGTGTTGGTAAAACGAACTAGGTGGTTTGGTTTTATTTATAATTTTATTTGATGTTGCAATGGTGAAAAAATGATAGATTGCGAGCCTGGTCAATTTTTTTTAATTTTTTTTAAGCATTTTTCGTAGACCGCAGGTGGACGCGCGGTAGCATTCGTGGTGATTTTGATTTGAATTATCATATTTGTTCTCTTGATATTAACCATTTGTCAGGTTCTCGATGAGTGTCTTCGGGCAATTTCTGGCTTTAAAGGAATAGAAGATCTTTCAAATGATAAATTTCTTGAAAGTCCATTTACATCTGACTACATGAAGACAAAGGCAATCTCATCTGCACCATCATACAACTTAAAGAGCCCAGCATCAATTGAGGATGAATCTGTAACATATCTCTTAGCAAGTGAGCGTTGGTCTGAAGCAACAATCAAGCATATGCCTATTGCCATCAAACATTCTTCAGCAATGGTTAGTTAAACAATTACTGTATTTTTTTTGGTCTTGCCCTTCTATTTGCAAGCCTTTTTCTCATTCAAAATATAACAATTAAGGAAAAAAATCACGCTATTAAATTTGAGAATATTAATTTCATTCATAATTGCAAGTTTAGTAATCGGGCTATACTTAATTTTGTATACATCAACTTTAAGTAAACCAATTGATTCTCTTGCTTTCTTTTTGTATAAAGATTCCAATAATTTTGACACAAAAACATTAGTTACTGAATAGATTTAGATCATAGTTCATATAAATACAACTCATTTTTCTTAAAAACAATAAATTATTTACTATTGCAAATTTTAAACTAGTTTTCCAAAAATAACATTTTTGTTCTAAACACTTCTGTGCAACTACAGTGCAAGTATATCTCATTTTTGCTTTTCTTGGAAGGTAAGAGCTGCATCAGTGACCTGTTTTGCTGGAATGACGTCTTCTGTTTTCTTTGCCCTACCTAAGGATAAACAGGAATTCATTATAAGTTCTTCAGTAAGTTCAGTTGTAATCTCTGAGCTCTCATATTTTGTGAAGTGATATATGGGTTTGAACTATTTCATCCTCAGGATAATGGCAACTTTGCATATCTTTTCTTGGTCGATTAAATTTTCAATCTTAAATACAAAAGATTCACACTGTTATCACATTTGATACTTCATTTGAAATTCAAACTATCTCTTTTATTACCCAATATCTGGAAGTAGATAAACTTAATTTTGTAACTATTTATGATGTGTTGATTTTTTGTAGATTAACGCTGCTCTAAATGATGAGGTTCCTTCAGTTAGGTCAGCTGCTTGTCGAGCTATTGGTGTTATTGCATGTTTTCCACAAATCCATAATAGGTGAATAAATATTGTTACACTTTTATTTTATGGTAATTGGTAACTAGTTACCAGATAAATCCTCAGTTTCGTTTTCTTAACAGCGTAGAAGTCCTAGAAAAATTTGTACATGCTGCAGAGCATAATGCCCTCGACTCACTGGTTTCTGTAAGACTTTTGCTCTCTGTGCTCCTTTTCTCAATTTCACTGATATTTTTGGAAACTTATAGAACGTTCTCCTGTTTCGTTGTTTGACTCACTCGTTGCAGCTTTCTGAAAAAACCAATATTTTGTTTACATGGTAAAAAATTGAAATATTGTTTTAACTTTGTCGATTTGAGCTTCAAAAACATTATTGAGATTACTGTAAAAACTGATGTGTATTATGTTTAACAGAACGCTTCATGTCCATACATAAGTTGGATATGGACATAAAGTTGGATCTTTCCATCTCTTTAAATTTAACTTATGTAATATGGAATTCCAGCTAGGTCTGATAAGCGTAAGAAATGAATACCAGCTAGGTCTAATAAGCATTGATAAGCGTACGAAATGACATTGTGATAAAAAATACTTTTTGATTTTACATACTCATCTTAATTCCTCATCGAACGCGCTTGCTTCGCTTCAAGTTTGAATGCCCAAGGTTTAGAATGCTCTTATTTTTTTTATTTAGATGTTAAAAAAGAGTCCTATTTCCCGATCTCATAAAAATTTGACAACACCAATTCTGAATGGAACAGTCATAATGACATGGAGAGAGTTTGCTCTTTTCTCTTTTATGAATCCGTCTACATTGTTTCTTAATAAAGGAGTCTAAGACAAATTGTCTTCAATGACAACTTTCAGGTCCGTATTACAGCTTCATGGGCCTTAGCAAACATATGTGACTCTCTTAGCCATTGCATGGATGCACTTCATGCTGAAAGAGGATCTACTGGTAGGACAGTGTTTAAATCTAAATATCTATCGCTGTAACTATTATTTTTTCTGTTTTCAGATCTTAATTTTATATTTTTGACAGAATCTAGGAAAAGCTCTGAACTTATATCATTGCTAGTTGACAGTGCCTTGCGGCTGGCAAGGGATAATGACAAGGTAGGCATGCAAAATTCTTAATTTGTTCTCTAAATCTTGCTAATTTTTGGAACATTTAAAAATATTGGTGGCCTTCTTTTTTAAATAGAGTGGTATTGAGCTATCACTTTTACTATTTCCTTGATAAGCTTCTTGAGAAGATAAGTGATTTGTGAGTCTTCCTTTGGCAATGAAAGTACTTTTAGGTTGCATGGTGTTTGTTCCATGAACTCTCAACTGGGAAAAAATCTCAACTTGCTTATAAACTATCTTACATGCCATACAGGTAAAAGCAAATGCTGTTAGAGCTCTGGGAAACCTTTCGAGATGTATCCAGTTTACATTTCAACCGCTTATGCATGATCCAGTGGATCATATACATCTGAATACTGGAAAAGGACCAGAGAGTCATGCGGAAGAAAGGTCAGACTCATTCTCTTCAGCATCATCGGGGAGTTTTGATTGGCTTGAACAGATGGTGCAAACATTTCTTTCTTGTGTGACAACCGGGAACGTAAAGGTATTGTGGAATGTTACAATGAATATTAGTATGGAGTATTTGTTATTTAAAGCATTATTGACTGAATCAGTTTTTCGTAAAACTGAAATTATTGACAGGTTCAGTGGAATGTATGTCATGCACTGAGTAATTTATTTTTCAACAAATCATTGAAACTACAAGACATGGACTGGTGAGGACTTTACTCTGTACCTACTCATGCTCTCTTATTGAATGTTTGTTGGAAACACTTCATTTTCAGGGCTGTGCATACATGCATCGAATTTCTGTTGAGAATAAATTCAACATGGGCTTTGCATGTATAGATGTCTCGAGTTTATCTAATTAAGTCCTTGTAACTTTCTGTAATAAAAGGTGTAAAAGAAGAGTCTTTGTGTTTATTGCAAGTACACAGACTCTTCTATTTATAGAGGGAGTATAAACTAGGCTACAATATTTATCAAAAATAAAAAAAGATCTGCTAAGTCCTACAATATGTACTGTAATGTATATATGAATTATTTGAGATAAGATTATACGACAAGTCGACAACCTTATCAATAGAAACATTGCAGGATTGAACTATGGATTATGGTTCCATGTCAGTGATCTTATTATCAATACTTGATAATCAGTAGCGCTCTCAGAGTTAACTTTTGTATCGAGATTTTAAAAGAAAGAAAGAGAGATATGTGCAGACAAGGTTTTGACGCACATGTTTATAGGGTCAGATCAATTATTCAAAAATCTTCATGAAATTATATCCGGAATGGAAGAATCTGCCAATTTGAGATTCTTTTGCATTATTTGTTGAATTACTGCTCCATTAATTAACAGATCCACTCTCTTATTTTGCAGGGCTGCTTCTGTTTTTAGTATACTCTTACTACTACTTCGGGATTCTTCTAATTTTAAAATAAGGATACAAGCTGCTGCTGCTTTGGCTGTACCAGAAACTATAGATGGTGAGTTAGTAATAATTCTTATATACATCAGTACTGCTGTACTGTCCTTCACTAATGACATATCCTTTCTAACTACCAATTATTATACTCCCTTTGTTTCTCAAAACTTTGCCTACTTTTCTTTTTTGGTTGTCTCTTAAAAGTTTGCACCCATAAATGGAAAGTTTTTTTAATAACGGTATCCTTCCCGTACTCATCTATTTACATTAATATCATTACTTTTGCACCTAACTCATTCATTACTTACACAACAATACCTATTATACGCCTACTTTTTATTATTAAAGACATAAAAAACTACTCTTTCTTAAATTTGTGCCCATTTATCCATGCAAACTCTTTAGAATCGGAGGGAGTATTTGTTTATTGTTTCGTTGGTATATAGGTTCTTCTGTGTAAGTAAATCTTACTCAGATGGATTCGTAGAACATATAAGCTACTTCCAGAAAATAACATATTTTAGCATTTTCTTAGTATGACGTTTTTTGTAATAACTAACATGTGAGGAAGTGAGCCAAGTTGCTATGGATTGACAGTATGAAATTTCAAAGAGAAATCACCATAACCAAGGTGCAGCAAAAGCTTGTGAAAGGGGAAAAATGAAGAGCGGGAAGATGAAAGCAAAACAAAATTTATTTCCCACTTGAAAATACAAAAGGAATTAACACCTTTTATATTATCAGCACTATTACAGAAAGTGCTACTCAAAAAGTAGTGCTAAAAAGAGAAAATACAACTTATTTTCCAATAAAGCAACTTAATGCGTATTAATTTGAAACATGTAAAATGCGCAAACACTCCATCTTGCATATCATCCTTCAGTTTTAATCGACAGAAGTGAAATATACCTATAAGGCTACTAGCATATAGAAACTTCAAATAAGAAATGAGCTGAGAAAATGATGGTGCTTGGAAAAGATTAGAACTGTTTAATAAATAACCCTTCTCCCTGTGAGTGTGAGCTGTGAAGCTTACTTAATTCTGCAACAATTAAAATTTTACTAACTGAGTTCATAGTTGATAGTTCTAGATGATAAATATTGTAGTTGTATAAAGATTCTAAATGATGTGTTGTCTTTTTTTAAACTGACTTTTTTGTTTCCTTACAATTGCATTGATCTTTGTTTTACATTTATGTGTTTGTTTCCTCTTATGGTATCTTGATGCTGCAGATTATGGAAAATCATACTACGACATTGTTAAAAGTGTGGAGCATGTAGTTGAGAACTTCAAATCAGATCAGATTTCAGAGCCTTCTAATTTCAAATATTGGATTGCACTTGAGAAGCAGGTCAACTATGAGATATCATATAATTTAAATCTAAATCTTTTTATTCACATAATAGTCCAAGTAAATTGTGTCAAAGGTCCAATTCTATTTTTTATTTTATTTAAAAAAAAATCTTCTACAACATTTTCCTGAATTGTCACTTTTTTTTGTTATAATTTTAGTTGTGGGGCCTTTATTTATTTTGGTGGTGTTTGTTTTATACAGTTGACATCAACTATGTTGCATCTGCTGAGTCTTGCTGCAAGGTCTAATCACCAAGCTATCCGAGATTTTCTTGTAAAAGTAAGATTAATTTGTAGTTTATCATGGCTGTTATTTATTGTTAATGTGCTGTTTGTGTTGGCTGGATCCCCCTAATATAATACTACGTGTTTATTTGTTTGCTTGATTATTTATTTTCTTTAATTCTCTTTATAGAAAGCATCATTTCTTGAGGTCTGGATTAAAGATTTGTGCTTATCTCTTGGGGACACAAGGAAGTCTCATGTTGAGGGAAGAAATGTGATGTGTATGGACCAGAAAAGGGACATTTTATTCACAACAATTCAATCACTAGTTGAGGTGTATGAAATCAGTAATCAACAAATTATCGCACAAAGATTTGACAAATTGAGCAATAGCATTCTGTAAAATCCGTGCTCTCTATATGTAATCCCTATAATCTTCTATAACCCTTGGGAGCAGTTAACGGACAATGCCTGGAGTATTGGTTGTTGACTTGTTGTACATTTTTTGTATGAATAGTCATTGGTAGAAGGTTAGAAACAATTTGTTCTATATCATTAGTCTATAGTATTTTTGAATGAGATATACGGAGTACTTTTTTTTTTAAGTTGTACAGTCTTAACTCAACAATCAAGTATATATTTTCTACACTTCTTGATGTGGCTAAATGAATGTAAGTGATTAATTCACCAATCACATTACATAAGACTGGGTAAACAATGATGCATTTATTCCCTCGTTTCAACCCAAGAGTCAAGAATGAACTCGTTTAAAACTAATAATATGTTAAAAGATGATAACTCAGTAATACATATGTCAAAACGGCATGCTAATTGAACTTTGGATGGTAAAAATGACCAGTGCCATCAATCATCATAATAGATCTCTTCAGATTACAAGAAAGAATGAACATTGCATGAAGGTATTATATTAAATGGAAGAACACAGTACAACAGTTGAACAAAACCCATGCCATCATTAGTAGCAGTAGCTCATTGTTGCCTAAACTTGGGCCGTATCATGATCACCCCAGACCTAGTTTCATCAAAGTGATACCTGTAGGGAACAAAGCAATATCCTTAAATACATTATTTATTTTTTACATTGAATATTAAAAAATTGGAGAAAAGAGTGAAGGAATCACCCATTCTCACTGAGAAAGTTTCTGATAGTTGATGGGAGTGCAGCTCCTCCTCGGCTATGATTACCCTTTCCTGCGAGATGCAGACATAAGAGTGTTACATATAACCTTGAGTTTTATTTTTTAGAACATTACGTGCAAAAGAAAAATCATAATAACTAATATAGTGGTTGCAGAAAATTTCAAATTTCACAGATAAGATGTCAATCTTTTTCAGGCCATTACCAATTGATCCAAAAAAGGTCCTGCGTCAATTTATTGAATAAAGTGTACACACGTGTAACAATAGTGTAAAATTTGCTTATAGTACCATCTTGAGAACCATGTACGCAAGTAACGTAACACAAGGAATATCTTTCACTACTTTGAACACCACAAGTCTGATAAGTAAATTTAACGTTAAATGAAGAATACATTCCATCTACTGTGGAATATGTAAATATAGCTTGCTAGGGAAACTTATAATAGGTGAACATTTCATAAGGCGTCTGCTATTGACATTATTCTATGAAGTCAAACAAGAATCACACAATATATCAATAAGACATTGACAATTTAGGCCTTGATGATCTTAAGGGCGAGCGCTTAGTAACAACTCAAAGCTTAGCAAGATGTGTATTTAGGACGAAAGGGTGTGCTTATGTCAAATGATTAGTGGGTGGGCAGAGAGTTATGTCCAAAGCACTATGTTCGCTTTTGGCTCAGAACAAATATTTTTGGCTAAGCACAATAAGTCAATAAAGCTACAATATCTTAAGTGAAGATGTTTCTTCCCTTCTTGTATCAGATAAAGCTATATAGTTATAAAAGATAGGGAGATCAATGATTGTGAACAGCTCATCGAGTGTTTTGATTTTTCTAGAGTGATGAATTACGTGATGTGGATAATCCTATGGTTTAGGGTTGATCAGTGATTTTTTTATGTCTTGATAATTATAATGGTGGTCACATTCTTTAGATCAAAATGGTCTAGAAAGCTCTGATTTAAGATTTTAATCTGATTTATAAAGTAAAATTTTCTTATAAAAACAACTGGTTTTATAAGCGCATTATATGGTTTTAATTACAAATTTACAACAAGAGGGTTCTCTATTCCAGAAAAAAATGGCATACCTGTTATTACTTGTAATAAATTTTTCCTCTTCCCAATTGGAGGAACCTGTCTCTCAATCTTCTCCATATTCACCCAAGTTGTGGATCGCACAGATGCAGAATTAAACATGTCCATATTCTTGTTGACTACACCCGGTGCGGCCAAGCGATTTGCTGAAACTAGAACCTCAACAGTTTGTAAACGTTCACTCAATGCTTCAACTGCTTCTGCTGCATGCAGGCCATGCAAGTCCAAAGTCCATACATCATTTTTACAGTTCCTGATATTCAAAATCTCCTTGGCTGCGTTGGCATTCAGCTTCTCAGCAGCCTTCCATTCTTCTTGAGCTTTAAATGAGAATTGAAACGCCGACGCATGATCACCTCTCAAGTATGCATCATTTGCAGACTTAGAATGACGCGATGCTGATCTGATAAAAAAAAAAAGAACCAAAGTTTTAATTAAGAGGCATCAAAATGCTTACATGGTGATTATAATTTTCCTTGCAATGTATACTGTGCCTAGAGTTCTCATGAATTAAATGGAAAGATCGGGTCTATATGTTGCTCTTTCATTGATACAAAGACGGCTTGTTTTAAGTTTCTAGAAACCATATTTTATTCCACTTTATCAAATGCATTGATCACTTGTATTTCTTAGTAATCTCCATCACACCAAACTGAAAAAATAATGTTTTGTGTATAAAAGGCTAAAGAATGTGATATTGGTGAAATAAAGACATAAAGTGAATAATGAATATAATACTAATTTGGATAACACGGTTCATTTGCAAATCGACAGGTAACCAATGACATGATCCTTCCTCACCACCCATCTCATGTACACATAAAAATTGGGACTTGAAAAAAGTGAAGAAAAAACAAATTTGCAATACTGGCTGATAGGATAATAAACATGGGCTATATTTCTAATGGGCTACTCTAAGAAGAAGATGGACCATAACATTGCACTATAAATCCGGACCCCTCGTATGGCGTGCCAATATCAAAAGAAAAATGTTAAATAGCACATGTAATTGTGGTTCCAGTGTTCTTCTTTTTCTTTTTGCTTTTTAACAGGAGAATAGCATGAATATTCTTTAATGATGCGCAGATAAATAAGCATATGTAACATGAAAATTTACAATCATACCTTATCATTTTTATTGCATCTTTTCGATGGAACAAGTAAACGTCATCCTCTACCCATTCAGCCTCCGGTTCGATGGATAAAAAATTTCTACCACCGAAAAATTGCATCAAAGGTAAATCATCCTTGGACTCTCTACTGAAAGAATCATCCATTGTAAAGCTGGTTTCTCTCTCTTCTCCTACGGAACCACCTTGGACGACGTCAAATGATGCATTATTGTTTCCACTTGACTCAACTTTCTCACTTTCGGCATCTTTCTGGTCAGAGACAAGCATAGCTTCCAGCAAAGATAAAGCTTCGTCGACATTGTTATTAACACCAGTAAAGACATCCTGAATCAGGCTCTCGTCCGCCCAAGGATGAAGAAACTTAAGCTTCTGATAATCCTCGAAATAGACATCACCATTCTCAATATTCTGCGCAGTAGTGCCAAGCGGAGAATTGCAAACTGGTGAAAGCTGGGGTTGTGAGTTTCTATCCACTAATGAAGGATAATTCGGTGAGGCTACAACTACGGATGAATACGGTTTATCTAATAAGTTGCTGCTGCTTCTGCTTCTGGGGGCAATGGCAGAAGAAGATAACAAGGGATAAGCCTCAGAATCATTGTTGGATTCAAGACATTGATGCTTATTGCGTCTTTGATCAAGGTCAAAAGAAGCCCAACCCGAAACACTTTTAGCTTTAGCTCTATTATTGTCACACACACGGCTTTTTTCACTCATCTTATTTCAAATTCAATATACACCAACAAGAACTCTCACAACCCCCAGCGCACAGACTCACAAAAAAAATAAAAAATAAAAGGGTCTGGTTTTTGTATGGATAAAACCAAAAGTATAGATATGAAGTTGTGTTTTATGAGAAAATAGAAATAGATAGATATACCTAGGATAGGACGAGTCTATCAATCAGGGAACGGGAAGACGACGGGAGTGCCGTAACCAGGGCGCGCGAGCAAGATTAGATGGTGCGACGGTGGAATTGACGACGACGAACGAACAAGGATGAGAAAGAGAATAATCAGGTCTGAAATCCATATAAAGACCTTTATGAATCGAAAGCAGTTTCTATACGATGAACCAGAGATGCAGAGAGAGGGGGAGGGTTTGGAAAGAAGAAAGAATTGACGCCGACTTTATTTAGTTATTTATAGCCGCCGCTCAGAAACTAATGGAGGCTGTGGTTGCAAATATTTCTATTTTTTAATAAAATAAATTGTCATTTGTTAAAGTCTATTTTTTTTTTCAAATTTCCAATGCACATCTATCTATTCTATACATATATAATTCATGAATCTCTCCATTCCACGACCAATCAGAAAGGTTTAATATTGTTGTGTTCACACTATAAATTATAAAAAAAACAATAATATTAACTATAAATTATAAATAAAAATAATAATATTATTATTAAGTTAAAAATTTATACATTAATATAATTTTTTGGTATATTTTAATATTCAGTAAATTTCCACACGGTAATATATAATTCTAATTAATTATATGTTTTTTTATTTCTTTGCAATTGTATAAATATTTTTTTATTCTCATTAAACTCATTATCTTCCTATTCCCAAATTTCAACTGATTCGCTCATCTTCCAAAGAAAAACCAGTCGCGTTTCATAGAACATCTCGATATCAATTCGCCGGTATTTCATGTTCTCATTCTTCAATATTTCTGCGTATATATATTAGTCGAATTTTTTTTATCTTTTCCAGAATTTTATTTACGCTTTAATTGTTTTATTATGCATGTTTTTCATTTTTTTTCTTACATGTTCTTTTGGAATGAAACCGGTTGAACTGAACTAAGCGATATGAACTTAAGCGACTGAACTGAATTGGTTTTTTTATAAAAATAATAATAATTTTTATAAATTACTAAATATTTTTTTAAAAATATTAATAATATTATGACATTAACTAGATTTGATATTTAAAATTATAGATTGAAATTATTTTTTGTTTATTTTTATTTTAATTTATTTTGAAATTAACTGAACTGAAGCGATCTGAAATGAACTGAACTTAACTGAAGCGATCTGAACTGGGCTGAACTGAAGCGATCTGGACTGAACTGAACTGAAGCGATCTGAACTGAACTGGACTTGATTGAAATTAAGTTCAAAAGAACAGGTCCTAATTTAAATTTGGATTTTTTTCCCATAATCAAATTCAATTATAATTTATTAGTAGATATTGTTTTTTTTCAATATCTCATAAATTAAATTGGAATTTGTAGCCTACAATTCGTTTGAATGTGATTCTTTTCAGCAATGTTAATCGATTGGAAGATAAATAAATTAATTTTTTCTATTTTACAGTTCTATTTTCGATGAGGTAATTACGTACTGGCCGCAGCCGCGGTGGTTCTCAACCTTGACCTGTCCCCATCACAGCTTAATCATGATTCCCTACTCTTGCACTATTTGTTTTATATTTTTTTTCACTGTAGATGAGATCAATATGATGATGTCAAATTTTTAAATATTAAAATTAATCAAATAAATAAAATATCTTTTATAATGAGATTTTATATTTTATTTTCATAATTTTATTATTATTTCGTTGAGAATGAGATATAATTTAACCAAAAATAATAATAATTATTTATCAATTTAATTTAATAGATCACCTTATATACTTATAAAGTTTGAATTATAAAAAAAAAATAGTTGACTTCTAAAAATAGTAATTTAACAATTTAATTTATAAATCACATGAGTTATATGATTTAAAAGATCAATAAACATGTTGAAAAATTTAGTAACGAGATAATATAAACACAATAAAGTCTTTTAAATTGAATAATTAAACTTATTTCTCTAAAAAACTAAAAAAATATTTATTTGTATTTTGATTATTTTATAAGTCGATAATATTTAATTTAATTTAATTTTATTGTTAATTTTATAATTTTATTTAAAATTTTGGGAGGTCTCGATCCTATCTCGATCTACCCGAATACAAATTATCAGGACGAGACGAGAGTCCCCTAATTTCGTCTCATGTCCACCCTTACAAATTAGAGTGAAAGTAGGAATATGAAATAAAATAAAAACTTCATATGCATCAATTTTTAAAAAAATATCATGTGCATCGCACAGGCAGTGGTACTAGTTTAAAAAAATAAGTAATGATAAATAAACTTAAAATTATAATAAAAGAATAAATAAAATTGTAAAATAAGTAATGGTAAATAAACTTAAAATTAGAATAAAAGAATAAATAAAATTGTATTTTTAAGTAAAAAATAATAGTATTATATAATAGTTGTATTTTTTGGTACATGTTATTGTATAAAAATAAAATTATTCATTAATTTCTAAAATTTAACAAACTGAATTTAGTTAAAGAGTGCAAATTAAAAAAAAACATTTTTTTCGGCAAAAATATTAGTGAGAGAGCAAAAACTGTTTATTTCATTTTACATGTGTGTTTGTTGTTTTTTCATGCTCCACATGTTTGAATGATTTATTAATCATGAAATAATTAATTTAAGGGTTTCTTATTTTTTGGTGTTTATTGATTAATTAATCTTTTATTTTACTTGTGTGGTTTTTTGTTTCAATGGTTAATTAATCATCAAATGTTCCACATTTTTTTATGATTCATAGTTGTTTTGTTTTGTTTGATTTATATGTGTGTTTTTCATTTGGGAACCAAATGCTCAAGTTGTTTTCCCGCTTATTGAATATGTAACGTTATTCCGCATCACATTTGACTTAGTAATTGAACATGTTACAAGTTTTTATTCTATACGAAATTATTTTATTTACCTTTCACTTTCTTTATCGCTCCTCTTCAGAACAAGAATTACTTCCTGGGAAAAGAATTCTTATAATTGCTAAAATTACTTCCTGATTTTAGGAAAAGAGTTAGTGTAAAAAAGTATGTGACTAAAGCTAATTATCACGTAGCTAATGTTATGCTGAGTACAACTTCTAGTTCAATATTAAATATAATAATACTGCACACAACAATATGAATACTGCGCATATTAAATATAATAATACTGCACACAACAATATGAATACTGCGCATAAGTGAATCATAAAATTATAAATATACAAAACATTTGAAAATAAAAATAAAAATAATTATATTTTTAAATGAAAATGTAAAATAATTATGAGTAACTATAAAAAAAATATAGTTTGTGATGCGGTGAAGTTTTCATTTCGTATGCACAGTTCTGTATATTCTTGTTTAGAATATATTTGTAATTAAGTAATGAAATAATTATTCTCTCCTTTAATATTAATGATACATATATCATGCATAGCAATGAGATTAATTAATTAATTACCTATAATAATATTGTAGTACATTAGTAATTAGCTTATTTTTATCTTAACCGCGCAAGAACAAAACGCTCGTGATATTTATTGGGATGGGTTGATGATTAGATTATTTTATTTATTTTTGTTTTTTTCATAACAATTTAAAAAATAAAAAATGTATTTTTAAATATATTAAAATAATTATAAATAAAGTTAAAAAAATATTTTAATAAAATATAAATTAATTCTATTTATTTATAATTGTTTTTTTTATCACAATTTAAAAAATAAAAAATGTATTTTTAAATATATTAAAATAATTATAAATAAAGTTTAAAAAATATTTTAATAAAATATAAATTAATATCAACACATCAACTGTGGCCTCTGCCACTATGTACCCTCTACGCTCCGCTCACCCAACTCGATCAAAATAAATAAAAAACAAAAACACACACAAGAAATTAAACTAAAAACTATGGATCTGAAAGTCTTGAGATTTGCGCTCAATTCTGTGCCTCCCTGAAAGTTTAAAAATGTAATATTGTTTAACAAATAGTTTATTATCTTATTTTTTTTAATAAGACCTATCAAATATTTCAACAATATCTCAATTAAATTCCAATTATTTTTAAACAAATTATAATTAATTATCTTTAATATATAAAAATTAGATTATAAAAATATTTTTTAAAAATTAAATAAAAATTAAAGTATAAAAATAGTTTTTTTTTAAATGTTGAGGGGGATCGCAACAAAGTATCTACGTAACTTTCAACCCCTTCAAATTTTAAAGATATTTTACTTTCAACCCCTTCAAATTTTAAAGATATTTTGCGAAAATATTTGCCTTGTGTATATCTATAAGCAAATGCACATATACAATGGAAAAGTATTTACATCACTTTCAACCCCTTCAAATTTTAAAGATATTTTGCGAAAATATTTGCCTTGTGTGTGCACCTGAAAATATTTGTCTTAGCGTAAGATCTCTTGGATTAATTTATGAATATGAACACATTATCTCAAATGTCACATTATCTCAAATGTGGTAAATCTTGTAGGTGCTTGGAAACTTGATAGTTAGTGGTGATGGTGAGAAGTATTTTGTATACGATTTAAAAAAATATTAGTGAGAGAGTGCAAATTAAAAAAAAAAACAATTGCTATTCATTTCATTTCACTGGTGTGGTTTTTTGTTTTTCCCTCATACTCCACATGTTTAAGTAATTAATTAATCTTTATTTCACTTGTAGTTTTTTGGTTCAATGATTAATTAATCATGAAATAATCAACTTAAGGGTTTCTTATTTTTTCATTATACTCCACACTTTTGAGAGAATTTTCCAACGGTGTAAAATTAAACCAATTAAATTATAATTTTATTGATTGAGTTTTAATTGATAAACTAACCGTATGAATAATTAATCATTATTGATATTCTATTTTTTTTTTAAAAAGTAATATTTTTTAACAAATAATTACATGTTTCCGTGATTAATTAATCTTTATTTCACTTGTGGTTTTTTGTTTTATCATGAAATAAAGTTTCTTATTTTTCCATGATACTCCACATATTCTATTTTTTAGTGATTAATTAATCATTAAATAAAGTTTTTTATTTTTCCATGATACTCCATATATTCTATTTTTTTCTAGAGCAGTATTGATATTCTATTTTTTTTTAACTTGGATTGAGTAAAAAGTAATATTTTTTAACAAATAATTAATTATCTTATTTTTTTTAATAAGCTTGGATTCAGTATTAATCATGAAATAATCAATTTAAGGGTTTCTTATTTTTTCATGATACTCCACATATTCTATTTTTTTTGTTTCAGTATTAATCATAAAATAATCAACTTAAGGGTTTCTTATTTTTCCATGTTACTCCACATATTCTATTTTTTTTCTAAAGCTTACATATCACGTACTAATAATTAAATCAATATTGATATTTTATTTTTTTTCTAAAGTTTCGAACTTAAGACTTTTGATCATCAATTCGAACTTAAGACTTTTGATCATCAATTCGAGTGGTCAACCAAATGCTAACAACCCACAATTAATATTTATCTTAATATATAAAAATTATAGTATGAAATAATTTTTAAAAAAAGGTTGAGGCCCATTCGGTGAGTGTCTAAGACTTTTGATCATCAATTCGAGTGGTCAACCAAATGCTAACATCCCACAGTTAATATTTATCTTAATATATAAAAATTAGGAGAATACTACAGTACATTTCTTAAATTTGAATGTACCGTACATTTATAACATACCCAATATACTAAAGACAATTCAATTTTTTACTATGCACCCTACCATATATGATTACAACTAAAATTAATTTTCTAACTAATAAATAGAGTGTAAATGTTATAGCCAGTTTTATTAATATAATATAAAATACTTTTATAAAAATATTTAAAATAAAAAATATGTTTAAATACAAATTAATTTAATTAAATAGTACAAATAATAAAGTATTTATCTAAAAAAATATTTTTTAAAACAAAATATTAATTTTTAAATATTTTTTTAAACATCAATTATATTCTAAAAAAAACATTGCGCAAACAATATACACAAATAAAAAATATTGAAAAAACAAAAATAAAAAAATTGGACAAACAAGTAAATTTAAAACATGCAAAAAATTAAAGTTGCGCAAACACAATATATTCTAACAAATAAAAATTATAAATTTTAATATAAAAATATTGAAATATAAAAAATATATTCTAACAAATAAAAATTATAAATTTTAATATAAAAATATTGAAATATAAAAAATATTCATTCGATTCGAATTAATACATACTACATTTTAAAATACGGAGTATTTTTTATGACAAAAAAATATGTATTATTAATTTTATATTTTTGAATAATTATTTTTTTTTTTTTTAATTTTTTGTTAAAATAAAAATATTATTTTATTTTTTATTTGTAATTATTTGAATTATGTTTTTTAATAAAAATAAAATATAATTTTATATTTTATTTTTAAATAAAATATTAAAGATTTTAAATATTTTTTATTAGTTTACAAAATTGCTTAACAATGCTTTTGAAAAATAAAAATATTAATACATATAATCGGTTTTATAAGTTAGTCCATACAAAAGATAATAATTGTATGATGTAATGTCCACTCTAACTACTATATTCTTTAATAAATCTGTACGGTTCATATTACTTACTTAAATCTGATCGTTGAAATGAAAAAAAAGTATCGTACCTTCAATGTACTGTAGAAACGCCAATAAAAATTATAGTATGAAATAATTAAAAAAAAAAGTTGAGGCCCATTCAGTACCGAGTCCCACACTCGAGTGTCTATGTCACTTGCTTCTTCTTCATAGAGTTTTCAACTAATTTATTATTATTATTAATTCAAAACATCCACGTATTTACTTTTTTTTTCCTTACTTATGAAGCTATTACTTGTTGTTTTGATTCATTCAATTGTGTACAGTATATTTGTTAGAGTATTGTTTGAGGATTGGAATGAGATTAATGTATTGTGATAAGTTGTTTTTATAGCGGCGAAATCAATTAAATTTAACCGAACTTGTTGCCGAAACAACTCGCCCGAGTCGATCTCGAGGAATACTACTACCGGCGTTGTAAGAGTGTTTATTTATTTACAACTAGGAAGAAAAACAGAAATAGCATAATACATGTTGTTGGTTGGTTTTTTTATTTAAACTACGTTCTAAAGTGACAAATAAAAGCATGCAAACAAAAATGAATGACAATGAATAAAAGAGGTTTTAAAATAATAAAAAAAGTACTAGGGATCGGGATCCTTGGTTTTCTAACTCGGAGCTTAGACCAAGTTTGCCAAAAATCTCACGAAAACCCTGTTGCCGGTTGGTCTAAATGAAGGTTGATTAATTACGTACGAGCACGTTATCGCCTAACGACCTCAAATGTGGTTTGAAAATAGAGCGATCATTTAATCAAACACTTAGTGAGCACATCCCAATTCAACTTCAAGCTTCGAAAAACAATTCACCGTAGCCCTAATATATAGATTTAGCTACTCATGACGATTATCGTAAACAAACATGTAACGATCGAATAATTCATATTACGAAAAGCAAAACAAATAATAGGGCTAAATAACAAGAACACCAAAGCGAAAAGAAAGTAATCTTACTAATTAACCAAGCGTTGAAGAAATAAAAACAATCGGAAGCTAACCCCGATTTTCATCCACGAATCAAAAGCGAGAAAACTAAAGTCGAAATCTTCTTAGGGAACCGAGTCTCAAAGTCTGGAAAACGTGTGTAGATATTTTGAAATAGAACAAAACCGTATTCTTATACAAAACGGTCGGTCAAACGCGGGTCAAAATCTTCATAAAACGGGGACCAAGCGGCTGCTTGCCCCGCGCCCCAGATTATCTGCTCAGTACAGCGACGCGGCCGCTTGGGGGGTCAAGCAGTCGCGTGCTTCTGGACAGCCCCCCAAGCGGCCCGCTTGGGATGTCAAGCGGCCTCCTGCCTGGGAGCCAACGTCTACGCTTCGTCAACTCGTCCACTCGTCGCCTCGTCCACTCGAGAATGCTTCTAAAGCTGCCAATAACGCCCATATGCCCTGCACACTACGCAAATACGTAAAATATACCAAAACCAAGAGGAATACTAACGACACGACACAGAATAATAAGAGACGACACAAAATGACACGAAAAAGCACACAAAATATAACACATCATATTGTTTGAATTTTATCGATGTTGAATATGTAATTCTTTCGAGTATTACACTACTTTTTGCCTTAATTATATACTCCACTCCACTACTAAGTATCTAGTGTTGTTGTTTTGATTTATTCATCTGCAGCTTAATTAATTGTTGGTTTTGAAATTCAGTCAGTAAGGACGTATTGTTTGTTTGTGTATACTTAATTTGATTTGATAGATTAGTGTATGTTGCATGCTTACTGTTAGTTTAATTTGAACAATTAATTAATTGATTTTGTTGTGAGTTAAGAAGATAATCGATCGATGGGAAGAATGAAACAATTAATTAATTAATTGATTGATTGATTTTGTTGTGAGTTAAGAAGATAATATCGATCGATGGGAAGAATGAAGCGAGGTCCTCCGATGGGGTGTAAGCCGGCGCCAACAATGATACGTCTCTTTCCAGTGTGGGACGTGGCGCCGTATCAATATGTAGAAGTTGACTATTGTGATCTTGAGGATGATCATCGATTATGTGTTAACAAGATCCAAACTCGACTATTGTAATTAATTATTTAGCTTCAATTATTAAATAATTAGTATGTGAAGAGTCATAGACTCATATATGATTCTGAAAAGTCATGTTGGTGTTTTATAAAAATCTTATTTGCATTTGTAGAAGGCACCTTGAAAATTAATAATAGTATTGAGTATTTTCACTAAAGAGTATTGTATCTAGTAGTATTATGTAGTATTGTTGAGAATCAAGCCGGAAATAACCACGAGCTCCGGCGAGAATCAAACTCATACTCAAATCGAACAATCGAACACAAAACACCAAAACTCGAACGCAAGCTTCAAACTCAACTCTCACCACTCACGAAGTTTGAATCAAGTATATAGAACACACTCACGCTGCAAAATCGAAATAAACACAGAGATTTTACGTGGTTCGATCGCTGGGAAGACGATCTACGTGCACGGTGGAGGGGAGGCTGGTTCTGGGATTATACGAGGCACAAAAGCGATTACAACAAGTTCTCTGCAGCTCAAAGGTTGCTTAACAATCGCTAACATACGCGATTATAAACAGAAACGAAAATGCACAAAATGAAAATCGAAATCCAAGCCGTCGACATGCAACAGACTCGTGATTTTCGACCGTGCGATTATTCCATTCAATTTCAAGTGCGATCGATAGATGAGCTGGCAAATATCACAACGCAACAAGAATCATGTGATTTGGTTTAGAATCGGCTGAGAAATCGACCACCCTAGTCCGCTGCCCCCGTCCCCAATTCAGACGCGAAACGGCGTCGTATTGCCCAACGCCAAATTCAAATTCTGGCAGAAACTACCAGAATGGCCCTGAGCTCGTTTCTTGTACATTTTACACCCGTAGTTGGATTTTTGTGTACATTTCAACAAGTATCAAGATCGATTTTCCTTAATCTCTAATATGAATAAGTACGTGAGTACAATATATGAATAAGCCGGGTACGTACTCTAATGTGGAAAAAAAAAGTAGGTTCGTTAAAGTAAAAAATTAGTCAGTTCAAGTATTAAAATATAATTATTCTAAAAAAGAATAAAAAAAATCAATGTTCCCTAAGTAGTATCATCTTAAAATTAAGTAAAATAGAATCGCAATCAAAATCAAACAAACGTTAACTTATAGTAACAAAAAGTTTTGAAAATCACTAAACACTATAAGTTGTAGCAAAACTATCACTAACAAAAGTATAGTGCAAAAACAATTAGCTCTGTTTGAAGAAAATAACTACTCCAACATGCATTCATTATCCTATCAAAACATAATTTTCAATTAATTTTTTATCAATCAAATGGTCAAACCGGTGGGCTTTGGGTGACATCTTAAGCAGCATGTTCTGAAATCGATCGCCACTTATCGAGCGTTGGATGGCTTGGCGCTCGATCGGCTCTTGATTGTTTATTCTCATTTTCGCTCCAAAGTCCAAACTAGACCTAAACAAGACACTAATTCACACAAAAAAGAAAAAAGAAAAAAAGGACACAAAAACTAACAAATCACAACTCATTCGGATTGTTGCGCAATTTCAATTCGAGCTGAAATTTTACGAGTTGTATATTAGTAATTCTAACTCTAAAGTCTTTAGTTTCAGACTAAGAAAATTAATATATATTCGTCTCAATAAAAAGTATTTTTAAATACAAATTTAAGTTTAATATTTAATTATAAATATTATAATTATAATATTTAAATTACTTAGAAACTTCATATATTTATTTTAAACTAATTAAAATTGCAATTTGAGTTGATATTTTTTTATTTGAATATTTTTGTTTATTTATTCCGAATATTTATATTATGCTTAGAATAAGAGGAATTTCTTCAATTTTTTCGGAATGAAAAAATTCAATACATTTGTTTTGGGCTGAAAAATAAAATAGGAGTGCATAGTGGGCTTAGTATGGACTGTAGTTGAAAGTAGAGCATTCAAGGCACAGGGACGGCTCTTTCGTCTTACTCCCTCTCCTCCCTCCGTATATAAATTCTAAAACGCACAAGAAGGGTTTTTGGCTCACGTCTCGATCGGAACCTGCGAATCGATTCAGCTCCATCTGGTAATTAATTAACTTTTTTTTTTCTTTTACGTTTTTTTCTGAAGGTTAAATCTAGACCCGAACCAGGTAATTACTTTTCCCCTCTAATTATGAAGCTATTAATTGTTGTTTTGATTCTGCTGATTTGAAATTCAATCGATTTGTTTCAATTGTGTACAGTATATTTCTTGACTGAATGATCGATTAAAACATTGTTTGGATATGTAATTCTTTCGAGTGTCAGTTAAGATTATCCGGGCCGGGCCAGGCCTTGTGATGTGAAGAATGAAGGGGAGTCCTTAATTTTGTCAGTTAATTAATTACACCAGTATTTTTTTGTTCCTTATAATTATATACTACTGTAGTAGTATTTGTTTTGATTTATTCATTCCGCAGCTTGCTTAATTCTTGGTTTTGAAATTCAATCACTAGGGAGAATAATTGTTTGTGTATATTTAACTTGATCAATTAGTGTATGTTGATTGCATGCTTATTGTTAGTTTGACAATTAGTTAATTAATTAATTTTGTTGTCAGTTAAGATAATCGATGGCAAGAATGAAGATGAGGCCTATTCCTCCGCTGGGGTGTAAGCCGGTGCCAAGAATGATACGTCTCTTTCCAGTGTGGGACTGGGTGCCGTATCATTTTGTAGAAGTTGACTATTGTGGTCTTGAGGTTGATCATCGTGTAGAAGAAGCGCCTGACACTTGTGTGGAGGCTTTGGTTTCAAACAACAAAAAAAGAAAAAAAGCTAAGGCAAAGGCAAAGGAGGAAGGGGAAGTCAATAATGATAATGATAATAAAACATCCATAATAATGTCGACTGATTTGGACAATAATAGTACTCCACTTGTGGTCGAACGAGATGATGAAGATGGCTGTGATCAGGAGGTATCACTCAAAAGGTGCAAGAAGAAGAAGAAGAAGAAGAAGAAATCTAAGAGTTGTGGATAGATATTTACAGTATATTTTTATTGATGCATGTGTGAACTCATCATCTTCTCGATCCATTATGCTATTTTGTGCAATGTGATCTTTGTGTCCAGTGGCTGGTTTATAATTTAATGCATTTTGTGTTAAATTGTGTTATAATGTTATTCTATTCCAATGGTGTTGAATCTTCTAGTCTACATATTGTGAGAAATACTTCGGATCTACATATGGTAATATGAAAAATAACAGGGTACTAAGTTTTACTCCAATTTTATTTTATTAATAATGCAGTATTATAGATTGAGGCAAAATAAAATACAAAGGAAGAGCTCATTAGGGCAATTTCCTTTGCTTCATCATTTCCTTTGCTTCATCGACAAAGACGTATATTGCTTTATACAGTAAATAAGCTGATAAAGTTTACAAATAATTCAAGAAATGATCAATAGAATGGGATAAGTGACAGTGTATTTAAGTGACATTCAATATGTCAATATGTTTTCATTCATATTCAGTGTCGGTGTGTCACCATAATGAATGTCACTTAAATAACGCTCAATGTCATAAAAACAGAATGTCAACATACTGAATGTCACTTAAACACAATGAATGTCATAATTTTGTGTGTATTTATTTACATGCGATCGATAGAAATAGCTCAAGAACACACAAACTCCGATTAAACCAAAAATTAAAACAACATATAACCTAGCTCAATAAATAGGACCGAATTATTGTATTGAAACAAGAGGTAGAGTATCTAGTGCAGTTCTTTACAGTATAGACTGATCATATTAGTAAAAGCCTTCTTCTACTTCAAATAACACATGCTCTACAAATCAATTGAATAAAACTACACAGGGCGTTGTTGGATTCAAACCCGTCTATCGAAACCAAGCTCCCCACAAAGCTATGTGTAGAAACCAGCCATATGGTTTTCAGTTTGGAAGCTGGTTCTTGTAATACATTGAGAATTCCGGTCACCAAGTCATACGTGGCTAATGACTTGTGAATATTAGTTTATCATTCATCATCCCTAAGCCTTGTACCCTCCTGTACGAATCTAGAATCGAGCTCCCAAGGCATTCTTCAAATGGAAAAGAATCGAAGCAAATAGCGAATTTCATCTTTCACCATTGTCCACACGTCCATGGTTGGAATTATGCATTCCTGCAGCATCTTCTCGAAAGTCTCGTTCGCTTTTTGATGTTTTCCAGCTTTTCCATACGTGTCGATCAGAGAATTATATGTGTATGTGCTCAGACAAACGTTAGCTGGAGAATCGTTACCACTAATTCCGTTTTTTTTTTAACCATTGATATGGACTTCACCTGCTCACTACACGACCACTTCTTGAAAAACTCCTAAAATCCCCCGCCTTTTTATACATCGATCACCTCGTCAGGTTCCAGATTCTCTTGGTTCATCAAATCCAACCACTTC
This sequence comes from Euphrasia confusa, assembly GCA_954870475.1. Taxonomy (NCBI): domain Eukaryota; kingdom Viridiplantae; phylum Streptophyta; class Magnoliopsida; order Lamiales; family Orobanchaceae; genus Euphrasia; species Euphrasia confusa. Next base: position 29,383,186 of record OX940970.1, on the reverse strand, counting down.
ATTGCTTTCTCTACAAGCCCTCCTTTGCTATACATATGTCGAGTACTCGAGTTCACCCCACAACCACTCGATCCTAATAATTATAGATATTGTAGTGGATTGATTACATTCACTTCATAACATCCTTTCCTCTTGAACCACTCGAAAATCTCCTTCAGTAGTATGTCCGGGAACCACCGTCTCAGGCCCATTTCGTCGAACACTTGGTCTGCGTTGACAGTTTGGGTGATCATCGGACTGTTTTCATCGGGCCTCCTAGCGAATCGGTTGTGTTGTCGGCGGCGAGTAGACCCATGACTTGAAGCCCAGTTCCATTTATTTCACTGACCAATTCCGAACATCGCTATTATGTAAATACGTTTGATACGTTGACGACGCTGCAAAAAGGCAAAAAGGGAGGAAGAGAGAGATTAAAAGGGGAAGGGTAATAGCATTTTAATAATCCTAATTGTAGAAAAACCCTAATTGCCCATTTTCCTTTTTTTTTATTTTACAAAAAGAAAGTATATCTATAAGTTTGAAACAAATATATTATTTTAAATATAAAAAACACAAAATCTATACTACTTTATACATAAATTATAGTTTGCACTACTTAGGATATTCAACTGTATTGAAAATATATAGTGATGTTAATTGGATATACTCTCTCTGTCTTAAATTTATATAGACATATATTTTTTTTTTACAAAGAAAATGTGCTTTGAGACAAATATATTATTTTAAATATAAAAAACACAAAATCTATACGTAATACGTGATTATAAATTTACTACTATGAGCACTCCTCCAATGATAGGTAAGATTCCTAAGTATCATGGAATTAGGAACTTAAGTAGGAGGGACAATTTGTAAGTATCAAATATTTGATACATACTAGTTACAATTTGTGATCTAAGTTCAAATTGTCAATATATCTACACCCCATCTTCTCAGCTGAGGCAAAAATAATTAATACATTCATTCTAACTAATTATGCAAACGTTTTTTTTTCTTTTAATGTCCCAACTAATTATGTACACTTCTAAATATAAAATAAAAACATTATTTTTTCACTTTAAAATATAATTTTATCCGTATTCATAATTACTTTACTCTTTAACTTAAAAATATATTTTTATCCCTTACCATTTGCTAAAAAAATATTAAAATAACATTTTTTTTAATTTACATGTCGGTCAACTAATGCATTATTTGTGGGGACGGAAGAGGTAGTATGTTTTATGTTTTATATTGTTTCAATAATAATATTGTTGCATACTATAATTTTGGTGAAATCGAGATTCTAATTTTTTAAATAAAAAAATGTAAGTGTAATTAAAAAAGAAGAGCGCGTGGTGAGCTACTGATTTACTCTTTAGTAGTGTCTATCATCCTCAAATAGACGGTTTGTAAACCGATTAATAGGCAACCTTTTCGGATGCTTGGTTGGCAAAAAGCCAAATCTCGGGATATTATTTTACCTCAAGCAGAGTTCTCACATAATATGGCTTAATCGATCCACAAGTACACTCTATGTCCTTTTTATGTGGTGTATGATATAATCTAGCCCTCGAGCTCATGTAGATTTATTGTTATTTCCAATTAAAGAGCTTGTTCACAAGCATGCTGAGGACCTTGTCACAAATTTGCAGCAACTTCATAAAAATATAGATGTCCGTTTAACCACTGCTAATGTCAAATAAAGTTGCATACTTGCATGCCAACGCAATGAGAACTTTGATGTGGGTGATTATGTTTGGGCTGTTCTCACAAAAGATTGCTACCCATCGCATGCATGCGAGTACAACAAATTGTCATCCCGCAAAATCGGTCCTAATTGATTTATATGTTTTGTCATTTTTCTTGGTTGTGGTTGTGTGAATTGTGTCGTTTTTAGTTGATTTTGTGTGTCTTCCTCATGATTTGTGGTAGGTTTGATGTTTTGTGGAGTGTGCAGGTGTATGACCATGTTCGATGCGAAAACGAGCTGAAAAACTATCGACATTGCGCTGCAAATTTGGCCACCTCGGTTCTCCCAACTCCGATCACGTACAAACATGATCCATATATTTTCGGAAAGCTATTGAAATCTTTTACACGGCCCTACCAATTTCGTGTCATGGTTGTAATTCACGAGTTTCCCGTCATATGGCCGTAATTCACGAGTTTCCAGACCAGTACGCAGCTGCTCCGAAGTGTTTGTGCAGCGAACTTGGAGAGTTTGGGTCTCCCAACTCCAACCACCTACAGCGACGATCTATACCTCTACGGAAAGCCCTTGGAGTCCTCTACATGGCCCAGTCGTCCAAGCGCCCGCCTGGCCATCAGGCGCCCGCTCGTGACCATGACCAGGCGCCCGCTCGCGCAGCAAGCGCCCGCTCGCGCAGCAAGCGCCCGCCTCCCCTCTCAGCCGCTTCTCTGAAGTTGCCACCAGGCGACCGCTTCCTCAGCATGCGACCGCCCGCGGCAGTCACCAGGTGCCCAGCCTTTGACCCGCGTTTTGACCCTCGTTTTTCATGTACTATATATAGGGTTTTGACCCTAAATTCATAGAGACTTCTCTACGTACGATTTTTGGAGAGTTCTTCTTCCTTAGATTTAGTTTTCATATTGTTTTGATTTGGATACGAAAAATTGGATCGACTACTTGCAACCTTGAATCTTGATTTATTGTTTTCAATAATCTAGTAAGTTTATTTATTTTTCATTCTTGTGTCTTGATTATTTTTGTTTTAAACTTTCAATTTGATTATGAATATGAATTCTTTCATCTCTATATGTCTCTTGCTCATCAATATGTGTAGCTAAATTTCATACTAGGGTTGAGTTCATCTTTTTTCGAACGTAGGGATTGAGTAGTTTGTACACAAAGTGTTCGATAACATGCTAACTTGATTTTAAACTAACGTTTGAGGCTGTTAGGAAATCTCGTGATTTAGATTATCGAACCACGTTAGTACCAACCGGAGACGGACGTATTAATATAATTTTTGCAAACTATGATTTAACTTTGAAATTGAATATTGGTGAACCCGATCCCTAGTCCCCTTTTATCATTTGAAACTTATTCATTCATTACTTGTTTATTTATTCAGAACATTTATATCATGCTTAGAATAAGAGCAATTTAATATATATTGTCTTAGTAAAAAATATTTTTAAATACAAATTTAAGTTTAATATTTAATTATAAATGTTATAATTCTAATATTTAAATTACTTGGAAACTTCATATATTTATTTTAAGCATGATATAATTTAAAAACCACGTTAGTACCAACCGGAGACAGACGTATTAATATAATTTTTGCAAACTATGATTTAACTTTGAAATTGAATATTGGTGAACCCGATCCCTAGTCCCCTTTTATCATTTGAAACTTATTCATTCATTACTTGTTTATTTATTCAGAACATTTATATCATGCTTAGAATAAGAGCAATTTAATATATATTGTCTTAGTAAAAAATATTTTTAAATACAAATTTAAGTTTAATATTTAATTATAAATGTTATAATTATAATATTTAAATTACTTGGAAACTTCATATATTTATTTTAAAATAATTAAATTGTAATTTGAGTTGATATGTTTTTTTATATTTGAATATTTTTGTTTATTTAATTTAGAACATTTATATCATGCTGCATGCATGCTTAGAATAAGAGTAATTTATTTAATTTTTTCGGGATGAAAAAATTCAATACATTTTTTTTGGGCTGAAAAATAAAATAGGAGTGCATAGTGGGCTTAGTATGGGCTGTAGTTGAAAGTTAGAGCATTCCAGGCCCAGGGGCTGCTCTTTCGTCTTACTCCCTCTCCTTCCTCCGTATATAAATTCTAAAACGCACAAGAAGGGTTTTTGGCTCACGTCTCGATCGGAACCTGCGAATCGATTCAGCTCCATCTGGTAATTAATTACCTTTTTTTTTCTTAAGGTTAAATCTAGACCCGAACCAGATAATTACTTTTTCCCCCCTAATTATGAAGCTATTAATTGTTGTTTTGATTCTGCTGATTTGAAATTCAATCGATTTGTTTCAATTGTGTACAGTATATTTCTTGACTGAATGATCGATTAAAACATTGTTTGAATATGTAATTCTTTCGAGTGTCAGTTAAGATTATCCGGGCCGGGCCATGCCTTGTGATGGGAAGAATGAAGGGAGTCCTTAATTTTGTCAGTTAATTAATTAGCACTTTTAATTACACTAGTATTTTTCTGTTCCTTATAATTAATTAGTACAGTATTTGTTTTGATTTATTCATTCTGCAGCTTGCTTAATTCTTGGTTTTGAAATTCAATCACTAGGGAGAATAATTGTTTGTGTATATTTAACTTGATCAATTAGTGTATGTTGATTGCATGCTTATTGTTAGTTTGACAATTAGTTAATTAATTAATTAATTTTGTTGTCAGTTAAGATAATCGATGGCAAGAATGAAGATGAGGCCTATTCCTCCGCTGGGGTGTAAGCCGGTGCCAAGAATGATACGTCTCTTTCCAGTGTGGGACTGGGTGCCGTATCATTTTGTAGAAGTTGACTATTGTGGTCTTGAGGTTGATCATCGTGTAGAAGAAGCGCCTGACACTTGTGTGGAGGCTTTGGTTTCAAACAACAAAAAAAGAAAAAAAGCAAAGGCAAAGGCAAAGGAGGAAGGGGAAGTCAATAATGATAATGATAATAAAACATCCATAATAATGTCGACTGATTTGGACAATAATAGTACTCCACTTGTGGTCGAACGAGATGATGAAGATGGCTGTGATCAGGAGGTATCACTCAAAAGGTGCAAGAAGAAGAAGAAGAAGAAGAAGAAATCTAAGAGTTGTGGATAGATATTTACAGTATATTTTTATTGATGCATGTGTGAACTCATCATCTTCTCGATCCATTATGCTATTTTGTGCAATGTGATCTTTGTGTCCAGTGGCTGGTTTATAATTTAATGCATTTTGTGTTAAATTGTGTTATAATGTTATTCTATTCCAATGGTGTTGAATCTTCTAGTCTACATATTGTGAGAAATCCGCAATCGTTCCGTTTCCATTGTCTGTACAATCAAACACCACTTCGGATCTAAATATGGTAATATGAAAAATAACAGGGTACTAAGTTTTACTCAAATTTTATTTTATTAATAATGCAGTATTATAGATTGAGGCAAGATAAAATACAAAGGAAGGAAGAGCTCATTAGGGCAGTTTGCTGATCAATAGAATGGGATACAGTAAATAAAGTTTACAAATAATTCAAGAAATGATCAATAGAATGGATAAGTGACAGTGTATTTAAGTGACATTTAATATGTTTTCATTCATATTCAGCGTGTCACCATACTGAATGTCACTTTGTCCACACATACTAAATGTCTCATTTTTACACTGAATAGCAACAAAAAAAATAACGTGTATTTAAGTGACATTCAATATGTTTTCATTCATATTAAGTGTGTCACCATATTAAATGTCCACACATACTAAATGTATCATTTTCGGCAACAAAAAAAAAAAAAACGCTCAATGTCATAAAAACAGAATGTCAACATACTGAATGTCACTTAAACACACTGAATGTCATAATTTTGTGTGTATTTATTTTGATGCGATCGATAGAAATAGCTCAAGAACACCCAAACTCCGATTAAACCAAAAATTAAAACAACATATAACCTAGCTCAATAAATAGGACCGAATTATTGTATTGAAACAAGAGGTAGTATCTAGTGCAGTTCTTTACAGTATAGACTGATCATATTAGTAAAAGCCTTCTTCTTCTACTTCAAATAACACATGCTCTACAAATCAATTGAATAAAACTACACAAGGCGTTGTTGGATTCTATCGAAACCAAGCTCCCCACAAAGCCATGTGTAGAAACCAACCATATGGTTTTCAGTTTGGAAGCTGGTTCTTGTAATACATTGAGAATTCCGGTCACCAAGTCATACGTGGCTAATGACTTGTGAATATTAGTTTATCATTCATCATCCCTAAGCCTTGTACCCTCCTGTATGAATCTCGAATCGAGCTCCCAAGGCATTCTTCAAATCAAATGGAAAAGAATCGAAGCAAATAGCGAATTTCATCTTTCACCATTGTCCACACGTCCATGGTTGGAATTATGCATTCCTGCAGCATCGATCTTCTCGAAAGTCTCATTCGCTTCTTGATGTTTTCCAGCTTTTCCAAGAGTTACACAAATCACTCTATTAAAATTTTTATTTGAGAAAATTGTTCTTATCATATTTCGTTAAAAATAATTGTTTATACATGATATTAATAATAAATTATTTTGTGATAAAAATAAAAATTACAAAATTAGAATAATAATTTATTTATTTGGTTTTCTAAAAAAATTGATTTTTTTATATAAAAGTATGTTCATATACATTTTGGTATAGTTGATATTTATTAAAATTTACGTAAATAATATATTTTACAATTTTTTAAAATCTATGAAAATTAATATAAAATCAATAATAAAATCGGTCAAACTCTCTATAAAATCTATAAATTTTCAAAATAAAAAATCCTATAAAATCTTAATCGAATACACCATCTTAATTCAGGGAGATCGGAGAGCGAGTATTGCTAGTGCTATGTGGGAAATGATGCTCATGCATTACAATAATGTAAATGAAGATGAGAATAATAATGATAAATAATAATATTTATTTATTTTTGAACAAATATTACAATAATGTAAATGAAAATGAGAATAATAATGATGAGTAATAATATTTATTTATTTTTGAACAATTTGGATTTTTTTTTTAAATAATTAAGATTTTTATATATATAAAAGTTTATACAAATTTAAGTAAAACAATTAATAAAATTATATTACAATAACGTGAAGTTTATGAAAATCCATTAAAATATGATAATCCATCAAAATCAATGAAAAAAAGTCAGTCAAACTCTACTTAGACTCCGTGAATTTAGAAAATCCATAAAAATCCACCGACTTTTAAAAGTTAAAAAAAAAATCCATCAAAATCTCATTCAATACACCCCTTAATCTATGAATTGATTGGACCGAAACATGCACTTCTCAATTATACCTAATCTTCATAATAAACAAACACAACACCCCACTTGAACACTTGAATGTGTGACCTAGTTTTTTCCCGTCGTCCTCCCCAATTCACAAAAGATTTTCGATTTTCTTATCCTTCTTCAGTTGAAATTTTTTATTGTGTTATCGTATGGTGCTTGGTGTTCACAAATCCATCAGAAGACGCGGATTTTCTTAAGTTGCAGTAGGATTAATTTGTAAGTGTTTCGTAACGACGAGAGCTGTTTTTGGTATGATTCTTCAGTTGTTGATTTTCATAGTTTTTCCGTGCAAATGGTTCTTGGTCATCTATATGCATTTATGCAACCTTCATTAATTAGGGTGCATGAATTGGGTTTCAATTCCACACATTTTATTTGCATTTTCCTGTCTTCGTGTTTTTTTCCCACAAAAACTAATTGTATTTTGTCCAATTTATGGTAGTTTTCCAGATCTGACTCAAGAGGTCCACGTATTCCAATTTTGTATTGATTTGGTATTTAGTAGCGCGAAGTTTTGTTATGGCAGTGTTCTAACAAGTTAATTTATAAAATGATAGTTTACAAACTTGCTGTACTTGTGTCTTGCTTTAAGGTCGACGAGGAAAACGCTTGGTACTTGAAGCCGTACCAAAAGCACTCGGGCTAAGCCGCCACTTTCGTGAAGCACATACCGAGGGGGGTCGAGATCGCGGCCGGCGATGACGTGGTGTTGTTGTTGTTCAGTGTGGGCGAGATGAGGAAGGATGTCGGCCCGCGTAGTGAAGCGCAGAGCTATTGGATTGTGGCCGAGTCGAAAAAATGGTTCGGTGAGCACGTTTTAGGAAAATGATTTATTTGATGATGCTTATGAGAATGCTGATATACTACTTATTACTTATAATCTCAAATAGTTTGGTATTGGTTTTGTGCTGTTACATGAATTGATTATTATATATCTTGATCATGTAATACTAATATTATGTGGAATTTTACCAAGGCAAACGAGATAGCGTGAGAAGTCGAGCACTTACCAAAGAGCATGCTAGAGATAGCTTTGAGAAACTTCTCTTTAGTGTGTCGGTTTCGGGAGCTTACAGGGTCATATCCAGAAAACATAACCGTAAGTTTGTTTAGGGATGACGTTTGCTTTTGTACTCAAGGCAAGTTTGCTTTACAAACTTGCTGTCTTAGTTATTAGTTTACAAGCAATTTACAAAAATGTGATATATTTCCAGATATTTCTAATGCTTTAATATAAACATATAGTCTTGCCACACTATTTGTTGTATACATATTTGTTTGTAGTTCATCTCATTAATACAACAAGTTACATCTTTTATGTTGAACAATTAACTACTCAATGTGTCGTAGTTTACTGCATCAGACCATGTGTTCTTTTTTCTATTGTTTTGGATGGATCTTTCCTTGATCTGGGTGTCCAGATTAGACAATAGTTTGAAAAGAAGAAAGTTGACTTCTAGTTTGTTTAGTAGTGTAATATAATTTTAAATAGTTTTAATCCTAGTTTAATCCTAATAATTACCAATTAGATTGTACTATTAGCTATCAGTGATGCCAAACAAAAAACTTAATAACAAACACAATAAGTGGGACGACTTTTATCTTGGAAACCTTACTGCTTATTATTTCATGATGTGTTACATCATACCATGTGTGTTGAGGACTAGTGTAGCTGATAGATTATGTGTGAATTTCCAACGGTAGTTAACGACATTATTAATTTGGTGGTTTGAACTACTGTTTTGCTATATCAAGAACTAAATACTGTTTGTGATCGAATCTAATTATTGTTAACCTTTGAACTTGTATCAAATTTTTTTGGCATACCCAAAACAAAGGACATCTTTTATGTTGAACAACTAACTTCGTAATGTTTCTTGTTTAACTACATCGGACAATGTTTTTGGTGGTCCATGGTTGTGGGTAGATCTTCCCTTGATTTTTGATGTTTTGTTTAGGTGTTAGTGTTTAAGGATGAAAGTTGACAACTGGTTGATAAGGTTGCGCATAATTTAACGCTTTTTCCAATTTCTGGTAGGATTTTATGTTAAATCAGAGGCTCTATGGCAGTGTACTAAGTTTGTGGTATAATTGTGTAACTAAAATTGTTGAACCTATGGTACCACCAATAAGAATATTTGAAGAACAAACATGATTTTGCTCACACTGAGTTTTCAGCATGTTTTTTGAGCACTTCAATGGTTTGGTGAAGATCTGATGGAGTGTACATATTGTTATTTAACTTTCTATTTTTGACCCATTATATTGGCGAGTACTTGTGTATGTCACATTAGTTGTTTAACATCTAGTTTGAAGATCGTGTATGTCACAGTAGTTGTTTAACATCTAGTTTGATGATCAAGTCTATTTTTTGGCACTTCTAGTTTGGTTTATTCGTGATAGTTTAACTTCTAGTCATAATCTAGTAAATACAATGTTACCTAGTTGTGCAATATAGTTGGTAGTTCAAAATGCATAAAGTGGATTAATAGTTTACGAACATATGTTTTAATGGCTTCAGAGTTATAATAATTATAATTTGGTGATAGACATAACACCTATTAGTCTCAATAATTTAACCTTTATTATAGGTTGGTCTTTGGTCTATTCCTGATAGTTTAAATGCTAGTCAGAATCTCTTACATACACTGTACATACACTTTTAAGCTACTAAGTCACTTGTTTGTAACATAATATTACAAATTATGCTTCATGTATGCCTAAAACTACAAAACACACAATTATATAGTGTATGTAATAGTGTATGATAAATTTTATATAATCTGATCTTATATATAACACCTACTAGGTACAAATAATCTAAATCACAACCCATTAATCTATTGCAAACATTGCCCCTTTTTTGTTAGTGTATTATTTAGTTATAATTGCAAACTTTGGACAACATTTTAGTAGATTAATGTCTTTCAAACTTGGTCCTGGACACTACCAAATACACGATCAAGTAGATTAACAATGATAACACAGTGTTATGACATTATAGTAGTGTCAATAGTTTAAACATGAAACCAGGACATTAGCCAATGAATAAGCGTCAAACCTATTACAAACACTTCTCCTTTTTGTTCGGTGTATATTATAGTTCTAGATCCAATTACTCAAACTCTTCATAGCACAACTATTAGTGCCTATAGTTAAACCTAAAAAACAGGGTTAGATTAGGTGGTGATTCAATAATGGTTTAATCTGTTACATACTGACGAGCGCGAATACTTGTCGTGGGAGCAAACGCGCTGCCAAAATAATATTTGTATTTAGCCAGTACTCTTATAACTACAAAACGTAGATAATGGCAAGTATGTGGGGTCGGTCCCACGAGGAGGCAATTGCAATAAGTGATCTCGGCTAGCCCAAGGGGTTGTCACAAAAAGATTTTGATTTGGGGTGCTGTGGGCACAGCGGTTTTGCAAACGTTTCAAACACTTTGATCTAACTACGGCTAACAGAAATAACATGCAATTAAACAAATCTAAAAGTAAACAACGCAAGCACTTAGATCTAACAGAATACTAAAAGGAAAACTTAAATCAAATGGGAAACAAAGCATCCGAGCAGACAACTTCACTCAGGATCATTAGGGCAAACTACCGTTCATTGGCACTAAGGATTTCTACCAGCGGTTTGTCAGCAGTTATAGGGTGCAAAAACAAAAGTGGTCCTATTGCGTCACGCCCAACAATTGCCCCACCCCTCATCTATCCTTACTGTGTAAGAGAAGGCAAGCTATCACTATGCCTAAACCCCTGGATCTGAACAATTCGATAACCTATGCGACCAAACATGGATCTAGTTTGCCCAACCCCGCATTACCCTCTAGACAGACCCGCTCGGCCAATAGCATGCTCGAAACATACGACCGCATCTCCTGCAAGTTCTAGTGCTATGCCCGCAACAATACTACAAGGTACATCTATGCGGTTTGCCAATCACCAGTATCCCAGTTTGTAAAGGTTCACTAGTGGTCGTCCTAGTTTGCCCAAACTCCCCAGAAATAAACCTCAACCAACTTTGCCTCGGGAACAAACACCCAACCGGTTAATTCAGCCCCTCCAACCTCGCGGCCTAACTAAACCCTAATTCACCTTCGATCCGTCCCTGCCCAGATGCAAAACAACTTAGTTACTCATACAGAAATTAAAAGACGAAATAATTAAAGAAAATAGAACTATATTATTCATGCCTTCAAATCGAAAACGTTTTTGAAGGAAATTGGAATACGGAATTAAAAACATGAAATAAAAAACATAAGAAATTAAATTGTTTCTCAGCCCGAGGGCTGGATCTACTCAAAACAAACAAAGAGACTCGGACGAACAGCTCCGATCTCTATCTCCGGTGACTCCGGCGGCGACGGCGAACTGCGGGGCCGACGGCTCTTCCAACTTCTCCTGCAAGTTCTAGTGATATGCCCGCAACAATACTACAAGGTACATCTATGCAGTTTGCCAATCACCAGTATCCCAGTTTGTAAAGGTTCACTAGTGGTCGTCCTAGTTTGCCCAAACTCCCCAGAAATAAACCTCAACCAACTTTGCCTCGGGAACAAACGCCCAACCGGTTACTTTAGCCCCCCTCCAACCTCTCGGTCTCACTTTGCCCAAAATCCCCCTCGATCTGCCTTTGCCCAGACGCAGATTATTAGCTATGCATAATCAAATCGAAAATAAACAAAATAAAAACAAAACAAAACATGTTGGAATTAAATCTTAAATTAAAGTACTGAATGTCTAGAACATAAAGAAATTATTTGACGAAAATAAAAACATTAAATTGAAACGAATTCGCCCTGCTATGCCCGAAGGCCCATAACCGGCGAGAACTCGACTCTTTCTTCTTCAGCCCATCAATGGCGTTTTTCTGAATTTTTGGGTGTTGATTTCGTCCCTCTCTCTCTCCTGTATATGGTGTGCTTCTTCTGCGTCTTTTGCTGATCAGGGATTATATATGTGCGGTCTCTAGGGCATCAGATTTGTATTAATGGGCTGATGGGCCTGGTGGGCTTGGGCCGTCTGGGCGTAGTCCGTCTAGAGTTTGTTCTTGCTGGGACTCTTGACGGTCAAAGAAACTCCTGGTCTTTAGGGTCTCTTTCCTTATCAGCTGACCGGATAGAGATGGGGGGATAAGGCAGAATCCCCAAAATTTCGGACTTTGTTGCTCTGGTATGCCCGATGCTCGCCGTTTGCCCAAAGTGGTGACTTTACCCATAGTGGTGACTTTGCCTCCTTGGGTCAAACTGCTCTAGTCACTTTGCCCATAGTGCCGACTTTTCCTCCTTTGGTAATACTGCTCCAGTCACTTTGCCCATAGTGTCGACTTTGCCTCTTTTGGTCAAACTGCTCAAGTCACTTTGCCTCGGATCCCCGTGTTTGCCCAAAGTGGATGATTTTCTGGCCTCTTTCGCACAATGCACCATCTACTACCTGCAACCCTGCATACTTTGCCCAAACACTCCATTGTGCCCTCCCAGACACACAAAAGACTCAAACTGACTCAATAAAAGAATAAAAAGTGCTCTAAGATGAGCAAATAAAATGGCTCATCAGAACCGCACACACTTGGAACACGCTTGTCCCCAAGCGTGGGGTCTGATTTACCTGACTCAAGACCAAAGGGAAAAAAGAAATGAAGGAAGGAGGGGGAAACAAAACAAAGGACTTTAACATGATCAGTACAGGGCATAGTACATACAGACAAATCAAAATTCAAGATAAGATAAAAACAAGTCAAGATTATGTTCAAGGTCTTTGGGTCACTCCCTCACAATGTGTTTCTCTCTTTTTTAGTGTATGGGTTTAAAGACACTCATTTCTGCTGCGACTCCACTTTGCCCAAATTTGACACATTGCTGCTATAAGCTTGTTTTAACTGAGTAGGGGTCTTATCAAAGGGGCTTTTATTGGGTTGTAATGTGGGCTCATATGGGTGGATTTTGAGGAGTAGGCTCTATTTGGGCAGAGGGCTTTTTGATGTTAGCCTTTTCTCTACCACTTTGTCCCTTCTTACGGGCCTTAGCACACAACAACTTATTATTATTTATTTTTTTGCTTTTTGCTCATTGCTTTATTTTTTTTTTGGTTTTTTTTTTGCTTTTCGTTTTTTTTTTTTTTTTTTTTTTTGGAACACTATGTCTTTACTCCCTCATTTTCTCTGGCTGCCTATGTAATGTATGGGCATAATACCAGATGGGTTTACAAAGAAATATCAATTCAGGCTCAAAGGGGATAGCAACGGACAATGTTATTTATTCAAGCAAACGAAAGAAAGAAAATGCCCTAATCATTTAATCACTCAACTCAGTCAAACTACTCATCACAACAAATAGGCAAAGGAAGGCATTGTTAGAATTCAAAACAAACTCTCAAGAAAGAAATCATATAACAATGTAGGCTCAATTCTCACAGTTTGCCTAGATCAGTTCCATCATCCCTATTTCATGCATCTTAACTACAAACTTTGAGTTGTTGTATATATGTTTGCCCATATTGATCACAAAATCATGCTAACTCGATTAGAAACAGGGGTTTGCCCTTTCCCTTTCCCCCCTCACACACTTTGCCTTGGCAAAGTGTGCAAAAGTAATAAGATTGGTAGGGGCTACCCACGACCAGACTATGACTCTAAAATCGTCGGCGCACCTTCCCCCTCACACACTTTGCCTTGGGCAAAGTGTGTCAATGAAAAGATCAATCCTTGACTTAAAGGAAAACCGACTCAAAAATAAAAAAAATAAAAAAATAAAAAACATGGGAGGGTGAATGAGGTGGAGGTAAGCGCAAGGTAGAACCTGAATTAGGCACGGGCAAAGTGGGCCATTAATTTGTTCATCAGATCCACGAGGCCTTGTTACATGCTGCCTTTTCGCCTTAGGACTTTGCCCAGAATCAGTAGCGTGAGCACAACTGCCCAGACCTTGACTTCGTTCCAGGGTCATCCTTTCAACTTTAGGTAGCTCATCCATCTTCTGGCATAATCTGCAGTTTGACCAAGTAGCCAGTATGCCCACACAGCTACCCTTTCGCCCTCCTTGACCTGCACCTCAAAAACAAAGAAACCCTTTCTCCTTCTGGGATCAAACAAGTCAAAGTCCTCCATTCGATTTATTCAAAATAAAGTAAAATATTATACAAAAAGATACCAGGTTGCCTCCCGGTCAGCGCCTTAGTTATCGTCATGGGCATGACGTGATGTATGTTCACCATTCTTCATGGAGCGAGGTTTAAGCTTCTCCTCGTTGTGCCCATAAGAAGCCTTCAAATACTTGAGTAGATCTGAAAAGTTGCTCATCATCCATCCATGTAAAGTATCAGGAGCTTTGCCCAAACTAAATTGTATTCGCATGTTGGTGGTGGGCGTCTTCCTCTTGTCTTCTGGATGTTGGGCAAACGACTCATAGGCTTTCCTTTCTGAATTTTCGCTAGACTCATCACTGCTTCTCTCGGAGATTTTATTCACTTGTCTCAGGTAGAGATATTTGATAAGTTTGTGCAACTTCTTCAATTCTTCATCGGGTGCTTGCTCAAAGGGCGGCACCAATCTCTCCTCTGGGACAAATTTATTACTTGGGCTCGTGGGGATGAAAGTATTAGATGGTTCTAGGATTCCAATATGTAGTACCGCCTCCATTCTCTCTTCCATTTTGTTATCTTTGGCAAACTGTTCAACATTCGCCACTTTGCCCAAACCGGTTGCTATGTTTAGACCTGCTTCTCTGCCCTGACTATCAGGTGTGCCCAAATGTTCTTTTTCTGATTTATTGACCTTTGCTAACCTTCTTGGAAATGGAGGTTTGATCACTATAGTTTGTGGTTTGGGCTTTGACTCCTTGATTTGGGCAGACATGTCTTCACGCTTGAAAAGTCTCTTTAGGGCTTCAAATTCTACCATATCTCGGTTTGGTCTCTTTCCCTTCTCTGGAAGTATGTCTTCACTCTTCATTTGGACGGTACTTTGTTGCGCCTCTTGGGCTGATTGCTCCTCCTGGGCAGAATGCTCCTCTGTTTTCTCTTCCAATCTTGCCACAGTTTGGACAAGCTGTGATATTTGGGCATTAAGATTCTGAAATCCTTTTGCCATCTCCTTCTTGAAATTTTCGGTCTCTTGTTGAGCTTTTATGTTCTCTTGTTGAGCTTTCATGTTCTCCATCATGACACGGTTCACAAGCTCGGCTAGAGACGACTCTTCACTTTCATCATATTGTTGGGGTTCAAAGTATTGTTGATCGCGCTCTTGGCTTCCCTCTTGACAGTTGTCTTGCCCATACCAAAAATTCTCTTGATATCTGATTTCTGGTATGCTGGTATGGGCATACGGGTTATAGTAATCCGTTTTGCTTTACCCAAAGCTGTTAAGTTCACATCTATCGACTTCCTTGAGTGGTTCTGTGACCATATGCTCCATGAATTTCTCAATGGTGCTGCAAAGTTGATCGATTTTTTTGTCAGTTGCTAAGGGCATAGCAACTGTCTGTTTGGGCAATTCGTACTCATCTTCGCGGGATTCTTCAGCCAACTCTTTGAATATTTTGAACGTCTCACTTGCACTTTTATTCAGAATAGAACCCCCACATGCTGCACGAATTATCATTCTCTCTTGTCCTCTTAGCCCAGATACGAAGTATTGGACCAATTCATGATCTGGAATCTGATGGTATGGGCATAGCGCTAAAATTTCTTTAAATCGAACCCAATAGTCATGGAACGATTCTTCGTTGCCCGTTTTGATGTTGTAGATTCTCTTCTTTATTTGCAAGATTCGAGACATGGGGAAGTACTTCTTCAAGAATTGATGCTGCAATTCTTGCCATGTTGTAATTTCGCCTCTGGGCAAACTGTACAACCATTCTCTTGCCCCATCAGCAAGGGAGAAGGGGAAGGCTAACAGTCGAATGTATTCTGCCAGTGTGCCCATAGCACGTATAGTACCACATGCCATCTCAAAATCTTGCAAATGTCGTTGAGGGTCCTCCCAGGGCATATCGCTTAATCTGGGCAAGATCTGAATAAAACTATGCTTCATCTCCCAATCTGCAGTGATTCTGGGCAAAGTAATGCCCAGAGGTCCGAAGCTCAAATCGGTGGGGAACATCATTTCCCTCAAGGTCTGGACTACTGGTGGGTCGTACTGGTCACCCATCTCTCTTCTCTAGTCAAAAGGGTACTACCCTCTTGCTCTTCTTTGGACTGCACGTGCTCTTTGCCCTGCTCCTCTCGTTCTGCCCTCCTTTGCCCTGTACGGTCAAGCTGGAGAAAAACAACAAAAATCACAGGTCAAATAGCACAGAAGACTTACTGCTGGAATATTGCCTCCCCGGCAACGGCGCCAATTTTGACGAGCCCGTATGCTTGTCGTTTGAGCACACGCGCTGTCAAAATGAATTTTTGTATTTAGCCAGTACTCTTTTAACTACAAAACGTAGATAATGGCAAGTATGTGGGGTCGGTCCCACGAGGAGGCAATTGCAATAAGTGATCTCGGCTAGCCCAAGGGGTTGTCACAAAAAGATTTTGATTTGGGGTGCTGTGGGCACAGCGGTTTTGCAAACGTTTCAAACACTTTGATCTATCTACGGCTAACAGAAATAACATGCAATTAAACAAATCTAAAAGTAAACAACGCAAGCACTCAGATCTAACAGAATACTAAAAGGAAAACTTAAATCAAATGGGAAACAAAGCATCCAGGCAGACAACTTCACTCAGGATCATTAGGGCAAACTACCGTTCATTGGCACTAAGGATTTCTACCAGCGGTTTGTCAGCAGTTATAGGGTGCAAAAACAAAAGTGGTCCTATTTGCGTCACGCCCAACAATTGCACCACCCCTCATCTATCCTTACTGTGTAAGAGAAGGCAAGCTAACACTTTGCCTAAATCCCTGGATCTGAGCAATTCGATAACCTATGCGACCAAACATGGATCTAGTTTGCCCAAACCCGCATTACCCTCTAGACAGACCCGCTCGGCCAATAGCATGCTCGAAACATACGACCGCATCTCCTGTAAGTTCTAGTGATATGCCCGCAACAATACTACAAGGTACATCTATGCGGTTTGCCAATCACCAGTATCCCAGTTTGTAAAGGTTCACTAGTGGTCGTCCTAGTTTGCCCAAACTCCCCAGAAATAAACCTCAACCAACTTTGCCTCGGGAAAAAACGCCCAAACGGTTACTTTAGCCCCTCCAACCTCTCGGTCTCACTTTGCCCAAAATCCCCCTCGATCTGCCTTTGCCCAGACGCAGATTACTAGCTATGCATAATCAAATCGAAAATAAACAAACAAAAAAAAAAAAACATGCTGGAATTAAATCTTAAATTAAAGTACTGAATGTCTAGAACATAAAGAAATTATTTGACGAAAATAAAAACATTAAATTGAAACGAATTCGCCCTGCTATGCCCGAAGGCCCATAACCGGCGAGAACTCGACTCTTTCTTCTTCAGCCCATCAATGGCGTTTTTCTGAATTTTTGGGTGTTGATTTCGTCCCTCTCTCTCTCCTGTATATGGTGTGCTTCTTCTGCGTCTTTTGCTGATCAGGGATTATATATGTGCGGTCTCTAGGGCATCAGATTTGTATTAATGGGCTGATGGGCCTGGTGGGCTTGGGCCGTCTGGGCGTAGTCCGTCTAGAGTTTGTTCTTGCTGGGACTCTTGACGGTCAAAGAAACTCCTGGTCTTTAGGGTCTCTTTCCTTATCAGCTGACCGGATAGAGATGGGGGGATAAGGCAGAATCCCCAAAATTTCGGACTTTGTTGCTCTGGTATGCGCGATGCTCGCCGTTTGCCCAAAGTGGTGACTTTACCCATAGTGGTGACTTTGCCTCCTTGGGTCAAACTGCTCTAGTCACTTTGCCCATAGTGCCGACTTTTCCTCCTTTGGTAATACTGCTCCAGTCACTTTGCCCATAGTGTCGACTTTGCCTCTTTTGGTCAAACTGCTCAAGTCACTTTGCCTCGGATCCCCGTGTTTGCCCAAAGTGGATGATTTTCTGGTCTCTTTCGCACAATGCACCATCTACTACCTGCAACCCTGCATACTTTGCCCAAACACTCCATTGTGCCCTCCCAGACACACAAAAGACTCAAACTGACTCAATAAAAGAATAAAAAGTGCTCTAAGATGAACAAATAAAATGGCTCATCACATACACTACACAGGGTATTGGCACAGTGTAGTTTGTATGTAGTTCAGAATTCATTAATTGTGATTTTAGTTAACTTTCAAGAATTTAGTAGTTTAATCGAATAATTTTATATTATATTTGCAAAATCTGAACTTCTTGTGAGACTTTGAAGCACAAGTATTTTATTAGGATTAGGTAAACTAACTATACTTGTTCATGGACATCACAAAATGTAGTTCCAAATTTTAATCATCTAACTGATTCTAGGTTATTGAATAGTGTACAAACTATTCAGATTATTTATTATCTGATTCTAGCTTAATTACAACTCAGATTATTTATTATCTGATTCTAGCTTAATTACAACTGATGTAGTAAGTCAAAATTTTAATAGAATAACTTTTAAGCTATTAAGTCACTTGTTTGTAACATAATATTACAAATTATGCTTCATGTATGCCTAAACCTACAAAACACACAATTATATAGTGTATGTTAAATTTTATTTAATCTGATCTTATATATAACACCAACTAGGTACAAATAATCTAGATAACTCTAATTAATCTATTGCAAACACTGCCCCTTTTTTTGTAGTGTATTATTTAGTTACAATTGCAAATTTCGGATAACATCTTAGTAGATTAAGTCTTTCAAACTTGGTCCTGGACACTACCAAATACACGATCAAGTAGATTAACAATGATAACACGGTGTTATGACAATATAGTAGTGTCAATAGTTTAAACATGATACTAGGACATTAGCCAATGAATAAATGTCAAACCTATTACAAACACTCCTCTTTTTGGTGTATATTATAGTTCTAGATCCACCGACTCAAACTCTTCATAGCACAACAACTATTAGTGTCTATATTTAAACCTAAAAAATAGGGTTGGATTAGGTGGTGATTTAATAATGGTTTAATCTGTTACATACACTACATAGGGTATTGGACCAGTGTAGTTTGTAGTTCAGAATTCATCAATTGTGTTTTTAGTTAACTTTCAAGAATTTAGTAGTTTAATCGAATAATTTTATATTATATTTGCGAAATATAATAGTTCAGAATTCATCAATTGTGTTTTTTGTTAACTTTTCAAGAAATTAGTAGTTTAATCGAATAATTTTATATTATATCTGAAACTTCTTGTGAGACTTTGAAGCACAAGTATTTTATAAGGATTAGGTAAACTAACTAATACTTGTTCATGGACATCACAAAAAGTAGTTCCAAATGTGAATTATCTATCTTATTCTAGGTTATTGAATAGTGTACAAACTTCAAGTTTCTAAATTAGTGTGTTTCAAATTAAATGTGTCATGAACCGATTAATTGTAATTTGTGTGTATGTGTTACATCATTATATGTACTTGTGTACCAATTATGGATGAAAGCTTGATTGTGTGATGATAAAAAAATAAAAAAAAGTTATTAAATAATATTGAAATTTTTATAACCAGTTTATCGATTAATATGTGCTTTGTTTTGATTCTCAGTCTTTTCAGTTTAGAAGCACTGTTCCTCAATATGATGACAAGACACGGAACCCTATCACGGAGGGTGTTATGAGAATTATTTCTCACACACCATTTGCAGATTTATTCGAAATCTTCTTCAATTGGAAATTAACTGTTTAACTGGGAGCCGTTTGCTATTCAGAAAAATACAAAAACTAAAAGAGCAATACTTGGTAGTGTGTTCGATGATCTAGAAGGAGATATACAACTTCAACTTAAACTCTACAATTAAATTTGGGAACGCGGGCGGGTTTCACGAATTTTGTTGACCATGACTTCTTTAACAATTTTGCTAGAAAGCATCTTGTTTTTGGAGGGAAAAACGACAGATCGGGTTTCACGAATTTTGTTTACCATGACTTCTTTAACAATTTTGCTAGAAAGCATCTTGTTTTTGGAGGGAAAAACGACAGATCGTCATTGATCTTCATTGGCACAAGTCGTATATATAGAAGAAATCGTTATGCCTGTGATAGAAACATGATAATACGTTAGTGCTTCGTGTCGGAGAGGTTTATCATTACAAAACAATGCAAACCGAAATTACACAAAACACATGTAAGCATTCATCAATAGAAACGGCATACTATCGTCACCTACAAATAGTCATCCCACTTTAATCGTATGTTAAAAATTGTCAACTTACCTTCTGCATAAGAAAACTAGTTTGAGTATCTTTTATATTTCATTGTTTGGGCATCATCATATGATGAGGAAAAATGACAAATGAATTACAAAAAAATATAGAACCCTCTTGAAGTAATTTTCCGGAAACCATGGAAAACAACTACAGAATTAAGACCACGAGAAATACCTAATCGCAGATGCCTTCACGCACCAGTTACACCCTTATGATGCTTTAGTTACACCCTTATGATGCTCTAATCTTACAAACGACTCTAGGACAATCGTGCTTATTTATTTCATAAACATATTGAAATCCAATCTCGTTAACATACATACACAACTTCAACTTAAACTCTTTTAACTCCCCCTCAAAACCTTACCTTTGCTCGTTATATAATACTTCCATGAACGCGAAATATAAGCTTGACATCTTCTCTTCTAAAGTATCCTAGAAATTCGTTTTCTTTGTGCAACACCACAATCATCATTTGAAGGTCATGTTCCAGCCTGTTGGATGCTCACATCCGTCGATTCGGGGGGTGTGGAGACACTAATATCAACCCAATCTAACCTTTGGTGTCCCAGAACTCTAAACAACGATATCATCATGTCGATTTCGTTATCGAGTCGGTAAATTGTTGAGTCGGGAAGAACATAGAACTTGAGTTGTAAAATTTTGCTGGACTTGCCCGTATCTTCAGATAGCCCGATATCATTGTATGCCGACAGAGTTGGGCTGGGCAATTCATCGAACGCCTGACGCGTGTAACGCAGATCGAAAGACTTTACATAGAGGATGGGGAGTTTATTGGAGATGCTGGGATTGGGGACGAGGTCGGATTTGAATGTGAGAATGGTTCTTCCGACGTGGGAAGGATGGTCGGAGATGATGAAATCTTGCAGCAAGGTTCTCCCGCGAGCGAGAAATAAATTTTATTAATAATGTAATTAAGATATGAAATATAATATTGATATAAAAGAAAGGGTAAAGAAGACATTTTAAATTTTAAATAAATACCTAAATTAAAATTTCATAAAAAATCAATACATTAAATGATAATTAATAAAAAACATAAATTACGTACCTTAATTTTAATTTAACTAAAAATTGATAGTTTATTAAAAATATTAAAATTATTCTTATTTTTATTCTAAATTATCCAAATCTATACTACTTTATACATGAATAAGCTGATAAAATTTACGAATAATTCAAGAAATATGATCAATAGAATGCGATTTTTAAAACAAATGTAAGATTATAGTTTGCACTACTTAGGATATTCAACTGTATTGAAAATATATAGTGATGTTAATTGGATATACTCTCTCTGTCTTAAATTTATATAGACATTTTTTTTTTAATTTTACAAAGAAAGTGTGTTTTGAGACAAATATATTATTTTAAATATAAAAAACACAAAATCTATACGTGATTATAAATTTACTACTATCATTTAGAGCATCTCCATGATAGCTAGGATTCCTAAGTAGTGGAATTGGGAACTTAAGTAAGAGAGACAATTTGTAAGTATCAAATATTTAATACATACTAGGTACAATTTGTGATGTAAGTTCAAATTGTCAATATATCTACACTCCTGATCTTCTCAGCTGAGGCAAAAATAATTACTACATCCATTCTAATTAATTATGCACAAGTTCTTTTTTTGGATGTCCCAACTAATTATGTACACCTCTAAAAATAAAATAAAAACATTATTATTTCACTTTAAAATACAATTTTACCCATATTTTTTACTTACTTTTTAAACTTTATTTACAATTACTTTACTTTTTAACTTAAAAATATATTTTTAATTTACATGCCGGTCAACCAGTGCATTATTTGTTGGGACTGAGGAGGTAGTATGTTTTATGTTTTATATTGTTTCAATAATAATATTGTTGCATATATAATTTTCGTGAAATCGAGATTCTAATTTTTTAAATAAAAAAATGTAAGTGTAAATAAAATAGAAGAGCGCGTGGTAAGCTACTGATTTACTCTTTAGTAGTGTCTATCATCCTCAAATAGACGGTTTGTACTACTGATTTACTCTTTAGTAGTGTCAATCATCCTCAAATAGACGGTTTGTAAACCGATTAATAGGCAACCTTTTTCGATGCTTGGTTTGGCGAGATACATTATTTTACCTCAAGCAGAGTTCTCACATAATATGGCTTAATCGATCCACAAGTACACTCTATGTCCTTTTCATGTGGTGTATGGTATTATCTAGCCCTCGAGCTCATGTAGATTTATTGTCATTTCCAATTAAAGAGCTTGTTCACAAGCGTGCTGACGACCTTGTCACAAATTTGCAGCAACTTCATAAAAATATAGTTGTCCGTTTAACCACTGCTAATGTCAAATACAAGTTGCATACTTGCATGCCGACGCAATGAGAACTTTGATGTGGGTGATTATGTTTGGGTTGTTCTCACAAAAGATTGCTATCCATGCATGCATGCTGATTTATGTCGTGTGTGTTCTTCGTTTATGTTTTAGTGTCGTATGTGAGTCGTGTTTTGCATGTTTGTGTCGTTTTAGTTATTTTTGATGTTTTTGTGTGTGTCGGATCTCATGGGGTGTGTTGGAGTGGTTCGAGTTCGTTTTGTAGGTCAAAAGTTGAAGAAAGTCGAAGAAACGAGAAGGAACCGAAGGAACCAGAATTGGCGAGCGCCAAATTGGAAATGGCGGTCGCAGGATACAAACGGCGGGCGCCGAAAACCGAATGGCGACCGCCGAAAAGGTCGAAAAGATGCAGATTATCCAGCTTGGATTTTTGGGAAAACGGCGGTCGCCGTTTTGTAAACGACGGTCGCCGAAACATTTTGGCGGTCGCGGAAAGCAGATTGGCGGGCGCCGTTTTGAGGCAGTTCGAAGGCGGTTACTTGGGAGATGGATGATGCATTTAGGCGAGGAAAATTGGATTTGGAGACAACTTTTCGCCTGAGATTGAATCGGGAAGCACAGGGGAGACCATTTCGGAGCCGACAACTCCGAGAGAAGATCGATCAAGTCCAAGCCATTTCAATAATAGTAATCTTAGTTGTATTTTCATTTCGTATACTTAAGTCAATTTCCTTTTCATGTATTCTACTTCTTTTGCAAAACTAATGAATGCTTTTGGATCTAGAATGTTAGAATGCTTATTTAAATGAATTTCTTTTGGTTTATAAAAGATTGTTCTAAACTCGTTCTTTGTTTCATCATCTTGTTTAACTTCGTTTTTATTTTCAAGTGCATATTAAAATCAAGTTTAGCTTTCGTTATCATTATTGTTGCTCGTTCAATCATGAGAATGATGAACTAAACGTTTCACTCGGATAATTACATGAAAAACGAGGCGGATAATTATTGAATCCGAAAAATCTTATATAATGACTCAATCTTGAACTTGTAACCCGACCGGGAGCAAGTATTCACGTGGACTAAACGTTTGCAAAAACGAGTTAAGCTACCCGATCGGGAACTTGACTTTCACGAGTCGGAATTATAAGATCGATAAAGGAAGAAATAATTTGAAGGCGAGTTTGGATTATAATTATTCGAGTCTTTCTTAATTGATTTATTTACAACCTTTACTTTCTTGTCGAGAAGCAAAATGAATCTAGGAGTTAGTATAATGAACTACGTTTCTATCACTTTTCATACACTAGAACATATCTCTTTCGTTTCCTTGGATTGATACCGATTCAAGCTACAATTGACCTCGGATTTTGACGAGAGACGCGCACGAAAAACGTCTAATCAAAATTGGCGCCGTTGTCGGGGAAACGGATAGTTTGTTTAAGTGTTGTTTAGTTTTAGTTTCGTATTTCCTTTAGTTAATTTAGTTTAATCGTCTTGTTATTTGCTAACCATATACTTTAGTGTGCATGGTTACTACGAGAAGCAAGGCATCTCAAGAGCAATCGGGAGAAAACATGGAGAAGGACAAAGATAAGGTTCTAATCGAAGATGAAACCAATCAAGAATCTTCGGGTGTTAAGAAAGGACAACCATCTCATGGATATGTTCTATCTCCAAATGCTCGAGAACCTCTTCAACAATCGAATACTCCTCAAAATAGCAACAACCAGCCGGAGGGAGGCAATTTACGGATACAAATTCCTCAATTTAATGTTCAAGCACAACTCACTCCTCCGACACCCCCAACTCCACAAGATGAAGATCATCATGTTACTCCTCAAAATGTGATGAATCCGAATATGGGTTATCCTCCAAACATGATTAATCCTCAGATGATGGTGAATCCTAAAATGATTAATCAACCACCGATGATGAATCCGAACATGATGAATCAAAACATGGCATATCAACAAAACTACGGGTATCCATTTCAGCAACCCGGAGTTCAAGTGAATCAAAATATGCAAGGTCAATTCCAACAACAATGGCCAAACATGGTTCCTAATATGATGCCGTATGGTGGATATGGGATGCAACCAAATCAGTGGAATCAATTTGGAAATCCAGCAACTAGACGAGTTCAACAAGGAGACATCACAAGGCCTATTATTGGAGCAACTCCGGCATGTGTTGATTTACCGGAGGTGGTGAAGAACTACAAGGTGAATCCGATGGATTTCAACCAACTACCGGAGTATCATGGGAATAATAACGAGGATGTGTTTAGTTTCATCCGAGATTTCTACAACACAATTCATACGTTTCCGTTGAATGAACTTCAAGAAGACGAGTTGCGATGTCGTTTCTTTCCAATGACATTGAAGGATAAAGCAAAGTCGTGGTGGATAGCACTTCCACCGAATTCACTCCAAAATTGGAATGACATATATGATGAGTTCATGAGTCAATTCTTCCCACATCACAAGACGATAGATTTCCGAAATCAAATTTGTGGCTTCACTAGTCGTCCGGGAGAATTTTTTCATGAGACTTGGGATCGCTTTCAAGATTTACTTCTTAAATGTACTCACCATACATTCACTCAAGTCTTACTTAATCAAATTTTCTATGACTCTTTGACAGATTCTTTGCAAGGGTCGGTGGATAATCAAGCCGGGGGCGATATCACTTACCGATCACCGGAAGAAATGGTTACAATCTACAAGACTATGGCTGGGAATTCAAGGAGAAAAAGCTCGAGAAGAAGGGTGGTGAATGATGTTAAGGAGGTAGAAGCTAGCAACCTCGACTTGAAATTAAGGAGATGTCAAAAGAAATCAAAGAGTTGAAAATGGAGGACGGGAACCGGAAAACACAACTCCTTTTGAATCAAATGGAGGTGTGTACTTTGTGTGGATATCAAGGGCATGGACCAGCTACTTGTCCGATGCCTCAAATGCAAGCTCCTTTGATGATTGAAGGGCAGCCCCTGGTTGGAGAGCAAGGGAACATGGCATGTGTTCCATATCAACCACAACAAGGAGAAATGGTGATTTCAGAAGTACAAGCTTCGGTGGTACAGCCGTATAATCAACAAGGAGGCTACTACAACAATCAACAAGGAGGAAATCAAAGGCCTAATTATTCTTATCAACCAAGGCAACAACCTCAACAATGGCAACCGAGGCAAAATTTTCAGCAAGGTCAATCATCGAGCACACCTTACCGAGCTCCTTATCAAGCACCGAACCAACAGTACCGGGCTCTGTATCAAGCTACTACTCAACAACAACAGCCCTTAAGGCCACCTCAACAACCATCGAGCAATAATTTTGAAGAATGGATGAAGAAGTATGCCGAGAAAAATGATTTGAGGATGGACAATTTAGAGGTGAAAGTTGGAGGCTATGATGCGGTGCTTAATAACATCAACACTCAAATGGGGCAAATGGCAACTACACTTGGGAAGATGCAAGCCAAAGAGGAGTCGGTAAGACTTCCAAGTCAACCATCCCATGCAAAAGCTCTTACGGTATTGAGACCGGGAAAGATAATAGACAATAAAGTAAGGATGCCGGGTGAAGAGGTTGAGAAAGGAAAAGATGCAGCGGTTTTTGATGAAGAAAATGAGGAAGAAATCGAGGAGATTGTTTGTGAGGAGAAGGAGGAGGAAAAAGAAAAGGAAAAATAAGAGGAAGACAAACTCGAAGAGAAAGAAGAGGAAAGAAAGAAGAGAAAGAGAGTAGAAGCCGAGGCCGAAAGTGAAAGAGTAGTTCTTCATAAAGCAAAGAACCCATACAAGCCTCCCATTCCTTATCCGAGCAATCTTAGGAACAAAAAGAAGGATCAACAATTTCAGCAACTATACGATCTTCTAGCAAAGGTTGAGGTAAATGTCCCTTTGCTTGATATGATTTTCAATATTCCTTCTTATGTGAATTTTTTTAAGGAATTGGCTTCTAACAAGAGAAAGTTCGAGGAGAACAAAAAAGTTGTGTTGTTTTCAGGTGCGAGTGCCGTGATGCAACACCAAGTACCACCTAAAGAGAGTGATCCGGGAAGCTTTGTGATCAAAATTGTGATAGGGTCCGGAAATGAGGTGTCTGGTATGCTAGACTAGGGAGCCGAGATCAACTTGATGCCGTCTGCTATATTTGACCAATTGAAGCTTGATAACTTGAAGCCGAAGAAAATTTGTCTTCAACTTGCCGACCGATCGGTGAGGTATCCGAGAGGAATTGTTGAAGACATTCTTTTTGAAGTTGGAGGGTTGATAGTGCCGGTCGATTTTGTCGTGTTAGATGTTGGTGACATACCGGAGAATTCCCAAGATCACTCTATCTTATTGGGACGTCCATTCATGGCTACTACCAATACTCTCATTGATGTGAAGAATGGGCAACTCCAAATGTCGGTTCTTGGAGAGAGGGTGTCCATTTCGGTTAGAAAGAAGAATATTGCTCCAGCTGCAACGTTGAAGGAAGAATGTTAGTTTATTGATGTTATCGATACGTTGACGATGCAAGCTTTGGAGATTAAGGAAGAAAACGAAGTGGAGCTTGGAGATGAAGATTTAGAGGAACTCGAAGAGAATGAACAAGCTCCACGGTTTGTCGACTTGAGCGTGGGGGGAGAGGATCGAAAGAAAGATGTTTCATTACCAACGAAGAGTGTGAAGTTGGTTTTGATGGATTTGCCTCCTAATCTCAAGTACGTATTATTAGAGGAAGGTGAAAACAAACCGGTCATCATATCATCAAAGTTGACCGTTGAAGAAGAGGTGAGATTGGTTGAAGTTTTACAAGAAAACAAGGCGGCTATTGGATGGAGTATTGAGGATTTGAAGGGAATTAGCCCTTCTATGTGCATGCATCGTATTAATTTGATTGAGAATGCAACTCCAAAGAGGCAGCCCCAACGACGACTAAATCCACTTCTTAGTGATGTTGTGAAGAAGGAGATTATATATCAAGCTACATGGAGGTGGTTTGATTGTTCCAGCAGCGGATAGTGAATGGGTATCACCGATTCACATGGTTCCAAAGAAAGGAGAGATTATGGTAGAGGAGAAAGAAGCGGGACAACTTATAGCTACTCGAGAGAGGACCGGGTGGAGAATGTGCATGGATTATCGGGAGTTGAATGCCGCTACGAAAAAGGATCATTTTCCTTTACCTTTTATTGATCAAATGCTAGATAAACTTGCCGGTAATTTCTTATATCATTATCTTGATGGGCTTTCAGGTTATTATCAAATTTTTATAGCACCGGAGGATCAATCAAAGACGACCTTCACGATTCCTTTCGGAACCTTTGCATGGAAGAGGATGCCGTTTGGGCTTTGCAATGCCCCAGGTACGTTTCAACGTTGCATGCTTTCCATATTTTCCGAGATGGTAGGGGATTTTGTTGAAGTGTTTATGGATGATTTTTCCGTGTTTGGTTCGTCATTTGATGATGCATTGAAAAAGATTGACACGGTTTTGAAAATATCAATTGAGTGTAACCTTACTTTGAGTTGGGAAAGATCGAATTTCATGGTTACACAAGGGGTAGTACTTGGGCATGTTGTATCTAGGAGAGGGATAGAAGTTGATCCTTCCAAAATTGAAGTGATTAAAAATTTGCCACCCCCGGTCAATGTGAAAGGTGTGAGAAGTTTTCTTGGGCATGCGGGATTTTATCGTCGATTCATCAAAGATTTTTCTAAAATTGCACAACCTCTATGTCATTTGCTTGGCCAAGATGTTGAATTTAATTTT
Organism: Euphrasia confusa; assembly: GCA_954870475.1. Classification (NCBI taxonomy): domain Eukaryota; kingdom Viridiplantae; phylum Streptophyta; class Magnoliopsida; order Lamiales; family Orobanchaceae; genus Euphrasia; species Euphrasia confusa. The sequence goes on along the minus strand of OX940970.1, from coordinate 29,354,722 downwards.
GATGATGCATGCTTAATTTCTTTTAATACTTTGAAAGAGAAGCTTGTGAGTGCACCTATTTTAGTATCACCGAATTGAAATTTGGAATTTGAAATCATGTGTGATGCTTCTAACTTTGCTGTGGGTGCGGTTTTGGGTCAAAGAATTGATAAGATGTTGCATGTGATTTATTATGCTAGTATGTTTGAATGATGCTCAAGTAAATTACACGACTACGGAAAAAGAAATGTTAGCGATTGTTTTCTCGCTTATTAAATTTAGGTCGTATTTGCTTGGTACTAAGGTAATTGTTCATAGTGATCATGCGGCTCTTAGGTATTTAATGACTAAAGCACAAGCTAAACCGAGAATCATAAGATGGATACTTTTATTGCAAGAATGTGGAAATTAGAGATAGGAAGGGTTGTGAAAATGCGGTAGCTGATCACTTATCTAGACTTGAGACTTGTGATAATAATGTGATTGCTAATGTTCCTATTTCTGAACTTTTCCATATGAACAATCCATGCTTGTGAATGCTATTGATGAAAAGGTTCCATGGTATGCCGACATTGCTAACTACTTGACAAGTGGAGAGATGCGTGAGGGAATTTCTTCCCAAGAACGCAAACTTTTGTTACATGTGTGTAGGTACTACTATTGGGACGATCCTTTGTTGTTCAAGCTTGGGAAGGACAACTTATTGAGAAGATGTGTACCGGAAGGAGAGCAATGAGCTATAATCTCAAAATGCCATGAGGATGCATCGGGTGGACACTTTGCAAGTAGGAAGACCGGAGCTAAGATTCTACAATCGGGTTTTTTCTGGCCTACTTTGTTTAAAGATGTTCATTTCTTTATTCTTTCATGTGATCGATGTCAAAGAATTGGTAACATTGGTAAAAGGAACGAAATGCCCATGCAAGTTAATCTTGTGTGTGAAATTTTTGATGTGTGGGGTATCGATTTCATGGGACCTTTTATCAATGCTAACATGTTTGAGTACATCTTACTAGCCGTTGACTACGTGTCGAAGTGGGTTGAGGCAATCCCCACTCGAACATGTGGTGCTGATCTTGTGTTGAAGTTTGTGCAGGAGAACATAATTTCTCGCTTTGGATTTCCAAAGGCTATCATTAGTGATGGAGGGTCACACTTTTGTAACAAACTTTATAAGAGGTTGATGAGATAGAATGGGATTGATCATCGTGTTGCTACTCCGTACCATCCTCAAACTTCCGGTCAAGCCGAGACGAGCAACAACCAAATCAAAACTATCATTGCAAAAACCGTGAAGCCATCAAGGAAAGATTGGCCGGAAAAACTTCGAGATGCACTTTGGGCATACCAGACGGCTTTCAAGACGATTCTTAATGCGACTCCGTTCCAAATTGTGTATGGGAAGTCTTGCCATCTACCGGTAGAAATTGAGCACAAAGCTTTTTGGGCTATTAAGAAGGTAAACTTAGAAATGACAAAGGCCGGGAAGGAAAGAGCTTTGCAAATTGAGGAGCTTTAGGAATTGAGAAATGAAGCTTATGAGAATGCCATGATCTCGAAGGCCAAGATGAAGAAGGCACATGACCGTAAATTGATCATGAACGACTTACAACCGGGGATGAAAGCACTTTTATTCAATGCTCGGTTGCGGTTATTTCCGGGAAAACTAAAGTCGAGATGAGTTGGGCCATATGAAGTGGTAACAATGCATGAGAATGGGTCAGTTACACTGAGGAAAGAAGGTGATGAGCATGAGTTTAAGGTCAACGGGCATTTGGTAAAGCGTTATTATGAAGGCGAGTCGAAAAATGAGGAAGTCGAGGCTTTTCGACTCGAGGAAGTTGACATTTGAACTCCGTAAAATGGAATAAGTCCAGCTCTGGACATTAAACTGAGCATGAATAAGGTTGCTAGACTTGGACGGGCTCGGAAGTCGTTGAAATCGAAGAAAAAAGGGTCGAAAAAGGGGAAGTCGAGGAATCTGGAGTTCAGCGACCGCCAAATACAAAACGGCGGTCGCCACATGAAATCAGCGGGCGTCAAATTCAAAACGGCGGTCGCCAAATTAGGCGAAAACGGGGTCAGACAATCTGCATAGAATTGGGCAAAACGGCGGTCGCCATTTGCATTTCGGCGACCGCCGAATTCATTCCGCGACCGCCAAACCAAAACGGCGGTCGCCATTTTTGTAATTCTGGGAATTAAAAAGAGACGGGCTAGGCATTTCCTCATTACACAAAAAACCCTCTTTTTATTTCCTCTCTTGCGAAATAATTCTCCTTCGATTCTTATCTGATTTCACTGAAATTTCTTGCTTCTAATTACTTATAAACATCTTGAGAACATTGATTTGCAGTTTTGGGGGATTCCACCGGCCACATTTCAAGAAATTCGAAGTTTTCAAAGGTGCACACAAGGTGTTCGACGAAAGTTCTGAACCACAATTCTCAACTCTTCTCATCTATTCCATGGGGCGTACTAACAAAAGGGTTGGAAATAAGGATGCTACACCACCTCCATCACCAAAGAGAAAGGGAAGAGGCTCCGCTACTACTTCCAATTCGACCGGGCCTCGAGACATCTCTGACCGGTATGGTGCTCCGTTTCTAATTTTCCACGACGATGAAGGAAGGGCTTACGAGAAGTTGGTTTCGAAGGGTGAACATATTTTACATCGTCCGATTGATTGGGAGCTAATAGAGAAATTGAAGGTCACAGAGAGGATTAAAGAGATTTTCCGGCGTATGAGCCTAAAGATATTCGCGGAGATGGATTTCAAGTATTCCACGAAGCTTGGATTGGAGATGCTTTGCATATTCAAGCTAGTTCATGAGAAGAGGAAGCCATCGTATGCTACGTGTCGACTCAAAGGAGAAGAGGTTACGATAACGGAAAAAACAATGGACGAGGTGTTCGGAATTCAGGATGGAGAGAATAGGCTCACCGAAGAACGGGAAAGTGGGACCGTGAAGACAACACATTGGAAAGAGTTGGCCGGACCGAATGAGAAGTGGAAGGATCACGGTCGTTCAATTGCATTCATCGATCCCGTGCTAAGCATCGTTCCCAAGTTCTTGACCTACAACATCTTCGGGAAGGTGGAAGGAAACAAAGTTAACTCCTTGGAGTTTTCATTCATTAATGCGGTCGTGAATGGACAAGAATCGACTCCATTGAAGAAAGTGTGGGGTTTGATGGAACAAGCGGCTAGAGGGATACGGACTAGAGGAGCTTTGTTCCATTTTGCTCGGCACCTTGCAATTCAAAACCAAATTATTGGGGATAATGATGAGACGTATGAAGGAGAGCCGTGGGAAGTACCTCGAGCTTTGGATGTGGATGAGTTCGAGGCTAGCGGATTGATTTTGGCCGGAGAATTCGTACCGCGTGAAATTCGAACCGCCAAGGATCCACAAGTAATGGTGGATTATCGACAAAGGAACGCGGCCAGAATTCAAAAATGGAAGTTGGAGTTGACGGGAGAAAGAGTGGGTTCGTCGATTTTGAGAGCGGCTCAACTTGAGGAGGAGAACCTCATGCGTGAACGAGCGGGTTCATCGGCGGGAGGAGGTCAAAATGTTGATGATGGGACGACGACGAGGGATCCGGTTTGGGACCAAGCTTACACGGGCTACGGAGCACAAGGGAACCAAGACTCCGGGTGGAACAACTCGGGGATGAATTGGAGTTCTTCATACGAGGTTCCTCAAACCGGAACCTATTACTCGGATTCGGGACGGATGCATCCCGAGGATCTCCAAGAAATTATCAATGCCAATGCTAGGGCGTATGATACACTAAATGCGAGGATGGATAGGATGGCTCTCGACGATGCTACATGGAATAACCGGATGGCGGTAGAGAGGAGCTACTACGAGCAAACCACCCGCCGGATTGTGAGAGAGGAGATGGAGGACATGCGAAGAGAGCAACGACAATTTTACGAGGCCTATGCTAGAGGAGGAGGCCACTTTCCACCACCCAACATGTGAGAGAGGTCGTGCTTGTCACGACCTAGGTACGTTTACTTTTTTTTTTATGTCTTTGTATATATGTGTTGGTGCTTTATTTGTTTTGTGTGGTTTAGTTATGTTTCTTTTCATTGTTAGTTTGTGTGTTTTGTTTGAATTACTTCTCTACGCTCAAGAATTTGATTAGTCCCGAATCTGGTGTGTTTGCATGTGGATATGGTCAAGTTGTTGCTTGAACTCACTCGGTTTGTAAGATGTATCACTTGTTAAGTGTCGAGAAAATGAGTTTATGATATACATGAGTTTTTCCATGACATATATGTGAGCTTTGAGCCTATTTTCTTTGGAGAGTACATTTGATTTTCCTTAAGTGGTTGAACATGAGAATTTCTTGGTTGTACTTGAGAATGCATGAGAGGAGTGGATTTTTTATATATCACTTGTTATATGACGTTTCTTTGACTTGGTTGAGAATGGAAAATGACGTTTGAGATTGCTAGGATTTAACTCCACATTTATAAAATTCCCCAAAATGACCGTGCCCGTCGAGGGACTCCCTAGTTAACCATTTTTGAGCCTACATGGAGCCTTTTCTTGTAACCGAGAGTTCCACGAGCGATGTGAGAATGTGAGGGTGATACAAGTTGACTGTGAAGGTTAATATGGGATATTGAGATTTGTAAATATGTTCTCGTGAAAAGGCTAACGATATTAAGAAAAAGCATACTCCCCAATAAATGAGCTACAAAAAAAAAAAAAAAATGAGTACTCTTTGGTTGTGAAAGCAATTGATGAGGGAATGATAAGAAATAAAAAAAAAACGTAAAAAAAACGTAAAAAAAAAGTAGTAAAAAAAAATATAGTAAAAAGCGGGGAGTATATGAATAATAATTGCCTACCGAGACATGTAATCTTAGTTGTGTTTGTGTTGGAAATCGATATCCCGGGGTATCAAAAATTGCGGAACCGATAATCCTGACCGAAATCCCTTCGCCGGAAACCGATCACGAACGCCAAGAAGAACCGGGCTCGACAAGAGCATCGCCGCGGGATGAACCCGCGGCTAAACCCTAGCCGAACCCCATCCGCGGGGTTCGCGATCGCCGTGCATGGCGATCGCATGGGGCTGCATGGGGCAGCCCCCGACGGTGAGTCCGGCGACTCACCGCCACCGACAGGAGGGGCGGTCAGCCCCACTGACCACCGCGGCGAAGCCGCGGCTTGCCCAGCGATCGAGCCTAGCTCGATCGCACGCCCCGGCGTCCAGCCGGGGCCTCCCTTCGCGCACGCCGCCGTCGAGGGGCGGGGATCCGCCACGGCACCAGCCCGTGGCATCCCCAGCGATCGACTGCCGTCGATCGCTCGCCCCGGCGTCCAGCCGGGGCTCCCTTCGTCGCGCGGTACCGGCAGTCGAACCCTAGGGTTCGGCCGCCCCTGTCGATCCCGACGGGGATCGCGTGATCCCCGTATCCCGATCTCGACGTTCAATCGGATCGTGTGTTCATGCATACGCCACAATTAATTCACATAAAATCACACAAGGAGTTTTATGATCATACCTTTGATTCGTTGTGCGGAGAAACGGAATCAATTGAAGACCTTTGAATCTTCCCACGTTGATGAGCCATTTTAGTTGCTCATCTTAGAGCACTTTTACACCCTTTATTGAGTCAGTTTGAGTCGTTAACGTGTCTGGGAGGGCACAATTAGGTGTTTGGGCAGAGTGTATGGTGATGCAGGTAACAGGTGGCGCACTGGGCAAAAGAGGCAAGGAAATCCCCTTCTTTGGGCAAAGTTCTGGAGCAGTAGTGACAAGCAACAGTTTGACCACATCGGGCAAATGGGTAAGGTCACGAAGCAGAAGAACCAGAATTACCAAGCACCGTGCCTGGTCCGACCATCTGTGAAGGAGAAGAAATACCTGCTGATGAGCCATATTTTTTGGCTCATTTTTTTAGGTTTTTAGAGTCAAGTATATCGAGTCCTTAGTTTGTTTTTACTTTATTTGTGTCTGGGAGGGCACGTTTGGGTACTTGGGCAAGTTTTGCAGGTGGGCAGGTAAAGGAGGGAAAAGAGGAGCGCACTGTGTGAAAGAGGCAAGGAAATCACCTTCCATGGTCAAGAGCACTCGTTGAGCAAGCCAGACTGACGAAAAGGATCCAGCAGAGTTGAGCAAGCAACCAGGATGTCAGCAGGTGGAGCAAGACTTGAGTCCGACCAAGTACCGCACATGGTCCGCTACCTCAATCAGTCAGAGAAGGAAGCACATGGGCAAGCACTAACATTGACGGAGACGGAACGTTGGGCAGTCGGTGTACCAGGAGTCCTGGAATTTGCGGAGTCTTCAAAGGCGGCCAGATTCAAACTCCAACCCAAGTAGGACTCTCGTCCGCGCTTGGAGGTACTTTCCCCCACACGTCTCTCATCAACTGAAGCCCGTCTATATAAGGAGAGCGACTGACGAAGAAACCCTACAACACATGAGCGAGAAAGAAGGATCGGAACCCTACCTGACCAACAGCGAAGAAGGCAGCCGCGTGAGCACATCGACTCGCCGGCGTTTATTTCTTGTTAAGCCCTCGGGCCAAAAACAATCTTTATGTTTTATGTTTTCAATTCCCGTACTTAGTTTATTTCCTTTGTTGAACAATTTCCCGTTTTCAATGCATAATTCAGTTCGTCCAATTTCTTTCGTTTTATTTTCTGTTTTAATTATGTCAAGTAGCTAATCTGTTTGTATCTGGGCAAAGACAGAACCTGACCAACCCTAAGACGTGACCATGCCGGGAGGCTTAATGATGACAGCAACTAGCTGAGTTTTGTTCCCGATTCAACAGGGTAGTAACTTAAGCATGTTAGGGACTTGGGCAATCCTACAGTGACCAGTGGGAACCCCGACTTGCCTAACACAGGAGTACGTGGATCAACGCGACCGGGAGACTGGGCGTCCGCGAAGTACAACATGTTGCTGGAGATGTGGTCGTATGACTTGGGTCTGTCCAGGCATGCTATTGGCCATTCCGGGTTTGCTTGGAGGATAAAGGCGACTTGACCAACTTAGACTCATGCGGTCACATAGTGTCGAATTGGTCAACGTCAGGAGACCTGTCGAGAGAGATCTGGCAGGACTTAAACATAAGAGCGAATAAGGGTTCGGGGTATTAATATGCGTGACATCATAGGGATGTTAATACTTGGGATCTATAACTGGAAGACAAAACTGTTAGCAAAATGATATACGTACCGATGATCGACATCACATAGGTCAAGGGGGAAGTCAGGGGAGTCAATGCCTGGATACTTTATTCTTTATTTGGTTCAACTTATTTGCTTAGTCGAGTCTGTTAATTGCTCAGTCTATTAATTAGGTTGCATGCTAGTTTTATTTCTGTTTAAGTTATTTGTTATTTTCAGTCAAGTAAACACGGTGACCACGGTTCGGCAGTGCCCAACTGCTCTCCAAAACAAAACCTTTTCAAACGTGACAACCCAATTGAGCATTCAAAGCCGGGAAAACTATAAGCTAAATCGCCTCCTCGTGGGATCGACCCTATACTTGCTACTAGTACTTGTGCTAGTGAATAGTTTAGGAACTATAAATATTATTTTGCGCTACTCCACGACGGTAGCGTCAAAATTGGCGCCGTTGCCGGGGAGGCAATATTCCAAGCCAATAGTTTTCCGTGCTAACGCTTGACCTATTTTTGTATGCAGGATTCTGACTCAACGGGAAGCAAGGATACAGGGCTACTATTTGATCCTGAAATCGAGCGAACCGCAAGGAAGAATCGAAAAGCAGCAAGACAAAAGCAAGCATTAGCACGTGCCGCTCAAGTAACTCAGTTGACCATAACTGAGACAGGAGAGTCGATCTCGGACACAGCGAGAGAAGATTCACCGAACACATCTAGGTCACCTACGCGATCAAGGATGGGAGAAGAGAGAGCCAAGACGTTGAGGGACACGATGTTCCCAGAAAACTTGAATCTGAAACCACTGGGCATCACCTTGCCCACGGTTGAAAACAATTCTTGGGAGATGAAGCACGGCTTCATCCAGATCTTGCCCAAGTTCAGTGACATGCCCCTGGAGGATCCCCAGAGACACCTCCAAGACTTTGAATTGGCATGTGGCACCATCCGAGCAAGTGAAGGGCTAGGGGAATACATAAGGCTCCTAGCCTTCCCTTTCTCACTAGCCGAAGGTGCCCGAGAGTGGCTTTACACTCTACCTGCTGGAGAAGTGACCACCTGGAGTCAGCTTCAGCAGAAGTTCCTTGAGAAGTACTTCCCAGCTGCACGCATCCAGCAGATGAGGAAGAAGATCAACAGCATCAAGATGGGAGGAGGAGAGAACTTCCATGACTACTGGGTCAGGTTCAAGCAGATGTTGGCCAAGTGCCCACAGCATCAGATCCTTGACCATGACTTGGTCCAGTACTTCATCTCTGGACTAAGGGAGACGGAGAGGACATGGGTCAACGCAGCTTGTGGAGGATCCATTTTAAACAAGAGGGCCGACGAAGCATTCAAGATCTTCAAGGAAATGGCCGAAGAAACAAGGGAGGATGGCAGTGACCTACCCAGGAACAACTTGCCCGTACCATCTGCAACTGAAGTCAAGTTGGACAAATTGTGCAACATAGTTGAGCAACTGGTGCTCAACCAAAACCCAGGGCTAAAGAGAGGAGTCAAGGCGTGCCAAATCTGCAAGGAAAGTAACCATGCCACTGACGAGTGCCCTGAGCTTTTTGACGAAGAGGTCAAGGTAATAATGCAGAACAATGGGAACGGACAAAGGCCCAATGGGAACACGTACAACTCGAACAACCGGTACGGAAACAACAATTACCAAGGTGGAGGGAACCAAGGCAATCAGGGCCAACAATATCACGGCCAGAACCATCATCAGAGGAATAACTACCAAAACCAGGGCAACAACCAGCAGAACCAGAGCAATGGCCCAACTTTGGCAGACATGATGCAGACCTTGGTCAATGAAAATATCAAAGCCCAGCAGGAGAATGACCGGTATAAACAGGACAACGAGAAGTACAAGGTTGAGACTCGAGGTCAACTGCAGAATATCAATGCTCAAATGCTTGAGTCGCGCGGGCAATTCCAGAACATCAATGCCCAACTGGCGCACTTGACCCAGGCAATGACTGAGATGAAAAAGAAGACCAACGGACTACCTCCCCAAATTGAACTAAATAACGCCCAACTGAATGCTATCCATCTCAAAAATGGAAAGGTCCTAGCTGAAGCACCCAAGAAGCCCACTCCACCATCTCGAGTGGAAGGAATTGTTGAAGAGGTCAACGAGGAAGAAGAGTCAGAAGAAGAGCTTGAGCTGACACCACCCAAACAGAAGGAAACATCAGTACCCACTCAAGCAGTAACACCACCAAAAATCTACCCTCCTTTCCCAGGCAGATTGAGCAAGAAGAAAGAGAAGGAGGACACTAATGAGATGTTCCAGATGTTCAAAAAGGTGGAAATCAACATGCCTCTGTTGACCATCCTGAAATCCATGCCCAGGTGCGCCAAATTCCTCAAGGAGCTGTGCACCAAAAAAGTGAAATACCAAGATGATGCCAAGTTCGAAGTAGGAGAGAATGTTTCAGCGGTACTCCAGAGGAATGTACCAAGGAAGTGTGCAGACCCTGGAATGTTCTATATGTTGGGGATCGTGCATGTATACGCAGCGGAAAACAAAAATTGTATGAAAAACCGTTTTTCATTAATGTAAACATTTTACATTATATTTATTTTATTTTATTGAAAATCATATTTTCAATATTACATGCATTAATTGATTTAATTCAAATCTAATTAGAATAAATAATCCACCATTTAATTTAATTATCAAATAATTAAATATTTAATTAATGCATCCCATACTACATAAATTAAATCTAGCGCAATTAAATTTATCATATAAAATAATTACTTCTAGCGCAATTATATTATCATATAAAATAATTACTTCTAGCGCAATTATATTAATCATATTAATATATTACAATTAATTACGTAAACATGCAAACATAATTAATTTGCGTCAAATTGACAATTAACATAATCTTATTATTTAATTCTAATCAACTTGAGTTTATGTAAACATCCGCACATAATTAATTTGTATCAGATTGATAATTAACATAATCATATTATTTAATTCTAATCAACTTGAATTGTGCAATTAAATTAATCAAATTAATTAATTACACATATATAATTAATTACGTAAACATGTGCACATAATCAGTTTGCGTCAAATTGACAATTAAGATAATCATATTATTTAATTCGAATCAATTTGAATTTAATTGACATTTAAATTAATCACAATTAATTTTTCTTTATCAATTAAAAATCCCATAGCGCAAACATTAACAGTACATAGCGCAAACACTTAACGCAAACAATTAAATCTAAATTTAATCGTAAGTACCTCAGGGATTCATCGGACGAAACGAGGTTCGTCGGAAGTCGCGCGGATGCGACGCGGGGACGGCACGGGTCGTGTGCGGGGAGAGCCGGGCGAGTGGCGGGGCTCTCGGCTGGACTCGTGAGTCACGGCTGGAGCGCACGGGCGCGACTCGGGCTATGCTCGGGCGTTCCTTCGGCGTCTCTCGTCTAATCAGATTTCACCTCGTATAGGTAATCCAACTTACGTATTGCACTAGAAACACGTAAGGGTGAATACGACGGGAAAAACAAGCCGGAAAAACGGTGCCGGAATCGGATTCCGGCGAGGGGAGGCGGCTGCCGGCGGCGGCACTAGGCGGCGGCGGGCGGCGGCTCCGGTTGTCGGCGGTCCTCCGAGGGAGGAGCCGAGGGGGCGGCGAGAGGGAGAGAGGAGAGGAGAGAAAGTGAGGCTAGGGTTTTGAGCTCTTCACTTTTGGTGTGTTAATTCTCATGCCTATGGAGCTCCTTTTATAGGTGAAGAAAGGAGCTTGTTGGGCTCAAACCCTAATGGATCGGATCCATTAACCCTAGCCGGCCCAATACATTAGCCGTCATTACGTTTCTCCAAAATTGACAATCAATTTCATCTCCGAAAAATATAACGATTATATTTTCTTTCTCGTTTTAATTTTCTCATCAATATGAGATAAAAATAAAATTTTCCAATTTCACAAAATCGGAAAGCCCATTTCAGGGGTACTGCTAAATCGGGAAATTTCCCAAAATAGAAAGTGTACACCATCGTGTCCGTTTTCTTTAGCTCATTATTATTTCCAACTCATAATCACAATTATGAATCTCGGATTCAATCATATTGACCTCCGACTATATGTACTTAATTAACAGTTAATTAATACATGATCGTATTCAAGGATCGGTTTACACGAGAATGTGACCCTCAATGGTTCAGGTGTATAACTAGCCGTGGGCTCACAACATATTGTGATTCGAACAACATATTGTTCTTATTTCAACTACTCCCAAGAGTTTTAGATTAATAATCATATTATTTAATCTCCGAACAAGTCGGTGCCCAACGAATCAGTGACGAGCGTCTAGCAGCCACGCTTCACTAATTCCCTAGATACAAATGAAGTGCCTGCAAGAACCTTGTAATATAGTTAGCGTACAGTACGATCCCTCCGATACATATGTCCCGATAAAACTAGAGATATTGGTTAATCGAGATCTCTTGTTGAGTTTGATAACTGTGCGTACGTTCTAGGTTTCGTAAAATCCAGTCGTGATTGATTCAGAGAAACACATTTCTCTAATCACCTCACTATTCAACTCTGGCCAGAGATTCCGGGACTACGAACCATCAGAACACACAGGACATCCATGATCTATATCAAGCGATCAGATCCCCTACTACCATGCACAGACTTCACATCAGATTTCGAACTGCACGAACATTGTCTCCTTTTTCGACTTACTCCCTTTCCAGGGAATCAGAGACACGTCACGATACAGCTAGTCCTCTGATGAAGTCACGGTGATGTCTGGGTCTTAAGGATTAATTGTGTACAACTATATTATGGAATTCTCTACTCGATCAGTGATAACCACTTAGAGATTCCAGGGAGAGGGGGTTCAGTGAACTCATCAACAGTGAGCACCCACTCAAGTATGTCGATGTCCCAACACCGAGGCTCGAGATTAGCCCACATACACTAAGTGCTAGTCTCAAGGGGGAAAGGCCGGGTATCCTTGTTATTGGCGTAACCCATCGACTAGGAACTGAGTTTGACCAGTTACGTTGCGTTAACAGAATTATCTCTCGGTTTCCACAAAACCGAATTCATACAACATGTGTAACCGTACAGGACTATATCTATGATTCAACATTGGGAGCAGATATAGTATATGCCATTAATATAGGTTTCATTAATTAACGAAATAAACCGTTATATAACGGAATACGGTTAACCGCTCGGCCAACCGTTGGCTCGCCGGTCACCTATTCCAACAATCTCCCACTTGACCTAGAGCCAACTATCCATGAATCTTAGTCCCATCGACCCTCGATGTTTCTCGCGGACATATTCAGATAAAGGCCTGGTACAGGGATCTACAAAGTTATCTTCCGAAGTGACACTCTCGACTCAGACGTCACCTCTGTCATTGATCTCTTAGATCACATGATATTATCTCAAGTACACGTTTGGACTTCTGATGAGATCTCGGTTCCTTAGCATTGCTACAGGACACCGTATAATCACAGTACAAGTTACTTGATTATTTGCGTCCGGAATTATAACCAACATTTTGATAAAGTTCCGTGTCCAAAACAGTCTCTTTTACATCTTTAGATGCTGCAACATATTCAGGTTCTCGTGGTAGAATCATTAGTCGTTGCAGGAACCATTCCAGCATACGACACCACCTCTAAGCTCGAATATGAATCCCGATATCGACTTTTAGTCATCCACATCCGGTTGAAAACTAGAGTTCGTAAGTACCTCTAAATTCAACTCGGACCTCCCATAGACTAAGAACAATTCCTTAATGCTTTTGATTGCTAGTGCTCAAGGATTTCGTCCTTCACGACTTCAAATAAGCCGGTCTTGGGTTCGACTGATATTCACTTGTGACACTCACAACATTTATAATATCACGTCTAGTACACAGCATGCCATACATAATGCTCCCTAGTGCGGAGATATATGTGTTGTCCATTTCATCTCCTCGAATTCCATCAACATTACAGTCACACGAATTTCGAGAGATGAACCCCATGGGACATTGGCAAGAATCTCTTCAGGATTCTTCCATGCTAAACCATTTCAGAAACAGTTTCTATGTACAAGGATTGAGAAGATTTTACATTCTTCTAGATCTATATCTATAGTGACGTATCACAATACGTAGGATGCCTCTCCTCAAATCCTTTATTCGAGAAACGTGTGGATAACCGTGCTTTCGTTGACTGCAACATCACTCAATCATCCCTATGATTAGTATGTCATCAACGTACAACACTTAAATTTCACTACGCTCCCACTAACCTTCTTGAATACAAGGTACCTTCAAGTTTTATACCAAGTCAACGCTTTGACTATTGTATTTAAAACACATGTTCCATTTTAGGGATGCTCGTTTCAATCCATAAATGGATCGCTGGAGTATGCAAACCTTTTGCTCCTTTCCAGAAAATATGAAGCCTTCCGGCTGCGCTACAACTCTTCCATAATATCACATTCAAGGAAAGTAGACCTCATATCTATTTTCCATATCTCATAGTCGTACTATGCAGAAATGGCCAGCAAAATTGTAATGGACTTAAGCATAGCGACTGATGGAAAGATTACCTCAAAAACAACAAATTGTCTTTGAGTAACTTCTTTCGCCATCATCCTTGCTTTAAAGGTCACACCTTTCTATATATATACTCTCACGTCATAATTAATAGATCAATATGCAGCCTTTGGGAACGATTCCCTTTGGTGGATCTACCAAGGTCAAACCTTGTTGGAGTACATACAGTCCATTATGAATTTCATGGCAATAAGCCAATGTCCCATATTCGTATCCAATACGAATCAGTTGAAGTTTATTGGATCATATCCATCGTCAACTTTATCTTGATCATTATCAAGTTGGAACCGTCTACCAGGTACCTTCCGAACATTTTCGGATTTACGAACCGATAGATGAAGAGGTATATTAGTGGTTTGTTGAATTGGTTCATCTCCAAGTACTTGTGTTTGAACTTCATAGTGTGGTTCATGTTCTCGAACTATTTCGAGATTTACTATATTGCCTTTTCTATCGAATAGAAACTTCTTCTCTAAGAAGGCAACATTTCTTTAGACAAACATTTTGTTTTAGAAATATAGTAGAACAGGTATCCTTGTGAATGTTCAGGATACCCCACAAAATGGCATAAGCCGGATCCACTATCCAACTTATCTCCCACTAGCCGCTTCACGCAAGCAGGATACGGGAGTGCCCAAGTTCATATGGTGTGGTTTTAACTGCTTTGGTGGTAACACTATTCAGCAAATGGACGACTGTCAAAAGTGCAGGACTTTTACAGTTTCGTCGACAATTTGGTGAACCCCTTTGTGGATCGAACCATGTCCAACAATGTTTGATTCCATCATTCGGACACTCAATACAATTAAGGAGTTCCAGACGGAGTCCATTGCCAGAGAATCGTATTCTCTTTTAGATAGTCAATAAGCTTGGTGCTTTAAATATTTATTACCACGATCATATCGTAATATAGCAACCAAGTTGGTTTCCTACTTAGATGTCTAAAATTATTGAACACTTCAAAATTAGAGACGTGTACTTCATAAGTACATTTGGTAGTTGAAAACCACCCCCACCAGTAACACATTAGTGGATCACACATCTCCGTTTGGATCAAATCCAATAGATCTTCAACACACTCAACTAGCGTACTAAAGTTGTGCGGGGATTTGACTTCTATCAATTGCTGATATTTGGGTTTAGTTCATTCTTGTTTATTTGTTTATCGTCTTTAGCAAATCATATTTGCTTTCTTTTGTATAAAGGAAATCGGATTTCCAAAACAGAATTAAAACCTTTATCTTCTATATCAAATATAGAAGTAAGATCTAATAATAGAACATTTCTATTAACAGCAGGTTTCTAAATTTAGACGAAACAAATAATCAATTGTTCAAAACAATAGAATAACTATAACCCAATACGAACCTTTGTCAGAACGTTTCTGCCTAAGGTATTTTAGCAGTTATGGCCCTATGGCCTTTATTCACACAACGATGGCAAGCGTCATCAACTCATTTGTTGACCTTGTTCTTAGTCGCCCTTCTAGTATCACCTTTATCCATCTTTACACTTAGACCGGAAACCATTTCCGTCATTTTCTTCAAGAAGAACACTTCTTTCATGAAGAAGCAATAATGAGAACAAATTTCTCGTATTGATGGTTGACTCTTTGATCAACATCTTGAACAACTTATCCATTGAAGGATCGAGCTTTGTTCATGTTGTAGTTCATAATGAACGATTCATAAGAACTAGAAATCCACTTCTCATAAGTGGCATTCCTCAGCAGTCAAAGGTTGAGTGAGATTATCAAATAATCTATTCTCAAGTACATAGAGGCACTCATCATTTTAAATCACAAGATTGAGATTCCAATTCAAATGGTTTGGGCCAGTGAGTTTGAATTGGTCGAGTATCGATGTTACGGGATATCTTAGAGAATATTACTGAGAAATATTAAGAAGATTAACATTGAGATAATTCGTTATTAATGATTACAATTAAATGTTTGGTCTTTATCATTTAATTGCCTCCCACTAAATTTTTCGAATTCCGCTATCCTCTAGCAGACAGACGGGAAAACTTATTTTTCCTTAGTTGGGCTTTAGGTCCAATAGCGTGAATATAACCCGTAGTTAATCTAGCCCGATTACATTCACCTAAAGGTAGAAACATTTTCAATCACATCTCTATGTGACCCTAAAGATTACTTTTCCTCACCATGACAATGAACTACGTTAATCGTACCCTTCAAAGTCAACCATGTGTCAAGACCGACCTACCGATGTGAGAAGTGAAAGTTGGACTCCAATAAACATGTGTAAGCCCATAGTTAATCTATCCGACCACACATATTTAAAAGAATCGTAGCTAACACCTCTCCATCTTATGTCAATAAATTACAGCTTAACTCACAAGCAGTACTCCCCGCTAACACGGCATACCATACTACTTGTAAGTGGCTTTCACATAATTTATTGTCGGTAGAAGGAAAGGAGAAAGAACGACACATCGGTTCTCCTTTAAGGCTTGATATACATTCTCGGGAGAGAATGGAGGAGTATAGGATTGGTTATCTCATCAGAATAATCGTTGTACATTCTCAGGAGAGAATGAAGTGAGTGATCGATTGTTGATTCTTAACAACTATGTCCTCTATAGGTCATCCTAACGAGCACATACGATCATAACATATATCACAATATATATCTCACTTAATTCACATAGCATTTAATCACAATTAAAACGAGGTATGCAAATTAAATGGTGTTCTATTAATTAACTTGATTTAACAATTAAATCAAATAATTAATCTATCATCTTGTTGATCGAATATTTAAATCAATTATTTAATTGGTCAATAAATAATTTCACTAAATTAAATATTGATACTTCCTTTCTATTTCAATTTATTAATATCTTAATAATCAAAACGTGATGTCTCGTAAGTGAAACTCGAGGTTTCTAACCAACGATTCATCATGCGAGCGACCCTATCTCCCATAAATGGGGGAGCCGAGCAGACCATCGAATCATGCCATCATATGGCTCGATGTCTCTAATTTGTTTTAACAAAAACAAGTCTAGATGAATCACTCCCCGAGGTGCATTCATGTTCGACATTGAATTGTTACTTGATAACAAATCAGGCATTGTTTCAATCTATTATATAGAAATAAATATAACTAAGTCCCAATTAAACAACATTAAATCAATCAATTCAACAAACAGCACGCTTTAGGCGATTATATTCATAGACAATTAATCAATTTCAGAACCTACGCTCTGATACCACTGTTGGGGATCGAGCATGTATACGCAGCGGAAAACAAAAATTGTATGAAAAACCGTTTTTCATTAATGTAAACATTTTACATTATATTTATTTTATTTTATTGAAAATCATATTTTCAATATTATATGCATTAATTGATTTAATTCAAATCTAATTAAAATAAATAATCCACCATTTAATTTAATTATCAAATAATTAAATATTTAATTCATGCATCCCATACTACATAAATTAAATCTAGCGCAATTAAATTTATCATATAAATTAATTACTTCTAGCGCAATTATATTATCATATAAAATAATTACTTCTAGCGCAATTATATTAATCATATTAATATATTACAATTAATTACGTAAACATGCAAACATAATTAATTTGCGTCAAATTGACAATTAACATAATCTTATTATTTAATTCTAATCAACTTGAGTTTATGTAAACATCCGCACATAATTAATTTGTATCAGATTGATAATTAACATAATCATATTATTTAATTCTAATCAACTTGAATTGTGCAATTAAATTAATCAAATTAATTAATTACACATATATAATTAATTACGTAAACATGTGCACATAATCAGTTTGCGTCAAATTGACAATTAAGATAATCATATTATTTAATTCGAATCAATTTGAATTTAATTGACATTTAAATTAATCACAATTAATTTTTCTTTATCAATTAAAAATCCCATAGCGCAAACATTAACAGTACATAGCGCAAACACTTAACGCAAACAATTAAATCTAAATTTAATCGTAAGTACCTCAGGGATTCATCGGACGAAACGAGGTTCGTCGGAAGTCGCGCGGATGCGACGCGGGGACGGCACGGGTCGTGTGCGGGGAGAGCCGGGCGAGTGGCGGGGCTCTCGGCTGGACTCGTGAGTCACGGCTGGAGCGCACGGGCGCGACTCGGGCTATGCTCGGGCGTTCCTTCGGCGTCTCTCGTCTAATCAGATTTCACCTCGTATAGGTAATCCAACTTACGTATTGCACTAGAAACACGTAAGGGTGAATACGACGGGAAAAACAAGCCGGAAAAACGGTGCCGGAATCGGATTCCGGCGAGGGGAGGCGGCTGCCGGCGGCGGCACTAGGCGGCGGCGGGCGGCGGCTCCGGTTGTCGGCGGTCCTCCGAGGGAGGAGCCGAGGGGGCGGCGAGAGGGAGAGAGGAGAGGAGAGAAAGTGAGGCTAGGGTTTTGAGCTCTTCACTTTTGGTGTGTTAATTCTCATGCCTATGGAGCTCCTTTTATAGGTGAAGAAAGGAGCTTGTTGGGCTCAAACCCTAATGGATCGGATCCATTAACCCTAGCCGGCCCAATACATTAGCCGTCATTACGTTTCTCCAAAATTGACAATCAATTTCATCTCCGAAAAATATAACGATTATATTTTCTTTCTCGTTTTAATTTTCTCATCAATATGAGATAAAAATAAAATTTTCCAATTTCACAAAATCGGAAAGCCCATTTCAGGGGTACTGCTAAATCGGGAAATTTCCCAAAATAGAAAGTGTACACCATCGTGTCCGTTTTCTTTAGCTCATTATTATTTCCAACTCATAATCACAATTATGAATCTCGGATTCAATCATATTGACCTCCGACTATATGTACTTAATTAACAGTTAATTAATACATGATCGTATTCAAGGATCGGTTTACACGAGAATGTGACCCTCAATGGTTCAGGTGTATAACTAGCCGTGGGCTCACAACATATTGTGATTCGAACAACATATTGTTCTTATTTCAACTACTCCCAAGAGTTTTAGATTAATAATCATATTATTTAATCTCCGAACAAGTCGGTGCCCAACGAATCAGTGACGAGCGTCTAGCAGCCACGCTTCACTTATTCCCTAGATACAAATGAAGTGCCTGCAAGAACCTTGTAATATAGTTAGCGTACAGTACGATCCCTCCGATACATATGTCCCGATCAAACTAGAGATATTGGTTAATCGAGATCTCTTGTTGAGTTTGATAACTGTGCGTACGTTCTAGGTTTCGTAAAATCCAGTCGTGATTGATTCAGAGAAACACATTTCTCTAATCACCTCACTATTCAACTCTGGCCAGAGATTCCGGGACTACGAACCATCAGAACACACAGGACATCCATGATCTATATCAAGCGATCAGATCCCCTACTACCATGCACAGACTTCACATCAGATTTCGAACTGCACGAACATTGTCTCCTTTTTCGACTTACTCCCTTTCCAGGGAATCAGAGACACGTCACGATACAGCTAGTCCTCTGATGAAGTCACGGTGATGTCTGGGTCTTAAGGATTAATTGTGTACAACTATATTATGGAATTCTCTACTCGATCAGTGATAACCACTTAGAGATTCCAGGGAGAGGGGGTTCAGTGAACTCATCAACAGTGAGCACCCACTCAAGTATGTCGATGTCCCAACACCGAGGCTCGAGATTAGCCCACATACACTAAGTGCTAGTCTCAAGGGGGAAAGGCCGGGTATCCTTGTTATTGGCGTAACCCATCGACTAGGAACTGAGTTTGACCAGTTACGTTGCGTTAACAGAATTATCTCTCGGTTTCCACAAAACCGAATTCATACAACATGTGTAACCGTACAGGACTATATCTATGATTCAACATTGGGAGCAGATATAGTATATGCCATTAATATAGGTTTCATTAATTAACGAAATAAACCGTTATATAACGGAATACGGTTAACCGCTCGGCCAACCGTTGGCTCGCCGGTCACCTATTCCAACACTATATTCCCTGCATAATCGGCAACATGAACATAGAAAAAGCCATGCTCGACTTGGGAGCATCTATCAATGTTATGCCTAAGTCAATGTACGAAGACTTGGGTATAGGGCCGATGAAACCAACAAGGGTAGTTATCCAGTTGGCAGACAGATCAAACGTGTATCCCGAGGGAATCCTGGAAGATGTATTGGTCAAGGTGGAGGAGCTCATTTTCCCTGCCGATTTCTATGTCCTGGACATGGGGAGATCAAGTAAGCAGCCAGTGATGATCTTGGGCAGACCATTCTTGAAGACAGCAAGGACACACATTGACTGTGAAACTGGAAAGCTAACCTGCAAGTTTGAAGGAGAAACGGTCACATTCGACTTGTTCAAGTCAATGAAGCACCCAGAAGATACCGAGCAAGTGCACTATGTTGACCAGATTGATGAATTGATCGAGGAGCAAGCTCTGGGATATGGAGTTTCTGACAAAGTAGATCTAGTGATACAAAAGGGATTGACCATGGAAGATGCAGAAGATGAGCAACTTGAAGTCCAACAGATAGTTGAGCAACTAGGAACTCTGGAAAATCATCCTATGGGCATGAGCAAGCTGCCACCCCAGGAAGTCACGATCATGGTGCCATCCCTGGAAAAACCACCAGAATTGGAACTGAAGAAACTCCCTGCACATCTCAAGTACATGTTTCTTGGGCAAAATGATACGTTGCCCGTGATCATTAGTTCAAAATTGAAGAAGGAAGAGGAGAGCAGGCTGAGATACATCCTTGACCAATACAAGCAAGCCATTGGATGGACTCTAGCCGACATCAAGGGAATCAGCCCCACAATATGCCAACATCACATATTGCTCGAGGAAGAGTCAAGTCCAGTACGCGATCCACAGAGAAAACTGAACCCTGCCATAAAGGAGGTGGTGCTCAAGGAGATACTCAAGCTACTTAACTTGGGCATTATCTACCCTGTTTCAGATAGCAAATGGGTCAGTCCAGTCCATGTGGTGCCCAAGAAGTCAGGGATTCAAGTGATCGAGAACGAGAAAAAGGAGCAGATAGCCACTCGACTGCAAACTGGATGGAGGGTGTGCATAGACTACAGGAAGTTGAACAAGGTAACAAAGAAAGACCACTTTCCCCTACCCTTCATTGACGAGATGCTCGAAAGGCTGGCTGGGAAAACCCACTTCTGTTTCCTTGACGGATACTCGGGCTACATGCAAATTTGGGTGGCCCCGGAAGACCAGGACAAGACTACTTTCACTTGCCCATACGGTACCTTTGCATATCGACGCATGCCATTTGGTCTATGCAACGCCCCAGGGACTTTCCAGAGATGCATGATGAGCATCTTTGCCGATCTGCTCGAGCAAGGAATAGAAGTCTTCATGGATGACTTTACTGTATATGGCAGCTCGTTCGAGACATGCTTGAACAACCTGGAGTTGGCCCTCAGTAGATGTGTGGAGAAAAGCTTGGTACTTAACTACGAGAAATGTCACTTTATGGTAGAGGAAGGGATAGTCCTTGGGCACGTAGTCTCTGCCAAGGGAATCGAAGTTGACCGAGCCAAAATAG
Source organism: Euphrasia confusa (assembly GCA_954870475.1). Classification (NCBI taxonomy): domain Eukaryota; kingdom Viridiplantae; phylum Streptophyta; class Magnoliopsida; order Lamiales; family Orobanchaceae; genus Euphrasia; species Euphrasia confusa. The sequence goes on along the minus strand of OX940970.1, from coordinate 29,333,402 downwards.
AGACCATATCGAAGCTGCCTTATCCAAGGAATGTCAAGCAAGTTAGAGGTTTCCTTGGGCACGCTGGGTTCTACAGGAGGTTCGTGAGAGACTTTGCAAAGATTGCCCAACCTCTGACCAGGCTGTTGCAAAATGAGGTTGACTGGAATTTTGATGATGACTGTCAAGCTGCCTTCAACCACCTCAAGGAAAGGTTAGTCACTGCCCCCATCATCCAACCACCAGAATGGGGAATGCCATTTGAGCTTATGTGCGACGCGAGCGGGTATGCTGTTGGAGCTGTACTTGGGCAGATGAAGGGCAAGGAACGACATGTAATCTACTATGCATCCAAGACCTTGAACCCTGCCCAATGCAACTACGCGACCACAGAGAAAGAGCTACTGGCTGTGGTGTTTGCATTCGAGAAGTTCAGATCTTACTTGCTCGGGAGTAAAACCATAGTTTACACTGACCATGCCGCGCTGAAGTATTTGATGGCCAAAAAGGAGACCAAGCCACGACTGATTAGATGGATCTTGTTGCTACAAGAGTTCGACATCGAAATCAGAGACAAATCAGGTAACCAAAATTTAGTGGCTGACCACTTGAGCAGGATAATCCAGCGAGAAGAAGGCATGCCCATCACGGAGACTTTTCCAGACGAGTACTTGTATCAGATTTCAACCAAATCAGAAGAGCCATGGTACGCAGACTTGGCCAACTACATAGTCACAGGAGATATACGAGAAGACATGACCCTCTACGGAAAAAACAAGCTCAAGCGGGAAAGCAAGAAGTACATTTGGGATGATCCCTACATGTGGAAAAGGGGAGAAGACCAAGTGCTGAGACGGTGCATTCCTGAAGTTGAGCAAGCAGATATTCTGAAGCACTGCCATGAGCAAGCATGCGGAGGACACTTCGGCCACCGACGTACAGCAAGGAAGGTACTTGACTGTGGTTTTTATTGGACAACTCTTTTGAGGGATTGTTTTGAGTGGTGCAGGAGCTGTGACAAGTGCCAGAGAGAGGGGAACGTAACCAAGAGGGATGAGATGCCCATGATGCCCATCATGCCTGTAGAAGTTTTCGACGTATGGGGCATCGACTTTATGGGACCATTGCCCAACTCCAGAGGGAAGGAGTACATACTCTTGGCAGTTGACTATGTATCTAAATGGGTCGAGGCCAAGGCTACAGCAACCAATGATTCTAGAGTGGTAGCCACCTTCCTCAAGGGCGACATATTCAGCAGATTTGGGGTACCCCGCGCACTGATCAGTGATCAAGGTACACATTTTTGCAACTATATAATTGAAAGGTTGCTCAGGAAATATGGAGTGCACCACAGAATCTCCACAGCTTATCACCCCCAGGCCAATGGGCAAGCCGAGCTATCCAATCGTATCATTAAAACCATCTTGAGGAAGACGGTCAAGCCAGAAGGTAAGGATTGGAGTGACAAGCTCGATGATGCACTTTGGGCCTACAGAACCGCCTACAAAACACCTTCAGGGATCTCTCCCTACCGTATGGTGTTTGGCAAGTCATGCCACTTGCCCGTGGAAATTGAACACAAGGCGCATTGGGCAGTTAACAAGGTCAATTTCGACTGGGATGCAGCCAGCGAAGGACGTAAGCTTGACCTAACTGAGCTGGAGGAGATAAGAATTGAAGCGTATGATAACGCGGTCAATTACAAGGAGCGAACAAAGAGAGCCCACGACAAAATCATCAAGAAAAAGAAGATCGAGCCTGGTCAACTGGTTCTGGTTTACCAAACCAAGTTTAAGTTCAAGGCTAAAAAGCTATCCACCAAATGGGCAGGACCATTCATAGTCCATGCTGTTTTCCCAAATGGCTCGGTAGAGCTATTTAAACCAGGTGACGATCAGATCTTTAAAGTGAATGGGCAGAGAGTCAAGGCTTACTATGGGAATGAGGATCTCAAGGGGATGATACCCCCTGAGCCAGCCGCTTGACCAAGCAAAGCAAGAAAAATAAGTCAGGCCCATGACAATAAATAGAGGCAAATACCGAAGGCGAACTCGGTATGTATATTATGTTTTCCATTATTTCATTTTATGCTAATAAATTCACCATGCCAAGGAGTAGCCTTGGGCAGGAAAGGGTTTTGGTCTGTTTTTGTTTGCAGGAAATAGGAGAATTGAGTGAGCAATGGCGGTGATTGGGCAACGAGTAGAAGAGGCCAGCTGTGATGATTGCGGAATTCTCGGGAATTCGCATAAGAGTCCCATCGACTATGAATTTGCAGAGTCCTAAACAATTTCAAATTCTAAACCATCTATACCACTACCCCACTACTTCAAAAAAAACCGCACAACCCCTCAACTTCCCCCCATCACCACCACGCCCATTAACCCTAACTTCCCCAATAATGGTTTCCACCCGCACCAAAAACACCAAGTTAAACAAAATTCCAACCGGTACCCAAATCGACCTCACCAGCCCCCAACCACAATCATCGAAAAAGATGGCCGGAGGAAAGTCGTCCAAAGCCGCCGCTACCGCTACAGCCGCGAAAGAGAAAACACCACCACCACAACCGGCGAAAACCCCGTCACCAAAGAAAGCGAGCACGCCGTCGCCAAGCCCGACGCGTGAAGCAAGCCCAGCCCCCATCAATACCATACTGGTAGACCAATTGACCGCCGAAATCGAAGCCCCAAAACTTTCTGACCTTGATGTGACCCCTAAACCGTCAACCGAATCGGCGCCGGCGAGCCAGAGTGGCGAGCCAAGTGAAGACGCCGGGAAAAAGAGGAAGTTCACGGCTGAAGAGAAAGGCAAAACAGTTAAGAAGCCCCGCGAAGCCACGCCACCCGCCACCATGGAGTCGTCATCTGACGAGAAGTGCGACGACATGTCTACCGCCGGCGGCGAGGAGATGGAAGAGGATGAGACGGAGGAGAAAGAGGATGAAACGGAGAAGTCGATTCCGGCGACTCCAGTTGAAAAATTCAAGACCCCATCGTCGACCCGAATTACTCGCGGCAAGGGCAAGCAATCAGTACCCCCACCATCCAACATTCAGAAAAGGGCAGTTGTGGTGCCCAAGGCGGTATGTTTTGAAACCCTTAAAGATTTGGATATCCTTGATCAAGTTAAGGGTTATTTTGCAGCTATAGGATGGGAGGACTTCTTGACCTGGCCAGGGCAAGTCTCTGAGAAATTGGTCAAGGAGTTCTATGAGGAGTTAGAGGTGAGAACGAGCAAGGATGGCGGGCCGTTGGGCATCTCTTTCAAATTGATGGGATCGTATAATGAGGCGAGCATCTTCGAGATCAACATGGCCATGGGAGCGGCCAGTTTCAAGGACAAGTTTTCAAAGGAGTACCAGGACAGGTTGACCACGCCACCAGAGCGCACACAGAAGGAGAGAAACGAGATCTGGAGGGCCTTGAGCAAGGAGAAAGTGTTCAAGTCACAGGAGGCCAAAAATCACCAGCTCAAGGACAATGCGTTGCGTATCTGCCACCGTATACTGGCGTATAATTTTTATGGAAAAAAGGACAACAGCAATACTATCTCCCTGACCGAGCTTGATCTACTGTGGTGCATGACCAAGAAGATCAAGGTCAACTTTGGAGCTTTCATGTGCGCACAACTGAAGAACATCTTGAGCAAGCCAGCACAGAGGTTGTCCCTTGCCCACTTTCCAGGAATTTATGCCCAGAGGATGGAGTTGAAGCTTGATTTTGAGTTGATGGAGATGATGCCCGAGGAAAAGTTTGACCATGCGTGTTTGAATAGGATGGCTGATATCAGAGTTGTAGGAGAGGATTGGGTGTTCACAAACCCAGAGGAAGTGAAGGCCTTGGCGACGGCAGCCAAGGCGAAAGTGAAGACCGAGCCTGTGAGTCGACCAAGTGAAAGGGTCGAGTTGCAGAAGGAGGAGATCCTTGAGCAATTGGATGTCCTCGAGGAGAAGCAGGACCGGATTGGAGAGAGGCAGGACGAGCTGCACGCTGCCCTCATGGCATACTTCGTCCATGTTGGATTCAGGTACCCACCTGAACCCAAAACTTAAATGTACCCTCCCTTTGTTTTAGTAGTTTAGGTTTTTATTTTTATTTTTTTATTTTTCTATTTGGTCTTGAGTCTGCCCGACTCATGTCTGATGGGGTCGACCTCTTTATTTGCACACTTTGCCCAAGGCAAAGTGTGTATGTGGGAAGGTGCGCCAACATCGTTGGAGTCGGAGTCAGGGGGGATGCTTGCCCAACTTATTACTGTTTGCACACTTTGCCAGAGGCAAAGTGTGTGAGTGGGGGAAGGTCAAGAGCAACCCCATAGTTTGATCGAGTCGCATGCTTGATAAATACCTTGATCAATTTGAACAGTTTTCAAAATTAATAGTCTATGCATGAAAAATATTAGGGACGATGGAATTGCAACTAGGTAAGCTGTGAGGATTTGAGCCTACATCTGTGTGAAATATTTCTTTCTTGAGAGTAGCTGTTTAAAGTGTTGTGATGCTGAAGCTTGCCCAAGTTCTGACCATTGTGATTATTTGAAAATTGAGTTGAGTAGTAAATGATTTAGGCATTTTCTTTCTGTATTGCAAATAAAAAGAAGACCCTTGTTAGCCCCTTGAGCCGAGCCATTATTTTTTGATCACCTGGGGGAAAACCCTTACTGCCCTGACCCAACCTGCATATATACTCAAGTTCATAAAAAGAGCAAGTCAGGGCAAAGTCTTCTCAAAAAAAAAAAAAAAAAAAAAAAAAAAAAAAAGAAAAAAAAAAGAAAAAAAAAAAAGAGAAAAAACAAAGAAAAGAAAAAAAATAGATCCATAAATAAAAGGGTGTGCTAAGGCCCGTAAGAAAGAGAAGAAATTAGGAGGAAATTTGCTAAGTAAAATGCATATCCTACCTAAAATCAAATCTGAGCATTGCCCAAGCTAGCCTATACAGTCACCCTAGAAAGCCCTAATGATATTGCCCAACTCAATTGAAAATGTCACAGGATAGAACTTGGTCAAGCCCAAAGCAGAACTTCTTTTAAAACAGCATTGAGCGAAACACTACCCATCCACTACATAAAGAGAAACACTTAGTGAGAATCCCAAAATCCTGTTGCAAACTCTTGACCGTTTTTTATGCATTCCATTGACTGTGATTTTGACTATCTGTTCACTTGATCAATTCTCTGTATTTTGATAAGCATGCTGTCCTTGAGTCTTCTATTTTCTTTCTATCTCTATCCCCTGTTTGTTTTCTGCTTGAGCAGGCAAGTCACCGTACACGCTTGAGGACAAGCGAAGTAAAGTGTGTGCGTGTGATGAGCCATATTTTTTGGCTCATTTTTTTAGGTTTTTAGAGTCAAGTATATCGAGTCCTTAGTTTGTTTTTACTTTATTTGTGTCTGGGAGGGCACGTTTGGGTACTTGGGCAAGTTTTGCAGGTGGGCAGGTAAAGGAGGGAAAAGAGGAGCGCACTGTGTGAAAGAGGCAAGGAAATCACCTTCCATGGTCAAGAGCACTCGTTGAGCAAGCCAGACTGACGAAAAGGATCCAGCAGAGTTGAGCAAGCAACCAGGATGTCAGCAGGTGGAGCAAGACTTGAGTCCGACCAAGTACCGCACATGGTCCGCTACCTCAATCAGTCAGAGAAGGAAGCACATGGGCAAGCACTAACATTGACGGAGACGGAACGTTGGGCAGTCGGTGTACCAGGAGTCCTGGAATTTGCGGAGTCTTCAAAGGCGGCCAGATTCAAACTCCAACCCAAGTAGGACTCTCGTCCGCGCTTGGAGGTACTTTCCCCCACACGTCTCTCATCAACTGAAGCCCGTCTATATAAGGAGAGCGACTGACGAAGAAACCCTACAACACATGAGCGAGAAAGAAGGATCGGAACCCTACCTGACCAGCAGCGAAGAAGGCAGCCGCGTGAGCACATCGACTCGCCGGCGTTTATTTCTTGTTAAGCCCTCGGGCCAAAAACAATCTTTATGTTTTATGTTTTCAATTCCCGTACTTAGTTTATTTCCTTTGTTGAACAATTTCCCGTTTTCAATGCATAATTCAGTTCGTCCAATTTCTTTCGTTTTATTTTCTGTTTTAATTATGTCAAGTAGCTAATCTGTTTGTATCTGGGCAAAGACAGAACCTGACCAACCCTAAGACGTGACCATGCCGGGAGGCTTAATGATGACAGCAACTAGCTGAGTTTTGTTCCCGATTCAACAGGGTAGTAACTTAAGCATGTTAGGGACTTGGGCAATCCTACAGTGACCAGTGGGAACCCCGACTTGCCTAACACAGGAGTACGTGGATCAACGCGACCGGGAGACTGGGCGTCCGCGAAGTACAACATGTTGCTGGAGATGTGGTCGTATGACTTGGGTCTGTCCAGGCATGCTATTGGCCATTCCGGGTTTGCTTGGAGGATAAAGGCAACTTGACCAACTTAGACTCATGCGGTCACATAGTGTCGAATTGGTCAACGTCAGGAGACCTGTCGAGAGAGATCTGGCAGGACTTAAACATTAGAGCGAATAAGGGTTCGGGGTATTAATATGCGTGACATCATAGGGATGTTAATACTTGGGATCTATAACTGGAAGACAAAACTGTTAGCAAAATGATATACGTACCGATGATCGGCATCACATAGGTCAAGGGGGAAGTCAGGGGAGTCAATGCCTGGATACTTTATTCTTTATTTGGTTCAACTTATTTGCTTAGTCGAGTCTGTTAATTGCTCAGTCTATTAATTAGGTTGCATGCTAGTTTTATTTCTGTTTAAGTTATTTGTTATTTTCAGTCAAGTAAACACGGTGACCACGGTTCGGCAGTGCCCAACTGCTCTCCAAAACAAAACCTTTTCAAACGTGACAACCCAATTGAGCATTCAAAGCCGGGAAAACTATAAGCTAAATCGCCTCCTCGTGGGATCGACCCTATACTTGCTACTAGTACTTGTGCTAGTGAATAGTTTAGGAACTATAAATATTATTTTGCGCTACTCCACGACGGTAGCGTCACCTGCAGACTTTCAGTTTGGGCAAAAGACGCGGCAGACAGGAAATTCGCTGCGGGCAAGCTGGCAGCACACCAGAATCCCTGGATTCGGGGGATCTGACTTATCCCCAACTCCTTTGACCGCTGACGCCTATTCTTTAGGGAAGGAGAAACAGCCGCGGATTCAAATTCAAATGGAAGTCTTTAAAAGGCGGGGCGCGACGGGCAGCAAAGGACACACAACATATTACGCACCGATACATCGGAAGAGCCGCCGGTCCAGCAGTCGCCATCGCCGCCGGAGGAGTCGCCGGAGAAGAGATCGGAGCTGTTCGTCCGAGTCTCTTTGTTTGTTTTGAGTAGATCCGACCTTCGGGTCGAGAAACAATTTCATGTTTTTTATGTTTTTAAGTTTTAATTCCGTAGTTTGATTTCCTTCAAAAACGATTATCGATTTGAAGCTATGATTAATATAGTTTGCTTTTCTTTTATTATTTCGTCTTTAAATTTCTGTATGAGTAGCTAAGTTGTTTTGCATCTGGGCAGGGGCGGATCGAAGGTGAAATTAGGGTTTAGTTAGGCCGTGAGGCTGGAGGGGCTGAACTAACCGGTTGGGTGTTTGTTCCCGAGGCAAAGTTGGTTGAGGTTTATTTCTGGGGAGTTTGGGCAAACTAGGACGACCACTAGTGAACCTTTACAATCTGGGATAATGGTGATTGGCAAACCGCATAGATGTACCTTGTAGTATTGTTGCGGGCATAGCACTAGAACTTGCAGGAGATGCGGTCGTATGTTTCGAGCATGCTATTGGCCGAGCGGGTCTATCTAGAGGGTAATGCGGGTTTGGGCAAACTAGATCCATGTTTGGTCGCATAGGTTATCGAATTGTTCAGATCCAGGGAGTTTAGGCATAGTGATAACTAGCCTTCTCTTTACACAGTAAGGATAGATAAGGGGTGGGGCAATTGCTGGGCGTGACGCAATAGGACCACTTTTGTTTTTGCACCCCATAACTGCTGAAAAACCGCTGGTAAAAATCCTTAGTGCCAATGAACGGAAGTTTGCCCTAATAATCCTGAGTGAAGCTGTCTGGCCGGATGCTTTGTTTCCCATTTGATTTCAATTTTCCTTTTAGTATTCTGTTAGATCTGAGTGTTTGGTTTGTTTACTTTTAGTCTTATTTATTTGCATGTTAGTTTGGTTAGCCGTAGTAAGTCAAAGTGTAGAAACGATTGCAAAACCGCTGTGCCCACAGCAACCCAAAATCAAATCTTTTTGTGACAACCCCTTGGGCAAAGCCGAGATCACCTACTGTAATTGCCTCCTTGTGGGACCGACCCCACGTACTTTCCATTATCTACGTTTTGTAGTTAATAGGGTACTGGCTAAATATAAATATCATTTTTGACAGCTTGTTTGCCCCTAACGACAAGCATACGGGCTCGTCAAAATTGGCGCCGTTGCCGGGGAGGCAAATTTCCAACAGTAAGTCGTCTGTGCTAACAGTTTGACTTGTTTTGTTTATGCAGGATTCCACTTCGGGCAAAGAGATTATACCCTGGTACGACCCTGAGATCGAAAAGACTGCGAAACGAATCCGAAAAGAGACAAGACTAGCCAAAGCGTTAGCACGTGCCGCCCAAGAAGCTGCCCGAACACCAAGGGCAGAAAATCCGAGAAGGGCAAGGAGAGGTGAACCAATTACCCCACCAAGACCTTCACCGGAACCAGCCATAATGGCAACCCTCAGGGAAATGATGTTCCCTGCCAATCTGAACCTCCAACCATCAGCCATCACTTTGCCCACCATCAACGAGAACTGGGAGATGAAACACAATTTCATCCAAATACTACCTAAGTTCAGCGATATGCCCATGGAAGACCCACAGAGGCATCTTCAAGACTTCGAGTTAGCCTGCGGAACCATAAGGGGAGGGCCCCCTTTGAGTGAATACATCCGACTTCTAGATTTTCCCTTTTCACTTGGGGATGGAGCACGAGAGTGGCTCTACACTTTGCCCGAAGGACAAATCACTACTTGGGCACAGCTCCAACAGAAGTTCTTGAAAAAGTACTTCCCTGCCGCCCGGATCCAACACATGCGAAGGAACATCAGTAGCATTAAGATGGGGGCAGGCGAAGAGTTTCCTGCTTATTGGGCACGGTTTAAGCAGATGTTGGCAAAGTGTCCTCAGCACCAGATCCCTGATCACGATTTGATCCAATACTTTGTGTCTGGGCTAAGGATGCACGAAAGAACTCTATTACATGCTGCCAGTGGAGGGTCCATCCTGAATAAAACTCTTCAAGGAGATGGCAGAGGAGTTCAGAGATGATGGAAGTGAGTTGCCCATGACCAATTTGGGGACAACCACCGCTGCGGATTTAAAAATCGACAAACTGTGCAGCGCAATGGAGAAATTTATGAACACTATGGCCACCGGGCCAAAGAGAGGTGTGAAAGCTTGCCAGATCTGCCAGGGCATAGAGCATGCCACTGATGAATGCCCCTCACTGTATGACGAGGAGGTCAAAGCGATGGGGCAGAGTAACAGTAATGGGCAAGGTAGGGGGAAACCATACTATGATAATAGGTATGGGAATAGCAACAACTACAATGAGGGGTATAATGGTAACCAGAATTTCCAGCGCTACAATCAGCAGGGGCAATACCAACAGCAAGGCCCAGGGATGTACCACCAGCCCGCTTAGACCAAAGGGTCTACTTTGTCTGAAATGATGGAAACTTTGGTCAAAGAGAATATTAAGTTCCAGCAAGAGAATGCCAAAGCCCACCAAGAGAATGAGAAATTCAAGCAAGAGACTAGAGGGCAGTTCCAAAATCTAGGGGCCCAAGTCTCACACCTTACTCAAGTGGTGGCAAAGCTGGAACAGAAAGGAGGTACTTTGCCCCCAAAAGTCGAAGTGAACAATGCTCATGTTAATGCCGTCCAACTCAGGAGTGGCAAACCACTCACCATAGTGGAAAAGTCTGCAGTAAAGGGCAAAGAGCCCGTGTTAGATGGCCCCCCAGTCATTGAGGAAGACCCGGGGACAGATATTGAGCAAGAAGAGGTGATAGTCAGGGCAAAGAGGGACAAATCTGTTGGAGTTGTGTACTTAATGTCTAGATTTAAGTAACGGTAAACTCCCCGTCATAGCATTTAATCTATTAAATTAACGAACAATTGTTTTGCTTTTAATTACTTGATAATTAAATAAATGCAAACCATGGTTCTGGATTTTATACGTTGTAGTTAGTATGGTGTGCATGGGCACACAGAAGATCATACTATCGGTTACTCGTATTTAATCGAACAGTTGCTCACGACCTAGATGGACACGAACTAATCTATCGGTATAGTCGTTGTGTGAGAGAGAAAATAATTTATCTTAATTATTTTATCACACTTGTACACTTGGTGTATTGAGCGGATCGTTGAGATTCATCGATTAGGATTGCCGGCGATAATCGATTCGAGTCTCAGTGTATTTTATTCTTAATCCCCGATATTATTGCGGGTGTGTATATTTAATATAAGTGACTTTGATTTACCAAAGGAATTAACCGATTTAATTATTGGGTTAATTACCGGTTAAGTTGGGTCACTATATTTTATATATGGCATGCCGTGAATAATTGACCGGACAGTGTATCCCGTAAGGGTTGATAATATCCCCGAGATGAGTTCAAAAGGAATTATTGTGTAAACCTCATGAGTGGATTCGTTCCGCACAATAATTAAGGTTGAATGGTACTAGTCTCGGATTAAAGAGATGAATAAATTAATTAGCAATAAATTAATTTTATTCATGGATATTTTTATCTTAAATACACGGAATAAATAAATACTACCGGAGAAATATTATTTGATATAATATGGTTTAATATTGGGAGTGCAATTAATTTATATAGTGGAAAATAAATTAATTAATATTGATAAGGATTAATGGACTTGGGCAGTGGGCTCAATTTAATCATCAATATTGGAAGCCCAATATTCCACCTCCTTTAGATCCCCTACGTAGCCTATAAAAGCACTACATGGCCTTCATAAATCATAAGACAAGATTATCATACTTGATATTCTAGAGAGTTGAAGGAGATCCATAGGAGTTCGATAGATCGTCGCCCACCCGACGTTCGAACGGAGTGCAAGGAATACGTGGGAAGATTCAAAGGTCTTCAACTAGATTTCGTTTCTCCGCACAACGAATCAAAAGGTATGATCATCGAAACCCCCCTCTATGATTGTATGTGAATTATATTGTGATATGTACATGAACAAGACGGTCCGGGAAAACGTCGAGACCGGGATACGGGGATCCGGGATCCCCGTCGGGATCGAGAAGGGGCGGCCGAACCCTAGGGTTCGACCGCCGGTACCGCGCGACGAAGGGGGAGCCCCGGCTGGACGCCGGGGCACGCGGTCGACTTCGGTCGATCGCCGGGATGCCGCGGGCTGGTGCCGCGGCGGATCCCAGCCGCCCTTCGACGGCGGCGTGCGCACGGGGAGCCCCGGCTGAAGCCGGGGCGGGCGATCGAGCCTCGCTCGATCGCGAGGGCAGCCGCGGGCTGGAGCCGCGGCTGGACGCCCTCCTCCTCGTCTGGTGGTGGCGGTGAGTCGCCGGACTCACCGCCGGCGGGTGCTGGTCGGACAGCCCCGCGGGGATGCACCCCGCATCCCCGGCGATCGCCATGCACGGCGATCGCGAGCCCTAACGTAGTGGCGCGGCTAGGGTTTAGCCGCGGGCTTGCCCGCGGTGACACTTCGGTTGTGCTCCGGCTCGTTCGGTGTTCGTGATCGGTTTCCGGCGAAGGGTTTTCGGTCGGGGTTATCGGTTCCGCATTTTTTGATACCCCGGGATATCGAATTCCAAGAATTGGTATCAGAGCGTTTGGTTTCGTGTTCATGTATGTGTTCAATTGTGTTCTACCTTGCAGGGATTCCGACTATCATGGTTTAATTAATTGTTAATTATTCGTTTAATTAATTGCTATTTAATTTACCATGATTGTTCGTTTATTAAACTCTCGGACATGTCGAGATTCGTTTTGTGTGGATGAATGCTTGTAATAGTAAAAATTCGGGGGTTGACCGAATTTAGATTTATTATTATTGTTCTACGTTTTCCGGAAAGTGTATAGGGTCGATTTCATGTATAGAATCGATACCGGAATTGTAAATTTATTTCTTGTAATTTATTTACGTTGGATCGATGCCGAGACGACCGCCGGAGAACTCATGAGACGAAGAAGACGAAGAGGACGAAAAGAAAGGGGGTCGATCATCCCCATGATCGATCCCCATGAGGATCGATCGACCCCACGCCCGGGGCTTCCCGTTAGGGTTTCCGGCCACGCCGGCCACCGGTGGTGGTGGCGCGTGGCTAGGGGACGGCGGCGGTGGTGCCCGGCGGTGGTGGTGGTCGGCGGTAGGGGGTGGTGCGGGGATCCCCAACCCGTGCTACTCCTAATCCTACCAAGATTCTACTTACCTAATTGATTCAAGTTTTCCTATTTTGAGTATTCCTAACTTTGGGAACTCTCATGAAGATAGGAAAAGAATTAATTGGAATTATTTTTATTCCTTATTCTATTATGGAAATCTTCTAGAGTATTCCGAGTTCTACTTGGAATAGGATCCTAGAGATTTAATAGAATTGGAAAGGAATAAAAAGTTAATTTAGGATTGATTTATTTCCTAATTGATTATTCCTATTTTATGGGAATTTTCATAGTAATGGAAATTAATTAATCTTGGAAAGTAGAAGAGTCCTAATTTATTTTATTTCCTTATTCTATTATAGAAGTCTTCTAGAATATTCCAAGTTTGGCTTGGATAGATTATTCTAGAGATTTAATAGAATTAGATAGGAAAATAAATAAATAAAAATATTAATAATATTTAATTTTATCTTTGATTTATTCGATTGACTTAATTTTCGAATTGAGTATCTTTTGGATTTATTGAAAATAAACAGATTTAAATATTGGGATTAATATTCTCGTCACATGGAGCATTCAAGAACGAAGACTGAAGACTAGAAGAAGCATACGGAGATGGAATAAAGCCATGATAGTCGGAAAATAATTTTCTAGCTTATTTTGACTATGTGCTATGTGCTTTATTGCTTGTATGCATGCTATATGTGTTTACTTTATGCACTAGATAGCGTATCCCTTTGTTTATAAAAAGCTAAGTGGGAGAGGGGATGGAAACATTCCCATGGTCTCCATTACTGTTCTCTTGGTGACTCTTATGGATTTTTGAAGTTCATATAGATGTGTCATTGGAGGAGAATTCTTGTAATTCCTTTTACAAGAGACATTGATTAAGTTTATCAAACAATGCCTAATTTGTCTTTCTGAAACTGACTTCAAGTCGACTCATTCTCACCCCGGGGAGTGGAATGGAGCCAAAGCCACTTGGTCATGTCGAGGACACAAATTAGAGGCAGTCGTACCATTCTTTGATAGATGGATCGATTGTCTGCTCGGCTCCCTCATTTTATGAGAGATAGGGTTGTTCGCATGGTGAATCACTGGTTAGAAACTTCGAGTTTCACTTATGATTCTCCGCGTCTTGATTTACAAAATCGAATGCATCTTGTAATTGGGAGTCAATTATAAAAGTCTCTTAGTATAGTAAACGTCCACACAACGTGGCTTGCTATACTGACGGATTTTGGATTAATTGATGTAGACAGTTGTAAGGAATTGTGAAGATTTGTGAAGTTGTCGTAAACGTCCACACAACGTGGCTTGCGGTGATGTAGCAATTCCAAACGATTTCCTTTGGTGCTGAGTAATGGTTTACACTTAGATACGCTTTATAGTATTCCTCCCACCGAGGTTCCGCTATAAATGATGTATGACCAAAGCAAATCTAATTGCTAAATCGTTTGGGTGGGTAAACGTCCACACACCGTGGCTTGCCTTACCTGATGGGATTTTAGATGTGATTAGTAATTTAATGATATTATTTGAGGGAGATAATATCGGAAATTAAATTGATTGTTTGTTTAAATGTGCTTATAGGTTTAGAGAATAGCTATGAACCCACTTTCTGTGATACTCAAGGAATTCAACTCACTGGTTCCACACTGCGTTGAGTGGAATAAAAAGTTAGACATTGCTCAGACTGTAAAAGAGTACAAAGATGTACTCAGTGAAACTTGTCCTCCTAGACCTACTATTGTCTCAACTGATGAGGAAATAGCTGACTTTGAGAAATGGGATAGTGCTCTTGCACTAGCCGCCAATCATGATGTCATGCTTAAACTCAAGTTGTTTTTTAGACAAAATGTAAAGGCTAGAAAAGAGGCGATGAGAACACTCATAAAGATCAGTTGCTTCGAGGAAACGCTTGATCACGTTTTCGAGATGCTAGATCTTTTGGATGAGTTGAAACAATCGCAAGCTCTTACAGCCAAGGCCAAAGGTTTCGGACCTAAGGGTTTACATAAGGAAAAGGAGAAGATGACAAGAGAGTCCAATGGTCCTAAAAGACTTGGACCACGGAATAAAGTGAGAAAGCCTTCGGGCAGTCATTCTCATGGAACACATTCTGAGGACTGGAAGTCTATGTTTTCTCCTCGAGAAGGTACGAGATTTCCTCCTTAGTCTTTGAAACATAGTCAGTAGCGTTATCTACCAGAAACCTGGTTGGTAGATATGGAACCTCTGACGGTATGTATGCATTTAAAATGCAGGGACACCAGGAAACCCAAAGACTTGGAAATGGAGGAATGATCTACACGGGCAAAAGCTGTAGAGGAGGCAGCTGTTGCGGTGGAAGACATTTATCTGCTTTAGTAGTTAAATAGGATTTCATTTCAAGATTATTGCATTATGTACCCTTTATTTTTAGAAAGAACGTTTTGTTCTGGATTTCTATTATTAATGAATGGATAGTTTTATTTCTTTAATCATTTGATGATTTTTGAGATAATGGGTATTATCTATTCTGGTACATTAGAAAGCAATATATGAATGATAGATCCTAAGTCTACCACGATGCAACGAACCGTTCTATAACTTGTTTTTACTTGTTAGATATTTCTTTATTAAATCATTATACTTGTGAATTCTTGTACTTAGTAGTATTTTCAAATAAGATTCAAGAAGGTCGAAATTGATTTGATCAATTATAATTGAAGGAATGGACCTTCCGACCTGAGAATTGAATTTGGAGGATAATACATCTAAACAAACCTTTCTGGTAAAAGGTAGAATTCAGACAAGTATTGGAAATGATTAGATATGCAGTCGTATGTGTAAATTAGAAAGGTGCGAGTAATTCTTTCAAAGAATACTCGGTGATGGATTAGAATACTTGATGTGCCATAAAAGCTAAGTGTTTTGACTAGTCAATGGACACAAAGCTATTATGGGGAACCATTAAAGTATATCCATTAGGAGGCTGCGACTTAGTCGCGGAAGCCATCACCTACCTAAAAAAAAAAAAAAACGCATAAGCATAATCGATGTTTGGGATTCAAACCCAAAGGGACACGCCATGCACTTACGTGTAGAGATGGTGCGTTAGAAATAAGAAATAGAAATCTAACAGTAAAAGAACAAGTTGTTCGGAACTACCTATGTTCTATGGATACAACAAGAATGGTTGTAGGATATCCTAGATGAACGAAGTATTGTGTGTTCTATAGTACGATGAACCAGAGGGACGTCTATCGTTCGGTTCATAGTGGAATACTATTAGATGAACCACAAAGCCTGAATTGATACCTTGGAATGAGAAGTAAAGACAAAAGACTGGGAACCAGCCAAACCGAGTAGAAGTACACCACACACTGCACCTATTGTTATTACTGTTATACACCGGGACGCCATTGCAGTGGGAGGTTGTTGGGCAACCAAAGATGTTCATAAGACTAGAGGAGTTCGGACTCTGGATCTAGTAGAGATGAAATCGATCCCTAGCTCTGCATAAGGGCGGTACTAGATCTAAATGAGCCTGCTTGGAGAACAATAAGGTTTATTGTTAAGAGGCTAGATCATTTAGAGTACAAGCTTAGTAAATCCATTTATGGATTGGAACAAAGCTGTAAATCGTGGAACTTGCGAATTGATGAGATAGTCCATTTAATGGATTCATCAAAAGGCAAAGACGATGGGTGTACTGGAAAGGTAATGGAAACAAGGTGGTGTTTCTCGGAGATTTTATGTAGATAACGTTTTATCATTGGCAACAATGTAAAGATATTATCAGACATAAAATAATGGTTGTCTAAATAAATCGAGATATAAGATTGAGAAGAAGTTGGAACATGTTTTAAGATCTTATGATCTAGGGATAAGAACATTGTACTTCTCCTAGATATCTTATATGATTATGGTTTGTTTTAACATGCAATGTTGAAAAGTAAGAACCTAATATCAACTATGCCGTTTGCGTAGTGGGAGGATATCAAAGTAATCTGGACAAGAAATTCTCGGATGCTATAATAGTACTTGCGAGAGTACTGGATATTAAGCAAGACGAAATCTTCTTGGATTACACATTCTCAGATCTAAATCAGAGAAGGGCCAGTGTAAGTCGATATCAGGCTATGTGTTCACTTTTGGAAAAGGTGGAACCTTTAATATGAAAAGAGTGATAAGCGGGATGCTTCTCAGACTCTCTCATAACCGAATAGCAGCCTCAGAGGCAGCGGAAGTTTTGGTTAGGTTCCGGGATAACCTCTAAGACTTGGATATGACTCTTGGTTTGCCAAAGGCTATTTCATAGCGGTGCATGATAAACCGGAAGAAGTCATAAGTCGAAAAGTGATGTTTAACACATAGTGCAAGTACCACCTGATACGAGTCGTCGTCAAGGGAGACGACGTGGTAGTCACCAAGATAACTTCAGAGCGACAACCTAGAGTGCTCATTCACATAGTACTTCTCGAAAGTACTACTTAAGCACGTGATGAGTATGGGAGTGGGGAGTTTGGAAGAAATGACTAGACCTTAGTACAAGTGGGAGATTGTTGGAGTTGTGTACTTAATGTCTAGATTTAAGTAACGGTAAACTCCCCGTCATAGCATTTAATCTATTAAATTAACGAACAATTGTTTTGCTTTTAATTACTTGATAATTAAATAAATGCAAACCATGGTTCTGGATTTTATACGTTGTAGTTAGTATGGTGTGCATGGGCACACAGAAGATCATACTATCGGTTACTCGTATTTAATCGAACAGTTGCTCACGACCTAGATGGACACGAACTAATCTATCGGTATAGTCGTTGTGTGAGAGAGAAAATAATTTATCTTAATTATTTTATCACACTTGTACACTTGGTGTATTGAGCGGATCGTTGAGATTCATCGATTAGGATTGCCGGCGATAATCGATTCGAGTCTCAGTGTATTTTATTCTTAATCCCCGATATTATTGCGGGTGTGTATATTTAATATAAGTGACTTTGATTTACCAAAGGAATTAACCGATTTAATTATTGGGTTAATTACCGGTTAAGTTGGGTCACTATATTTTATATATGGCATGCCGTGAATAATTGACCGGACAGTGTATCCCGTAAGGGTTGATAATATCCCCGAGATGAGTTCAAAAGGAATTATTGTGTAAACCTCATGAGTGGATTCGTTCCGCACAATAATTAAGGTTGAATGGTACTAGTCTCGGATTAAAGAGATGAATAAATTAATTAGCAATAAATTAATTTTATTCATGGATATTTTTATCTTAAATACACGGAATAAATAAATACTACCGGAGAAATATTATTTGATATAATATGGTTTAATATTGGGAGTGCAATTAATTTATATAGTGGAAAATAAATTAATTAATATTGATAAGGATTAATGGACTTGGGCAGTGGGCTCAATTTAATCATCAATATTGGAAGCCCAATATTCCACCTCCTTTAGATCCCCTACGTAGCCTATAAAAGCACTACATGGCCTTCATAAATCATAAGACAAGATTATCATACTTGATATTCTAGAGAGTTGAAGGAGATCCATAGGAGTTCGATAGATCGTCGCCCACCCGACGTTCGAACGGAGTGCAAGGAATACGTGGGAAGATTCAAAGGTCTTCAACTAGATTTCGTTTCTCCGCACAACGAATCAAAAGGTATGATCATCGAAACCCCCCTCTATGATTGTATGTGAATTATATTGTGATATGTACATGAACAAGACGGTCCGGGAAAACGTCGAGACCGGGATACGGGGATCCGGGATCCCCGTCGGGATCGAGAAGGGGCGGCCGAACCCTAGGGTTCGACCGCCGGTACCGCGCGACGAAGGGGGAGCCCCGGCTGGACGCCGGGGCACGCGGTCGACTTCGGTCGATCGCCGGGATGCCGCGGGCTGGTGCCGCGGCGGATCCCAGCCGCCCTTCGACGGCGGCGTGAGCACGGGGAGCCCCGGCTGAAGCCGGGGCAGGCGATCGAGCCTCGCTCGATCGCGAGGGCAGCCGCGGGCTGGAGCCGCGGCTGGACACCCTCCTCCTCGTCTGGTGGTGGCGGTGAGTCGCCGGACTCACCGCCGGCGGGTGCTGGTCGGACAGCCCCGCGGGGATGCACCCCGCATCCCCGGCGATCGCCATGCACGGCGATCGCGAGCCCTAACGTAGGGGCGCGGCTAGGGTTTAGCCGCGGGCTTGCCCGCGGTGACACTTCGGTTGTGCTCCGGCTCGTTCGGTGTTCGTGATCGGTTTCCGGCGAAGGGTTTTCGGTCGGGGTTATCGGTTCCGCATTTTTTGATACCCCGGGATATCGAATTCCAAGAAAATCTCCACCACCAAAAATCAAGCCACCCTTCCCGGGCAGACTGAGTAAAAACCGTGAGAAGGAAGAAACTCAAGAGATGTTCAAAATGTTCAAGAAGGTGGAAATCAATATGCCCCTTCTGACCATACTGAACGCTATGCCCAGATGTGCTAAGTTCTTGAAGGAGCTTTGCACAAAGAAGGTCAAATATCAGGATGATGCGAAGTTTGAGGTGGGGGAGAATGTCTCTGCCGTTATTAAAAAGACTGGACCTACAAAGTGTGGAGACCCAGGCATGTTCTACATTCCGTGCATCATAGGGCATATGAAGATAGAGAAGGCAATGCTCGATCTGGGAGCATCAATTAACGTTATGCCCAAAACGATGTACGAAGACCTGGAAATCGGGCAACTGAAGCCCACTCGAGTTGTGATCCAACTGGCTGATAGATCTAATGTTTATCCTGAGGGCATACTGGAAGATGTCCTGGTCAAAGTGGAAGAGTTGATATTTCCTGCTGATTTCTATGTGCTCGATATGGGCAGATCAAGTAAAGCCCCTGTGATGATATTGGGCAGACCGTTCCTCAAAACAGCAAGGACCCACATCGACTGTGAAACCGGAAGGCTAACGTGCAAATTCGAAGGAGAGACGGTCACCTTTGACCTCTACAAATCCATGAAGCACCCAGCCGACACCGAAGAAATCCACTACATTGACCAAATTGAGAAAGCAGTGGAGGCAAAGGCACTCCAATGTGGCAAGTATGACCATACTGAGATAGCCATTCAGCAAGGGCTTACTGGGTTTGATATGGAGGGCGAACCAGAAGAATTACAAGAGGCAATTGAGCAGTTAGACTCTCTGGAGGATTTCAAAGGCAACCCGGGCAAACCGATAGAGATTGAAGAAATGATCATGGTGCCTTCCCTTGAAAAGCCACCAATGCTGGAATTGAAAAAACTGCCCAAGCATCTCAAGTATCTATATTTGGGAGATAATGACACTTTGCCCGTCATCATAAGTGCCTATTTGCAAGAGGCAGAGGAGGCAAAGTTGAGATATGTGCTGGGGCAGTACAAACAGGCCATAGGGTGGACTTTGGCTGACATCAGAGGGATAAGTCCAAGCATCTGCCAACACCACATTCTTCTGGAAGATGACTCTATGCCCGTACGTGATCCTCAAAGGAAGCTCAATCCAACAATGAAGGAAGTTGTGCTCAAAGAGATCAAAAAGCTTCTCAGTGTGGGCATAATCTACCCAGTGTCAGACAGCAAGTGGGTTAGCCCAGTGCATGTGGTGCCAAAGAAGTCTGGAGTTCAAGTCATAGAGAACGAAAGAAATGAGCAGATTGCCACACGACTACAAACTGGGTGGAGAGTTTGCATTGACTACCGCAAACTGAACAAGGTAACCCGCAAGGATCACTTCCCTTTGCCCTTCATTGATGAAATGTTAGAGAGATTGGCTGGGAAGAAGCACTTCTGTTTTCTAGATGGCTACTCAGGGTATATGCAGATATGGGTTTCTCAAGAGGATCGGGACAAAACCACCTTCACCTGTCCCTTTGGCACCTTTGCCTACAGAAGGATGCCCTTTGGCCTCTGCAATGCACCAGGAACTTTTCAAAGATGCATGATGAGTATCTTCGATGACCTGCTCGAGAATGGAATTGAAGTGTTCATGGACGATTTCACCGTGTATGGCAACTCCTTTGACTCCTGCCTGGAACACTTAGAGATGGTGCTCGAAAGGTGTGTAGAGAAGAGCCTCGTACTGAATTACGAAAAATGCCATTTCATGGTCGAAGAGGGAATTGTCCTTGGACATGTTATTTCTGCTAAGGTCATAGAGGTGGATAAAGCAAAAATTGAAGTCATCTCGAAGCTACCATATCCAAGGAATGTGAAGCAAGTCAGAGGGTTCTTAGGGCATGTTGGTTTCTACAGACGCTTTGTGAAGGACTTTGCCCAAATTGCTCGCTCTTTGACCAGACTGCTGCAGAATGATGTAGAATGGTACTTTGATGAGGACTGTAAGGCTGCTTTTAACCACTTGAAGGAGAGATTGGTCACAGCGCCTATTATTCAACCACCAGAGTGGGGCATGCCATTCGAGCTGATGTGTGATGCAAGTGGATATGCAGTAGGAGCTGTGCTAGGGCAAATTAAAGGGAAAGAAATGCATGTGATCTACTATGCCTCGAAGACCCTTAATGCTGCCCAAAGCAACTATGCCACGACCGAGAAGGAGCTTTTGGCCATAGTCTTTGCTTTCGAGAAGTTTAGGTCATATCTGCTGGGCAGTAAGACCATAGTGTACACAGACCACGCTGCATTGAAGTACCTCATGGCAAAGAAGGAGACTAAACCAAGGCTTATTCGATGGATCCTGCTACTCCAGGAGTTTGACATTGAAATTCGAGACAAGTCTGGGAATCAAAATCTGGTGGCGGATCACCTCAGTAGGATTCTCCAGAAAGAAGAGGATATGCCTATCACCGAAACATTCCCCGATGAACATTTATATTCTATTGCCACTTTGGGCGAAGAGCCATGGTTTGCTGACCTTGTGAACTTTATGGTTACAGGGATTTTCAGGGAAGGCATGACGTATTATGAGAAAAACAAGATGAAACGCGAGGCAAGGAGCTACGTTTGGGATGAACCCTATTTGTGGAAAAGATGTGAAGACCAAGTCCTTAGAAGATGCATTCCTGAGTCTGAGCAGCAAGGCATAGTGGATCACTGCCACAAGCAACCCTGTGGAGGCCACTTTGGGCCTAGGAGAACGGCAAGAAAGGTTCTAGATTGCGGATTCTACTGGAACACTTTGCTCAAAGACTGCTATGACCTATGTAAGAGGTGTGACGAGTGTCAGAAGGAAGGCAACTTGACCAAGCGCAATGAAATGCCCTCTGTGCCCATACTGCCAGTAGAGATCTTTGATGTCTGGGGCATAGACTTCATGGGGCCATTTCTGAATTCACAAGGTAAGGAATACATACTCCTAGCAGTTGATTATGTCTCCAAGTGGGTCGAGGCAAAGGCCACCACCACCAATGATTCGCGCATTGTGGCTGAATTCCTCAAAGGGAATATCTTCACTCGATTCGGTGTGCCCAGAGCGCTTATCAGTGATCAGAGGACCCATTTCTGCAATTATATCATTGAGAGGCTACTGAGAAAATATGGAGTCACTCATCGAATCACCTGTGCCTATCACCCCCAAGCAAACGGCCAAGCAGAACTCTCTAACAGGATTATCAAGGTTATTCTGAGGAAGACAGTTAGGCCAGAGGGGAAGGATTGGGCAGGCAAACTGGATGATGCACTGTGGGCATACCGCACTGCGTTCAAGACTCCATTTGGCATATCTCCCTACCGAATGATATTTGGGAAAGCTTGTCATTTGCCCGTAGAGATAGAGCACAAGGCACACTGGGCTGTGAACAAGGTCAACTTTGACTGGGATCAGGCCGGGAACGAGCGCAAACTTGACTTGGTCGAATTGGAGCAACTTCGCATTGAGGCCTATGACCATGCTGCCCACTACAAAGAACGGACCAAAAGAGCCCATGACAAACTGATTAAGAAGAAAAAGATTGAGGCTGGACATTTAGTCTTACTGTACCAAACCAGGAATCAATTCCGTTCGGGCAAACTGTCCTCTAAGTGGGAAGGGCCTTATTTTGTTCACCATGTCAGCCCAAATGGATCTGTGGAATTGAAAAGCAAAAAGAATGATGACTATATATTCAAAGTGAATGGTCATAGAGTTAAGCCCTACTTTGGGCAAGAGAATCTGGAAGGGCAGCTTGCCCTGATTGAGTGATCGAATTAAGCAATTGGGTCCTGCCCGGGACTATAAATGGGGCGCTGGCCAGGAGGCAACCTGGTATGTTTGTTTATTTTTGTTATTTTCCCTTTTATTTAGATTAGGAATAAAACTACTTGCAACAAGAGACTTTGACTATGCCGTGAGGAAGGGTATGTGTGTTTTTGATTTTGTAGGAGTTTACTTTGGGCAGACTGAGACTTTGGGCAAACAGGAGCGCAAGTGGGCAGTTGCGATTTTCAAGGGCTGAAAACCGTCCCATCTAAGGACTCTGCAACTCCACCATCATCACGCCCCTATTCATCCGCGATTCCCGATAACTGCCATTAACTCCCTTATTTTCAAAATTCAAAAACAATTATATATCTCTTCTCTCTCTCCATATGGTTTCTACAAGAGCAAAAAACAAGTTAAGAAAAATCCCTCACGGAACCCTAATTGATCTTACTATAGGTACCGCCGCAACCAAGTTAAAGAAGATGGTGTCGCCGAAGCAGTCAAGCCCAGCGAAACCCAAGTCCCCCACCGCCGAGGAAGCCATCCATGCCGTGCCCCTGGCCACCATACCGCCAAGCCCTGCCACGACGGAGACGGACAACACCCCAATCGACGATTTGGCCAAAGAAATCGACGAGTCTAAGACCACCAGCGAGAAGGATCTGGAAACCCTAGCCACCGCCGCTCAGGAGGAGGAGGGCAAAGCCGCCGCTGATAGCCCCCCGAAAAAGAAGCAGAAAAAGGCGGCGGGCAAAGGCAAGAAGAAGGTCACTCCCACCCCCACTGCCGGATCCACCTCCGACGACAAGGAGAAAGAGGAATCGACGGCCGCCGGTAAGACGCCGATGGAGGAAGACGACGTGGAGGAGGTGACCTACAAAACCCCCAAAAGCCAGACCCGCGCATCCACGAAGAAGAGAAAGGCGGTTGACACGTCGGCGCGCGAAATCGCGGCCCCCAAGACGGTGTGTTTTGAATCGCTCAAACTGATGGGTGTGGAGAAGGAGGTTCGAGGGTATTTCAAGGCCATAGGGTGGGAGCCGTTTCTTGAGTGGTCTGGGCAAATCAGTGAGGAGGTGGTGCGAGAATTCTTTGGTTCACTGGGAATCAAGGAAACCAGAGATGAGGGAGTTATAGGGATTCAGTTTGAGTTGTTTGATCAAGCTGTTTCTACTGGTGGTAATGAACTTGATTTGTGTTTGGATATGGCAGGTATTGCGGATTTGAAGTCAAAGGCGTACCAGGTAGGGGTGAGCAGAGTTCGGTTATAACCAAATAACCGACCGAACCAAACCAAAATATGCATTTTGGTTCGGTTATTTGATTATCGGTTTGGATATGGTTTTGAAATTTAGAAATATTGGTTTTCGGTTTGGTTCGGTTATTTTGCGGATATAACCGATTAAATAACCAAAAACCGATATATATATATATATATATATATATATATATATATATATATATATATATATATATATATATATATATATATATATATATATATATATAAATCCAATTATATAAATATAAATGTTTGTGTGTACAGTACATTACTTGAACCTTCATTCAATTTTCCATTACTTTTTATTATTATTATTAATATTATAATAAAAAAGTATTATTATTAATCTAATCTAAAAAGAAGAATTTATTTTTTCATCTCCATTGTTTTGCTTGTAAGTTGTGTAATTAGCATTACAAAATTATTAAGTTACCATTACAGATTTAATTTATATCGATCTGAGACTTGCTCTTCTTCTATCAGATTGTGAAACTTTGAACATTGGCACTGTGAATTCATGACATGTTTTTGCTTTCTTACTTTTATTTTATTTAGTTTTGGTTATTGGTTAATAACCGAAACCGAACCGAAATTTTTGGTTTGGTTTTCTATTGGTTTTAATATAATTTAATTGGTTCGGTGACCGACCGAATTAGTTTGGTTTTTAAATTGGTTAAGGTAATTTGATTCGGTCGGTGACCAAACCGACCAATGCTCACCCCTAGTACCAGGAGTCACTGAGGGCTTTGCCAGAGTACACAAAGAAGGAGCTGCAGAAGATCTGGAAGCAGCTGGGCAAAGGAGGCGAGTTCGTGGGGCAAAGCACCAAATCAATCCAGTTGAAGAGCCATGCACTCAGGGTTTGCCACAGGATCCTGGCCATCAATTTTTTCGGCAAGATCGACACCAGCAGTGCCATTTCCCATCTCGAGCTGGGCATACTATGGTGCATGACTCAGAAGATCAGACTACACTTCAGTTCTTGCCTCTCTGTCCAAATGAAGTGGTTGCATACTCATCCTCTCCAGCGCCTTTCCCTGGCTCACTTCCCGATGGTGTACGCAGCCAAGATGAACTTGAAGAGGAAGGGCAAAGAGCCAGAGATGATGGTGGAGGGCAAGTTTGACATCCAGTGCTTCAAGCGCATGCAGGACATAGTCCCTTTGAGTGATGGCAGTGTGAAGTTCCTGGAGGAGAAACCAGTTGCGGTGAAGGCAGAGGTGAGAGATTCGGTTGCTGAGGCTAAGGCCAAAGAGGAGATTGCAGAAAGGCAAGGAGCCATCGAGGCTCGGTTGGACAGGATTGAGAAGGCGTTCGAGGATGTGAAGGCGATGATGATCGCATACTTTGACTACTGTGGATTCAGGTACGCACCTGCTTCCACCTCCTAATTTGTACCCTCCCTTGTTTTTAGTAGTTGTTAGTTTTTTGTTTTTTTTTTTGTTTCTGTTAAAGTCACCCCCGAGTCACTTTGGTTCGGGGGGAGACTAGGTTGATCTCCCTGCTGACACACTTTGCCCAGGCAAAGTGTGTGAGGGGGCAGGTGTTGGAAATCGACTACCCGGGATGCGTTCGTTCGATCGCTCGAACATCCGAACCATCCCAGTCGACATCCGAAGTCGCTACTTCGTTCACGTAACAGTTTATATCCCGAATCACGCCCAGCCGTAGCCCCGGAGGACCACCGCGCTAAACGAGACTGGACTGTACCATTTCGGCGACCGCCGAATTCAGTCCAGCGGTCGCTGGAGGAACTGCAAACGGCGACCGCCGTTTGCCCTCTGGCGACCGCCGTTTTTACGCGAACAGCAACTCGACGTTGCTGTTCCGGGCTCGTTTCCGGGTCGTTTTTCCTCATCCGACTACCATTCCGGAGGTCCTAGAACCCCCAGTAGTCGAGGAACACGATCCACGACCCCGGAATCCGATCTACGTTCATGTATGATCAACGAGAATTAGATCGAATAAATAGCGGAATAGAGAATTCGATCTCATACCTCTCGGTCGATTGTTGAGACCTTAGATGCTTCTAACGTATGCCTCAGATCCCTTCTCCAGCCGTTGTGTGGGCAACGATCCGCTGGAGTTCTCACTTCTGTACTCTCCTTTCCAAGACCAGCGTATAAACTATTCTGTGAGAATAATTTTTAATTGCGTTAACTAATTAATTTAAACAGAGAAAAAATCTTAATTGCGCTAACAATTATTTTTCTCTGCTGAAATGAATTATTGCGGCGAATGTTAGGTCTTAGGAGAGTACGGGAGGGGGTTTTTTATAGAGTTACGTTAGGGACCTTAGGATAAATTAATTAAGGGCTAAATTGAAATATTAATTAACTTGGAATACGTAAACGCAATTCCTTAATTAATCGATTTCAATTTTAATTATTATTAACTCCACTATAAAATAATAATTGAATTCCCGAAATTAATTTTAATATTATTTCAACAATAATAAATCCGCCGAAATTACATATACGACTTTCCCCGTGTTTAAGATATCGAACGTCCACGAATTTATTTAATTACTAATAATTAAATTAATTCGTTTCTTATTATCCGAGACTAGTACCACTCATCCTTTTTATCATGTGGAACAAATCCACCTGCAGGGTTTACATGATAAACTTTATGAGCTCATCTCGGGGATGTTGTCAACCCGATAAACGGGACACGGTTTCCTGTCTATAATCTATAGCATGCCGTGTGTACAATTCCGATTCCCAATTTACCGAGTATCTCGACTAATCAAATAGTCTCACTCATTGGCAAGTTAAAGAACCGAGAATTGGACATACGCACCTATAATTATATAGGGATTAAGAATTCGTATATCCGTAATTCTGAGGTCTGGTTCGATTACGTCGATTAGTATAAATCGAACGCCCTCCCGTGGTCCTGCTCAATACACCAAGTGTACAAGTGTAACATAATAGTCAAGACCAACTATTACCCAGTCACACTACGACGTACCGATGGATTGTCCCTGTCCATCTAAGTTGTGAGCTTCTGTTCGATATATACGAGTAACCGACAGTATGATCTTCCGCGTGTCTCCTCACGCCATACTGTCTACAACGTATATATCTAGGACTATTGCATTCAAGTACAAGATAGATTAAATGCCGACAGTTTGATTAATAGATAATGTAAAACACAGATAAGGAGTTCCATATTGTCACTAAACTAGACATTTAGAATATAACTCCATCAGCAGGTGCGCCAAACTTTTAGAGTCACAGTCTGGTCATGGGTAGCCCCTACCAATCTTATTACTTTTGCACACTTTGCCCAGGCAAAGTGTGTGAGGGGGGAAAGGGAAAGGGCAAACCCCTGTTTCTAATCGAGTCAGCATGATTATGTGATCACTTTAGGCAAACGTACATACATTAACTCAAACTTCATAGTTAAGATGCATGAAATAGGGATGATGGAACTGTTCTAGGCAAACTGTGAGAATTGAGCCAACATTGATATATGATTTCTTTCTTTGAGAGTATGCTTTGGTATTCACAATGCTTGTCTTTGCCTGATTGCTGAAATGAGTAGTTTGACTGAGTAGGGTTGTTAGATGATTAGGGCATTTTTCTTGTTTCCTTTTTGTTTAAATAAATAACACTGTCCCTTGCTAGCCCCTTTGAGCCTGATTGAATATTCTTTGTGAACCCATCTGGTATTATGCCCACATTACATAGGCAGCCAGAGAGATAAGAGGGATTTAGGGCATAGTGTTGAAAAAAAAAAGAAAAAAAAATAGAATAAATAGTTGTTGTGCTAAGGCCCGTAAGAAAAGGGGCAAAGTGGCAGAGAAAAGGCTAACATCAAAAAGCCCTCTGCCCAAATAGAGCCTACTCCTCGAAATCTACCCATATGAGCCCAACACTACAACCCAATAAAAGCCCCTTTGATAACCCCCCTGCTTAGTTAAAACAAACTCAGATTAGCAATAAGGCAAATTTAGGCAAAGTGGAATCACAGCAGAAAATGAGTGTCATTGAACCTATACACTGAAAAGAGAGAAACACTGTGAGGGAGTGAACCCAAAGACCTAGAACAGACTCTTGACTTATTTTTGTCTTTACTTGAATTTTGTGTTATCTGTATATACTATGCCCTGTACTGATCATGCTAAAGTCCTTTGCTTTATTTCTTCCTACTTCTTTCATTTCTGTTTTCACTTTGGTCTTGAGTCAGGCAAATCAGAGCCCACGCTTGGGGACAAGCGTATCCAAGTGTGTGCGGTTCTGATGAGCCATTTTATTTGCTCATCTTAGAGCACTTTTACACCCTTTATTGAGTCAGTTTGAGTCGTTAACGTGTCTGGGAGGGCACAATTAGGTGTTTGGGCAGAGTGTATGGTGATGCAGGTAACAGGTGGCGCACTGGGCAAAAGAGGCAAGGAAATCCCCTTCTTTGGGAAAAGTTCTGGAGCAGTAGTGACAAGCAACAGTTTGACCACATCGGGCAAATGGGTAAGGGTCACGAAGCAGAAGAACCAGAATTACCAAGTACCGTGCCTGGTCCGACCATCTGTGAAGGAGAAGAAATACCTGCAGACTTTCAGTTTGGGCAAAAGACGCGGCAGACAGGAGATTCGCTGCGGGCAAGCTGGCAGCACACCAGAATCCCTGGATTCGGGGGATCTGACTTATCCCCAACTCCTTTGACCGCTGACGCCTATTCTTTAGGGAAGGAGAAACAGCCGCGGATTCAAATTCAAATTGAAGTCTTTAAAAGGCGGGGCGCGACGGGCAGCAAAGGACACACAACATATTATGCACCGATACATCGGAAGAGCCGCCGGTCCAGCAGTCGTCATCGCCGCCGGAGGAGTCGCCGGAGAAGAGATCGGAGCTGTTCGTCCGAGTCTCTTTGTTTGTTTTGAGTAGATCCGACCTTCGGGTCGAGAAACAATTTCATGTTTTTTATGTTTTTAAGTTTTAATTCCGTAGTTTGATTTCCTTCAAAAACGATTATCGATTTGAAGCTATGATTAATATAGTTTGCTTTTCCTTAATTATTTCGTCTTTAAATTTCTGTATGAGTAGCTAAGTTGTTTTACATCTGGGCAGGGGCAGATCGAAGGTGAAATTAGGGTTTAGTTAGTCCGTGAGGCTGGAGGGGCTGAACTAACCGGTTGGGTGTTTGTTCCCGAGGCAAAGTTGGTTGAGGTTTATTTCTGGGGAGTTTGGGCAAACTAGGACGACCACTAGTGAACCTTTACAATCTGGGATAATGGTGATTGGCAAACCGCATAGATGTACCTTGTAGTATTGTTGCGGGCATAGCACTAGAACTTGCAGGAGATGCGGTCGTATGTTTCGAGCATGCTATTGGCCTAGAGGGTCTATCTAGAGGGTAATGCGGGTTTGGGCAAACTAGATCCATGTTTGGTCGCATAGGTTATCGAATTGTTCAGATCTAGGGAGTTTAGGCATAGTGATAACTAGCCTTCTCTTTACACAGTAAGGATAGATAAGGGGTGGGGCAATTGCTGGGCGTGACGCAATAGGACCACTTTTGTTTTTGCACCCCATAACTGCTGACAAACCGCTGGTAAAAATCCTTAGTGCCAATGAACGGAAGTTTGCCCTAATAATCCTGAGTGAAGCTGTCTGCCCGGATGCTTTGTTTCCCATTTGATTTCAATTTTCCTTTTAGTATTCTGTTAGATCTGAGTGTTTGGTTTGTTTACTTTTAGTCTTATTTATTTGCATGTTAGTTTGGTTAGCCGTAGTAAGTCAAAGTGTAGAAACGATTGCAAAACCGCTGTGCCCACAGCAACCCAAAATCAAATCTTTTTGTGACAACCCCTTGGGCAAAGCCGAGATCACCTACTGTAATTGCCTCCTTGTGGGACCGACCCCACGTACTTGCCATTATCTACGTTTTGTAGTTAATAGGGTACTGGCTAAATATAAATATCATTTTGACAGCTTGTTTGCCCCTAACGACAAGCATACGGGCTCGTCACACGTATTCCTTGCACTCCGTTCGAACGTCGGGTGGGCGACGATCTATCGAACTCCTATGGATCTCCTTCAACTCTCTAGAACTATCAAGTATTGATATTCTTGTCTTATTGTTTATGAAGGCCATGTAGTGCTTTTATAGGCTACGTAGAGGATCTAAAGGAGGTGGAATATTGGGCTTCCAATATTAATGATTAAATTGAGCTCGAGCCCAAATCTATTAATCTCCCATTAATATTAATTAATTTATTTTCCACTATATAAATTAATTGCACTCCCAATATTAAACCATATTATATCAAATAATATTTCTCCGGTAGTATTATTTATTCCGTGTATTTAAGATTTAAATATCCATGAATAAAATTAATTTATTGCTAATTAATTTATTCATCTCTTGTATCCGAGACTAGTACCATTCAACCTTAATTATTGTGCGGAATGAATCCACTCATGAGGTTTACACAATAATTCCTTATGAACTCATCTCGGGGATATTATCAACCCTTACGGGATACACTTTCCCATCAAGTATTCACGGCATGTCATATATAAAATATAGTGACCCAACTTAACCGATAATTAACCCAATAATTAAATCGGTTAATTCCTTTGGTAAATCAAAGTCACTTATATTAAATATACACACCCGCAATAGTATCGGGGATTAAGAATAAAATACTCTGAGACTTAAATCGATTATCGCCGACAATCCTAATCGATAAATCTCAAATGATTCGCTCAATACACCGAGTGTACAAGTGTGATAAAATAATTAAGACAAATTATTTTCTCTCTCACACAACGACTATACCGATGGATTGGTCCGTGTCCATCTAGGTCGTGAGCAACTGTTTGATTAAATACGAGTAACCGATAGTATGATCTTCTGTGTGACGTCGCACACCATACTAACTACAACGTATAAAATCCAGAACTATGATTTGCATATATTTAATTATTAATAATTAAACGCAAACAATTGTTTATTAATTAATAGATTAAATGCTATGATCGGGAGTTTACCGTTACTTAAATCTAGACATTAAGTACACAACTCCAACAGTTTGGTTGTTAAAAGGGGGGATGGGATGACGATTTACATTTGGTGATGGAGGGAGTTATGTGAGTAAATTTGGGGTAGGAGGTTGGCGAGAGCGATTACTTGATTTATTATTATTTTATCGATTCCACAATATTACCCGTGCTTACCTTGTTTTCAATCTCGTTCCGATTCTTGTTCTCCTTGGTCAAAGTGTATAGATTATTCTTGTGATATTGGGTATATGCATGTATTGTTGTATATCGATGTTCATGTTGCATAGTTTTACCATTGCTTTTTCGAGAGATACACTTTGAGAGTTTGGCGAGCTTGAGTGACATGTTATCATTATTCTTATTTTTCTCGTTCTTGACAAGTGGTTGGTTTGTGGTTTGTTAGTGAGTTCAAAGTACGTGATTTGTGCAAACATGTTGTCGGATGAATTTACCTTGCTCGGGACTAGCAAAGACTTGAGCGTGGGGGGGTGATTTATGTCGTGTGTGTGTTCTTCGTTTATGGTTTAGTGTCGTATGTGAGTCGTGTTTTGCATGTTTGTGTCGTTTTAGTTATTTTTGATGCTTTTGTGTGTGTCGGATCTCATGAGGTGTGTTGGAGTGGTTCGAGTTCGTTTTGTAGGTCAAAAGTTGAAGAAAGTCGAAGAAACGAGAAGGAACCGAAGGAACCAGAATTGGCGAGCGTCAAATTGGAAATGGCGGTCGCAGGATACAAACGGCGGGCGCCGAAAACCGAATGGCGACCGCCGAAAAGGTCGAAAAGATGCAAATTATCCAGCTTGGATTTTTGGGAAAACGGTGGTCGCCGAAACATTTTGGCGGTCGCGGGAAGCAGATTGGCGGGCGCCGTTTTGAGGCAGTTCCAAGGCGGTTACTTGGGAGATGAATGATGCATTTAGGCGAGGAAAATCGGATTTGGAGACAACTTTTCGCCTGGGATTGAATCGGGAAGCACGGGGGAGACCATTTCGGAGCCGACAACTCCGAGAGAAGATCGATCAAGTCCAAGCCATTTCAATAATCGTAATCTTAGTTGTATTTTCATTTCGTATACTTAAGTTAATTTCCTTTTCATGTATTCTACTTCTTTTGCAAAACTTACGAATGCTTTTGGATCTAGAATGTTAGAATGCTTATTTAAATGAATTTCTTTTGGTTTATAAAAGATTGTTCTAAACTCGTTCTTTGTTTCATCATCTTGTTTAACTTCGTTTTTATTTTCAAGTGCATATTAAAATCAAGTTTAGCTTTCGTTATCATTATTGTTGCTCGTTCAATCATGAGAATGATGAACTAAACGTTTCACTCGGATAATTACATGAAAAACGAGGCGGATGATTATTGAATCCGGAAAATCTTATATAATGACTCAATCTTGAACTTGTAACCCGACCGGGAGCAAGTATTCACGTGGACTAAACGTTTGCAAAAACGAGTTAAGCTACCCGATCGGGAACTTGACTTTCACGAGTCGGAATTATAAGATCGATAAAGGAAGAAATAATTTGAAGGCGAGTTTGGATTATAATTATTCGAGTCTTTCTTAATTGATTTATTTACAACCTTTACTTTCTTGTCGAGAAGCAAAATGAATCTAGGAGTTAGTACAATGAACTACGTTTCTATCACTTTTCATACACTAGAACATATCTCTTTCGTTTCCTTGGATTGATACCGATTCAAGCTACAATTGACCTCGGATTTTGACGACAGACGCGCACGAAAAACGTCTAATCACATGCTGTTAGAATATCCCACATCGATTGGATAAACAACTTTGCGCTCACATATAAGTTGGACAACCTTAATACTTTAACAAGGCCTTTTAAGGTGTTATTGACCCAACTTTGACATGGTATCAGAGCAGACCCAACACGATGTAGGGCCCGGTCGATGAAATTACACGATTGTGGGCACCCTTGCCGGTGGAATTTCCGGTCACGAGTAATTCCGATGGAATTTCCGGCTTACTCGTGAGGGGAAGTGTTAGAATATCCCACAGCCCGGTCGATGAAATTACACGATTGTGGGCACCCTTGCCGATGGAATTTCCGGTCACGAGTAATTCCGATGGAATTTCCGGCTTACTCGTGAGGGGAAGATTTCCAGTCACGAGTAATTACGATGGAATTTCCGGCTTACTCGTGAGGGGAAGTGTTAGAATATCCCACAGCCCCGGTCGATGAAATTAGACGATTGTGGGCACCCTTGCCGATGGAATTTCCGGTCACGAGTAATTCCGATGGAATTTCCGGCTTACTCGTGAGGGGAAGTGTTAGAATATCCCACATCGGTTGGATAAAGAACCTTGGGCTCACATATAAGATGGACAACCTTAATACCTTAACAAGGCCTTTTAAGGTGTTATTAGCCCAACTTTGACACATGCGTACAACAAATTGTCATCCCGCAAGATCGGTCCTAATTGATTTATATATTTTTGTGTTATTTTTCTTGGTTTGGTTGTGTGAATTATATTGTGTCGTTTTTAGTTGATTTTTTTGTGTCTTCCTCATGATTTGTAGTAGGTTTGATGTTTTGTGGAGTGTGCAAGTGTATGAGCATATTCGATGCGAAAACGAGCAAAAACGAGTTGAATAACTATCGACAATGCGCTGCAAATTTGGCCACCTCGGTTCTCCCAACTCCGATCATGTACAAACATGATCCATATATTTTCGGAAAGCTATTGAAATCTTCTACACGGCCCTATCAGTTTCCTGTCATGGTTCCCCGTCATATGGCCGTAATTCACGAGTTTCCAGACCGGTACGCAGCTGCCCCGGAGTGTTTGTGCAGCGAACTTGGAGAGCTTGGGTCTCCCAACTCCAACCCCCTACAGCGACGATTTATACCTCTACGGAAAGCTCTTGGAGTCCTCTACATGGCCCAGCCATCCAAGCGCCCGCCTGGTCACCAGGCGCCCACTCGCGACCATGACCAGGCGCCCCCTCGCGCAGCAAGCGCCCGCCTCCCCTCTCAGCCGCTTCTCTGAAGTTGCCACCAGGCGACCGCCCGCGACGGTCACCAGGCGCCCAGCCTTTGACCCGCGTTTTGACCCTCATTTTTCATGTACTATATATAGGGTTTTGACCCTAATTTCATAGAGACTTCTATACGTACGGTTTTTGGAGAGTTCTTCTTCCTTAGACTTAGTTTTCATATTGTTTTGATTTGGATACGAAGAATTGGATCGACTACTTGCAACCTTGAATCTTGATTTATTGTTTTCAATAATCTAGTAAGTTTATTTATTTTTCATTCTTGTGTCTTGATTATTTTTGTTTTAAACTTTCAATTTGATTATGAATATGAATTCTTTCATCTCTATATGTCTCTTGATCATCAATACGTGTAGCTAAATTTCATACAAGGGTTGGGTTCATCGATTCTCGAAAGTAAGGATTGAGTTTTGGTTTGCACACAAAGTGTTTGATAAAATGATAACTTGATTTTAAACTCACGTTTTAGGCTTTTAGGAAATCTCGTGATTTAGATTATCGAACCACGTTAGTACCAACCGAAGACGGACGTATTAATATAATTTTTGCAAACTATGATTTAACTCTGAAACTGAATATTGGTGAACCCGATCCCTAGTCCCCTTTTATCATTTGAAACTTATTCATTCATTGCTTGGAAAATGTGTTGGAATAGTTCCATTTCCATGCAATGCAATAGCTGATTAAACTACATTAGCTGAGTACATAACTGCATTGGATGCAGTGATGTTGGCAGTTCAGATTTGAAACTTCTTCGATGAACTAGGTGGCGTAACTAGCTCGGCCCGTCCGATAGTTCTCTATTTATAGTAGAGCTATCGCGCAAGCTAATGAGATAGGAAGCACCACAAGTCTAAAACTGGTGCTCAGGAAGTTCCACATTATCTGGGAGATAGTTTTGTGGAGACATCAAGATAATAAAGTTGCAACTTTTGGTAAGGTTTCAAACCCGCTTTCTAAACCTCTCCAGCAGTCTAAGCTTGAGGCTTTCACGACTGCAATAGAGATCAGACATCTTAGAGATGGGTTGTGATTTCTATTACTGTATTAGATACTTTTGGAGATTTGGTAAAACATTCACTCATATGTATAATACATATTTCATCATATAAATATGGTTTATTTTATATGAATTGTCCAAATGATTAAGTCCATCTTAGTTCATCATATAAAGATATAACCAGATTAAAATCGGAAATTATCTTAGTCTGTTTTGAAGTTAGCAGTCAAACTGCTTGTTAATATCAACTCTTTTTGTCTTCCAAAGACAACAAAATATTCTTTAGTCCATCTAAGGTACATAAGAATACTCTTGGCCGCAGTCTAATGCGTCTCACCTGGGTTTCCTTGAAACCGAATCGTCATGCTCAAAGCATACAATACGTCCAGTCGTGTACATATCATGGCGTACATTATAGACCCTATTGCCGAAGCATAAGGAATGTTTTACATCCTATTTTGCTCATCAAGTACCGTAGGGCCTTGCATCTTGCTAAGTGATGTGCCATGACTCATTGGAATGAGACCCTTTCTGGCGTCTTTCATTCTGAACTTATCAAGCACCTTATCAATATAGGTCGCTTTACTAAGTCCAAACATCCTTTTCGATCTGTTCCGACAGATCTTGATGCCCAGTATGTACTGTGCTTCTCCAAGATCCTTTATTGAAAAACAATTTCCAAGCCATTCTTTAATAGAATTAAGCATAGAAACATTGTTTCCAATAAGGAGTATGTCATCGACATACAACACAATGTATACAACGTAACTCCCACTGTTCTTCTTGTAAAACAAGACTCTTCCGAGTTCCTCTGAAATCCAAAACCCAGTATGAATTCATTGAACTGAAGATTGCTACTCCGATATGCTTTGCTTTATTCCATAAATGGAATTATAAGATTGCATAATTTCTCAGCCTTATTAGGATCGATAAAACTCTTTGGATGTGTCAAAACACATTCTATTCTAGAATCCAATTCAAGAAGTTAGTTTTAACATCCAATATTACCATAACTCATTATCAAGATGAGTAGCAATGGCTAAGATAATCTGAATGATTTAATCAAAGCAACTGGTGAAAGTTTTTCCACAATCCACCTCGTGAATAAAACTTTTACCATCAAACTTGCTTTGAAAACCCTAGGTTTTCCATCTGTCTGTTTAGATCTTAAAGATCTATTAGCATTCATTGGGTCTAACCCCGTGATCAAGTTCCAA
Organism: Euphrasia confusa; assembly: GCA_954870475.1. NCBI lineage: Eukaryota > Viridiplantae > Streptophyta > Magnoliopsida > Lamiales > Orobanchaceae > Euphrasia > Euphrasia confusa. The sequence continues at coordinate 29,297,308 of OX940970.1, read as the reverse complement.
ACTTGATTATCAGATATTGATATCATCTCAGATTTCATGGCACCATGCCAATTTTCAGTAGCTGGACTCGTCATAGCTTGGAATTAGGTCGAAGGTTCACCGCTTTCCAAAAGCATGAATTCATATCTCTCATTGGTCACAATATCTAAGTATGTGAATAATAGAGATAGATTTATTCCTTTCGGACCTACGAGGGCTGGTATGGCTTCCAAAACCATAAGAATACTCTCAACCTAGTTTTGAGTATTCATCATTGGCTGTTTCACTTGAACCTCGTTCAAGACAACCGATCTCCCACTGAATTTCTAGGAAAGATAACTCTTTTCAAGAAAATCACTATCTCGAGCAACAAAAACTTTGTTCTCGGATTGGTTGTAAAAGTGGTACCCTCGTGTTTCTTTTGGATAACCAACAAAGAAACATTTATCCGATTTGGGTTCAAGCTTTGTAGAGATATTTCTCTTCACATAAGCTTCACATCCCCAAACCTTGATATAAGACAAGTTAGGGACCTTCCCTTTCCATACCTCGTATGGTGTCTTATCAACAGCTTTTGACGGTGTCCTATTCAGTGTATAAGTTGAAGTCAAGAATTGTGTGTTCTCAAAAGAGACCAGTAGTTCATTTAGACCTCTCATCGAATGGTCGAACTATATCTAATATAGTTTGTTTTCTCTTTTCCGAAACATAACCTTCATGTGCTTGTGAACTGATAGGTTCCACATACATCAGTATGGATCATCCCTAATTAATCACTCACATGTTCTCCTTTCTCCAAGAAAGATGACATTGTTATCTTTGTCCATCAAACATCATTCACATGTATCAAATGACTCCAAGTCAAATGATTCTAGAATGCCTTCTAAAAGAAGATTCGTTACATGTTTAGATTTTGATCTAATCAACAATGTTACAGTTATGTCTCATTGAGACTTATTCGATTCGGCCTTTTGTGTTAATGTTATATATGATTTGTTGAGTTTAAAGTATACATAAGTAATGTAATAATCGTACCAAAACAAAGAATAGTTCACAATTAAAATAGTTATCAAACTATTTAATTAGTGAAAAACTAATCCATCAGTATCCAATACTGAACCAATATTCATTGTTTATTGAAGGTACGAAATTACATAGTTATAATACTAAAACAAGGCCCTAAGGCAAAACAACATCATATGATCATACGGCTAATGCAGCGACCTTCGCTCCATTTATCGCCCGTAGATCGACATCTCTACTCACCAAACTTATACTTCTATGTAGTTCCTCCACATACAAATGTGAGAACTACGTTTGGCATCCAATACCCAAGAAGTTGAATTTGTGAAGTTTAATGTCTATAACATTAATACCTGAAGATGAAGCAACCCCGCTCTTCACATCTTCTTTGAACTTTGGGCAAGTTCAATTATTCTCAATAATTGACTCTTATTCGAATTTCCCATTCAAAATTATCTCAATGTCAAAACGTGATAAATCGTAAGTGAAAAATCGAAGTTTTCTAACCAGCGATATTATCATGCAATTGAAGCCCTATCTCTCATAAAATATGAGGGAGCCAACCAGACAATCGTTTCACGCCATCCAATGGCTCGAAAGTCTCTAATTTGTGTCATTGATGAACTTAATTGTTTTGGATTAAATCACTCCCCGAGGTGTAAATAACCTTATAATCCATCAAATGAAAGACAAATTAGGCATTTGTTTTGAAATTGAATAAAATATGAACTTTTATATGTTTGCAAGTAGTGTCCAACACTTTTGCAGTAGACGCATTGAGATTCCCTAGGAACCCTAGTAGCCTTCTTGCTCATGCTCTTTTGAATACCCTATCCTATATCATAAGAATTTCCCTCTTAGGGTCCTTCTCTATCGCCGGCTCAGCAGCCTTGAGCATCCCGTGGAGCTCACGAAGCGATTTCTTCAAACCATTCATATGGAAAATTTAGCCTAAAGGCATTATAACCATCATGAGATTGAAGTATGAAATCGGTTGCCAAATAATCATCATAGGAAAAATCTAGGCGGTCACTTGAAACAAATAATCCAATCATTTGTTGCACATGTGATCCCATAGATTTCCATTTTTCCAACCTAGCTGAAGCGATGACCCTGGTCACACCGAACCGCTCAATCATTGCATATTCTCTGAACATGATATTGAGTTGTTCAATGATATCTTAGGATGTGGTTATCTAACATACTTTCCTTGTCTTCGTATTTGAGGACCATCCTCAAATTACGTTGTGAATCAAGAAAAATTGTTCAATTTTTCTTAATCAAGAATTGAACCAAACTTGAATTAAGTTGATATTTGACATGATAAACTATAAAAGAAAGATAACTAAAGTATGTAAACATCCACAAAGCGGTAAACAAATAAGGTTGTCTAACAATTGTACTTATTTATTTCATTTTGTTCAATTGATATCCAATATCATTGTCCCTTAGAACAAAACGATTCCGAGATCCTCATCTTGCAAATCTTTAAGCCGACTGAGTCCGCACTTAAGTATTTCAAGATAGGTAAACACACCCATGTCAATGATATCTAATATCACTCTCGGTCGATGAGAATCCCATTCTCATCTCATGTCTCGATAGCCACGCCTGCAGTGGATCTATCGATGAGAAAACCAAAGTCACGTGTAAGGGTCTAACCCTTACTCCCACTTATCCCAAGATAACAAGTAGTACCCCGCTGAGGCGGACCTACCAACTTATGATCGAGGGCTTCATGAGTGTGATGTTTTTGGACAAGACATTATACTCATTATTTTGGGAACTTGCATGCATAGGTGTTTATATGTAAGTTGAACATTTATAACATAAAACATCCTATAACTAGCAAAGCAAATAATACGAAATCGAAAGGCCCCTAGAACCTCACAACTCTCAAACGAAAAATTAAAAGCACCAAAATAGGCCTTGAACATCTTCTGGACTAGTCCTCGCCCTCCGTTTTAGTTCTGTGCTCACCGATTTTGGTCAAAACAAGTCATTACCCCAAAAACCACGAACAGCGCCCGCCGTTTTACAACCAGCGGTCGCTGAACACCACCGGCGATCGCTGTTTCCAAAACGGCGCCCGCCGAAAGGGCAAAAAACTGTCTGCCCCAAAAAAGAGCTTTCGGCGGTCGCCGTTTCCAAAACGGCGCCCGCCAAATTAAAACAGCGCCCGCTGGAGCACAAACGGCGCCCGCCGTTTGGCTCCAGCAGCCCCGTTTTTTTCCGCTTTGCTTCGTTTTGCTTCGTTTCTTCTCGTTTTCGCCGGAGAGCCGAGATCCTCCATCGAACCATGGAACAAGTCCATCGCTTACAAGTAGTACAATACAAATATAATAGAAAAACCTATCTATTACAAATGATTCCAAGGGACGCAGCCCTCAAAAGACAATGGCCAATCGAAACGTAAAAAACGACGAAATCATTCACCCGACCACTAACGGTGGCCGGCCTTACATCTAATAACATAATCACAATTAAACAAATAATCCAATTATGTTGATTTAACCTTCGTGTCCAACACAAAAGTGTGCACGAGCCCTAGGCTCTGATACCAATTGTAGGTACCGGTATACCGATCCGATCGATATACCGTGTGTGCGGAAGCGTGTAAAGCGATAGATCTACTATGCCATGATCTTAGTGCACACTTAATGTGTATAAGAACACATATAAACATATATATATATATATACACATCCAATATATATATATATATGGTTCAACGATTACTTACTTATGGTGACGAAGTGATTCGTTGATGTCGTTGAGGTGATGTTGAGTCGATTGAACCACCTCAAATGGATCAGCCTCTCGAAGCTATCCTTGTGAATGACCTCGTCACTCCTCTTGTCTAGATCGCCCGGATGTTGAAGCCGCACAAATGGCCCGGCCTCTACGTGTTGCACACGAACCCGGATAATGAACACCTTTGATTGCTTGAGAATGGATCTCCAAGATCACCTCTTTTCTCTCTATTTGTGTGGATTTTCGTGGCTGATGCTTGTGTGTGATGAAAATCAGATTTTCATCTATATAAACACACCATTATTCACACCATTACACCTCTTTGTAACCTCCATCTTAATGTGCATAAAGATGCACCATTAACATGCAAAAGAGGTTACAAAGGAGGTGAAAGGTCATGCCACATACACATGCCACTATGCATTGTATGTGGTCCCACTTGCATGTGTGGCATGCCATGTCACACTATGTGACATGCATCCATGTAAGCCATGCATCCCATGCATGGGAATTAAATCCACGTAAATATTGATTCTAAATCAATATATATATCAATCATCGTACATTATCTTCGAGTCCGTGTGTGACCCTGTAGGTATGATTTAATTGATCAATATTATATTGTTCCCAACAATTAATATTATCAAATAAACATTTAACATCCATAGACGACCTTATGACTTTATCGATCGCACACGTAGGATCGAAGGACATATCCCAACAATGAGGTCGACTTAACGCATAATGAAGTCCCGATGGTTGAACTGATATACTTGAATCATATGGTTGTTCCTGGTTCGTATAATCGAATACGGACAAACTGATAATACAATAAACTAGATTGCAATGTGTACTATAGTGACGTGGGACGTCAAGTACAGTTGCATAGATATTAGTTGGGAGCTAATGATCGAACAGACCCGACTGAAATAGTATTTGAAATTTCAAGTCATAATACTATTTCATTGATTGTCGAGCAATTTCCTCTGACCTGAGTAGTCCAGAGTGATTCCATTGTGAAATAATAGACTTTGATACAAGTAAACACCTTTCGTAAAAAGAGGTTATAAAACTTGTTATTGGGTATATCAGGAAGCAAGTGGGAGAGCTTGGATTGACAAGATGGGATTGTCCTCCATTTTTATAATGGGATATATGTCTTACAGGCCACTTGGAGAGTCGAGACTGTGGAAAATACGTGGCCACGTCCAGATTCGTATCATGATGATAAATCTGGTTTTACAATCTGTCTCATATTCCAAGAAAGGTTTGAACCGATTGAGGATGACTCAAGTCTTGCCTCAAGTTCAAACTTAGACATAAAGTGACAACAAGAAATTGGTAGCACACTGGCTCTGAAGGCCAAGTGGGAGATTGTTGGTATATGTCCTTCGATCCTACGTGTGCAATCGATATAGTCATAAGGTCGTCTATGGATGTTAAATGATTAATCGATAATATTGTTTATTGCTGAGAGCAATATAATATTGATTGATAATCATACCTACAGGGTCACACACGGGCTCGATGTTGATGTACATTACTTGATAAATATATTTAAAATCAATATTAACGTGGATTTAATACACATGCATGGGATGCATGGCTTGCATGGATTCATGTCACATAATATGACATGGCATGCCACACAAGCAAGTGGGACCATCTAATGTCGTGTGGCATAATGAGGTGGAAATGTCCATTCAAATTCACCATAATCACACTTTAATGTGTGATAATGATGGGGCATCAATATCACCATTAAGGAGGGGGTTACAAGGTGGGTTTGATGGCATTTTAAGGTGAACAAATGCTGATTTTTCACTAAGCTTTTTGACCCACGAAATTCACAAGAGAAAGAGAGAAAAGAGGTTGTTCTTGGAGAATCAACTCGATCAAGCAAGCAAGCAAGTCATCATCCAGATTCGTGTGCATCACGTAGAGGTCGGGCCATTTGTGCGGCTTCAACAACCGGACGATACAAAGGTGTGATGAGGTCATCTCGAAGGATATCTTTTCGTGGCTGATCCATCAAGGTGGTGTGACGACCAAGGATCATCAACTTTGTTGTCCCTTCATCATCAACGAGGCACGCATCACCAATATATATATATATATATATATATATATATATATATATATATATATATATATATATATATATATATATATATATATATATATATGTGTGTGTGTGTGTGTGTTCTTATACACATTATGTGTGCACTAAGATCATGACATAGTAGATATATTGCTTTACACGCTTCCGCACACACGGTTTATCGATCAGATCGGTAAACCGATACCTCCACCCACGGCATTGTTTCATTCTTTGGATGGCTATCCGATGTCGGCTGCCGACTTGGGATAAGCGTTGAATTGGTCGGGAGGACGACTCATGTGTGCTCTGTGGTGGGGAGAGCATGGAGACACTCTCTCACACTTTCTTTGATTGCCCCTTCTCACGGGATTGCTTGCGGAGACTAAAGGTGGAGGTAGGATTTCTATGGCCACATGGTAGTTGGCATAGCGCGGTATTACGGGCTTCTAGTCGATGGCGTGGGAAGCACTTGATATCTTGCGCGTATCGTGGACTTCTCGCTGCTCTGATCTACTTTATCTGGCTCGAGAGGAACACGAGGATTTATGAGGCTCGTTCGGTGTCTCCTAGAGTGGTGGCCTTTCAGGCGATTTCTATCATACAAGAGAGGATCCGCTCGTTAAGACTTCCGTACTCTCTTCAGGCACGTGCACTGAAGAGAGTATGACATATAGTCTGGTGATTGTTTTGTATTCTTAAGTGCTATATGTTTAGTTTATTTGGTTGGAGTGCTAGTCTGTTAGCTCGGTGATGCGGTGGGTGCATCATCCCCTATGCAGTGTACTGTAACATATAGTTTTTTCTTTTTATGTGATTGACCTTTACCAAAAAGAAAAAATTCTTTCAAACGTGCAGCAGGACTTTTCCGCCTTTTCAAGCAATGGGAGGCCACAAAGCGAGCCACAAGAAGCCTAACCAGGCGATCGTTTCGATCGCGGACGGTTAGAAGAAATCGACGATTGTGAGAATTCTCCGAAGCGGTGAAGTCGTGTTCGAAGGGTGTTGCGCATCTCTCAAAGGGATGTAGATGTTATGGGGAAAGGGAATGAGTGCGGGCTCGTGTTCAAAGACTACCGTGATTTTTGGATCGGCGATGTTATACACAACCTGGTGAAAGTGAATTGGAAACCCAAGTTTGTTTCGTCGGGGAGCGGGGCCGTTCATATAAAGTGCTGATGAGATTTTTTTCCATTCTCTCGGAATATGAATTATTTATTCTGAATATTTTCTTTAAAAAATTATGATATGTGTATTTTTATAATATTTAGTGTGAAAATCTGGCATTCAGTATGTTAACATTCAATATATCTATGAATTCAGTGTAATCATTTATTGTCAGGGACATTCAATGTAAAAATGCAATTTAGCGTGAACTTCAGTTTTCGGACATTCAGGGTAAAAATGAAATTGAAAGCAGAAATATTTTTGTATTACAATCAATCATTATTTACTATTTTTTTTAAAGTAATGTCATTTTGAACATTTTACAATTTGTGTGGTATATTTGCCAATTTTGGAAAATATGAGTTGTAATTGGTCAAACACATTTACAAAAATACTTTATTTGCCAATTTAAAAAAAAAAGACAAAGTCTTGAAAGTACAAAATTAGTTAGTCTAAGTTCAAGTATTAAAATATAATGTAATAATATGCGTTAAGTCATTTTTCTATAATTATAACTATATTATAACTATATTATACTCTAATTAATAAAAAATGAAAATATAATAAATATTAAATTTTAAAATTAATTTTATAAGATATTAAATGTAATTTAATAAATTAATGTGGTTTTTATTCCAAAAATACCTAAAATATAATTCTCTTAAAAAAGAATACATAAAATCAATTTTCTCTAAGTAGTTAATCCTAAAATATATTTCCAATCGCAATCAAAATCGAACCAATGTTAACTTATAACAAAAAGTTTAGAAAATCGCTAACACAATAAGTTGTAGCAAAACTATCATTTATAAAGTATAGTGCAAAAACAATTAGCTTTGTCTGAAGAAAATAAATAAAACATGATTGCCCATAAATCTCGATTTTTTAAAAGAAATGCATGACTATCACTCAAATGGTCAACCCAGTCAAATTCATCCTATAGAAGACTCAAACATGAAGAACCAAACTAATAGTACCAAAGTTTGAAAATTCAACAATCCCAATTTACATAATCGAACAATAACGCCCACAATGCAATTGATTGAAGATGCACCAAATTGTAGAAATTGGGAAAATAAATTGTGTATTTCTTACAAGCTTGAAATTTTGTATTCGAGTTTCTTTTCATAGAACGTGGACTCTCTCTTGAAAGCATCAATATCTCCAATTGATTGCATGGATGATGCTTTGATTTTCGAATTTTTCATTTCTGCATCCGCACCCCAGACACGTATTACAAGCAATCGACGGGATGTAGAGGACTTCATTATATATTTGTCGTGCCAAAGGATTAGATCTTTCTTTGTCTTCATACGCAATTCATTTTCAAGTATTTCTTGGCTTGCACCGCATAATAAGCCATTGTCACTGCAAGTTGAAGAAAGTTAAAACATACTGTATTCAGTATTCACATTACTAAAAAAAAATGGAACACAATATAAAAAACTAAAAAAAAATACAGTGAATTACCTATTGCCAACTTCACTGGTTTCACAAAAACATTTTTGATTTTCTATCTGAAGAAGCAAGCCAAATGACCCAGCTTTCTGATTCTCAAACTCTGAATTGTTTAATCCCCTCTGCATAAGCAATTTGAAAAAAGGGAACAATATATTCAAACCGAAGGCAGATAAATGAAAAAAAAAACAAAAAGAAAAAATTGCAGATACATTTATAAAACAATAGTGTTCATCTATTATTATCCATGTTTTTTCTTTTTCCTTTAGATACAAGAAATAAAGAAGATTGAACTAACCAACATCTCACGTATGCCTTTTAGGAACTTGATCATTTTCTCTTGCACGTAGTCAGGAGTGAACTTCGAAGATTGCACATAGAAATAAAACCCTAGTATGCCATGGTTTAGCCGCACTCCGCAGGATACGAGATATCCAAGCTGTTCGCTTGTCCTATTTAAGAAATATCAATAGAAGTAAAAATTAGTCATCCTTATCGTTGAACACGTGAGACACTTTAAACAAATTTTGCAGTAACCAATTTATCACCTCATCTCTTCAAAAAATTGTTCTTTCACCAACACTTCAAAAAGTTTGGCCAACGTGTATACTTCAGTAGAGTTACGTCCAATTTGGAAATAAAACTGTAAACAATAACAAAAATTCATTCACAGAATCCCTAAAACTTAAAGTGACCAATTTATAAATACAACTGTAAACAAAAAAAAAACATTGAATCGAGGACGATTAGAAAATGTGTCACTTTTACACTACCTGTACAGAAGAGTTTGTATCTAGATTGTTTTTCGGTCTCACGTCTTTCACCAGATCAACACTTGCAGGAAGACTCATTACAGACACCGTGGAATCCATTGGCTTTAGTGGCTTTGAGAAATTCTGTAAGAATAAATCAAATATTTTCCTAGCTTCAGCTTTCTTCAAATTCCCACTACAATAGCCCTCAATATGCACCTGCATGAAATTAGAAGGTAGGATAGTTAATGCAAAGTGATGAATGAGGATAAACTTGATTAAATTGAAACTGCATTACTTGGTTGATATTCTACTATTAAAGTTAATTAGTTTCATTGGTCACATTCGAGGGCAAGTATTTAAGGTGAATGTTTAAAAATAAATTACATGAGACATATATATGTTGATACTAGCTAAAATTGTCATGCTAATTTTTACTTTTTAGAATTTCTTCAACTGATTAAAGATTCAAATGAATCTGCAAAAACATTGTCTTGGAGAATCAATCATAAACGACCTAGTGAATTCAGTGTGAAAAGAAAACTAATCCAGAAATCTCAACAATGATCAAATCGATCAACTGTTCTACTAGATGCCAAGTATAATACAGAGAAAATCTTGCAGCAAATGATAAGCAAAACTTCTATAGAGAATGTGTAAAATGAACATGCAATTCTCTGGAACAAAATTAATTAATCAAAATGTAAAGTCAGATTACATACCTTGGATATAAGATCCGGAATGAAATTCGCTAGATCAACATGAGACAATTTTTCCAGCTCGTCCAATTGTGCCTCGGCACTCCTAAAGCCCCGAAATAATATTCTCTTTAAATTGTAATTGCTATAATCTAGAGGTGTTGTGTGAGCATTACTTAAGTGTCTCCTCATCTCTTCTTTCATAACCTAACAAAAATGACAAATTAGTGCACAAAACTAATTCAAAAGGGAGAAACTGAAGTAGCATGATCTCAACCTACAGCAACAGTAAAATAAATGCAATTTTTTTACAGTAATGCTTACGTACACTGAAGTGAGAATCTTCTATCGAATATGATTTGAGAACTTTTATGACTTCTGACAAGTATGCAGGAATGCTCTCAATGAGCCCGTTAAGTTTTACCACCAACTTGCCCGAACTATAAACTATGCTGGTTTCCAATTTTGCTTCCTTGGCCTAGCATCAAAATAATAGTGTTAACTGTGAACTAGTTTGAAATATATTAGATACAAAATTCAGTAAGAGAAAGAAACAAACCATGAATATAATTTCACTCAATTCATCGTTCAATAGCAAAACGAACATTCTAGTCATCAACACATTTTTGTCATTCGTGTTGGCTCCATTCAATGTAATGCTAAAAAGTGTACGAACAAGAGGAAGCTTCTCAATATTGTCAGATTCGCACCACATGGTCATAACGGGGTTTTCATGTTCCCATCTTGAATAAGGTGGGGTAGGGCGTATGGATACATTACGGGAAATAAAAGGATTTTTTGATGGCATGTGGAAGAAAGGGTCGATTGTGTGAGAACTTGCCCATGATTCCAGCTTATTGTTTGGGATATCCTCCACAACATATTTAATGTTGAACCACGGCTCTATATCAAACACTGAACACGAAGAACTTGAAATTAGATTTGTACTATTTGATAACATTGAATAGAAAGAAAAGCTGATGCACGAAAACTTACCAGAATGATGCTTCTCAAAATCCTTGGTCTGTAAGTCAACTCTCATGTTTCCAGGCGTTAAGAAACCCATGATATCCCGTACCATCTTCTCATCCCATTCATCATACGCATATTCTGCATATAGAACGTGGTGCGGAGGATATACACGTAGATTTTCTGCAATGAAAACATTTTCAATAAATATTTATAAAGGGGTGATTTAATACTATTATATACATACCAAAAGAGAACTTGGTTGTATTGCCTTTAATGACATACAAGCAAATCACTATCCTCAAGGACCTCAAACTACTAACATAAGCTCCATTCAAAAGCATGTATAAACAGTATATTTCATACTTCAATTGACACACGTATAACATATTTCTGATCAATTTAAACAAGCAAGGGACTCGAATCTAGTAATAAAGAATTACGTCATAGTGGATCACTCGTTCAGTATGCATGTCATAGATTATCACTTTGATACAGAAAACCTCAAAACAAACATATTGAACACAATAATCTATACCTCGCATGCGATTCATCGCCTGGATATCATAGTGATATGAGTAATTGGCTTAACAATTCATGTAATATCATAATGCTTGAAATTTTCCTACAGAACTCATACTAACCACAATTACTCATACTTGACCATTTTAATACAAAAAATGATGAATAAATTCAAATAGCAAATTAATCTTATCAAAATCATTAGTATATAACTTGTAATAAATCATATTAGGAAAACGATAGGACGTGAAATTGGGATTGAATTGATCGGGCTGGGAGTATCTCAGTAGGGGTAGATCAATCTTATAAACATGTAACTTAAAATAAAACAGATCAGGAAAATGATAAGGCCTAAATGGGATAATATATATGTACATAACACACTATGAAGCAAAACTAGTGGGGCAAACAGAATCAGCACACCGATTTGTTACTCTTACCGGATCACATTTTTTCATTATACTTGTAAGGATGGTGCAGACACACCACCACCTTAAACAAAAGAAATTTTCAAAGTTTATAGATGTTCACTAAAACGTACCAGCAAGGTAGGCGGCATATGAATTCTCAGGTTTCTCTTCCGCCATCAGGAATCCTACCTTTCCATTCTTTTGAAGCTCATCAAAAATCCATTTTTGCAGAGGATGTTCATTCATCAATTTTAAGAATTGATAAATGTAACTGATGATATCAAAGATCTGCATCGATACATTGTTACTTAAAATCACTTAAAATTTTAAGGTTACTAATGAAAGACAAATTAGCTATTCATTTCATTCTTGTAGTTCAAAATAGGAAATTGACAAGAATTACCTCATTGATGCCTTTATCGGTGAGATGTATAACTACACGGAAGATATACGCAAATGATAAGCGAAACATCCAACCTTGATCAACACCGACAAACAAAGAAGTTGCCCAGCCTTTTGCTTTCAGCAAATTGAAGATTCTCCCTTTACCCTCTGAAATCAATCAATGTCACTTTAGATATCACTGAAATACAAGAATGCATACACTTTGACTTAGCTAATATGAATAAACCCTAAACCCTATAGAATTCATGATTTATTCTTTTGTTTTTCAAATTTGCACTTCCTCCCTCTTAGGTATCTCTTCATCTATTTTTTGAAGCTTCTTTTGTATCCAGAATCATTATGAAATAAAATAATCATATTTCTTCTCTCTTTTACTATCTACAGACTACAAATATCACACACATCACACATGAAACCAACCCTATATCTGTGTCCTCGCACTTCATAGAATAAGGAGATGCAAATACACTATTAATACGCCTTAACATCATCTTACCATGGCCAAGTAAATACGAAAGGTATTCTTCAGCCTTTGTCAGATAATTCTTCATAAGAGAAGGTAACTCCCACGATATCTCCAATATATGAACGTCTCCAATGGCGTCTGACTTGTAAAACTTTCCGGCAGTCCAAATACGCCCATCTGAATTTGTCTGCAGCCTCGCAGGAGAGTTTTTCTTGATAGGTGTAAATAACTCACGGGCCCACTTTTCCAAAATGCTAAGAGACTCTATACAGAAAAAAAAATAGTTAAAGTAATGATAAAGGATAATAAATCATCTCAACAAGTACACCACATAAGACAATAAAAGGGAAAGTATCGACAAAAAACCTTTTACATATAACCATTATACTAGGGTATGAATAAGAAACTTACCCCCTCCAATTACAACCAAATGCATTGATTCACCACAAAAGTAATCATCATGTAGTTTCTTCAGACAACGCCGTGCAGTATTAATGTCTTTCATCACATTTTTTAAGCTCTCCTCATTCCCTACAAGAAATCAAGTATACACAAAAGGACAGATGTTGCCCATAATATGAAGAACAGTGAAGAGAATATTGAACAATAATCACAATAGTGCCGAACATACCCCAATAAAATTTATTGAGCGGGTGACCTGGGGTAGACGTATGAATCTGTAACCGTATGAGGCGTGCAAAATCGTTTTGCAACTGATTAGTAAATTCTGAAATAAAAATTTAAGTGTTAATACGCATTTGACTTCTACATAACAAGAGTATAAATTAACCAAACTAAATTTCTTAAACCACCAGATAGAAAAGAGTATGGACCTGAATCAATAGATCTAATTTCAAGACGCATATCATCAGGATTCAATAGAGGTGAAATGAACATCTCAGCAAATCTGTAACATGAAAATAAAGAGAAAATCAACATGGAAAAGATCCAAGAAATTGCCCTGAAAAACCAAAAAATACCCATGTAATCGAGAAATTTATAAATATACCCAGCGTCCATATTGACAACAAAATTTACACATACAAAAAACTTATAATATTTATGTAGGTACTACATCTTCAAGATCTCTAAATCCTACAGATTTTTATTTTACCAGAATTCATCCAACACACAATTCGACGCCCTAGTTTATAATGCATTTGACGAGCAAGATAAAATCTGAAAAGGAGAAGCATATGACAAAAGTCGAAACAAAATTCAATCTAATGTAAATGTGGTTACTCCTATAGTATTCTGATATTTGTTCGTTAGTCGCTTTGTTCTAGTGAAATGCTAACACGAAAGGTTCCATGAAAACTGTGTTCATTTTCATTGACTTCCTTTTTCTAGAAGTTTACTCTTATGGTTTGGATTTAGAATGTATTCATAATCATTAGTGATAATTTAGATTTTTTTGATTGATGAAAATGTAGATCAACTTGGATGGTCAAAGTCAATTTATAATACAGCAAAACTATAAACTATCTTACCTTTGTAGGGCATCAAAAAGGGCCTTCCCTTCCACATTAAAGTGATAGCAAGAATATTCAAAATTCGTGAAAGCATTCGAGGCGCCTCCATGATCCGAAAGATAAGAGTCAAACTACCATAAGAACATGAAAATTTTGAGTAAACAAGTAAAACAAACCAAAAGAAAATGATATATATATATATATATATATATATATAGTATGCGAGAGCACACCTTATTTTCACTCTGGAACTTAGTGCTCCCTGAAAAGAGCATGTGCTCTGCAAATAACTTACAAGGTTAGCGTTTATAGTAAAACTTATAATAAACATTTTGTACGTATTCAAAGTAGCTTCTGGAGTTTCATGGTCGATAAAATAAAATAAAATGAATGATGAAAACCTAATAAATGAGTTAGGCCATGTGCATCTTTTGGATCTGCAAGAGATCCAAGATTTACTGCCATTGCTGCTGCACTCTGAAAAGGTCAAAACAAAAATACATAAGATAACAAACAAGTGAGTCTTATATTCCATCAATCTAAACTTTTCCCGATTTACACCTTTCTCGGAACTGAGTCACCAACAACATCTTTACATGGATCAAGGTATATCCAAGGATCATGAACTAAAAGAGCACCAAGTCCGTTAGAAAGTCGGATGAACTTGTAATCCCGCCTGTCGGTTTGTGGCTTGATGATAGTTCCATCCGGATAAGAAGAGTGATCAGTGACCCTAGCAGCTGACGTCTTGATGTTTGTTCTGTCTATAGAGGAAACGGGACCCATGCAGAGTCTATGCATGGATTTCAAGGGTCAAAGTAATGAGTTCTTACAAAAAAACGATAAAAAAAATTGTATTAATAGCACAAATCACAATATAATTACACAAAATCCCACAATAAAAAAATTGCAAGAAAAATAAAACAAGAGGAACTGTAATCACTGTATAAAATGAGAAGAATCCAAGTTTACATAAAAAGATAATTTGATCAATTCGGTAAACCAAAAAAGATAGATAAACAAATGTAGTATAATACAATCAATTCGGTAGAGAAAATCTATAGGGTATCACGGATTCAAAGTACGTACATAGGACACGGTTGTTGTATAGGCAGCAATTTAAACCGTTCCTTCAATGTAATTCTCTCTCGGGAGTATCTATCATCTGGTGAGAAGGGAGCGGGATAAGCTGACTGCGTAGCCAAACCGTTTACTTCTTTCTTTGTAGTGTACACCTTCTCTCCATTTTCATCCAGATAAAACCGCAGATGCATTTTGAGGACGGCAAATCTAAGTCAAGAACACAAACCTAAGTCAAGACCAAGAACAAAACAGCTCCGATGAATCAATTGCGGAAAAAATTGATGAAGAAAGAAGATAAACTCTCTTCTTC
This sequence comes from Euphrasia confusa, assembly GCA_954870475.1. Lineage (NCBI taxonomy): Eukaryota > Viridiplantae > Streptophyta > Magnoliopsida > Lamiales > Orobanchaceae > Euphrasia > Euphrasia confusa. The sequence goes on along the minus strand of OX940970.1, from coordinate 29,281,742 downwards.
CATATAATTAACAGAAATTTCAAACAGAAAATTAATTATATAAATCAAAACTAACAATTTCCATTTTTGCTTTACAGCCATAAGTGAATATGTTGCCCGAGAAGTTTGCAGAATTTCTCAACCCCACTTTGTCAAAAGTACCAAATTACCTTGAACTATCATGAGATTAAGTGATCAATAATGATATAAAAAAGCAACAGATGTTTTACAGAAAATGACGTCAAAAACATAAAAGCAACAGACAAAAAAGATGCGTATATTTATTTCATGTAATCTATTTGTTATTACTTGCTGTGCTTATGTTATTAAAGACCAACCCCATTTGACAGATTTTCCTCATTCTATCAGTGTTTCCAAATATTTCGAGCAATTGAATTATCTTCGACCTCGATACTAGTGGTGCTTGGGACAAAAACTGAACAGGGTACTTATAGACACGTGAACAATTATTAAGAAACAAATTGGAATAACAAGGTATCGATGTTGTTTACCTCTTCCTGTACGGATGTTTGGAGCAGATCTAGTGGGTGGCGGATGACTGGTTAGACGAGAGGCGCTGCGATGATTCGGGACTGGTGACGTAGGATTTGACAGGCAAATCGGAGAAAAAAAATATGAAACATGTTAGGGTTACAGATTAGAATGTGAAAAAGTTCCCTAAACCAACTGAGCTTTCTCATATTCAGTTCAAATTTTCCATAATCCAAACTACCAAATTATGAAGTAATAAACTCCAAAATCAATCAATTATTCAGAGCAGAATCACCAAAACATCACTCGATTAATTCCGAAATCAATTAATTATTCACAGGGGAATCACAAAAAAAGTAAAAAAAAATATACTCGTACGGAAAATAAAGTACTGTACCTTTTCGGAGGCTCGAAGTAGAATGGGTGGCGGCTGCATGGTGAGATGAGAGGCGCGGCGTCGAAGTAAGCGGGCGATTCTGCGTCTCAGGGCGACGGGCGATTTCGTGGAAATCGATTTCCGTGAAAACTCGGAAGTGGCAAGTACAGTAGTAGTTTCGCGGGGAAATAAAAAATGAAAAATGAAAAATGAAAATATATTTCTGAGAAGATTAACATCCAAATATAAATGCTGACTAAGCAATTTCCAAATAGCTAGTTACACTAGTAGTAGTACTAATGGAAAGTCTTGAAATTTTGGTCATAAATTGTTACACTAGTCGTCCTAATTTTTTCTCCTTTACTCTACAAAATCTGAAAATTAAAGAAATATTTGCCGGTCTAATTTCGTTTCATTTTTTTCACAAAATTAAAATTCAAAGAACTTGACTTAAATGCAATTCAAAAAATTCAATAGTAATTGTTGAAATGTAACTCGAATTAAGGAACAAAACAATACAAAAGACCAAATGAAAAAAATAGAGTGTAAGGTGTCAAGAAGCTACTATGATAATTAAAGATAAATATATGAATAAATATGATTTCGATAATAAAGATTCATAATTTATTACTATTATTCAAGGGATGCGAATACAAATTACCGATGCGAATACAAATTAGCTGAATGATTAGCTCATTAAATTAATAATTGTCATTATATATAAAATCATAACTCTAGTGTGTAATACATCAAGCCATTGTCTATATATCTTCTTAGAGTTGTTGAATCTACATGGTTTTTTCTATGTTACCCTAAATTAACCGTATCTACAAACAAAACTACACACAAACTACCCTATAAGTTTAGCATATAATTAACCGTATCTACAAACAAAACAATATCATCAAAAACTACACACAAAATCCAAAAAGACTAGGCACATTAAACAATAAATGTAAATACGTAAAATTAAAAATTATAAAAAAAACATTTTAATTCATTATCTTTTATAAAAATAAAAAATAGTTATTTTGAAAAGTTTATTTGCTCATATATAAATAAGAAAAATGAAAATAATGCATTCTATGCACATACATTTATTTTTTATTCTTTTTTATTTATTCTAGTCTAATATATCTGCATTTCTATCCGCATTCATTATCCGCTCTATTCTCCACTATGATAAAGAATACGGAGAGATCATATCACTCCATATTCATATCACTCCATTTTATTTCCATTCACACTATGTTTTACGCGTTTTTGTTACGTTCGTTTCGTCTATTTTTCATTACTTAGGAGTTTACGTTTTTGTCGTTTGTATATATTTTCACTTCTTTTTGTTTTTTTATTGTCCGGGCAGGTATACAAGAGAGGAGAAGTGGAAACGAGCAAAGACGAGCGAAAACGGACGAAAGACGAGCAAGGAATCGACAAAATCGAAGAGCCGTGAAGAAGGGCCCCTACGCGCCGGTGGGCGGTACACCGGGGTGACAAAAACCAGAGGAAATTTACCCCTTTGGCAACGCGCCGGTGGGCGGTACACCGGCGCGATCCTGGGCGACAACGCGCGCGCGCCCCGGCCCCCGGCGCGTTGTTTGAATTTCCAACATCCGGATTTTCCGTTGACCGGCTTTGACCCGCGTTGACTCCTCCTTTGACCACTCAATTGGAAATATTTTGAGGGGCGTTTTGGGCATTTTTCAAGCTTCATTTTGGAGGGACTTGATGTTGTTGGCACAAGACTACAAGAAGACACACACACATTTCATTCTACACTTCCACCTACCAAGAAACAAAAAAAAAATACCATTTTTTATATTTCTCTCTCTTGTTCTTGAGATTTTTGAAGGGTTTATGTACTTGATATTTTAGTTCTCCATCTTGCATCAAGAATCTTTATTCGAGCCAAGTATAAACGTTGTTCGTGTCGATTAGGAGATCATTGTAGTACAATTTATTTTCTAATCCGATAACTTTTGATTCTATGTTTTTATTTGGCTTGAGCATGTTTCTATCTTTTGATATTCATGTGTTTGAGATGATGCTTGTTGGCTAGATATCATGTTAGGGTTGGGTGAATACTAATAGTTGTAGGGGTTGGGATTGTTGCATGAAAATTGGGGGTAATCTAGATTTTACTTGAAGAGGAGACGGACCAAGTCCCTCTTAGTCGGTAGATTCATTTATCGTTTTTACTTGTTTGGCCAAGTCGATTACCCCTTAGGCCTAATCACGGTCGTGCGTGGCCGACTCTATTGTTTTGCCTCAAGCAATCGTTAGGGCCCGTTTTTGAATAAGCCGTGGGAATCTCGTTGCTAGACCGAAGTTTGAATCTCGGTCGGGTATAACCGAGGTCGAACACGCTTATCTCAACAACCCTTCATGCAAGAGTCTCGACTTCCACTTCGATTAATATGATCCACCCCTAACTACTTTTCCCCTTTGATAAGAACTTGTTTGCTCACCCTTTTTAATTGCTCTTTTACTTTTATCGCTTGCTTATTTTAATTTCTAAAATCTTGAAGAAAAAAAATCCCTTTTGGTTACTACTTGTCTACTTGTTCTATTTGCTTTCTCTTTTTGCTTTTGACAAACAATCAACACTAATTACACTCTCCGATCGTATTACTCCTCTTGAGAACGACACACGGGTATTGATACTAAAACAGCGACACACTTTTAAGTGAAACACACTATTTCGATAATTATAACCAGTAAAATAATAATATTTATTATTTATAAAATAAAAATAATTATAAATGAAATATTTTTAAAATATTTCAATTTTATCTTTTTTTTCTATTTATTTTTTATTTGTTAATATTTTATTTCTATATTATTTTTATTTTATTTATTTATATAATATTTGAAACTTAAAATTGTATAGTACATATTTTAAATTAAACTTATATTTTTGTTATTATTCTATTTATCATTTTATTTATTATTTTATTACTATTGTAAAATCAATATAACTTTTTATTTTTGTTAATCTTAATATTAATAGTAATTGTGACAATGTAAATGCATTAATTTTCAATATTATATTATCACATTTCAAACATGTTCTTTTGGACTTTGAATTAAAGTGAATGTATGTGTACTGGAGAAAACAGAATTAATTGTTTTATAATAATAATAACAATAAATTTTGTAAATTGTCAAATATTTTTTAAAAATATTAATAATATTATATTATTAATTAGATTTTATACTTAAAATTATTAATTCAAATAATTTTCTATTTATTTTATTTTAATTTATTTTGAAACAGAATTTATCGAGCGAGACTGAACCAAAACGATTTAAACTGAAACGACCTGAACTGAAATGAAGTCCAAAAGAACAAGTTTTTTTATCTCGTCTTTTGATTAATTTATTATGAGCAATTTATATAATTTACTCATTTAATTTCAGAAAAACTTTCTTTGTAATTACAAAAACCAATAACTTAGGAACAGAGAAGTATTGCAACAATGATTACGAGACTAAAGATTAATTCAATTACATTTTTTGTACAATCATATTTAATTGCTCAAAGATCAAGCCTCTAAATGCCAAAGAAGGAGATGCGCTTGAAAACATTTTCTTCTAAATATTGACAAAAGAAAAAAAAAGGGGGGAAAATCTTTTAAGCTTTAAATGACAAAAACATGTTCAATAGTTCAAGTTGACAAAGAACTCCAAAACAACATAGGAGATCAAGTTCACTTGGGTCGAACTTTTGAAAATTAATTTCGTGTTTGGTTTTAGAGTGAATGAGCAAGTAAAAGAAAGAAAAGGGTGAGGGTTATCAATAAATAAAAAACTATCATCAGTTAACAAACACAAATAAGATTCACATCAAGTAAAACTATATTTATATATTTGTTGGGGAAAGAAAAAGTGCTCGAGCAAGATGATATTCTCTCCCTGCAATAAAAACTCCACTACTTGACCACAATATGTCATTCTCCCAATCAAGATTTTCCTCCAGAACCTGCCCAAATTCAGCTCGCTTACAATATAATGAGATATTAACAACATTCAAACACAAGCCAACTATATATTACCTCCACATATTCAAGGGGCAATGGGATCCCAACACTTTTCATATGTTTCTGAGTTAGGAATCTCTTACAGCGAGACCAACGGAATACATTCAACAAACTGTTTTCACCCGTAATCACTTTCTCCCCATTAAAGCAAAGCTCGTACCTAAATGACGCGGGGTTCAATAGAGTCTAAAAAAATGAGAAGCAATCAATGTTGATATTATATGCATGATTTGGGGTTTATTTCATTTATTGGGCTACCTGTAAGAATGGAATTTTATCTAAACAACAGATAAAAATATCTTTCGGAAACTCAAAACTATTCCACTCTTGGTTGTTACCTCAGTAAACAAGTCTCTACATACAGTACATCTCCCTTCTTTAAGCGTGCTGACGAAAAGAGCGACGGCTTCAGACCTTGGTCAGCAATTACATTTATGCTGTATACATGCCTATAGAACAAACCAGATAACAAGCAGCAAATACCATTAATATGTTCAAGTCCTATAGAAATATAGAATTTCCCAACAGGATAGAATAATTATACGTCTTTTGAATAAATATTGTATTGCTGAATATTCTGTATATTGCACCTCATCATTCAACACTAAACTTAGGATAGCTGAAAAACGGTGTTTTTATCTTTAGCTACTAATGAACTTTCAAGCTGCAAACATGAAATGTAAAGGGAAAAAATGAGAAAAAGGGAGGGGAAAAAAGTCAAAAAAATTTCTTCATTTGGTTGCATTGAGTAATTAGTACCCTAAGTGCTCTACTGCATAGAAATCTGATCCACACATAGAAATCAGTCCATTAATTATAATTATTCCCAATAACTAAAATAATAATACTAAACTCATCATATAACATTAGAAAACAATCTCCCAAAATTCAGCATATCATTTTCTTATTTTCCTCAAGCAAAATATTCAAATTCAATCTCAATCTTGACACATCACCCAATCTCACTACCCGAAATACTTTCTCAGAAAATAGTTTCCCTGAAAATAAAGCTCTTGTAAATTCCTAATCCCCCTATTCTTGAAAACCCTTAGTCGCTCATTTTCCTACAGTTGAGGACGTATAATTTTTTAAATATCAGTTTTAATTAAAAAAATCTTCATTGTAAAACAATAAAATTTCATAACTAATGTATCACAATAGAAGTCTAAACAAGTCACTAGTCACAACCTACAATGATTTCCTTCATTCAACTATTCAATCAAAACAAAATTTCTGATATGAGCCTATGAAAGATGGATCATTCTAATTGCACGAGTTATGAAATTTTGTGACTACAGCCCTATTATGACAAGTTAGTGCAACTAAACAACTGTCACTAGTAATTAAATAATGAAATAAAAATGAGAATGGTGTGCAAAAGATACAAGAACATACCAAGGCTCCATACAGAAGCTGTACTGAAATCTCTCTGCACTCAAAAACCTCTTTTGGCTCAACACCTTCTACAGAATTGAGGAGAATAGATTAGTCGTTATAGTTCTTTTTAAATAAATTGTGTGTGGTATTTGGTGTTGGGGGTGGGGTGGGGGTCCGCATGTCGGATGAAGTTCATATATAATTAGGCTCGAAAAGGAACCATCAGAATGGAACAAAGCATATGAAGCATCCACATATTGTCTTGCTAACTGAATCATTACATTTGATTTCACACAATCAGTTGGAAAATATATGGGGGCAAAAATATCAATTGGATGGGGGTGTGGGGTGGGGGTGGGGGAACTAAGGTTTTAAGTATAATTATAGCATTTTAATGGTGTCAATGATTTTAATACATATTACAGTACTAGTCTTTTTTCAGCAGAACCTCCCATTAAAGAACAATTACGCTAATAATAAGGGCACTAACTTGAAATAGCAAACAACTTTTTCAAATGATTTAATCAGAGAAGAAATGCATTTAGAGTTTTCTAAAACAATTATTCAGCAAATCTTATAATTAAGACACTGCACCAATCAGAGATGAGAAAACCGTAATGGTCTTGTAGTTCAGACTATCATGATATATATTTTAGTTGTCCATAAATGTTGGGAGCCTGGCATAAATAGCATATCACAAAAAAGATATGCCTGTTTGAAATTTCAAAGTAATGAGAATTGTGAATGTATCACAAGGAGAACTAATAGTGAAAAATGTGACATGCATCACATTCTTCACATATTCAGGAACAATACACAGGACATTCGAGACACTTCTAAAGTTCAAACGTAGAGAAGACAAAAGTATAGGTCAAGCATCTTTAACAATACATGGAATAGCAAATGATCTGCAAAAGCAAGTCTTGTGTTTGAGTGTATCCCTCTCTGAATGTGTTTAAAAAATGAATGTCACAAGGTAAATACCGGAGCTGCAGCCCTGGTAGTCATTTTGTGATCCACAAACACTGGAGCAAAAGTAGGCATCATAGTTGATGAATGTGTGAGATCAGGTTCAAGATCAATAATTAATCCTCCTTTCTGGCACAGACACACAAAGATGAATAGATGTTGGTAAAGGTAATCAATAGCATTTTTATTCTAATTTTATTTTGAAACACAAGGAATACATTAAAATAACCTGCAGTAAATGTAATCATAAATACAGAAAGGCTGCGAGGTAGGGAGAAGGGGTGTTGAGTGTTGACAGGACAATGAATTTATACTGGGATCACAATGCTACCAACCTTCACAAAGCAACACCTCTCTACACAATAGCTGCAATCAATCGAAGCCCTCCATGTCCGCGAATGGATATTATTTCTCAGTGTAGAAATGTAACCTAAGAATTTAACTGAACTTGAGTCAAATAGTTCAGAAATATGGGAACTATACGCATGGTAGAGACTAGAGAGGTAGGAAAAACCATGTTTTTGTTCATATTCAAAACACTATATATTTTGGGACAAAATACCTATAAAATATATTATCAGAATCACTACTATGCCATACTTTAATATGAGAAAAGAAAATGAAAGGAAGTGCGGACAGACAAAAAATGCTCCTTTCCACAAGCAATTTACTAGGTGTGACAGGGAAATCATGAATACTAAACAGTGGGCATCAAAATAGATAAAGAAATGAACCGTGCTAAAATAAAATAAACAAGCTTATTTTATCAGTAGAAATTATCAAGTTTTCACAGTTTTCCGTAGTACAGTAAAATACTTGTCCCATAGGCCATAGACCAAAGTCATAAACTAAAGAAAACAATATATACAGTAGATATTTGTTATAGGTTCTGCTATTTATCTACTATGTGTGACATTTTTTTTTTATGGTTGAACTATAAGGAAATGAAACTCCAATATTTTGAGGCTTTGAATTTTTATATCAACTCAAACGTAAAATAAGGTTTTGTGTCATTATGCATCAGATTTTGCTATGAACTATGACAATAAGAAAAACTGCCAAGAATGGGTACTTAAAGTGTTAAGTATATTTTGGACATACAGTCTTGTGGAGGCAGCACTCTTATAGTAGCCTTTAACTCTTCAGTAGCAGATAAAGGAGGAGATGCAGTTGGGCGACAATAGCCTGTATGCATCAGAACTAAACAGAACAATTTGTGCAAGTCATTGCTTAGTCATTCTTTGCAGATTCAAAGTAAAACTAAAGATACTGTATTTATACTATGTCTATAAGTACCAGCCACCAAATCAGAGTCAACAGTGTACACATCTGTCCCCCACAACCGATTGCGTCTTACCTGCAGAGGGAGCATTTCAAGACTCAACAATCATACAGGAGAACATCATAAACTGCAAATCCAAAAGTCTAACTCCAGTACAAGTGCTTTTCAAGTAAATCAGGTATATTTTTCATGATACAAAAATCAGATGCAGAACAAATTTTTGCAAAACTTAATAACCACCCAAATTAATGAAATTATGTCCACATAAATATAATGCAACCAACAATGATGAGGCCCATCAAATGATACCGAAACTAAGTTCAGGAAAAAAAGGAACAGTTTAAAGAGTAACAGTAAACAGAAACAAATCGATGATCATCATACTTGTCGATTAGCATAAGTAACATGTTTAGCTGGTATCTGGATTTCTAAAGTAGGGCCCTTCGCAGAGCCTTCACAAGCTTTATCAGGTTGCGATGATTCATACTCCTTCCACAATCGTACGAGTTCTTGCACGTGCTCACCAATTTTATAGACAACATTAGATACAGCAACCATGCCTGCAAAGAAATTAAACAGCATGCATCCATTAACATATTTATAATAATAAAAACGAGGGAAAGTTACTCTCATTGACAGTACCAGTGGCGCAAATAAAAAAAGGGGTTTGTATCATACTTACCTCCTTCATCAAATTCCTTTTTAGGACACCTAATGCGTGTTTCGAGTCTCTCTAGTTCTTCATTAGCATCCCTCTTCCTGTCTCTTGATACCCTGTCAACAGTTTTTCGAGCATCTTCTAGGGTTGAGCATTCCTTTTTAACAGAGTTCACAGCAATGTCTGTGTTGTCACCATGTAGACCTTCCTTTGAAGCATCAACTCTGCTATATTCAGATTCCATCTCTCGATTTTCAACCTTAATAGTACTCATATTTCTACGAAAAAATCACGGGTTTGAGCATTAAATAATGGAACCTGCATATACACAACTTTAGATGGTTCCTGAGCCCTAACCCTACTGGAAAAATCGATAAATCTTCCAAGCATTATTCAAAACAAGTGGCAGCTTTACCATAATCATGTCCATTACACTTTACACCAAGAAAATTATATAAAAAATTAGTACTTCAAATGAAACACAGAGGATCAGGGAGATCGAAAGACGCCGTAATTAGATTTCAGCGAACAAATCAAACAAAATCCAAGTAGCGATCCATGCAAACTCTGACTCCAGAAATTAGAGGAAGTATGCGATGAAATATTCTTCATTTAAAAAAATAAAGGACCGAGAAATTAAAATGCATTTGTACCTGGAAAATCCTATCTCTGTGCGGTGGAGTGGAGAGATTTATTAATTAGAGAAGAGGAAATGGATCGTCTTCGTGCAGGTGGCGATGAGGTGTAATAATTTTAGAGAGTAATATTCGCTTTTATTTTTTATCTTAAAAATTGAAACTGTTTGAATTTAATTTTACAAATCATGTAAATATAGTCAATTTATTTCAAATTACTCCAAAAAAAATATTTTTTTTGTTGGAAAAAATCGCGTGGAATAATAAAAAAAAAAAAGATAAATTAAGACTATTAAAGCTTCGAAAAACTCAAAATCATAACAAATGGCATGATCCGAGACACGGTAATTAAATATCACCTCGATGTCGGCTCTTCGCCACCTGGGGTACCAAGCAAGCAAGTATTTATTTTGCAACACATAATTTTGAGCTAATATAATACGGAATACACTCATCAGAAAGAAATAAGTACAGTAAAACCTCTATAAATTAATACTCGATTCATTAATAATCTCTCTAAATTAATAGAATTCTCCGGTCCCGACTTGGTCTTTTAAATGAAAAAAATACCTCGATAAATTAATAACCTCTCTAAATTAATAAAATTACGGTCCCGATGCTATTAATTTATAGAGGTTTTATTGTATCTGATGAATCCGTTTAGGCAACTTTTATAGAGGTTGAGAAATTTGGGATGAGAGTGTGTTAGTAAAATAAAAATACTGATCAACATTTTCAAGCTATGTGGCCTAGAAAGGATAGCATTGTAATATCCAAACATTCTTATGATCAACATAATACAGTATATAATTCTAGTTCACAGATAAATACTTTAAATACTGGAGTACTAAAATACAGCCACAACAAGAATCATTTGAAGCAGATAACTTTAAGTTCCATCCACACAAAGATATGCTTAAACTCGATTCCTCCTACAAAATAATCTAATTTGGAGACAGAAAATGTGCCCGAGCAAGATGATACTCCTTCCCACCAATCCAAACACCAGTTTGCGACCATGATATGTCATCCCACTCCAGATTATCGTTCAAAACCTAAAATTGGTACAGATTTCAGATGTCATTCAATACACAAGGAGCTAAGTTTATTAGCAAATACTACGAAATTACCTCAATATGTTCGAGGGGCAGAGGGATCCCCACACTTTGCATAATCTTTTGAGGGAGGCATCTCTTACAGCGAGACCATCGGAATACATCCACCACCATGCCATCAACATCCATAGCATGTCTTTCACCATTACTAGGATGAGGGTTGTGAGTTAGAGATTTTCCAGTTTCCACCCCATGAGGTGCAGGTGCAGTTGCAGGTGCAGCTTTGATAACCTTCTCTCCATTAAAGGAAAGCTCAAACCTAGACATATCGCTTCATTATTAGAGAATAAAATGTGATGGAGATGGTAATAACAAACACCACCTCTCACATTGCCACAAGTAGAATAGTAGAATACAATCTTGACTCCCATTAGGGCTGGATCACCGGATTTCGATTTTCTCATAAACCGAACCGGAATTTCAGTTTGGTTTCGGTCATAATTTGGGTGATATTTCAGTTTTCGGTTAAACCAAAAAAGGAACTCAAAAAAACCAAAACATTATACCCGACTACTATTTATTATACCCAACCCAACTGAAATTAAATGTTAAAGGCCCAACTAAGTCTTTAAAAATATCTCTCGGCCCTAATTATCTTCTTCACTATTGGGATGAGAAATAAAAAGAAAACCTAAATCGGCGGTTATCTTCGATCAGTCACCGGACCTCAGAAGCGACATCCTCAGGGAGGATGCACACGGACTGGCTTTGGCAGAAGGCGGTGAAGATTTCTCCGGCCAGGCGTTGCGGCTCCGAGTCCAACAGGCTCTGTTGAGTTGGGGAATACGGAAGGATGATTCTCTTGGAAGCAGGCTGAGAAATGGGTTGAACAGCTAAGGATAACGGGATGGGATTTTGGGAGTTCGGGCATATGTATGTTAAGATTGAAATGGAAGAAGAAAAAAAAAAACTTTGATTTTTTTGGTTTGCTCACTGTGAACTTCTTTAATGGGTTTTACTAACTTTATTTTGGGTTTTTCAAAAACCGAAAAAACAATGGTTTCAGTTGTTAACCGAAAAATTCGGCCGGTTAACCAGAACCGAACCAACATCCACCCCTAACTCCCATAACTCACTAAGGCACTTGTGTCATGGTTTGGGGATCTTTAGGAGCAAAAAGTAGACGAGAGCTTGAATATTACTGATTCCCCTCTTAAAACTTTTTGCTTTTGATAAGAAACATAAACTTTTATAACAAAACTTAGGGACAACACATCCTTAAAACTTTTAATCATGTGGTGCCAAAATTTCAGCAGATGTTGATTGTGGCGGAAACCAAAAGGTCTACCTAACTCCATATGGCAAGGAATTTGTAGATGGACAGAACTAAAATATTATATTGTATCCAGGTCGATGAGGAATTCTGTAATTATCCCAAGATAAATGTCGGAACATAATTCACTAAGATGGGTTCCTAATCCCTTCCAAAAATAACTAGACATGACTGACATCTTTGATCAATCAAGTATCCAACTGAAAACCATTGTGTAAACCATTCTAAACCTTCCATATTATTTCACCACTACGGCACTACGTCTTTCTTAATCCTCTTAATTTGAGGTGAGGAATTATGTAATTGTGGTTAAGCGCAACATAAATGAAGAAGACTGAGATGGAAGTTGGAACTGCAAGAAACTGTTCCAAGTATACTAGTACTAGAGAGCAAATAATTAAAACACAGAAAAAAGGACAAAGCAAAATAGCAAATGATAAGAAAGTGGACTTTAAATAGAATATTGAGTATTACTTCAAATGTCAAGGAGCAAATGCATAGCATTTTCGTTTCAGTTTTATATTATCAAATTTTATTAAGTCCGAAATAATTAATATAAATCTTTACTTGATTTTTAAAAAACAGACAAAAAAACTAAAGAAATTAAAATTCAACTATATGACAACTGTTTAGTACCTGCGGGAATGTGTCTCTACATATAGCACGTCACCCCTCTTTAAGCGTGCAGACGTAAATAGAGATTTCTTCAGACCTTTGTCAGCAACAGCACTTATGCTGTATTTAAGCCTGGAGTATGTAAACCAGACGGCAATATTTAATAAAGGGATAGAAAATTAGACTAAAAAGGCCAATATATCAGATAACAGAGGAAATATAATTTCTGAGCACGTGAATATTAAGTGAAACCAAGCAGAAACAGCAAACTAGTGATACTAAACCTATGGTTCTGGACCTCGGGTTAAAACCAAGTTATCAGCAATAACTATAAAAAAAGTGTTCCATCGATAATGGTCAAACTACGTGCACACATAACCCCAGAACAAACTAATGCGGAAAGAGTGTTGCACTTGTTTAAAGAGTAAAGACAAAGAGACCCCACCAATACCAATATTACCAAGTTTTACAAACACCAAGAACTGAAATAAATCAGAGAAATGTGTCTGCTGAGAGATACAAGAACATACCAAGGTTCCATACAGAGGTTGAACTGAATTGTAACTTCACGCACAAACCTTTGTTGGCGCAGCGCATTCTAAAGAAATGCAGAGATGTTAGTTAAAGGAGGGAGGGGATGGAGCAGATCGTGTATGTCTTGCTAACAGAATCATTGTAAATGACATTATGCAGACATGGAGAAATTAGGGGTCACTGGTTGATAAGGTTTTTTTTTTTTTTTGTGGGGGGCTGGGGGGCATTGAATTGAATTCAAATATTAACCAATATGGAAAAGAAAGAAACTACATATCATATTTCTGGCACATGGCTGTAGATTTCAAAACATACTACAGAGTTTTGGTGTCTACAAGATTTTTTTCCAAAAATGACCACAGAGAAGAGCAAGCATGTTAAAGAGTATTAACAGATACAGATTGAAACCAAACTGATCTTTGAATGATTGCAATGAGAAGTATCCAGCTTAAAATAGTACCACTAATTTTATGTGATATTAACTTTAGAAAACTATAATTCAGCACCACGATGTAAGACATTATAACAATAATAAAATTATACAGATCCTGATCTGCACACTTCCTGATAATGTTGCAGTTAGAAAAAAATTGTGACCATGAAATAAACAGCATAACCAAAAAAAAATACATAGAAAAAACCATGCCACCATATAAGATGTCTGCCCGTGTTGAACCTACTAAAAAATAATGAAACACACATGAAACAATGAAAAGCATGTAGGTATTAATGCATGTCCTTATGAATATATATACATTAAAAAAACAGCATCACAAAGAAATACCGAAGCTGCTGCCCTAGTAGTCATTGTGCGCTCCACAGCCACTGGAGCCAAAGTAGGTTCCATAGTTGAAGAATGTGTGAGACAAGGTTCGAGATCAATAATACCGCCTCCTTTCTGGCATACGTACAAAGATCAACAGATGCCATTAGGATTTAATCGATTCATGACATTCTTTTATTCAAAAGAACTAACAAAGACAAGAAGGTGTATAAGCAGATAACTAAACATTGGTAAAACATAGGTGAGCAAAAAAAAACTGTACAATAAATATCTCCTCATTCCCACCACCACCACTGCATGACAAGAAAAATCATAAGAGAGGTACCCAAATCATACATGCACACACAAAGGGACTGCAAGTTTTGGAAATGAGTGGGTGCTGAAGGCACAACAAACTATTACTTGAGTCACAATGCTACCAACCTTGACAATGCAACACCGCTCAACACGATAGCTGCAACCAATTGCAGCTCCCCATGCACGCGAACGGACATTATTTCTCAATGTAGAAATATAACCTAAAATAAATCAAATCAAATAACACAACAGTAGAGGAAATGTATGCAAAAATATTAAGAAAAAACAGGTTTGCACACTGCTGTCAAAAAATATTAAACTCCCTCGATAATATAGTAGGAAGAAAAACTCACATTATAGTGTAAAAGACGTATCACCAGCATAACAAAAGCAATCCAGAAATGGTCAAGGTGTTCCTAGTTTTAAGTCGTCTACTACGCTACCATGTGAAATACTCACCACAAATTCAATATAGTGAGAGACCAAATGTCTGTAAATATATTTTGAGAGCTGCTAGTCTGCTATTGTATTCTCATGTACACATTTTTTTTCGTTTGAGGTGAGCCATCTAAACATGAGCCTCCTTCCAATCTCCTTGGGATTTTTCAATATTTATATTAACTCGGTAAAAAAGAAAATGCTTGCATCTCTGTGCATTAGATTTACTTGTTTAATATTATGGTTAAAGGTTTATCATTTCAAACTTACAATCTTGTGGGGGCAACACTCTGATAGTAGCTCGTAACTCTTGAGTAGCAGGAGGAGGAGGAGAAGCAGTGGGACGACAATAGCCTGTATGCATGAGAACTGGAGAGGAGAGTTTTCTGTTAGTTATGTGTATAGATAATTCAAGATATTCAGTAATATTATTGGGTGTTTAGTGATTATATAAATACCAGCCACCAAATCAGAGTCAACGGTGTATACATCAGTTCCCCACAGCTGCCCACCTCTTACCTGCAGAAGGAGCATTTAAAGAATTAAAACAACAATACAGAAGGAAATATCTAGCAGCAGATCCAAAAATCTAATTCCAAGGAAATATATAAAGAGAGTTTCAAGATAATCAGATTCATTTTGTCAGTATAATATTCAGATGCATAACAAACGGGTGCAGAAATTAATAGTCACACTGTCACAAGTAAGTGGAAGTGAGTGAAACTCTGGAAACTGGTTAGGAGTTTAAATTATGTCCACGCAAGTATAATCAAAATTCATGGCCTTCTTTTTTTCAAACGAGGTACGTCCCACACAATCGACAATACCCGATGAAGAACAGAGAAAACAAAGAAATGACATTAAAAAAAGGTTGGGCGTACGGAGGGTGAGTGGGCTTTTCGAAATCACATGGTTTGGGAAACTCTCTTTAGGTCTTATCCATTTTTTAATGTGGGTGAGTAATAAACTAAAATCCTACGTTCAACACACTGCAGTGAGGGATCGGAAGTCTCCTATGTACAAACTAAAGTGAAGGCATGTAAACCACCATATGCATGAACAGAGACTAGGAAGGAGATTTCTAAAGTTACAAACAGACAAGATGGCGGAGCAAATAAAAACTAGAAATTAGACATGAACAGCATAGGCCAACTAATAGACAATCATCTTACTTGCCGATTAGTAGCAGTAACATGTTCAGCTGATATCCGAATTTCCAAAGTAGGACCATTTTGAGAGCCTTCACATGCTTTATCAGCTTGCAATAGTTTATATTCATTCCATAATTTGACAAGTTCTTGCATACATTCACCAGTTTTATAAGCAACACAAGACACATCACCCTTGCCTACAAAGGAATAACATCAATTCAAGATCAGTATTAATGTATTATAATGCAAGGGAAAAGTTATTCCTCAAGATCAGTTGCCTAGATTGGAAAGAGAGGGGCCATTTAGTTTAGTTGTAACATAAAACGGGGGTTAACAATAAGGAAACAATTGAAGGACCAACAACTTAAAACAAGGTAGATTAAAGTTACTCTGAACGTAATACACTGTACCCCCCAAATCCTTCAAGGACTTTATAAAAATAAACATAATATTTATTTCATATAAAAAATGCAAGATCTCTCGTATTGAAGACTTGGTGCAACTAAAACCAAAGATCTACTCATCACATGTCTAAAGAAGTTCAGGTAAGCCATTTAGAGCCTTTAGCAAAACATTAATCAAAGAATCAGAGTACTGTTAGGATATGGCATTCTGCTTAATGAAGCAGTAGCTAAATTTCATTTTATTTATATCAACGATAAACCAACACATTAGGATTATTTGGCTAAGTTAGTTAATCACCACTTTTAAATTCTACGGACAAAGCAGGAGAAACTTGCAGAAAGCTATGAACAGTGTCTTATTCCACCAAACTACTTATGTTCTAAATATCCAACAGGTTACTCATCATATAGCATCCAACAACACAAAAAAAAAAAAAATTAAGACAGCAACACAATGAAGTTACATCACAGTGAGTTCGATCAACAAATTCACAACCTATCAATGTCAAAATGACTGGCACAAAGAAAACAAAACATAATGGGGTTAATGAACTAATATTGTTAGGCATGGATAACACAATTAATTAAACTGATTAAAGTACAAAAATTTATCATATATGTATTTTTAAGTACATGTTAAAATCCAATATGACTGTTTATTCATATAGCACAATTAGACAGACAAAGGCATGGAAGCAGTCATGTATCAATAATCAGTATATTTATATGGATAATGGAAACATCACCAACATATACGCAGTTCTACATGTTTTCTGTCATTGATAAGTTACTTCGTTATAAGCATAAATATAAAATCTTGTTAAAACCAAAGGATAACCACATGCAATCTAAAGTGCCAACAGAAGGTGTTTATCAATAGAAGACTTCTGCAAAACTAAGAGTATTGCTCAAGCTGCCTAATTAAATGGGTAAAGAAATTTCAGACAGATATCTTTAGCTAGTCCTAAGAGTTCAAAAATGTGATGTATTCATTTACTAGAATCACGCACTTCCAACTCCAAATCAGACAGAAGCTTTTCATATATCTGTCGAATAGATTACAGACCAAAATACTAACTTTTGGTATAAACAGGACCATTAATGAACCTTTGGTAACTAGGCTCATAGCCCTTTGCATTCCTATACTAATCTCCTTCATGATGCTCTACTCTGAATCAAATGTTTAATGAAACAGGAAAACCAGTTTAGCTTTGTATTTTTGGGTAGAAACCCAAGGGTTGAATTTTCTTTTTAAAACAATTCAAGAAACTGAAAATTGCTATTTAGTTCACAGCAACAAATATTACAATAATGAAGTTCAGTGTCCTGAAATCAAGGCATCATAGATGATATAAAGGGAAAGAACTTCCTGTTTAATAATACACAATCAAGACCTCCAGCGTAAAAAAGCAATTTGAGCACCTACCATTTGATCTGCACAAAAGTCAAATAGGAAAAATTAGGCACATTTCCGCAATTAAATCTACGAAACTCAGCAAGTGTTCTCCCATCATAATAATCATTTATGAGATGGTATTTTCAAATTATACACAAAGTGAGTGCTCCAATAGAGATGTATGCAGTTCTGATTGTATCTTTGAATCAATACATTGGAATTTTGCGGAATTCCTTTAAAGAAATACATACAAACACAAGAAGATCTAAATCTCATGAATTAAATCAACATGCCTGAACATGTTGGCACCAGCAACGCGACGGGAAATTTAGTTATGGTCACTATTTCAACTAGGGAATTTCTAAGTCCCTTCTTTTTCTCAAAAGAGGTCAGCGGCTAAAAACTCAATCGTTGCTTTTAAGCAAGAGTCATCTCTAAAAATGATTGACGCGCCCTATTAAACGTGTGAAACAAATATAGAAAGTAACACTTGATTCTGTATATATGAAGGAACCCACAAAAGACTCATATTAGGAATTTCAATGCTCATCAAATATAATCCAAATAAGCTCTCCCCAGACTAATGTTTCTAGTCACGTGTTGATAACAATATTAATTGACCTCATAAATGGTATCAGTTATCATAACCATAATGAACGCTTCTTTCATGGAAATAAATCAATTTACAAATCACACACACTTCTAAAGAGAAAATCCCAAAAGAGCAGCACTTATGGACATGTTCAGTTAAGGACATGTATCATCATTGGTAGTTCGAATTTCGAAAAATCTTTAGGCGGTTGAACAGCACTAAACACCTAGGAACTAATCGGGGAATTGGCGATTTTATTTATATTAAAGATGATCTTCATACACTAAAATGAGATTTTAAAAAAGTAGTCTTCATATACTATAATGAGATTTAAAAAAAAAAGTGTATAGATACCTAGAACAAGTACCAAATAAGAAAAAAGGAAAGACCCAGCCCAATTCTTCAACCCTAGACATGCTGTATTGTAATAAATAAATATAAAAGGCATCAGAAAGTTTCATCTCCATGTGTAAACTGTAAGTCTGTAAGGAACTCAAGCTTTCACAGAAGGAACAGGGGAGAGAGAGATAAAAGAAATTGTACCCTTCTGTGTCGTTGGCACCTGCCCTATTGTGTGGACTACTTCCCATTTGGGGACTGCTTCTTGGACGACACATTCTCTTTCGCTGCTGAACTCCACAATTGAAAACCTCTCTTTCACACTCTGTACCTCCTTCGGCAAGGATACCACCATCGTCAACTTCTTTTTCATGATACCTACTGCGTTTTTCAGGTCTGTCTGGTTCCACATCAGTATCCCTCTCCTTCTTCCTGTCTCTTGCTTCCCTGTCAACATTTTTCCCGGTGTCTTGATCTTTTTTCTGCTGCTCTAGACCTGAGCTTTCCTGTTCAACAGATTTTGCAGAAATGGCGACAAGTTCTTTTTCATTGTGGGAAACCTCTTTGTCACTACTCCACTGTTCTCTCTTGACATGATCCTTTTCCTTCTCTTTCAGAGGTTCTTTCTTTTCACTCCCCCGCCTCTCAGGCCCTCTTTCTTCCTTCACAGCTTCTTTATTCTCACCACTGCTATAACCAGGTGGAAAGTTGGTCCGGCGGTCATTTCTTTCTTTATCCCTCTCCCCTTTTTCCCAGTGCTTAACATCTTTCCTCTTTCTATCTTTGTCTTTAAATTTCTCATCCCCTTTCATCCCAATCTTGTTCTCCCCAACAGTTTCGCCACTTTCTCTGTTTTCAACATGTAAGCTTTCCTTTGCAGCATCAGTGGGGACATGCAAACCAGTACGCGACCCATGCCCAGTGTCTACATTCCCTCCAGTGATATCAGGATATTGTTTCACACGGTATTGTTCTTTCATATCTTTCCAATTCAACTGGCTATTCGATCCAGTATAACCATCCTTATCCATCTTTTCATTGCCTTTAGGTTCAGAATAAGCATCCCTTTCATGTTTCGATTCTTTACTCTCATCAGCTTTGCTCTCAGGTTTATCAGGTTTGGCACTCTTCTGCAGCAACTCCCTCGATTCTGACTTCACTTCACGATTGTCAACCTTCATCTCCTTCATGCTGTCTTTTGGGTCTCTGAACTCCATCCTGTTCTCCGAACCAATATGATTAACGTGCGAATCATTCGGTGCTGAAGCCCTGAACATCATATTATGAGGCAATGTCAATCTCCTATCTGTATCCCGCAACTCATTACGCTGAGAAATCTTAGGCTGGGTCCGACTTTCCACGTTAACATCATAGGGAGCATGGTAATCATGCCTAGATGGGCCCACCACTTTTCCACCAGCAGCCGAATATGTTCCCAGATCGTCATGGGGTGGCTTGACTGAGGAGGGGTGAGTATGATTGTGATTCCCACTACCACTGCCACTGACATTGCTACTATCCTCAGGCAGCCTTCTATTCGGTGGAGTACTCATATTCTACCAAGTGAATGAAATAAATAAAGTTGAGAAAATTAAAGTAAAGATACAATTAGAACTTCAAATCGTGCCCTGATTGCATAAGAATTACTCAATCAGACCTAGAAATCAAATCACCCATCCCAACTGAAAAACAGTATCTACTAACAGAAAATCAAAAAATATGCTGCTGCACATGTAGCTCCAACCCCACCATTTTTTTCAAAACCCTAATAATAAGGGGAAAACAATCACACGACGAGGTTTCAGATTAGGCTTCAATTGGGATCAAAATCCATTAAAATCAAATACAAAAAAAATCAGTGATAATTCGCATCGTGCAATAACAAAATACACCTTGATTATCTATTAAAATAAATTGAAATTAATCGGCAACGGAGTTGGCGAACTTAATATGCATTTTTGTACCTCTTTTACGGTGGTTTCCGGCGACGATCCCGATGCAGGGGAATAGCGTTGATGAGATCGAAATTGAAAATAGCAACAGAAGTATGATACGAAGAATTTATTTCCCTATATATGTCGAGTTTTTTCCAAACATAGGAATATTTATTACTTACTTTTTGTTTTCGCTTAATTTTCGATAATAAACAATTGCAATTATACATATAAGTAACAACTTTAACTATAAATACAAAATTGGGAAAATTATTAATTTAGCTCTTAAATATTCAAATGATTTTTTTATAGTAGTAGCATTTGTTACATTTTAGCTATTTGTGTAATTTTTTTAGAATTACAATATAATTAATATAGAAATTTGGAGTTCATTTAAATAAAATAAACTTGAAATAAAAATCATGTTGTATGAATAACTAGCTAAGAAGTTAGTATTAATTTTAAACACGTTTTGGGTAAAAATACAAAAAAATCAAAAAGTATAAAATTTTAAAAAGGGTGAAATTGAATATGTATATATACACTTTTAGAAAATCTTAAAATTAAAGTTTTAGTTGTTTTTAACGTTTCATTGATTTAATTTTATAAATAAAGTAGATTCGTGTAAATTTAATCATTAAAAAATAAATAATAAAATAATTATGATAACACAAACTATAGAATTATTATTTAAAAAAATTATGATGACACAAATTAATGTGGCCAAAAAAGATGTTCAGTGGGTTAAATATTGATGAATGATGATGATCACGGTTCTATAATCCGGGCATCAATAAAATTCCCTCTTTTTATTTTTATTTTTATTTTTTTCATACAACATTTTTGGGGAGAGAAAGAAAAAAAGGGAGCTTCCGTGTTTGAATATATATGGAGAACGATACGACTCCGAACAACGGTCAATCCACGGTGAGAAACTGCGGAAGATGAAAACACACACTGCTGCACTCATATCTGTTTTACGCAGCAGTGGCTTATAGAGAAAGGGTTTACCCTAAAAGAAAAAAATCAACAATCAGAAGATCATCTTCTTCTTCTTCGTGTGCGTGTAATTGCTGCAATTGAAAATGGATCCGGAACAGACGTTTATAAGGGTGCAGGAGCGGTTCTCGGAGATGCTGACTCCAAAAATCAGAGCGAAGCTCGAGTACTTTTTCCTGTTCTTGGCCATCACGCTTTTCTGTATTCTCGTTGTCATGCACGCCAATTATGTTCAACAGGTTCGTTCGCCTTCAGATTTCCTTTTTCTTTTTTTCTTTTTTCGATTTCGATTCCCCGCTTTTTAGTTGCTAGGTCGAATTTTTTACTGTGGTTTGTGTTAAATTGTTGAATTATGTGTTTGCTCGTATGGGTTTCGTGCTCGATTGGCTCAATTGGGTTTGTACTTTCTTCGTCTGCTGTTTGTAATGGAATGGTGAAGCCCTGGCCTTTCTAGTGGCTTGCTGGTGGAATTGTTACTGGGTGTGTGTGTTTATTTATCGTAATTCGTGTTTGCTTGTATGAGTTAATGGGCTCTGTCTGGTTCATAGGTTTCTTCGTAGTTGAATTATGGCTGGGGTTCCTGTTTTAAATTATCGTCATGCTTATTTACTCGTATTTGTTTCAAGTTTGATTGACTGGATTTCATTTGGACTTTTATAGTTCTGATTTTCTTTTTCTTTCATGAATTGAATGGTGAAGCCTGGATGTTCAAGTGAGTTCACTAGTGTCCAAATGTCTGATGCTCAGCTTGTTCAGATCAAGGTAATTTTTAATTTACATTTTCTTTCATTCTTTGATAATACTTTTTCTATTACTCATCTCTGGCTGCCTACAGTGATCTAACAAGTCGAAACTAGTTCGATGTGTTTTTATAAACATAAATAAATGCGGGAATTTTTCGTAAAACTGATTAAGCTAGCTTCGCCTTTTTAATTATCTTATGCAGATCACTAGTGCTGGCTTGTGGTCACATAATGATTCCGTGAATGTTGTGGAAGATGTTCATGATACAGAGGCAGACTCTGAGGTTGAAAAGCCCACCAATGCAGATGAAGAAGATGGTTCACCTCATATGACTGACAAGTCGTGGTTAAGCTGGATAAGCTCTGACACGAGAGACAGATCTTCGTTAGAAGTTTGCAACAGCGACAATGATGTTTTGGAATCTCAACAAGAAGTTTCTAATAGCAACGAAAGATTTAAGCCAGGATCTGATGATTTGGCAGCGAAAGCCAGCAAAGACGTGCCACGAAGTAGGTTTTTTGTTTCGCCCAAAGAATCTCTAAGAGCAGCAATATTCCATATAGGAAAAAAGTGGCATGGGCGTTTATCTTTCTTTCTGAGATTAGCCCGACGAATTCTTGGAGGTTTATGGGTTAGGAATATTTGTTTCTTTCTTTTCCCTTTTAATTTCTATGAATTAGGTACTAATGGCCTATGATAATGCAGAAAGCAAAGCATCCTTTGATGAGAGCTTTGTTTAATTCTCCATGGGAGTATTTTATTTAATCCAGCCTCTGTCTTCATGTAGGATATTGCTGGTATAAACTTGCATTTTGATATTCCCAAGTGGCTAAAAATCTTACATTTAGACAAGCTCAATTCCTATGCAGGTAGATGTTGTCTCTGTCACTCTTACTGGACTATTTTAGTGCTCAGTTTAAGGCCGTTCTGCTTCTAGTACTGAGATTTGAGTGGTATTTACATAATTGTTTGCTTCTGTTCTGTTTTTGTCTACTATTTACTTAAGGAATAGAGATGCTTATTATGTAAACTTCAAATTTTCTTCTTGGAATCTCAACTTCTCTCATCCTTATCTTGTGTGTCTCTGTGTATTTCCTGTACTGAGATTTGAGTGATGTTTACATAATTGTTTCTTTTTGTTCTGTTTTTGTCTACTATTTACATAAGGAATAGAGATGCTTATTCTGTGTACGTGTGTATTTCCTGTCTGTGTCAGCCTGAGAGTGGTAGGTTATGGGCAGACCATCCAAATTTTGGCTGCTGTATTAGTTGTCTACTTTGGCTGTAGTTTAGGCACTCGTACATCTGTAATCTTATTTTGCTTGATGTTCAAACCGCAGTGCAGTGGCTTGAAAAGAGAAGCAATGCATTCGAACCAGCCTATTTGTATACCATGGAAAAGGTGTGGTTTCTATTGGTTCATTTTTATGTCTCTTCCTTTTCTGTTGGGATATTCCCTGTTGTGAAGTATTGTTATTCGATCATTATAAATGCAATTTTCTTGTTAGGGTTATTTCCTGTTGCCTGAAGAAGCCAGATCAAAACATAGCATCCGTACCATTAATATTAGCATTTCAGCTCGGCACAGTTGCTTTGGCAACCGGTAATTTAATGCTGCTCTCTTTCTTGCTCTCTAGATGACGGAATTACTCATTTGTTCAGGTTATTTGTTTGTTTTTTTGCATTTTGTTTTTTACTTCTTAATATATGGATCCTCTAAAGGGAATGATCCGTCGATAGTCATTTTACTAAATTCAAGGACACTTATTGGCTTGGTGGGAGGTAGCATACTAGCATATACATAAAATTCTCTCAGCGTTGTTGATCATGTTGCCATCAGTTTGATTTATTATCATATCAAAGACTTGAGGTTATAATAACATCTAAGGGATTAAATCTCCACTGAGTTTCTACCAAAAAACTCAATAGTAAACAGTTAATAGCTTAAAACTATATTAACAGGCTACGCTCAATTCGGTTTCATAATAGATTTCTTATGTACATTAAAAAATATATGGTGTTTATCCTGAAGCTAATGCTGGTTATGACCAGCTCCAAACGAATTATTAGTTGCCTTTTTTTTAGTTTATCCTTTTTAACACGTGATGTATTGCACGAGATATGTTAAGTTGGTAGTACTTAAAATTTGACCATATTTTGTGTTTCTATTCACATTATCCGTTGTTTCTTTCGGTATTTTTCTGTTTCTAATTTTTGTTATCCATCTACTTATTTTTACCACAATACTCTGACTAATACAGTCATACCACCTTGATCTCTCCCATCCATCAGGCACAATTTAATTACTGTAAAAAAGATCATGCATTTGAGGGTTTCTCTCCATGCATTAGACATCTCTTTCAATAATTTTGGCCAAAACAATGTTGAATTGAGTTTGACTTGATAATGGCTTAGGTCGGTCAGGAATACTAGTAACAGAATTTTACATGTTTCGCTGACCTATTGTTTGTAACTATATCAGTTACAGCTTTGAAGATCAAGTTAAGTAAAAACATTTATCATAATTGTTGTACATTAATATTATACATGTAATAAGTTGTAGTAAACAAGGCAGTTCATTTGCAATTTTCTATTACTACCTACCAGAGACAGCGATACAGTAATCCATTTTTTTATTTCTGACACCATGTTCATACTAATGATGTGATATTGCATCCTGGTCCATTTCATTTCCACGTAATTCCTTTCCTGATCTCTTCCCCTCTACTTGCCACCAAACGTGCATTAGAGAATAGGTAGAATGTCTCTTATGCATTTAACACTGACATGAGTAAATGGTTTCTGTTCAGGTGGCAGCAGCTACTGATAAATAGGCTTGTTGGGTACGACACTATTCTGATGAATAGTTTGTTGGATTCTCCAGGCCTAGGTAATAAGAATCTCTTTTGATTCAGTTTTATGTTCTGTAGTTCTGATAGAAAGCAAGAATAATTAATTATTTATGTTTCTTTTATTAGGTCTGGGCTTTAGGGTTATGTTGAGTTGGGCTTTAGGGTTTGTTTAGTTAGTAAATTTAGCTTATAAATTGTCAGCGTATGGTTAATTCTTGGGCATTGAATTATTGAAGTTTATTGGGAGCCTGGAGGCTTTGGGCAAACGGTGTTCCGTTTGATTTTTTCTTTCTTCTTTTTTTTATCTGTTTTATTTTTCCGTTTCTATCAAGTTCTCTGGCATTTGAGAGTTACCAGCTATTCTGTTGCAGCAAAAACCTTTGCAGACTTGTTGTTTTGATTAACCTTCATCACTAAGAATTTCTCCTTCATTTTCCTTTTTCTAAAACCATGATATTGCCACAGATCACAGTATTTCAGCCCTTAATATTCAATTTGGATATCTCATAGCTCTTGTGTCATATCTTCTTAGCTTGCGTTTTTCTTCCCGATTTCTTAAAATCTTCTAAAATAACTTTTTGATGATAGTGTTGCACTCTAATCAATGAAGTATTTAATTTTGAAGTTCAAGCTTAATGCTTACCGGTTTACACACTTAATTACTTTACACAATTTATGAAATATGGAAAGAATCCATCTGTAGTGTTGTTTGTAGTCTTGCACTCTTGCTCATTATTTTAATAACTGTTCTTCAATTCATGCAGGTTATCTGTATAATTACCAAACAAACGAGTTCTATAATCTTACTTATGCTCATGAGCAACCTGAAAGCTCTGCAAAATTTGGAGGTGAGCATACTTTTGCTATCTCTATGGCTGGCAATTTTAGTGAAATATAGCATTAAACAAATGTTCTAAAAAAAATTCGATTGATGTAAAGCAGTATTTAAGCAGCAGTGTCACTTTCTAAAAAAATAGCTTCCGTCGCTTCTGATCGTGAATGGTTATTTCATATTTGAAGCAAGTGATTTCTTGATTACAGTTTATAATCATTGATCGGAATTTGTAGTTGTTTATGTGACAAACTCTAGGCTATACTATTGGTTAGACATCATTGATGACCAATTTGGTTAATACTTATTAGGATTGCAGATTTCTTTTGTCCATGTACTTCAGATTTATCATTTATCTTGATGTTCTTTTTGCTTGTGTATTTTTCAGACTACCTTGTGACCAAGTGTGGCGTTTTGATGATGTCACTTTTTGTTTTCTTCACAACCACAATGTCAGTTTCATTTACGTTGAGAGAGACGCAAACTCGTATGCTGAAGTTTACTGGTCTGTTTGACAATTGAGCTATACGTTTAAATGGAACATTAATGCTGGGTTGTTTTCTAAGGAAATATTTATTCGTATAAACTGTCCTAATTCGCATATTTTTCTTGATTTTTTGCAGTGCAGCTTCAGCATCATGCTCGGCACAGGCTTCCAACATTTCAATTAATTTTTGTGCATGTGATTGAATCACTTGTTTTTGTCCCGGTTAGTAATGCTATTTTCCTGCAGATATTATCAGCCTTCTGTGTTGCCGTCTGTTCTTTGTGGATTGACTAATATGATTTTGTTTATTTTATCTTTAGATAATGATTGGAATCCTATTTTTCCTCTTCGAGTTTTATGATGATCAGCTGTTGGCTTTCATGGTTTTGATTCTTGTCTGGATCTGCGAACTGTTCACACTCATCAGGTTGTTCTCCATCCTCTAGCTTCCTCCATCCCCACCCCCTCCAAAAAAGAAGGGAAAATCAACAGAAACAAAAGATTGCCAAGCATTCCCTATTTCTGACACCAATGAATTTTTGCTTGCAGTGTTCGCACACCGATATCAATGAAGTTCTTTCCACGCTTCTTTTTACTCTACTTTCTAGTGTTCCACATATATTTTTTCTCCTATACATATGGTAACATGTCGGATTCTTTTAACTCTATGATTCCAGTATTCCATGATCCAAGTTATTATTACGCCCCCTCTGACATAATGTTTGCCTTGAACTCAGGCTTCTCTTATTTAGCTCTGTCAACCTCTGCAGCATTTATGCAACACCTAATCCTCTATTTCTGGAATAGATTTGAGGTATGCTAGGCATCCATAAGCGTGTGCTGTTTTCCAGTTATCATTGTTTTGCATATTAGAAAGTGAAACATAAGCAGTCCCTTCTTTTGCGACTGTTTTTCTCGCATGACAAGTTCAAGTGTTGAAAATTATAATATTGAACTTCTATTGATATATGTCCCGAAAGATAGAAAAACTTAAATTTTAAGAAGTACTATCAATTAGGATCTAGAAAATGGAACTATCATTGAAGACCCATAAATTAAATATAACAGCCATGCTTGGCATCTTGCAATTTCAAGTAATTTAAATATATTTTCAAAATGATAGTTCATATAATTAGTTCTTTTTAGTCTATATTTCCATTTTATATATATATATATATATATATATATATATATATATATATATATATATATATATATATATATATATATTAGTTATAAGGTCATGAATTGCAAGATGTCAAACATGACCTTAGGTTCGTGTAATTGCCTGCCCACCCCCATCCCCTCTTTCAAGCCTGGCCTGAATTTGAGCCCTATATTGACCAAGTCCTAATATTATTATTCAACATTAACATTAGTTAACCTGCTACATAGAGAGATTGGTTATTGATAATCAATCTTTATCATAATATGTGAACAGGTTCCTGCTCTGCAGAGGTTTATGCAAAACCGTAGATCCCATTTTCAGCAGCATCCGGATTTCCATATTACATCTTCGACTATCCTTGCCTCAACACTACGGATCACGAGATTAAACACTAGGAACACAGACATGCATGCTGATAATGGGGCTACAAGGAACAATGTTGCTGCTACTGCTACAATCGGATCTTCTGGCCCTCAACAACCACCCAGTATTACTAGTAATAATAATAATGAAAATAATAATCCAGATAGGTTACGCAGTCCTCTTGATATGGGAGGTCAACCTACTGAAGTTCTTCGTAATAATGGAGGCATTCCTGGAGCTATGACTTCGTTTAGTTCACTGCTTTTGTGGATTCTGGGTGGAGCTTCTTCGGAAAGCTTAAATTCATTCCTGTCGATGTTTAGAGATCAACAAGGTCAACAAGTTTATGCTGCTGCTGGACCCCCACAGCAAGAAAATCACATGGCACGAGACAATGAATGATGAACAGAGTTTGTGCTCTGCTGATTGATTAGCCTTGATTTTGGGGAAGAGGTCATTGGCCGATTCCAGAGGGGACTAACGAAACGAATGCTTCTAAGCCTTAATGCTGCAGAGGGCGTCTTTTACCTACCAGGCAGATGTTTTTTATACTGTGTAATATGTGTAAGCGTAATTGTACATAAGTGATTCTTGGATATATATGTTGCAGGGTTACTTTTATTAGAAGTCTGTAAAACAAATCATAGAAACCACAAGAAATGTACGACTTATATGTGTCCATGTTCTCTCCCTCTCCAACTCTCTCTATCTGCACACGTATTTTGGTATCAGCGTCCTTGCCTACATATAACAAGGGTTAATTACAAAAAGAAATTTTTTTGGTTTAATTTAATTATAAGAACTTTACTTATCTTTGAAAACTTGCGTCTCTTGAAAGTTGTCTCTCTCTTTCTGTGTGTTGTTTTTTTTATCCTCTCTTTTCCAATATGGTGTTATGTTGTTTGTCTTGTATGTGTTGATATATTTGCTATTGACTGATGTGTGAGCCATTTGTTTTCTTGTGATTTCTTGTATTGTTTGTTCCCGATCGAGGTATAAATTCATGTAGACAGCCATTTCTTGCAGTTTGTTTGTGTCCGAAATGACCGAATGAGGGTGTGTTCGGATATGAATGTTTTCCTATATTAGTTTGGTGTATCTCTTTTAGCATGCTTTATTACGATTAACTATCATGTTTGTAGAGTAGAGATATTACAGCTCATGGGGCAATGTATGATGAGTGACCATGCTAAAAAGAAGAGAGATTAAGAACAAAGTTCAGATGAACAGAAAAAGGAGTGTTCAATTTGTCGTGAGAAGCAGGTGGAAACTACAGACTACTACTTTCAGAGATGAACAGTTCAGTGGTGACTTGTGATGATATTTTGTGAGAAGATTAAAGTACAATACTATCATTCACTTTGTTGTTCTAATTAAGGTTCCCAAAGCTAGATCAATTTTGTTTAGTGATTCTACTTGTGAAACTGCTAAATTGTACTAGGTGAAGAGGTAATATATTGCAAAATCAATAACCAATAAAAAATATCTCAGGAACACTTACGCACCGTCATACATTTCTATTCAACGACTAATCATCACAACCTTAACCAAGTCGCCTTTTCATTTGTCCTATAGTAGTCACAACTCTCATTTTCATTACTGTTAAAATTCAGTGTCGAAGCAGGCCACCATAATCTTTGAAACCATTGCCCGCGCAAAGGGAATGTAGCTTAAGCTATACCTGTACATAATAAATAAAAAACGGTATTGAGTTCGTACTGCTTAGTTAAACCAACAAAGGTCAAATAATAATCTGTCCGTGTAAGAATTTTCAAATTCCCAAAAGCTTTGTTTAAAAAAAAACACTATAAAGTGTGGGATGTGTGGTAAAATGAGGGCCAATACATGTTCAAAGTTTTGAAAATTAACGGTGGTTGCTTCATAAAACGAATTGAATCAGAGGCACAGTGGAAAGCAGTAAAATAAGCAACACAAGGGCTTCAATTCATCTCAAATATATAAGAATAGATAAATTTTAGACATAAAAAATAGGAGTAGTTGATATAGTCAGAATTATTATGCAAGAATATCAAGACGTACCAAACGAGGGCACCGAACTCTAGCACAATTGCTAGAAGTGTCAGTAGCTTGTTCCGAACCTAACCCATTCAAGTGAATCAATCTTAGACAGAGCCAAGAAAGAAAAAAAGATATCAAGTAGCAAAATCTGAAGAAGAATTATCATCGTAAGTAAACTTACATATACTGCACAAAAAAGCGCAATTATGATGCTAGCAATATATAATGCTGTAGCATATATACGAACTGGGTCAAGCATCATTGTCGCTTGTCTTTTAGGGCCTATAAGGAATGCTGTGCTGCCACAGAAAAACACCCAAGTTAGCATTTTAATATTAATGGAAGTTTTTTTTTTTTTGTAGAACACTTTAAAAATGAAATAAATTAAAACAAAACATTTTTGTTTTCCGAAATAAATGGAAGTGAAATGACAACATTACTATGATTTTGACCCTTAAGAATGATAAAATGACAAGGAAGAAAGAAGGACAAATAAGTAGAACGCACATCATATAAGAGAGGCAACAAACAAGACAATTCATAAAAAGAAATTGAAATGTAAATGCAGAGCCATGTATATGTGACAATCGGTATGCTAATCAACACACACAACAGTTTTCTACATTGACAACCAGCACTATTTCAGTATCCTGAGAGCTTGTCAAGTAAAGAATGGCATGCCATGACCTGTTTTATCACTAAATGGTGCCAATAACTTTTTAAATGGAAGAATTAAAATGAAGAAGTCTGAGACAAGTGGAGAATATTGTTGAAAAATATAATTTAGAAAACTTATATTTTCTTTAACAGTTATAAATAGCTTTGGCAGGGTCAGGGAACTTCTGAATATTGCATAAATGACGCAAGATTTGTATGAAAAGACATGAGAAAAGACTGATGTGGTCATGTCTGTAATCAATAGAATTCAAATTGAGTCACTATAATACAAAAATCACGAAGTAAGTGCATAATATTGAGTGAATGCATTTGACACAAAACATTAAAAATTAAATAGACTTATAACACATGAACGTACAAGAAAACGTATTAAGAATAATTGAACAACCCAAAAAACTTGGTGAAGGATGATAAGAATCTAAAGCTTAGGCCTTAGAAATTGTTAGCTTACACCATGTTTAAATGATACTTACTACGAGAAAATTAAATTTACAGAACATTTCTGATTAGGTTTTAGAATGCAAATCAGTCGAACTATGAAATAAACTACTTATATTATCTATTAGACAATTCATTTCAAGGTACTGTGAAATTGTTCAATGAAAATCTCATTGTGTAGCATATGAATATTTTTCATTTTTCCATACATAATCCTCTTGTTTAACCAAATGTACTTTATCTTCTACCAAAGAGAAGTTCACTCATATATTCACTTGACTATAGCGTCAGAATGGCTAGCCGTTTTCTTCCCTATGACCCAACTCCAGAAAAGGGCAAACCTAAACAGCATTCTAGTAGCTACGTGATTTCTACGCACATCAAGATATTATCTGATTTATGTCAATTGAGAAAAACTGTCCATTCAGATTGAGGAAGATGAGATTCATTATTCATATAATGGGATCGATTCGGTCATCATATGTAGGAGGAGAAACCCACACTTACACAAAAAAGAAGAAAATGAACAGTTGTTTACAAGCAAATTCACTCGATATTTCGTACTTGTTCGAGATAGGAGAATGCAACAAGCCAACAACAACTGATAGTATCTACATGTATTATCCAAAAATCGAACCTTCCAAGAGCGAGCATATTGCCAAAGGAGAATGTTATTCCAAATTTGACGGGATGGAAGAAAACAAGCATCGACTGTAAGTAAATAATAAAAAAACAAACATAAAAAAATGTCAATCCAGAGCTCATATATTTGCAGCGTCACTACACAAACACCTTCACTATCTCCAAATCAAAATGACAACAGAAACATCAAACAAGAACAACTTACCAAGAGCGTGCAAGCGATACCAGAGGCCAAGCAAATCGCAAACCCGTACAATCTCTGTCGAAACAAATAACTCATCACACACCCACACACTCGTACGGATGTCACAAATTCAGTAAAAAAATCGAATCAAGGGTTTGATCGAAGAATACCTGTTTGGTGGACAAAGTGCAGTTGCGATTGAAATCATCGATGAGGGAAGGCTCTTCCTGCTGCTGCTGCTCTTCGTCGTCAACCTCCATTCCGACCAGCATTTTCATCTTCTCAAACGCCTGGTTCATCTTGTCCATTTCCTACTGACGGAACCCTTAACTGAGTCTGGTTATGGAGATGGTGTTTTTCTTCTGGTAGATCTGAGGAAAATCGCAAACATCAACTGGGACCGCTGGGAGAGGGAGAGAAGGATGATGAGAGCTTAATTCTTTCTTTGCTTCAACTTCAAACTTTGCAATTTAGTCCTTTAACAAGTGTATTTTTCCAAATCAAGTCCATTATTTCTAAAATCTTATGAACCTAAGCTTTTACACTTTTTTATCTCTGCCGAAAAATCGAACAATACCCAAAATAAAATAAAAAAAACTTTTGGGAACACAAAAATATTTGTTCTCGAAAATGAATTTATTATCACATAAATCAACACATCTTTCACTTGTACATATCTTTCACTTGTACATGTATTAACAACTTATTATCAAGTCACAAATCTTGCAATCAGCGGACACAGAAATTTAGTTCAGGAGTACGTTTTTAATTTATGTCAACAATATTTTTTTAGTTATATTTATATATTTTACAATAGAAAGTACGTTTTGTAAATAATTATAATTCATTTATGAAAAAAATTTGAAAATTTATATTCAAAATAAATAAATCTTAAAATTTACTATTGTAAAAAAATATTTAAAATTTACTAACTAATTTCTATTCACATATGAAATTCTAAAATTTATTTTCAACATCAATATTATAATAATTAAATACTTTTCTATATCCAAATATAATGTGCACATTTTTTTTAGATATTTAACTTGTATGCAAATTTTACTCACAATTAATAAAAAACATAGTTTTAATTTTGATTTTTTAATAAAAAAATAAAAGATAGTTTTTTTCCGTTACTATACTGAACCGGAAAAAAAAATCGTATCATTATAAATTATTTGATGAAACAAAAATTAAAAATTAAAGTATAAAAAATATATAAATTTTATATTTTAAAATATAAGTGTAAATTTGATTCTTAATATATTTATACATTCTTACAAATTAAAATATAATAATTAATAGGAGATAATGTCATGATGACATCACTAAAAGATTTTAATGTTAAACACAATTTATTGTATATAGTAAAAAATGTTTTAATTAAAGTAATAAATTACATTTTTTTTAATATAATTAATCAGGTGCAATATATTTTATTAAAATTTAATAAATCAAGTTTGATTTACATGCATTTTAATTATTATAATGTAATGAATCACATATATTTTATTATAATTTAATAAATTTTATTTATCTATACATATATAATTTCTGAATTTCTTCATGCCACGTGAATATTGTTGTGTTTAAATTATAAATAAAAATAATAATATTTAACTATAAATTATAAATAAAAACAATAATATTATTATTAAGTAAAAATTTATACATTAATATAATTTTTTTGTAGGTTTTTATATTGAGTAAATTTTCACGGTTTAGAATATGTAATTCTAATTAATGATAGGTTTTTTATTTTTTTTCATTTGCATAAATATTTTTTTTATTCTTTTCCAGAATTTCATGTACACTTTAATTATTTCATTATGCATTTTTTTCGTTTTTCTTTAATTCAAATTTGGTTTTTTTTTTTTTTTCCAGAATTAAATTCAAGTATAATTTATTAATAGATTGTTTTTTTCAATATATCATAAATTGAATTGGAATTTTAGCCTACAGTACATTTGGAATGTGATTATTTCCAGTAAGTGTAGAATTGATACAAGATTTGACAAACAACGACTATGAAAAGATTTGCATATCTCGCATATCTATTTTCTAATTGCAATGTTAATCGATCGGAAGAGAAATAAATTAACCTTTTCTATTTTACAGTTCTATTTTCGATGAGGTAATTACGTACGGGTCGCAGTCGGTTCTCGACCTTGATCTGTCCCCTTCACAGCTTAATCATGATTCTCGAATCTTTATATTTTTTTCTGGGTGAGATCATAATTTTATTATTATTTAATTGAGAATGAAATATAATTTAACCAAAAATAATAATAATTATTTATCAATTTAATTTAATAGATCAGCTAATATACTTTTGAAGTTTGAATTATAAAAAAAAATGTTGACTTATAGAAATAATAATTCAACAATTTAATTTAATTGTTAAATTAAAATTTTATTTTTCTTAAAAATTTAAATTTTTTTATTTGTATTTGTATTTTAATTATTTTATAAGTCGATAATGTTTAATTTAATTGTTAATTTTATAATTTTATTTAAATTTTGGGAGGTCCTGATCCTGTCTCGATCTCAACTCGAATATAAATTACCAGACGGGACGAGATTCCCCTAATCGCGTATCATGTCCACCCTACAAATTAGAGTAAAAGTAAAATTAATATAATTTCAATTTCAATCGCGGTTATAATTCCAAAATCCCCCCCCCCCCCCCCCCCCACACACACACACACACACACATTTCCCCCGCCGTTATTTGTATTTGTATTTTAATTATTTTATAAGTCGATAATATTTAATTTAATTGTTAATTTTATAATTTTATTTAAATTTTGGGAGGTCCTGATCCTGTCTCGATCTCAACTCGAATATAAATTACCAGACGGGACGAGATTCTCCTAATCCCGTATCATGTCCACCCTACAAATTAGAGTAAAAGTAAAATTAATATAATTTCAATTTCAATCGCCGGTTATAATTCCAAAATCCCCCCCACCCATTTCCCCCGCCGTACCTCCAGCTCAATTTTGTCCGTTCTTGACAGCCGCATCGCTCCTTCCGGGAACCATCTTCGCGATCATTGCCCATTAGTTGGCGTGCACCTTGTGCGCTGCCAGAATTGTCTTTAACTTAAAAAATTATTTTTATTAATTTTTTGATAAAAATGTTAAAAAAAATATAATTTTTTTAATTTTTTTATAAAAAAAAAATTAAAAAATTATTAAATTGTAATAAATTGCACGTGATATTTAGAATTATACTAATAAATTACACTCGAGGTTCATTAAATTATAATAAAATTCACTTGATTTATTAAATTATAATAAATAATTTTTTTAATTAAATTATATTAAAATGTACGTGATTTATTACATTATAATAATTAAAATGAACTTAGTTTATTTTTAATTTACCTTACTTCATATGATGTTAACTGATTTGTATATATGTTCACACAGTTAGGAAAATTGTGATGTTGGCTTAATTAAATGTCATTTGAGTGACGTTCGAGTTGGCAATTTCTTCGAAATAAAAATGTTTTTTAACTTTCAAAATTTTACGAATGGATGCTCGAAAATGAAAGTTCACTTTTTGATAGAAGTCGTGTATATTTTTAAAAATATTTGTATAAATTGAAGTCTTATATGTTAGCTTTTAAATTTTTATGAATGCGTTTTCACCAGTTTTATGTATAAACAAATTTTATAATAATTTGAATACAATATTAAAATTATTCAAATTCAAATTATGAAATTATTTATTCAAAAATAAAAATACATTGTACAAACATTGATAAAATTATTATATAAACATGAAAAATAATAATTTTAATGAACAATACACCAATGTAAAAAAAAACACGTCATACTTTACGATTTTGTCTCTTTTAAAAACTTATTGTTCATTAAAAACATATTTTCCAATACACCAATAATATTTTTGAATTAATGCATATTTTTTATTTTTTATTTTTTTTTTAAACAGTTTACATTCTATACACATTTATTTAGTTTTATATCATTGCTTTTTCACCTAACTAATTTATTATTTACACACATCAACACCGTTAATTCTGTAAGTTTAAAATCTCATGCTAATTGTGCAACTTTAATATCTAATTAAATTACATAAACTTTATTTTGAATTTTTTTTAAATTTCATATGAAAGAAAATATTTTATAATTTACAATAAAATTACATTAAATTATTAA
The DNA here is from genome assembly GCA_954870475.1 of Euphrasia confusa. NCBI lineage: Eukaryota > Viridiplantae > Streptophyta > Magnoliopsida > Lamiales > Orobanchaceae > Euphrasia > Euphrasia confusa. Next base: position 29,245,469 of record OX940970.1, on the reverse strand, counting down.
TTATCATTTAAAATAAAAAAATAAATATATATTTAATATTCACATTATTCTTATTTCTATTAATGTTACAATAACTTATTATTAGGATAAATTTTGCAAACAATAATCTTTAAAATATTTTATTTATTTTATAAATTGTGGTCAATGTTTTTTAATATGTTTTTGTTTTTATTATAAATAAAATATATATAAAATGTAATTTTATTTTAAATGATAATTAATAATTTTATTTTATTTTATTATGAATTAAAAAATATTTTATTTTATATAAAATTGAATTCAAACAAAAGAAATCTCAAAATAAAATTTATGCAAAATAAAAGTAACAATAGAAATTAATCTCAAAATCAAATTTACGCAAAATAAAATTTATTTAGTTAATGGTGAGATATTGAACATAAAATTTTTTATGTTTAAATGATAATTAATAATTTTATTTTATTTTATTATGAATTATAAAACATTTTATTTTATATAAAATTGAAGTCAAACAAAAGAAATTTCAAAATAAAATTTATGCAAAATAAAATTGGTGAGATATTGAACATAAATTTTTTTATGTTTAAATGATAATTAATAATTTTATTTTATTTTATTATGAATTATAAAATATTTTATTTTATATAAAATTGAAGTCAAACAAAAGAAATTTCAAAATAAAATTTATGCAAAATAAAATTTACAATAGAAATTAATCTCAAAATCAAATTTACGCAAAATAAAATTTATGTAGTTAACGGTGGGATATTGAACATAAAAAATTAGTACTTTTTTTTAAGTTATATTTTAAGAGATAAAGAGAAAATTTATGTACTTAACGGTGAGATATTGAACATAAAAAATTAGTACTTTTTTTTTAAGTTATATTTTAAGAGATAAAGAGAGTACTCTGTAATTATTTTAAGTTAATGAATATTGATACTCCTAATATATTTTTACAATCATAACAAAACAATTATAAACAATAAAAAATGAAAAAATCAATCATAAATTAATACTAGTGTAGTAAAAAATCTATAAATAACCTTAAATTATTATTATTATTATTATTATTATTCGCGTTCTTCTATTTTACTATCATCGTCTTCAAATTCCCAATTTTTCATTTTCCATTTTTCATATATTTCCTACGCGGAGAGACACACAGAGATCGTCTTCTTTTCGCAGATCGACATGGTAATTAACTTCCTTAATCTTTGTACTTTACTGCTCGATTTCCTTTATTTGTTTGCTGGTCATGCTAAGATTATACGATGACAAATCCGTTTCAATCTTTGTCTGAAATAGCAATTGAACTTTGCTCTTGCTCGAATGAAATCAGAACTGTTCGGATCAATTTTTATGTAATTTATGACGATGTAGAAGATTTGTTCCTGTAAATTTAGTCAACGAAGTCAAAATAGGGTTCTTCCTGATTGAAATTATATCGAAAAATGGGTAGAAGTTTTTGGAGCCTTTTCATTCTTGATCCGAATTCTCAATTAATGAACAATTGTGGAAGATATGTTAGCATCCTGTATATTAGTACTATTATCTTTGAAATTCTTGGTTTTATTTTTGAAAGATGATTATTTGCCTAGGTAATAAATTAGATATACTCAAAGTAGCCGTAAAATTTTTGTTGCTAACGCCTAACAGCTATACCAGTGGGGTGGAAGTAAATCTTGTTTCGGATATTTTTTGCTTGTTTTATCTGTATTGTTTACCGTAGCAATTGATTTCTCCCTTTTTTGTGAAAGGCTGCACCTTCATATAGTGCTTTTTAACACTTTATTTTGCAGTCAACTCCGTACCGAGGGATATCAAGGAAAGAGAAACCCAGAGGCCGCCATCATGGGTTGACTCAACAGAAAAGGCAAGAGATTAAGGAGGCTTTTGAACTGTTCGATACCGATGGATCTGGTATTGAAATGATTCCAGTGTCTATCACTTAAATAGCCTTTGCCATTTTTTTTATTTTCTTGTTAAAGGTGGCATTTCTCTTCAATTAAATGCATGCAGGAACTATTGATGCGAAAGAGATGAATGTAGCAATGAGGTATATGCTTTTGTTCTATTATAATGCTTCAAAGTATCTTTATAACATGTTAATACTTAATTTTACATGGTTTCCTTACAGGGCTCTTGGTTTTGAAATGTCAGAAGAGGTAATGGCTAATGTAATTGTATCTGTATAATATGCCAACTTTTTCCATAGTGCGTTCTTATGAACTGAAACTTAAACAACATTATTAATTTTGGTATGTCTACAAACTCACCTTTGCTAACTCAGGTCCTTATTTTCTGTATTTCTCACATATAGCAAATTTAAGGAATTATGTCGTAGAAGGCTTCAAATATGAAACAAGAATGTTTGATGATTAATGTCAATCTTGAGAACATAATACGCTGTCAATGTTCCTTTAGTAAGTGTACTACAATATAACTTTACTAAATCGTGGAATTGTTCATTAGTGGCTCTTGCCTCTTGGTAAGAACAAATAATGTTTTATAAGTGTACAGCTGATGAAAATATGTAACGTGAATGATGATGCATTTTAGCTCTATAATTTGCTTTTTCGTTTTCTGTCAAATCCCTGTTGGGTATATGAAATTGGAGCTCTCTTGTGTAATTTTGTCTGATTGTTAACATCATTAATAATTTACTACTAGGATATTTAATTTTAGGAGCATGATAAAGGTATTACTTTTGAGTTATAATTTCATTTAAGTAATTAGAAAGGTTATTCTATGCTACATATCATTCTGCTGATTTTTTTCTCTATAAAACCATTATGTTGTAGTGAAGTGCTTGCAAGATTAATTTCACCATGCATTAGTAATTTATCAGCTCACCACCACCAGTATCATTAAAGAATTTTAAAGAAAAAAAATTTCTTATATGACAATGATCCGAACATATTGATTCTATTCCTTCAGGAAATTACTAGAATGATAGCTGAAGTCGACAAAGATGGCAGTGGTGCTATTGACTTTGACGAGTTTTGTCACATGATGACAGCCAAATTTGGAGAAAGGGACACTAAAGAAGAGCTCATGAAGGCTTTTAACATTATTGACCAAGATAAGAATGTGAGTTTTGTGGTGCATATTACATTTTTTTTTTTTTTTTGAACTCTTCATACTAATGGTTTCTTCTTCATCTGGATGCAGGGAAAGATTTCTGTTGCAGATATTAAGCGTATAGCAAAGGAGTTGAATGAGAATTTTACTGAGAAAGAGATGCAGGATATGATTGATGAAGCAGATCGGGATCGTAAGTTTTATGTGTTTTCTATTTTGGTTTTATCTGTGCTTGTTCTACAAGCTTTGGCTATAAAGTGTTTCACAAAATTTGACGAGATTTATGTGTATCTGTTGACATTGTCAACTTGCTGTATTGGATGTTCATTTTGACACAATCCACTCTTTCTAGAATCTTGAAAGTTTTTCATGATGTTCGGTTGACAAAAAAATAACCAGTGATAGGCTTCTTGGATGATTTTGAAGGACAAATAGGGGGGTCTACTTCCGTAGGAATTCCTACCATCTGCTGCCATAAATTTAGATAATGGCATTAGCATTTTACATTTATACTACAATTTATAATATTTGGATTTCATCAAACAAATCATTGAAATCAGATGAGACTCAAAGTTATGTGGCAGAGGTTTGTATGTATCATTTAAAGAGATTTGATCGTTTGCATTGTGCAGGTGATGGTGAAGTTGGCGTTGACGACTTCATGCGGATGATGCGTAGAACCTCTTATGGGTTCTAAAGCAATTTCTCAACCTCTGCACGAGTGAACAACAACATAAGTATTCTGAATTCCAAGTTTGAGAATGTATTATATTGCCTCGACTAGTTGTCGTTTGAGAATGTTGTATCTTTATCCTATTTCAACACATGTTTTCCTAATTTCACAATTGTACTGCTGGGGTAAAACCGTAATTTTCGCTTAATTAGGATGTTGGAGTGCAAAGCCTTTTCCAATACAAGAAAACACATACAACACAACACAACACACACATTAGTTGATCCTCCTACAATTATTCCTGACTTCACCATTGCTACCTTCCTTCACATCCATAGCACCCATCTTCACCATTGCCCTCTGGAAATCCAAGAAGAAAAACGCAGTGTTCATCGCGTAAGCATTCACGATCCCGCGTGTGGCGGGCCCCACAGACAGCGTCTGGTCCGAGAAGAGGACACCGGCCTGTCTCTGCAGCGCGTTGAAGTAGTTGTTGTCGAATGTGTTTCTTGTCGAGTCGAACTGCTGCTCTGCCTTGTCCCCTAAGCTGCAGGTGTTTGATAGCGTCTTTGCAAACTGCGCGTCGAGGCTCGGATCAACGTCGTGGGTCGCGTTGAATTTGCTCAGTCGGTTTTTGAACGACGAGCAACGGGCCACCCCGAGTGTGTGGGCCCCTGCAAAAGGAACATAGACAAAATGAGTTGTACTCTATTATGATACTCTCTTCATCTCATAATAATTGCAACATTTATTTTTTTGAAGTGATCTACAATAGTTGATACACTCAAAAAAATAAATAAATATTTTAATTTTTTTCAATTTAAAATACATATTCTTTTTTTCTTTTGGCTCATCTCTTAAAATAGTGTGCACCAATAAATAAAAATGTTTTTTACAATTTTATCCTCTCGATACACATTTATTTACTTGTATACCACTATTTTCTCAACTAACTATTTTATTTCTTACACATTAATAACTATTATACCTCTACTTTATATTATATAACTCATAAAAAAATCACATTTTCTTAATCCACACGGGCAAGTTTCTTTATGCATTATGTTTATGGACGGATGGAGTACTAGCTATTTCACTCTTACTTTGTCCACCTACGTTTTAAAAAATATATTTTTACCCTTTACTTTTTGGTTAAAAAGTCAAAAATTAATATTTTTCTTAATCTTCTTGCCGGAGAAAAGTCTCTCAACCCCTTATTTTTATGGAAGAATAGGTACCAGATAAAGCGACCATTTCTTGAGCGGTGAATCCACGCTGCGCGAACATGTTAATAAGCTGGGAACTGTTTAAGGTCGGCGGAGGCAATCTGATGGTGTCTTCTATCCTCGATCTAACTCCGTCTCTTCGTCCGTTGCGTACAAAGTACAACGGACCACCAGCCTAAGAAAGATCAAACAAAGAAAAGAAAAAAAAAACATATACTTATAAAAAGTTGTTTATAAATCAATAGTAAGTAGTAATAAAACATTTCAAATTCTTACAAACAAAACCGCGTCTCTTGCAGCCATGGCGAGAATATCCGCGCAAGAAACTACTCCCGGGCACTGTTTCTCCAAGGCCTCTTTAGCAGCATCGATAATTTCATAGCCCCTCAAGCTAAGATTAGCCGGGGAGTCTTTCTCTGCAGTGTTGTCTTTTGTCGAGTCGATGAGCACTGATCCATCGCATCCCTCGACGAAGCAATCGTGGAAATGCATCCGGACAAGTCCTGCTGCGAGGGTGGGATCGGATTGCAGAGCTCTGTTGACGGTGTTTCTCACGATGTTCGATGCAAAGGGACATGTTAGTAAGTAGTAGTTCATGCTCAGACCATTTGCAACATGGCTTAGAGTATGTAATAACAACACAATCACACTAAACACTTTAATGCCCATCTTCATAATCAACATTTTTTATTTAGTAAGCTTATGAGGAGTTGAAGTTGCCATATGTAGTACTATATATAGTGTGGGTGCATGGTGATTAGTTTAGTGGATTTTGAAAGCACTAGTATTGTTGGGGCACTAACTAGATTATCTTTTTTTTTTTCAACCATGAAGGACGGCAGTTTTAAGGAATTTTAAATTGAGGATTTTAATTTTGATGAAATCATAAAATTATTAAGATCATATATACTTCATATCTACTTTTGTAATCTATATGAATATTAAGAGAAATATAGTAGTAGTAATAAATAGAATTAAAACTCAATTTTTTTTTTATGTATCAATTTTGTTCAATTAGACAAATTGAATGTTCATGTCGAAGCTAGATCCTCCAACATAGTTGAGGTTTGAGTGGATGTATGATTAATATATGAAGTGAAAACATTGTATAGTAAGGGTTAGGTGTCACAAACTCATCCACATATATATCCCCCATCGATATATTGGGAGTCACTATATATGATAGGAATAACTAAAAACAACTATGGCTCTTTCGGTTCGGTGTGATTTATCTCATCAACTCCGGCCATTTCAAATAAAAAATTATGGAGTATATTTAATTCAATTATTTTTTGTTAAAAAATGAAAAAAAAATCTATATTAATTAATAGTATTAAAATTCACAGTGATATAACCCTAAGAATCGAACCTAGATAGCTAATGTAATTAAGATGTGTTGAACATATCAAAATGGTGGCATTATTGTTTCAATCAATATAATCAATTAGGTCTGATGATCACCTTCACTTAACGAACTATACAAGACGGTTAAACTTTCTCTAGCTAAATTATAAGCGTTCACTTGAAGCTAGAATAGAGACTTCAATTCCTTAATTTGTTTGAATATTGCATGTGTGTGTGTCAATCAATACAATACGTACACCTGCACAAAAGTGGATTAGGTTTGGGAGATATAAAGAAGCTTAAACAAGAAGCAAAATGGGGGAATGTTTGGTAATTTGTTGCTACATAAGTCAAATTAAAATAAGCTAGCACATCGAAGTTGGTTCACATTCAGATCATGATCAACACTTTAAAAAGAAACAAAACAAAGTGGGGAAAACTCGTTTGCTATTTCATTATTGCCATTTGATTGATTCAGTGCTCGAAACACGGTTGCCTTTTTGTGCGCATATGCATGTAGCATGTGCATGTATAATTATTATTATTATAGTAGTATTAGTTTTTTTTGAAATGATCCATCTTCCATCTTATTCAAGTACTGAAGAAGAAAAAACGACCAAGGAAGAGATCGAGATAGCGCATGCTCGTCAAAAGACCGGTCGGTAAAAGGCGCTTTCTGTGGCAACAAATTAAAAGAAAAAGAAAAAGAGCTAGCTAGCTAGCTTAACAAATTAAAAGAAAAAGAAATTGTGATCCGAAGCTTGTGATTTTCTCAACATGTTCTGAGCATGAAAACGGAAAAGAGAGACTCGAGACACTTAGGGACATTCCATCCTAAAACTAATCGGTGATATGATAAGATTTGGATTTGAATTGATGGAGCCAACTTTTTCAATTAAACGCCCATTTTATTACGTTAATTTGGACAAGGTATTATTGTCTTTGATGGAGTCATGTCCTAGTTGTTAACCGCAACCGGTAGATTGTTCGTCTGCTGTAGAAGCAACTGGCAAGCATAAACACAATAGTTCATTTGATTGCATCATTTTTTACACTCAATTTCAATTTATATATAAATTTCATCAGACTGTATTGCAAACATGAGACAAATAGGAGTACTTAGGAATGATACTCCAGGATTAATAGTTCTACTGTTTCTCCTCAAAATATATTTTAAAATTATAATTATGGGAATGGAGTATATGAGACCCTGTATATTAAAGTTACATTTTCATATTTTACTATTTATCTTTATCAATTTTTACATTTTTATTTTGGAATTATCCTAAATCCATACTCAATTACTCATACCCCTATTTAAAAAATAATTATTCATAATTTTTTATATATAATAAAAATGTATTATATTTTTACATTTCTATCTATTTTTGTAAATTTAATTTTAACTAAATATTGTATTAATTTAAAATTACATTCTTACTCTCAAATTCTTTTAAAAAATTAATAATTTTTTTTAATATTTAGACAGAAATTAATTAGGATTTTTCCCGCCACTAGGAATAAAAAGTGCAGCGTACAAATCACAATGTACAACTTAAAAAATAATTATTCATAATTTTTTATATATAATAAAAATGTATTATATTTTTATCTATTTTTGTAAATTTAATTTTAACTAAATATTTTATTAATTTAAAATTACATTCTTACTCTCAATTTCTTTTAAAAAATTAATATTTTTTTAATAGTTAGACAGAAATTAATCGAGATTTTCCCGCCACTAGGAATAAAAGTGCAGCGTACAAATCACAATGTACAACGTACAACTCTGTGGGCGGGAAAAATGAAAAGACTCCCACGCCATCTATTATTATTCCAATAAAACAAAATAAGCACCTATCAAAAACCCACACTCACTGACACACAAAGAGCGAGAGGTTGGAGACAGTAGAGAGACAACAATGGTGAAGAGCAGAGGGAAACCAAGGAAGAATCGAGAAGAGGAAGAAGAAGAAAGTGGAGATGGAAACATAGCAGAGTACGAAGATTCTCGAGCTCAGAGAATCAAAGAAAACGCCGAGAGAATGAAGATGCTCGGCATTTTCGATCTATCGAAAAATCTCAAAGCTCGCCCCGCGAAACCGGATCGCAAACCGAAGCCTGCGCCTGCAGCTTCGAGCGACCCCCCAAGGCGCTCTTCTAGGTACGAATAATCAATTAAAATAGCTCTTGTTCCTTGTTTAATTAGGGATTTCATTTCGCGATGTTTCGATTTGAGTTAAAAAAATGTTGATTAAATGGTGTTGGTGTTGCTCAGGCTGAAAGATGTGCCGACTGTGAGTTACTCGGAGAAGCAAATTCCGAAGAAGAAGGTGGTGGAAAAGGTGGAGATCCATATAGAAGAAGGTAGTAATCCGGAAATCTATACGGAGGAACATGAGAAGCTCTTGGGTGATTCTAAGGCTGATTGGGAACTATATGTCGATGGATTCGATGAGGACGGACAACGGATGTACGACCCTGTTGCAGGAAAGACTTGCCACCAATGCAGGTATACAGCAATGAAATTCTAACTTTGATCGTTCCTTCGTTTGTTTGTTTATTATTGAGTTGTGGATTTTGGGAATTATCGTTATCAGTAGAATGCATGGGTCCTTCGAATAAGAATTTGAGTTGGAAGAAACACAGCTTAACAATGTGTAGTATTCAATCTACTGTATATGACATGTAAGCATGAGGTGTCTGTTCTCAAGACTGAACACATACTAAACTGTGTGACAAATGATATATGTCACTAGTGTGCATACGAGCTTGTTCTGTTTCTAGCATTATATTATGTGTGGCAAATAAAACAGTGCAGTAAACTTGGTCATTTTATCGAATATCTAATTTAAAGTGTGTCTGTGATGCGGGTTTGGTACTTGTCAAGTTCTCGTATCTCTGCGATGGGGCTTTGCCAAGTTTCAGCTTCTTAGTGAGTTTGTCTTCCTTACATGTGGTTATAAAAAGAGTTTTAGGTCATGATATGAGATAGCCCACTCCTATACTAATTGAGTTGATTGTCATTTATATTTCACGAGTGTTGACACTTAAATCTCAGGATATCACTTTTTATTTCTTGTTGATATATAATTGCTAACGACCGAATTTTGCAGGCAAAAGGCTCTGGGACTTCACACCGAATGCTGCAAATGCAAGATGGTTGTGGGGCAGTTTTGTGGAGATTGCTTATACATGAGGTATTTTTGGAATAGCTACTAGCATTTTGACAAACTATTGATCATAATCTCATTCTTAATACATTTGCTCTGAAACTGTAGGTACTAGGTAATTTATAGCATGTTACTACTGATCTAGATAAATTTACTTTATTATTATTGTAAGAATTTTTATTCCACAGGGGGGATATGACTTAATGGTATTTGAGAGAAACTAAGATGTCCTTTTGTTGCTTAATTTATTCACAAGTGGTTTCTTGACCATAAATCCTGGCCTGTGATTTCATTCATATTCTCATTATCCTTCATTACATATATCAAAGGAACAAAAATATCCTATAAAGTGTCCACGAGTTAACTCCTAAGTGAGTTTTATTTATTCTCTCATTTTAGGAGTACCCTTAAATTAATGAAAAACAAACTCAATCCAATTGATATTTTTGTTCTTAGCTGGATCACTGAAAAGAATTAATTTTGGTTCTATTGCAAATTTAAGGTATGGTGAGAATGTCAATGAAGCTAATGAGAATCCAGAATGGGTCTGCCCCGTGTGTCGTGGAATATGCAATTGCAGTCGTTGCAGGCGAGAGAAAGGATGGATGCCTACTGGAGCAATCTACAATAGGGTAAATCTTGATGAGTCTTTAGTTTCCTTGTTAAGGGGTTTCTTTTCAAGTTTGATCCAACCACATACACACACATATCATCAAAGTGTTTGTTACATGTATTCCTTTTTAGGGTTCAAATTGTAACTAAGTCTATCAATTTGGAAAGGAATAGGGTGTTTACTGCGATGGTATTCTTGTCTAAAAATTATCAATATTCAAAATTTCAGGCTGTGAAGCTCGGTTTCAAATCCGTGGCACATTACCTCATCTACACTTTTCGTGGTGGGCATGCGGTCTCTGCCGGTGAATTCCTTCCGATGGATGATGATAAAGAAGAATTAACAATCAGTGCACCTGTGCCTTCATTGAGTTGCAGCAAGAAGAATGAAGGAGAAAAACATGACATGAAACAGGATAGTGATGATGATTACAAAGGAGACGAATCAGGTGATCATGAGGAAGATGATGGTAACGATACTAGTAGTAGTAGTGAAAATGACAGTCGTTAGTGAGAAGGTTATAGAAAGCATTTCCGAACTTTCTGCTTTTTACTAGATTGACTAACGTTGAATTTAGAAGTTTTTTAAGATGGTCTGTTTGTCTTTTTTACTAGAATGAAGTGCTTATGTGCATTTGAATGAACAAAACTAGCTGCTGCAGTAACTTTTGTAAAGAAACTGAAAACTTCATTAGATAATGGTACAAAGGCTTTGGTAAAATTAACATGTTTGTATTGTTTCAAATAAATTAATAGGCATGGTTAAAATAATGCATTTTGTCGATCGATCTTTAACGTTAACTTGGTTAGAACTGCATGTTACTCTAGAGTAAAAGTTAGAGGTTTCACTCAATCACTCGAAGTCGTAGGTGACTCGAGCGGAAACAAGGTAAGCAGCTCTGGTTCAGGTGCAAGTCTCGGTTTGGAGCGAGGGGATGGATGCAAATAGAACCTCTTTTCCTTGATAGCTTTCTCTTCTTCTCCAGGATTCAGCTCAAGCTCAAGCACATCTGATGGTGAAGTCCTTTTATTTGAGCTTCCAATGGCCATAGCCATAGGTGTGCTTATTGGGCTGGGATGTGGGCTCCACACCATCGCACTCGATGATGGGCTTGTTGAGTAGGCCCCAAAACCTCCTAGTGGGCTCCCTTCAAACAACATACTTGGACTTGTCAGTACCTTGGGCTGTTGAGCTTGGAATCCAATATCCGGTTTTGAAATCTCTATCTTGGGCTTGTTGTATTTTCTGCGCTCGTGGAGCTTCTGGGATGGTTTGGGTGGTTTCGGTGTTGGGCCTTGGGTTCCGGATGGGCCGGTTAAGCGCTGGACCAAGTCTCGGAAACAAGTCGAATCGGCCTGCACAAAGGTTGTTGCGGCTTTCGAACCACTCTCGTTGGCCGGACTTAGGATTTCTGTCTTGGCCATCCCGGATCACCGTTGGTACGTACTTCAATCGAAAGAAGAAATAAAAAAGCACGAAAAGAATCTCTTAGAAATCTTTAAAAAACCAACAAATTCTTGAATTGTTATATAATAAAGAAAGAATGAAAGAAAATAAGAAAACGAGAGAGACAATACCTCAAATTAAAGATCGAAAATTACGTGAACATGACCCTTGTTGCATGGTTTTTCGGTCAAACATTTTATATATATTTGTGTTGTGTGAGTGATCAAATCATGTTTTCACGTTAAAGTCAACCTTTGACTCTAATGCCCGCCATTGATTTCCAATATATAATTCAATATCATTAAATAAATAAATAAGCAACGCGAAACACGCAAATCCACTACTTAGTTAAACTCAGAATTTACAGTAAAACTTGAGTTCAAAATTAATTTTTGGACATGAAACATGAAAACGTATGTACAAGATGAGTAATAGAATTACTTTGATTTATGTGGGGAAATTCGTAATTATGTAAAATATGAGGACGAAAATGAAACAAACCAGGATTAAGAGGACTAATATGAAAAATACGTTTTTAATAGATGAAGAGGACCACGAACTGATCGATTCGAGCCGATAACATGGATTCGGAGTGGGTGAAAAGTTTGGTGGAAAGAGATGAATCCACGGTCGATTCGATGCCTCCGAGATTCATCGAGCCCATGGTTATGGAGGGCCTCAAGATCGATCACGTCGAACGCGGCCGCCTCGTTTGTTCCTTCACAGTCCCCCCTCGCCTCGTCGTGAGTAATCAATCAATTTTTGTTTTGAAATCGGATCGAACGATTCATTTGATTGATTAATTGATTTTTTGTTGTGGTGAAGAACGAAGATAACACTTTGCACGGCGGAGCTACAGCGGCGCTGGTGGACATATTCGGCTCGGCGGTTCTTTTCACGGTGGGGGCCACGTTCACCGGCGTCTCCGTCGAGATCAATGTCACATACATGGATAACGCTTATGTTGGTGTGAGTTTTTTTTTTTTTTTTTTCTGTTAATTTTAATTTAGCAATTATACTATCTGAGTTGTATAGCTAGGGCTGGAAACGACTCAGCTTTGGGCACAAGCTGTAGAACTTTACTAGTAATCTCACAGAGCTGAGTAGATCTTGAGCATGCTTGTTTCTTTATGAATCGACTTCACTTGTTTAGCTTATCCCCTAAGTTCAGTTCGATAGATTGTGGAACATTCACAAAATCATTTGTAAACACAGACTCGTTTTATCCCCTAAAAGTTGAAAATAACTTCTTTTTTTCTTTCCCTTTTTCTTCTATAAATATTTTTAGTGTTTGCATCGATACCCATAGTTTTCCTTAATGATGCAACAACTCACAGAATTTGAAGTAAATAGTAGCGTCGACATTCACATATTTTTTAGTGTTTGTTTTGACACTAACATAGTAGTTTTCTTTGTGTTTTTTTAATGTCAAATTATGATTATGATTCTCACAAGTGATCATAGTCTGAAAGCAATGCTAGCCATGGATGCTGCTATAAAAAAATTATAATTTTGTTTCTTGTTGGATTTTTATGAAGAAATAAGCACTTCTCTGACTTGAACACTAAAGACACTCTCTTGTAAGTTATTTACCTTTTAGCTTCAGTGGGCAAATACTTCTTGCTTGTGATTATCAACTATATTGAGTTAAAATCACTTCCTTAGGTTTTTTTGCTGACACTCCCTTGGACTTGGATAGTGATTTCAAAATGTTTTGGTCGAAAAGTGATTGCAAGAAGGTTTTGGGAGTGTAATAGTATCGAAATTCATCGGGAAACGCTATAACAATGTTTGGTTATACTCCATATATTTTCATACTGACTTTTTTCTTTGGTCCAGTTGATTCTTATTAGACTGCAATATTCCTGTTTTTATCTGAAATTATTCACTTCAGCCCTATCTGAACTAACTGATTGCTGTCATTTGACTTGTTGGTTCAGGATGAAATCGAGATAGAATCCAAGGCATTACACCTCGGAAAGGTACTTGCTGTCGTAAGTGTCGACTTCAGAAACAAAACGACAGGGAAACTTATTGCTCAGGGTCGTCACTCAAAGTACCTGGCCGTCCATAGTAAGCTGTAAAGAAGAAGACCCTATTTGTACCATGGATACGAGCATCCCTTGATTGTGCCATCGGTTGTCTACAAATAATTCTAGTATGTGATTGTTATACGTCAAAAAATTCATGTGGTCATTCCTTTTGATGGTATGTATATATATACTCGTGAACAACAAATGCAGGCTCATAGCAGTGCAGTTTTTGACAACCATACTCTTGAGAAATGATTAAGACATGAGTCGGGTGCATTGTAGTAACTATCAACCATGTTAAAAAACGAATTTTGATTTTGATTGTTCTGAAATGTCGTTGACAAAAATACAAAATGTAAGTAAAATGAAGATTATCTGGATTTAGATTCAGTGTTTTCAGTCCTCTTTATTATTATTATTATGATTCTCTGTGAGCCCTGCTGATCCAAAAGCTTCTCCCAAGTTGATGTTATTTCTCATGGTTCTCCTCCCGACTACGCCACCTCCGTTTCCTTTCCTCATCATCGCTGCAAATTCCCCATAATCTATCTGTCCATCCTGCAAAAATATCGAGATCACTAAAGAATCAGGCCAAGAAAAGTGAACTAAGAAAATCTATTTCAAGTGATATTTCGAAATTGCGAATATTAACCTAAACCTCGAGGGTCGTTTTTATAAGTAACCTCAAGAAAAATATCAGGATACCAAGGGTTAGAAAAACAAGCAATTTGTATTAAAATTTTAGCTTCACAAGTTCATGAAATGACAAACACAACACTTACATTATCTTGATCAATCTCGGTGATCATCTCATCAAGATGAAGCTCACTGAGACCAAATTCTTTGCATGCTTGTTCAAGCTCGTCAATGGTTATGTAACCGCTGCCATCTTTATCAAAGAAAGAGAAAGCCGAAACAAGATTCTCTTCTCTCTCTAACTTGTTCAAGTGTACGGTTGCAGCAAGGAACTCCCCGTAATCTATTGTTCCACTGTTGTCAATGTCAGCCTGATAACAGTAAAATAGGTCATGTGAGTTTATAGTTTAGATAACAATAAATTTAAAAAAAAAAAAAAAAAAACATTCTTCATTATATACCGCAGCCATGAGATCTTTTATTTCGGATTCCATAAGATCGGAGCCCACTCGCCTTAAACCCTCTTTGAGTTCATCAAAAGTAATGGTCCCACTGTTGTCTGTATCAATCATTTTGAACAACTCTTTCAGACCGCCAATTTCTTCCTCGGATAATTTTTCTGCAATAACCTACACAAATTGTGAAAGCTTTGCAAGTGAGTTTTCGTGTAGGTAATGAATTATATTACATCTAAAAGTGTAGGCAATGCCAATGTAGGACCGCTCGATTCTACCTTAACCATACATCAAAAATGCTTTTTTATATTAAGAAAACTTAAAACCATCATAACTTTCTCGCTACTTGTTCTTTATAAATGACAATCATATCAAATTAATCATCTTTTCATGTATATTGAAACATAATAAAATAAGAAAACTAACACTACATGTCGATAAAAACACGTAAATATAATAAGGGATTATTACATAAATGACTTCAGAAGTTTCCTCGTTTTTTTTATTTGGTCAAACCTCAAGAGTCAAGAGTTGAGCACTATATGTAATTATCCAAAAAAGAATGTGATATTGTTCTATAAAGAATAAGCAAAGTTCCCAAAACTACTATGTCTATTAATAGATGGCTATATATAGATGCTAACTAGAAAACTTTATTAAAGCACAAGATTAAATACTTACACGTAAAGCCATTTTCTTTAGTTTGTTCATTGCAGAGAACTGCTTGAGGCGGGACAAGACTGCAGAATCAAGTGGCTTATCGGGTGCCATTGTGTCATCAACAATCCAAGGATGACCTGATAAAAAAAAGTTAGTTCTATGAAAACAAAATCAAATGTGAAAGTCACCGATTCTAATCCCACTTAGTCCTAATATTTGGTGGCCAATTTTTTTTTTTTTTGAAGAAATGAAAAACAAAAGCCAAACTTATCATAGTTGAGTAGTTTCTTACATAGAACTTCATGCGCGGTTAACCTCGTCTTTGGATTTCTATCCAGCATCTTTCTTATCAAGTCCTTGGCGACATCTGAAATCACGGGCCACGGGTCTGAAGTTAAATCTAATTTTCCTCTTAAAATCTGACGAAAAATTCCCATCTCAGTTTCTGCATTAGAAAGAAAAAGGGTCTTAGGAAATGGCATTAGAAACCAGTTGAGACGTAGACTAAATATTTGAGCAAGAAGGTACCAGCCCAGAAAGGTGGGACTCCGCTTAGTAAAATATATAAAATAACTCCGGCACTCCATACATCAGACTCGGGTCCATAATGCTTCCTCAAAACCTCTGGTGCAACATAATATGGACTTCCAACTACGTCACTGAAGCTCTCATCTGACAACACGGAAATGACACCAACAATGAAAAATTGGAATTGTAAAAAAAGATTAATAAACGATGTATATACAATTACGAATAAATAAATGACAATCACACATTTTTCAGATGAATCTGTTAAAAATCAAAACTTTAACGAGAACCACACTAAAAAAATAAGAAAAAATACACCCCAAATCATCCAAAAACAATAAGCACAGACACACACACAAGAAAAAAAAAACCCAAGTAAATACACACAAAAAAATGACTCCATCATTATAATGGAGTCCGATGAATTTTGTCAAGATCCAATTTGAATGAAATCATATGAAAACCACAAAAAAAACAAAGCAAGAAGTGAACCCTGAATCATCCAAATCCCAACAAGAAGCATACTGTTCAAATCAAGAAAATACCCGAAAACAATATGACTAGATCATTATAATGGCATCAGATGACTCTGTTGAAATTCAAATCTTGAATGAGAACCACACACAAGAAAAAAAAAAATCAAATCATCCAAAGATAATAAGCACACACACTCCACAATATGACTATATCATTATATGACTCAATCATGATAATGGAGTTAGATGAATCTATCAAGATCCAATTTTTATGAGACAATATGAACAACCACAATCGAAAACAACACCTAAACCCCAAATCACCCAAATCCAAACAAGAATCATACTAAACATACCCAAAAACAACATGACCAGATCATTAAATGGCATCAGATGGGTCTTTCAAAACCACAACCACAATCAAAAAACCACATCCTAAAATCATTACAGAAAAGGCAAACCTGGTTTATAGAAAACAGAGAGTCCAAAATCAGTAGCCTTAAGAGCAGAATCCTCATCAGCACTAAGAAACAAGAAATTCTCGGGCTTCAAATCCCTATGCATCACCCCCAAAGAATGGCAACCCTCGACTACCCCGACGATCGTCTTGATCAGCTTAGCCGCCTCTCTCTCGCTGTACTGACCCTTCTGCACAATCCGGTCGAAAAGCTCTCCGCCGGCGCACAGCTCCATGACTATGTGCACGAACAGGGCATCCTCGTACGTGCCCTTTATCCTGACGACGTTGGGGTGTTCGGACAGATGGTGCATTATCTGAATCTCCCTCCACACATCCTCGTAGTCCTCTTTGCAGATCAGCTTCTTCTTGGGTATCGACTTGCAGGCGTAGGGGGTGCCGGTCGATTTCTCGGTGCAGAGGAAGGTGGTCCCGAACTGCCCCTGCCCGAGCTTCCGGCCGATGGAATAGAGGCTTTTCAGGAGAGGGGTTCGGTACGGGAGGGCCCACGTGGGCTTCTGCTGGAGGAACGCCGGCGGTGGTTTCTTGATCTCTGATGTGGGTTTTGGGGGATTCTTGTTTTCTGCGGCGGCGGTGGGATCGTGGTCGTTGGACGGAGGTGGGGTTGATGAAGACATGATTTTTTTTCTTGATGGGTTTTCTCCGGCGAGTGTGTGTGCGTGTTTGTGCGTAAATCTTGAAATTGGGTGCAGAGCCAGAGAGGCGAAGCCGTGTTGTAGACTTCGGAAGGAAGAAAGGAGACGATAGGGATATTATTATCAAGACTTTTGACTTATTTTTTATTTTATTTTTCTATTTTTTATTTTATGGAGTGTAGTATTTATTTATTTGTATCTACTTCACTACTTGGGTAATTTATATTATCCATTCTCATTTATTTTTCTTCTCTCTTTTACATTTTATTGATTTTTTTTTATAAGGAGAGATAGACCGAGTAGCAACGCATGTGCGAGAGAGCCAACATGTCTCGTCCAGGACCGAGGTCTCATCCAGGACCGAGGTTTGAACCCTGCGTCACCAGGGAATATTTCACTTATATCATCACAGCCCTTACCACTCGACTATGCCCCTAGAAACAACATTTTATTGATATTATTAAAAGAGTATGCTAGTTGCTAAGTAGCAAAATTTCATTTTAGCAATTACATAAAATTATAATTTTTTCATTTCAAATTAGTAATTAAAGTATATATTTATGGGAGATTTTGGAAATACAGTAGTTTTTTAAGTTTCATTAAAATTAAAGGTAATCTTTTTCCTAATTATAAATCCGTGGTTAATTGATTAATTAATTATAAATTAAAAAAATATATTAATTAAGAGTAGTGTTGAGGGTTGTTAGCTCAGTTGGTTGAACACTCGAATTAGGATCAAATGTCTTAAGTTCGAACCCCAAAAAATTGTAATTGACCTATACCAAAAAAAAAAATTAAGAATAGTCAATAACATGAGGTTATTTCTTTTTTTTTTATAATTATAACTATATTATACTCTAATTAATAAAAAATGAAAATATAATAAATACTAAATTTCAAAGTTTATTTTATTAAGTATTAAATATAATTTTATAACTCAATACTTTTTTTTTTCCAAAATACTTTTATTTTTATTAAATGAACGAGTTCAATTAGAGGAATTTTTGAATCAAACAAAAAAAAAAATTGGCTCTCAATATGAAAATAAAATCTAGATCAAATCGATCGATCGTTACAAAACTTGGAACTATTCTATGCTGATCAGTACCTAATCTAATTATTTTGACCCATTCTCTCTCAAAATACTATCATATGTATAAATAGTGATATAAAAAACAAGTGTTAATTGTATAATACGTAGTACATTTTATATTTTCTTGTTACAAGAAGTCGTGGTTTATCAATTAAGTCTACGACTACTTCACGGGAAATACTTACTTATAGTAGTATATATCTACTCAGGCGTGGGTTTTCCTGCTGTCAAAAATATACTTAAAAAGTGACCCGAGTAAATATATACAATTAAAATATCAATAAAAATAAATTTACAATAATAAAAATGTAAAGAAAAAAAAAAGGATGTTGTTATATTCCTATTAAAGACCCAACACAAAAAAAGGAGCAATTATTCTTGTGGTTGGACGAAAGTCTTATCCGATGAATGTCCAAATGATGCATAATTAATTCACGGGCCAGAGAAATATATATTTCAAACTTTAATTTATTCCTAAAAGAACTAAAATGTACTCCATTATTTGAATTATTGAAGCCCACAATATCATTACTTTTTTGTTTACTCGTGCTTTTTATTCATACAATTTTCAACGTGATCGAAAATGTGTCGCGTTTGAAGAATGCATGATTTTTAACCTTTTTTTTGTGTGTTTTCTCACTTTTTATTATTTATTGACTGGTTTTTGGATGTGAATTAATTCTCTGACAATTTACTGTTGGAAAATCTTAAGTTAAAATTGGTTTTATCCAATATTTGACTGAGTTGACTGGCTATGAATTTAATTCCGATTAGGAAATAAATTGTACGATAATTTTCTACGTCGTTCGTAGATAATTATAGAATTTTATTTCGTCTAAAACCGATTTTCGATGAGTGAAAAATAAATGGTTAAAGATAGCCAATTAAAAAGGCATTTAATTGAATATGTAATAAAGTGTAAGACTTTATTACATTGAAATGTGTAATAGTTATTAGAGCATCTCCAATGCAGCCCATTTGGGTGCATTGGGCCAAGTGAATTTGACTTGGGCACTCAAAAATATTTTTTCTTGCATTGGAGCAAATATGAAAATAGTGGGCATGCCCACTGTCTTGGCCATGCCCATTTCTGACATGTGGGCCACAATTAATATTTTTTTTTTGCTTTTTGTATGTTGTAGACTTGTAGTAGTTATATTTAATTAATAAAATTGTAATTTAAAAATGAGAAGTGGGCTTTTGCATTGGAGTGAATTGCCCACTTTTCTCATTTGCCCACTTTAACATGATGTGGCAAAAAATGGGCCCACAAAAAGTTAAAAGTGGGCTTTGTGCATTGGAGATGCTCTTACATCCCACATTGAAAGATGTAATAAAGTTATTACACTTAATAAGTGATTGGAGGATTAATGTGTTCAACAAGTGAGTAAGACCATGGACCGTTAAGGTACATGGCAATCGCCACACGCGCGCCGTCCGTCCGTCCGCTCGGCTCGGCTCGTGCTCGTGCTCGTGCTCGGCTCGGCCCGAGCCGTCCCGACTCGACTCGTCCTTGGACTTGGACTTTGGGCTGGGCTTGGGCTTAGGCTTAAAATAATAATATTTAATAATTATATTATTATTATTATTATTATTTCTGAAAGACTCCAACGGTCATCAGGTCACTAACCTGACCGTTACAGAATGTTGATGACAGGTCTTTATACCTGGGGTTACAGGTGGTGGTAATGGCTGCCATTACTCACCTGCATGAATGCCTTGACCCAACCCTTCACATACCCATCTTTATACCTGGGGTTACAGGTGGTGGTAATGGCTGCCATTACTCACCTGCATGAATGCCTTGACCCAACCCTTCACATACCCATCTTTATACCTGGGGTTACAGGTGGTGGTAATGGCTGCCATTACTCACCTGCATGAATGCCTTGACCCAACCCTTCACATGCAGGTGGACACCTATAAATAGAGTGTTTCTCATCTTCTTCATTTCTTTATTTTATTTTAGTTTCTGGAAAAGTGTAAAGTTTCAGTAGTACTGATTCTAATCCAGAAACAAGCACTGTAATAGCTACGTAAATACCAACAACGCAAGACAAATAACCGTACTAAAAAATGACAACCGGAGACAATCCTGGTGCTGAAAAAAACGGCCAATCTAGCACTGTTCCACCGATGAACTTGAACGTTCCGATCATGCCTTCATCGGTGGTTCATGCTGAGAAACCTGAGAAGTTCAATGGGACTGACTTCAAAAGGTGGCAACAAAAGATGATGTTTTACCAGACCACGTTGGGTTTGGCAAAGTTTCTCAAGGATGAGCCTCTGGCCATGGATGAGAATGAAACTGATGCTAATAAGCGTGCGGCTTATGAAGCATGGGGCCAGGGTGATTACCTGTGCCGGAATACCGTTTTGAACGGTCTGAGTAATGACCTGTACAATGTGTATGGGAATATGACTTCTGCCAAAGCACTCTGGGATGCTTTGGAGAAGAAATATAAAACTGAGGACGCCGGAACTAAGAAGTTCGTCGTCGGGAAGTTTTTGGATTTTAAGATGGTCGACTCTAAGTCGGTTGTATCTCAATTCCAACACTTCCAGCTGATCTTGCATGACCTTGAGAATGAAGGCATGAAAATCAGCGAGTCTTTTCTGGGGGCTGCTGCTATTGAGAAGTTACCCCCTAGTTGGAGGGCTTATCAAAACTATCTCAAGCATAAGACCAAGGAAATGACTATTGACAAGCTGGTTGTCAAGCTTCGTATCGAAGAGGAAAACCGTAAGAGGTTTAATCCTGGGAGTGTGCCTGAGGAGCCTCGTGTGAATCTGATGGAGCAACCCAAAAGGAAGCTGACTACTCCTCAGAATACCTCTAAAGGGAAAGAGCCTGCCACCAAGGTCTGGAAGTTCATGGGAAAATGCCATAACTGTGGAATAACTGGCCACATGGCTAAAGATTGCAAGAAGCCTAAACAGCCTATTGCACAGTACAAGGGGAAAGGGAAGCAATCTGCTAACCTTGTTGAAACCTCTGGGCAGGAGCTGACTGAAATGGATATGTCAGCAATGGTGTTTGAAGCCAACTTGGTTGGTAATCCCAAGGAGTGGTTCATTGACACTGGAGCCACTCGCCATGTCTGCTCTGATAAGGATGCATTTTCTACCTATGCTCCTTCGACTGGCCGAAAGCTCCACATGGGGAACTCTTCCTCGTCTACTGTTGCTGGAGTTGGGAACGTGACCCTGAAGCTCACCTCTGGAAAGGAGCTGCTGTTGAAGGATGTGCTGCATGTCCCGGACATCCGCAAGAACTTAGTCTCTGGGTCTCTCCTAGTTGAGCATGGTTTTAAACTTGTATTTGATGCTAAGAAGTTTATTTTGACTAAGTTTGGAACTTTCCTTGGTCGGGGCTATCTCGACAATGGACTGTTCAAAATGAATGTAATTGATGTGCGCCGTGTACCCAATGTTGCCTCGAGCATTAATAAAAATAATTCTGTTTCGGTTTACTTGCTTGAGTGTTCTGAATTGTGGCATATTAGATTAGGACATGTAAATCTAAATGCGATTAAAAGATTGATGAATTTGGAATTATTACCAACTTCAAAAATTGATACACAAAATAAATGTGAAATTTGTGTTGAAGCCAAAATGGCTAAGTTACCTTTTCCCTCGATTGAAAGGTGTACTGAACCTCTTGGTTTAATCCATACTGATATATGCGATTTGAAATTTGTACAAACAAGAGGTGGAAAAAAGTATTTCATCACGTTTATTGATGATTGTACTAGATATTGTTACTTATATTTATTAAGTAGCAAAGACGAAGCCTTAGAGGCTTTTACCAAGTATAAAGCTGAGGTTGAAAATCAACTTGGTAAACGAATTAAAATAATCCGAAGTGATAGGGGTGGAGAATATGTAGCTCCGTTTGAGAAATTATGTTCTGAAAATGGGATAATTCATCAAACGACGGCTCCTTATTCACCACAATCAAATGGTGTTGTTGAACGAAAAAACAGAACTCTTAAAGAAATGATGAACGCCATGTTGATTAATTCGGGTTTACCTCAGAACATGTGGGGGGAAGCTATTTTGACAGCTAACCACATTTTGAATAAAATCCCACTTAAAGGTAAAAATGAGACGCCTTACGAATTGTGGAAAAATCGTAAGCCGTCTTATAAATATCTTAAAGTGTGGGGTGTTTGGCTAAGGTGTCTGTTCCTGAACCAAAGCAAATGAGAATCGGACCAAAGACGGTCGATTGCATTTTTATCGGATATGCATACAATAGTATGGCTTACCGATTTTTGGTACACAAGTCTGATAATCCAGACGTGCATAAAGGTACCACGATTGAATCGAGAAATGCTTCATTTTTCGAAAATATATTTCCTTGTAAAGAAAGAGAAGAATCAAGTTCTAATAAAAGAACTTATGAACCTGATGTCGACACAACACCTGTTGGTGACGATCAGGTAGACGAAGAGGTTATTGAACCTAGACGTGGTAAAAGGATAAAAACGTCTAAGTCGTTTGGACCTGATTTTATTACGTATTTATTGGATGACGAGCCAAAGTCCTACGGGGAAGCTCTATCCAGTCCAGATGCACCGCTCTGGGAAGAAGCTATTAATAGCGAAATGGAGTTTATTCTGCAAAATCACACGTGGAAGTTGGTTGATCTTCCACCGGGTTGTAAACCTTTAGGATGTAAATGGATCCTAAAGAAAAAGTATAAAGCAGATGGAACGGTCGATAAGTTTAAAGCTCGTTTGGTAGCCAAAGGGTTTAAACAAAGAGAAGGATACGATTTCTTTGATACATATTCACCTGTAACCAGAATATCGTCTATTCGAGTGCTTATTGCGATTGCTGCTTTGCAAAATCTCGATATTCATCAGATGGATGTGAAAACTGCGTTTCTGAACGGTGAATTGGAAGAAGAAATTTATATGGAACAACCCGAGGGATTTGTAGCACCTGGACAAGAGAAAAAGGTGTGCAAATTAATAAGGTCGTTGTACGGACTTAAGCAAGCTCCTAAACAATGGCATTTGAAGTTTGATAACATTATGATATCAAATGGATATAAAATCAACGAGTGTGACAAATGTGTGTACATTAAAGGTACATCTGACTCGTTTGTTATAGTCTGTCTATATGTAGACGACATGTTAATCATGGGGAGTACTCGTGAATTAATCATGAATACTAAAGCAATGTTAAAAAGAAATTTTGACATGAAAGATTTGGGTGTTGCTGATTTAATCCCCGGGATTAAAATTGAAAGAACCCCAAATGGAATTGTCTTATCACAATCTCATTATGTTGAGAAAGTGTTAAAGAAATTCAATGCCCATGATGGTCCTACGAGTAGGACGCCGATTGACTTAAGTATAAATCTTGCTGTCAATAAGGGTGAACCTGTAGCTCAGTTAGAGTATTCTCAAGTTATAGGCAGTCTGATGTACTTAACAAATTGTACACGTCCAGACTTGGCCTATCCTGTGAATAAACTGAGTAGGTATACAAGCAATCCCGGTGTTGAACACTGGAATGCTTTGAATCAGGTTTTAAAGTATTTGAAATACACCCGAGAGTATGGGCTATACTATACGAGATATCATAATGTACTTGATGGATATTGTGATGCTAGTTGGATATCTGATTCTAAAAGTTCACATTCCACTAGTGGTTACGTCTTCTGTATCGGGGGCGGAGCAGTTTCGTGGAAGTCAACGAAACAAACGTGTATAGCCAGATCCACCATGGAATCTGAGTTTATAGCTTTAGATAAAGCTGGTGAAGAAGCAGAGTGGCTTCGTCACTTTTTGGAAGATATTCCATGTTGGAAAAAGCCTGTGTCTCCCGTGATGATTCACTGTGATAGCCAAGCAGCTTTAGGGAGAGCACAGAGCATTATGTATAACGGTAAATCTCGACATATTCGCCGGAGACATAATACCGTTCGACAATTGATCTCAAATGGTGTAATTTCCTTAGAGTATGTAAAGTCTAAGGAAAATCTGCCTGATCCTTTGACAAAAGGAATGAATCGAGATCAATTGGGCGTGTTGCTAGAGGGAATGGGTTTGATCAAAACCACAATCCATCGAACGATCATAACGGTAACCCTACCTTGATGAATGGAGATCCCATGAACTTGGTTCAAAGGGAAAACTAAGTTATGAAAGTTCAATCGAGCACTTGTACTCATCCCTAAAGGCAATTCAAGTGCTGTTTCCTAACGTGTGGTAATAGGTTAAGTTCTCGAGGAGACTTTTAATGAATCCCTACCTTGAAAAGGTTAAGTAAGTCAGGATACTTATAATGGGAGGTCACCTATATAAATGTGAAGTGAGGGCCGCTTCAAATGTAAACATTTATGAATCCAAAGTGTTGTCCATGGCCAAAACGGACACAACATAGAACGAGAAATTGAACGGAATTTATTGCGTGAATAGCATTGACTCGTTGTACGTTGTGGGGGAATAGTTCAAGGCATCGTGTCCACTAGGCCTCCTGTACTTCCGATGTTGTTCACTACGGAAGGTTCAAAGCCGCAAACTACCTTTCCGGAAGCGATAGATTCTTTTGGGGAATTGAACGAAGAGTCTGCATACATGCATGCATTGATTTCCACTCATGTGGGGGATTGTTGGAAAATCTTAAGTTAAAATTGGTTTTATCCAATGTTTGACTGAGTTGACTGGCTATGAATTTAATTCCGATTGGGAAATAAATTGTACGATAATTTTCTACGTCGTTCGTAGATAATTATAGAATTTTATTTCGTCTAAAACCGATTTTCGGTGAGTGAGAAATAAATGGTTAAAGATAGCCAATTAAAAAGGCATTTAATTGAATATGTAATAAAGTGTAAGACTTTATTACATTGAAATGTGTAATAGTTATTACATCCCACATTGAAAGATGTAATAAAGTTATTACACTTAATAAGTGATTGGAGGATTAATGTGTTCAACAAGTGAGTAAGACCATGGACCGTTAAGGTACATGGCAATCGCCACACGCGCGCCGTCCGTCCGTCCGCTCGGCTCGGCTCGGCTCGGCTCGGCTCGTGCTCGTGCTCGTGCTCGTGCTCGTGCTCGGCTCGGCGCGGCTCGGTCCGTCCCGACCCGACTCGACTCGACTCGACTCGACTCGACTCGACTCGACTCGCCTCGCCTCGTCCTTGGACTTGGACTTGGACTTGGATCTTGGCAATTGGACTTTGGGCTGGACTTGGGCTTCCTTGGGCTTCCTGGGGCTCCTAGGGCTGTCCATCGTAATAGTTTTGCTGACGGGCTGAACTATTAATTTTTTATTGGGCTCAATGTATTGGGCTGATGTTGAACACATAAAGGCTGAAGGCCTATTTGTAAAATAATAATATTTAATAATTATATTATTATTATTATTATTTCTGAAAGACTCCAACGGTCATCAGGTCACTAACCTGACCGTTACAGAATGTTGATGACAGGTCTTTATACCTGGGGTTACAGGTGTTACAGGTGGTGGTAATGGCTGTCATTACTCACCTGCATGAATGCCTTGACCCAACCCTTCACATGCAGGTGGACACCTATAAATAGAGTGTCATAGGATGCATTTCATACACCAGAAAAACGCAAAAGCAATTCCCAGCATATTCATACAGTTCATACTCTCTACTTTTTCTCGTTCGGAAAGTGGTTCGACTCTGGTTGCTTCAGAGACGAACATAAGAAAGTCGTTGTATCTTTGGGGACATTACGTATGAAAACCGTAGCATACACGGGACGTATTTGTCTTGCGGATAGCGAAAGCGCCTCGACTACCCGCAACAAATTTCTGATCGAAGTTCGTGTCCTGTTCTGACGATCCACCGGAGTTGAAGATCTGTTCGAGTGTTTCTCATCTTCTTCATTTCTTTATTTTATTTTAGTTTCTGGAAAAGTGTAAAGTTTCAGTAGTACTGATTTTAATCC
Organism: Euphrasia confusa; assembly: GCA_954870475.1. Lineage (NCBI taxonomy): Eukaryota > Viridiplantae > Streptophyta > Magnoliopsida > Lamiales > Orobanchaceae > Euphrasia > Euphrasia confusa. Next base: position 29,218,994 of record OX940970.1, on the reverse strand, counting down.
AGAAACAAGCACTGTAATAGCTACGTAAATACCAACATTTACATCAAAATTTTGAGGTTGAAAAGATTAAATACTAAATTTTTTGAAAACATGACAATAATAATTAAGGTTATGAGATTTGATGACATATTTATAGATTTAGATAAATGGGGATTATCTATGGAAATAAACTACATTGATCATTGAACAAAAATTAAAATAAAATGCATGACGGGGAGTGAGGAATTCTTGACAAACAAGTATTGGTTATGATTGGATTATCAATATCAATCAATCTGACAACCTGCATACTTAATAATATGACAACCCTAAGTCTCGAGTGCTGCTATTTGCACACTGATGGGACGTTTGATGGTAAAAGTGAAAACTGATGTTTGAGGTAAAAGTGAAAACTGATGTTTGTTTTTTTTTTAATTATTTATATTATATAAATATATTAATTTTATAATAAAAACACGTTTTTTCGAAAATATTAATTAAAATTCAAATGTAAATATTTTTACATTTTAAAAATCTACAAAATTCGAATTTAATATAAATATCAATTTTAAATATCAATTAAGTTATGCGTTTCTACTTACTCGTACACGCAATTAAATTTGTCTCAAATTTCAAAACATATTAATTTTTTAGTTTCTAAAATATAAAATTGCGATCGAAATAAATATTAGTTTAAAATAAAAAACTAATATGTTTTGAAATTTGAAACAAATTTAATTTAGTATAATTATTGTTTGTTTTCTAATTTAAATATATATCAAACTTTTTTCTTATTTGTTTTTTAATGTAATCAATTTTTTTAACATGTGAAAATGTTAAGGCAAACAAAGTGGGTAACGGCGCTAAACTTATTTTAGTATTTTAATTATTTATTGAATATTTTAAAGTATAATAAATATTTTATAGTATAATTTATTTATATTAAGGTGTTTGAAAGTTTTTAAGACAATTTTATATTTAGAAGCCTTGTTGTATTTGTTTATATTTATTGCGCAATTTTCAGAAACTAAAAAATTAATATGTTTAAGTAGAAACGCATGAATTAATTAATATTTAAAATTGATTTTTATATTACCTGCGCATTTTATAGATTTCAAAAATGTAAAAATATTTATTTTTAGTAAAAATAAATTTTAATTAATATTTTCGAAAAACGTGTTTTTATTATAAATTTAATATATTTATATTAAATAATTAAAATATAAAAAAGTATAAAAAAAAAGATTAAGGTATGCTATTTGTCACATCGATGCCGTCGTATCGATGTGCAAATAGCATTTGTGCTAAGTCTCATGAGGTGCTTTCAACTATATCCGAGAAACCTTTGACAAATAATAAAGTGTTCTAGATGAAGAAGTTATTAACTATGAAAAATAATTAAGAAAAAATGTATTGCGGCGGCGACTCCTATGAATGAATTCAGAAAACTTCTAAACCAACAAACGGTTAAGTTTTTTTAACTTATTTGAATTTAATTTACGCAATTAATAACTCTTACGGAAAAAAAGAAAATAAAACAAATTGGCGTTAGTTATCATATACTTTATGAAAATTTTTATAGCATCGAATTTGGGGATAAAGTATCTAAACTTTGCATTGAGTAGCAACGTGATGCAAATGATAAATCATTTAAATATAAATGATTTTGGGAATTACAATGGCAACTGAAAGCCTAAACAATTGAAGTGTTTGAATTGAGACACTGAAAAGGAAGCAGTAACAACGATTATTTGGTACTTGACTCGAGAGCATCTCTATACAACCATGAAAGAATTTTGATTTCGTGAATTGTGGGAAAATATGTACGCAAATGACGAGCCGTTTGACGTAGAAGAAATGAGTGACATCAACTTGAGAATGTCTAATGACAATCTTGGAAAATCATTAAAGTCAGACGTGTTGAATTAAATTGATGAAAAACTTAATATCAAAAAGTCAACTTGATATTGAGAGAAATCAATTTTTTTAAAAGAAAAACTCGTTTAAAATGACGATGATAGTTGTTTGAAATCACATAACGACACTCTACACCACAAGCAAGGACACGTACACATAAATAGAAATAGTGTTTTATCGATGATACTCAAGGTTTTAAAAAGCGCTAGCGTTAGTTAGTCGGAAAGTGACTAGAGACCTAGCGCCTAAAGAGATTAATTGAGGATTAGGCGACATTAATCGTTTTATATTTTTATATTTAATTAATTTATAGTATATTTAAAAAATATTTTTTATACATAATAATTTAATATTTTGAACAAAACAATCCATAAATAATCTAAACATAGTATATATTAACTATTAATTACAAGTTTTAATATAGTAAAATAATCAAAATAGCTTGTAAATTTAAAATTTTAGATCATTTTCATTATGTCTTTAATATTTTTCAAATTTTGGCCTCATACTTAAAATTTATCATAACACCATTTATTTTATTTGATTTATTAAATTTTGCATCAAATTAGTTTGTTCGATTAAATCTGTTTGAGAACCATTTAAAAAGGTAAAGACGAAACTAATCGAATTTAGGCGGACCAAATCAGTTTTAGGCGAGCCTGAGCGGGTTTATGCGACGCTTAAGCGGCTTGGGGGCCTAAAGCCTAAAATCGAGGCGGTTGGCTACAACCTAGAGCCTAGGCTAGAGGTGTCAAATAGACCTGTAAATGGGGCGGATCTGGAGCGGATCGGCATTGATCCGTACCCGTTTAATATTTTAAATTTTCGATCCGTACCCGCTCCGCGACCCACCAGATCATCGAAAGTTCGATCCAAATCCGTATCCGCTGGATCAACGGGTATCCAACGGGTTTTTCCGATCCGTTTATAATAATAATTTTTTATAATTTTTTAACAATAATTTTTAACATTTAAAAAGTTATAAAATAAAATATTAAAATTTATTAAACTAAATTAAAGATTAAAGTGCTAACAATAATAATCAATATTTTTATATTACACAAAATGAAAAATTAAATATTTTTTATTAATTAATTATAAATTATTTAATTATTATATAGTAACTAAATACTATGTATAGCTATATATATAATATTTGGTAAGGGTCGGGTCACTTACGGATCGGATCGGTATTGATCCGTATCCGCCCCGTTTCTTAAACGAGTAAACGGGTCGGGTCATTAAACGGGTCAACGGGTCAATTTTTACGATCCAAATCCGTTTAAATGTGACGGATCATGAGCGGATCTGGATAAAACTCGCTCCATTTACAGGTCTAGTGTCAAATGGTTGGGCTGGACTGGGCCACGGGCTTTGAGAAATCCATGGGCCGAGCTGACCCGGCCCGAATTCGTATGAGCCTTAAATTTCTAGGCCCAGCTCGGCCGTGAGCGGGCCGTCGGGCTAGCGGGCTTTTTTGGCCCCTGTAATTAAATAAAAAAATACTATTAATTTTAATTAAAAAATATAAAAATTGTTAATTACACTAATTTACTAAAGGAAAATAATAGATAATAAATTTTTATTTTTTAAAAAATAATTAAATTAAATTCAAGTCTAAAAATTTATTTTAAATTATAATTTTATATTTCTTTTATATTAAAATAATATTTACATACTAAAACTATAATTAAATTAATAACTATTATGATTTTAAATTTTATATCTAAATAAATATGTAAAAATATTAAGTTTTAACAATTATTTATAATTTTAAAATTTTAAAAATAATTATTAAAATTTTGATCGGGTTGGCCCAAAAAGTCGGGCCAAGCCCCTCGGCCCATCAGGCTTGTCGGGTCGGGCTAAAAAGGTCCGGCTCTTTTTGGGCCTCCATATTTGAGGCCCAAATCCTACTTTGGTCGGGCGGGCTGGGTTGGGCCGAGCTCAATTTTGACAGCTCTATGTCACGCCCCGTCATTTGGGCTGCATTGTGGGTCACGTGATGGAGGTTAATAATCTTCTTGGAGAGCATTTGGGCCCACATTTATTGGCTACATCATTATCCAGTCCATTGGGCCGCACTAGTCCACAAGATAGGCGACCCAAGTCCAACAAGAGTAAGCCCATCTTCCAGGGTTTACAAGAAGAGTATGGAATATTCTAGATATTGGGCTTGGCTCATTACTAGGAATATTCTGGAACATGGGCTTGGCCCATTATTCTACATAGAGTAGTATATAAAGGGGTCTTCCCCTCATTTGTAAATCACTCAGAAAACATTAGCCTTTTACTAAGCAATATAAGCTTTTCTTCCATTGTCCTTGTCTTTCGTTGTTCTCTCGATTCCTAAAAGCTTTTCCATTTCCTTAGCATCGTCGGGATTCAAGGTTGAAGGCTGAACTCGATCAACACACGGGGTGTTTGACTAGTCGAGTGCCGCACGAGACTCTTCAAGGGGAAAAGTCCGTGACAAGTGGTATCAGAGCCGAAGTTTAAGACGTTGCTACGATGGTGAAGACAACTGCAGTTTCAGAGAATGAGAAGCCTGCCGAGATTGTTCCACCAGTGGATGGTGAACGAGGTCGGGAGCCAACCGTCAATGCTGCAACGAAGAAGAAGCGCGACCATAGCAAAGGGCCGAACATGGACCTTGTTGTGGCAGAATTCTCCGAGCGGTTCGAGCGGGTCGAACTCTCATTCAAGACTTTGGAAGAACATGTACTCGACGAGGTCGAGGATGTCAGGGGGGACATCAAAGGTTGCTTAGAGAGTCAAGGCGGGGTCAATGACCGCCTAGACATGATCGAGGAGATCTTACGCACGATGCGCGAGGATATCGCCATCTGCAAGAAGGCCGTGGCTAGCGGGGAGACTATCACGCCTTCAGCCAAGCCGAGGGTTGATTGTCCAAGGCCGTTGGAGTTCAAGGGCGTGCGGGATGCCAAAGAACTCGACAACTTTCTATGGTGAATGAAGCGATACTTCGATGGGATGCACATCACGGATGAAGAAACTAAGGTACGCACTGCTTCTGATTACCTTACTGATAATGCTATGTTGTGGTGGCGAAGGAAGTGTGCTGAGATCGAGCGGGGCACCTACCGACTCGATTCTTACGAGGAGTTTGTGAGGGACCTCAAGAGACAGTTCTATTCCGAGAACGTGGTGTTCGAGGCGCAAAAGAAGTTCAGGGAGTTGAGGCAGACAGGGGCTATTCGGGACTATGTTCGGGACTTCACCAATCTGACACTCCAACTTCCCGATCTGACCGAGTCTAGCATGCTTTTCCACTTCGTGGATGGGTTGCAACGTTGGGCTCAATTGGAGTTAAGGCGTCAAGGGGTCAAGACTGTTGACGAGGCTATTGCCGCGGCTGAGGCACTCACCGATTTCCAAACTCAACCTTCAGGGGATGCTGCCAAGAAGAAGCAACAAGCAACTAATAAGAGTGGGGGAGAGAAGCAGGGAAACCGCGACAAAGGCAAGACACCAGTGCGGGACAACAACAAAAGCTCGGGACGTTCTTCGTACGAGAACAAGAAGAGTACCAACACGCCGCAAGGTGGTTGTCATTTGTGCAAAGGTCCTCATTGGATGAAGGATTGCCCGAAGTTTGGGAAGCTTGCAGCCATACTCGCCCAGGAGAAGGACGAGACCGAGGAAGAGCAAAACGTGGGGTCGTTGCAGCTCTTCAATGCTCTTAAGTCGAATCCCATTCCAGCTTCACCGAGTAAAGGACTCTTATATGTGGAGGCGGTTGTGAATGGTAGTACAACACGAGCAATGGTCGATACCGGGGCGACGCATAACTTCATCACTGAAGATGAAGGCAGGAGACTGGGGCTCTCCTGGACCCGAGGAGGGGGAATGCTTAAAACGGTGAATAGCAAGGCACAACAGCTGAGTGGCGTGGCCCGAGGTGTAGCTTTGCGATTGGGTACTTGGACGGGCCAAGTAAACTTTTCGGTGGCACCTATGGACGACTTCAAGGTTGTCCTTGGCATGGATTTCTTACGTCAGGTAACAGCTATTCCTATGCCAACTTTCAATACTGTTTGCATCTTGGAGAAGGGGTCTCCGTGCATGGTTCCAGGCATCGAAGGGGCTGATGTTGGGGCCAAGGGAAAGAAACTCTCAGCCATGCAAGTAGCCAAGGGGGCGAAGAAAGGCGAGCCGACTTACCTGGCAGTATTGAAGGAGAATGGAGAGACTGGACCGACACAAGAAATCCCGGAATGCATCCGAGTTGTCTTAGAGGAGAATAAGGACGTTATGCCACCCGAATTACCGAAGGAACTTCCACCGAGGAGGGAGGTGGATCACCAAATTGAATTAGAACCGGGAGCCAGACCACCATCGATGGCACCATATAGGATGTCTCCGCCAGAACTCGAGGAGCTCAAGAAGCAATTGGGGGAATTGCTGGACACGGGGAGAATCCGGCCATCTAAGGCACCGTATGGCACACCTGTTCTATTTCAGAAGAAGCATGATGGTTCTTTGAGGATGTGCGTTGACTATCGGGCTCTTAACAAGGTAACAATCAAAAACCGTTATCCTATTCCTTTGATTGCTGACCTTTTTGATCGACTTGGTGGGGCGAGAGCCTATACAAAGATGGATCTTCAAAAAGGCTATTACCAAGTTCGAGTTGCTGAAGGGGACGAGCCGAAGACAACGTGCATCACTCGTTATGGATCCTTTGAATGGTTGGTTATGCCCTTTGGATTGACCAACGCACCGGCAACATTTTGTACCCTGATGAACAGAATCTTCCAACCTTACTTGGACAAGTTCGTGGTTGTGTACTTGGATGACATTGTCATCTATAGTAGTTCCGTGGAGGAACACGTGGAGCACTTGCGTATCATATTCGGAGTTCTCCGAGAGCACGAGTTGTTCGTGAAGGAGTCCAAGTGCGAGTTCGCTCGGGAGGAGGTGAACTTTTTGGGGCATGTGATTGGGCATGGAAGAATCAAGATGGATGGGGCCAAGATAGAAGCAATCCAAAACTGGGAGCCTCCGACCAAGGTAACCGAATTACGTTCTTTCCTTGGTTTGGTTAACTACTATCGACGTTTTGTAGAAGGATATTCAGCGATTGCCGCACCACTGACGGACCTGCTGAAGAAGGGCCATGCGTGGGAATGGTCCGAGAGGTGTAATGAGTCCTTTGAGGGGCTAAAGGCCGCAATTACCCGAGAGCCTGCTCTTGCACTACCAGATTTTACGTAGCCATTTGAGGTGCATACTGATGCTTCCGACTTTGCCATTGGAGGAGTTTTGATGCAAGGGCGTCATCCCATTGCATTCGAAAGTCGCAAGCTTAATGAGACGGAGAGGCGTTACACGGTGCAAGAAAAAGAAATGACCGCGGTGGTCCATTGTCTTCGAGTTTGGAGACACTATCTTTTGGGGGCGCATTTCAGAATTCAGACCGACAATGTCGCGACAAGTTACTTTCAGACCCAGAAGAAACTATCTCCAAAGCAGGCCCGATGGCAGGATTTTCTAGCAGAGTTCGATTATACTTTGGAGTATAAACCCGGACGTACGAATGTGGTGGCGGACGCACTAAGTCGCAAGGCCGAACTTGCAGCTATTAGCCAAGCAAAGGGGACTTTGATGGAGCGCATCAAAGAAGGGCTTGGAGATGATCCTTTAGCAAAGACGCTGATGCAGCTTGTCGCAGAGGGCAAGACAAGGCGATTTTGGATAGAGAACGGGCTGCTCTACACCAAGAGGCACCGACTATACGTGCCTAAGGGAGATGATTTGAGGCGTGACTTCATTCGAGAGTGCCACGATACCAGGTGGGCGGGCCATCCGGGACAGAGACGAACTCTAGCACTTCTCGAAAGATCATGTTTCTGGCCGGGGATGCGTGGTGATGTTGAGTCTTATGTCAAGACTTGTCTTGTGTGCCAACAAGACAAGGGACTCAATGTAATTCCGGCGGGGCTTTTGGAGCCATTACCTATACCATCGAGACCGTGGGAGTCGATCTCAATGGATTTCATCAGTGCATTACCGAAGTCCGAGGGGTTTGGGTCGATTTTGGTCGTGGTGGACCGATTCTCGAAGTACGGGACCTTCATTCCTTGTACTAAGGACTGCACGGCAGAGGAGGCAGCACGAGCGTTTTTCAAAGGCGTTGTGAAGTATTGGGGACTTCCGAGGAGCATCGTGAGTGATAGGGACCCACGATTCACGGGACGATTGTGGACGGAGCTTTTCAAGTTGCTGGGGACGCAATTGAACTTCTCCACTAGTTTTCACCCGCAGACCGATGGACAGACGGAGCGAGTGAACGCCTTATTGGAGTGCTACCTTCGGCACTTTGTTAGTGCCAACCAGCGGGATTGGGCTAAGCTTTTTGACATTGCCCAATTCTCGTATAACTTGCAGCGGAGCGAGTCAACGGGTCGGAGTGCTTTTGAACTGGCGACAGGGCAACAACCAGCTACCCCACATACCTTAGCCACTTCAGAACCCGCGAGGAGTCCAGGGGCCACTAACATGGCCAAAGCTTGGAGGGAGCATGCGGATCTTGCCCACGCTTGCCTTGAGAAGGCGCAAAAGCGAATGAAAAAGTGGGCTGATTCACGGAGGAGACCGCAGGAGTTTGCCGTGGGCGACTGAGTCCTTATAAAATTGTTACCCCAACAGTTCAAGGTCTTTCGGAGTCTACACAAGGGTCTATTGAGGCGTTTTGAGGGGCCCTTCCCTATTGAGGGTAAAGTTGGCAAAGTATCTTACCGAGTCACTTTACCGTCGACACTGAAAATTCACCCGGTCTTCCATGTGAGTATGCTGAGGCCATATCACGAGGACATGGAAGACCCTGTTCGAGGAGAGTCTAGCCGAGCACCACCAGTAGTGACCAAGTCTTATGATCGAGAGATTGGCGAGGTGCTCGACTCGAAGATTGAGAGACGTCGGGGCGTACCAAGAAGGAAGCAATTCCTTATCCGGTGGAAGGACTTGCCCGTTTCTGAGGCATCATGGGAGTATGAAGATGACTTGTGGCAATTCCGAGACCAACTCCGAAATTGGGAGGCGACGGGGTCGTCGCCGAAACAGGTGGGGGAGGATGTCACGCCCCGTCATTTGGGCTGCATTGTGGGTCACGTGATGGAGGTTAATAATCTTCTTGGAGAGCATTTGGGCCCACATTTATTGGCTACATCATTATCCAGTCCATTGGGCCGCACTAGTCCACAAGATAGGCGACCCAAGTCCAACAAGAGTAAGCCCATCTTCCAGGGTTTACAAGAAGAGTATGGAATATTCTAGATATTGGGCTTGGCTCATTACTAGGAATATTCTGGAACATGGGTTTGGCCCATTATTGTACATAGAGTAGTATATAAAGGGGTCTTCCCCTCATTTGTAAATCACTCAGAAAACATTAGCCTTTTACTAAGCAATATAAGCTTTTCTTCCATTGTCCTTGTCTTTCGTTGTTCTCTCGATTCCTAAAAGCTTTTCCATTTCCTTAGCATCGTCGGGATTCAAGGTTGAAGGCTGAACTCGATCAACACACGGGGTGTTTGACTAGTCGAGTGCCGCACGAGACTCTTCAAGGGGAAAAGTCCGTGACATCTAGCTTAGAAAGAGCTTAGGCGAAGACTTTTAGAACATTGGCTACACCTCGTGGAACTCGTGGAATACACGGTAACTATAGAAATAATATAAAAATGAAACAATCAAATAAAAAGCATTAATTTATAATGTTTACCACAAAATCACTTTCCAATCTTTAATTTATATTTCCTAAATTACATAAATACTCACCCGCATTTCATAATAATTGTAATATTTTTTTGTTCGTGTTCCTACTGTTCCATAACCGTTGATATAACAAAAATTATAATTTTTTTATTTTAAAATACTATTTATTTTTACTTTATTTAATTTTTTTTTAAAATATTACTTATCAATATTTTATTTTTCAACTTAAAAATATATTTTTATCTTTTATTTTTTAATAATTTTTTAATTTTTATGGAAAAGAGGGAGTAGGAAAAATATTAATAGTATAGTAAAAAAAAAAAAAGAGGCAAGTGATTTTGTGGTCTTTCACTCGCACAGTAGCACTCTTCACTCTTGGCCCCAAATCAAATGTCCCCCTAATCAATTTCTCTCTAAACCCTAAATCGACACCTTTCAATTCGAAATCCAGGTGAATAAAAGCATCAAGAAGAAGAAGATGGGTTCTGTGGGGAGAGCTTTCTACACCGTCGGATTCTGGATCAGGGAAACCGGTCAAGCTCTCGATCGTCTTGGCTCACGCCTCCAGGGAAACTACTTCTTCCATGAACAAGGTGATAAATTCGTTTCTCTTTTTGGATAAATTTTCACTGCATTTCGATACATGGTTTTTTCGTTATCTTTTTGTGAAAACTGTGGTGCGATTTGGTATATGGCGTTTTTCAAACAGTAGAAATAGTTAATTATTTTCATTTTTCTGTGATTGGATTTTCTTTTCATTCATTTGTGTGTTCATCATAGTCTTCAAGGATTATTGGGATGTTTTTATATCAATTTATTTTCTAAATATCAGTTTCGAGGCATCGAACACTCATGAACGTCTTTGACAAAGCTCCCGTGGTCGATAAGTCTGCCTTTGTGGCCCCCAGTGCATCCATCGTTGGTGATGTTTATGTGGGCCCTAGTTCCTCCATTTGGTATGGATGCGTTCTCAGAGGTATGCTATTTTATTTAATCAAGTATATCTGTTGATTCTCATGTTACATCCCATTCAATTTCCTATCCATGGTTATTTATTACTTTACGTTGAAATTTCCTGTAATATGTTAGTTCAAGATTGGTTTCTAGCCTTAAAAATATGTGTGAAAGGAGACTATGCTTGTCGTTACTATCTGAAACAAAATTTTAATTGCCTTGAGTCGTACATTCACTTCAAGTGGGTTCTGATGTTTCCTTGAATTGTAGTCCTTTCATAAGTTGGAAAATTCTCGTTTTAATCATTGTTCATTGCTCTGTAAAATGCATTTACTGCATAATTTTCACCATGTTTCTCTTTAGACCCAATGGTGCCTTGAATACTATGCGCTGTTTGTATACTGAATGATATGCGAAGTTGTTTAAACTCAATGGAGCCAATGATATTTTTATTGTACCCTCATGGGGATTATGGAGATCACAGACTGGAATATTGATTTATGGTCGTTTCTTTTGATTCGAAGATTCTGGCATGCTGTTTGTTTCTAGTCCAGTGTGATGTATTTTAGTTATAACTTATAATGCTAATTGCTCTTCTTCTTTTTTTTTCTATTGCCACCTTTTTTTACCTCTGAAATTTATTTTCCATTTTTGTTATTCAATTTTTATTATTAGATGATTATTCAATTTACTAAATGTGTAAGTGTAATGTAATTGAATAAAAACCTGGACATGTGGTTAATTCTGTGTTATGTTTTACCGGTTTCCTCATGGTATTGATTGCCTAATGTTTTTTTTTTAATATATATACAGGTGATGCAAACAACGTCAGTATCGGGGCTGGAACCAACATCCAAGACAATTCTCTTGTTCATGTGGCCAAATCTAATCTTGCCGGGAAGGTCCTACCTACCCTTATCGGTGACAATGTCACTGTAGGTTAGTAACAATAACCTTTTTTTTTTTTTTTTTTTATGAAAACACAGTTGGCTTGGTCTTGCTAGGATTTGGTTAGATACGCAGGGGTGATTTTGTAATTTTTCAATTTGATGGACAGGTCATAGTGCTGTCTTGCATGGATGTACTGTGGAGGATGAGGCATTTATCGGCATGGGTGCAACACTACTTGATGGGGTTGTAGTCGAGAAACACTCTATGGTTGCTGCTGGAGCTCTAGTGAGGCAGAATACAAGAATACCCAGTGGAGAGGTCTGTGAAATATAAAATGAAAATTTTCCTAAGATACAAATATAACCTCAAGAATCTTTTTCATTCTGTGTTAGGTCTAAATATATTTTTTGATGACTAGGAACGCACTCCAATGTGTTGGGATTTAAATCCTTTATGACTTTTGTGGTTTAAAGTAACATTCCGGAAGAAGGGTCCATTTAAGTTATCAAAAACGAAAATCGTCTCTTGCTTAACGTGTGTATTCCGATCCCAGGTATGGGGAGGAAATCCAGCAAAGTTTCTGAGGAAGCTCACAGAAGATGAGATCGCATTCATATCACAGTCGGCTATCAACTACGCCAGCTTGGGGAAAGCTCATGCCACCGAAAATGCAAAGGACTTTGACAAGGCTGAATTTGAGAAGGTACTTCGTAAGAAGTTTGCTGGGCAGGATGAAGACTATGCATCGCTTCTGGGGGTTGTTAGTGAGACACAGCCGGAGCTTATTAACGATAAAGCAGCTACAAAGGCTTCCTAAGCTGCAAACATATTTTCGTAAGTACCTTGTTGTTTTCCCTTTGGTTACTAGAAAAAAAAAAAAAAAAAAACAAATCACCGAGGTTCGATTCCAATAAACTGCAAGGCCAGGCTGAAGTTCGACGGATCAATCCTGGTACACATTGTTTCTCGTGCACGGCTCACTTCGATTAAATTATATCTTTTAAACGTTTTGTTTATTTGCTTCATTTTATGCATTTTCCCCTGACAATTAATATGAAGTTGGATAAAGATATTGAAATAAGTTTATTTTGAACTTAAAATATAGTTTTCCTATGTATCTTATTAATTTGTAGGAGAACCAAAGTGCACTTCTCTTATGTATTTTTATTTCATGTTTATTAACATAGTGTAAGTAATGCTAAAAGAAATAAGGTAACAAAAAACATTAAAATTCAAAATTATAGAAAAACTAGGGGGTGTACTTCGTCTTAAAAAACATCTAAACAATTTCCATCTAAATCTTGTAACGGACAGTGGAGATTTTCTTGAAAATTTGGGCAAGTGTTGTACCATGAAGTCAACTCTAAAGTCTTGATTCCAAATTTCAAAGGGGGCCTAAATGTCAACATGTTCGAATCATGATGTCTATAACAATAACGCATGTCCAAATGGACTTTTATTAATTTTTATGTAATTTTCTTATATATTTGACAATAACTCTCTTGTTTTGGGTAAATGGGTAAAATGGTATTTCACCTCACGTAATAATGTACTACTAAAATAATCATAATATCGGATTTAAATTTGACATCTACAACATTTCATAATCACAAAGAAACAACAAAAGAAAAATTCCTCTAAATGATGGAATCAAGAATTATTTGTTTTTTACACTGGGCCCTACGAAAACCTTCCTTTTAAGAAGACTTAATAATGATCATCTTCAACATATATCAATCTCAATAATGCTAAGAGCTCTTAGAACGAGGCGTGGCTACGAGCAAATACGCGATGACGAGGCCACGACAGAAGCTCTGGTGCCCAAGCCGAGTCGAGCCACTAGGAGTGGAAGTTTTTCCGGCAAAATCCTCATGATGAGTTGTTTCAAAACTATTCCTAAGACCCTTCATGGCAATAAAATTACTCCATCCGAGAAGCTAGTAATTAGCAAGGCGAGTAAAGTACATCCTTTGTTCACTCTTTTCGAATATAAGCGCAAGAAGAAGGCAACGGCGAGGCCCGAGTTCTCGAGGTATGTGGAGTACCTTAAGCAAGGTGGGACTTTTGTGTATTGTGAAGAAGTTTGTTTTGTTTAACACGTTTTTGTAAATCTTGGTTTTGCATAAATGTGTGATTCATTTCAAATCACATATTGACCAATATTATGTCTTAAAACTCTCTCTTTCAAGAATAAAACTTGTGTGTTATATCAAACACATGGATGTACATGACTTGAAATGTGATTGAGCTACTATGCCGGCGATGATGCCACCGTGTGATTGAATTTGTTGTTACGACTTCAAATTGATTATTGTTTTTCAGAGCTTTGTTTTTGTAAGCACGTGTTATTCACGCTTATAAATGTGGTAATCTCTATATTTCTCGTGAATTGAGAAAGTATAAGTAAGAATTCAAGAGAATTTGAGGAGCCAATTATTAGGGTTCTATTACAAAAATAGATTTGTATATGAATTTTGGATACGCATTCTATTGCTATGCATGTTCAACAGGAGGGAACATCATCGGTATTGACCTTCAAATCCGGTTTTGTTATTGAATCGTCAATTCAAAACAATCGGATAGTTCTGATTTTGATATTGAATCGATCAAAATAGTTGGGTAGTTTTTTTTTTATTTGTAAGAATTAATAATTGTTTTTTTTGAACTTATTTTTTAGTTCACTGCAGACTAGTTTAGAACCTTTCAGTTCTAACTCATTCAATTCAGTCAATTTCAATTCAAGAACATGTTTTAAATATTTTTAACTATGTATGTACTTCTACAAATATCTAAAATGATACAAATAAATATCTAGGAATGTGATTCGACGTTTTTGTGTTTGTTGCTCGTCAAAATTCAAGATCAATTGTAGTTGACTTGGGGTCAATTCAAGGGAACAAAAGAGTTATGTTTTCGTGTATGAAAATTGAAAAGTATTAGAAACATATATCATAATACTGAATCTTAGGATCATTTTTGGTATTCAACTAAAATGTAAAGTATTGAAAATTAAACAAAGACTCTCGAACGACAATAATCCGAACATAGTTCCTAAATTGTACTCGTATTTGCTTTTATCAATCTGGACACGCGAAAGTCAAGTCTCGATCGAATTGCTTAACTCGTAGTCTCAATGTTTAATTCACTTGAATATTCGTTCCCGATCGGGTTACGAATTCAAGATTATATCGTTTGTGTTTTGATTTTTCGGTTTCAACAGTTATTCGACTTCGTTCTTCATATCGTCATCCGAGCAAACAAATTAGTTCATCATCTTCATCAAAGTACGAACAACAATAATTAAAATAGAAGACATAATTGACTTTAATATGCACTAAAAAATAAATAAGAAATTAAGCAAGATGATTAAACAAAGAAAAAGTTTACAAAAATCTTTTACAACGTTAAAGTAAATTCATCAACAAATATTAAAAAGCATTCCCAAGTTTATGCAGCAAAATAAAAGAGCAATCTAAGAAGTTTAACTACAATGCGGAAAATAAAAGTACGAACCACGTTACTAAAGAAATGGCTCGTGAACTTGTTTCCTTCGACTTTTCAACTAAAACATGTATCACAACCAAACTCCATACCCCTCTGAGATCAACCACACAAACTAAAATAAAACATTCTAAATAACATTAAAACAATAAAACATAACGCACACACGACCCAAAAGACAAATACTAAAACCCAACTAACCCGACACAAGTCAAAATGTACTTTGTAACACTATATTTTTTTTTTTTTTGAATTTAAACTTCGCAATTTGTTTTTTTTTTCTTTTCTAATTTAATCCTTGAAATGAAGGGCTAAACACAAATCTTAACAACCTATCAAATCTTAACAACCTATTACCTGTTAAATAATGGGTTGAATTCAAAGTCTAACACTATCTAACATAGTCTATGAATCATCATTACATACATAGACAATATCTTGTTAAGTATACTCCTTAAACAAAACTACACCCATTCCTCATCAACATTTCTCCCAAATTTTCCTTTCAAGTTCCAAACAAATATTAATGTTTAGGTCTATGAGCACAAAGAAAAGCCAACAAGAGCGATACCACAAATTGCACGACGAGCGTTCTACATCCGAACAAGCTCTGGATCAGCCCAAATTGAGTCGATCCAGAAGCTTGCAATCCAAAATCCTCAACAAGCTCACAAACACCCCTACAACGAGAGTAGCCACTAAAAATCCATACGAAGAAGTAGAGGTCAAGAAGACAAGCAAAGTCCATCACTTCTTGAGCTTTTTCGAGAGCAAGAGAAAGAAGAAGCTGACTGCAAAGCCCGACCTCTCGAGGCAAGTCGAGGAAGGTGACACTTAGGACTCATGATCATATGAGAGCTGCAAACCTATAAAGGTTGGGAGAGAAATGTAATTTGTGAAAATAAATGTAGTTGAGATAATATATAAATATTTATATAATAAATTGATCAAGTAGTTTTAGTAAAAACAAATATTTGGGAAAAAGAATAAATTTTGAAAAAATAAATACTTTATATACAGTATATAAATGAAAGAGAACCGGACAAACTCGTAGATCGGATCGATCCTTCGTTTCGGAGGCCATTGAAGCTCAACCGATAAACTTTTAGATGAAAGTTTTCTTCTTCTTTACTCCTCGTTGATTATTATTATTATTATTATTATTAACCTCTGCAGATCCGGATTCCATCTTCATTAGTTCTTTCGGACGGTACGTGAATTTTTCGTTTTTTTTACTTGTTGAATCGATTTGAGAATTACTGGTTTCGGATTCCCAATTAATGAACCCTAATTTCCATTGCTCTGTCTGTATTTCCATGGTTTCAATTGGATAAATTTTCATGATTACGTGTTTGGTACATCAATAAGATTTGGGGTTGTTTTTCTTAGCAGAAAAAAAAAGTGATGCCGACGTTTTCAGCTATAGCTTTTGATAGACTCATAGAACCCGACTCGAATCTCCGCACTCCAAACAGTAGCCAAGACAGGGAAGAAGCTGATGCTTATAGTACGAAGTTGGATAACAGGGCGAAAACTACAGATAACAGACACCACTGGAGTCGAATCTCTCCGGCACTCTACGCGACTCCCGAGTCGACCCCGATTCCTTGCGATCCGTCTTCGTTCCCCCCTTCGCCTTACATCATCAATCACAAGAGGCGGGGTCCACGGCTAATCAAGAGCTTCTGCGAGGATGATGTGGCAACTTGGAAACAGGACGAAATCGAGGTGGCAGTTAAGGATGACATTTATATTTCTGTGAAGGTTCCAGAGCTATGCGTAGTGGAGGACGATGGAAGGCATTCAAACGGTGATCTTAGTCCAGGTGGTGAAAATGGGGTTATGAAGTCTATAAATACTCGAAAAGATGGTGAGGTTGATGATATTCTTGATCCACAGGACTCGGTGAGTGTCAATAGTGAGAGTGAGGATGCTTGTGGAGCTGAAGTTTCATTGGATTTGCCGACTCCGTTTGCTGAGTTCTATGATGCTTGGGAAGGTGCTTTCTTTTGCTATTTATCTTTTTTTACTTATCTAAGGATGAGTGTTTCCTGTTTTTTTATTACGGCTCAAATCGTAGAGATTTCTTGTCTTTTATGAATAGTATAAGTGCATCTTTATGTGCCATATCTTTCCTTAAATGTTACTCCCTCGCATATTGAATCCGTGTCATTTAGGCTTCAAATTTATTCCTTGTTAATTGTCTTTTATATACTCACATTTTCTTTAAATTATATTCCTATCGCAATCCCAAAAACCCGTTGTTTTTAATTACTTCAAAATTGGGGAATAATTTCTCATAGTAATTCTTAATGTTGGCTATAAATTCTAAAACTACTAGAAGAAGATTTTGGTTCTTCTCAGTTATTGGTTTGTTTAAAGCCTATTGTCATTGAATGAGAGTAGTAAAAATTATCATGCCGAAATCAAACATGTTTCTCATTACCTTTTTAACTATCACCAGCCTAAAAAATCATTAATTTATTCTCTCATTTTGTCAGATTTGCTTTTCCGATACTTAACTTTGCATTTCATGCCGCAGAGTTGTCGTCAGAGAATGGCCCCCAGCTTCAAACGATTGATATCCAAAGTGATTTGAGTGAAATGAGGTTGAGTTTATTAATGGAGATAGAAAAGAGGAAGCAAGCCGAAGAAACACTATATGATATGCGAAAACAATGGCAAAGAATTCGCGAGAAGCTCTCACACGTGGGATTGACACTCCCTGAGGATCCAACTGCTTTGGTGGGTGGCGATCAACACTATGATTATGCAGCAGAGAGTTTGTGCCAACAAGTCTATGTTGCTCGGTTCGTGTCTAATTCGATCGGGAAGGGAATTGCAAAGGCTGAGGTTGAGATGGAGATGGAAGCTCGGATAAAGACGAAGAACATCGAAATTGCTCGTTTATGGGATAGGCTTCATTATTACGAAGCTGTGAATCAAGAGATGTCTCAGAGGAACCAACAAGTTGTGGGTGAGTTTCTAAAGCATTCTGTTTGCATTCCAAGTGCCTTCAATATTACTAAAAAACAGATAATTTTTATATATTAATAATAAGGTTATGAATTGTAAAAATGACAAACATGTTCTTATTTGTTACTCATTTCTTCTGGGGCACTTTGTTTAAGGTTCTCATCCAATTATGTATTATATCATTGTGTAGAGACAACTAGGCGACTAAGGCAACAAAGGAAGAGGAGACAGAAATGGGTGTGGGGTTCAATCGCTGCTGCAGTTACACTTGGTTCGGCCGTCTTAGTGTACTCTTATTTCAATAGTGGAAAATCATCATCGTTTTCCTCCGAAAGCCGCATTTCACATACTCCTAAGGTCGATTGTGACACAAAGTAGTGTCTCCGATTTGAACATAGCGTAGAAAGAAATAACAAACAAGGAGGTTATACCATGTCTCCTTTCCTTTCTCTCTGAGAAGTGCATATTTTTTAGAAAAGTGTATAAGTTCAATAAAAGTATAGTACAGTACTACACAAAATGTCCTAGCTAGCAATTTCAAATACCAACATGTTCCATATGTTGAGATTGTTATTCTCTTTACTTGCTTGAAGAATTTGCTTCGGCTAAATATGCATGCACCTAGCGACGAGAGTGATGGCTTTGTACTTGCAGTGACAATGAGGTCGGTTAACACCTCGATTTATACAGTTTCTTGAGTTATAAAGTTGATTTTTGTTTAGTTCCTTCTGTTTTTTTACTAAGGAACTCTTATATATTGGTATAATGACATTCTTGAAGAGCCTTCAACTTGTAACTAATATCATTCATATACTTTGTAAGGGTCTCAACCCATGTTTGAGCCAGTAGTTGATTACATGATCTCAAATGATGTTACTGCTTGAGTTGAAGCTAGTTAAATCCAAAATCAAACACAATATATCAATCAAGTGCTAAAACGAGGATACACAACTAAAAAAAGAAGATAAAAACCATCTTCCCCAGCAGCCTCAAGCCATTATCATAGCCGACCTCACGTAAAGACTGTCCACCACCTTCTCCATATTCGAAACCGTCTCCAGGGTATCTGGGTAAATCGCGTCCGTCTTCGGATCATCGAATATGACTAAACATCCAGCACCCTGATCCAAAGTCCCGGCAAACTTCTTGTCCAGAATCATCTGAGATAACTTCTTCTCAACATGCTGACCTGGCAGCTCAATCATCTCAGCAACATGAGCAATCTCAACCCTCGAGAAGGGTTCGATCAACCTGCACAGATTCTGCTCCAAGAGCGTGTCATACAGAGACGAAAGGTGCCTGTGCACGATAGGATCCTCATCCAACTGACTCTTGAAATTCTGCAAAGCCGTCTCGAAAAGCCTGAGCGAACGTTTCGAATGAGCATCAGCCACAGCCTTCATCGCATCCAGCTCAAGGCCATGATACCTTAATCCGACCTTCGGTGAAGATATGATCCCCGCCACGTCATCAGCCTGGCCCACCATGATCTTGCAGAGGAGCATGTACTTGAGGCTGAAAACAGCCTGAGGGTCCTCGAGAGCATTGAACGCCTCAAAGGCTTCGAAGAAGTAACTGTAGGCGGTTTTGTAATCCTTTTCCTCTGCATGGAGGGTCCCGCTCTGCAAGTCGATCGTGCCCTGCTGAGCTGGCGGGACGTAAATGGCATTCGCGGCTGTTCTTGCTGCGGTCAACGAGGCTTTTGCTTTCGGGAGGTTTCGCAAGGAGAAATGGAGTTTGCTCTCGAGGAGGTCTATCTCGACTAACAGGAGCTTGTCGTCTAGCCTCCTGACTTCCTTGATGAGGCCCGAAAGGAGAATGAGGGCCTCCGAGTACTCCTTGCTTTCGAGAAGCAGGGAAGCGAGCCGGGCTTCGATTCTCTGACGGAGGAAAGCCCGTTTCTCGGCCCGGGCCCACTCGACAATCTCTTTGCAGAGGGAGATTTGGAGGTCGGAAGTTCCTGGGATTTTGGCGACGGAGTCGATTATGAGGCGGACGATTTTTGCGGTTTTGGCTTTGGGGATAAAGGAGAAGAAAGGGCGGAGCTTGGTTAAGAGGGCCTGGAGGTCTTGGGCCCGGCCCTCTTGTCGGAGGAGGTCGGAGAGGTTGGCGATGGCCTGCTCCTTCACGCGTAGGGCTTCGGTAGAAGACGATGGGCTTTCGATTATTCGGTAAAGGACGGATATGGCCTCGGAAGGGGTTTTGGCTTCGGAAGCTTGCGAGAGTGAGTCGGCGGGGATCGGAGACGAAGACATTGCTGTGGCTTACAGATCTGTGAAAATGCAATATGAAATTTACTGAATAAACCAGGTCGAAAATACACACACAACCAATTGAAGAAGATGAAAAGAATAGAAAAACTGACCGATAATGATTAATCCACCGGAGATGCCAAAGGGGATAGGAAATGGCGAAGAAGCTATTTAGGGATTTGGATTCCCAAATTTATTACTGATTTTTCTTTTCTTGTTGGAGGGGGCGACTGCTCGACTTTGGGCTTTCACTTTAGTATATCGGGCCCATAATTAGCAGGCTTATAAGCTGAGATGGGCCTATGTTTGGGCTCTGTTTAAGAGTACATAAGGCCCATGACGATTATTAAACGTCGTCGTTTCCAGACGACATGGGAAACTCGTCCAACAGATAACGTTTTGGTTTTCGGCTGTGCCTATGGAGTGAGAGTGCACTTGCAGTTTTTGTTTTTGTTTTTTTAATTTAAATTTAAATCTCCCGGCGACGGCGGCGGTCTGAGACGGCGGCGATGTTTTCTGCGTCTTACTGAAATGAAGGAATTCGCGATGCAGTACAATATCCCCTTACCTCCCGCCACAAATCTCAAAATCCACCATACCCAAAACCTTGCTCGCTTCCAAACCACGCGAAGGAGGTGTAATGCTAACGCCAGAAGAGAATTAAATTACAGCAATGCCACGCGCCATGAACGAGCATCGATTGCCCCTCTCGAGGTCGACGAATTTGAAGATAAATTACAGGGCGGCGGCGGCAGTAGCTACATGCGAAACAAGGACGAGGATGGTGACGAAACGACGTCGTTGCTTTCCCTGAGCGTAAAGCCCGAGAGGAGCATGACTTTGCTAGACGACTACGAGATGGAGGAAATGGATCTGGTGCCCGGAGGAGACCCGAATCACCGGAGCGGGTATGTGGCGGTTGTGGGAAAACCCAATGTCGGGAAAAGCACGCTGTCTAATCAAATGCTTGGCCAGAAGTTGTCGATTGTCACGAATAAACCGCAGACGACACGCCACCGTATTCTTGGCATTTGCTCTGGCGCAGATTATCAGGTTTGAGTTTTATTTTTTCTCGAATTTTATTTGTTATGATTTTGGCTTGTATGATATCTGAGGAATTGATGATTGATTGGGGTAGTTAGTTTTGTTCGGAGTTGATTCGAGTTCAGTTATCTGAACTTCGTGGCTGTTCGAGCTCGATAAAGAAATGTGCGTGCTCGAGATTGGGTCGGCAAATGCTCAATAATATAGTATACAATTATGTGTTATTACTGCAATTAATATCATAGCATAGAGGTATTTATGTCTGATGGGGTTTGTTGTCGAGCTCAGGAGCTTACTAGCAAAGTTCTCTAGATTTACCCATTACTCAGCCCAAGCTACTTGTTTGCAGCCTTACTCTTGATTAACTGTTTTAGAGTTGTTTATTATTGTAGGAGAGAAAAGTGATTGAATATCATAGAAGCTAAAAGTTAAGCATGTTCAGACTAATGTCGGGTGAATAAATTGAAGAACCATATTGATAGTATTTGCATGTATGTAGAAGGTAAATGTTGAATATATATAAATAAGAGTTTTTATTATAATTCTGATTAAGTAGTTCAAATGTATTCTATTTGTGAGAATTGTCAAAAACAGAATCATATTGATGAATTAAATTATATAAATTAGAAGCAAAAAAGTTGTCATTTGGAAAAAAATTGCAGCTAAAATTCGGGTTTTGTTGTAGATGATACTTTACGACACGCCGGGTGTAATTGAGAAGAAAATGCACAAGTTGGATTCAATGATGATGAAGAATGTACGGAGTGCGGCCATTAATGCCGACTGTGTAATTGTTGTTGTAGATGCTTCTAAGGAACCTCAAAAGGTAGATTCTTAATATTATGCCAGTGTGACAAAAAGAAAAATTCAACATCTTCTTCTATAATTAATTTAATAGTACAAATTCAGATTGATGAAGTGTTGAAGGAAGGAGTAGGAGACCTCAAAGATAAATTCCCCACATTACTCGTTTTAAACAAGAAAGACCTTATCAAACCTGGTGAAATCGCAAAGAAAATCGAGGTATGAAAATTTTGCAATCTTCATTGGACATTGTATTATCGTAGCTTCATTTTGATAATATAAAATCAACCCTTGAGGTTACAACACATCCTACTTTTTTTTTATCTTCCATTGCTAATATATTCTTTCAGTTACAACAAGTACTACTACAAATATCCCTATATGTTATTTTACATTTAATATTTACATCCATCACTGTTTCACTTTCGCTCAAATTTATAAAAATTAAAATTACTCAGACGAAAAGTTAGGGATACTTGTAATATTTACAAGAGCTGAGGGAGTGACTTTTACAGCTTTTTTTTCTCTTCTAGTATTTTTTTTTTGTAAGTACCCCCTTTTTTTATCTAATTTATGTTCTACGTTTCTTGCAGTGGTATGAGAAATTTACGGATGTGGACGAGGTCATACCGGTGAGTGCTAAGTATGGCCATGGAGTGGATGACATAAAAGATTGGATTCTGACCAAACTTCCTTGTGGGCCAGCTTATTATCCTAAGGTGTGTTCTGTGTGTATCCTGTATCATTAAAGTGATTTTTTTTAAAGTGGTTGCTGAATATTTCAGAAGAATTTCATTTTTGGATTTAAAACTTTTCCGATTTGATGTAATCTTCAGGATATTACCAGTGAGCACCCTGAAAGATTTTTCGTTGCTGAGATTGTCCGAGAAAAAATATTTATGCAGTATAGAAATGAGGTCCCTTACGCATGTCAGGTAATCATGTTTTTTTCTGTTGTTGTTGTTGGGCACAACGTTATCTTATTTGCTTACTTCAACATTTTTGTGAACACCCAGGTGAACGTGGTTAGTTATAAAACTAGACCGAGTGCAAAAGATTTCATCCAAGTCGAGATTATTGTGGAGAAGGACTCGCAGAAGATTATACTTATAGGAAAGGTAAATACGCGTTTTCAACACAGCATTGTGTGATATAGCAGTACCTTGATAATTAGTGAAAAACAATCTGTATAGTTAAGGAGTTGATACGCCCATTCGATTTGGGTCCTGCTCTATGCTGAAACCTGATCTCTGTTCTGTTCATCGAAACACTAGTGCCAGTAGTGACGAAGTGGTTTGAGTCGGAAAAAAATTAATTTAATCTAGCCTTATTAATTATTAGGAAGGGAAAGCTTTGAAGCTACTAGCAACAGCAGCCCGTCTAGACATCGAAGATTTCTTGCAGAAGAAAGTTTTTCTCGAGGTACGAACTAATTATTCTGATTTACTTATATATTCTGCAAAATATATTTTCTATAACACAAAATAAAATGCAGATACAAGTGAAGGTAAAAGAGGGGTGGCGGCAAAACGAAGGGCTCCTTAAGTTCTACGGCTATGGTGGCCAAATTCAAGCTTTGTGATGACGTGGCACCTCCGCAGGAGGCTGCATGCATGGAACTAGCGTGGTAGACATGTATGTATATTTTCCTTAACCATGGTTAGTGCGTGAACATGATCATTTTTACGTTCTGTCGGTTTAATATTAAATTTCTAGTTCAAAAATAATTTATAATGAAAACAAAATTCGAAAAAAATTATCATTTCGATTTAAAGGAAAGATCACGAGACTGTAGGAGAAGTCAAAATGCATTATGTTGTCATACACGAATATAATCCTTTAAGATTAGTCCATAGTTTTGAAGTCATTGTGTTTAATGTACTTATTTGATTGTTATAATGAAATCCAAATTTGGGAAAAGAGTTGAACACGAATCGCATCGAATACGACTTTACTTGTGTACTATGTGTGTGTTGAACGATATAAAGTAAAGATATAATGAGTATCGATATGTAATTAAAGAAATGTGTATAGTGATATGTAAGGATCAAAGTGTTTTTTTTCCAAAGTGTGCAAATAATTAGTAGACGGAAGAACAAAATTGATTTATAATGGCCTCCAGGGGCATAAGTGGTAAGTTGGTAAGTTCCGTGGCTTGTGGGTGAAATTTTTTGTTGGGTGAAATAAATTTTCATTGAAATATTATTTGTAACTTCATTTCTTTGATTTACCTCCTACAAGGCCAACGATCGAGTTATAGTGGAATTTTTCGTTTATGCTCATGGAAAAAATCGTGTTTTATAATGAAAATTCAAAGTCTCAACGACGCTAAGCACGCCACACCTTTGAGAGAAAAAATTAAAAGAGGGCGACTCACATCACGCCAATAATAATAATAATAATAATTACGAATAATACTTTATGAAATACTACTAAGTAAACTATATTCATTTTAAACTATATTAATATTACATTTCTCAACTTATCATATGAAGCAAGAAAGGAAGAAAAAAAATGAAGCAAAATTTGACTATAACAATCTTCTTCTTTTTTTTCTTCTTTTCCTTCTTTCTTCAACAACAATGTATCCTCGCCAAGAGAAATAAGTTTATCCGAGTAAGAGGAACACAACTCGTGCTGGATAACGGGCCTTATTACGCCAACGGCTTCAATGCCTATTGGCTTATGTACATTGCTTCTAAGCAGGCCGGGCCCGATGGCCCGCGCAAAGTCTCGGAAACCTTCCAACAAGCCGCCAAAAGTAAACTCACTGTCGCAAGAACTTGGGCATTTTCTGATGGCGGCTCTTCGGCTTTGCAGATGAAGCCCGGCTCCTACAACGAGCAAATGTTCAAGGTTCTTATTTTTTAATTTCAAATTTCCATTTTCTTTTTTAAGAGTTGAAAAAAATATTCTCTTCATTTTCGAACCTGAACACTAATGATCACATATTATATGGACATATTATTTTGGTGTAGGGATTGGATTATGTTGTTCACATGGCTAGTCAACATAAGATTAAGCTCATATTGAGCTTGGTTAACAACTACAATGATTCTGGCGGGAAGAGGCAGTATGTGGAATGGGCTAAAAGTCGAGGGTATCATCTCAATTCCGAAGATGACTTCTTTACAAACTCAGTAGTCAAAGGCTATTACAAGAACCATGTAAATGTACGTATACGATCAATACGATTCAATTCAGCTTAGTATTTTAATAGGACGAGAATAGATTTTTCAAAAATAAAAAATCGTAAAAGACTAAATATGTAATACTATGACATTTTGTGATATTATCTCTTCGTACACGTGCACACGTCTGAATGACTTGTGAGTTTATTTTGTTTGCAGAAAGTTCTAAACAGACGCAACACATATAACAATCGTTTATACAAGAACGACCCGACAATCATGGCATGGGAACTGATGAATGAGCCCCGGTGCAGCACATCCACTTGTAAACCACGAATGATTCAGGTGGGTTTGATCATAAAATAATTTTATTTTGTTTTAAAAAATTACAATTTTGGGCCTAATTTGTCAGATTATATGAGTCTAATGGGCCGGCCTTTTTTATTTACAGCACTGGATAAAGGAGATGGCTGGTTTCATAAAGTCCATAGACAAAAATCATTTGCTAGAAGCTGGGCTCGAAGGATTCTACGGCCCAACATTAAAGAGGGCCCAATATAATCCAAACAATGTCTACACGGGAACTGATTTCATTGCAAACAACCGGATTAAGGGCATTGATTTTGCAACAATACACTCGTATCCTGATGGATGGTACGTATACAAATACAAATACAAATACAAATCGAAAAAAAAAAAAAAGATGTTTTAATTCTGAAAATCGTAACGTACAATGCGATCATTTTTGTGATCAGGATGTCCGGCTCAAACGATGCAGATCAACTCAAGTTCTTAAAAAAGTGGCTCGATCAACACATCTATGATGCTAAAGTCGTTCTCAGAATGCCATTGGTCATGGCAGAATTCGGAAAGTCACGATTTGATCCTGGTTATACCGAAACCCAACGAGCCGTGTTTTTCAACACCGTGTATTCCAAGATTTACGAATCTGCCATCCACAACGGTCCGGCAATGGGGGGTCTTTTCTGGCAGCTTCTCGCCCAAGGAATGGAGAATTACGGAGATGGGTATGCGATAACTCTCAAAGATAAATCGTCAACTGTAAATGTCACCACTTATCAGGCTCGTCTCTTGTTCAGTATCCGAAAAAAATGGAGACGACAAGCTCGGGATCAACGGTTAGCTGGGAATCCATGATATTGTAGGCTCTGTTTTTTTTTTCAACTAAGAATCTGTTTTTTTGAACTTAATTTCAGTT
The DNA here is from genome assembly GCA_954870475.1 of Euphrasia confusa. Lineage (NCBI taxonomy): Eukaryota > Viridiplantae > Streptophyta > Magnoliopsida > Lamiales > Orobanchaceae > Euphrasia > Euphrasia confusa. The sequence continues at coordinate 29,192,589 of OX940970.1, read as the reverse complement.
TACATCGTTTCAGTTCAGTTCAACTCGATTAATTTTGTTTCATAATAAATTAAATTAAAATAAAATAAATAAAAAATGATTTGAATCAATAATTGTAAGTATACAATCTAATTAATGTTACAATATTATTAATATTTTTTAAAATTATAAAATAATTTTTAAAAATTATTGTTATTTTTATAAGAAAATAAATTTAGTTCAGTTCGCTTCAGTTCCGTCAGATCGTTTCAATTAGTTCATTTCAGTCGGTTTCATTTCAGTTGAGTCGGTTTCATTTCAGTTCAGTCGGTTTCAGTTGTTCAGTTCATTTCAGTCGGTTTCATTTCAGTTTAGTTCAGCAGATTTCAATCCAAAAAAACAGGTCTTTAATTTTTGTTCAATTCAAATTTCAATTGATTAAATTCGTTTCAAAATAAATAAATATATAATAAATAAAAAATAATTTGAATCAATAATTTTAATCTAGTTAATTTAAAATATTATTAATATTTTTAAAAAAATATTTAACAAATTATAAAAATTATTATTATTTTTATAAAAAAATCAACTTCAATTTACTTTAGTTTAGTTCCATTCCTTTTAGATTTAATATAGTTCCATTCCTTTTACATATACACCGTTCATTCAGTTTCAGTCAAAAAGAAAGAACGGTTTCAGTAAAAAAGAACAGAGTCAAAGTGTCTAATTTGTACTGAAGAATAACTAAAATTATAATGATTTGTGATTTTTAAAAGGGCAATGTATGTTGTATAGGTAGACAACAATGAACATGTAATAACAAGAAGAACAATCACCTTTCATCCCTGATCCAAGTACGAATAACGTGAAGAACAAAACCGACGCAAAATCCAACTGCACCCGAAATAACTAAAATTCTAACCAGCAACGAAGATATAAAGAAATTCAACACATAGGCGTTCCAAGCCCAAAACCAAAAAACCGAGAAAATGGATCCAATCACAGCCCCAACTACAACTTGAATAACCGTATGGAGTTGTTGAGACACCCGAAGCCATGACTGCATCAAAGATGGATATATGTTCACAAACATTGAGATATACCGAACGAAAAAAACACATGAAAAATCCTAATTTACTTACGAAATAAGTGCCGATTATTATGAAAAAACCACTCAGAGTCGATGTAAGTGCATTCATCCCGTAACCCTCTACCACTGCATTGATATATACACACATCAAATAAGACGCTTGAGCGAAATATTATAATTACAAGAATGTCTTCTCTATTTGACGAAAATGAATCTCAATGGTTATAAAGGCTTACTCGAGATAATTAAAAATGAGACGGTGTAGAAAATAGATTGCGCATGAGAAGAGGGCATTCCAGGGTCCGACCGTAATGTAGAATTAGGCCTTTCTTGGTTTAATATTTTCTTAAGTGAGAGTGAGAGTGAAGTATTGAGAATAGCACCCATAGCCGTCCATAATACTTCAGCATCATGCCTCCAAACCATGACTGCAGCTAAAGTTGCTGCTACAACCCACTTGCTCTGAGTCAAGAATGATAAACCCATTGAAACCCATAAGATGCTTCATAAAATTAATTACGAGAAAAAAAAAGAGAGAGAGATTACTCCACAATCTTTGTATAACAATCTAAAATACTTTCTCCACAAAATCTGATCAAGTTACTCATCAATCTCAAAGTGTATTACTACAATTATGATCCATTAGATCTTCCATTTCCCATTGCATTAATTAAAAAACGAACCCTTTTGGCCGATAGATGTAACCCCTTTACCGAAAGAACAGTCCACGCATACACAAATTATTGAATCGGTACAACTTAAATTACAACTTTTCATTCAGAGCGCGACTATTCGAACCTCGAAACACCCTAACAAACCTCGAAACACCCTAACAAACTACCATAACTACTTCATTTCTACTAAAGATAGTATTGAGATTGAGAGTAGATTCATGGCCACTCCAAATATGAAAACACCATATAAAACTTCTATAACATTTTAATCATTTTCAGATCATTTCAAATAACTTCAATTTAACATTTAACAAGAAAACCCCCCAAAAAATTAAAAAAAATAATTAAACATCACTAACCATAGTATTGAGAGTAGCTTCAAGCCCACCAGCTCCGAATTTCAGAGACCCATCCAAAAATTCTTCTTGCTCAAAAACCTCAACACCCTCATCGCTCCTGCTCGCGCGAACCTCGGTAAAACCCTTCATAAAGTTCTGGGTTTTTCGCTTGCGAATCCGAGATACGGGATCTCCGCGAATCAAATCCCTGTAAAAATCAAATCTTTGGCCGGAAAACTTTATGGTTTTTTCATGGATTTTTCTGGATTGCGAAAAATTAAAAGATGAAGCTGTAATGGGGTTCATAGAAATGGCTGACATTTTTATTTTAGTTTGTTTTTTTTTTTAGTAAAATAAAACTTAGAATTGAAATCAACATTTTTATATAATAAACATTACTAGTATTTAGTACTACTAGACTACTAGTATGATTGAAAAGTAAGTTGACATGAAGAATTAAAAAATTCTACCACTGGTAAAGAAAACTTTGAATTTGAAGGTTAGAATGTTGAATGTCTTAATCACTTCATTCCACGTGAAACAATAAGAAAGCCCCCACAGTAATGTGTTTGCACATTAAATTATAAATAAAAACAACAAAAATAATTATAAATTCTTAATTTTAATAGCAAATTTGAAATAATATATATAAATAAAAACAACAAAAATAATTATAAATTCTTAATTTTAATAGCAAATTTGAAATAATATATTTTTAGTAATAGTAATTAACCATTTCTTAAATTGATACTCATTAGTCCCCCAAGAGTTGAAAAAAAATATTCTCTTATTTTAATCATTTTTTAATTTCAATTTTTTATTTTCCTTTTTTTAAGAGTGTGAACAATAAGTTGAAAAAAATATTCTCTTAATTTTCGTACTTGAACACTTGTTATCACTGATCGACAACGGAAAGAGCATTAATTGTTTATAAACCAATTTATATGGACAAATTATAAATTATTAATTGTTTATAGGGATTTGATTATGTTGTTCTACCGGCTAGTCCATATGGGATTAAGCTCATATTGAGCTTCGTTAACAACTACACGAATTTTGGCGGGAAAAAGCATTATGTGGAATGGGCTAAAAATCGAAGGCTTCATCTCAATTCCGCAGATGTCTTCTTTACAAACCCAGTAGTCAAAAGCTATTACAAGAACATGTAAATGTACGTAAATGAATACCATTCATTTCACGCTTAGTCTTTTAATAGGTCGAGAATTGATATTTCAAAACAAAAAAAGTACGGTAAAAGACTAAATATGAAATTGACTGGTTATGTAAAGTTCATAGACAAAAATTATTGTCGATCAATAAGTGTACAAAAACTTGAAACGGAGGTAGTAGTTATTTTTCGGCCTCGTCTAATTTGTATCGAAGAAAAACAAAAATTATAATGACTTCTGATTTTCAAAAGGGTAATGTATGTTGCATAGGTAGAATATAATGAGCATGTAATAACAAGAAGAACAATCACCTTTCATCCCCCATCCAAGCACGAATAACGTGAAGAACTAAACTAGCATAAAATCCAACTGCACCAGAAATAACGAAAATTCTAACGAGCAACGAAGATTTAAAGAAATTCAACAAATAGGCATTCCAGCCCCAAAACCAAAAAATCGAGAAAGTGGACCCAACCACAGCCCCGACTACAACCTGAATAACCGTATGGAGTTGTTGAGACACCCGAAGCCATGCCTGCATCAGAGATTGATATATAAATGTTCACAAACATTGAGATATACCGAACGAAAAATCACATGAAAAATCCTAATGTACTTACGAAATAAGTGCCGATTACTATGAAGAAACCACTCAGAGTCGCTGTAAGTGTATTCATCCCATAATACTCTATAACTGCAAGGAAATATACACATGATCGAATAATTTGACGAAAATGGATCTCAATGGTTACTCGAACTTACTTGAGATGATTAAAAATGAGAAGGTGTAGGAGATAGATTGTGCATGAGAAGAGGGCATTCCTGGGTCCGATCGTAATGTAGAATTGGGCCTTTCTTGGTTTAATATTTTCTTAAGTGAGAGTGAGAGTGAAGTATTGACAAGTGCACCTATAGCCGCCCATAATACTTTAGCATCATGCCTCCAAACCATGACTGCAGCTAAAGTTGCTGCTACAACCCACTTGCTCTGAGTCGAGAGTGATAAACCCATTAAAAACCATAAGATGCTTCATAAAATTAATTAATGAGAAAAAAAAAAAAATCCTTTGGGGTACGACAGGGGCATAAGAACCAATTATATTTCAAACATCTCCTCAGAGTTGATGTCGAAACATTATAAATGCCCCATTGATGTTTGTATATTCTTCACAAATATCTGACATTTGATTTGTTTTTCTTGGTAATTACATAATTAAGTAAAAATAATAAGTAATGCACTTAAAATAATTATTCAAGAAAATGTCTGAAATTCAAGAAAATAAGCAACAACTCGGAATATGTCATAAATACATTTTCAAAATATTACACGAAATACACGTCCAATTGTATATCAGACTATAAGTGTTATAATACTGGAATTTGTAGAGTCGGAAGTTTTTATGCAAAGTCAATGTTCTAAAAAACGGCCTAGGTCCTAGGAAGCTGCCAACCCTAAGCGCTGACCAACCCGAAATGATAAAATTAAAATAAAGGTGTTGCAAACATGTTCTTACCTTCATACTGCGAATTCTAGGCTTCAAGCCTTCGGCTCTTACTGTCTTTTGGGTCACCGACCTAATCGTTGTATAACAATCTAAAATACTTTCTCCACAAAATTTGATCAAGTTACTCATCAATCTCAAAGTGTATTACAATCATGAATCATGATCAATTAGATCTTCCATTTCCTATTGAATTTAATAAATTAAAAACGAACCCCTTTGGACGATAGATGTAACCCCTTTACCGAAAAAGCAGTAAAACACCACGCATACACAACCTATTGAATCGGTACAACTTATATAACAACTTCATTTTTACTGTATATAGTATTGAGATTGAGAGTAGCTTCATGGCTTGAAAACACCATATAAATCTACTACATTATAACATATAAATCATTTTCAGATCATTTCAAATAACTTCAATTTAACATATAACAAGAACCCCAAAAATAAAATAAAAAAATTAAACATCACTAACCATAGTATTGAGAGTAGCTTCCAGCCCACAATCTCCGAATTTCAGAGACCCATCCGAAAAATCATCTTGCTCAAAAACCTCAACACCCTCATCGCTTCTGCTCGCGCGAACCTCGGCAAAACCCTTCATAAAGTTCTGGGTTTTCCATTTGCAAATCCGAGATATGGGTTCTCCGCGAATCAAATCCCTGCAAAAATCAAATCTTTGGGCGGAAAACTTTATGGGTTTTTCATGGATTTTTCTCGATTCCGAAAAATTGAAAGATGAAGCTGTAATGGGGTTCATAGAAATGGCTGACATTTTTATTATATTTTGAAGTTTTTATTTTTTTTTATTAAAATTTATTTTTTGGTAGGGCTGAGTTGCAGTTTTATACTCCGTACTAGTGTATAAATTATAAATCGAAGAAAAAAAAAGTGAAAATAAAACTTGGAATTGAAATCAATTTTTACTATTTTAATAAACATTTATTATTGAAGGCCAAAAAGTAAAGTTGACATGAAGGAATTCAAAAGTCTAATAAATAAATTTTGAATTGGGAGGTTAGAATGTTGAATTGAAATTAAAATATTAATTGTAGGGTAAATGTCAAAAAATATACTGTAGTGAATATGAAAACAAATTTTAATAAAGAAAACTTTGAATTCGGAGGTTAGAATGTTGAATGTTGAATGTTGAATTGAAATTAAAATTAAAATATTACATACAGGATAAATGTCAAAAAATAACTACAGTGAATAAGAAAACAACTTTTTTACAATAGCAGTTTTTAAATTACATGTTTGTAATCAACCCTCCTCTAATGTTATTTATTTTGCATTTTGCTGCATTCCATGTATTGTGTATTTGTGTGTGAGGGTGGTGGGTTGGGGGGTGGGGTTGAGTGTTTTGAAATAAGGGTCGAATGTGTTTTTTGTGTGGATCGAAATTTGGTATTGGTTACTTCATTCAAAACCGTATTGGGTGTGGATTGAATAATTTAGGATTGATCGAATAATTTAGGGTCGAATCAAATATCGAATAATTAATTAGGATCGAATTAAATGATTGAAGTATTTATGATCGAATAAAATGACCGAACAATTTGTTAGAATATATTTATATTTTAGTTATTATATTTATAGAATTATGGTTTACCTTAAACATTTGTTTATAGGATTAGGGTTTACCTTTTGTTTTGGCTATATAAAGCCTCTCTCTTGTATATTTTAGATCACGCTTATTTTGTTCTAATAACACAAGTTCTCTACGTTTATCTTTTCCTTTTTTTTAACCCTTGTTGGATTATATAAATCCTAACATGGTATCAGAGCCAGCAATCATTTTTTTTTCTGATCGTTTCGTTTAATTTTTTCTGATCGTTTCGGTTGTTGGCGTTTTCGTTTTTCGCTTGTTTTTCAATGGCTTCTAGTGAGGACTCGTTGCAGTCAATTGGTGTTCGTTTGGATGTGGCTTCTTCTCAGAATAATTCTATGGATGCTCTTGCAGAACAGTTTCAACGATTCCTTGCTACTCAGTCTTCGTCCTCAAGTCAGACAGTTCCCCTGCCTCAGCATCTTGCCATGACTACTCGTTCTCCATCAGGTTTGCCTTCATCAAAACCCTCAGGTATATCATCATCTCTTTGGGTCTTGGACTCTGGGGCTTCGTTTCATATGTCTCCTGATCCATCTAAGTTTACATCCTTATCTTCTGAGTCTTGTTCCCCTACTGTTGTTACTGCTGATGGTTCATCCTTACCATTAGTTGGCGTTGGCACTGTTAACACTCCTCACGTGTCTCTCTCAAATGTCTATTGTATACCTAAGCTTACTCTAAGTCTTGCATCTGTTGGTCAATTATGTGATTCTGGATATTCCGTTCATTTTTCTTCCACCTCTTGTTATGTAACGGATCCCAACTCAAAGAGGCTGATTGGGACAGGCCGTAGACAGGGGGGTCTCTATGTTTTGGATGAGCTGCGCACTCATGGCTATGCAGCTGCCACCTCTGTTGATTTATCTTCCTTTCATTTAACCAAGTCATCCTCTGAGTATTTTTTATGGCATTCTAGACTCGGTCATGTTTCACACTCTCGTTTAAAATTTTTGTGTAATACTGGCGTTTTGGGTGATTTAAAATCTCATGATATTTCTGATTGTCGTGGATGTAAACTTGGGAAATTTTCTGCTTTGCCTTTTCCTCATAGTTCATCAAAATCTGCTGCACCTTTTGATTTAGTCCACTCTGATGTTTGGGGACCCGCTCCTATTCCTACTAAAGGAGGGTCTAGATATTATGTGTCCTTTATTGATGACTATACTCGTTATGTTTGGGTGTTTTTTATGAAAAATCGTTCTGAGTTCACTAAGATTTATACAGATTTTCAAGCCTATGTTAAAACCCAACACTCCGCTGTTGTTAAGTGTTTTCGTTCTGATTTGGGTGGGGAATACACTAGTAGAACTCTTTCTGATCTTTTTTTGTCTGAAGGTACTGTGCATCAGTCCTCGTGCACTGATACCCCTCAGCAGAATGGTGTTGCTGAGAGAAAACACCGACATATTGTTGAAACTGCCAGGTCTATGTTGTTATCCGCTAGTGTTCCAAATGAGTTTTGGGGAGAAGCTGTCCTTACCTCCACTTACATTATTAATCGTATTCCGACTGCTCATAACTCTGGCACTTCTCCTTATGAGCAGTTATTTGGCCAAACACCAAATTATTCTGTCTTAAGAGTCTTCGGTTCCACTTGCTTTGTTCTTCGTCCACATGTTGAACTGTCCAAACTTTCCTCTCGGGTTGCTATATGTGTTTTTCTTGGGTATGGTATAGGTCAAAAAGGTTATCGTTGTTATGATCCCTCCTCTAGAAAATTATATGTGTCTCGCCATGTCTCCTTCCTTGAGCATATCCCCTTCTTTACCATTCCCTCCAGCACACACAACTTGACTAAATCTGATCTTATTCACATTGATCCCTTCTCTTCTGACTCTTCAATTTCTACTGCACCTATTGTTGACGACTCTCCGACCCCTGACACGGCTACCCAATCACCGCTTGTGACTACGGATCTTGCTGCGCCACGCTATCCAGTGCGCATACGTAAGTCTACTCAATTACCTGATTTTGCATACTCTTGTTATTCTAAGTCCTTTGCGTCATTTCTTGTTTCCATTGATCCAATCTCTGAGCCTTCCTCCTATAAGGAGGCTGTCCGATCCCGTGATTGGCAAAATGCTATGGCTGAGGAACTGTCTGCCTTAGACAAGACTGGTACTTGGGACCTTGTTGATCTTCCTGCCGGTAAAAAGGCTATTGGTTCTAGATGGGTGTACAAAGTTAAGACGAAATATGATGGTTCTATTGAGCGATACAAGGCCCGCTTAGTTGCTAAGGGGTTTGCTCAAGAGTATGGTTTAGATTATGAGGAGACTTTTGCTCCGGTAGCCAAGATGACTTCAGTTCGTGTCCTCATTGCTGTTGCTTCTGTTCAACAGTGGCACATATCTCAGATGGATGTTAAAAATGCTTTTTTGAATGGAGAATTGAAGGAAGAAGTGTATTTGGTTCCCCCACCAGGCGTCTCTCATGCTCCAGGACAGGTTTGTCGCCTTAAAAAGGCGTTGTATGGCCTTAAACAAGCCCCTCGTGATTGGTATGATAGATTTTCTCGAGTTGTGATTTCCCTTGATTTTGTCTCTAGCCCTTATGACTCGGCTTTATTTGTTCGATCGACTTCTGCTGGCCGTGTTCTCCTTCTGTTATATGTTGATGATATGATTATTACGGGTGATGATGTTGATGGTATTCTGGGTTTGAAAGAAACCTTGTCCCGTTGTTTTGAGATGAAAGATTTGGGCCCTTTACGATACTTTCTGGGAATTGAAGTTGCCTCTTCTCCTCGACCTCCTCTCTCAGTCCAAGTATGCTGCTGATATTCTTCACCGAGCACGACTCACTGACACTCGCACCACTGACACTCCTCTCGAGCTGAACGCAAAGTATACTCTAGATGATGGCACTCCTCTACAAGATCCCACTCTGTATAGGTCCATTGTTGGTAGTCTTGTTTATTTGACGATCACTCGCCCTGATATTGCCTATGCTGTTCACATTGTTAGTCAGTTTGTTTCAGCACCCACGACTGTACATTGGGCTGCTGTTGTGCGTATTTTACGTTACCTACGAGGATCTCTTTATCAGAGTCTTTTGTTTCCATCCACTTCTTCATTGGAGCTTCGTGCCTATTCTGATGCCGATTGGGCTGGTGATTCGACTTCTCGGAAGTCCACTACTGGGTTTTGTATTTTTCTTGGTGATTCTCTTATTTTTTGGAGAAGTGTAGTTTCCCGTTCATCCACCGAGGCAGAGTATCGTGCTATGGCTTCCACTACGGCTGAGATTATATGGTTGCGCTGGTTACTGGCTGACATAGGAGTCACTCTTTCTGACCCCACACCTATGTACTGCGATAATAAGAGTGCCATTCAGATTGCTCACAACACGGTGTTTCATGAGCGCACCAAACACATTGAGATTGATTGTCATTTCACTCGGCATCATTTGGATCGAGGAACCATTTCTCTACCATTTACTCCGTCGTCCTTACAGCTGGCTGACTGCTTCACGAAGTCTCATTCTATCAGCCGTCATAGATTTTTCGTTGACAAACTCTCGATGCTTCTTGCTGTACCATCGTGAGTTTGAGGGGGGGTGTTAGAATATATTTATATTTTAGTTATTATATTTATAGAATTATGGTTTACCTTTTGTTTATAGGATTAGAGTTTACCTTTTGTTTTGGCTATATAAAGCCTCTCTCTTGTATATTTTAGATCACGCTTATTTTGTTCTAATAACACAAGTTCTCTACGTTTATCTTTTCCTTTTCTTTAACCCTTGTTGGATTATATAAATCCTAACACAATTTAGGAATGAATAAAAGATTGAATAATTTAAAGTCAAATTAAATTATCAAATTATTTAGGATCGAATCAAAGGATCGAACAATTTAGGATCAAAATAAAATTAAATAATTTAAAGTTAAATTAAATGATCAAATTATTTTGGATCAAATCAAAGGATAATATTTTAAGATCGAATGATTTAGGATTCATCGAGTAATTAAGGGTCGAATCAAATGATCGAATAATTAACTAGGATCGAATTATTTATGATCAAATCAAATGATCGAACAATTTAGGAATGAATCGAAGGATTGAATAATTTAAAGTTGAATTAAATGATCAAATTATTTAGGATCGAATCAAAGGATCGAAAAATTTAAGATCAAACTAACATTGAATAATTTAAAGTCGAATTAAATGATCAAATTATTTTGGATAGAATCAAAGGATCGAAAATTAACAATTTTTTTACGATAATTAACAATCATTTTTTGTTTAGACATATTTTTTTAGTGTCTCGTGCTAAAATTTGCTCCTCGATCATTTGTCCTTTTTTAGTAGAAAATTATTTTCAAAACATGACATTTCATACAATTAAATATTCCAATAATTCTAAATTAGATAATAATTATGATGTCTCAAATAACCTTTTTTTATTTAAAAATGTAAAAATAAGTTCAAATGCAATTATTGGTGTAATGTTTTACTTTTTCTACATACTCATTTAATAAAAGAAAATAATACACACATAATTCATAAAATTACTCAAATATTTTTTAATTGAATAAAAACTGAGTTAATTATTAAAGGAGTTTCGGGAATCGAAAATGTAAAATATTGCCCACCCGATAATTAATTTGATTTCCGGACAACATTTTCAATCTCCGAACAACATATTCAATCTTCGGCTTACATATTCAGTTTGTTAAAATTGTTTATTGAGGTTACTTGTGAGTTGTCCCACGTTGAATTTGTGTGAAATGTGAACTATATACTATATATTATAAGTATAGAGATCTGCTCCACCTAGTACCAATTGAGTTTAAGTTGAAATTACCTCTCTACGTGTCTGGGGTCTCCTTTTCCGTCTTTGTGCGTTAATCGTTGAACCACACTTATTACATACTTCTTATTTCAACATGGTTCACTATTTTTTACCAAGTAAATTATTATTCAACCAACTGAAAAAACATTTGAGGTATTTTATAAATTATAATTATAGAATTTCATATTATTAATTAAACAAGTGTATAAAAAAATTAAACACTATCACAATAAATTTATTTTTAAATTTATTTCAAAATTAATATACATGATTAGGGCAACATAATAATTATGTTTTTTAAAATATTCATTTACTTACAATTCCATGAATAATAAAGCCTTAAATATTACTAATAAAAGTAAAAAAAATTATAATACAAATATATGAAGTAAAATTTATGATATTGATGAAGTTCTAATTCATAAATCATTTTATTTTAACTTAAAACTCCTAAAAATAATAATGCTAGTACACACTTTTGTGTACATTAGAAAAATTCCAAAAAAATTATTTTAAAAGTTGAAACATTAAAATAAATTAACTCAAATTTGAATTATTTTGATCTCGCCAAACTGAATTTATTGCGATTTTAAAAGTTTTAAATGCCTATAATTCTATTAGCATTGAGCTGCCTAACAATCTACCTAAGCCTTCTTTGATAAAATCTAAATTTCTTTTTGTTAGACGTGAGCTTACAAATTAAGATCATGAAACACTTGAAATATTAGAACTCTATTGAAAGTCATGAGTTGAACTACTCCTATATTTCCTCTAAAATATAAGTAGTTATTAATTTGATGTGGCATATTAATTAAGAGACTTAAAACATTAATTAATGATTAATATAAGTTTGGAGACAATTAGCAATATTGGACGGCAATTTTTAACGTACAATTAGGTGTTGTACACTTGGTATCAATTATAATGATGATTTTATTGTTGTTTAATGAAGATTAGTGATAAATGTATTATGAATGATGATTTGTTTGTTACATAATGTTGATTTTATGATTAATGAATGCAGATTTATTATTTATGTGTGTATTTTGTAAGTTATGCATGTATTTTTTAATAATAATTATTTATTTTTATAATAAATATTTTAATGGACTTTCATGTTTAATTGAGTTGTATAGACGCGCATCTTCTTCGTCAATGCGTGTGACAAAGTCCAGTAACTTGTTCATGTAAGCAATTGTACATTGCAAAAAACAACAATAAGATAATACCATAAATAAAAGTCAACGCAATTTATAACTTAGTCAACGATTAGAAAATCATTAAATATAATGAAATCAAGTTATTGCAATAATAAGAATTAAGAAAGACCATCCACTCCATATAAATGTATGTATGTATATATAAGTTGTGTTGTCTGAATAATACACAGCTCCGAACACACATATACATGTCGCAAGTTACTGTCCTAGATGTTGATATGTCATGCCATAAGTGCAAGACGAAGCTCCTCATGGCGGTTTCCGGGTTACAAGGTAATAGTTCGATCGTCCCATTTTCATAGTCATTTCTTTTTACCTTAATTTAAACGGAAAAGAGAGGTAAAAACGTGTGTTATTATTTGGATGATTATTATTAGGGGTTGATAAAGTTGAAACAGATGTAGCAAAGGGAGTGTTAACCGTGACGGGTGAAGCGGATCCGTACGATGTTATAGTGGTAGCGAGGAAGGCCGGAAAAAGGGCCACGGTGCTCAGTGTTGGGCCTCTCTAAATTAAGCCCAACGACTTGTAATTGGATTCCTGTGGCCCACTACCACGTATTATATATATAATATTTTTTTACAAATGTGGTATTTTGTGAAGTTTAATTTAATTGATTTTATTCGATTACAGAGGAATTAATTATTATATTTAGTCGATACACCATTTGAATTGATGATTTGTTGGTCTCAACCTATAATCTTGAGATATGTGGCGATAAAAAAAAGATGAAATTTCGTAATGTTTTAAACTCTTTCGTTTTCTTCTGTCAAGAGACCGTTAACATGCATAAAAATAAATCACAATCGAATTAACAAACTTTAGTACTGAATTTTTTCATATACCAATAAATCACAATCGAATTAACAAACTTTGGTATTGAATTTGTTTTATATACAAATATCATATTGAACTTTTGTTATATCAAAAATATCAATATATCAAAATATATTTTAAAATTCAATCTACGCCTTTCCCCCTGCTACCGACTTCAAATGCCTTGTATGAACAAGTCGAGAGCCACCGACTCCACCTGGGCTTTTCATTCTGTTTTATAGAGATAAATTTCCAACGATTAAGGTAATTTCTCACAGTTTTTTTATCACTTAGATTCAATGATATTGCTTACTTAATTTACATGTCTTTGTTTGTGAATATGCAAGTACAGACTCTTTAAAGTGGTGATTTTTTTTTTTCTTGTGCCTTTTGTTTGCAATTTGTATATCTTTGAATAATATTCATTTGTGCAATTTATATATATTTGAAACTATTTTGAATATAAACACACTTGATAGTTGATTGTGGAACATTCAACATTTTTTTAAAATTCTTTTTTGCTAACAGTGAGTGTTTTATAAGTGTGCTAGCAACAAAAACTCTTAACTTCTAGATGGAATACATTAATATGGAACATATGCAGTTAGAGTATTTCATATGGAACATATACAATGAGAATATTTAGTTGTCGAATAATCATTTTTCATAAGTTTGATTTGATATTTAGAAATGTGTTGGACTAGAAAAGAGCTCTAAGGGAGATTTGTCGGGTTCTAAAACATGTATTTGTAATTCTGGACTCAACAAGCACGAGGCTATCTGTAAAGATTGACTTGAATGTTTGTTCTGGTTTAGAGAGGAGTGTAAGTTTGATTTTGGATTATGAATGTAGTGTTTATGTTGAACGTGGTATTATTATTATTATTAATTGATTTGGTAATTACTAAGAAAAATGTCACACATGGACATAGGTTATGAATGCAATGATTGAATAACTTCACAACGGTTACATGGAGAACAAATATCTTTAAGAAATGCGTCATTTACATCGGTTAGTTAAATAACCGATGTAAATTCTCTAAAATCCACAGTCGGGCTGAGGTACTTGAACCACCTCGTCCGACACGATTTTCCCTTTATGTACTTGCTGATCACCTTCCAGCTCTGGTCCCCGTGAATCTCCACCAAGTGGATCAGGAGGTGATCCTCCTCCTCACTCCACCGGCCCTTCTTCTCGTCGGATGCAGACGAAGAAAAACCGGGGAATGGTTGCAAGAGGAGTGACAGTCCATGGTTTTGGAGTACGTGGGATTTTTTAGACAAAATACGACCAGAGGCCTATGGATTCAATCATGAACTAGGGTTAGAGTTTTACGATCGCGCTAGCTTGAACTTTAATGCTTGTATGAGGCTTTGGAGAAATTACAAGACCTAGGTTAATCGAACTCACTAAAATCAACCGGTGACGGACATTTTAGCTTTTATGCGTTTCTCGTGAATTGAAAACCCGAAATTTATGCCCGAAGCTCTAGTCTCTCCATTTATTAATTAAATCGTTCATTCTTTAGTCTTTATTTCTTAGTTAATCTAGTTTAAAAACAAAAATCACCCAACTTTGCAATTGCATTATGCTATTCTTCTTCTCTTTTTCTTTTGAAATCACTTCATGAGCACGTATACGAGTACCGATAGTAGTGTTCCTCGAGAGATCGACTCGGGCGAATTGCTTCGGAAATAAGTTCGGAATATTTTATTTGATTTTCGCCGTACTAAAAACGACTTATCAAATTTTCACGTGCCCCATAATCGATCATCTCCCAATCACATTCAAAATCAAGCAAGTTATGATATACAAGTCTCGATCGAGCAACAACAAAAGCACGACCTAGCTATCTCTAGTTCATACGGGCACACATGATATAGAACAAGAAAAAGAAGAAGCTCAATAATCGACAAAGAATGATTTTACTCGTAAAAGAAAGCTAAAAATGCTCAAGATACATTTGGAAAATGAAATAGCCAACATGCGAATAACTGAACTTCAAAGCAACTACACACGGGGTCAAAATTATTCATATCCAACATATTAGCACCAAGAATCCACCAAGAATCCCAATAAGCTTCATAAAATAATTGGCCTTCACGACACAACACACAAAACAAGACACACCATAAGCGACGTTTGAAGACTACTATAATCCCAACAAACCTCGCGAAACAACGGATTACTGATTTGTGTCGTGTGTGTGTGTTTTAGTCTTTGTTTTTATGTGTAGTTGATTATTCGTCTTAGTTGTTTTGTGTGTTATTTATTATGTTTATATTTAGTAGCGTGTGTTGATCTCACTAATGGTTGAAAGTTGTGATTTAGTCATGTTTTAGGTGAAAAGTTGAAGGAAATTCGAAAGAATTAAACGAGCTGAGAACGAAAAGACGAAGCGGGCTGGACATTTGCCTTGTTGTCGGCCGACAATTCAAAATGTCGGCCGACATAACTGACCGCTACAAGAGCCGCTGGAAGGGACGCTCGCCGATCGCTACAATTGCAAAATTTTGGGAATGGAGGCGGGTAGCGACCGCTACCACATGCCCAGCGGTCGCTACACAGTATTGTCGGCCGACATGTTTCATATTTTTCATATTTTTTTTTATAGTTTATAGAATAATCCTTACGCCTTCTTTGTTGTTATCTCTCATTTTCTTGTATTTGCTCGAATTATGAATTGAAGGTCGCAAAAAAAGAATTTCATAATAATTGAACTATATGTCTTTATAATTGACACAGCCTTAAGACTCGTAACTTGATCGAGAGCGAGACCCTAAGTGAATTCCTAAGTGAATTAAACGCGTTAGAGTGAGTTTAGTAACCCGATCGAGAGCTTTACTTTCATGTGTCAAGTATTTTAAATTAGAGGATATTGTTATGAAATGGCCGGATACGATTCGACATAAATTGTTCGAGTTTTTTCATTTTATGTCTTTTAATTTCTTGTCATTTTAAATTATGTTATTTACTTTATTTGCAATATGAACTTAAGATTTAGTTTTAGATTAAATATAGAAAATGAATCTTTAACGAAAACAACAAACAAAAACATCTCTCTTCCGTTTTCTTGTACTCACACTGAGTTAATCTACAATTGACTTTAGATTTTTGACAAGAAACACACGAAGAACGTCTAATCAAAATTGGCGTCGTTGCCGGAGAAACGAATAGTTTGTTTAAGTGTTTTTTAGTGTTAGTTTCATATTTCATTATTTAATAGTGTAGATATATTTTTCTTGTTATCTGCTGACACCTTCTATTTGAGTGTGCATGGTTCTTACACCACGATGGAAAGCTTTTCAAGAGCACACACCATTTTTTTTTTCAAGGTGGCATGAAATGTGTTGCAAATAAGATGAAATCGATAATAAATAAGTCGAGCTCTCGACAATAACTGAGCAAGAATAAAGGCTTAGGGACGAGATCGTGTTTTTGAGGATGAAAAATCGAATAGACGGGTCGAAAAATGGAAAATTGGGAGAAGTAGGGCAATAGCGCCCGCTGCATTTCATATTTTCATTAGCTGCCGCTACACTAAAACAACGAGCGCTGAAGAATCTTCCGCGATCGCGGAAACGGAGGAAAAAGCATGAGGGATTTCTGCCCTGTTTTTGGAAGAAAAAGCGTCGTTGTTAAGGGTTCAGCGATCGCTGAATTTGAAAATTCTGGAATTAAAGGAGGGAGCAAAGGCAGCGGGCTGTAAAGTCTTAATACCCCATTTCGCCTTCTACACTTCGAGAGAAAATTCCTACCTAACTAAATTTCGAAATGTAGATGATATCATATACCAAATTGAAGATCTTAACCTTGAGAACATGATTTTTGCAGGTTTGGGGTGAATAAAAAACAAATTATAAAGAAAATCATCAAGTTCGTGAGTGCCTACAAAGTGTTCGACAAAACTCCCGAGTAAAACTTTTCAAAGAAAGTTGATACGTTCGTCATGGTTACTAGATGGAAATTAAATAGGAAGTAAATAGAAGATGATGCTGAATCTTCTAATGCCAATCAAGCTCCGGTGAACCAACCGAACATCGCCGACCAATATGAGCTATGTTTGCTATTTTCGATCAGAAGTAAGGCTGCTCGGTGACGACGGGGATAGTGACGACGAGGAGCCAATTTATGGGCACTTTTGAAGGTCCAATCTTCTAGGAACTAGGCCCGTTGGGGCGTTTGGAAGAAGACGAGGGACAAGACCAGGGGCGGACCCAGAAATTTATGTGAGGGGGGGCTAATTTCTTTTAACGTCTCAGCTCGTAAAATTTTACAAAACTTATTACGAAAAATTGATTATTTAAATATTAAAAATAAAAAAATAAAGTAATTTAAAAAAAATGTAATTTGTTTTACAAATTTTGTGCTTTAATATTAATTCTTTTTGTAATTTATCTTTTACGAGTGCATATTAAGAAGAAACATTAAAAATTGAAAATATGCATATTTATTTGAGAAACAAAAAGTATATTAATCGTTGAACAATATTTTTTTTCTTCAAAATTAAAAATTAAAAATATTTGATATCAAAATTTAAAAAATAAATAAACACACATACAAACATTTTTTAATAAATTGTCAAGGACATTAATTAGTTCTAGTTTTATTTATTATTTATTTTTTATATAAAAATAAGAAAATAAATACTAGTATTAGTAAAAAATAAAACTATTTATTTTCACTATCTTTAATTCTTCATATATTACTTAAAAATCAATACTGATATTATATAGAGAGCGCGAAAAAAAAGGAACGAGAAAATGATGCCCTTTTTTTATGGAAGTGACGTTTTTTTCTCTCTGATAATTAATAAATGTAATTAACAAATTAAGAAACTTTGTAAGTTTTCGCCCCTATATACTACGGAGTATATAAATACAGTACTTACCAAATATTCAGGGGGGCCGATCTACCAAAATTAAGAAACTTAATAAAGTATTATTATATATAATATTACATATATAAAGTTTGCAAAAATCTCAGGGGGCGAAGGCCCACTCTGGCTTCAACGTGGGTCCGCCCCTGGACAAGACAATGGAGTGCGATGTGATTTCGCATGAGCGATGTGATTTTGCTTTATGGTTTGTGATGTGCGAAATAATTTCGCATGCGCGATGGAATTTCGCGGCATGGTGTTGTGTGTGATGAGATTTCACATGTGCGATGGGATTTCGCGGTTTGGTGTTAAGGTGGAGATTGTTGAAATGTGACTCAAAACCGCTTAAGGATTGAAGCCGACCCTAGAAGCTTCTATGATGACTTTTATTGACTTAAGGAATAAGTATTTTGGATTCCTAACTTGGTTAGGATGCGTGCGGGGGCTAACCCCCCGCGAGCAGCGAGTCACGTGACTCGCTGCGGGGCTCTGCTGCGAGCAGCCACGGGGATGCACGGCGCATCCCCAGCGATCGCTACGAGAGCGATCGTGAGCCCCCTTGTGGGGGCTCGGCTAGACGCACGCGACCTTACGGTCTCGATGGGCGTTCGGTCGGGCCCCGGCTCACGCGGCGGTTCGCGGTTGATCTTCGGCGAACGGGATTTTGATCATGGTCGTGTATTTCGCGTTTTTCGACGACCCCTGGATGTCAATTTCCAACACGTGCACGGTGGAGGGGAGGGTGGTTCTGGAATTATACGAGGCACAAAAGCGATTATAATATGTTCTCTGTAGCTCAAAGGTTGCATAACAATCGCTAACACACGCGATTATAAAAAGAATCAAAAATGCACAAATGGAAATCGAAATCCAAGCCGTCGACCTGCACAGACTCGCGATTTTCGACCGTGCGATCATTCCATGCAATTCCAAGTGTGATCGATCGATAGGTGAGCTGGCAAGGATCACAACGCAGCAAGAATCATGTGATTTGGTGTAGAATCGGCTGAGAAATCGACCACCCTAGTACGCTGCACCCGTCCCCAATTCAGGAGCAAAACGACGTCGCTTCATCCTGCGGCAAATTCAAATTCTGGCAGAAATTACCAAAATGCCCCTGAGCTCGTTTCTTGTATATTTTGCACCCGGAGATGGATTTTTGTGTACATTTCAACAATGAGCCTTTGGCTTCTTCTATTGTTACTTTAGTCAGACTTCCCTTCTTCGCCGGTAATAGGTATAAATAAATTTAGATGAATATGTCGATAGGGGTTTTGAAATGGAATTTGTTATCATACATGATGTCGAACATCATCCTTCCCTTCCGATTTCTCTCGACAGACAACTAGTCCAGTCCAATAAATAAACACATCCCATTCTTTCATGAATCTGAGATTGTTGAGGATGTTTACAATCTTATAAATTCCATTTTACGATGATAACTGACACTTAGGACAGTGGCGGAGCTAGATTTTTTTTCCTGTAGGGGCTGAAATAAATAAATAAATAAATAAATAAATAAATAAATAAATATATACATATATATATATATATATATATATATATATATATATAAATTAATATATATTAAAAAAATGATATTTGACGAAACTAAATATGAATAAAAAATTTGAGTTTAAAATTTGAAAGAAAAAAAATTACGTTATTTTTCATTAGAAAATAGTATTGTAATATAAAATCAAAAAAAATAATATATAAATAAAAAGGAAATAGAGTAATAAAATAAATAATACTTAACATTGTAATATAAAATAAAAAAATATTTAATATATAAATAAAAAGGAAACAAAGTAATAAAATAAATAATACTTAAGGCATAAATAATACTTAACGCATAAATTTCAAATCAAATTTTATTGCTTTAAATTTTAATGGTCTAAATACTTATTAAGTATTATAGAAAAAACCGTGCTTAAAGTCATAAGATTAGACTTCAATTTATTAAATCTAATATAATTATAGATGAATTCCTACTTAATTAATACTAATAATTTATCTTACTAATTAATGATAATATCGAATCTTGTGTTTCAGCCCCTACATAATCTCAAATTTTGTGTACTATGAGACACAGCTCTTGGGGCTTAAAGTAATTTTTCATTACTTTTAGTTAGATACTTATAAAATTTAATACTAAAAAATACAAAATTAAAATTCCACTTAGGGGCTGAAGCCCCCAGAGATCCCTTCGTGGATCTGAATTTATACTGTTGACAGATCCGTTGTTATTCTCGAAATTGAGTTTTTGTAATTCAGGTTATAGTTACGTTTTATTGCCTTTGAGGAATTCTCCAAACAGTAATTTTATACTCTTTACAAAGTTTTTTACATTCATTTTTGTTTTTGTGATTAGATTTTGAGAACATTTTCTGGTCGTGTTTATGAGTTACGAGAACAGCTGCATTTTCAACTTTATCATTCGCACAAATTGAAGAAGTAAATATGAATTGAATCTATGGTTTCAGATTTGTGTAAGAGATCAAGATTGAGGGCTTCAGAATTGCATTCTTCAAGTGCCTGCGACAATGCCTCCAAGAGATCTTTCACAACAAGTAATTCTCACTTCCTCAATTCAAATATGAGCACTTCAATTCATATATCTATATGAATTTAAATAATCAAAACATTCAATTTTTGTTTTTTTGCATTCTGATGCAGATATATATTTAAATAAGGCAAAGATTGTTTCTTATTGCCCAAGTTATTTAATTTATTTTATTTTATTTTATTAGGGTTTTAGTACTATTTATATGTCTAGTATTTTGATTTATTCGACAGTTGTTTTTGACATTGAATAAAAGAGTTTCTCTTTGTTTTATCATTTATCGGTATTCATATGAATCAACGATCTATGATCGATTAATTCTCGGTATTCCTCAGAATCAACGAGTCTTAATCTCTTCCGCTGCATCACATTCACATTATTACATCATTTACATTAACTATTTTTAAATATAAATAAATACGCCATCTGTTTTATTGTGAAAGAACTTTGTCCTTTATAAAAATATTTAATAAATATTTTTATAATTTTATTTTAAAATTGACAGCTTTATAATTAACTTTTAAAATAGCTTATTTTAATAGATGCCTGCTGGACTATTTTGTCTAAACGTAACAAAAAAGTCAATGACTCTTTCTTTATCTTATCTTTCAATCGAATGCTAACTTATTTTAAAATCCGAAATTCACAACTTGATTTAAGAAACAAAAACAAAGAACAACTTACATATATGTAACACCAAAACCAGGTACTGCATCATATACTCACAGTTTGATTATTCCAAAAACATGGCAGCTTATGCATCCTTGGTTTCCTTGATGCGAGTCATTCATGATCTCGAACATCATCCTTCCCCACCGATTTCTCTCGACAAACAACTAGTCGACTCCATCACTCAACGCATCACATACTTTCAAGAATTTCTCCATTCCTACATTAATCCTGTTGCCGATGATGATGAAGAAGTTGCAGATCCATTGGAGATGCGAATTGCAGCTGCAGCTTTCGCAGCCGAAGATGCTATTGAGTATCATATTGTGGACTGTATCAACCACAAAAAGAATAAAAAGGCAAAGGATGATGAAGAAGTTGCTGATCCATTGGAGATGCATATTGCATGCGCAGATTTCTTAGCTTTCTTTCTCAACCGATGCTATGGTATCCTGAAAAAGAATAAAAAAAAGGCAAACGATGATGAAAAGGCCAAGTCCCTCAATCGATGTTACCGTATCCTGCAAAGTGTGATTGAAGAGATGGATTCGATCAAAAAAGTCGTGGAAGATACACAGAAGATAAAGAAGAAGGTGCCGATGGTCCATGATCAAGTGGGCACGACAAATGTCACTGCATCCGTTGCTGATCGAAGTGAAACCTTTGTGGGGTCCGATGGCGTCTTGAACGAAATCATGGAAAAGCTTGCCGGACACAGTACATGTAAGACCCTTCAGCTCATCTCGATCGTGGGAATGGGCGGTATAGGTAAGACCTTTCTTGCCAAAACTATTTACACTAAACCACTTATTAAGGAGCGTTTTTATATATGTGCTTGGGCTACGATATCTCAAAACTATGACACCCGAGAAATACTCTCTGAGCTCCTCTTTCAAGCTACTAAAAGAAACAAGGAACAAATGAGTGGGAAGAGTGTCGATCAATTGGGGGTGGATCTTTACCAGTACTTGTTCACTAGAAGGTTTCTGATCGTGATGGATGATATGTGGAGTATCGATTCATGGAATAACATACAACACTTCTTTCCTGACAAAAGTAATGGCAGTCGAGTACTCGTGACCACCAGGCTATCCCAATTGAGTTCGCAACTGACAACTGATTATAGTCTCAACATGAGTTTCCTAGATAAGGCTAACAGTTGGGATCTGTTCTCCAAAACAGTATTCGGTGAGAAGAGTAGCTGCCCTCTTGAATTAGAGGAAATCGGAGAGAAGATTGTGGACAACTGCAAAGGTCTTCCTTTATCAATATCTGTGGTGGGAGGTCTTCTGAAAACTATGGAAGGCACTCGTGCATCTTGGGAATCAATACGAGACAACTTCACCTCGGTGGTGAATATGAGGGACGACAAACATTGTTTGAGATTGTTGAAGCTGAGCTATAATCATTTGCCTGTATACTTAAAACCGTGTTTCTTATACATGGGAGTGTTTAAGGAGGACGAAAGGATTTGTGTCTCTACACTTGTCCTGCAATGGGTTTCCGAAGGGTTTCTTAAACCAACGAAAGGCGAAGCCCTGGAGATTACCGGTAGAGGTTTCTTACAGGACCTCGTCGGTAGAAATCTCATTCTAGTTGATAAGTTGGGTTCTACAGGGAGCATAAAGTTTTGCAAAATTCACGATTTGGTTAGGGACATGTCATGGGGAAATGTAATCATCTTTCATCTCAGGGCATGAATGCCCAACGCCGGGTTATTATACCTGATAACACTTTGGAAGAGTACAACGTACGTGGTGACTTGAGATTGATGTCACACACTCGCTCGATTATTTGCGAATATAGTAGGGTTCCATTATGCAAGAATCTGGTATTACTGAGGGCATTACAAGTACTTAACAAACTCAGTATTTCGTATATCGGCTTGAATTCAGTTGTGTCTCGCTATGTCAACCTGCGACACCTTGATATCACAACTTTACAAATGCCGCGATTCCTTCCCTCTATTAGCCACCTTTGGAATTTGCGTACACTTGTTGTTTTTAATTCTTGCGATATTGAGACTCAGGTTGTTGATTTCTGGGAAATGACTCAGCTTAGGCATATGCATTTCACCTGTAAGTTTGCGTGTCTCTCGGATCCTCCGAGCTGCGAAGGGCGAGATGGTGTTGCCGTGGTCATCATGGAAAATCTACTCAGCCTTAAAGGAATAAGGAATTTCAAATTTAGTAACGAGGTGGTTAAGAGAATTCCCAATATCAAAACATTGGATCTGGGATATAATTTTGATGATGATGTTGATTCGAATGATGAAGATAATGATGATGATGATGATGATGATGATGATGATGATGATGATGAAGATGATGTTGATTTGGATGATGATGTTGATTTGGATGATGATGATGATGATGACGATGACGATGATGATACTGATGATGTTGATTCGAATGATGAAGATAATGTTGATTCGGATGATGATGATGATGATGTGTATTTTTTGGGCAATATGAAATATCTGTGTGGATTGGAATCCCTATCCGTCTACACTTTACCTGTAAGTAGGCTGTTTCCTCCTTTGCAGAAGATTACCTATCCACACTCCCTTAAGAAGTTGAGTCTTGTGGTGGGCATAAAGCATGAATGGGGCGACATGCTGGAAAAGATCGGTTCGTTGCCTCTTCTCGAGAAGCTCAGATTAACGTATGGACACTTCAAAAAAGGGAAGTGGGAAATAGGCCAAGGACAATTCCCCTGCCTCAAGTACTTAAAAGTGAACGGATGTCGGGGTCTCAAAAACTTGACTGCGGTGGAAGAGGATTCCTACATCCTTCCACGACTTGAACATCTTCATCTTGGAAGATTAGAAAAGCTGAAGAAGATCCCTTTTGAGCTTGGAAACATTGATACGCTCAAGAGTATAAAGTTGGAGTTGTGCGGAGAAGAAGCGGTGAAGTCTGCCAAAGAGATGTTCGATGAGCAAGTCGACTCACAAGGCCTCATGAGCTTTAAAGTCGAGGTTATAGTTAGAAAGGAGCAACAACACCTCATGAGCTTAGCGGGTTATAACTTTTATGTCAGCGTGTTGCCGTACTGATAGCTCTGTCAAGTTTTACTTGCTACTTTTTTTTTTTAAATTGATTTTGTAATATTGCAGAAAGACTCGAATTCTCAACTTCTATGTTATTTTAATTAGGCTGATAAAATTGTATTTTAAACAAAAATATATATAATTAAAATTATAAAAATAAATTAAAAATTACAGTTATAATTGTATTTTAAAACAAAAATTTAAGTAATTGTTTTAGAGCAAAAATATAAGTCAACGTAGTCGATAAGTCGAGTCACGAGGCGGGGAGGATCAACTAAGCTTTCACGTCAAGGTTATAGCTAGAAAGAAGGACCAACAACACCCCATGAGCTTAGCGGCTTCTAACTTGTTGGAATATCCAAAATAATCTAGAAAAATCTTAGAATAATCTAGAGCTATGTAGTAATATTGAAGTATCTAGATTATTCTAGGACATTATTACATAGAGTAGTCTAGAAGCATTAGGGTGTTCTAGCATAAGAACATTCTAGAGACCATGTATTAGTATAAATATGACACATGAACATGTGTCAAGGTGTGAGGTCCAAAAGCTCTAATATGGAGGCTTATGTCTAGGGTCTCACCCTCCACACACATGTCAATAAATATTTCGGAGATACGTACTCCGATTCTAAAATAATTCAACATGGTATCAGAGCCAATGGTTGTCAAATCTGGGTGATCATCATACCGAAGAGCATCTTGAAGGAGTAATCATCTCATCTCCGGCAAATCTACCATCCGGTAAGAAAGTTATTTGCTTCCACATTTTTCGTCAAGACAAATTCTCTTCCAGACTAAAAAAAAAGGGAATGCATTGATGGACATGAGCCACAATGTACTGATCAATTATCGGGTAGCTAAAACATAAAGTAAAAGAGTTAACCCGAAATTATCAGACCCAAACTAAAAGGGCATGGACATAAACAAATGAAAGTCCTAACCCGAACAAACTAACAAAGGGCACAAGACCCGCAAACTCAAGCTAGGCGAACAAGACCTAAGCTACCAAGGGGGGAAACCCACGCAAGTAGGGGAATCACCCTTACAAGGAAAACGGGAGAAAGATCCCAAAGGGAAGAGTTCAACGTGGCTAAAGAAAAGGAAACGAGGAGCAATAACAAGAACAAAGATGGTAAGAAAAAAAAAGGGAAAAGATGAGCAACATCAAAGAAACTAAAGGTGCAAGAATTGAAGTTCAAGAAATACGACGCGTCAAAGTCAAGACGTAAGAAACTTCAACATCAAGGGGGAGCAACTAAACAAGTTCGACGATACGATTTTTCAGATTAAGGGGGAGTGTTGGAATATCCAAAATAATCTAGAAAAATCTTAGAATAATCTAGAGCTATGTAGTAATATTGAAGTATCTAGATTATTCTAGGACATTATTACATAGAGTAGTCTAGAAGCATTAGGGTGTTCTAGCATAAGAACATTCTAGAGACCATGTATTAGTATAAATATGACACATGAACATGTGTCAAGGTGTGAGGTCCAAAAGCTCTAATATGGAGGCTTATGTCTAGGGTCTCACCCTCCACACACATGTCAATAAATATTTCGGAGATACGTACTCCGATTCTAAAATAATTCAACATAACTTTTATGTCATCTGACAAAATATTGTCCCTCCCTGAATAAATAAATACGGGCCTAGAGATGTAAAGTCCTATTTCTTCGTCCTTGTTAAGAATTGATAATCCACAAAGGGCACGAAAGACATTTCCCCCCTTCTAAATTTGTAAAAGCGATGTAGCTATTGAGTGCTGATCTTTGGGTAAAACAAACTTATTTTGTATTTTTGTTATAATGGTGCATTATCTTTGCCTGCAATTTTTATGTGCTCTTATAATTTATAAACTGTAGTACTACTTGTTTTTGTACATAGACAAGTTTTGATGGATCCCAAGTTTGAATTATGGTTTCTTTCAAACTGTAGCTATGCAATAATGATTATGTACTTCATAGTTTGTACTTTGTCGAGAGTATTTCATGTTTCAATCACGCGGATGTGAGTTTTTCCCACTTTGCCAAATGTGTCAAGTTTCCATCGTGTGGAAAAAGTACATTATGAGGTTATTATTTTATTGTTCTTATACCGGAAATTTCTGAGCAACTACATGGAGTGTCCTGGAAATAGCTTCATAGACTTCACTCCATTCATAAGAGACGGGAAGGATAATCCGACTCTACCCACTCTCCGAATCTCATGTCCAGACTCGAATGCCAACTTATAATCAATTGCTCCAGTCGAGCTGAGTTTTTAAGAATATATAAGGCAAACTTAACTTCGCTTTCCCCTCAGCCAAATCCACTGATTTCCACCACCTTCAATTGTGACTGCGAGTGAACAATCATCACTTGTGTTTCCTCTTTTGGCCACGCCGAGAAACGAGCCTTCGTCTAAAAACATAAACATGCTCACGGGTTGATATAAACAAAGTTAGAATACCACTCGATTTGTATCAAACACTTACCGACAAATGGAACTCCTCGAAGCGAGGGCAGCCCTCTGTTAGAGAGCAGAATATGAGTCGGGAACGGGCTTAGGCCTATTAATAGGCATACTGGATACTTGGCAATATTTTATTAGTATTATTATTATTTATTATTATTCTAGATATTTAGTATCTTTTTAGTATTTAGAGTTATTTATTTTTGGTATTACTTATAGTCTTAGACTATTATATAAGTTGTTAATTAGGGTTTAAGGTTATTTATTATTGAGATTATTTATTGGAAAAGCTGGTGCTTTTTGGGCAAACGGTTCTGCCGTTTGATTGTGTTTTTCTGCTCCTAACAATTGGTCCGACCTGCCGGATCCCGTTCCCGCCGACATGACGAGATCTGCAACAGAGACGACGGAGAGACTGGACAAGATTGAGAAAGAACAAGAGGTGATGATGACCGTGCTGAATTCACATAGTCAGCGGCTGGGGGAGATTTCCAACACCTTAGCGGAATTGAGCAAGTTGCTGAAACGACCGGATGACACAGACCTATCGTCTGCCAACAAAAAAAGTGAAAAAGACACAACAGCAGACAGCGACACAACATCGAGGCGCATAACGGGTCAGATGGTGCAATTGCCGTCATTTGAGGGCTCTGATCCTATCGGTTGGTTAGCCCCCGAATCGAAGGTTCCAATGGCAGTAATGGCGATGGAGTTGGCTAGGGATGTGGAGGATAACTTGGCAGTGCAGTCCGGTGGGCTTTCGAACAAGGTATTTTCGTCGGCCCCAAGTACAACCCCGTTTTCGAGGCTGACTTTCTCGACC
This sequence comes from Euphrasia confusa, assembly GCA_954870475.1. NCBI lineage: Eukaryota > Viridiplantae > Streptophyta > Magnoliopsida > Lamiales > Orobanchaceae > Euphrasia > Euphrasia confusa. Next base: position 29,164,959 of record OX940970.1, on the reverse strand, counting down.
AGGCCCAACAACACTCAAAACTTCGATCACCAGGGTAGTTCCGCCACAGGGCAGCCCGCCAGGGGCATCGACAAACCCCAGTCCACAGAATCAGGTATGTCGGGGCAGTCCACAGCCCAGACCAGGTTTGCGCGTCGTTCGCCACATGAGCTCGTTGAACTTCGTGAGAAAGGGCTTTGTTTTCGCTGCAAGAAACCATACACTCCAAATCATGAATGTCCTTTGAAGCAATTAAGAGTTATGGTCGCCGACGAAGAATGGGATGATTTGAGATTGAATCAGTTGGAGTTTCTAGAGTCTGATTATAAGGAAGGGACTAAGCCACATATAGAAGAAGACACTGACAGGGATGGGGCGCTTTCGATTTTCTCGATGGCCAGATTGTCACGACCGCGAATTATGCGGATGAAAAGGTTAGGAGATGGAAGACGACAAGAGTCGGAGGGCGTGTGCCGCGAGCTTACTATCACCATACCGAGTTGTGAAGTTGTGGCAGATTGTTACGTGTTTGATTTGGGAGGCGTTGATGTTATACTTGGAGTAGCATGGCTGGCGACGCTAGGAGATGTACGAACCAACTGGGACACCATGATGATGTCCTTCGTCTGGAAGGGAAGTACAGTGGTTCTAAAGGGAGACCCGACGTTGTGCAGGGGACTAATGGAGTTTGAGGTGGGCGAGTTTGAACCAAAAACGGTGCTGGATAGTTGGATTTCGTCTGAAGGTGGCAACGAGGTACAACAAGTGTTGATCAAATGGTTGGTTCAATCGCCGGATGATGCGACATGGGTGGTCATTGTTCCGTTTCAGAAGCAATTTTCAAGTTTCAACCTTGAGGACAAGGTTGTTTTGAAGGGGGATGGAGTTGTTAGAGAGCAGAATATGAGTCGGGAACGGGCTTAGGCCTATTAATAGGCATACTGGATACTTGGCAATATTTTATTAGTATTATTATTATTTATTATTATTCTAGATATTTAGTATCTTTTTAGTATTTAGAGTTATTTATTTTTGGTATTACTTATAGTCTTAGACTATTATATAAGTTGTTAATTAGGGTTTAAGGTTATTTATTATTGAGATTATTTATTGGAAAAGCTGGTGCTTTTTGGGCAAAACGTTCTGCCGTTTGATTGTGTTTTTCTGCTCCTAACACCCTCCAAAACCCGAGTCAGGGAAAACAGATTTAAACAATCAACTGTAAAAATCACAAACTCTAGTCGCTTAAGGTTGTTGAAGATGTTTCTTCCCGTAGCAATGCATCCATCCTGAGAATAAAAAATTACTAGTGAAAACAAACAATGATTAAAAAAGTGATGGAAGCAATGTAGGATCGGGATTTATAGAGATGGCTAAGAACAGAAACAAGACGAGGCTCGTGTTAGACACGATCTCCTTAAAACAAAATTCGACCTCTACCGATCGTTTGTTTCCCAGGATACAACGTCTCAAGCAACCACGTTGCACGTCGAACCGAGAGTTGCCTGAAAGACTTCACCGGAGGGCCAAAGATTATACGAAAGAAGAGGAGAGGAAGGTAGCAGAATGCTGGAGTGGTTTTGATGTGTTTCTTCTCAACCATGAAGCTCGTATTTATAGGCGAGCATAGGGAGCTGAACGATTCATCCATTGAACCTGGACAGTCAACATGTAACGGCCATGCAATAATGCCTCAGCATTAAGGCCACTTAATTGTCGTTTTTGAAATTCAAAAATTATAATCATAAATTGATTTTATTTTATTTACTTATTAAATAAATAAAATCATTATTAATGAGTCAACCAACCGTAGCTTGGTCGACTGCCCCCAAATCGGACCGACATTCGTGTACGCAGGTTGCGACTTCTCAACCATGAAGCTCGTATTTATAGGCGAGCATAGGGAGCTGAACGATTCATCCATTGAACCTGGACAGTCAACATGTAACGGCCATGCAATAATGCCTCAGCATTAAGGCCACTTAATTGTCGTTTTTGAAATTCAAAAATTATAATCAGAAATTGATTTTATTTTATTTACTTATTAAATAAATAAAATCATTATTAATGAGTCAACCAACCGGAGCTTGGTCGACTGCCCCCAAATCGGACCGACATTCGTGTACGCAGGTCGCGCTCGCACACAAGTCTGGGGGTTCGTAGGCTATTTCGGCAGAGATTTGCACCCCCTCTGCGCGCACGTAGGAGGCGTAGCAATATTATAGCAAGTCATTCATAAGCCACTAAAGTGAAAGCACTATATATGCCCATTTGGTTTTGCATATTTTTCCGATGTGGGATAGCAACTCCCTTTATTAATTTCCTTCTCTTTTTCTCATTATTTTTGATTATTTTTAACAATTAATTTCTCATTCATTTCAACTCCGATTTGAGCAAATGAGATATCGAATCGAAGCTCTTGTCGATTACTATATTTTCCAACAAGCAATTCATACCTGGTAAAGATTTCCAACATTATTCAAAACTAGCGTTTTAAGGAGAGACGAAAAATTTTCAAGTATCCCACGAAAATAAGACATATATTGGAGACGCGAAGTAAGATAAAGAGTTTGCAGTTGCGGAACGTAGTCAAATATTAAGTTAACCATATCTGTAGAATTGAAATCGAACGTCGTGAGATTAGTGGCGTAGAAACCTATCTCTTCAAGACCTTTACAACCATGAATAACAAGGCACTTTATTCGGAGATCGAGCCCCCTCGGAAAGCACAACTTAGACGGAAGTTTACACTCTACTAGTCTTGAACAAGATGTTAAGACTCAGTCAAAAATAATATTTCAGTTTTTAGACTTAGTCTACTAGTTAATAAGGTTGTTATTTCATTGCTTTAGTTACTCATTATCAGTTATGTATTTTGCCTATTTAAAGGCTTTTCTCTTATCAATAAAATAAGCTGGTTTCCTTCTCCATTTCTTTACCAATATTTGAGATATTTTCATAGCATAACATTGGTATCAGAGCCAAGTTGTGGGAAAAAAACACACCATATACTCAATAGCCGAAGGTTATACAGCACCTGCCATTCCTCGTTTTGATGGTCACCATTACGACCATTGGAGCATGTTGATGGAGAACTTCTTACGTTCAAAAGAGTATTGGCATGTTCTTATGGAAACCAAGCAAAAAGAACAAAACAGCTTGAAACTAAAAGACTTGAAGGCAAAGAATTATTTATTCCAAGCGATTGATCGGACAGTCCTGGAAACCATTCTCTGCAAAGATACCTCCAAACATATTTGGGACTCTATGAAAAAGAAGTATCAAGGAACATCAAGAGCAAAGAGGCAGCAGCTCCAAGTACTGCTCTGTTCCGAGTTCGAGATGCTTCAAATGAAATCGGGTGAGTCGGTTACAAACTATTTTTCTCGAACTATGACAATAGTTAACAAGATGCGTCCATGGTGATAAGAGTGATGATGTTGCTATTGTTGAGAAGATTCTTCGCTCTTTAACACCAAAATTTAATTTTGTTGTGTGTTCAATTGATGAATTACAAAGTTCATTGTTGATTCATGAGCAAAGAATCAACAAACAGGAGAAGGAGGAGCTAGCCTTGAAGGCTTCAACCGACAATAATTACGGTTCTAGATCCGCAGATCGTGGCCGAGGTAGAGGAAGAGGAGGTCGAGGTAATAGAGGTGGACGAGGAGGTCAGAATTCCCAAACAAATGAAGACACATCATCTTCTCAAGGAAGAGGAAGAGGAGGACGTCATAACCAAAATGATCGATCCAAGATCGAATGCCACCGGTGTCATAAATTCGGTCATTATCGAAATGAATGTTACACCAAGCTGCCACCCGATCAAGAAAATGCAAAGAAATCAAATTTCGCCGAGAAGGAAGAAGAAACGTTACTCATAGCGTACCACGAGAACGAAAGCAAATACGAGCACGATATATGGTATTTGGATACGGGCTGCTGCAGCAATCATATGTGTGGAAGTAAGTCATTCTTTACTCGCATAAATGAAGAGTTTCGTTCTACTGTGAGCTTTGGAGCTTTGGTGATAACTCTAAAGTCAATGTGATGGGAAAAGAGGATATTACATTCATGATTAATGATGAGAGTATTGAGGTGATGTCAAATGTGTTTTATATTCCTGATTTGAAAAACAATTTGCTAAGTCTTGGTCAGCTGCAAGAAATTGAATTACGACTTCGGCAACTGTTGGATCTTAAAGCAACTCACACAACATTTTCACGGTTCATTAATCCACATTTTGACCGTTCGGTGTTAGTGTGTAGTTCTTTGTAGTTCAACATAGAACCATGTTGTTCTTGCTTGAACTACGTTGAACTATACACTATTGTTTTGTAGTAACTTCATGTGATTTGTTTGTTTGTTTTAATTGATTAAATTCACACAAGTCTGCTAGGTATGAGTAGTGCTAACTGGAAAATACAAGTGGTTCTTCCTGGAGCCACGATATGCAAGCGTACTCAGAGTTGGACTGGCGGACTTGGCGATACAAACAACATGGAGTTCCTTGTGTGCATAACAGTGAATGACCCACGTAGTTCTATGTATACCAGCGTGGTCCTCGAATTCACTGTTGCACCACCAACAAGAGAGTTCAAGTTCTATTGTATAAAGATCTTGAATCAGTGCTAACACATTGATGGACATGGAGCAAGCACAGATAGACACTGGGCTGAGGGAATGACTGCTAAGGAATGAAGTCAGCCACGGGTGCGACTAGAAGACTTCGCTAGAAGAATTCAAGTCAAAGAATAAAATACGAAGTAATCTAACTGTGCATGCAACAAGCTCGAAGCGCGAACACATGCTAATGTGGCAGCGGGTAGAGCTACGTTCATCAAGTACGGAACAATGGAATATTCGCTTGAGATGCCTTGGGGTCGTACATTCCATTGGGCCGTCATGGGCTTGGCCCATTAAGCGTGAATTCCGGAAACCCTACTTTTCGATGCCTATAAATAGTGGGTTGTTGGAATTCATTCATTACACTTTTGATTAGACATATTCTAGAGAGAGAATTATTGTAGACCGAGAGACTTCGCTAGAAAGCTCCGGTCGTACCCTCTATTTAGTCTTAGTAGTACTCATCGCTAGATTAGTTCTACCTAGACTTAGTTTTTGGTCGTGTGACCTTTCTACAAGATTCGCTAGAATTTTGTAGATGTTTTTGTAAAGTGGTTCCACCCATTACAGATCAATACAAGTTTACTTTATAGAATCTCAAATTGTGTTAAGTAATTGTACTCTACCCTTCACTACTACTCTATAGGTAGATCACAGTACAATATACACAATTTTAATTGGTATCAGAGCGAGTTCACCCCTTTCGGTGTGATCCTAGGAAGAGATTCTACCATGGAGTCGTTTACCGTCCTCAAACCCGTCATTCTCAACTCAACAAACTACTCCTACTGGAAGAGCAAGACAAGGTTGAAGCTGAAGAACGTAGACTCACGTGTTTGGGCTGCTGTTCTACACGGATGGAGTCCGCCAACCTACACTGATGAAGATGGTGATGTGCGCATCAAGGAAGAAACCACGTGGACTACCGCCGAACATGAAGCCGCTACCTTTAATTCGAAGGCCATCCACATTATCACCGATCTCATCGACGTTCATATGTTTTCGGTCGTGAGGCATCTTGTTTCTGCTAAGCATGTGTGGGACACATTGGAAAGAATGTGTGAAGGAAGTGAAAGCATCAAAAGGTCCAAGCTGAGAGGACTCACTACTACCTTCCACAAACTTGAAATGAGGGAAGATGAGGACCTTGATTCCTTCTTTAACAAGATAATGGCTATCGTCAGTGAATGTCAAGAACTTGGAGACCCCATACCTCCACCACTCATCTGTACTAAAGTTCTTCGAGGTGTAACAGAGAAGTTCTCTGTCAAAGTGACAACTATGGAAGATACTAAGCTTGGTCTCTCTGGGGACTACAACGAGATCATGAGTCACTTAAAGAACTATGAGTTGAATCTGAAGCTGAAGGACAAGTCTTACTCCATGACTCCATTTGAAAATTCAATGAAGGCACTTGCTATTACTCAGAGTGGCTCCAGCTCTACCTCCAATAACATAGGAGGTACTCATCCCTCTCAGTCTACCGATCAGAATGCTTTTCTTGCGGAGGACTCAGATGATGAAAGTGAAGCTCTTTCTCTCCTCAACTCTCCCAATCCCGATAAGTTTGCTGCTCTCCAAGATTCCGTTAGCTACTTGGTCCGCCAAGATATCAAGAGGAAGAGAAGGTTCAAACAATTCCGCAACCAAAGGAGCCCTGGAAATTCCTACTCTACTCCACCTGCTGCTGGCTCTAAAGGGTATACTCCCAACCGACGGTTTGTGGCCAGCAACCCCGGCAAGGACATGTCGAAAATCAAATGCTTCGAGTGCAAGGGCATGGGGCATGTGAAGAATGAGTGCCCCAATCTACACCGGAAGAACAATATGGAGGTTAGCTATTTGGTGTTCGATGGAGATGATTCCTTGTACTCGTCTGAGGAAGAGCAGGGAAAGATGGTGGAGACAAATAATGTGAATGCACTCTTAAGTGCTATTGACAGTGAGAGTGATGAAGAGTATGAGGTAGACCAAGCTGACTTGGCCACTCATGAAAATATTTTTTGCTATACCTCTGTGATTGCAGGTATGACTGAGAAGGTCGGCACCTCCACTCCCTCTGCTGAGAAGGTGAACAAGAAGGATTTTGATGTTGTGATGTTGGAGCTGGAGAGAGCGTTGAAGAAGGTGAAGGAGCTGGAGGCGATTGTCAACAAGGAAGACTCCGAGAAGGACTTTCTCAGAGATTCTCTAGCCAAGATGGAGGAAGGCTATGCTATGCGCACCAAGGAGCTTTATCAAGCAAAGGACAAATTGGATGTTGCAAATTGTCTATTTAAAAAGCTTAACACTGGCACCTCTAAACTTGACTCTATGTTGAACTGTGTGAACACCAAGCATTTTGGTCTTGGCTTTAAGGAAACCTTTGATTCCGTTTACTCCGATTCTCTTAATACTTGTCCTAAATTTGTGCGTGGTATTGACAAATCTATCATTGAATCTAATATGGCTAAGCCGGAGGATGCTCGAACATCCAAAGGAAACTTGGCCTCTACCTCGAATGTGAAAATTCTCAAACGCATTACTACGAATTTTCAAACCCAAATTGCTTCTATGTCCACGTTGACACCTACAACTAGCTCGAAGTCTACCTACAACAAGAAAAATTTCACTCGAAATGTCTCGAATCGATCCAAGACATCTAAACTTACCTCTACGGCGTCTACTAAAGCTGGATCGTCCAGCTCTACCTCTGCTCGTAAATCTGATGTGAGCGTAACCACTCAGAGGAAGAAAAATGCTACTGACCATTATAAGAAAGTCTACGTGTGTGATTATTGTGGGAAGAAGGGACATATCAAACCTTTTTGCTACAAGCGTATTGATGATTTAAATATGCACGGTGTGAGGTTGAGACAAGTTTGGAGACCCATCTTGAAACCTATTCATAGTCAAGCTAAACTAGTGTGGAAAGTCAAAGCAGCTCTTCCCACACCAGTGACAACAATGAATAAACAAGTTTGGAGAAGGAGGGAAGAAGAAGTAAAATGCAATGTTGCATTCACTGTGGCTAAGGGCACTACAAAAGAGACATGGTATTTTGATAGTGGGTGCTCCCGACACATGACCGGCACCAAAGACTCTCTTATTGATTTTGTTCCACACTCTGGGGGTCCTGTTACCTATGGAGGGGGAGCAAAGGGAAGTATAGTGGGCAGTGGTACTCTTAATGTGAAAGGTCTTCCCGCATTAAAGAATGTTTTACTTGTAGATGGTCTTTGTGCTAATCTTATAAGCATTAGCCAATTGTGTGATGATGAGCTAAATGTGAAGTTTAACAAAGAAAATTGTGAAGTGTACAACGCAAAAGGGGAGTGCATACTCACTGCTGCCCGAGCAAAGAACAACTGCTATGCCATCAGTGAATCTTGTCTGAATGCCTCTACTCATGATGAGATAGATATTTGGCATCAAAGGCTTGGACATACTAGCCTTCGAAATCTTGAAAAGTTAATTCAAATAAAAGCAGTTAGAGGCATAGAGAGCTTGCCCAAGTTTGATAAAAGAGTTTGTGGAGACTGCCTCATGGGAAAACAAACAAGGTCACCACACCCCGCTCTCTCTACCCTCACCCGGACGACTGAGTGTTTCGAGTTGCTACATATGGATCTTATGGGTCCTATGGAGGTTCAAAGTCTTGGGAACAAGTGGTATACACTTGTTATTGTTGATGATTACTCTAGGTTTACCTGGGTAAATTTTCTTGGTACGAAGGATGAGGCATTTGAAAATTTTCGATCTCTTGCTCGGAAAATTCGTACTACCCATGCCAAGAGAATCCAACGAATTCGAAGTGATCATGGTGGAGAGTTTCAAAACAATGTATTTATTGAGTATTGCACTCGCAAGGGAATTCATCACGAATTCTCTGCCCCCAAGACGCCTCAACAAAATGGTGTTGTGGAGAGGAAGAACAGGACATTGCAAGAAATGGCTAGGGTGATGTTGGTTTCTGCGGGTATGGCAAAGGGGTTTTGGGCTGAAGCACTTAGCGCGGCTTGCTATGTGATTAATAGGATTAGCATTCGTGCTGGAACCCAATGCACGGCATATGAGTTGTTAACTTCCAAGAAACCAAATGTTGCTCATCTACGTGTGTATGGGTGCATTTGCTACATTTTGAATGATCGTGATGCCTTGAAGAAGTTTGATCCTAAGTCGGACAAAGCTATCTTTGTTGGCTATGCCCTCAACAGTCATGCCTATCGTGTGTTCAACCTAAGAACTAAGACAGTGCAAGAATCCACAAATATCAAGTTTAATGAACATCATTTTCATGATCATCCTTCCAAGTCTACCTTGACACAAAGCGTTTCAAATCCTGTTCTACCCCTGATGGATGTTATGGTTGAGGGGGAGGTGAACCAAGGCGAAGGAGTGGTCCCACCAACTTCTGAAAATTCTATCTCTCACAACTCTGGTGACTCTACCTTCTCCGGTAATGGTGATGAGGATTCTGCTCAATCTACAGCTAACCCTGATCTGGGTACTACTGGAGCATCAACTTCCACCGGAGTCCCTAACTCCGGTCCACCCGCATACATTCGAAAGAGACATCCGGATCAACAAATGATAGGAGATCTAAATCAAAGAGTTACTCGATCTACTCACTCTACCACCACCTTGCCCGCCACCTATCCTAACACACTTTCTAATTTGGCCTTTCTATCTCCCGATGTGGGCATTATGAGTTTTGTCTCTGAAATTGAGCCCAAGAATATTAAGGAAGCCATCAATGATGAATTTTGGATTGCGGCGATGCAAGAAGAGCTACATGAATTCGAACGAAACAAAGTATGGTCTCTGGTTCCTAGACCCAAGAATGTGAATGTGATTGGCACTAAGTGGATCTATAAAAACAAAACCAATGAATTCAATCAAATAGTGCGCAACAAGGCACGCTTAGTTGCTCAAGGGTACACCCAAGTAGAGGGAATTGATTTTGACGAAACTTTTGCCCCTGTGGCACGCATAGAGTCCATCAGACTTCTTATTGCGGTAGCTTGCTACAAAAATATTCCACTCCGGCAAATGGATGTCAAGGCAGCCTTTCTAAATGGAGTGTTGGATGAAGAGGCATATGTAGAACAACCCAAAGGGTTTGTGGATCCCCACAAACCAGACCATGTCTACCTACTGCACAAGGCACTATATGGTTTGAAGCAAGCACCTCGTGCGTGGTATAGCTGCTTGACGGAATTTCTGTTGAACTTTGGTTTCACTCGTGGTAATGCCGACACTACTCTCTTCATAAAGATTGTCAAGACCGAGATGCTCATTGCCCAAATCTATGTGGACGACATTGTGTTTGGTGCCACCCATGACCGTTTAGTCAAAGAATTCACTGAAGCAATGTCCTCATCTTTTCAAATGAGCTTGGAGGGAGAACTAAGTCACTTCCTTGGTCTTCAGATCTCGCAACGACACAATGGCATCTTCATTTCTCAAACTAAGTATGCTATCAACATGTTGAAGAAATTTGATATGGCAGATGCTAAACACATGAAGACCCCTATGGCTACCACTGACAAGCTAAGCAAGGCAGAAAATGGAAAGGATGTTGATATCTCTACCTACAGGTCTCTCATTGGAAGCCTACTCTACCTCACAGCCACCCGACCAGACATTATGTATAGCGTGTGCCTCTGTGCCCGCTACCAAGCACAACCGAAGGAAGAACATCTTGCTGCCGTAAAGCGTATCCTTCGATATGTTGCCGGGTCTACCAACCTTGGCTTATGGTATACTAAAGAAACTTCTTCTTATCTTGTTGGTTTTGCAGATGCTGATTGGGGGGGTGACAATGATGAAAGAAAGAGCACTAGTGGTGGGTGCTGCCTATTGGGAAACAACTTGGTCTCATGGCATAGCAAGAAACAAAATTGCATTTCCCTCTCTACTGCGGAGTCGGAATATGTGGCTGCGGGTAGCTGCTGCACCCAGCTGTTATGGCTACAACAAATGCTTGCGGATTATCAAATCGAGAGCACACCACTAACCTTGTTTTGTGACAACGAGAGTGCTATAAAGATAAGTCAGAATCCAGTACAACATTCAAAGACCAAGCACATTGACATCCGACATCATTTCATTCGAGACTTGGTTGAACGGGGTAAGGTTGTAATGGAACATGTTCCTACCGAGAAACAACTCTCAGACTTCTTCACCAAACCACTTGCTTCGGAAAGATTTTTGTCTCTAAGGAATTCTCTCTGCATGGCTGCATTTTGAAGGGTAGTAGGCCGCAAATGGCTACCTCCACCCACAGCCGTTTATTTTGTCAATGGAACCATGAGGTAGAGCAAGGTGAGGTTTGTAGTTGACAGTTGCAAAGTGACGTAGTATTTGGACATACTGTTCTTTAAATATCTATATAAGCAATTCATTGGAGTGAACTTAGTTTGCTCTATGTCTAGCAGGAAAAGTCGGCCTAAAAGATTTCCTCGATGGATCGGGTCTTGACTGACTTGGTCTTCGGGCAAATGCAAAAGACATGGCCTTATACATATAATGGTGAAAACAAAAAAAATCATCAGGAAACACCATCTATAACACCCCTCTGTTTGGGTATTAATAAGCCTGCTCTATGCTTGAAAAAGCTAAAGAAATGGTCGTGGTTACACATTGAACTGGCCAAAATAGCAATACCGCCCATAAAGCACTGTCACTCTACCTCCAATATCTCTACTTAATGTTCTTTCCAACGATTTTGATTCACTGTGTGGTGGAACGTATGTCCACCTTGTGTGTGCTTATTATGCCTTTAACTGAATTTCATTTTTAATTGCAGAAGTTCTTCAGATAACCGAAGTGTGCTTGTTATACCTTGAAGCGCTCCTGTAGGCTTTGTTGGTCAAGACAATTCTCTTTGTGAATTTTGAAATCTGGGTATTTCTTTGTAGGTCTATGTGTAATTACACCTGCTCTACGTATATGGCTTTGAGTTCTCATGATAAGCTGTCTGTCTCACGTGCTACTCTTTGTATTTTGTACTCTTTTCTGATTATTCACATAGTTTTGTTGTCCTACCCACAAGGGACTGTGGTGTGCGTGCCTTGGTTTGTTAATACTGCCTGTGCAGATGTGCAGAATCAAATGAAGGGTCGTGCTATGCGTGCTCCTGCGTGTTCTACTGCCTGTGCTGACACGTTGGATCATCACCCGTGTACACTGTCCCTGGTCAACGCCCTGTCACACCTTCAACATTTTTCTCCTTTGCGTGGCCATTCGGTGATCAAGGGTTATAGCAATTACATACTTTTATATATCTTCTCTTGTTATTCCCTAACCCACCGCTGTCATTCGTATTTTCTCTTTGAGTTTCATGTTACAGGTCCACGAATGACTGTTATACCACTCCAATCACTATCTATTCAGCTCCACGTCTCCCTACTTGACCTACGAACCACACATCAGTTGTTCTATGTTCGCTCAACGCTGACTCACTTTGTGTACACGTGGTTAAATCTGGGCCGCAGAAGTTGAACCGCTACAGTTTCCCTATAAATACCCCACGTGGTTAAATCTGGGCCGCAGAAGTTGAACCGCTACAGTTTCCCTATAAATACCCCCTCCCACCAAACACATAGTACACCTATCACTACGTGTTTTCGAGAGCAATATCGTATCTTCAAGCTGTTCTTGTTGTCTACGCAGAGATTCATATTGTCTACCCAGAATTTTTACTCTTCTCCCTTCGCATACTCCCTTACATCACGCATCACTAATCATGTCTACTTTTGAAACCCCCGAATTTTACGCAGGCCAAATTATTGCACTCAACGCCCAGCTGGCCGTCCTGGAAAAACAATTCGACGAAGAGGAGGACTTCTCCAAAGCAGAACCAATTGGGGTTCAAATCAATGATCTACGCAAGGTAATCACTGAGCACAAAAGGAATAAATTTTTGGCAGAAAAAGAAATTGCGCGTATAGCCAAGGAGAAAAAGGAGGAAGAAGACAGACTTGAGGCTCTACGGTTAGAAAAACTGAAACAAGAAGAGGACGAACGTAGAGCCAAAGAAGAACAAAGAAAGAAGGATGAGGAAGAACGAAAAAGAAGGGAACAGGAGGAGGCTGAACGTATAGCCGAAGAAGAAAGGAAAAGAAAAGAACAGGAAGAGGCTGAGCGTATTGCAAATGAACAGAAAAAGAAGGCTGATGAAGAGGCTCTACGCATACGTGCGGAGAAGGAAAAATCTGATAAGGCAGCGGCTGACCATAGAGCCCGCATGGAACAGAAACGGCTTGATGAAGCCAACGCTCTTGTAGCTCACACTCTTTCACCGCAGACTCAGGTGATTGAACACCCCGCTGCCCGCACACCCTCTCCTGATAGCCCTATTATTACTGTCTCACCAACTGGGTCCCCCGTCCATCAGCCCACTGATACTACAGTGGTTCTACGTGATTCCACACCGCCGTTCGTGGAGGAGGAACGCAAGGTTGCCTCTAATTTAATTGTAAGAGCCTCGCCAATACGGGTTGTTGGGCCTGGATACTCTGATAATTTCCACACAGAACTGGCGGCCATACGCTATGAATTTTTACAGGGACAGGATGTCAACTCTGAACGTTACTACGGGCAGAGTAAGTGGGTCAAACGTGGGCTCGAGGCTTTTATGCGTGAGATGCATTTGGCCGATTCCATTAATTTTGACGTGGACTACAGCCTGTTTGTCCACCGAGTCTTTTTCGCCCACGTAGACCGGGCATTTGGGACCCCTGGCTCTGGGTCCTATGGGAAGGTGGTTCTCCGTGGAACCGAATATGACTTCAGCCCCCGCACTATCAACAAACTCTTCCGCCGTTCGCGGATTCAGGCTACGTGGGAGGAGCCCTCTCCGAACCACCCCGACAGCATGATGATGGGTTTTATTCTCACTGGTGGTCTTGTCTCTACGGACCAGCCGCCAATTTCAAAACTCACACATTTCTTCTCCCACCTCAACCGCGTGGTTGCCAACAACTGGATCCCCACGTCTAACACGGGTGTGCTCCACGCGGACGCCCTTCACTTGATGTATAAACTGAGCAGGGGAATCCAGGTGGACCTGGGGCAGGTTGTGTTTAACAAGATAAAGTCATACGGTGAAATGACTGATACGCAGATTCAGAGTGCCAAGCTGCCGTGCCCACACTTAATCAGTACTATTCTACAAAGTCAAGGATTCAGATTCCGGAAGACTGATGCTCCGTTGACCAAAATCACTTGTTTTCGCTTTGACTCTGCGTATGAACACAAAAGCAAAGTGAAGGACATTCCTTGGCGTAGACTAGGAAATGTTGAAGCTGATCGTGCCCTGTTCAATGCTGGTCCGGCTGTTCCTCTGCTCCCACAACAAAACCAAAAACGGGGCAACTCCAAGTCATCCCGTTGTACGCAGCGGCTATTGCAAAAAGAACTGGACTCTTCGTCTGATGAAGCTGATTCTTCGGAGGACGAGCTCTATTTATGTCAACCGAGCACGCTTCTACGCGACTTTGAACGGTTGAACTATATCATTGATATGAGTTCAGGGTTATGTGGTCACATGCATAACAAGGCCCGTAGAGCGGCCCGTCTAGGGGGAGATGGGTCGTCCTACGAAGATCTAGGACCACTGAAAGTGTTGCGTGCACGCTTAGCTGCTGTGAATGAACTTATTGAGGAACAGATGGAGGCCTCAAGGAATGCTGTTGACCGTCCAGCCGATAAGAAAGAAAAGAAAAATCTAAAACGGAAAGTTGAAGTGGTGGACGTTGATCAGGATGATGATGATGAACCAATGAATGAGGAAGAGGTGTTACGCGCGGAGCGTAAGAGAAGGAGAACTGAAGCTGCCCTTGGGCATAGTGACTTGGTGAAAGAAGGTGATGGTACGGTGAGGGAAGTGGATGAAGTGAAAAAGAAAGAAAGAGCAAAGGGAGCTGGCTCTTCGGGCTCTGGGGCTGCGGCAAAGCCAAAAACAGGTGGGTCTACGGGGATCCTCAAATCTGGAATTGCTAAATCCAAAGTATCTGACCCTGCGTGCCCCAAAGTCATTTTTGTTGATAAAAATGATCCCAAGAGAGTCATGAAGCGTGGACCAGGAGCTGGCAAAGACGTTTCCCTACTTACCCCTGATATGTTCAAAGATAGTCTGGATGTTGCACGCAGACCCCTGCGGCTTTCACCCATCAGAGAAAAGAAAAAGGGGACAGCTCAACGTAGGAAACAGATGGCTACCAAGACACCTGTCAAATCCAGGAGGCAGATTATCGACGAGCCAACAGACGACGAGGAAGAGCAGGAGTACGAAGAGGAAGAGCTCTCTGATCCTGACAACACTCGTGATCTGCGTCAACATACACCCACACTGGACTCAGACGAGGAAGGAGCAAATGAAGATTAAATTCTTCATATCAAGTGTTTTCTTATCTCTATCCTACCCATGAACAATATTTATTTTCTGTTATTTTTCATAACTCTGATCTACTCTGTTTTGATACTCATGTTTTTCTGTTTTGATCATTTTGAGTTATCTTAGTTTGCTATCTCTGCTACTTATTCGTATGAATGATTATTTTCTATGCTTCACTGCTCGCATGATTATTTATATGCTTGGTTGTCATACGTTTACTTTTTGAGTATGATACTTGTTTGAGGGGGAGTTACTCTACGGACCCCACTTATGAAGTTGACTCAAAAAGGGGGAGATTGTTAGTGTGTAGTTCTTTGTAGTTCAACATAGAACCATGTTGTTCTTGCTTGAACTACGTTGAACTATACACTATTGTTTTGTAGTAACTTCATGTGATTTGTTTGTTTGTTTTAATTGATTAAATTCACACAAGTCTGCTAGGTATGAGTAGTGCTAACTGGAAAATACAAGTGGTTCTTCCTGGAGCCACGATATGCAAGCGTACTCAGAGTTGGACTGGCGGACTTGGCGATACAAACAACATGGAGTTCCTTGTGTGCATAACAGTGAATGACCCACGTAGTTCTATGTATACCAGCGTGGTCCTCGAATTCACTGTTGCACCACCAACAAGAGAGTTCAAGTTCTATTGTATAAAGATCTTGAATCAGTGCTAACACATTGATGGACATGGAGCAAGCACAGATAGACACTGGGCTGAGGGAATGACTGCTAAGGAATGAAGTCAGCCACGGGTGCGACTAGAAGACTTCGCTAGAAGAATTCAAGTCAAAGAATAAAATACGAAGTAATCTAACTGTGCATGCAACAAGCTCGAAGCGCGAACACATGCTAATGTGGCAGCGGGTAGAGCTACGTTCATCAAGTACGGAACAATGGAATATTCGCTTGAGATGCCTTGGGGTCGTACATTCCATTGGGCCGTCATGGGCTTGGCCCATTAAGCGTGAATTCCGGAAACCCTACTTTTCGATGCCTATAAATAGTGGGTTGTTGGAATTCATTCATTACACTTTTGATTAGACATATTCTAGAGAGAGAATTATTGTAGACCGAGAGACTTCGCTAGAAAGCTCCGGTCGTACCCTCTATTTAGTCTTAGTAGTACTCATCGCTAGATTAGTTCTACCTAGACTTAGTTTTTGGTCGTGTGACCTTTCTACAAGATTCGCTAGAATTTTGTAGATGTTTTTGTAAAGTGGTTCCACCCATTACAGATCAATACAAGTTTACTTTATAGAATCTCAAATTGTGTTAAGTAATTGTACTCTACCCTTCACTACTACTCTATAGGTAGATCACAGTACAATATACACAATTTTATTCGGATCGTTCAAAAGAGCTCTGTGAAAGAAGATATCAAGCCCGGAAATGTACAGCATAAATTTGTCCTCAAGCCGAGAGTCGCGCAGGCGACCATTTTACACCTCCTCCACTGCTTATAGTTTGGATCACCAACAGTCAGATCTGGAACTGTTCCTTCAACAAATTCCATTTTGTTTTTGGACCCTAAGGCCAACTCCATCGAAATTTTCCATGAATGATAATTGTTTCCATCCAACAACTGAGAAACCAACACAGTACTAGAAGACTCACTAGGATGCATATAATACAATCCTTCAGCCTCATCGACAGTAGACGAAGACGACATAATGAAGAGAGAGATCGAGCAAAGATGAAAATCAAGCAAATCCGAGAGAAAACACATATGAAAAAGTGCAGACAAACAGATCTAAGCACTAACAATCGAGTGAGCTGAATCTAACCTCGTGTGACTTAGCTCTGATAACATGTAGAAAAATAAGCCGGAGATACGCCAGTGCATGACTTTCAACAAATAAATAAAAATAGTTCTAAAACTACATTTAGTGGCGATGGAGAAGCTCGTTGTTGAACTCGGTGCAATGCTTTCGGCATGGGTGCTCTTCAATTCTAATAGAAAAACATATTTTAATAGAAATTTTTCAAAAAATCGCATACAATGATCAGTGTCTTCTACATTAAAAAAATACTAGGGTTCACATAAAAAAATCCACGATTAAAAAGAGAATACTTCATGATGTGAATCCCGAAATACCAGAATTAATGTAAAAACTAAAAAAAAAACCACAAATATCAATCACTAGATGAGAAACGTGGGTGGAGTACGTGAATTATTCCTTCTTCTAGAGAGAAGACTTTATGTGTAAATGACGAAATATCAAAAGTGAAGTAAAAACTCAAAAAATCCACAAACTTGAACCTGAATAATCAACAGATGAGAACCAAAAACCTAGGGGCGAGGAAAATAATTCTGCCCTAAAATTGGGCTATATATTTTTATATCTTGGACTATATAGGAACTCAACTTAGTAACTCAAAACTATCACTTCATCGGAGATGTTCTAACAAAAAAGTAACCATTCCCTTTTCTTTATCTTATCTTTCAATTGAATGGTCCGAAATTCACATTTAAAAAACAAAAAACAAAAATACAAGGGAAAAATGGCAATTAGGCCATTTTTCACCATTTTTTGACCAATAAGGCCAATTTGTAAATTTGGTGTCAATTAGGCCATTTTGTGTCAATTAGGCCACAAAAATGTCTGTGGAAGGACGAAATTACCCCTCCATATATCCTTCACAAATCGAGCCGAGGGGAATTCATTCCCGACACATTCAATCCCCATAACACATTCTTCTCTCTCTCTCTGTCACCTCCGCCGCCGCTGCTATTCAACTGCCGCCGCCGAGGGAATTCATCTCCGTCGCCGCCGCGTTCAAGCTAAGGAGAGGGGGAAGGTCACCGCCGGTGAGCAGCTCGAATTCTCAGCCGCGATAATCGATTTCATGCAGTCCGTGTCCCTTGGCATCGATCGATCGATCGATTTGCTCGATTGACTGATAAATTAATAAATTTATTAAACGAGTTAATTTCTGAGTTAGGTCGAAATTCAAGGCCTATATATGAGATGATATGTAACACACAACACATAACACATAACATAAGCATTCACCAAACAATTAAATGATTTCTCTTGCTCTTCCATGTTCTACTACCACCACAGCACCACCACCCTCCCCTTGGCCTGATTTCCTCTTCAACCCACGTCGATTTTCGACACGTCGCCCCTTCTCGTGCAGAGTCGAAACCAAGAATAATGCCGATGATCGAAATCAAAATCTGGGGAAAGCAGTCGACCGAAGGCACTTGCTCCTCAGCACCACCGCCGCAGCACTTCTCTCCAACACCTCCTCCTCGTCGTCCTTCGCCTCTCCCATCTCGCCCCCCGATATCTCCAACTGCTCCACCGGCAAAGACATCAACACGGGACAACCCCTCGACGTCAGCTGCTGCCTGAAGACCTCTCCAGATATCCTCGACTACAAGCTCCCACCCGTCACCAAAATGAGAACCCGCCCCGCGGCTCACCTCGCGTGCAAAGAGTATTACGCAAAGTACGAAAAAGCCCTCGCCCGCATGAAGGATCTCCCCTCTGACGATCCCCGGAGTTTCACGCAGCAGGCCAACGTCCACTGCGCCTACTGCAACCTCGTTTATCCCCAGTCGGGCGACGAGTCGTTGAAACTCCAGATTCACCAGAGCTGGCACAGATGGTACATGTATTTCTTCGAGAGGATCTTGGGGAAACTTATCGACGACCCAACTTTCGCCCTCCCGTTCTGGAACTGGGACAACCCCGACGGAGGCATGATCTTGCCGTGGCAGTTCACCGTAAACTGTTCGCCCCTTTTCGACGAGCTACGCAACCAAGCTCACCTGCCTCCGGCCCTGGTCGACCTAGCCTACTCTCACGACTTCCCAAACAATTGCTGTAACACATTGTGTGGATTGACTGAGCTTGTTTTCAGTCAGTGTCTAATTGCTTGATTCAGTGTGCATTGAGCCGGACTAATTGCTCTTCCACACTGTAGACACCTGTTGCACACTGAATCCATATTCAACCACGTGGATTCATTCAGTGTTTGTTTGATTCATTCAGTGTTTAATGGCTTTGTTCAGTGTGCATTTAGCTTGGCTAATTGCACTTACACACTGTACCCACCTTGTTGCACACTGAATCCATCCATATTTAGCAATATGGATTCAGTGTTTATTTGATTCATTCAGTGTCAGAATGAATATGGTACCTGTTATTATCTCGTTGGAAATGCAATGTGTTACAGGAATCAGTGTGTGTTGACTTTGTTTCCTTTGAGGCATTGACCTGTCTCCCTTTCAATAAATGTCTGCCATGTTAGTTGAGGGTTGAGGCATTTACTGCCTTGTTAGTGTGATTACGGTTATAAATACCTCGCCATTTCTCTGGTTTCCTCATCTCATTTCTGTTCGATGGGGGGGAGCAGCCAGCAACGATGCCGAGGCGAAGGGGAACACTCGATCGAGAGCCAGGACCGACACCAAGCGAGGCAGAATTTTTCAATAACAGTCCTCCTCCCTCGCCCGAACAAAGATTCAATGGCGGGCCAATCCGTCGGGGGCCACCAATGATGCCTAGGCGACCGGGCGCACTGGATCGGGAGCCAGGGCAAACGGCAAGAAGTCGGGGGGGTTGAATCTTTGAATGGTTCTCACTGGACCGAGCAAAGAATCAATGGCCGTTGGCATAAAGAAAACTTTCCCCTCCCGGCTGTCTTTGTTCGTCCGATCAAGGACGAAATGGGGGATTTCATCGTTCTGACGGACTCCCTGGACCAGAAATGGCACGTTCCTCTCACCACTCATCGGAATCAAACGGCCATCCACGGATTCAACTGGGAACGCCTCGTTCGAGAGTTTGGAGTGCAGGAAGGCTGGAACATCCGGGTTACCTGGACCGGAGGAAGAAGTTTCTCGGTTGGCGTATTCGATCAAAATGGCCAGTCGATGGTGCGCCCGGTCAGGGACCCCCCTCGTCGTGACCCAAGACTTCCTCCGTCTCATTATTATTGTTGTTGAATCTGTTTTTGTCGTTTTTTGTGTTGTTTCCTGTGATTTTTGAAGACGACTTGTCTTCGTTGTACTGCTCGTGATTGAATTACTTGCTGCTTGCTTAATAAGACTCTTTGAGTTTAAAAAAAAAAAAAACAACACTGTCTGGTCTGACTTTGACACTGAACAGGCCTCAAAAACACTGTTTCTTTGACTGTGCATTTAACACTGAACAGGTCTTAAAAACACTGTCTGAGGCAACACACACTGAACCACACAATCAAACAAACACTGAGCACACTTTTATGGCACTGAACACACTCCAATAGCACTGAACAACACTGAACACACTTTAATAGCACTGAACACCATTTTTTGGCACTGAACAGACAGGGACACACATTGAATCACACCATTTCATGCATTCCTTAAATAAATCGTGCGCTGACTGTGAGTCGTTATTTTTTGTGTTTTTTTTCAGCAGGGGCCGATGTTTTCGCATTCTGTGCATTCGGCGGTGAGAATTTGGTGTCCAGAATCGATTCCTCCCGTGCTGCCGCCCTTCACCAGCTGAAGGAAATAGTCGAGCTTCAGTGGCCTGAGCTCCGAGACGTTGCGTACGACATGCATTACTCTGTACCCGATTTCCCAAACTGTGTGCTCTCAACCGATGCGGACATGTCGAACATGGTATCCCTAGCTGCGCTTCACAAGCTGCCTCGGGTGAGCATCGACATTTCCGTCGCGACTGAAGACCACACCTCTAGTTCTGTGTTCTCGACGGTGTCCAACAGTACCGCTGTCAGTGCGACTGGAACAGAAAACAACGAGGGATTCGAAGCAGAAGATATGTTCCGCCTGTTTGGTCCGTCGAGTTCTAAAGCGCTGTTGACCGATGGCTGGGACAAAGAGATTTCTGGTGTCGGTCAGATGTTCCAAGGAGGCGCCCCGGACTTTCGAAACGCGCTCTGTAAGGTGGCAGTCGGAGTGGGATTCGATTTCGAGTACGTGAAGAACAGACCCGAAAAGGTTTCTGCCGTGTGCTCGAAGAAAAGCAGCACGGGATGCAACTGGTCCGTGTGCGCCGTGATGGATCGAAGCAACGGCTTCTTCTACGTCAAGCAGCTGAGTAACGAGCACAGCTGCGGCGCGTGCTTTTGATCCCTGAAGCACAGGCGCGTCTGCTCGGACTTGGTTTCCAGTTTGATAGTCGAGGAGGTACGGAAAAGCACGCTGACTCGTCCGGTCCAAATCGTGAGAAACTTCCAGCATCACTACGGCCTGGAGATCTCGTCTGGCCTCGCTCTGGATGCGCTCGAGAAGGCCAGGAAGCTGATTCACGGCGACGATAAAGATTCCTTTGCCGCACTGACTAAGCACCTGCAGGCAATATCGGATTCTAACCCTGGGTCGCACCTGCTGCTCGAATTCAACGAGGCGTCCAGGAAGTTTCGCAGGGTCTTCATCTCGATGAAGGCTTGTATCGACGGGATGAACCACTGTCGCCCTTTGCTGTTTCTGGACGGCACGTTTCTGAAGGGGAGGTTCAAGGGCCATTTGCTCGCTGCTACGGGCAAGGACGGGGACGGAGGTATGTGTACCACGGTTTGAAATGCACACTGAATTTGACCCTTGTTCAGTGTTTTTTCGTTGCATTCAGTGTCTAATTCACCATGCACTCAGTGTTCAGTGTGCATGCATTCAGTGTTCCTGCACTGAGCTTGCCATTCAGTGTCTAATTCACCATGCACTCAGTGTTCCTGCATTCAGATGGACTAATTGTACTCACACACTGTACACACCTGTTGCACACTGAATCCATATTCAACCATGCGGATTCAGTGTTGATTTGAGTCATTCAGTGTTTAATGGCTTTGTTCAGTGTGCATTGAGCTTGACTAATTGCACTTACACACTGTACCCACCTTGTTGCACACTGAATCCATCCATATTTAGCAATATGGATTCAGTGTTTATTTGATTCATTCAGTGTCAGAATGAGCACACTGAAACTGACCCTTGTTGCTTGCAGCACTGAATCTGTGTTTTCAACACTGAATGGGTGCTATTCACACTGACTGAAGTGTTTTTTTTTTTGTTCGTGTCTCGTGAATGCAGGGTTGTACCCACTGGCTTACGCCGTTGTCGATTCCGAGAACTATGCTAACTGGAAGTGGTTTCTGGACAACCTGAAGCACATCCTACCTCCTTCTCGCACCGTTACGTTCGTGTCGGACAGGAATCTCGGGCTGCTCGAGGCAATGAGCAGGGTGTTCCCAGGGTCCCCGCACGGCTACTGCATCAATCACTTGAAGCTGAACCTGAAAGACAAATTCAGAGGCAGATGGGCGACCAAGATGTTACGAAAAGGCGTGGTGTGGAATTTCCTGAAATGTGCGTACGCAACCACCGTCGAAGCCTACCAACTGAGCATGGACGAACTGTTGAAAGAGGGAGGCCAGACAGCGAAAGTGTTTTTCGAGAACATCGATCCAAAGAATTGGGCCAACGTGTACTTCTCGGGGAAGAGATACGGTGAGATGTCGTCCAACGCCGCGGAGTCGTTCAACAAATGGATCATGGAAGCCCGGCATCTTCCGATCACGGCGTTGGTCAACAACATCAGGCTGAAGCTGATGACCTTTTTCCACGGTATGATGAGCATTTATCAATCACAAACACTGATTGCACTTTTTTAACACTGTTAGCCTTGTTTCAAACACTGACTGGCCCTGTTTAACACTGAATCAGACAGGGGGGCCAGGAGCAGGAAGTGGACAACGGCTTTCTGCCCGTCCGTTGAGAAGAAGCTGGGTGAAGCCATCAACGAAGGCAGGAAATGGGTGGTTGTGGGGTCGTCCGAAACGGTTTTCGAAGTGCAGTGCGTTCCGTCCGTCGTGGTCAATATCGCGGATCAGACGTGCACCTGCTGCCAGTGGCAGATTACAGGGGTTCCGTGTTCCCACGCAGCTGCGTGCATTCTGCGGTCCGAGAAGCCGATGGCCTCGTTCGTGGACAAGTTTTACCACGCAGAGAGCTACGCAAGGTCTTATGCCGATCCACTTCAGCCGGTTTCCATGTTTGATCAACCTTCGAACGTGCCAGAGAACGTCATGATCCAGCCGCCAACATCGAAGAGGCCCCCTGGAAGACCTAAGAAGAAGAGGATTCCGTCCAGGGGTGAGCACATCCCGAGAGCCATGAAGTGTGGGAGGTGCGGACGTGTCGGCAATCACAACAAGAAAACGTGCACGGAGCCTGTACCCTAGTTAGTTAGTAGGCTTTTTTCTTATTTTGGATTTTCGTTGTGTTTTTTCGACATGATTTCTGTAATCAGTGACACTGAATGGGGTGAAAAAACACTGACTGTCAGTGACAGGCACTGTTTGGCTCATAAACACACTGACTGACTGTCATCTAAAATTAACACGGGATTTTAACATTATGTGATTTGTTTCTTGTTCAGTTATGCTCTTGGAGTGTTTTTAATTTGTTCTTGTATTTGTAATTTTTGCATTTGCTTGTTTTTTAATGTTTCAATTCAATAAGTCTTAATTGCTGACACTGAGTGGACAAGATTAACACTGATGGCACTGAATTGGAAGAATAAACACTGCCAACACTGAACAGACAGAATTAACACTGAATAATAGACAATATCAAGACTGCCCAGAAATATGAACAAAAGACATGTTTTGTTTTTTACAGAAACTAAAATCCAAAACACAATCACAATCATGTTCATACATTTACAGAAAAACACTTCTTGTTTTTTTTTTCAACCAAACCTGAACAAAAACGCGCACAACCCTCAATCACTACTTCTCCTTCATGGTCAGGATGCTTCGTATCACGTGACCCTTGAATTCTTGGAACTCTTCCGTCCTGACCTTGTCCGGAATGATCTCTTTCTTCAGAATCTTCTCCATGTAGTAGCATACGTACAAGGCACATTCGTTCCTGGACAGTGACAGACGTGGAGGAGTCAGAGGAAAAAAAAAAGAAACACTGACACTGAATGCATAAATATAACACTGAACAGGCATAAAAATGAAACACAGAAACACAACACTGAATGTGTTAATTATGCACTGAGATACTTACAGAGTTGGGGCTTGCTGTGGGAGAGGCTTCACGGCCTCGATATCATGTATCGGGAAACCACACTTCCCCGCTTTCTCCAGCATTTGGCCCACGTTGGTTTCCACCTTTTCTTTCTGAAACGTACGAAACAATACAGTTTGTCAGTTATCGTTAGAAAGGGAACCGTTTTTAAAAATCGACTAAAATACAGTAGACGTACCAATTCCGCTGCATTCGCCATGTAATGGTCCTTCGATTTCGCCAACCTGGGTTGAATAGAGTTGTAGAATAGCCATTTCTCTTTGACGAAGTCGCAGACGAGCAGCGTGAAATGGTTCGGTTGTGCAGTCTTTTTCATCCCAGGAGACAAAATCGGGAACATTATAATCCCTTCTCGCACGCACGGGATCATATCTGCGATTGTTTGGTACATTTTCTGGTTGTCATGACGTCCCATGACGATGGAAGTCTGCGAGGAAGAAAACAAAAAAAAAGAAACAGGAGTTTTTATTAAGAAAGGATGAACTGAATGAGCACTGAACAGGACATTATAACACTGAACAGCACATATAAGCACTGAATGTTGATGATAAACACTGATCAACCTACAATAACACTGAACAGAAAACACACACACTGAGTAGCACATTAGAAACACTGAACACCACGCACAAACACTGAATCACCCATCAATAACACTGAACAGCAAACACAAACACTGAGCAGCACACATAAACACTGATCAACAGCAATGACACTGAACAGCACATAAAAACACTGAACAGACACCAACACACTGTACAACCATTAAAAACACTGAATGCAAATGCAGGAAAGACTCACCCAACAGTGCGCGGGGAGTATCAGAGCCTCCAGCTTCTTGTTGTGGTCTCGATGCAGCGACTCAGCAAAGGCGTCGACCACATGATTGCTGATGAAGGTGCACTTCATCATGTCGGTAATGTCAGCCACCGTCACGACTGTGTTTATACGGGGAAAGAACTTCATCGTCCACCTGATTGTCAAAAAAAGGAAAAAAAAAAAAACACATTCTTAGCACAAAAAAAAAAACGAAAGAAAGAAAGAAAGAAGGGAAAGACAGAATGTGAAAGAAGGAAATAAAAGAAGCTTCACTCACGTTTTTTGGTCGCTGTTGTGGAGGATGATTTTGTCGAGGATTTCCGGCTCCAATTCCAACCCGCAGTTCACTTCAAATTTGTTGTTCACGCTCATCAAGAAGTTGATATGATCGTCATTGAAATCACATCGGATCAGTTTCTGGCTTGCCTCCTGCACCACCTTCTTACCCTTCTTGATCGCCTTCTTCTTTGCGGCAGGGGCAGGGGGATCGTACTGAAAATCGTCGTCGTCGCCGTTGGCTGGCTTCCTTTTCCTGCCCTTGACCCGTCGTACCATTGACCTGGTCTTCGCCTTGCTCGAAGGCTCTATTTTTTCGGCTTCCGGTCTCAACGGGCTCCCTTCTTCTTCATCGTCCTTGTTGCCGTCAATCTCGTAGACGCACAACTCTGCCTGGAGACTCAAGACTTCATCTTCCCGTTCCTTGACGATTTTCTGCAGAGCCTCGATCTGGGCTCTGTGGACGATTTCTTGCGCTTTCATGTCCGCCTCCAGAGACTCGATCTGGACTTTTTCGTATTCATTCATGACCGACGACATCTGAAGGTCAGCCAACGCGTTCTTCAAAACATCCACTTCGTCCTCGAGCTCTTTCACTCTAGCCCTCAGAAGCCGCACTTCCTCCTCCTCACCGGAGCTTCGAGCCTCTCCCGCCTCGGTCACCGGATTATTCTGATCATTCGCCTTCTTGATCAATTCTTCCTCGAGCTCTTTCACTCGGGCCCTCAGATTTTTCAGCTCCTCCTCCTCCTCGGAGCTTCCACCTGCCTCGCCTGCTGCTGCCCCGGGGACCTTCTCCGTCTCCGCGTCGATCTTCGCAAGCTGCTCCGAAAGCTCGCTCTTCAGACGCTGGTTTTCGCCTTCTAGCTCGACGTTAGCACTTGTCGCTTCGTTCAGCCGAGAAGTCGTGCTATCGAGCTTGGATTGGAGATCCCTCACAGCGCTGGAGAGATCTTGATTCTCCGATAGGAGGTTGTTGAGCAACCTCTCGGCTTCAGCAGCAGAAACAGCGGGGCGTTCCTCATCGGGCTGCTGCTGTTCGGAAGGCCCACCCTCGTCCTCCGACTCCGGGACTATGCAGGCCATCTCCTGATGCCGCCCGGAAGAACTGTCGTCGTCTTCCCCATCTGACGACTGCTCGTCTCCAGAAGGCCCGCCCTCGGGGCCTTTTCCTTTTTGTTCCTCTTCCTCCTCAGGGCTCGACGAATCAGAGCCCGGATGCTCGTCATCGTCATCGTCATCGTCATCAGACCGCTCTTCGTCCTCGCTCTCCGCCGCACGCGGAGTGTTCACGATTGCTTTGTAGGAAAGGTAGCCCTTGTACGCCTGGATCTCCGCCACCGTCTTGTCGTGTTTCAGAAGACGAGCATCCACCTGTCAGACACGGACATCACGCGTTAGAACTCAAAAAAACATCATCCTCCCTCAAGTGAGTGACACTGAACAGCATTAATAAGCACTGAACATCACAGTTATCCTACTTTGACACTGAACAGCATAAATAAGCACTGAACCAGAACATCATTCACACTGTCCACCCACAAGCACCGTGTGCATGAATATCACACTGAACAGCAAGCAATAAACACTGAACCTCAATATTTCACACACTGTTCACTCAGAATTAGTCGACGGACACTGAATCATAAAACAAAACAGAATTAAAAGAAGCAGAAGAAAGAGAGAAGATATTTACCGCCTCGTCCGCGAGACCCGCCAGGGTCTCCTTGGTCACATTCGAAAGATCATTGAGATGCCAGTTCAGGACCCGGGGGAGGTGCTCGTTCTCCAGCCTTTTTGCCAGCTTTGTGTGCTCACAAAGCCAGAACTGCACAAAAACCAAAAAAAAACCCAAGGTAAATATCAAGGAATGAAAAATAAAAAAGACGGCAAGATGAA
The DNA here is from genome assembly GCA_954870475.1 of Euphrasia confusa. Lineage (NCBI taxonomy): Eukaryota > Viridiplantae > Streptophyta > Magnoliopsida > Lamiales > Orobanchaceae > Euphrasia > Euphrasia confusa. The sequence goes on along the minus strand of OX940970.1, from coordinate 29,137,921 downwards.
TGTGAAGAACAGCAAGTAGAAGCACATACCAGAAGCAGTATCGTGCAGCCTTGTGTATTCTGCGGGTTGCCCCTGTTCGCAGCTGCCGAGTCGCAAAAGGCCTTGAGAATCGCCTCGCCCCAGTTGTAGCTCTGCATCGACTCCATATCCACCACATAATCCAACCACTTCCATTGGATCGTGACGGAGGAAGTGGAGAAGAAGACAGTGCCGATCACTATCAACGAGAGGAGCCGAGCTACATCAGCAAGAGCCCGAGGCTTGCGACTACGACGCTTCACCAAAATATCAAGCTTTTCCTTCAGCAGCTTCGGGTTCAGCGTCTTCTCCCCCGGGAACAGCCTCTCCCTGAATGTTTTGTTATCACACTTGGACCTCGAACTGATATCGAGCTTCCTACTGCCGCCTACGATTCCAAAAATAAGATCGACATCCTCGGGAGTGATCCAGACATCTTTGCTGCCGAGCTTAATAGTACGATCGCCGGCATCCATCTGCTCCAGCACGGCAGCTATCGCAGCGTCGCTCTTTCGGGTGTGGAGGATGGTCAGCCTCTGATCCTTTATGCTCTTGAAGAGATGGTAGAAGGGGGTCATCTTCAAATACTCGTCGTGCCCCGGTTTCAGCTTGTCCTTGATCTCATCAATAGTCCGGATGATGGTCAGCAAGTTGGACCTCATCTGTTTATAGGACCTGGAACACCAAAAAAAACACACCGATGTGAGTGCAAAGCAATGAACAGGCATATACAACACTGAACAGGAACAATCAACACTGAGTGGCCATGTAATTGCACTGAGTGGCATGAAGAGGCACTGGAATGGCATGATGAGGCACTGAACAAGCATACACAACACTGAACAGAACATATTAACTCTGAACATACACCAACACACAATATCAACACTGAAGTGGCCACGCAGAGGGACTTAAATGGCATGTACAACACTGAACAGGACAATTTAACACTGAACAAAACATATTAACACTGAACAGGCACCAACACACACAATCAACACTGAGTGGCACACACAAGGCACTGGGTGGCATACAGAGACACTGAGCAGGCATAATTTAACACTGAACAGAACATATTAACACTGAACGGCCACCAACACACACAATCAACACTGATGAACACACAACCACACCGAACCTCCATCAAAACACACAAAATTCATTCATGCAACGGAAATTAACAGATTGAAATTGAAAATCGGTTGAATTAGGGTTCGAAATACTTACTTCCTCTCCTTCTTCTCGCCGGCGGCAGGCTGAGGGATAGGGCTCGCCTGCTCTTCACTCGACGGAGTGTACTGAACAAGCCTCCGTTCCGTGTTTTCTGAAGCAGCAGCGGCGGTTGGAGTCGATTTCTTCCCGGCGGTTCTCTTCGCGGCGGCGGTTTTCTTCGACGGAGCCATCTGATAATCGAACTGAGTGATCAGAGATGAGAGGATTTCGCGGTGGTGGTTACGAAGCTTGGTTTCGGTTTTCTGTGAGTTTTCGAGCGGGAGCCGAGAGAGAAAAGAGAGAAAGTAATGGAGGTGTGGGTTTCGTGTGTGGGAGTTCGTGTGTGTGCGGGAAATAATGAAATTAATTGCTGAAACCGTTTGTTCAAATGTGTATATATGCGAGGGCAACGATGTCTTTGCACATTTTAGGCGGCCTAATTGGCACGCGTAATTTCTCGAAAGCCTTATTGCCGAAAAAAGGTTGAAAAATGGCCTTATTGCCATTTTTCCCAAAATACAAACGTCCAAACATATGTACAGTGTATAATATTACCACCAAAATCAGGTACTACATCATAGTCTCAGACTTTCATTATTGGAAAACCATGGCAGCTTATGCATCCTTGATTTCTCTGATGCGAGTCATTGATGATCTCGAACATCATCCTTCCCCTCCGATTTCTCTCGACAAAAAACTAGTCGACTCCATCTCTCAACGCATCACACACTTTCAAGAATTTCTCCAGTCCTACTGTAGTAGAAGTCCTCTTGCCGACTATGATGAAGAAGTTGCAGATCCATTGGAGATGCGAATTGCAGCTGCAGCTTTCGCAGCCGAAGACGCTATTGAGTATCATATTGTGGACTGTATCAGAAAGAAAAAGAATAAAAAAACGGCAAACGATGATGAAAAGGCCAAATCCCTTAATCGATGTTATGGTGTCTTGCAAAGTGTGATTGAAGAGATGGACTCGATCAAAAAAGTTGTGGTCGATACACAGAAGAAGAAGAAGAAGGTGCTGCTGGTCCATGATCAAGTGGGCACGACAAATTGTTGGGTTTTGTATGAATCTCATCCATACTCCAAAAGATGGATTTACGTATTTTACAAGCATGAAAAGTGCGGAAGAAGAAATCATGCATAAACACGTAAAACCCTAATCATGGATCTAGTGCGCACGTATGTAGTAAGAACAATTAATCGAGTTAGTAATGAATTATGTACCTTGTAATTCTTGTATGTAGATAGCTCACGCGTAGATGGATAGCCGCGAACGTACCCGGCCTCAATTCGTTGCACGAACCCTCCTTGATCAACGAACGTGGAAGCCCTTCAACAATATCGAGTCCCACTCGATTCTCTTGTCTCCCTCGTATTTTGGTGTTTGTGAAATAATATATTTCGTGTAGAATAGCCACCAAAATCGTGGGTCTAATGTCCTCTTTATATAGGAGGAGGAGAAAGAGAGTTTAGGGTTGAATTGGAGAAAAGAAACCCGCGGCCGAAAAATTACCAAAATAAGTAATTGTCGGCCGACACCAACCTAGTGTGAATTGGGTGTCGGCCGACACCTTCACCAATTCACACCCATTGACTTTTGAATGGTGTCGGACGACATGCATATCAACTATGCATGTGTCGGCCGACACTCAGTACAAAATCGTGTCGATCTCGTTTTTCTTCTCCGTTTCTTCCGTCGTTCAACCTCGATTCCCAACCAAGATTTATATACTCCAAGTATACATGATCAATAGGGTCGTGTGACTCATTTGGCTTGATCGTCGACTATTAAGTTCAAGTCCTCGACTCGACACTTAATATCACCCAATCGATCCATCTACACAAGACGCACTAAATAGCTTGTTTCAGTACAACACACATGGATTGAAGGACATAAATCCAACAATCTCCCACTTGGACTTTAGATCCAGTGTGTATCCAAGTTTCCCTTATCGCTTGATGTCTAAGTTCGAACAAGAGGTAAGACTAGTGTCACCCTCGTTCCGTTCGAACCTTTCTCGGATATATGAGCGGATTGCGAACCGGATGATCACTATGATTCAGATCCGGGCGTGGCCACGCAATTTTGCAATCCCAACTCTCCGAGTGGCCTTTAAGACATATGATCCTACCTCGTAGGAGGATAATCCCATCTTGTCAATCTAAGTGCTCCCACTTGCTTCTTGAGGTATCCAACGACTAACTTTATAGTTCCGTTTTACCGAGAACGTTTGACAGCGTCAAAAGACAACATTTCACAATGTAGCTACTCTAGACTACTCAGGTCTGAGGAGACGTCCGAAAGCTATAAGAATCAGTATTATGACACACTGCCTTAAATACCGTTCTTAGGCGAGTCACGTCCGACACCCAACTCCTAGTTGTTGTCTATACAATTGTACTCGACGTCCCACGTCTAGCCCATGAGGTGGCGCTATAGTACAACTTGCAATCTAATCTTTATATAGATCCATTGTGTCTGTTCGTACACGGTGATCTAGATTAGGGACTTAAGTTGATTTTAATTTTTGTTCAATCACTGAGCCTCATTATGTGACATTATCACATAACTCAGATAAAATTTAAAATCTACGTTGAACAGTTCATATAATCCAAACCATGAAAATATGAATAAGTTGATTTTTCAATCAACCTTGAATGTATACTTTACAATCTCCGTTTGTAAATAAATTACAACATAAGAATTTAGTCTCTAAGACGTTTAATTCATATCGCATTACTTAAAGCCTCGTGCTTTGACTGCGGGAGAGGTTTGAATAATGGGTCAGCAACGTTATGCTTGGTTGCTACTTTGCAAATTTCAATATCACCTCTCTCCCTGATCTCGCGAAGAATGTGAAACTTCCTGAGCACGTGTTTGAATTTATGGTGATCCCTCGGCTTTTGTGCTTAGGCTATAGCTTTACTATTATCACAATAGAGAACTAAAGATTTGGCAGCACTAGAGATGACACCAAGCTCCTCGAGGAACTTTTTCATCCATACACATTTCTTTGCAGCCTCCGAGGTTGCAATGTACTCAGACTCTGTAGTTGAGTTAGCGATAGTGCTTTGCTTGGAACCCTTCCAACTAAAATCACATCTTATTCAGACAAAAGACATAACCAAATAGAGATCGGAAATCGTCTTTATCAGTCTGAAAACTCGCGTCCGTATATCTCGTTATTTCTAACTCTTCTTATCCCCCAGAGACAAGATAATTCTCCTAAGTCCGATTAAGGAACTTGAGAATGTTTCTGGCCGCATCCCATGCGCCTCACCCTTGTTTGATTTAGAACGACTCGTCATGCTCAAAGCATACGATACGTCTGGCCTTGTATATATCATGACATACATAATTGATCCTATTTCCGAAGCATAAGGAACATTATACATCCTCTTTTGCTCATCAGCTCCTTGTGGACACTGAATCTTTCTAAGAGACGTGTCATGTGTCATGTATTGTGCTTCTCCCAGATCCTTAATAGAGAAATAGTTTCCGAGTCACTCCATCACAGAGTTCAACTTCGAAATGTGATTTCCTATAAGGAGTATGTCATCGACATACAACACAAGAAAACAATTGCGCTCCCACTGAACTTCTTGTATACACAAGATTCCTCTGGGTTTCGTTTAAAGCCGAATTCCTTTACGGCTTCGTTGAAACGCAGATAACTCCGAGATGCTTGCTTAAGTCCATAAATGGACCTCCTAACCTTGCATACCTTCTTAACCTTTGTTGTATCGATAAAACCCTCAGGTTGTGTCATATACACATCCTCTTCAAGAAATCCGTTCAAGAAGGCGGTTTTAACATCCATTTTCCAAATCCCATAATCAATGAGTGGCAATGGCAAGAATTATCCTAATGGACTTTGTTCATGTCGGTCTTTACCTTAAAGACTCATTTACACTCAATAGGCATCACCCCTCTTGAGGTAAATCGATCAAGTCCCAGACTTGATTCTCAGACATGGAGTCCATTTAAGATTTCATGGCTCTCAGCCATTTCTCAGAATCCAGACTTGTCATGGCTTGACTATAGGTCGATGGTTCGTTACTCTCTAAGAGAAGAACCTCCTATGTGACCTACGAGGAACAGTTACCGCCTCCAAGGGTGGGAATGATTCTACGACCTCGTCGTTTGTTTCCTCGGTAACTTGTTGTTCATCATGGACCTCGTCCAGAACAACCTTACTCCCACTATCTTTCTTAGAAAGGAATAACTTTTCCAGAAAGATACCATCGCGAGCAACAAAAGCTTTGTTCTCCGATTGATTGTAGAAATAATATCCTCGGGTTTCTTTTGGTTAACCCACAAAGAAAACTTTGTCAGATTTGGGTTCAAGCTTACTAGAGATATATCTCTTGACGTAGGCTTCGCAACCCCAAATCTTGAGATAAGACAAATTCGGGACCCTCCCGTTCCATATCTCATATGGTGTCTTACTCACAGCCTTTGACGGCGTCCTGTTCAGTATTAGAGTAGCAGTTGAGAATGCATGTCCCCAAAAGGATATAGGAAGTTTCGCTGAGCTCATCATAGATCAAACCATGTCCAACAAAGTTCAATTTCTTATCTCAGACACTCCATTCAACTGAGGAGTTCCGGGAGGTGTAAGTTGAGATCTAATCCCACATTTTACTAGATGATCGTCAAACTCTTGACTCAGATATTCGCCTCCTCGATTCGATCGAAGAACTTTTATCGTCTTGTCAATTTGATTTTCACATAATCACCTCGTGCTGGTGAACTTATTGGTCCACACACATCAGTGTGTAGTAGACCCAATAGATCACTAGCTCGCTCACCAGTTCCCAGAAGTGGTGATTTCGTCATTTTGCCTAATAGACATATCGCATGTATCAAATGATTCCAAATCAAATGATTTTATAACACCCTCATTGAGGAGTTTCTCAACACGCTTGTTGTTTATATGGCCCAAACGACAGTGCCAGAGGTACATTTCGTTAATCTCGTTTGATTTAGCTCGTTTGGTATTTATGTTGTAGATTTGTTTATCTAAATCGAGCACGTATAAGACCCGCTCTAGATGTGCCATACCATAAAATACATTACGATTAAACAACAAAAAATTTCGTTAATAGTTGTAAAATTAAATCATTCAGCATCCAATGCAGAAACGGAAATAATATTCATGGTAATACTATGAACAAAATAAACATTATTAAGTTCTAGTACGAGCCCAGAGGGCAAAGATAAACAATAAGTCCATACGGCTAATGCAGCGACCCTCGCTCCATTCCCCACACGTAGATGGACTTCACCTTTCTCTAACTTCTTACTTCTTTGTAGGCCTTCCACAGATCTAACAATGCGAGTCCCACAACCAGTATCTAATACCTTTGAAGTAGTGTTAGAAAGGTGTATATCTACAACATAGATACTTGAAGATGAAGGGGCAACCCCATTCTTCATATCCTCCTTGTATTTAGAACAATCCCTTTTGAAATGGTCCACGCCATCGCAATAGAAGCACTTTGGTCCCACCGAAGTCTTCTTGTCTTTGGCCTTAGGTGCAGCAACAACCTTACCCTTGCCAATGGACTTGGATTTGTTCTTCGTTTTTTAGAAATTCCACATTCCTTTATCATAAGAAAATCTCTCCCAGAGTTGTTCTTGATCGTAGGCTCTACAGTCTCCAAATGACTATGTAGATCCATCAACGATCTATGTACTCCGTTCACATGATAGTTCGTCCTCAAGGAGTCATAACCATCATGCACCGAGTGCATAACGATATTCGTTTCGGAAAGCACATGAATTGAATTTCATTAGCATTCTCTCGTTTTTCAAATTTGAGATCCAATCTCATGTTTCGATGCCAATCGAGAAAGTTAGTACCGTTCAGTTTTTCCTTCTCAGGGATTGAACGCATAGTAACTTGGGTGATATAGTTTAGATGAGATATATTAACTACATAAAGAAATAAGCAAGTATTCAGTAAACATTCAAAAGTTTGACAACAAGTAGTTCCTCGAACACTTATTTAGTTGTCTATTTTGTCCTCCAATGTCCAACATTGGTGTCTCTAGGACAAAACAATTCCAAGATCCTCATCTCGCAATTTCTCGAGCCAAGGAGAGCTTGACACTCAAAAAATCCAAGATAGGTAGAAAATCTCATTGTCAATGTTATTTCAATAGTCCCATTATCGATAATAACACTCTTGGTCGATAAGAATCCCATTCTTATCTCCTCGCCTCGACTACCACGCCTGCAGTGGGTTCGTCGATGAGAAACCAAAAACACGTTGTAGAGGTCTCGTTGTTCCTCTACCCTCACCTTATCTCAAGATCAAAAATATAGCACCCCGCGGAGGCGGAACCTACTAATTGATTATCGAGAGCTTTAGGGGGTGTGTCTAATTGGACAAGGCGATAACTCATTTTATGAGACATAGCATGCAGGTTACGTTTTAATCGATTGAACATGATATTAAACGCAAAATAAAACCTAAAGCATGCATACTACCACAGCACATAAAACGCACTCCAATGGCCCCTAAGTTCTATACTATGAAAACGATAAATTACAAATTGGTATCCTCCTCGAGGTACTTGTAATCTTGAGTCTCACTCGTCTCCTCGAGTCCTACTCGATTTCGTTTTCGACAAGTCTCACTCGTGTAAACGTCTCTTCAAATCTTTGTTTCTTGTAAGACCTTCGATTTTGGATCCCACCACAGCTTACATTGTAAAAATGGCACGCAGGCCATAGCACAAAATAAATCTATACTATTACAAAAGATTTGATGGCACGCAGTCCATATAAAACTCTAAGGCCATTGAGTACGAAAAACGCAGGGCATACACCCAATGACTATCGGTCATTGGACTTACATCTAGCAAGCAACAAGAATTCTCAATTCATAGCAAGCAAGATGCAACATATAATTCAAATATGCCTATTAATTTTATTCTCAATAAAATCAGATTTTAATTGTTCAATAACGATTATTCCCAATAATCAGCTTTTATTTGTATCCCCGTCATAATTATCCCAATAATCAAAACGCGATAAATCGTAAGTGAAAACTCGAGGTTTCTAACCAGCGATTTATCATGCAATTGCGCCCTATCTCCCATGTGACATGGGGGAGCCAACCAGACGATCGTACCATCCCATGGTTCGAAAGTCTTTAATTTGCGTCATCGACTAATTTAAGCACTCTGGTCTCATTTCCACTCCCCGAGGTGAGAAATAGATCGGCTTGAAATTAATCTGTGAAAGACAAATTAGGCATTGTTTTGAAAATTTGATAAAACGTGAATTTCATGAAAAATACAAGAATTTAAATTCTTTATTAATCATGATTGAGAGATAAAATTGACAAATAATATTCTAAATAAATTTATCAATTCCGAATTTCACATCATGGAGATTTGATTTATGCATACAAAAATAATCGAATACATTTTTAACATCAAATCAAGTACTATTTTTCCAAAAAATATTCCATGAAAAATTACATGAATAAATCACAAAAAATTCATGTACACTTGATTTATGAAAAAATAATCCAATTAAATTAACATACAATCAAACACTATTTTTACAAAAAAATAGTCCACAGAAAAATTCACAAATAAAAATAAAAACAATTTTATAGGCACTTGTTCTACGCGCATACGCAAACGCACGACCAAGGCTCTGATACCACTGTTGGGTTTTGTATGAATCTCATGTTGGAATGGTGTCCTTCATCCCACGTGTGTCGAACCGAAACGAGCTATATAGTGCGTCCTGTGTAGATGGATCGATTGTGCGACGTTAAGTGTCGAGTTGAGAACTTGAACTTAAATAGTCGACAATCAAGCCAAATGAGTCACACGGGCCCTATCGATCGTGTATACTTGGAGTATATGAACTTTGGTTGAGAATCGAGGTTGAACGACGGAAGAAACGGAGAGAAAACGAGAAATCGGCATTTCGGCACTATTTGTACTACATGTCGGCCGACACCCATATTGCCTATGGGTAGTGTCGGCCGACACCATGTGTAAATTTAAGTCGGTTGACTTTTCAAGGGCTGTCGGCCGACAGCTTTTATGTGTCGGCCGACGGCGGCGAAAATTAGGTCGCGGACCTTATTTCTTCTCCTTTTCAACCCTAAACTCTCTCATACCTCATCCTATATAAAGGGGACATGAGACCCACGTTTTTGGCTGCTACAACACGTGAAATATCACACCCCATAAGCACCAAAATACGAAGGAGTCGAGAGAATCGAGTGGGACTCGATACTACGTTTGGGGAACCGCCGTTCGTGATCAAGGAGGGTTCGTGCAACGAATTGAGGCCGGGTACGTTCGCGGCTATCCATCTACGCGTGAGCTATATACATACAAGAATTACAAGGTACATAATTCTTTACTAACTCGATTAATTGTTCTTACTACATACGTGCGCACTAGATCCATGATTAGGGTTTTACGTGTTTATGCATGATTTCCTCTTCCGCACTTTTCATGCTTGTAAAATACGTAAATCCATCTATTGGGGTATGGATGAGATTCATACAAAACCCAACAGTGGTATCAGAGCCTTAGTCGTGCGTTTGCGTATGCGCGTAGAACAAGTGCCTATAAAAATTGTTTTAATTTTATTTGTGAATTTTTCCGTGGACTATTTTTTGGAAAAAATAGTATTTGATTGTATGTTAATTTAATTGGATTATTTTTCATAAATCAAGTGTCCATGAATTTTTTGTGATTTATTCATTTAATTTTTCATGGAATATTTTTTGGAAAAATAGTACTTGATTTGATGTTAAAATTTTATTCGATTATTTTTGTATGCATAAATCAAATCCCCATGATGTGAAATTCGGAATTGATAAATTTATTTGGAATATTATTTGTCAATTTTATCTCTCAATCATGATTAATAAAGAATTTAGAATTCCTTTATTTTTCATGAAGTTCATGTTTTATCAAATTTTCAAAACAATGCCTAATTTGTTTTTCAAAGATTAATTTCAAGCCGATCTATTTCTCACCTCGGGGAGTGGAAATGAGACCAGAGTGCTTAAATTAGTCGATGACGCAAATTAGAGACTTTCGAACCATGGGATGGTGCGATCGTCTGGTTGGCTCCCCCATGTCACATGGAAGATAGGGCGCAATTGCATGATAAATCGCTGGTTAGAAACCTCGAGTTTTCACTTACGATTTATCGCGTTTTGATTATTGGGATAATTATGACGGGGATACAATTAAAAGCCGATTATTGGGAATAATCGTTATTGAACAATTAAAATCTGATTTTATTGAGAATACAACAATGCCTAATTTGTTTTTCAAAGATTAATTTCAAGCCGATCTATTTCTCACCTCGGGGAGTGGAAATGAGACCAGAGTGCTTAAATTAGTCGATGACGCAAATTAGAGACTTTTGAACCATGGGATGGTGCGATCGTCTGGTTGGCTCCCCCATGTCACATGGGAGATAGGGCGCAATTGCATGATAAATCGCTGGTTAGAAACCTCGAGTTTTCACTTACGATTTATCGCGTTTTGATTATTGGGATAATTATGACGGGGATACAATTAAAAGCCGATTATTGGGAATAATCGTTATTGAACAATTAAAATCTGATTTTATTGAGAATAAAATTAATAGGCATATTTGAGTTATATGTTGCATCTTGCTTGCTATGAATTGAGAATTCTTGTTGCTTGCTAGATGTAAGGCCAACAACCGTTAGTTGTTGGATGAATGCCCTGCGTTTTTCGTTCTCAATGGCCTTAGAGTTTTTATATGGACTGCGTGCCATCAAATCTTTTGTAATAGTATAGATTTATTTTGTGCTATGGCCTGCGTGCCATTTTTACAATGTAAGCTGTGGTGGGATCCACAATCGAAGGCCTTACAAGAAACAAAGATTTGAAGAGACGTTTACACGAGTGAGACTCGTCCAAGACAAAATCGAGTAGGACTCGAGGAGACGCAAAGCTATAATCGAGTGAGACTCGAGAAGACGAAGACGTGAGTGAGACTCAAGATTACAAGTACCTCGAGGAGGATACCAATTTGTAATTTATCGTTTTCATAGTAAAGAACTTAGGGGCCATTGGAGTGCGTTTTATGTGTTGTGGTAGTATGCATGCTTTAGGTTTTATTTTGCGTTTAATATCATGTTCAATCGATTAAAACGTAACCTGCATGCTATGTCTCATAAAATGAGTTATCACCTTGTCCAAATAGGCACACCCCTAAAGCTCTCGATCATCAATTAGTAGGTTCCGCCTCCGCGGGGTGCTATATTTTTTATCTTGAGATAAGGTGAGGGTAGAGGAACAACGAGGCCTCTACAACGTGTTTTTGGTTTCTCATCGACGAACCCACTGCAGGCGTGGTAGTCGAGGCGAGGAGATAAGAATGGGATTCTTATCGACCGAGAGTGTTATTGTCGATAGTGGGACTATTGAAATAACATTGACAATGAGATTGTCTACCTATCCTGGATTTTTTGAGTGTCAAGCTCTCCTTGGCTCGAGAAATTGCGAGATGAGGATCTTGGAATTGTTTTGTCCTAGAGACACCAATGTTGGACATTGGAGGACAAATAGACAACTAATTAAGTGTTCGAGGAACGACTTGTTGTCAAACTTTTGAATGTTTACTTAATACTTGCTTATTTCTTTCTGTAGTTAATATATCTCATCTAAACTCTATCACCCAAGTTACTATGCGTTCAATCCTTGAGAAGGAAATCCTTGAGAAGGAAAAACTGAACGGTACTAACTTTCTCGATTGGCATCGAAACATGAGATTGGATCTCAAATTTGAAAAACGAGAGAATGCTAATGAAACTCCAATTCCTGTGCTTTCCGAAACGAATATCGTTCTGCACTCGTTGCATGATGGTTATGACTCCTTGAGGACGAACTATCATGTGAACGGAGTACATAGATCGTTGATGGATCTACATAGTCATTTGGAGACTGTAGACCCTACGATCAAGAACAACTCTGGGAGAGATGTTCTTATGATAAAAGAATGTGGAATTTCTAAAAGGAAGAACAAATCCAAGTCCATTGGCAAGGGTAAAGCTGTTGCTGCACCTAAGGCAAAAGACGAGAAGACTTCGGTGGGACCAAAGTGTTTCTATTGCGATGGCGTGGGCCATTTCAAAAGGGATTGTTCTAAATACAAGGAAGATATGAAGAATGGGGTTGCCCCTTCATCTTCAAGTATCTATGTTGTAGATATACACCTTTCTAACACTACTTCATTGGTATTAGATACCGGTTGTGGGACTCACATTGTTAGATGTGTGGAGGGCCTACAAAGAAGTAAGAAGTTAGAGAAAGGTGAAGTCCATCTACGTGTGGGGAATGGAGCGAGGGTCGCTGCATTAGCCGTAGGGTCTTATTGTTTATCGTCGCCCTCGGGGCTCGTGCTAGAACTTAATAATGTTTATTTTGTTCCTAGTATTACTATGAATATTATTTCCATTTCAGCATTGGATGTTGAAGGATTTAATTTTACGATTATTAACGGAATTTTTTCGTTGTTTAATCGTAATGTATTCTATGGTATGACACGTCTAGAGCGGGGCTTATACGTGCTCGATTTAGATAAACGAATATACAACATAAATACCAAACGAGCTAAATCAAACGAGATTAACGAAACGTACCTCTGACACTGTCGTTTGGGCCATATAAACAACAAGCGTGTTGAGAAACTCCTCAAGGAGGGTGTTATAAAATCATTTGATTTGGAATCATTTGATACATGCGATATGTCTATTAGGCAAAATGACGAAATCACCACTTCTGGGAACTGGTGAGCGAGCTAGTGACCTATTGGGCCTACTACACACTGATGTGTGTGGACCAATGAGTTCACCGGCACGAGGTGGTTACGTGAAAATCAACTTGGCAAGACGATAAAAGTTCTTCGATCGGATCGAGGCGAATATCTGAGTCAAGAGTTTGACGATCATCCAGTGAAGTGTGAGATTAGATCTCAACTCACACCTTCTGGAACTTCTCAGTTGAATGGAATGTCTGAGAGAAGGAATCGAACTTTGTTGGAAATGGTTCGATCTATGATGAGCTCGGCTAAACTTCCTATATCCTTTTGAGGACATGCACTCTCAACTGCTGCTCTAATACTGAACAGGACGCCGTCAAAGGCTGTGAGTAAGACACCATATGAGATATGGAGCGGGAGGGTCCCGAATCTGTCTTATCTCAAGATTTGGGGTTGCGAAGCCTACGTCAAGAGATATATCTCTAGTAAGCTTGAGCCCAAATCTGACAAGGTTTTCTTTATGGTTTAACCAAAAGAAACCCGAGGATATTATTTCTACAATCAATCGGAGAACAAAGTTTTTGTTGCTCGCGATGGTATCTTTCTGGAAAGGAATTCCTTTCTAAGAAAGATAGTGGGAGTAAAGTTGTTCTGGAACGAGTTACACGATGAACAACCAGTTACCGAGGAAAGAAACGACGAGGTCGTGGTGATTCCTCAAACCGTGGAGGTGGTAACTATTCCTCGTAGGTCGAAAAGAATTAGAACTCAACTCAATAGATACATAGGTATCTCTGTTGGAGTTGTGTACTTAATGTCTAGATTTAAGTATCGGAAAACTCCCGGTCATAGCATTTAACCTATTTAATTAATAAACAATTATTTGCAATTAATTATTATTAATTAATTATGCAAAATATAGTCCTGGATTTTATACGTTGTAGTTAGTATGGTGTGTCTGGCCCACACAGAAGATCATACTATCGGTTACTCGTATTTAATCGAACAGTTGCTCACGACCTAGATGGACACGGACTGATCCATCGGTATAGTCGTTGTGTGAGAGAGAAAATAATTTATCTTAATTATTTTATCACACTTGTACACTTGGTGTATTGGGCGGATCGCTTGAGATTTATTGATTAGGATTGCCTTGGATAATCAATTTAAATCTCAGAGTATTTTATTCTTAATCCCCGATATTATTGCGGGTGTGTATATTTAATATAAGTGACTTTGATTTTCCAAAGGAATTAACCGATTTAATTATTGGGTTAATTACCGGTTAAGTTGGGTCACTATATTTTATATACGACATGCCGTGAATACTTGACGGGAAAGTGTATCCCGTAAGGGTTGATAATATCCCCGAGATGAGTTCATAAGGAATTATTATGTAAACCCTGCAGGTGGATTTAATCCGCATAATAATTAAAGTTGAACGGTACTATTCTCGGATATAAGAGATGAATAATATTTATTGAGCAATAAATAAATTTATTCATGGATATTTAAATCTTAAATACACGGAATAAATAATACTACCGGAGAAATATTATTTGATATAATATGGTTTAATATTGGGAGTGCAATTTTATTTATATAGTGGAAAATAAATAAAATTAATATTGATAAGGATTAATGGATTTGGGTTGGACCCAATTTAATATTCAATATTAGAAGCCCAATATTTAATCTCCTTTTGATCCCCTACGTAGCCTATAAAAGCACTACATGGTCTTCACAATTCATTAACCTAAGATACGCCAATCATAAAGTCTTGAAGAGTGAAGAGGATCCATAGGAGTTCGATAGATCGTCGCCCACACGACGTTCGGACGAAGTGCAAGGAATACGTGGGAAGATCCGAAGGTCATCAAAGGAGTTTTGATTTCGTTTCTCCGCACAACGAATCGAAGGTAAAATCATAAACTCTTCTATGATTTTATGTGTTTTAATTGTAGCGTATACATGAACACACGATCCGGGTAAACGTACGAACTTCGGGGACGGGGATTCGAGATCCCCGGCGAAGGTCGAGAAAACCCTCGATGGGATCGAGGGTGGCGGCCGAACCCTAGGGTTCGACCGCCGGCGCGCGGACGAAGAGGATGAGCCCCGGCTGGACGCCGGGGCGTGGGGTCGACCTCGGGTCGACCACCGGGGTTCGCCGTGGGCTGGTGCCACGGCGGATGAACCCCAGCCCTCATCGACCGGTGGCGTCGCGGGCTGAAGCCCTCGGCTGGAGCCGAGGGGGCGATCGAACCTAGGGTTCGATCGCCGGGTGAGCTGCGGGTTTACCCGCAGCGCCTCGTATCAAGCTGCGGGGTTTCCCGCAGCGGCGATGCAGGGAGGATCGACCCCCCCGCGAGCAGCGAGTCGTGGACTCGTTGCGGGGCTGCTACGAGCAGCCCCGGGGATGCCCCGTGCATCCCCAGCGATCATCGCGAGATGATCGCGAGCCCCGTGCGGGGGCTCGGCTGGGTGCTCGCGGCCTTCGGGCCTCGCTGGGTATTTGGTCGGGCCCCGGCTCGTGCGGTGGTTCGCGTTCGGATCTCTGTCGATGAAGGATTTCGTTCGGGTTATTATTTTCCGCAAATTTTAATAGCCCGGGATATCGATTTCCAACAATTGGTATCAGAGCGTTTGGTTTCGTGTTCATGTATATGCTCGATTATTGTTCTACCTTGCAGGATTTCCGGCTATCATGGCTGGATTTAATTATTGTTTGATTAATTATCATGATTGTTCGTTTATTAAACTCTCGGACATGTCGAGATTCGTTTTGTGTGGATGAATGTTTGTAATAGTAAAAATTCGGGGGTTGACCGAATTTAGGATTTATTATTACGTTCTTTATTCCGGAAAATGTATAGGGTCGATTTCATGTATAGAATCGATACCGGATAGTGTAATTTAAATTCTTGTAATTTATTTACGTTGGTTCGATATTGAGACGATCGCCGGAAGACGAAGAAGATGTGACGTAGAAGACGAAGGACCGAAGGGCCGATCATCCCCATGATCGACCCTTGCATCGATCAAGGTGGAGGGGGCGACGCCTCCCTTGGCCGTGGGCTACCGCCGGTGGGTGGTGGCTGGCCGGCTGGGGTGGCGGCGGTGGCCCTCCTCTTGGTGATCGATCGATGATGGTGGGGGTGGTGCGGGGACTCCCAACCCGCGCTACTCCTACCATAATCCGACTTTCCTAAATTAATTCGGCTTTCCTATTTGAGTATCTTCCTTTTAGGAAACTCTCATGGATTAGGAAAAGAATTAATTGAATTAATTTTATTCCTATTTGTTTTATTTCCATTATGGAGATATTCATGGATTAGGAATTTAATTAATTTGGTATTATTTTCCTATTTGATTATTCCTATTCTTGGGAATTTTCGTTAGATGGAAATTAATTAATTATGGAAAGTAGGAGAGTCCTAAATTTATTTTATTTCCTTATTCTATTATAGATGTCTTCTAGAATATTCCAAGTTTTACTTGGATAGATTATTCTAGAGATTTAATAGAATTAGATAGGAAAATAAATAAATAAAAAATATTAATAATATTTAATTTTATTTTTGATATATTCAATTGACTTAATTTTCGAATTAAGTAACTTTTGGATTAATTGAAAATAAATAGATTTAAATATTAGAGATTAATATTCTCGTCACATGGAGCATTCAAGAACGAAGATTGAAGACTAGAAGATGCGTACGAAGATGGGATAAAGCCATGATAGTCGGAAAATAATTTTCTAGCATTATTTTGACTATGTGATACTATGTGCTTTATTGCTTGTATGCATGCTATATGTGTTTATTTTATGCACTAGATAGCGTATCCCTTTATTGAAAAAAAAGCTAAGTGGGAGAGGGGATGGAAACATTCCCATGGTCTCCATTACTGTTCTCTTGGTGACTCTTATGGACTTTCGAAGTTCGTATAGACGAGTCATTGGAGGAGAATTCTTGTAATTCCTTTTACAAGAAACATTGATCGAGTTTATCAAACAATGCCTAATTTGTCTTTCTGAAACTGACTTCAAGTCGACTCATTCTCACCCCGGGGAGTGGAATGGAGCCAGAGCCACTTGGTCATGTGGATGACACAAATTAGAGACCTTCGTACCATTCTTTGATAGATGGATCGATTGTCTGCTCGGCTCCCTCATTTATGAGAGATAGGGTCGTTCGCATGGTGAATCACTGGTTAGAAACTTCGAGTTTCACTTATGATTCTCCGCGTCTTGATTTACAAGATCAAATAGATCAAGTAATTGGATTTCAATTATATAAATCTTTTGGTATGGTAAACGTCCACACGAACGTGGCTTGCTATGCTGAATGGGATTTTAGAATAATTGATGAAGACAGTTATAGGAAATTGTGAGGGATTGCGAGTTATCGTAAACGTCCACACGAACGTGGCTTGCGGTGACATAACAATTCTAAACGATTCGCCTTGGTACTGAGTAATGGTTTACACTTAGGTACGCTTTATAGTATTCTTCCCAACGAAGTAACGCTATAATGATGTACGACCAAAGCAAACCTAATTGCTAAATCATTTGGGTAGGTAAACGTCCACACGAACGTGGCTTGCCTTACCTGATGGGATTTTAGATGTAATTAGTGATTTAATGATATTATTCCAGGGAAATAATGTCGGATATTAAATTAATTGTTTGTTTAAATGTGCTTATAGGTTTAGAGATTTGCTATGAATCCACTTTCGTTGATACTAGAGGAATTTAACGCACTGGTTCCATACTGTGTTGAATGGAAAGAAGAGTTAAACATTGCTCAGACTGTAAAGGAGTACAAAGACGTACTCAGTGAAACTTGTCCTCCTGGACTCACAATTAACTCAACTGAGGAGGAGATATTTGACTTTGAAAAGTGGGGTAGTGCTCGTTCATTAGCCGCTAATCATGATGTCATGCTTAAACTCAAGTTGATGTTTGGAGATGATGGGGAGGCTAGAAAAGAGGCGATGAGGATACTCATAAAGATCTGTTACTTCGAGGAAACACTTGATCATGTTTTCGAGATGATGGATCTTTTAGACGAGTTGAAACAATCGCAAGCTCTTATAGCCAAAGCCAAAGGTTTCGGACCTAAAGGCAAGGGAAAGGAGAAGAAGACAAGGGGGTCCAGTGGTCCTAAGGGACTTGGACCAAAGGGTGGGATAAAGAAGCCTTCTGGCAAATATCCCCAAGGGAAGCAGTCTGAGTACTGGGGGTCTACATCTTGTCCTCTCAAAGGTACGGATTTTTCTTTAGTCGTAAAACATAGTCAGCGGTATTATCTACCAGAATTCTGGTGTGTAGATATGGAACCACTGACGGTATGTGCATTTTAAATGCAGGGGTTCCAGAAAACCCGGCGACTTAGATAAGAAAAGTTCGAGTCTACATGGGCAAAGCTGTTGAGGAAGCAGCGGTTGCAGTGGAAGACATTTATCTATCTGTTTGATAGTTATAGGATTTCATTTCAAGTTTATTGCTTTGTACCTTTTATTTTAGAAAGAACTTTTGTTCTGGTTTTCTATTATTAATGGATATTTTATTTCTTTAATCATTTGATGGTTTAGATAAGAAATAATGGCGATATCTATTCTGGTACATTAGATAGCAATATATGAATGATGAATCCTTAGTCTACCACGATGCAACAAACCGTTATATATAAACTTGTTTTACTTATTAGATGTATTTCTTTATCAATCATTATACTTGTGAATTTTTGAACTTGGTAGTATTTATTCAAAAGAGGATTCAAAAGGTCGAAGTTGATTTATTCAATTATAGTTGGAGGAATGGATCTCCCGACCTAAGAATCAAATTTTGGAAGAAGATACAACTAAGTTAACCTTTCTGGATAAAGGATGGAGTTCGGACAAGTATTGAGAATGATCAAAGATGATATATGCAGACATATGTGTAAATAGAAAGGTATGAGTAGTTTCCTTTTAAGGAATACTTGAAGATGGATTAGAATGCTTGATGTGCCATAAAAGCGAAGTGTTTCAAACACAAAGCTATTATGGGGAACCTTCAAAGTAAATCCGTTGGAAGCCTGCGACTTGTTCGCGGAGGCCACTACCTATCTAAAGAGCACATAGCATAAATCAAGGATTGAGATTAGGTCTCAAACGACTGCACCATACACTGAAGTGTAGACATGGTGTGTCAGGAATAAGAAATGGAATTCTAATAGTAAAAGGACAAGTTTGTTCGGAACTACCTATGTTCTATGGATATTTCTGGATACAACGACACATTCAATATGGTTGTAGAATATACTAGAAGAACAAGTAATTGTATGTTCAATAGTACTACGAACCAGAAGGGTGTCTTCGCCTGGTTCTTGAAGAAGACTATTAGATGAACTGCAAATGCCCTAACGAACAAGGTACTTTATAATGAGGAAAGAGAAGACTGAGAACCAGCCTAACCGAGTAGTAGTACACCACTAACTGCACCTAATGTTATTACTGTTATACACCGGAACGCCATTGCAGTGGGAGGTTGTTAAGCAACCGGAGATGTTCATAAGACTGGAGGAGTTTTAAAACTCTGGATCTAGTAGACATGAAATCGATCCCTAGTTCTGCATAGGAGGCAGTACTAATCTAAATGTGCCTACTTGGGTAGCAATAAGTTTTATTGTTAAAGAGGCGAGATCATTTAGAAGTACAAGCTTAGTAAATCCATTTATGGATTATCACAAAGCTGAAACTTGTGGAACTTGCAAATTGATGAGATAGTCCATTTTATGGGTTCATCAAGAAGCATAGACAAGATTGGTGTATTGGAGACGTAATGGAAACAAAGTGGTGTTTCCCGGAATTTTGTGTAGATAACACTTCATCGTTGGCAACAATGTAAAAGTGTTATCAGACATAAAATAGAGGTTGTCTAAATAGATCGAGATATGAGATTAAGATGAAGTTGGATCATGTTCTTAGAAATCTTTCGATCTCTAGATAAGAACATTTGTACTTCTCTTAAGATATCTTATACGATTATGGTTTGTTTTAAAACATGCACAATTCTGAGAAAGGTTATTGCCTTTCGGGAACAGAATACATATATCTAGAGGTATGTGGTTTTTGAACACATAAAGGAGATAGATATAGACAAAGCAGTTTCTTGCACTTCGAGTGTAGAGAGCTTTGTAGATGCAATGTTGAAAAACAAGAACCTGATATCAACTATGCAGTTAGCGTAGTGGGAGGATATCAAAGTAATCTGGATAAGAGATATTCGAATGCTGTAAAAGTACTTGGAAGTACTGGATTACTGAGCAAGACGAAATCTTCTTAGATCACAGTTTCTCAGATCCAAAATCAGAGAAAGACCAGTGTAAGTCGATATCAGGCTATGTGTTCACTTTTAGAAGAGGTGGAACCTAAGGATGAAAGAGTGATAAGCGTGATGCTTCTAGGACTCTATCATAAACCGAAAAGCAGCCTCAGAAGCAGCGGAAGTTTTGGTTGGGTTCCGGAATGACCTCTGAACTTGGATATGATTCTTGGTTCACCAAAGGCTATGTTCATAGCGGTGCATGGAGAACTGGAAGAAGTCATAAGTTCAAAAGGTGATGATAACACATAGAGCAAGTACCACCTGATACGAATCATCGTCAGAGAGACGACGCAGTAGTCACCAAGATAACTTCAGATCGGCGACCTAGATTGCTCATTCACATAATACTTCTGGGAAGTATAACTTAAGCACGTGATGAGTATGGGAGTCGGGAGTTTGGAGGAAATGACTAGACCTTAGTACAAGTGGGAGATTGTTGGAGTTGTGTACTTAATGTCTAGATTTAAGTATCGGAAAACTCCCGGTCATAGCATTTAACCTATTTAATTAATAAACAATTATTTGCAATTAATTATTATTAATTAATTATGCAAAATATAGTCCTGGATTTTATACGTTGTAGTTAGTATGGTGTGTCTGGCCCACACAGAAGATCATACTATCGGTTACTCGTATTTAATCGAACAGTTGCTCACGACCTAGATGGACACGGACTGATCCATCGGTATAGTCGTTGTGTGAGAGAGAAAATAATTTATCTTAATTATTTTATCACACTTGTACACTTGGTGTATTGGGCGGATCGCTTGAGATTTATTGATTAGGATTGCCTTGGATAATCAATTTAAATCTCAGAGTATTTTATTCTTAATCCCCGATATTATTGCGGGTGTGTATATTTAATATAAGTGACTTTGATTTTCCAAAGGAATTAACCGATTTAATTATTGGGTTAATTACCGGTTAAGTTGGGTCACTATATTTTATATACGACATGCCGTGAATACTTGACGGGAAAGTGTATCCCGTAAGGGTTGATAATATCCCCGAGATGAGTTCATAAGGAATTATTATGTAAACCCTGCAGGTGGATTTAATCCGCATAATAATTAAAGTTGAACGGTACTATTCTCGGATATAAGAGATGAATAATATTTATTGAGCAATAAATAAATTTATTCATGGATATTTAAATCTTAAATACACGGAATAAATAATACTACCGGAGAAATATTATTTGATATAATATGGTTTAATATTGGGAGTGCAATTTTATTTATATAGTGGAAAATAAATAAAATTAATATTGATAAGGATTAATGGATTTGGATTGGACCCAATTTAATCTTCAATATTAGAAGCCCAATATTTAATCTCCTTTTGATCCCCTACGTAGCCTATAAAAGCACTACATGGTCTTCACAATTCATTAACCTAAGATACGCCAATCATAAAGTCTTGAAGAGTGAAGAGGATCCATAGGAGTTCGATAGATCGTCGCCCACACGACGTTCGGACGAAGTGCAAGGAATACGTGGGAAGATCCGAAGGTCATCAAAGGAGTTTTGATTTCGTTTCTCCGCACAACGAATCGAAGGTAAAATCATAAACTCTTCTATGATTTTATGTGTTTTAATTGTAGCGTATACATGAACACACGATCCGGGTAAACGTACGAACTTCGGGGACGGGGATTCGAGATCCCCGGCGAAGGTCGAGAAAACCCTCGATGGGATCGAGGGTGGCGGCCGAACCCTAGGGTTCGACCGCCGGCGCGCGGACGAAGAGGATGAGCCCCGGCTGGACGCCGGGGCGTGGGGTCGACCTCGGGTCGACCACCGGGGTTCGCCGTGGGCTGGTGCCACGGCGGATGAACCCCAGCCCTCATCGACCGGCGGCGTCGCGGGCTGAAGCCCTCGGCTGGAGCCGAGGGGGCGATCGAACCTAGGGTTCGATCGCCGGGTGAGCTGCGGGTTTACCCGCAGCGCCTCGTATCAAGCTGCGGGGTTTCCCGCAGCGGCGATGCGGGGAGGATCGACCCCCCCCCCGCGAGCAGCGAGTCGTGGACTCGCTGCGGGGCTGCTACGAGCAGCCCCGGGGATGCCCCGTGCATCCCCAGCGATCATCGCGAGATGATCGCGAGCCCCGTGCAGGGGCTCGGCTGGGTGCTCGCGGCCTTCGGGCCTCGCTGGGTATTTGGTCGGGCCCCGGCTCGTGCGGTGGTTCGCGTTCGGATCTCTGTCGATGAAGGATTTCGTTCGGGTTATTATTTTCCGCAAATTTTAATAGCCCGGGATATCGATTTCCAACAATCTCAAGGGACGAGGGATATAAGGCTCTTCTCTTAGAGAGTGACGAACCATCGACCTATAGTCAAGCCTTGAAAAATCCGGATTCCGAGAAATGGCTGAGAGCCATGAATTCCGAAATGGACTCCAAGTCCGTTAGGATACTTCTTGCCATTGCCACTCATTGATTATGAGATTTGGAAAATGGATGTTAAAACCGCCTTCTTGAACGGAGTTCTTGAAGAGGATGTGTATATGACACGACCTGAGGGTTTTATCGATCCAACAAAGGTTAAGAAGGTATGCAAGCTTAGGAGGTCCATTTATGGACTTAAGCAAGCATCTCGGAGTTATCTGCGTTTCTACGATGCCGTAGAGGAATCTTGTGTATACAAGAAGGTCAGTGGGAGCGCAATCGTTTTCTTGTGTTGTATGTCGATGACATACTCCTTATAGGAAATGACATTCCGAAGTTGAGCTCTGTGAAGGAGTGGCTCGGAAAGTGTTTCTCTATGAAGGATCTGGGAGAAGCACAATACAATACACATGACAAGTCTTTAAGCAAGACTCAGTGTCCGCAAGGAGCTGATGAGCAAAAGAGGATGTATAATGTTCCTTATGCTTCGGCAATATGATCGATTATGTATGCCATGATATGTATGAGGCTAGGCATATCGTATGCTTTGAGCATGATGAGTCGTTTGAAATCAAACTAGGGTGAGGCGCATGGGATGTGGCCAGAAATATTCTCAAGTGCCTTAACCGGACAAAGGAGAATTATCTTGTTCATTGAGGGACAAGAAGAGTTAGAAATGACGAGATATACAGACGTGAGTTTTCAGACTGATAAAGACGATTTTCGATCTCTATCTGGATATGTCTTTTGTCTGAATAAAAGTGTTGTTTGTTGGAAGAGTTCCAAGCAAAGCACTATCGCCGACTTAACTACAAAGTCTGAGTACATTGCGGCCTCGAAGGCTGCAAAGGAATGTGTATGGATGAAAAGTTCCCTGAGGAGCTCGGTGTCGTCCCTAGTGCTGCCAAATCTTTAGTTCTCTATTGTGATAATAGTAGAGCTATAGCCTAGGTACAAGAGTCGGGGATCGCCATAAATCCAAACACGTGCTCAGGAAGTTTCACATTCTTCGCGAGATCGTGGAGAGAGGTGATATTGAAATTTGCAAAGTAGCAACCGAGGATAACGTTGTTGACCCATTATTCAAACCTCTCCCGCAGTCAAAGCACGAGGCTTTAAGCACTGCGATAGGAATTAAACGTCTTGAGACTAAATTCTTATGCTGTAATTTATTTACAAACGGAGATTGTAAAGTACACATTCAAGGTTGATTGAAAAATCAACTTATTCATATTTTTATGGTTTGGATTATATGAACTGTTCAACGTAGATTTTAAATTTTATCTGAGTTATGTGATAATGTCACATAATGAGGCTCAGTGATTGAACAAAAATTAAAATCAACTTAAGTCCCTAATCTAGATCACCGTGTACGAACAGACACAATGGATCTATATAAAGATTAGATTGCAAGTTGTACTATAGCGCCACCTCATGGGCTAGACGTGGGACGTCGAGTACAATTGCATAGACAACAACTGAGAGCTGGGTGTCGGACGTGACTCGCCTAAGAATGGTATATAAGGCAGTGTGTCCTAATACCAATTCTTATAGCTTTCGGACGTCTCCTTAGACCTGAGTAGTCTAGAGTAGCTACATTGTGGAATGTTGTATTTTGACGCTGTCAAACGTTCTCGGTAAAACGGAACTATAAAGATGTCGTTGGATACCTCAAGAAGCAAGTGGGATCACTTAGATTGACAAGATGGAATTATCCTCCTACGGGGTAGGATTAAATGTCTTAAAGGCCACTCGTAGAGTTGGGATTGTAAAACTGCGTGGCCACGCCCGGATCTGTATCATAGTGATCATTCGGTTCGCAATCCGCTCAGATATTCGAGAAAGGTTCGAACGGAACAAGGGTGACACTGGTCTTACCTCTAGTTCGAACTTAGACATCAAGTGATAAGGGAAACGTGGATACACACTGATATAAAGTCCAAGTGGGAGATTGTTGGAATGGTGTCCTTCATCCCACGTGTGTCGAACCGAAATGAGCTATATAGTGCGTCCTGTGTAGATGGATCGATTGTGCGACGTTAAGTGTCGAGTTGAGAACTTGAACTTAAATAGTCGACAATCAAGCCAAATGAGTCACACGGGCCCTATCGATCGTGTATACTTGGAGTATATGAACTTTGGTTGAGAATCGAGGTTGAACGACGGAAGAAACGGAGAGAAAACGAGAAATCGGCATTTCGGCACTATTTGTACTACATGTCGGCCGACACCCATATTGCCTATGGGTAGTGTCGGCCGACACCATGTGTAAATTTAAGTCGGTTGACTTTTCAAGGGCTGTCGGCCGACAGCTTTTATGTGTCGGCCGACGGCGGCGAAAATTAGGTCGCGGACCTTATTTCTTCTCCTTTTCAACCCTAAACTCTCTCATACCTCATCCTATATAAAGGGGACATGAGACCCACGTTTTTGGCTGCTACAACACGTGAAATATCACACCCCATAAGCACCAAAATACGAAGGAGTCGAGAGAATCGAGTGGGACTCGATACTACGTTTGGGGAACCGCCGTTCGTGATCAAGGAGGGTTCGTGCAACGAATTGAGGCCGGGTACGTTCTCGGCTATCCATCTACGCGTGAGCTATATACATACAAGAATTACAAGGTACATAATTCTTTACTAACTCGATTAATTGTTCTTACTACATACGTGCGCACTAGATCCATGATTAGGGTTTTACGTGTTTATGCATGATTTCCTCTTCCGCACTTTTCATGCTTGTAAAATACGTAAATCCATCTATTGGGGTATGGATGAGATTTTGAATCTCATCCATACCCCAATAGATGGATTTACGTATTTTACAAGCATGAAAAGTGCGGAAGAGGAAATCATGCATAAACACGTAAAACCCTAATCATGGATCTAGTGCGCACGTATGTAGTAAGAACAATTAATCGAGTTAGTAATGATTTATGTACCTTGTAATTCTTGTATGTAGATAGCTCACGCGTAGATGGATAGCCGCGAACGTACCCGGCCTCAATTCGTTGCACGAACCCTCCTTGATCAACGAACGTGGAAGCCCTTCAACAATATCGAGTCCCACTCGATTCTCTTGTCTCCCTCGTATTTTGGTGCTTGTGAAATAATATATTTCGTGTAGAATAGCCACCAAAATCGTGGGTCTAATGTCCTCTTTATATAGGAGGAGGAGAAAGAGAGTTTAGGGTTGAATTGGAGAAAAGAAACCCGCGGCCGAAAAATTATCAAAATAAGTAATTGTCGGCCGACACCAACCTAGTGTGAATTGGGTGTCGGCCGACACCTTCACCAATTCACACCCATTGACTTTTGAATGGTGTCGGACGACATGAATATCAACTATGCATGTGTCGGCCGACACTCAGTACAAAATCGTGTCGATCTCGTTTTTCTTCTCCGTTTCTTCCGTCGTTCAATCTCGATTCCCAACCAAGATTTATATACTCCAAGTATACATGATCAATAGGGTCGTGTGACTCATTTGGCTTGATCATCGACTATTAAGTTCAAGTCCTCGACTCGACACTTAATATCACCCAATCGATTCATCTACACAAGACGCACTAAATAGCTTGTTTCAGTACAACACACATGGATTGAAGGACATAAACCCAACACAAATGTCACTGCATCTGTTGCTGCTCGAAGTGAAACCTTGGTGGGGTCCGATGGCGTCTTGATCGAAATCATGGAAAAGCTCGACGGAGGCCAACTTGATTTCCAGGTCATCCCGATCGTGGGAATGGGCGGTATAGGTAAGACCTTTCTTGCCAAAACTATTTACACTAAACCACTTATTAAGGAGCGTTTTGATATCTGTGCTTGGGCTACGATTTCTCAAAACTATGACACCCGAGAAATGTTAGTGTGCAGTTCTTTCTAGTTCAACATAGAACCACGTTGTTCTTGTTTGAACTACGTTGAACTATACACTTTGTTTTGTAGTAACTTAATGTTTCATGTTTGTATGTTTACCGTTCATTAATTCATACAAGTCTGCTAGGTGTACATAGAACGAGCTGGTTGAACTGTGGAATTAACAAGTGGCTCCACACGTGACCACGGTTCAACAGCATGGAACAAGCAGACTTAGTCTCTACAAACAACATGGAGTTGCATCAGTACGTCAACATGGAACGAGCTATTCTATCAACGTGGTTCAACGTGGATCAGAGAGAATCGCGAGTTGATCAACGCACTACAAGGACTTACCGTGATAACACCTTGACGGACGCGGTGCAAGCATAACTATACATACGGCTGGACGAATGACTGCTAAGGAATGAAGCCAGCTGTGGGTGCGACTAGAAGACTTCGCTAGAGGAACACTAGTCCAATGAAAAACGCCCAGCTATGCCCGCCACTAGCTCGATGCACGAAGACACGCTAGTGTGGCAGTGCGTAGAGCTGGGTTCGTCAAGTACAACCGAAATGGAATCTCGAATATTCCATGAAGATGCTTTGGGCTCGGCCCATTAAGCGTGAATTCCGGAAACCCTAATTTACGAGACCTATAAATAGCGGGTAGTTGGAATTCATTATTACAGCTTTGATTAGACATTTTCTAGAGAGAGAAAATTTGTAGACCGAGAGACTTCGCTAGAAAGCTCCGGTTCTATTGTCAGTTTAGTCTTGGTAGTACGAGTCGCTAGATTAGTTCTACCTAGACTTAGTTTTTTGTCGTGTTGACCTTTCTACAAGATTCGCTAGAACTTAATAATCTACGAAATCTCTCCATTTCAGTCGAAAGTGAATCCTTCGATTCAATGAATGTTCTGGCAAACAATTCCACTGGGCATGATGCCATACTATTCTCTTCCTGTCAGAGGCTTCGATGCCTCACTTCCTCTAGATGTTGATCCCATCCGTATTCCGTTTTTTCTCTCTCGTGGGTCAGGGTTTTCCATAAGAACTCAGCGACTTCCACATCATCGTTGTGATTTAGACGATATGCATAAATGTATCTCGGATGAAAAATACGAAGCAAAGCATAGAAATATTTGCAAGGCCAGTAAGGGAATCGGTACAGAGTTTAACGATATCGAGATTCAAGTGTTCCACCACAACCGGGTGGTCGTTAACTTAATGCCTTGACCATCTCAAACAACTTAACGATCCTCGGTCGTGAGATAAAATGTAGCAGATGGCAAATAACTGCTGGAAAACACAAAATAGAGTATGTTTGGGACCTCGACAGCAACCCTGTTGATCGGACTCGGTGATTGAATAATTAGGCGCTTCATCGAACAACTAGATAGCTTGATTAAATGTGAAATATATAATATTAAGTAGGAAAAAAATATTGTATGTATCTTAGTTTCTTTATAATTTATATATGTTTTCAGTATATAATTATTGTGATATGTATAACAACTTTGTGTACATTGAAATAACTATCTTAGTATTGTAATTAAATGTGCAATAATTATTAACTAAGTATCTTACATTGAAATAACTATATTAGTATATACGAGCTACTGTGATATGTACAGTATAACAATTTTGCTACTTTCTGTACTATTTTAGTATTGTAATTAAATGTGCAATATTTAGTAACTAACAAATAACTATCTTAGTTTTTTTCCATTAATATATGTCTGTTTGTAAAACAAGTTTGTGTACTATGTAATGACTATATAATTAAATGTTAATTAATGAAATAACTATAATAGATTATGAATTTGTAATATTTAAATAAATAAGTAATTAACTATAGGGATAATTATATTTTAGTACCTGAATTATAGGCTCTTTCGGGCTTTGGTGACTGATCTTTTTTTTTTGGGGATTTGGTACCTGGACTTAGGCGAAATTAGACTTTAATACCTGAAACGGCGGATCTCGACGACACGTGCCTATTTTTAATACAGCTGCGGGCTCTGGAGGGCATTATGGACATTTACATACATTATTAATGAATACGAATTGAATACAGTATTATTACACATTGAATACGTATGAATTGAATACAATATTATTACACATTGAAGTTGATTTCCTTTAACTTCTCATTTCTGAAAAACCCGTAACTCCATCCCCAATTCTTCAAGAGCAAGAACCCTAGAATTTGTATTCGCCCCCAAATCGAAATTCATTGAAACCCTATCTCTAATTCCTGAATCGTCGCTGATTCTGCTCTTCCAGAAACCCAATTTGAATTCGATTTATCCATTCCCCAGAAAACCCTAATTTTCAGTGAAGGTGAAATCTTGAGCAATGCCGTGGAAATTGAGGAGCGGAGCTGATAAAATACCCGACGGCAAGCGCGTTCCCGACTATGGAGGTTTGAAAGATGTTTGCACACTGATTTTCCACCACTCAGGCTCGTTTATGCAAAAATACGGTAAGAGGTGTTATGTAGGTGGGAGAGTGAATTATATAGATTTGTTGAAGGTGACACATTGAGAGTTTCAGATTTGGCTATGATGGCTGCGGCTGTAGGTGTTGAGGGCTCTATGTCATTTTATTTTAGTATGGATGGATATGATGAGTGTAATCATCTTGATCATGCAAATGATGACTACAACTCCAGTATGATTGGTGCCTGTCCATAGGAATTTGTCCTTTTTCTCACCAAGCCATGTTTAGCACAAAACAGTTGAAGAAGCCTGGAGAATAGTGTGGACTGGATTTGTTATGTTTTGAATGAAGTTGTGTACTTGATTTGTTATGTCTTGTGTTTGGATTTATTTCTTGTGTGTGTGATGTTAGTTTTGAACTGAAGTTGTGTACTGGATTTGTTTGTGTTTTGAACTTGTCTTATGTATGGATTTGTGATGTTTTGAACTTATCTTATGTATGGATTCAATATGTTCTGAATAATGTTGTGTAAAGATTTGTTTCTAGGTTAAATCTGAGTTGTGTAAATGATACGAACCTCGTCGGGGATAGAAGATAGAAGAAGAACGAAGAACAGAAAGATAGAAAGATACCGGCGGAAGTCCCAAAACCTCTGAACCTGAATTCGTGAAATCAATTAAGGACGGAACCCTAACCCCCAACACGAAATCGATGCAGCAACTCGGGGATGATGAAGACACACGAACGAATGGTGATTGGCTTCATTGATTCGTCGGTTGAATTCTTTGGATAATCGGGTAGAACTCGAACCCAAGAGAGATTTTAATAAAACTCACAAAATATAATTTTATTCATCATCAAAGTCTTAGTTAAAACAATGAACTAGGAAGCCTTTATATAGGCATAACAAAAACATAAAGGAAAAGGAAATAAAACAAGAATTTCACGCGGAGACCTAAATTCCGCCGCCCACTTTTGGGACTTGTCGTTCGACAAGAATTTTTGTCGTCCGACAAACCTCCGTCGCTCGCAGGCTCAACCTGCGATTCGAATCTGTTCCGTACGTAAATTTTCAGGACTTGTCGCCCGACGGTCTCGTAGTGCAAATACTCTGTCGCCCGACAATCAGATGTCGCCCGACGTTGCCGTAGTGAAATTCTCTGTCGGCCGACGGCAGTACATTTTCGCCCAAAAATCCCAAAATCCTCTCCGAACTTCGCGGCACCTTCTCGGCACGTTCCCGACTCCCATTTCGATGCTCTCTTCGTCGTTCCGGATCTTGGGTTGCATCATTCCCCTCCTCTTCAAGAGGATTTGTCCTCAAATCCACGTCGATGCCAGGGTCGAACACCACTCTCTCGAACAAGCTCGGAACGACATAATTCTGCAGCGCACACCCTCGATGTAGTGGGACACCAGGAGATTTATCATCAAGGAAGACGTCATGAATTTCCTGCAAAGAATAAGGAGTAGAAGTGTGTAGAGAAAATAAAACGTTAGTGGTAATCATCTCCTTCTTGCTCAACATCACCAACGTCGGTTGCCCCTCTTTCTCTGCTGGTTTCACCATGGGTAACTCCAATGGCGGAAGGTCCTCGGATTTCATCAATTCCTCCTTGCTATCGGACTCCACCGCCTCCTCCGCGACGTCGGAATCCACCGAAACCTCCTCCTCGGACTCTACCGAAGCCTCCTCCTCGGACTCCATCGAAGTCGAATCTTCCTCGGTTGACACCGAAATCGACTCTTCTTCAGACTCCACCAAACCCAACGGTCCTGGTATCTCGCCTTTTTCATCGGCCTCTACTTTTCCAGGCTGCTTTGACACTTGTACCCATTCTCCTATCAGACGCCTAATATCGCTCCTACACTCGTCCCAACGCTCAGCTCTGGACTGCTGGGATTCGATGTCCCGGGCTATCAAAATTGCGGAACCGATAACCCAACCGAAAACCCATCGCCGGAAAACCGCACGAACACCAACTCATCCGCAGGAGTCCGACCTTTGGAGACTACGCGCCCAAAGACACGCAGCCCGCCCCCAGCCGATTTTCTCCCGCGAGTCGGATCCACGAACGCGAACACCACGCGAAGAACCGGGCTCGACGAGAGCATCGCCGCGGGATGAACCCGCGGCTAAACCCTAGCCGAACCCCATCCGCGGGGTTCGCGATCGCCGTGCATGGCGATCGCTGGGGCTGTTCGGAACAGACCCTTGGCGGTGAGTCCGGCGACTCACCGCCGCCATCCGACGGGAGGGGAACCACCAGTCGCGGCGCGAAGCCGCGACGGTCCCCGGCGATCGAACTAGGGTTCGATCGCCCCAGCCGCGGCGTCCAGCCGCGGCCTTCTCCCTTTGCGCGCACCACCGGCGGAGGGAGGCCGGGGGGTTCGATCCGCCGTGGCACCAGCCCACGGCCGAACCCCCAGCGATCGACTTCACATCGATCGCTCGCCCCGGCGTCCAGCCGGGGCTCCCCTCGCGCCCGCGCGCCGGCGGTCGAACCCTAGGGTTCGGCCGCCCCTTGTTCGATCCCGACGGGGATCGCAAGATCCCCGTATCCCAGTCTCGACGTTCCCGGATCGTCTTGTTCATGTACACATCACGATTAAAACAATCACAAATCATAAAAGGGGGTTTATGATTATTACCTCGAATCGTTGTACGGAGAAACGAATTCGGTTGATGACCTTGTGACCTTCCCGCGTATTCCTTGCACCTCGTCCGAACGTCGTGTGGGCGACGATCTATCGAACTCTATGGATCCTCCTCACTCTCAAGATTTTATGATTGGCATAGGTCAATTAATTCTCTTCTGAAAGTGAAGACCATGTAGTGCTTATATAGGCTACGTAGGGGATCATAAGGAGAATAAATATTGGGCTTCAATATTGAAAATTAAATTGGGTCCAACCCAAATCCATTAATTCTTATCAATATTAATTTTATTTATTTTCCACTATATAAATAAAATTGCACTCCCAATATTATTCCATATTATATCAAATAATATTTCTCCAAGTAGTATTATTTATTCCGTGTATTTAAGATTTAAATATCCATGAATAAATTTATTTATTGCTCAATAAATAATATTCATATCTTATATCCGAGACTAGTACCGTTCAACCTTTATTATTGTGCGGAACGAATCCACTCATGAGGTTTACACAATAATTCCTTATGAACTCATCTCGGGGATATTATCAACCCTTCCGGGATACACTTTCCCGTCAAGTATTCACGGCATGTCATATATAAAATATAGCGACCCAACTTTACCGGTAATTAACCCAATAATTAAATCGGTTAATTCCTTTGGAAAATCAAAGCCTCTAGTATTAAATATACACACCCGCAATAATATCGGGGATTAAGAATAAAATACTCCGAGATTTAAATTGATTATCCAAGGCACTCCTAATCAATAAATCTCAAGCTGATCCGCCCAATACACCAAGTGTACAAGTGTGATAAAATAATTAAGATAAATTATTTTGTCTCTCACACAACGACTATACCGATGGATTGGTCCGTGTCCATCTAGGTCGTGAGCAACTGTTCGATTAAATACGAGCAACCGATAGTATGATCTTCTGTACGCCCATGCGCACCATACTAACTATAACGTATAAAATCCAGGACTATATTTTGCGTGAATAATTAATAATAATTAATTGCAAATAATTGTTTATTAATTAAATAGGTTAAATGCTATGACCGGGAGTTTACCGGTACTTAAATCTAGACATTAAGTACACAACTCCAACAATCTCCCACTTGTACTAAGGTCTAGTCATTTCCTCCAAACTCCCGACTCCCATACTCATCACGTGCTTAAGTTATACTTTCCAGAAGTATTATGTGAATGAGCAATCTAGGTTGCCGCTCTGAAGTTATCTTGGTGACTACTGCGTCGTCCCTCTGACGATGACTCGTATCAGGTGGTACTGGCTCTATGTGTTATCATCACTTTTCGAACTTATGACTTCTTCCAGTTCTCCACGCACCGCTATGTACATAGCCTTTTGGTGAACCAAGAATCATATCCAAGTTCAGAGGTCATTCCGGAACCTAACCAAAACTTCCGCTGCCTCTGAGGCTGCTATTCGGTTTATGATAGAGTCCGAGAAGCATCACGCTCATCACTCTTTCATCCTTAGGTTCCACCTCTTCTAAAAGTGAACACATAGCCTGATATCGACTTACACTGGTCTTTCTCCGATTCTTTGATCTGAGAAACTGTAATCTAAGAAGATTTCGTTTTGCCAGTAATCACGTACTTCCAAGTACTTTACAGCATTCGAATATTTCTTATCCAGATTACTTTGATATCCTTCCACTACGCTAACCGCATAGTTGATATCAGGTTCTTGTTTTCCAACATTGCATCTACAAAGCTCTCCACACTCGAAGTGTAGGTAACTGCTTTGTCCATATCCATCTCCTTCATGTGTTCGAAACACATACCTTTAGATAGATGTATTCTGTTCTAGAAAGGCAATAACCTTTCTCAGAATTGTGCATGTTTAAAACAAACCATTATCGTATAAGATATCTTAAGAGAAGTACAAATGTTCTTATCTAGAGATCGAAAGATTTCTAAGAACATGATCCAACTTCATCTTAATCTTATACCTCGATTTATTTAGACAACCTCTATTTTATGTCTGACAACACTTTTACATTGTTGCCAACGATGAAGTGTTGTCTACACAAAATTCCGAGAAACACCACCCTTGTTTCCATTACGTCTCTAACACACCTTTCTCGCAAATCTATGCAGACCTAGGGATCGATTTCATGTATACTGGATCCAGAGTTCAAAACTCCTCCAGCCTTATGAACATCTCTGGTTGCTTAACAACCTCCCACTGCAATGGCGTTCCGGTGTATAACAGTAATAACATTAGGTGCAGTTAGTGGTGTACCGCTACTCGGTTAGGCTGGTTCTCAGTCTTTCCTTTCCTCTATTTTAAAGTACTATGTCAGTTAGGGCATTGTAGTTCATCTAATAGTCTTCCTCTAAGAACCGGGCGAGGATACCCATCTGGTTCGTAGTACTATTGAACATACAATTACTTGTTCTTCTAGGATTATTCTACAACCACATAGAATGTGTCGTTGTATCCAGAAATATCCATAGAACATAGGTAGTTCCGAACAAACTTGTCCTTTTACTATTAGAATCTCATCTCTTATTTCTGACACACCATGTCTACACATCAGTGTATGGTGTAGTCCCTTGAGACTTAATCTCAATCTTTGATTTATGATATGTGTTATTCAGATAGGTGATAGCCTCCGCGAACAAGTCGCAGGCTTTCAATGGATATACTTGGAAAGATCCCCATAATGGCTTTGTGTTGAAAACACTCTGCTTTTATGGCATAACAAGTAGTCTAATCCATCTTCGATTATTCTTGAAGAACGACTCGTACCTTCTCTAATCACATATACCTCATTAATCATCATTTTCTATACTTGTCCGAATTCCATCCTTTATCCAGAAAGGTTAACTCAGTTGTATCATTTTTCAAGATCGATTTTCAGGTCGGGAGGTCCATTCCTCCAACTATAATTGATCGAATCAATTTCGACCTTTTGAATCCCTTTTGAATAGATACTACCAAGTTTAAGAATTCACAAGTATAATGATTAACAAGAGAAATACATTTAATAAGTAAAACAAGTTATACATAACGGTTTGTTGCATCGTGGTAGACTAAGTATTCATCATTCACATATTGCTATCTAATGTACCATAATAGATATCACCATTATTTCTTATCCAAACCATCAAATGATTAAAGAAATAAAATATCCATTAATAATAAAGAAAACCAGAACGAAGTTCTTTTTCAAAATAAAGGGGTACATAAGCAATAACTGAAATGAAAACTTAAAACAGATAAACGTCTTCCACTGCAACCGCTGCTACCCCAACAGCTTCGCCCATGTAGACTCGAATTCTTCTTCTCTAAGTCGCCGGGTTTTCTGGAACCCCTGCATTTAAAGAAATGCACATACCGTCAGTGGTTCCATATCTACACACCAGAATTCTGGTAGATAATACCGCTGACTATGTTTTTACGACTAAAGAAAAATTCGTACCTCTGAGAGGACATTCAGACTTCCAGTGTCCAGACTTCTTGCATCGGAAGCACAAGCCCTTTGGCTTATTAGCCCCCACTCGTGGTCCATTCCTCTTGGCACCACTGGGTTTCATGGCTTGCTTCCTTTTCTTGCCCCTACCTCCAATAGCTTTCAAGCTTTTGGGCCCGGTAGTCACAAGCGCTTGAGACTTGCCCTTCTTGTAGATCCCCTCTGCCGCCTTCAGTTCAGTCAGGAGTTGCGCAAGAGTATAAGATAGTTTACCCATATTATAGCTCATACGAAACTGCTCAAACTTAGGGGTCAGAGACTGGAGTATGATGTCGACTTGCGTCTCATCATCAATGGATGCTCCTAGGACCTCAAGTTCATTCAACAAACTCATCATCTTAAGAACGTGCTCCCCAACGGGCGTTCCTTCAGACTGAGTAGTCGACATAAGGACTCTCATGGCTTCTTGCCTTGCCGCACGATCCTGCTCCCCAAACATCTCCTTGAGGTTAGTCATCATATTCCGGGCAGTGTCCATCGGCTCATGTTGGGTTTGGAGTACATTTGACATGGAAGCCAAAATATAGCACCTAGCCATTTCATCAGCCTTTTTCCACTTCCGATATGTTGCCTTTTCCTCATCAGTTGAGGCAGCCGTGGGCTCAGCAGGGCATTTATCAGAGAGTACAAACTTGTACTCTTCAGCAGTCAGGACAATGTCCAAATTTCTCTTCCAATCAATATAATTGGGACCAGTGAGTTTATGTTCCTTGAGTATCACAGATAGTGGATTCATAGCTATTCTCTAAACCTATAAGCACATGTAAACAAACAATCAATTTAATGTCCGATGTTATCTCCCTCAAATAACATCATTAAATTACTAATTGCGTCTAAAATCCCATCAGGTAAAGCAAGCCACGTGGTGTGGACGTTTA
Source organism: Euphrasia confusa (assembly GCA_954870475.1). NCBI lineage: Eukaryota > Viridiplantae > Streptophyta > Magnoliopsida > Lamiales > Orobanchaceae > Euphrasia > Euphrasia confusa. The sequence continues at coordinate 29,101,788 of OX940970.1, read as the reverse complement.
CCCACCCAAATGATTTAGCAATTAGTTTTTCTTCGGTCATACATCAATCATAGCGTAACTTCGTGGGGAAGAATACTATGACGCGTATCTAAGTGTAAACCATCACTCAGTACTAAAGTACATCGCTTGGAATTGCTACGTCACCGCAAGCCACGTGGTGTGGACGTTTACGACAATTTCACAACTCTTCACAATTACTTACAACTGTCTACATCAATTAATCCAAAATCCGTCGGCATAGCAAGCCACGTGGTGTGGACGTTTACTACACCAAGAGATTTTTATAATTGACTCCCAATTGCAAGATCCATTCGATTTCGTAAATCAAGACTCGGAGAATCATAAGTGAAACTCGAAGTTTCTAACCAGTGATTCACCATGCGAGCGACCCTATCTCTCATAAATGAGGGAGCCGAGCAGACAAACGACCCATCTATCAAAGAATGGCACGAAAGTCTCTAATTTGTGTCATCCACATGACCAAGTGGCTCTGGCTCCATTCCACTCCCCGGGGTGAGAATGAGTCGACTTGAAGTCAGTTTCAGAAAGACAAATTAGGCATTGTTTGATAAACTTGATCAATGTTTCTTGTAAGAGGAATTACAAGAATTCTCCTCCAATGACTTGTCTATATGAACTTCAAAAGTCCATAAAAGTCACCAAGAGAACAGTGATGGAGACCATGGGAATGTTTCCATCCCCTCTCCCACTTAGCTTTTTACGATAAAGGGATACGCTATCTAGTGCATAAAATAAACACATATAGCATGCATGAAAGCAATAAAGCACATAGGTCACATAGTCAAAATAATGCTAGAGAATTATTTTCCCCGACTATCATGGCTTTATCTTCATATGCATCCTCTAGTCTTCAGTCTTCGTTTCTTGAATGCTCCATGTACGAGAATATTAATCTCCAATATTTAAATCTATTTATTTTCAATTAATCCAAAAGTTACTTAATTCGAAAATTAAGTCAATTGAATATATCAAAAATAAAATTAAATATTATTAATATTTTTTATTTATTTATTTTCCTCTCTAGTTCTCATTAAATCTTTAGAATAATCTATCCAAATAAAATTTGGAATATTCTAGAAGACATCTATAATAGAACAAGGAAATAAAATAAATAGGGACTTACTACTTTCCAAATTTATTTTTATTCCTAATCCATGAATATTCCCATGAGTAGGAATAATCAAATAGGAAAAATAAATTTAGTACTAAATCAATTAAATTTCTAATCTATGATTAATTCCATGAAGGAAATAAATCAATAGAAATAAAATTAATTTAAATTAATTCTTTTCCTAATCCATGAGATTTTCCTAAAAAAGGAAAGTACTCAAATAGGAAACCCGAATTAATTGGGAAAGTAGATCTTGGTAGGAATAGCATGAGATTGGGAGATCCCATGCCATCCCCACCGTCGACCTCCACCGCCCGGGACCACCACCGCCGCCGCCCCCAGCCCACGCGCCACCACCACCGGTGGCCGGCGTGGCCGGAAGCCCTAGCGGGCAGCCCCTTTGATGGGGTCGATCGATCCTCATGGGGATCGATCATGGGGATGATCGATTCCCCGGATTTTTCGTCCTCTTCGTCATCGTCACACGTCTTCGTCTTCCGGCGATCGTCTCATCATCGAACCAACGTAAATAACTTACAAAAAAAATTAAATTACAATTCCGGTATCGATTCTATACATGAAATCGACCCTATACATTTTCCGGAAAATAAAGTACGTAATAATAAATCCTAAATTCGGTCAACCCCCGAATTTTTACTATTACAAACATTCAACCACACAAAACGAATCTCGACATGTCCGAGAGTTTAATAATCATGATAATTAATTAAAAACAATTAATTAAATCCAACCATGATAGCCGGAAATCCTGCAAGGTAGAACAATAATCGAATATGTACATGAACACGAAACCAAACGCTCTGATACCAATTGCTGGGATTCGATGTCCCGGGCTATCAAAATTGCGGAACCGATAACCCGACCGAAAACTCATCGCCGGAAAACCGCACGAACACCAACTCATCCGCAGGAGTCCGACCTTTGGAGACTACGCGCCCAAAGACACGCAGCCCGCCCCCAGCCGATTTTCTCCCACGAGTCGGATCCACGAACGCGAACACCACGCGAAGAACCGGGCTCGACGAGAGCATCGCCGCGGGATGAACCCGCGGCTAAACCCTAGCCGAACCCCATCCGCGGGGTTCGCGATCGCCGTGCATGGCGATCGCTGGGGCTGTTCGGAACAGCCCCTTGGCGGTGAGTCCGGCGACTCACCGCCGCCATCCGACGGGAGGGGAACCACCAGTCGCGGCGCGAAGCCGCGACGGTCCCCGGCGATCGAACTAGGGTTCGATCGCCCCAGCCGCGGCGTCCAGCCGCGGCCTTCTCCCTTTGCGCGCACCACCGGCGGAGGGAGGCCGGGGGGTTCGATCCGCCGTGGCACCAGCCCACGGCCGAACCCCCAGCGATCGACTTCACATCGATCGCTCGCCCCGGCGTCCAGCCGGGGCTCCCCTCGCGCCCGCGCGCCGGCGGTCGAACCCTAGGGTTCGGCCGCCCCTTGTTCGATCCCGACGGGGATCGCGAGATCCCCGTATCCCAGTCTCGACGTTCCCGGATCGTCTTGTTCATGTACACATCACGATTAAAACAATCACAAATCATAAAAGGGGGTTTATGATTATTACCTCGAATCGTTGTACGGAGAAACGAATTCGGTTGATGACCTTGTGACCTTCCCGCGTATTCCTTGCACCTCGTCCGAACGTCGTGTGGGCGACGATCTATCGAACTCTATGGATCCTCCTCACTCTCAAGATTTTATGATTGGCATAGGTCAATTAATTCTCTTCTGAAAGTGAAGACCATGTAGTGCTTATATAGGCTACGTAGGGGATCATAAGGAGAATAAATATTGGGCTTCAATATTGAAAATTAAATTGGGTCCAACCCAAATCCATTAATTCTTATCAATATTAATTTTATTTATTTTCCACTATATAAATAAAATTGCACTCCCAATATTATTCCATATTATATCAAATAATATTTCTCCAAGTAGTATTATTTATTCCGTGTATTTAAGATTTAAATATCCATGAATAAATTTATTTATTGCTCAATAAATAATATTCATATCTTATATCCGAGACTAGTACCGTTCAACCTTTATTATTGTGCGGAACGAATCCACTCATGAGGTTTACACAATAATTCCTTATGAACTCATCTCGGGGATATTATCAACCCTTCCGGGATACACTTTCCCGTCAAGTATTCACGGCATGTCATATATAAAATATAGCGACCCAACTTTACCGGTAATTAACCCAATAATTAAATCGGTTAATTCCTTTGGAAAATCAAAGCCTCTAGTATTAAATATACACACCCGCAATAATATCGGGGATTAAGAATAAAATACTCCGAGATTTAAATTGATTATCCAAGGCAATCCTAATCAATAAATCTCAAGCTGATCCGCCCAATACACCAAGTGTACAAGTGTGATAAAATAATTAAGATAAATTATTTTGTCTCTCACACAACGACTATACCGATGGATTGGTCCGTGTCCATCTAGGTCGTGAGCAACTGTTCGATTAAATACGAGCAACCGATAGTATGATCTTTTGTACGCCCATGCGCACCATACTAACTATAACGTATAAAATCCAGGACTATATTTTGCGTGAATAATTAATAATAATTAATTGCAAATAATTGTTTATTAATTAAATAGGTTAAATGCTATGACCGGGAGTTTACCGGTACTTAAATCTAGACATTAAGTACACAACTCCAACATGGACCTCCTCTCATCACGAAGCTCCCGACTAAGATCACGGGCTCGATGATGGTCATTCTGAACTTCTCGGTATCCGCTGCCACCTCTTCGATTCCATGCATCATCACGATGAGCTCTCTCCTCTAAGGCGGTAAGTCGCTCATTCACCACCTTCATCTTCGATGTAATCATCCTTTCTAACCGTGCAGTCGCCTTCTCCACGATGAGCTTAGCTTGGGTATAATCCATCTCAGTCATCCTGCAAAAGTGTTAGAAACAAAAGTAGAGATCCTCACCACTCTCGTGTATCACTCAATATGGTAAGTCACTCAATACTCGGTTCTCTCACTTTCTCTCTCTCTCAAGAATCGAACTCTCCCAACTCACCGGTCGAATCCAATCCAACAAAAATCTCAACCCAACAGAACCCACGAATGAGCAAATGACTCTAAATTGCTGAACGAATAATGAACGGCAATAAAAAGAATAATCGAGCACAAATTTAATTTTTTTTTTGTTAATAATAATTACCGTATGATGAACAGTAATTTTTTTTAAAATAAAATAAAAATAAAAAAAAAATATATTTTTTTTAATAATTACTGTATGATGAACAGTAATTTTTCGAAAAGAAAATAAAAAATAAATTTTTTTTTTAAATCAAGAAAGAAGAAAGAAACGAAGAAATAAGGAGAAAACACGAAAGAAAGAAAGAAAAACGAAACGAGGTTACGTATAAATTTTGAACCCGAACCTGGGCTCTGATACCCAATGATACGAACCTCGTCGGGGATAGAAAGATAGAAGAAGAACGAAGAACATAAAGATAGAAAGATACCGGCGGAAGTCCCAAAACCTCTGAACCTGAATTCGTGAAATCAATTAAGGACGGAACCCTAACCCCCAACACGAAATCGATGCAGCAACTCGGGGATGATGAAGACACACGAACGAAGGGTGATTGGCTTCGTTGATTCGTCGGTTGAATTCTTTGGATAATCGGGTAGAATTCGAACCCAAGAGAGATTTTAATAAAACTCACAAAATATAATTTTATTCATCATCAAAATCTTAGTTAAAACAATGAACTAGGAAGCCTTTATATAGGCATAACAAAAACATAAAGGAAAAGGAAATAAAACAAGAATTTCATACCTATATAGAGAAATCGGGGTAAACTCAGAAATTGGGGTTTATATGTATAAACTCAGAAATTGGGGTTTATATGAAATTGGGAAAAACGGTTTATATGTATAAACTCAGAAATTGGGGTTTATATGTACGAATTTGGGGTTAATATATAGAGAAATCAGAAATTAGGGTTTATATGTTGAAATCGATGCTTACCCGAAATTTTCCGCATGCCATGAATCTCCGACCTGGGTTTGCGTCGGTCCAAGACGTTTTCATCACCAGAGGCTTCCTGCATCTACACAGATCCTCCTCCATGAAGATTTGTTTTTCAATTGTTTTTCCCGTAATTAAATTAAGGTTTTTCAGCAAATTGGGGAAAACGCGATACAACTCCATGTATATATAGAAGGTAAGAAATCGTAATACGTATTTTGACCGTATGTACAAGGTATAATCAGAATATTTTGTTTCAAAAATAAATCGGATAAAAAATGATAAGGGTAATAGCGTAACTTCTCACCTGCAGCCAACGTAATCATGACACCTGTCAAATGAAGGCACGTGTCGCCGGGATCCGCTGTTTCAGGTATTAAAGTCTAATTTCGCCTAAGTTCAGGTACCAAATCAAAAAAAAAAAGGATCAGTCACCAAAGCCCGAAAGTGTCTATAGTTCAGGTACTAAACTATAATTATCCCTTAATTATACTATAATTATATATTATGAAAAATTATTTATTACGATAAACTAGTTTAGAAGTGGTGGTAATTAGTTGTAATAATAGGGTAGAAGATTTTGAAGTAGAGATTAATAATTTTGACTTGGGATCACTTACTAATTCAAAACTTTTAAATTTCATTTCACTGAAGATGCTCTAACAAAAAAGTAACAATTGACTTTTCTTTATCTTATCTTATCTTTCAATTGAATGGTCCGAAACTCACAACTTAATTTAAAAAACAAAAACAAAAAAACAACGTCCACATATATACAGTATATGTCTCCACAATTATTCTCAGAGTTTCATTATTGGACAACCAAAACCATGGCAGCTTATGCATCCTTGATTTCTCTGATGCAAGTCCTTCATGATCTCGAACATCATCCTTCCCCTCCGATTTCTCTCGACAAACAAATAGTCGACTCCATCACTCAACGCATCACATACTTTCAAGAATTTCTCCATTCCTACATTAGTCCTGTTGCCGATGATGATGAAGAAGTCGCAGATCCATTGGAGATGCGAATTGCAGGTGCAGCTTTTGCAGCTGAAGATGCTATTGAGTATCATATTGTGGACTGTATCAAAAAGAAAAAGAATAAAAAAAAGGCAAACCATCATAAAAAGGCCAAATCCCTCAACCGATGCTATGGTATCCTGCAAAGTGTGATTGAAGAGATGGATTCGATCAAAAAAGTTGTGGTCGATACACAGAAGAAGAAGAAGGTGCCACTGGTCCATGATCAATTGGGCACGACAAATGTCACTGCATCCGTTGCTGATCGAAGTGAAACCTTGGTGGGGTCCGATGGCGTCTTGATCGAAATCATGGAAAAGCTCGACGGAGGCCAACTTGATTTCCAGGTTATCCCGATCGTGGGAATGGGCGGTATAGGTAAGACCTTTCTTGCCAAAACTATTTACACTAAACCACTTATTAAGGAGCATTTTGATATCTGTGCTTGGGCTACGATTTCTCAAAACTATGACACAAAACAAATCCTCTGTGAGCTTCTCAACACCAACAAAGAACAACAGACTGTAGATGAATTGGGATTACAGCTCCATAAATATTTATTTGGCAGAAGGTTTTTTATTGTGATGGATGATATGTGGAGTATCGATTCTTGGGATCAGATACAACGCTTCTTTCCTAACAACGGTAACGGCAGTCGAGTGCTGGTGACGACCAGGCTATCGCAATTGAGTTCGCAACTAACAACTGATTATAGTCTGAGTATGAGTTTCTTAGATAAGGCTAGCAGTTGGGATCTGTTCTGCAAGACAATTTTTGGTGAGAAGAATAGATGTCCTCCCGAACTGGAGGAAATCGGAGAGAAGATTGTGGACAATTGCCGAGGTCTTCCTTTATCAATATCAGTGGTGGGAGGTCTTCTGAAAAATATGGACGGCACTCGTGCATCTTGGGAATCAATACGAGATAACTTCACCTCGGTGGTGAACATGAGGAACGATAAACATTGTTTGAGATTGTTGAAGCTGAGCTATAATCATTTGCCCGTATACTTAAAGCCGTGTTTTTTATACATGGGAGTGTTTGAGGAGGACAAAAGGATTCGTGTCTCTACGCTTGTCCGGCAATGGGTTTCCGAAGGGTTTCTTAAACCAACGAAAGGCGAAGCCTTGGAGATTACCGGTAGAGGTTTCTTACAGGACCTCGTCGGTAGAAATCTCATTCTAGTTGATGGGTTGGGTTCTACAGGGAGCATAAAGGCTTGCAAAATTCACGATTTGGTTAGGGACATGTGCTTGAAAGAAGGTCAGAAAGAAGGGTTTTATCATGTCATGGGGAAATGTAATCGTCCTACTCCTCAACGCCGGGTTATTTTACCTGATAACACTTTGAAAGAGTACAACGTACGTGGTGAGTTGAGATTGATGTCACACACTCGCTCGATTATTTCCAAATATGGTAGGGTTCCATTATGCAAGAATCTGGTATTACTGAGGACATTCCAAGTGAATAACAGAATTAATAGTTCTGTGAAAATCGACTTTAATTCTGTTGTGTCTCGCTATGTCAACCTGCGACACCTTGCTATCACAGTTTTTTGGATGCCGCGATTCCTTCCCTCTATTAGTCACCTTTGGAATTTGCGTACACTTGTTGTTTCTTATTCTTCCGTTTTTGATCCCATCCTGGTCGTTGATTTCTGGGAAATGACTCAGCTTAGGCATATGCATTTCACCCATAAGTTTGCGTGTCTCCCGGATCCTCCGAGCTGCGAAGGGCGAGATGGTGTTGCGGTGGTCATCATGAAAAATCTACACACCCTTAAAGGAATAAGGAATTTCAAATTTAGAAATGGGGTGGTTAAGAGAATTCCCAATATCAAAAAATTGCATCTGAAGTATGATGATGGTGATGGTGATGGACCTGATGGTGGTGGTGATGATGTGTATTTTTTGGGCAATATGAAATATCTTTGTGGATTAAAATCCCTATCCGTCCAATTTTTATCCCAAAGTAGGCCGTTGTTTACTCCTTTGCAGAAGATTACCTATCCACACTCCCTTAAGAAGTTGGTTCTTATTTTGAAAAGAAATCATGAATTGGACGACATGCTGGAAAAGATCGGTTCGTTGCCTCTTCTCGAGAAGCTCAGATTATCATTTGGGCGCTTCGAGAAAGGGAAGTGGGAAATATCACAAGGACAATTCCCCCGCCTCAGGTACTTAAAAATGAGCTGCTGTGCGGGGCTCGAAAACTGGAGTGCTGTGGAAGAGGATTCCTCCATCCTTCCACGACTTGAGCATCTTCACCTTAACAAGTTGAAAGAGCTGAAGAAGATCCCTTTTGAGCTTGGAAACATTGATACGCTCAAGAGCATAGTGTTGATCTGGTGCGGAGAAGGAGCGGTGAAGTCTGCGAAAGAGATGTTCGACGAGCAAGTCGAGTTACAAGGCGGCGAGGATCAACTAAGCTTTCACGTCCAGGTTAGGGTTACAAAGAAGCAACAACACCTCATGAGCTTAGCGGCTTCTAACTTTTATGTCAGCGTGTCGCCGTACGAGGAAATTGCACACAATACGATTCCAACAAATTGAATTGTTAAAAATACGATCCGATGTATTTTTCATTTATTTTTTAAATAAAAGTTATTAAAATTTAAAGTTGTATTTAATAATAAATAAATAAAATTACAAAATTTTCTATAAATTTTGGGCGTTTCTTAGCCCAAAAGCAGTATAATACACTATATTGTTTTTGTTTTTTTTTTGCTTCTACAATTTTTTTGATTCTTGAATTTATTGCTGTTCTAAGAAACCTATGACATTTCAGTACAAGTATGTATTTTTAAGTGTTTGGTTGATAAATGAGTCTAAAAAATGTGGTTGTAAGTGGAGCTTTGGAGCTTGCTAATTTTTTTTTGCTAATAGATGTTTTGTCTTTCGATTTTGGAGCCAATTCTTTTTTAAACGATAACTAACGGTGTGAAAGGATGGAAGCCGAAACTGTGTCAACCATCAAATTTGTAAGTTTTTAAATTTTATGGACCGTTTAATTAATATTTTAAACTAATATTTCCTACCAATTTATTAATTTTGTAGATTTTGACGGTTGCAAATGTTGGCTCGCATTATGTTGCTCTGCGTATTGATCTGAATAAAGAGATAATCAACGTTTATGACTCGTTCAAACACAAGTACCAAATGAAATTAAATTGAGCTGAGCCAGTGCTTTGCTTCCGCTCATGTATTGGGTTCCTCAAATGGTATTGCAAGCTGGACTACCGGTAACAAAAGGCATGTGAAAATGTCGTTTTAAGTCCCTGAGTAACTGCTACCAACAAATAGATAACAACAATTACGGTGCATTTGCCCTGGCAACGGTTATGGATTTGATAAAATGCAATAAAAACACATAAACGAGAGAATGGCATAGGCGCATTTAGAAAAATGTTAGCTAGCGCACTTTTTTGGTATAGTGACTATTGTTTACGGGCAGAAAATCCTAACAGGAAATTCACCCGCGAACGTATTGATATTTTGGAGATTGAGAGAACAAATAAGGAAATAATAAAAGCTTCTGATCTTAAATTACAGGTATATTTCTTGGGAATTGTGCTTGTCCTTTACAAATGAGGAAATTCGACTATTTATAGTACACAGATTTGGGTTTCTATACATGGGCTTGGGCCTAGATTACATGGGCTTTTCCATAGATAATTACATGCATTACCCCTTGTTTTAGGGGAAGATTCCCTTTGTACCCCCTGTAATGAGATACCCTCTTTTGCCCCTGATCCAGTCTAACTTGAACGAGTTGCTTCTGTTCGCTAATCCGTTATCCAGGCAGCCTTGGAATGATTCGTGTCTTAATTGCTCAAGTACTTACAAGTGAGCAATTGTAAGGGTCTCGAAAACTGGAGTGCGGTGGAAGAGGATTCCTCCATCCTTCCACGACTTGAACATCTTCATCTTTACGCGTTGAGAGAGCTGAAGAAGATCCCTTTAGAGCTTGGAAACATTGATACGCTCAAGAGTATAAAGTTGGAATGGTGTGGAGAAGGAGCGGTGAAGTCTGTGAAAGAGATGTTCGACGAGCAAGTCGAGTTACAAGGCGGGGAGGATCAACTAACCTTTCACGTCCAGGTTAATTAGGTACTGTACTTTTTTAAATTGATTTTATAATATTGCAGCACATGAAAGACTCGAATTCTCAACTTCATGTTATTTTAATTAAGTTGATAAAATTGTATTTTAAACAAAAAAAATATTCTATATTATTACAGTTATAAAAATAAGTGAAAAAAAACAGATGTATAATCGTATTAGGATTTTGAGTTTTTACGACGGTCAATTAAGACACTTAAAAGGGTTAGAATCATATTACGTCCCAGAATCAACTAAGCTTTCACGTCAGGGAAGGTTTGGGTTAAAGACGAGCAACAACACCTCATGAGCTTAGCGAGTTCTAACTTTTATGTGAGTGTGCGGTCGTAAACGGATACTTCTCTCAAGTTTTACTTGGTACTGTCCTTTTTTAAATTGATTTTATAATATTGTTGCACATGAAAGAATTGAATTCTCAACTTGTATGTAATTTTAAGGGGTAATTTTTGTCAGAGGCAAATTTAAAACAAATATTATATCCACCTCCCATATTTTTCTTACATTAAGGATCTACCGATTCTAAAACTCACACAATCACTTGAAAATAAAAACATAACCGTTTTAAAACTTGAGACACTCACTTGAAAATAATAAAACATAAACTCACGCACGAACCAATAGAAAATTAAAAAAACAAACAACAACCCTTCAAAATTAATTAAAAAAAAAAAGATTTGGAGTTATAATTAATTTAATAAATTAAGAGTTCTATTTATTTATAATTACCTATTTTTTATTATTTAACTCATAAAAAAATATTTTTTCTTAATTTACGTATAACTTTAGCTATACAAACTTATATGAATCGGAGTGAATAATATGAATTTGAGATAATTATACTTTACTACCTGAACTTTAGACAATTTTCTATTTTCATACCCGACATTTAAAACATCGCCGATCAATACCCGAGCTTCACGAAATTACATTTAACTACCTCAATTAGCCAAATTCCGGTGCACGTGCAAAAAACTTGCTATTTTAGGAGCAAAATGGTCTTTTCCTATAGGTGGATGCAGAAGATTACGTTCTTGCCCTCAATTTCATTATTTCCCTCTTAAACGAACCTCAAACACTACACTACAGTATATCATTCATATTTAATTCTCCAACACTATAATTTCATATATTTCCAATCCGCGACCCTAAAATTCTTCGTTCTGAAAAGCATGATAATAGAGGAGCAATGTCGTTGTGGGAGCTCTCCGATGAGTAGAACTTCATGGTCAAATTTAAATCTTCGAGGTTACGAAATGTAAAAAAAAAACGCAACACAAATTGATCTGCTCTAAAAAAAATAAAAAAAATCCCTTGCAAAAAATGAAAGATGAAAGATGAATATATTGTTATTTTTTGATTTTATTACAACTTGAAATCAAGCTGAGAGATGAGATTGAGAGAGGAGACGTTATACCGTGTGAACGGTATGGTACCTCTGCCCAACTCTAACTCTGCTACACACAATTCGCGCACCACACACAGAAAACCGATTCAGCGAACACAACTCACTATTTGTTTTTTGTTTCTGTTTGGCTTTGAAACAGGATATGATTATGTTTTGCTTTGAAATGTAATTCACTATTTGTGTGACTTTCTTCTCTGTTTTGATGTGGACCCACAACTCGAGGATGGCGGTTTAGATACCTCTGTAATTGTACCTTGGCTTAGGTATGTCTAATTTCTATTTCTTCTATGGATCCAAACTCTGTTCCCCATGCATCTTGGTGTTTTCATGTTGTTGGGAAATTCGCGTCCGAAGTCCCCGCCTGAAAAGCAATACGAACAAACAAGAACGAAAAATACGCGAAATAAAGAACACGAAGATTTATAGTGGTTCACCCGTTAACGAGGGCTACGTCCACTTCTTGCCGCTGCAATAATTCCACTAGAATAATTATAGAGCTCGATTACAAGGCTTTGTAATGCTGTAATTCGATTCTAGGCTTTTGGAGGTGTTAACCCTAATTTACAATAGAGTTATATATTTATAGGGGGAAGAAACTTGGAGGAGAAGTCAAAAACCCGATTGCTGAAAACTGCACGTAGCACCCGCTACGTAAGGTAGCGCCCGCTAGCGTCACAGTCCTAGCGGGCGCTAGGAAGGCTAGCGAGCGCTAGCTTCCAGGCAAAAACGGCCAGTCCGTTTTCTGCCATGTTCACCGCGCGCACGGCGCTCCTCCGCGCGCGCGGCGCTGCTCCCGCGCTCACGGCGCTCTACCGCTCGCACGGTTTTCTTCGTCGTCTTCTACGATCATCTCCGACGATCGTCTCCGGCGTGAATACACCTTCACACCCAACACATGTTTTGCAGGGAGAACTACGGTTGTAAGGTCGTCTGCCTCACGGGAGACGTTGGTCAAGTACGTAAAAATATGTGTAAAACAAGTGATTTAGATCATATATAATGGTGGATGAGATACAAAATAGGTTGAGGATTATAGACATTTGTTTTTTGTGATAATTACTTGTAAAGAGAGACGACAAGTGTAGGCAGTGATGGTTTAGTTATTGTGGCTTAATGGGATTTGTGTTTGATGAAACTCAAACTAAACGCGCATAAAAAGATATTCACGTACCAATAGCATTGCTCCTCGATAGATCAACTCGAAGGTTTTACGTTAGTAAATCTTTCGGTATATAAATAACTTTTGAGCAATAACTTACACCAAACAAAGTTCGTAGTTTATATTACTACTTTTCATCAAGAGCGCGACTATTCGAACCTCGAAACACCCAAACAAACTAAGATAACTACTTCATTTTTTTTTTTACTAAAGATAAACATCTCCAAATTTCAAAAAAAAAAATCTATATACTAATATAAATCATTTTCAGATAATTTTCAAATATCATCAATTCAACATATAACAATAAAAAACCTTCACCAACATTGTTATTGAGAGTAGCCTCAAGCCCACCAGCTCGAATTTTACAAAATGTTGTTGCTCGAAAACCTCAACACCCTCATCGCTCCTGCTCGCGCCAATCTCGGTAAAATCCTCGATAAATATCTGGGTTTTGACCATTGATGTAAAATTGAAGGCTAGATTTTGTTATTAAGAAATTAAACATTAGGATATTTATTATGAGGAGAGGATCCCAATCCGATTTTTAGCGTCTCATACTAAAATTTGCTCATCGATTATTTGTTCTTTTTAGTAGAAAATAATTAATGTATGATTTTTAAAACATGACATTTCTAAATGATAGTAGTATTATTGTAATAGATAGAAAAGAGCAGAGTAAGAAAAAATGATCCGACTAACCTATAAGTAAGCCGAACTTAATAATCTACCGGATCTCTCCATTTCAATAGAAAGCGAATCTTTTGATTCTTTGACCATTCTGTTAAACGTGAACACTGGACATGATGCCATACTATTCCATTCTGTTCAGAGCTTCGATGCTCACTTCCTCTAGATGTTTTGGTCCCATCCGTAGTCCGTCTTTTCTCTCTTGTGCATCAAGGTTTTCCATAGACACTCAGTGACTTCCTCATCATCTTTGAGGATTACACTAACATTAACTGCAATAATGTATCTTGGACGAAAAATACGAAGCAAAGCATTTAAATACTGCGTAGGGGAAATGGTATAGAGTTAACCGACATAGATCGATACTCAAGTGTTCCACTACAACTGGGTGGTCATTGAAATCCCATTCAATCTGTTTTATCTTCAAATAGAAACTATCAGAAACTCTCAGAAAGATTTGAGATTGACTTAATGCCTTGACAATCTCAAATAACTGAAGGATCCTCGGTAACACATCTTCACCGTCATCGTACACACAGTAGCGGAAATTTAAATGTGACTTCCACTCCGAAGAAGTTGTCGTGAGATATAATGTAGTTGGCAAATAACTGTTGACAAACTCAAAAAAGAGTATGTTTGGGACCTCGACAGCAATTTTCTTGATCAATTGCCGTAAATGAATAAGTAGGCGATTGATCGAACAACTAGATAGCTTGATTTCATCAAAACCATCACAGTGGAAAAGCACGAGAAGTTGACAAATGGCTCTGTAGGCAGATACACTTCTGACAGATACAAAGACTTGAGATTAGGGAAGTAGTTGTTGTGGCAGCAATACCAATTCAAACATTCCACAATTTGGATGCTTTCAAGGGCTGGGGAGTCGAGTTCAACGGAAGTCTCATTATCGACTCCATTGCAAGAAAAATGTTCAAAGTAGTTGAGATGATGATTCCTATTTGCAATATTGATGGTTTTCAACCCCTTACATTCATAGAGGTCTACACGGTTAACCAAAGGACAGCCTGCGATTATCTCATCCAGAGCCTCGTCGGAAATGTCGACGCGGGAGAGGGAAAGAGTGAAAACATGAGTGTTCATAAAATGAATTTGTAAACATAAGGAACGAAGTATATAACAATTCATTCATAAAAAAATAAAAAAAAATAAAAACTACTCAAAGGTACCATGATCATAACCTTTTCACACAAGAAATAGATTTGACAAGATCATCATATATTGAGCAGGTTAAATTAAATCAAAATTATATAATATGACACTTACTAATTTAATTAATAAACAAGTTAAGCATTTAATAAACAAGTTAAGCGAGTTACTTAGGTTGACAGGTTCATTCCCAGTTAACTCGCGACTGATTCGCTTTTTAATCGTGCATGTTTCGTTTCGAAACGCGCGTGTTATCAAGTCGTGTTGGGATCGAAATGCATATACTTCAACATATAAATACAAACATCCCTGATGCACTCACGAATCGTGCAAACGACGTTGATAATATAAATTATACCGTCTATTGCAAAAAGAAATAAATTTCTTTTAATTTTTATTATTCAAAAACTCTTATCGAAAACACATAAACCAAGTTCTTAAATAGTGCGTACAAGAATATCATAAATATGCTATGATAATCTATAACTTATTTAGAAGCAACAAAATAAGAAATAAAATATGAATGAAAAATAGAATAAAGAAAGAAATAAGAAGGAGAGAATGAATGACTCAATTACGCGTCTTGTCCAAAGCTTCCATATATGCCAATGCCATGTCATTCACATCATCTATCTCTCCCGGGGTCAGAAAGGTTCGTCCTCGAAGCATCCCCAGTGTAAGGAATTAGATGTTTCACGTTAAATACATCTGACGTCCGGAGGTGACTAGGTAAAGCGAGCCGATATGCATTGGGATTAATCCGTTCTATGATCTCAACCGGTCCCAGCGGGAAAACGCTCTTTGGTGAGGATGACCCAAACGAAATCACCAACCTCAAAAATGACTTCACGACGACCTTTGGATAAATGGCAGATGCGGAAAACGATTGACATCACGTCGCATGGATGGCCAAAAGTACGAAGTAGAGAGAAACAAAGACTTGATATTAGGGAAATAGTAGTTGCGATACCAATTCGAACAGCTCACGATGATGCGGATGCTTTCAATGGAAGTCGCTGTATTTTCTCCATAGAAATAAGTATAGTCGAAGCGGTGAGATGACAATTCTTATTTGGAATATTATTGATGGTTTTGAACCCCTCACACATTTAACCAAGCATACATGAAAAATGAGCGGGAAGAATTCTGAAATTATGATCGCATTACTCAAACCAAGCATACATACATGAATATTGTCGTATATACTAAACAAGTACTACAAAGACTAAAATACCCTTGCAACTATTTATTCAAACAAAACACTTAACAACAATGATCAAAATAACCAAGTATCATCCTCCTGTTGTTTGATTCACAAATCCAGTGCATGACTTTCAACAAATAAATAAAAATAGTTCTAAAACTAAATTTAGTGGCGATGGAGAAGCTCGTTGTTGAACTCGGTGCAATACTTTAGCGCCGACTTGCTATTATTTTTGGGCAAGTGTCGAGGTGTTTGTGGGAGCGTAGGTATTTAAAATAGTATACTAAAAATTATAATTTGCTGCAAGATTTCATTTACATAATTCAAGAAAGCAATGTATGACGGATTACTAATCTAATACGTAGCCTCGTTTTTCTTTTCCGTTTCTTATTCTTTCTTCTTCCTTGATTAAAAAAAAAAATTTTTTTTTTTTATTTTTTATTTTCGAAAATTACTGTTCATGAACAGTAATTTTTATTAAAAAAAAAAAAAGTTGTCTCGATTATTCTTTTTATTGTTGTTCATCGTTCGTTCAACAATTTAGAGTTATTCTTCGTTTCGTGGATTTTTGTTGGATTGAAGTCGACTGGTAAATTGGGAAGTTCGATTCTTGAGAGAGAAAAAGTGAGAATACGAGCGTGAGTGACTTACCATATTGAGTGATACACGAGAGTGGTGAGGATCTCTATTTTGTTCTAACACTTTTGCAGGATAACTGACATGGATCATGCCCAAGCTAAGCTCATCGTGGAGAAGGCGATGGCACGATTCGAAAGGATGATTACATCGAAGATGAAGGTGGTGAATGAGCGACTTACCGCCTTAGAGGAGAGAGCTCATCGTGATGATGCATGGAATCGAAGAGGTGGCAGCAGATACCGAGAAGTTGATCAGAATGGCCATCATCGAGTCCGTGATCGTAGTCGGGAGTTTCGTGAAGAGAGGAGGTCCAGAGCTGAGCGTTTGTACGACGAGAGGAGGGCCAGAGCTGAGCGTTTAGACAAGTGCTGGAGCGATATTACGCGTCGGGTGGAAGAATGGGTACAAGCGTCAAAGAAGCCTGGGAAAGTAGAGGTCGATGAAAAGGGCGAGATACCAGGACCGGTGGCTTTGGTGGAGTCTGAAGAAGAGTCGATTTCGGTGTCAACCGAGGAAGATTTGACTTCGATGGAGTCCGAGGAGGAGGTTTCGGTGGATTCCGACGTCGCGGAAGAGGCGGTGGAGTCCGACAGCAAGGAGGAATTGATGAAATCCGAGGATCTTTCCCCATTGGAGTTACCCATGGTGAAACAAGCAGAGAAAGAGGGGCAACCGACGTTGGTGATGTTGAGCAAGAAGGAGATGATTACCACTAACGTTTTATTCTCTCTACACACTTCTACTCCTTATGTTTTGCAGGAACTTCATGACGTCTTCATTGACGATAAATCTCCTGGTGATCCACTACATCGAGGGTGTGCGCTGCAGAATTATGTCGTTCCGAGCTTGTTCGAGAGAGTGGTGTTCGACCCTGGCATCGACGTGGATTTGAGGACAAATCCTCTTGAAGAGGAGGGGAATGATGCAATCCAAGGACCCCGATTAGTCAAGGTGTTCGTTTTTAGGTCGGGACGAGGGTCAGACGTGAGCCGAGGACGCGCCGAAGTGATCGGGAAGCATTTTGGCTTGGTGTCGGCCGACACCATATCCATGTCGGCCGACAATAGGCCAAAAATCCATTCTGCGAAACCCGAGGCTCAATACGAGGATCGACTCTCACTTCGGGTCAAATGTCGGGCGACAGAGAATTTACACTACGACAATGTCGGGCGACATTTGAATGTCGGGCGACAGAGAATGTACACTACTACAACGTCGGGCGACATCTTCACAAAATGACAGCAGCGGCGGATTTTAGGGTTTTCAGCGTTTTTATTGCTTTTCTTTCCTTTTTCTTTACGTTTATGTTTCGTTTTGCCTATATAAAGGCTTCTTAAGACCATGTTAGCTAATAACTTAATTTTGATGATGAATAAATATATTTTTGTGAGTTTTTATTAAATCTCTCTTGGGTTCGAATTCTACCCGATTATCCAAAGAATTCAACCGACGAATCAACGAGCCAGTCAAATCTCGTTTGTGTGTCTTCATCATCCCCGAGTTGCTGCATCGATTTCGTGTTGGGGGTTAGGGTTCCGTCCTTAATTGATTTCACGAATTCAGGTTCAGAGGTTTTGGGACTTCCGCCGGTATCTTTCTATCTTTCTGTTCTTCGTTCTTCTTCTATATTTCTATCCCCGACGAGGTACGTATCATTTGGTATCAGAGCTAGGGTACGTATCAGGTTTGTACAACAACTTGTGTACTGTGAAATAACTATCCCTAGTTTTCTAATTAAATGTGAAATATATAATATTAAGTAGGAAAAAAATATTGTATGTATCTTAGCTTCTTTATAATTTATAGTATATGTTTTAGTATATAATTGTTGTGATATGTATAACAACTTTGTGTACATTGAAATAACTATCTTAGTATATACTACTGTGATATGTACAGTATAACAATTTTGCTACTTTGAAAATACTATTTTAGTATTGTAATTAAATGTGCAATACTCACTCCATCCCTTTGTATAGTGCATAGAGAAAATGTCACGTAGATTATGAAAAAATGATTTTTTATTTGTTTAATAATATAAAGTAGGGGTATAATAGGTATTGATGTGTAAGTAATAAAGTAGTTAGTTGAAAAAGTAGTGGTATAAGGGTAAATAAATGTGTATTGGGAGGATAAAGTTGTGAAAAGTAATTCCATTTATGGAATGTGCATTGTCTTAAGGGATGAACCAAAAAGGAAAGTGTGCACTGTTTTAAGGGAAAGAAGGAGTATTTAGTAACTAACAAATAACTATCTTAGTTTTTTTTCCATTAATATATGTCTGTTTGTAAAACAAGTTTGTGTACTATACTACTATGTAATAATTATAAAATCTATATATATATAAATCCTGAATCCACTTTCACCCGAATCCAATTAAAACAAATTTTGCTACGTCAGATTAACTAACCAATTAAAATCCCGTTCACACTATACACAATCTTTTTATTTTTTTTATAAAAATAAAATATAATAAGTAACTGAAACATATTTGTGCGCTTCATTTATTAATTAAAAAATATTTTTGTTCATTTATTAATTAAAAAAACAATTATCATAATTGAAACATATCCTTGCGCTTCATTTATTAATTTTAAAAAATTATCATTTTATTAATTAGAAAAATCATGAACTTAATAATATTCTTGCGCTTCTTTTAATAATTAAAAAAATGATCAGCCTTTAGTAATTAATATTTCATTTATTAATTAAAAAAATCATGAACTGAAACATAATTTTCAAAAAATATTATAATTTTATTAATTAAAAAAAATTGAAACAATAATATTCTTGGCTTCTTTTAATAATTAAAAAAATAAATGATCAGCCTTTCAGTAATTAATATTTCATTTATTAATTAAAAAAAATCATGAACTGAAACATAATTTTCAAAAAATATTATAATTTTATTAATTAAAAAAAATTGAAACAATAATATTCTTGCGCTTCTTTTAATAATTTAAAAAATGATCAGTAATTAATAAATATTCTTGCGCTTCATTTGAAACATATTGCTACATTTATTAATTAAAAGCCTTCTTTTAATAATTAAAAAATAATAATTAGTAATTAATAAATATTCTTGCGCTTCATTTGAAACATATTGCTACATTTATTAATAAAATAAATTATTATTTTTATGTTTAAAAAAACATATTCGTGCGCTTCATTTATTAATTTCAAAAAAAAAAATTAACATCTATCTATTAATTAATATATAAATTCTGAATCAACTTTCACCAAAATTCAATAAGAACTCTCTATTTTGCTGCATAGGATTAATTGACCAATTAAAATATGCAATTTCACTTGGCTTCTCACCATAACCAATCTTTTCTCATTTTATTAATTAAAATTAAAATACAACTCAGTAATTGAAACAAATATGCGTAACTTAATTACATTCATTATTTGCACAATACTATATTTTAAATAAAACAATAAAAATAATAATTATTAAAATATATTAAAAAAAATAAGTGCGTTACAAGAATTAACTCGCAAAATTATTATTAAAAAATATTATTATTTAGTATTACTTTATTATCATTATAAAAAAGTATTTAAAATAAATAAAAAATATTAAAAATAAATTAAAATAATAATTATTAAATAATATAATTATTATTAAAAATTATTATTATGCAGTATTACCTTATTATTTATAAAAAAATAATTAAAATACATAAAAAATATAAAAAAAATAACAACATTACAAAAATAATAATTATTAAAATATATCAAAAAAATAACCGTGTTACAAAAATTAACTACACACACAATTATTATTAAAAAATATTATTGTTTAGTATTGCCTTATTATCATTATAAAAAAGTAATTAAAATAAATAAATAATATACAAAAATAAATAAAAATAATTATTATTAAAAATATAATTATTATTAAAAAAAATATTATTATATAGTATTATCTTATTATCACTATAAAAATTAATTAAAAAAACAAAAAAACTATAAAAAAAATAACAATTATACAATTTTTTTTATAAACGTGTTAGAAAAATTAACTGGGGCGCACAATTATTATTAAAAAATATTATTGTGTAATATTACCTTATTATCATTATAAAGAAATAATTAAAATAAATAAAAAATATACAAAAATAATATTATAAAAATATTGTCTATGGCTATAGACAATCTTTTCTAATTTTTTAATTAAAAAATAATAATCAAAACATATTCGTGCTTATTTATTAAGTAAAAAATATTATTTTATTAATTAAAAAAAATCATTTATTAATTAAAAATTTTCATTTTATAAATTAAAAAAAAACAGTAACTGAAACATATTCTTTATTTATTAATTAAAAAAAATATCAATTGAAACATATTTTTGCGCTTCATCAAATAAAACAAACATATTGCTTCATTTATTAATTAAAAAAAATTATTTGAAAAAAATTATTGCGATTCATCCGTTTCTCATTCAAAATCATCCGCTTCTCATTCAAAATTTAAATTTTTTCTCCTGCTATAATTTAAAATATGATTGTCAATCTTTTCTTATTTTAATTATTTAATTTATAAGTTTCTTAATTACTGAAATTAAAAAAAATAAGCGCTTTGTAAATGTTAATTTTGGCGACAACGTTTTTGTACTTGTGTTTTTGTTTGTGTTGTGTTTCAGGATTGCAGGTGCATGGAAAAGGAGACTTGAGTCTCCAATTTTGGAACTATGGAATGTGCACGGATCGGCGACTGGAGTCGCCGAAAATGGAGAGGGACGAAAACGGCGACTGGCGTCGCCGTTCCAGATGAATGGCGTGGAAAGGAGACTGAAGTCTCTGCCTTTGGACATGACATGAATCCGGCGACTGGAGTCGCCGGTTTGGGAGATGCATGGAATCAGCGACATTTGCCGCTGCTTTTGACAAGGGATGGAACGGCGACTGGTGTCGCCGTTTTTGGCGATACTTGGAACGGCGACCAGAGTCGCCGTTTGTATGCATATGGGCTTGACATGGAATCGACGACTAGAGTCGCCGGTTTTGCCTATGGCACGGCTTCAACGACGCTTGTCCTCAAGGCATGGTTCCAACGACTATGACATTCTTCAACGACGATTTTCACCTAAGTACTTTCAACGTGATTCCTTTCACCAAGTACACAAATCAAGGAATAAAGAATGGTTTCAGTGTTTACTACTTCAATGATATCGACGACCATGAAGACGATGAAATTCCGAGACTTCAACACTTAGAGTTTTTCACGAGAAATTGAAGATGAAGAATTGAGATCGATGGAGTCAAGATTGAATTGAAGTTCTGATTTTGAAATTGAAGATTCAAGATTCGAAGATTCAAGAATCAAAGATTCAAGATTCCAAGATTCAAGAATCCAAGTTCTTCAAGAGTGATGTCATCCATGGAGAAGTGACATCAGCCAAGCATGTGACCAACCAGAACGTGCCACGTCATCACCTCACATGTGCGGGCTGCCTATATAAACCCATGGATTTCGATTTCACCATTTGACGATTTTGAGAGAACGAAATCTGATTTTTAGAATCGTGACCGACAGCTTCGAGCTTCGAGTTTGTGTAGTAGCTTTTGCGCCTTGTGCCAAGATTAGAGTTAGGAGATTTAGCTCTAGGTACTCGTGTGCTAGATTGCAAGTTAGTGGGAGTTGTTGCGACACTCGGGAAACTTCTTGTAATCGCTTTGCCTACCATACTCAGTGTAATAGTTTAGTTTCGTTTTTCAATGGAATGAAACATATTACATAACTTTGTCTTCCGTCTTTCATTCCACGAACTTGTGTGAGTGTTACCTTGACTGAAACTGCTGTTCGTGCGTTTAAGTCCAACTTCGCGAAAAGTTGGTATCATACGTCGAAGACGTAATTACAATTGGTATCAGAGCGGGACGTCATACGTATAAGACGTGATCCGAATCTTGACTTCATATTTTCCGCTACAATGGAGTCTCCTATGTTCGCACATCAACCGATCATGCTTACTCATCAAAACTATTCGAATTGGAAAGCCAAAGTATCAGTTAGAATTAAAGGACATGACTCTCGTGCATGGAGATCAGTGTTAGAAGGCTGGGAACGCCCATTTACTATTGATGCTAAAGGCAACAAAATTCTCAAACTTGAACGACATTGGTCTAATGAAGAGCGTGAAGCTTTTACTGCCAACAACAAAGCTTTAAGTTTCATTTGTGAATGGTTGGAGCTCAACATGTATCAACTTGTCAAAAATTGTACCTCAGCCAAAAAAGCTTGGGAAACTCTCCAGAGAACTTGTGGACACAAAAATGTCAACTAATCTAAGAGTTGCACTCTCAGTACTCTAGTTCATAAACCTCAGATGGGAGAGCATGACGATGACAAAAATAGTGAAACACATTCTGGCAGACTTTCCTCAGATCGTGAATCTGAGTATGAATCGGAATCGACAGAGGCTACTCCTATAACGTCTCATGCAATAGTCGACACAAAAGAAATTGTGAATCTAAAGGAAGATTTTCCAAAGCTTCAACATCTTTATAATGATGAATCTACTTCAAACACCGATTCTGAGTGTGAATCAGAATCAACAGAAAATGCTCCTAAAACACCTCAAGCTGAAGTTGAGTCTACGAAAATGTTGGACTTGAAAGAAAGCATCACTATATTCCAAAGGGAGCTTGAAACAGCAAATACTGGGAAAAGAGCACTTCAAGTATATCACAAAATATTGGAAGGATCATTTGATGATGATCACAAAATTGATGAAAGTCTGGAGGACACATCGTCTGTCAACTGCATGGCCTCCAAAGATAGAGAAGTTTGTGATGACGAAATTTTCTCAAATTGCGAATCTGATCCTGTGTCTGAAGCTGAAGAGATAGAGATGACACCTGTAGTGTCTCAAACTGAAGTTGCGTGTGATGAGCTACTCACTCGAAGAGAGAGTCATTCTGAACTTCAAACTTTGTACGACTTGGCTATCATTGAGAGTGTTGTACTCGATGTGTCTCTGAAGTTTCTGACAGAATCTTTTAATGAACTCTCGAATGAGAAACGCAAGATGTATGATGAGGCTGTTGAGTTGAAAACTCGGTTGAGAAGACGGAAAGTGAGAAGAAGAAGTTGAATAATTCTTTGACAATTCTGAAAATCAAATTTGATGGTCTCTTCGAAGAGAAACATAAATACTACAAAGAAGTTGTCAAACTGAGAGAATCATTTGAGAAGTCGAACTCTGAAAACTCTAAGTTGAAAACATCCTTAAAAAGGGAAATTGCCGAAGTGAAGATGCTTCGAAGTTTGTTCAAAAATTCCGACGCCGAGAATGATGAACTGAAATCGACTTTGATACAGACTCAAACGGATCTTGCTATGAGTGTCAAAGATTGTTTCAATCTGAAAGCAAAATTGCACATGACAGATGAGCTATTGAAGAAGATGAACACAAATTCTTCAGTTTTTGATAATGCTACCTCCTTGGTGAATCCAAATCGATATGGACTAGGATTCCAAAAAGTGTTCAACTCTATATACTCAACTCCTGAGAATAAGCAAATAAAGTTTGTCAAGGCTTCTTCTTCTGATGAAAATTCTAAAACTGAGACTGATGAGAGAATAGAAAATGAAACATCTAAGCGAAAGGAGATTGCAGAGGGAAAGAAAATTGTGACTTCAGAGTCCAAGGTTGAGATTTCAGAAACTAGCTCCTCAAAATGTTTCAATGTCAAGTTATATCAGCCTCCAAAGACTATCATGAAGAAATCTAGAAACACTCTATCTTATGAGGATGCCTTCATGAATAAACTAAAGAAATTGGCTCCAAGTGTCACTCTGAAAGAAAAGTCTACTTCTTCTTCTACTAAGATTGAAAAGCCAAAGCTAAAGGAAGCTAAGCCCAAGAAGAAGTATGTTTGTCACTACTGTAACAAACCCGGACACATCAAACCTTATTGCTACAAGTTGAGAGATGATGTGAACCAAGGGATAGTGACTGAGAAAATGAACGTATATTCCAAGAGAGTCCGACTTCAAACTCCGTTTCATGAAGATGTTTCGATGAAAATTTTGACGGAGTCCTCATCTATAAGGTCGAAACCCAGATTGCATGCTCCTCTCTTTACTAATGTTGAAAACATCAAGCGAGAAGAAGTAAAGCACAAGAAAAAGAATGTTTGCCACTATTGCAACAAGCCAGGACATATTAGGCCGTATTGTTACAAAATGAAGGATGATGTGAATCGTGGCTTAGTGGTTGTGAAAAAGAAAAATGGCTCATCGAAGCAAGTGAAGAAGCAATGGGTGCCGAGAGTGAAAAATCAAAAGGTTTGGAGACAAAAAATTAAGAGCACTACTCAATGGGTGCCAAAAGTGAAAAAGAGTGAAGTTACTTCCGACTCCACGTCAAGAAAAATTTGGTTACCAAGACAACTGATTCTCTGCAATGTTGTGCGTAACGCTACTGAGCAAGACTCGCAAGAGATTTGGTACCTCGATAGTGGTTGTTCCCAACACATGACTGGAACGAAGAAATTTCTGAAAGATTATGAACTTGTGACTGACACCCCCGTCATGTTTGGAGGGGGAGCAAAAGGTATCGTGTTGGGCAAAGGAACTCTCCATCTCAAAGGATTGCCACCACTGAAGAATGTTGTCCATGTTGAAGGACTAGTGGCCAATCTGATAAGTATAAGCCAACTTTGTGATGACCAGCTGAATGTCAGTTTTGACAAAGACTCTTGCAAAGTCTTTGATAGTGAAGGAAAGTGCATTTTGAAGTGTCCTCGTGCTAAGAACAATTGTTACGTCTATGGCAACTGTCAAAATGACAAACAAGAATCAGAGGAATCAACTGATAGAGAAATTTTGGACTCCATCATGAACACTCTCGCGCAGGCAGTTATGTCTGAGGCTCCGACACCCAATATCTCCGGAGCTAAATTTGATGCGCCTAAGGACTTGGCGTTTACTTCGAAGACTTCTTCTCCTAAGCTGACTCTTGAGATTCTTATCTATAAAAGTTCTACTTCTATCTTTGTATCTCAAAAGGCCGCGGAAAATATGGAAGAGAAGTTTGACAAGCATGGATTTGAATCAACAACGACCCATATGGCTACCACTGAACGGTTGCTAAAATCAACTAAAAGTCTAAGTGTTGATCAAACAATCTTTCATTCCATGATTGGAAGTTTACTTTATTTAACTGCCACTCGTCCTGACATTATGTTTAGTGTTTGTATGTGTGCCAGGTACCAAGCTGATCCAAAGGAAGACCATCTACGAGTTGTGATACGGATCCTCCGATACATCTCTGGGACTTCTCAGTTAGGTCTTTGGTATGCGCGCGACACTTCATCCAACCTTGTCGGCTTTTCTGATGCCGACTGGGCGACGGACACGGACGAAAGAAAAAGCACCTCCGGATGTTGTTGCTTCCTTGGCAATAATATCGTGTCTTGGCATAGTCGAAAACAAAATTGTATCGCACTGTCAACTGCCGAGTCGGAGTACGTTGCAGCTAGAAGTTGCTGCACTCAACTACTATGGTTGAAACAAATGTTGAATGACTATCTTCTTGAGAGTGCTCCATTAGTGCTGTATTGTGATAACCAGAGTGCTATCAAAATCAGCGAAAATCCTGTCCAGCATTCAAGAACTAAACACATCGACATTCGACATCATTTCATTAGAGATTTGGTTGATCGTGATATAGTCAGTCTACAGCATATTTCAACGGAAAAACAGCTTGCTGACATCTTTACCAAACCTCTTGACTTTGAGAGATTCAAAACTCTTAGAAATTCTCTCTGCATGTGTTCTCTCTAAGAGTTCACGAAAATTTTTGAAGTCTGAAAGAGTAGTTTCTTTACTTCTGAATACGCACTCGGAATCGTCGTGGATTAGTCTAGTCAGACAAACATGGATTCGAGGCCGCTTTAGTCTTCGGACCCAAGTGTATTTATTCCGCTGAATGCAAACATGTGAACTTGGCATTAAACTCCCATAAGCTATCATGTGCATAGATCCATAATACCGAGTAGCGGAGGAAGCCGGATCACATTGTCCGTCGGCTCCCCTCTTCGAAAGGTAGTACATGGACGCTCTAATTTAAGATGCTCAACCATCACACTTCGGAGATGCGGGATGATCCTCGCTCCCCTCTGACTGCTGTAATGAGCATCTGTTGCATTTCATTTATAAAGCTAAAACTCGTCTGGAGGACGCAGGTCGAACCTTGCTCCCCTCTGATTGTAGTAACGCTTAGTCCCAAGTGGAGTGCCTTAAAAGTTCACCTTGCATTCATGAATTAAAATCTCTTGTGCGGTGCAAACTCTGCCAAAATGTTTCGACGAAACACGATTGCTTCCGTGTGACTGAGACAAAGGACGAGCAAACATGTCTATCAACATACTTCGGTCCATCTCACAGGTTTTTAATATGAGAGATTTTTCATTAACTCAAAGCTCTATTCACCTCGTGTGAAATTTTTGTTTTGGAAAAATGATGAAAGTGTCTCTTTTCTGGGAAAATATTTGCTCTTCATTGCCTAATATCACCCCTCGAATCTCCACTAAAATGTGTTTGAATGTTTGCGTGTGTTGAACTCTTGATTGACTAACTCGGGATGTGTTGTTTTTGTTTTGGCATTTCTGTAGTTCATATCCAGGGCTAGGTGGTTTACCATCTCGAAAGTCTAAACATCGAGTATAGCGACGACAACGCACAACCTTTGGCACATCAAATTCGGGTGACAACAAAAACGGAGAATCCAAAGTCCTGGAAAAATTTCCTAAAATCAAAACTTGTCTCCAAAAAGGCGATTTGGCCATTTCCGGAGACTCCTGTCGCCGAAAAAGCGGCGACTCATGCCAAGGGCTGATGAGCCATTTTATTTGCTCATCTTAGAGCATTTTTACACCCTTTATTGAGTCGTTTTGAGTCGGTTACGTGTCTGGGAGGGCACAATTGGGTGTTTGGGCAGAGTGTGTGGTGATGCAGGTAACAGGTGGCGCACTGGGCAAAAGAGGCAAGGAAATCCCCTTCTTTGGGCAAATCAGATTCTGGAGCGGTAGTGACAAGCAACAGTTTGACCACATCGGGCAAATGTGTAAGGTCATGAAGCAGAAGACCCAGAATTCCTACAAAGTACCGTGCCTGGTCCGACCACCTGTGGAGGAGAAGAATTACCTGCAGATTTCGATTTGGGCAGAGAGCGGTTGTTGACAGGATATTCGCTGCGGGCAAGCTGGCAGCACACCAGAATCCCTGGATTCGGGGGATCTGACTTATCCCCCAGCCCATTGACCAAGGACGCCTATTCCTAAGGGGCGAGCAACAACCGGGAATTCAAAATTCAAATTCGAAGTCTATTAAAGGGACGCGACGGGCAGCAAAGAAGACAACGTTACGCACCGAGAAGTCGGAAGAGCCGCCGGTCCCGCAGTCGCCGTCGCCGCCGAAGTCGCCGGAGAGAGATCGGAGCTGTTCGTCCGAGTCTCTTTGTTTGCTTTGAGTAGAACCGACCTTCGGGTCGAGAAACAATTTCATGTTTTCCGTTTTTAATTTTCTTTAATTCCGTATTTCAATTCCTTCAAAAACGATTCTTCGATTTGAAGCTATGATTAATATAGTTCATTTTCCTTTAATTATTTCGTCTTTTAATTTCTGTATGATTGGCTAAGTTGATTTGCATCTGGGCAGGGACGGATCGAAGGTGATTTAGGGTTTAGTTAGGCCGCGAGGTTGGAGGGGCTGAACTAACCGGTTGGGTGTTTGTTCCCGAGGCAAAGTTGTTTGAGGTTTATTTCTGGGGAGTTTGGGTAAACTAGGACGACCACTAGTGAACCTTTACAAACTGGGATACTGGTGATTGGCAAACCGCATAGATGTACCTTGTAGTATTGTTGCGGGCATAGCACTAGAACTTGCAGGAGATGCGGTCGTATGTTTCGAGCATGCTATTGGCCGAGCGGGTCTGTCTAGAGGGTAATGCGGGTTTGGGCAAAATAGATCCATGTTTGGTCGCATAGGTTATCGAATTGTTCAGATCCAGGGGGATTAGGCAAAGTGTTAACCAAGCCTTTCCTTTATACAGTAAGGATAGATGAGGGGTGGGGCAATTGCTGGGCGTGACGCAATAGGACCACTTTTGTTTTTGCACCCTATAACTGCTGACAAACCGCTGGTAAAAATCCTTAGTGCCGATGAACGGTAGTTTGCCCTAATGATCCCGAGTGAAGTCGTCTGCCCGGATGCTTGTTTCCCATTTGATTTAAGTTTTCTCTTTAGTCTGCTACTAGATCTGAGTGTTTGCTTGCTTTACTTTTGTTTTTATTTATTTGCATGATAGTTTGGTTAGTTGTAGTTAGATCTGAGTGTTTTGAACGATTGCAAAACCGCTGTGCCCACAGCACCCAAACTCAAAACTTTTTGTGACAACCCCTTGGGCAAAGCCGAGATCACCTACTGTAATTGCCTCCTTGTGGGACCGACCCCACGTACTTGCCATTATCTACGTTTTGTAGTTAGAAGAGTACTGGCTAAATACAAATTTTATTTTGGCAGCGCGTTTGCTCAAACGACAAGTATTCGCGCTCGTCAAAATTGGCGCCGTTGCCGGGGAGGCAAATTTCCAACAGTAAGTTGTCTGTGCTAACAGTTTGACTTGTTTTGTTTATGCAGGATTCTGTTGCTGGCAAAGAGATTGTAACCTGGTACGATCCAGAGATCGAAAAAACCGCAAAGCGAATCCGGAAAGAAACAAGGCTAGCCAAAGCATTAGCACGTGCCGCCCAAGAAGCTGCCCATACACCAAGGGCAGAAAATCCGCGAAGGGCAAGGAGAGGTGACCCAATTACCCCACCAAGACCTTCACCGGAACCAGCCATCATGGCAAACCAAACCCTCAGGGAAATGATGTTCCCTGCCAATCTGAACCTCCGACCATCAGGCATCACTTTGCCCACCATCAACGAGAACTGGGAGATGAAACACAATTTCATCCAAATACTGCCTAAGTTCAGCGATATGCCCATGGAAGACCCACAGAGGCATCTTCAAGACTTCGAGTTAGCCTGCGGAACTATAAAGGGAGGGCCCCCTTTGAGTGAATACATCCGACTGCTGGCTTTTCCCTTCTCACTTGGGGATGGAGCACGAGAGTGGCTCTACACTCTGCCCGAAGGACAAATCACTACTTGGGCACAGCTCCAACAGAAGTTCTTGGAAAAGTACTTCCCTGCCGCCCGAATCCAACACATGCGAAGAAACATCAGTAGCATTAAGATGGGGGCAGGCGAAGAGTTCCCCGCATATTGGGCACGGTTTAAACAGATGTTGGCAAAGTGTCCTCAGCACCAGATCCCTGACCACGATTTGATCCAATACTTTGTGTCTTGGCTAAGGATGCACGAGAGAACCCTCTTGCACGCTGCCAGTGGAGGGTCCATCCTGAATAAAAGTGCTGAGGAGGCATTCAAGCTCTTCAAGGAGATGGCAGAGGAATTCAGAGATGAAGGAAGTGAGTTGCCCAGGACCAATTTGGGGACAACCACCGCTGCGGATTTAAAAATCGATAAACTGTGCAGCGCAATGGAGAAGTTCATGAACTTTATGGCCACCGGGCCAAAGAGAGGTGTGAAAGCTTGCCAGATCTGTCAGGGCACAGAGCATGCCACTGATGAGTGCCCCTCACTGTATGACGAGGAGGTCAAAGCGATGGGGCAGAGCAACGGTAACGGGCAAGGAAGGGGGAAACCATACTATGATAATAGGTATGGGAATAACAACAACTACAATGAAGGGTATAATGGAAACCAAAATTTCCAGCGCTACAACCAACAGGGGCAGTACCAACAGCAAGGCCCCGGGATGTACCACCAGCCCGCTCAGACCAAAGGGCCTACCTTGTCTGAAATGATGGAAACTTTGGTCAAAGAGAACATCAAGTTTCAGCAAGAGAATGCCAAAGCCCACCAAGAGAATGAGAAATTCAAGCAAGAGACTAGAGGGCAGTTCCAAAATCTAGGAGCCCAAGTCTCACATCTCACTCAAGTGGTGGCAAAGCTAGAACAGAAAGGAGGTACTTTGCCCCCGAAAGTCGAAGTAAACAATGCCCATGTTAATGCCGTCCAGCTCAGAAGTGGCAAACCACTTACTATAGTGGAAAAATCGGCAGAAAAGGGCAAAGAGCCTGTGTTAGATGATCCCCCAGTCATTGAGGAAGACCCTGGGACAGATAATGAGCAAGGAGAGGTGACAGTCACGGCAAAGAGGGACAAGTCCCCACCACCAAAAATCAGGCCACCCTTCCCGGGCAGATTGAATAAAAACCGTGAGAGGGAAGAAACTCAAGAGATGTTCAAGATGTTTAAGAAGGTGGAAATCAATATGCCCCTTCTGACCATACTGAACGCTATGCCCAGATGTGCTAAGTTCTTGAAGGATCTTTGCACAAAGAAGGTCAAATATCAGGACGATGCGAAGTTTGAGGTGGGGGAGAATGTCTCTGCCGTGATTAAAAAGACTGGACCTACAAAGTGTGGAGACCCAGGCATGTTCTACATTCCGTGCATCATAGGGCATATGAAGATAGAGAAGGCAATGCTCGATCCTGGAGCATCAATCAACGTTATGCCCAAAACGATGTACGAAGACTTGGAAATAGGGCAACTGAAGCCCACTCGAGTTGTGATCCAACTGGCTGATAGATCGAACGTTTATCCTGAGGGCATACTGGAAGATGTCCTGGTCAAAGTGGAAGAGTTGATATTCCCTGCTGATTTCTATGTGCTCGATATGGGCAGATCAAGTAAAGCCCCAGTGATGATATTGGGCAGACCGTTCCTGAAAACGGCAAGGACCCACATCGACTGCGAAACCGGTAGGCTGACGTGCAAATTCGAGGGAGAGACGGTCACCTTTGACCTCTACAAGTCCATGAAGCACCCAGCTGACACCGAGGAGATCCACTACATTGACCAAATTGAGAAGGCAGTGGAGGCAAAGGCGCTCCAATGTGGCAAGTACGACCATACTGAGATAGCCATTCAACAAGGGCTTACAGAGTTTGACATGGAGGACGAACCGGAAGAATTGCAAGAGGCAATTGAGCAGTTAGATTCTCTGGAGAGTTTCAAAGGCAATCCGGGCAAACCGATAGAGATTGAAGAAATGATCATGGTGCCTTCCCTCGAAAAGCCACCAATGCTGGAATTGAAAAAGCTGCCCAAGCACCTCAAGTACCTATATTTGGGAGATAATGACACTTTGCCCGTCATCATAAGTGCCTATTTACAAGAGGCAGAGGAGGCAAAATTGAGATATGTGCTGGGGCAGTACAAACAGGCCATAGGATGGACTTTGGCTGACATCAGAGGGATAAGTCCAAGCATCTGCCAACACCACATTCTTCTGGAAGATGACTCTATGCCCGTACGTGATCCTCAAAGGAAGCTCAATCCAGCAATGAAGGAAGTTGTGCTCAAAGAGATCAAGAAGCTTCTCAGTGTGGGCATAATCTACCCAGTGTCAGATAGCAAGTGGGTTAGCCCAGTGCATGTGGTGCCAAAGAAGTCTGGAGTTCAAGTCATAGAGAACGAAAGAAATGAGCAGATTGCCACACGATTACAAACTGGGTGGAGAGTTTGCATTGACTACCGCAAACTGAACAAGGTAACCCGCAAGGATCACTTCCCTTTGCCTTTCATTGATGAAATGTTGGAAAGATTGGCTGGGAAGAAGCACTTTTGCTTTCTAGATGGCTACTCAGGGTACATGCAGATATGGGTTGCTCAAGAGGATCAGGACAAAACCACCTTCACCTGTCCTTTTGGCACCTTTGCCTACAGGAGAATGCCCTTTGGCCTCTGCAATGCACCAGGAACTTTTCAAAGGTGCATGATGAGTATCTTCGCTGACCTGCTCGAGAATGGAATTGAAGTGTTCATGGACGATTTCACCGTGTATGGCAACTCCTTTGACTCCTGCCTGGAACACTTAGAGATGGTGCTCAAAAGGTGTGTAGAGAAGAGTCTT
Source organism: Euphrasia confusa (assembly GCA_954870475.1). Classification (NCBI taxonomy): domain Eukaryota; kingdom Viridiplantae; phylum Streptophyta; class Magnoliopsida; order Lamiales; family Orobanchaceae; genus Euphrasia; species Euphrasia confusa. The sequence goes on along the minus strand of OX940970.1, from coordinate 29,069,201 downwards.
GTTCTGAACTACGAAAAATGCCATTTCATGGTCGAAGAGGGAATTGTCCTTGGGCATGTGATTTCAGCTAAGGGCATAGAAGTGGATAAAGCCAAGATCGAAGTCATCTCAAAGCTGCCATACCCTAGAAATGTGAAACAAGTCAGGGGGTTCTTAGGGCATGCTGGCTTCTATAGACGTTTTGTGAAGGACTTTGCCTAAATTGCTCGCCCTTTGACCAGACTGCTTCAGAATGATGTAGAGTGGAACTTTGATGAGGACTGCAAGGCTGCCTTCAATCACTTGAAGGAGAGGTTGGTCACAGCACCTATTATTCAACCACCAGAATGGGGCATGCCATTCGAGCTGATGTGTGATGCAAGTGGATATGCAGTGGGAGCTGTGTTAGGGCAAATGAAAGGGAAAGAAAGGCATGTGATCTACTATGCCTCGAAGACCCTTAATGCTGCCCAAAGTAACTATGCCACGACTGAGAAGGAGCTTTTGGCCATTGTCTTTGCCTTTGAGAAGTTTAGGTCTTATCTGCTGGGCAGTATGACCATAGTGTATACAGACCACGCTGCACTGAAGTACCTCATGGCAAAGAAGGAGACTAAACCAAGGCTTATTCGATGGATCCTGTTACTTCAGGAGTTTGACATCGAAATTCGAGACAAGTCTGGCAATCAGAACCTCGTTGCAGATCATCTAAGTAGGATTCTCCAGAAGGAAGAGGATATGCCTATCACCGAGACGTTTCCTGATGAGCACCTGTATTCTATAACCACTTTGGGCGAAGAGCCATGGTTCGCTGACCTTGTGAACTTCATGGTTACTGGAATTTTTAGGGACGGCATGACCTACTACGAGAAAAACAAAATGAAGCGTGAGGCAAGGAGCTATGTCTGGGATGAACCCTATCTGTGGAAAAGATGTGAAGACCAAGTTCTTAGAAGATGCATTCCTGAGTCCGAGCAGCAGGGCATAGTGGATCACTGCCACAAGCAACCCTGTGGAGGCCACTTTGGGCCTAGGCGTACAGCAAGGAAAATACTGGATTGCGGATTCTACTGGAACACTTTGGTTCGAGACTGCTATGAGCTATGCAAGAGATGTAATGAATGCCAGAAGGAAGGCAATTTGACCAAGCGTAATGAAATGCCCTCTGTGCCCATACTGCCAGTAGAGATCTTCGATGTCTGGGGCATAGACTTCATGGGGCCATTTCCAAATTCACAAGGTAAGGAATATATACTCCTAGCAGTTGATTATGTCTCAAAATGGGTCGAGGCAAAGGCAACCCCCACCAACGATTCGCGCATTGTGGCTGAATTACTCAAAGGGAATATTTTCACTCGGTTCGATGTGCCCAGAGCACTAATAAGCGACCAGGGGACCCATTTTTGCAACTCTGTAATTGAGAGGATGTTGCGAAAATATGGAGTGACTCATCGAATCACTTGTGCCTATCACCCCCAGGCAAACGGCCAAGCAGAGCTCTCCAACAGGATTATTAAAGCTATTCTGAGGAAGACAGTTAGGCCAGAAGGGAAGGATTGGGCAGGCAAACTGGATGATGCACTGTGGGCATACCGCACTGCATTCAAGACTCCATTTGGTATCTCCCCTTACCGAATGATATTTGGGAAAGCTTGCCATTTGCCCGTAGAGATAGAACACAAGGCACACTGGGCAGTGAATAAAGTCAACTTTAATTGGGATTTGGCTGGGAACGAGCGTAAACTTGACTTGGTCGAATTAGAGCAGCTTCGCATTGAAGCGTATGACCATGCTGCCCACTACAAAGAGCGGACCAAGAGGGCTCATGACAAACTGATCAAGAGGAAAAAGATTGAGGCTGGACAGTTGGTTTTACTGTACCAAACCAGAAATCAGTTCCGTTCGGGCAAACTGTCCTCCAAATGGGAAGGACCTTATTTTGTTCACCATGTCAGCCCAAATGGATCTGTGGAGCTGAAAAGCAAAAAAGATGATGACTACATTTTCAAGGTGAATGGCCATAGAGTGAAGCCCTATTTTGGGCAAGAGAATCTGGAAGGGCAGCTTGCCCTGATTGAGTGATCAGATAAAGCAGTTGGGTCCTGCCCGGGACTATAAATAGGGCGCTGGCCAGGAGGCAACCTGGTATGTTTGTATAATTTTGTTATTTCATTTTTTTAGATTAGGAATAAACTACTAGCAACAAGGGACTTTGACTATGCCGCGAGAAAGGGTATTGTTTGTTTTTGATTTTGCAGGAGGACTTTGGGCAGACCGAGACTTTGGGCAAAGAGGGACGCAAGTGGGCAGTTGCGATTTTCAAGGGCTGAAAACCGTCCCATCAGGGACTCTGCAACTCCACCATCATCACGCCTCTATCCCTATCCGCCCGCGATTCCCGATAACTGCCATTAATCCCCTATTTTCAAAATTCAAAAACACATTATATATCTTTTGTTTTTCTCTCCAAATGGTATCAATGAGAGCAAAAAACAAACTCAGAAAAATCCCTCACGGAACCCTAATTGATCTTACTATAGGTACCGCCGCATCCAAACTGAAAAAGATGGTGTCTCCAAAAAGATCGAGTCCGGCAAAGCCCAAATCCCCCGCCGCCGAAGAAGCCATTCACGCCGTCCCGCTGGCCACCATCCCGCCGAGCCCCGCCACGACGGAGACTGACAACACCCCTATTGACGACTTGGCCAGGGAGATTGACGAATCCAAAACCACCGGCGAAAAAGAAGATCTGGAAACCCTAGCCACCGCCGCTCAGAAGGAGGAGGGCAAAGCCGCCGTTGACAGTCCCCCGAAAAAGAAGCAGAAGAAGTTGGCGGGCAAAGGCAAGAAGAAGGTTACTCCCACCCCCACTGCCGGATCCACCTCCGACGACAAGGAAAAGGAAGATTCGACGGCCGCCGGTAAAACTCCGGTGGAAGAAGAGGAAGAAGAGGAGGAGGTGATAAAAAGCCCAGCCCCCAAAAGCAGAAACCGTGCATCCACTAGGAAGAGGAAGGCGGTTGACACCACGACGCGCGAAATCGCGGCCCCGAAAACAGTGTGCTTCGAATCGCTCAAACTGATGGGTGTGGAAAAGGAGGTTCGAGGGTATTTCAAGGCCATAGGGTGGGAGCCGTTTCTTGAGTGGTCTTGGCAAATCAATGAAGGCATCGTGAGAGAATTCTTTGGTTCTCTGGGCATCAAAGAAACTAAGGATGAGGGAGTCATAGGGATTCAGTTTGAGTTGTTTGATCGAACTGTTTCTATTGGTGGTAATGAATTGGATTTGTGTTTGGATATGGCAGGTATTGCAGATCTGAAGTCAAAGGCCTACCAGGAGTCACTGAGGGCTTTGCCAGAGTACACAAAGAAGGAGCTGCAGAAGATCTGGAAGCAGTTGGGCAAAGGAGGCGAGTTCGTGGGGCAAAGCACCAAGTCAATCCAGTTGAAGAGCCATGCACTCAGGGTTTGCCACAGGATCCTGGCCATCAACTTCTTTGGCAAGACGGATACCAGTAGTGCTGTTTCCCATCTGGAACTGGGCATACTGTGGTGTATGCATCAGAAGATCAGGCTGCATTTCAGTGCCTGCCTCTATGCCCAAATGAAGTGGCTGCAAACTCACCCCCTCCAGCGTCTCTCACTGGCCCACTTCCCAATGATGTATGCTTCGAAGATGAACCTGATCAAGAAGGGCAAAGAGCTGGAGATGATGGTGGAAGGCAAGTTTGACATCCAGTGCTTCAAGCGCATGCAGGATATTGTGCCTATGAGTGATGGCAGTGTGAAGTTTTTTGAGGAGAAACCAGTGAAGGTAGAGGTGAAGGATTCAGTTGCTGAGGCTAAGGCCAAAGAGGAAGTTGCAGAGAGACAGGGAGCCATCGAGGCTCGTTTGGATAAGATCGAGAAGGTGTTCGAGGAAGTGAAGGCGATGATGATCGCATACTTTGACCACAATGGATTCAGGTACACACCTGCTTCCACCTCCTAATTTGTACCCTCCCTTGTTTTTAGTAGTTGTTAGTTTTTTTTTTTATTATTTCTTTTATTTTTCTGTTTTTTGTTAAGGTCACCCCCGAGTCACTCTGGTTCGGGGGAGACTAGGTTGATCTCCCTGCTGACACACTTTGCCCAGGCAAAGTGTGTGAGGGGGCAGGTGCGCCAACTTTTTGAGTCATAGTCTGGTCGTGGTTAGCCCCTACTGATCTTATTACTTTTGCACACTTTGCCCAGGCAAAGTGTGTGAGGGGGGAAAGGGAAAGGGCAAACCCCTGTTTCTAATCGAGTCAGCATGATTATGTGTCACCTTGGGCAAACATACATACAGTAACTCAAACTTTATAGTTAAGATGCATGAAATAGGGATGATGGAACTGTTCTAGGCAAACTGTGAGAATTGAGCCTACATTAATATATAATTTCTTTCTTTGAGAGTCTGTTGTGATCTTTACAATGCTTGTCTTTGCCTGTTTGCTGAATTGAGTAGTTTGACTGAGTAGGGTTGTTAAATGATTAGGGCACTTCTTTGTTTTATTTCCCCCAGAATAAATAACATTATCCCTTGCTAGCCCTTTGAGCCTTATTGAATATTCTTTGTGAACCCATCTGATATTATGCCCACATTACATAGGCAGCCAGAGAGAGAAAGAGAGTTAGGGCATAGGGTTCAAAAAAAAAAAAAAAAAAAAAAAGAGAAAAAAAAAGAAAAAAATCAGAAAAGAAAAAAAAAAGATGAATAAAAAAGTTGTTGTGCTAAGGCCCGTAAGAAAGGGGGCAAAGTGGCAGAGAAAAGGCTAACATCAAAAAACCCTCTGCCCAAATAGAGCCTACTCCCAGAAAAATCTACCCTTATGAGCCCAACACTACAACCCAATAAAAGCCCCTTTGATAACCCCCCTGCTTAGTTAAAACAAACTCAGATTAGCAATAAGGCAAATTTAGGCAAAGTGGAGTCACAGCAGAAAATGAGTGTCATTGAACCCATACACTGAAAAGAGAGAAACACTATGAGGGAGTGAACCCAAAGACCTAGAACAGACTCTTGACTTATTTTTATCTCAACTTGAATTTTGTGTTATCTGTATGTACTATGCCCTTTACTGATCATGCTAAAGTCCTTTGCTTTATTCCTTTCTATTTCTTTCATTTCTGTTTTCACTTTGGTCTTGAGTCAGGCAAATCAGAGCCCACGCTTGGGGACAAGCGTATCCAAGTGTGTGCGGTTCTGATGAGCCATTTTATTTGCTCATCTTAGAGCATTTTTACACCCTTTATTGAGTCGTTTTGAGTCGGTTACGTGTCTGGGAGGGCACAATTGGGTGTTTGGGCAGAGTGTGTGGTGATGCAGGTAACAGGTGGCGCACTGGGCAAAAGAGGCAAGGAAATCCCCTTCTTTGGGCAAATCAGATTCTGGAGCGGTAGTGACAAGCAACAGTTTGACCACATCGGGCAAATGGGTAAGGTCATGAAGCAGAAGACCCAGAATTCCTACAAAGTACCGTGCCTGGTCCGACCACCTGTGGAGGAGAAGAATTACCTGCAGATTTCGATTTGGGCAGAGAGCGGTTGTTGACAGGAGATTCGCTGCGGGCAAGCTGGCAGCACACCAGAATCCCTGGATTCGGGGGATCTGACTTATCCCCCAGCCCATTGACCAAGGACGCCTATTCCTAAGGGGCGAGCAACAACCGGGAATTCAAAATTCAAATTCGAAGTCTATTAAAGGGACGCGACGGGCAGCAAAGAAGACAAAGTTACGCACCGAGAAGTCGGAAGAGCCGCCGGTCCCGCAGTCGCCGTCGCCGCCGAAGTCGCCGGAGAGAGATCGGAGCTGTTCGTCCGAGTCTCTTTGTTTGTTTTGAGTAGAACCGACCTTCGGGTCGAGAAACAATTTCATGTTTTCCGTTTTTAATTTTCTTTAATTCCGTATTTCAATTCCTTCAAAAACGATTCTTCGATTTGAAGCTATGATTAATATAGTTCGTTTTCCTTTAATTATTTCGTCTTTTAATTTCTGTATGATTGGCTAAGTTGATTTGCATCTGGGCAGGGACGGATCGAAGGTGATTTAGGGTTTAGTTAGGCCGCGAGGTTGGAGGGGCTGAACTAACCGGTTGGGTGTTTGTTCCCGAGGCAAAGTTGTTTGAGGTTTATTTCTGGGGAGTTTGGGTAAACTAGGACGACCACTAGTGAACCTTTACAAACTGGGATACTGGTGATTGGCAAACCGCATAGATGTACCTTGTAGTATTGTTGCGGGCATAGCACTAGAACTTGCAGGAGATGCGGTCGTATGTTTCGAGCATGCTATTGGCCGAGCGGGTCTGTCTAGAGGGTAATGCGGGTTTGGGCAAAATAGATCCATGTTTGGTCGCATAGGTTATCGAATTGTTCAGATCCAGGGGGATTAGGCAAAGTGTTAACCAAGCCTTTCCTTTATACAGTAAGGATAGATGAGGGGTGGGGCAATTGCTGGGCGTGACGCAATAGGACCACTTTTGTTTTTGCACCCTATAACTGCTGACAAACCGCTGGTAAAAATCCTTAGTGCCGATGAACGGTAGTTTGCCCTAATGATCCCGAGTGAAGTCGTCTGCCCGGATGCTTGTTTCCCATTTGATTTAAGTTTTCTCTTTTGTCTGCTACTAGATCTGAGTGTTTGCTTGCTTTACTTTTGTTTTTATTTATTTGCATGATAGTTTGGTTAGTTGTAGTTAGATCTGAGTGTTTTGAACGATTGCAAAACCGCTGTGCCCACAGCACCCAAACTCAAAACTTTTTGTGACAACCCCTTGGGCAAAGCCGAGATCACCTACTGTAATTGCCTCCTTGTGGGACCGACCCCACGTACTTGCCATTATCTACGTTTTGTAGTTAAAAGAGTACTGGCTAAATACAAATTTTATTTTGGCAGCGCGTTTGCTCAAACGACAAGTATTCGCGCTCGTCAAGGGCCAAATACGGCGACTGAAGGAATAACGGAGACTCCGCTGATGCTACTCCAAAAACGGAGACTCTGGTCTCCGGAAATGCGGCGACTCCAGTCTCTGGAAAAGTGGCGACATGTCCAAACTCGGCGACTCGAATTTCGGAACTCAAACCAATGGCACTCAACCTTGTCCTTCCGACTCTCGGTTTGATCTTCGGTTTTCATATTTTTATTTACTTATTTTTATTTTTTATATTTTGAAAATCATTATTTTAATAATATTTTCAAATTAATAAATTTTTGTTCGTCTATTGGGCTTAAATTTTCTTCTTGAGATGGGCTTTTTACAGGTCTTGAGCTGTGTATTTTAAATCCGGACGGGCGGCCCAAAATTTTCCTATATATAGCCCCTGGGGTGATCCTACCTTGGTACGCTTACATCGAACTTTGGAATTCTCGAACTCTCGACTCTCAACTGCTAACTGCTAGTCCGACATTCCTAGGTTCTTAGTTTTTCCTTTTCCGTTGCATCCGACAACTCTAGCTTTGCGCATCCGGCGCCCTGATCGAGATTCCGTGGTTGAAATTTCTCCAAGTGTTAGAATTTTTCCAAGTGTTGAATTTCTTCTTCGAAATGGCGACTAAAAACTTAGATGATATGATGGCTGACATGACTGTCTACTTGAACGAACAGTTTGAGAACGCTCCTTCGCCCACGTCCAAGAAAGCGGCGTATGAAGAACTTACAGCTCACTTGGACAAGATTCTGCTGAACCTTTGCCTGACCTGAAAAAAATCCGCTACTCCAGCACTGTCAGGTTCTCAAAAAACTTCTAAGTACAAAAAGGGCTTCATGCGTTGCTACAAAGGCGTTGTCTCGCCATCTGAATGGACTAAACTTGTTGAGGATGGGGTTATGGACAAGGATGGAAATAAGATTGTGAAAACTTCGACTGTGACTGCTGCCACATGTTGGAATTCGGTATCCCGGGCCATTAAAAATATGCGGAAAAATAATAACCCGACCGAAAACCTCTCGCCGGAAACCGATCACGAGCACTACGGTATCCGGAGCTCAACCGGAGAATCGCCGCGGGGTGAACCCGCGGCCGAAACCCTAGCCGAGCCCCACCGCGGGGCTCGCGATCGAAATCGATCGCGTGGGGCTGCCTAGCAGCCCCCGGCGGTGAGTCCGGCGACTCACCGCCACCACCGGCCGGGGAGGGAGCGCCCAGCCGCGGCGCGAAGCCACGGCAGCCCCCAGCGATCGACCCTAGGTCGATCGCTCGCCCCGGCGTCCATCCGGGGCTCCCCTCGCGTGGCCGCTGCCGGCGGTCGAGCCCTAGGCCGACCGCCACCCCCTCGGCTCCCAGCCGAGGGCTCTCTCGATACTTCGCCGGGGATCTCGAATCCCCGTCCCCGAAGTTCATCGTTTTCCCGGATCGTCCGTTCATGTATGCATCACAATTAATCCACATAAATTCATAGAAGAGAGTATGTGATTTTACCTTTTAATTCGTTGTGCGGAGAAACGAATCTAAGTTGAAGACCTTCGAATCTTCCCACGTATTCCTTGCACTAGCTTGAACGTCGGGTGGGCGACGATCCTCCAAGCTTATGGATCCTCTTCTCTCTCTCTCTACTTTCTCTCTCTAGAAGAATTATGATCTTCAAGTTATGATGTGTGTAGAAAAGAGAAGACCATGTAGTGCTTTTATAGGCTACGTAGGGGATCTAAAGGAGGTGGAATATTGGGCTTCCAATATTAATGATTAAATTGAGCCCAAGCCCAAATCTATTAATCTCCCATTAATATTAATTAATTTATTTTCCACTATATAAATTAATTGCACTCCCAATATTAAACCATATTATATCAAATAATATTTCTCCGGTAGTATTATTTATTCCGTGTATTTAAGATTTAAATATCCATGAATAAAATTAATTTATTGCTAATTAATTTATATTCATCTCTTGAATCCGAGACTAGTACCATTCAACCTTAATTATTGTGCGGAACGTATCCACTCATGAGGTTTACACAATAATTCCTTTTGAACTCATCTCGGGGATATTATCAACCCTTACGGGATACACTGTCCGGTCAATTATTCACGGCATGCCATATATAAAATATAGTGACCCAACTTAACCGGTAATTAACCCAATAATTAAATCGGTTAATTCCTTTGGTAAATCAAAGTCACTTATATTAAATATACACACCCGCAATAATATCGGGGATTAAGAATATAATACACTGAGACTCGAATCGATTATCGCCGGCAATCCTAATCGATGAATCTCAACGATCCGCTCAATACACCAAGTGTACAAGTGTGATAAAATAATTAAGATAAATTATTTTCTCTCTCACACAACGACTATACCGATAGATTAGTTCGTGTCTATCTAGGTCGTGAGCAACTGTTCGATTAAATACGAGTAACCGATAGTATGATCTTCTGTGTGCCCATGCACACCATACTAACTACAACGTATAAAATCCAGAACCATGGTTTGCATTTATTTAATTATCAAGTAATTAAAAGCAAAACAATTGTTCGTTAATTTAATAGATTAAATGCTATGACGGGGAGTTTACCGTTACTTAAATCTAGACATTAAGTACACAACTCCAACAATCTCCCACTTGTACTAAGGTCTAGTCATTTCCTCCAAACTCCCGGTTCCCATACTCATCACGTGCTTTAAAGTGTACTTCCGAGAAGTACTATGTGAGTGAGCAATCTAGGTTGCCGCTCTGAAGTTATCTTGGTGACTACTACGTCGTCTCCCCTGACGATGACTCGTATCAGGTGGTACTTGCTCTATGTGTTAACATCACTTTTGACTTATGACCTCTTCCAGTTCACCGTGCACCGCTATCCAATAGCCTTTGGCAAACTAAGAGTCATATCCAAGTCAAGAGGTTATCCCGGAACCTAACCAAAACTTCCGCTGCCTCTGAGGCTGCTATTCGGTTATGAGAGAGTCTGAAAAGCGTCCTGCTTATCACTCTTTTACTTCATGGTTCCACCTCTTTCTAAAAGTGAACACATAGCCTGATATCGACTTTCACTGGTCCTTTCTTTGATCTTTGGATCTGAGAATTTTGTAATCAAAGAGGATTTTGTCTTGCTCAAGTCAGTACTATGAAAGTATTCTTGCAGCATTCGAACATCTCTTATCCAGATTACTTTGATATCCTCCCACTACGCAAACCGCATAGTTTGATATCAGGTTCTTGTTTTACAACATTGCATCTATAAAGCTTTCCATACTTGAAGTATAGGAATCTATCTCCTTCATGTGTTCGAACACACAACCTTTAGATAGATGTATATTCTGTCTCTGAAAGGCAATAACCTTTCTCAGAAGTATGCATGTTTAAAACAAACCTTAATCGTATAAGATGTCTAGGAGAAGTACAATGTTCTTATCTCTAGATCATAAGATCTTAAGAACAAGCTCTAACTTCTTCTCAATCTTATATCTTGATTTATTTAGACAACCACTATTTTATGTCTGATGACACTTTTACATTGTTGCCAATGATAAAATGTTATCTACACAAAATCTCCGAGAAACACCACCTTGTTTCCATTACGTCTTCAATACACCTTTCGTCTATGCCTTTTGATGAATCCATCAAATGGACTATCCCATCAATTCGCAAGTTCCACGATTCATAGCTTTATTTCAATCCATAAATGGATTTACTAAGCTTGTACTCTAAATGATCTAGCCTCTTAACAATAATCCTTATTGTTCCAAGCAGGCACATTTAGATCTAGTACTGCCCTTATGCAGAGCTAGGGGTCGATTTCATCTTTACTAGATCCAGAGTCCGAACTCCTCTAGCCTTATGAATATCTCTGGTTGTCCAACAACCTCCCACTGCAATGGCGTCCCGGTGTATAACAGTAATAACAATAGGTGCAGTATGTGGTGTACTTCTACTCGGTTTGGCTGGTTCCTAGTCTTTTGTCCTTCTTCTCATTTCAAAGTATTACGTCAGTTCAGGCTTTGTGGTCCATCTAATAGTCTTCCTCTATGAACCGGACGAGACGTCCCTCTGGTTCATAGTACTATAGAACACACAATACTTTGTTCATCTAGGACATCCTACAACCATATTCAATATGCCGTTGTATCTAGGAATATCCATAGAACATAGGTAGTTCCGAACAACTTGCTCTATTTACTATTAGATTTCCATTTCTTATTTATAGCGTACCATCTCTACACGCAAGTGTATGGCGCGGTCCTTTGGGATTGAATCCCAATCTTTGATAATGCTATGTGTTACTTAGATAAGTGATGGCCTTGGTGACCGAGTCACAGGCTCCTAATGAATATACTTTGATGGTTCCCCATAATAGCTTTGTGTCCATTGACTAGTCAAAACACTTTGCTTTTATGGCACATCAAGCATTCTAATCCATCACCGAGTATTGTCTGAGAGAATTTCTCGTATCTTTCTAATTTACACATATGTCTGCATATCTAATCATTTCCAATACTTGTCTGAATTCTATCCTTTATCCAGAAAGGTTTACTTAGATGTATTATCCTTCAAATTAAACCCTTAGGTCGGAAGGTCCATTCCTTCAACTTTAATTGATCAAATCAATTTCGACCATTTGAATCTTATTTGAAAAATACTACTAAGTATAAGAACTCACAAGTATAATGATTAATAAAGAAATATCTAACAAGTAAAACAAGTTATAGAACGGTTTGTTGCATCGTGGTAGACTAAGGATTCATCATTCATATATTGCTATCTAATGTACCAGAATAGATAATGCCATTATTTCTTATCAAAATCATCCAATGATTAAAGAAATAAAATATCCATTCATTAATAGTAGAAATCCAGAACAAAACGTTCTTTCTAAAATAAAGGGGTACATAATGCAATAACTTTGAAATGAAATCCTATTTAACTACTAAAGCAGATAAATGTCTTTCACCGCAACCGCTGCCTCCTCTACAGCTTTGCCCGTGTAGACTCGAACTCTTCCTCTCTAAGTCGCCGGGTTTTCTGGAACCCCTGCATTCAAAAATGCACATACCGTCAGTGGTTCCATATCTACACACCAGAATTCTGGTAGATAACACCGCTGACTATGTTTTTACGACTAAAGAAGATTTCGTACCTTTGAGAGGACATTCAGACTTCCAGTGTCCCACCTTGTTGCATCGGAAGCACTTACCCTTTGGCTTTGCATCCCCCATTTGTGGTACAGTCCTCTTGACACCACTGGGTTTCCGGGTTTGCTTCCTTCTCTTGCCCCTACCTCCACCAGGCTTAAAGCCTTTGGACTTGGTAGCTACAAGCGCTTGAGACTTGCCCTTCTTGTAGATCCCCTCTGCCGCCTTCAGTTCAGTCAGGAGTTGCGCAAGAGAATAAGATAGTTTACCCATATTATAACTCATGCGAAACTGCTCAAAACTAGGGGTCAGAGACTGGAGTATGATGTCGACTTGCGTCTCAGCATCAATTTGAGCTCCTAGGATCTCAAGCTCATTCAACAGACCCATCATCTTAAGAACGTGCTCCCCTACGGGCGTTCCTTCAGACTGAGTAGTTGTCATGAGGACTCTCATGGCTTCTTGCCTTGCCGCACGATCTTGCTCCCCAAACATCTCCTTGAGGTTAAACATCATATCATAGGAAGTGGGTTCATAGCTATTTTCTAAACCTATAAGCACATTTAAACAAACAATCAATTTAATATCCGATATTATCTCCCTCAAATAATATCATTAAATTACTAATTACATCTAAAATCCCATCAGGTAAGGCAAGCCACGGTGTGTGGACGTTTACCCACCCAAATGATTTAGCAATTAGTTTTTCTTTGGTCATACATCGCTTATAGAGGAACCTCGGTGGGAGGAATACTACAAGGCGTATCTAAGTGTAAACCATTACTCAGCACCAAAGTAAATCGTTTGGAATTGCTACATCACCGCAAGCCACGTTGTGTGGACGTTTACGACAACTTCACAAATCTTCACAATTCCTTACAACTGTCTACATCAATTAATCCAAAATCCGTCAGTATAGCAAGCCACGTTGTGTGGACGTTTACTATACTAAGAGACTTTTATAATTGACTCCCAATTACAAGATGCATTCGATTTTGTAAATCAAGACGCGGAGAATCATAAGTGAAACTCGAAGTTTCTAACCAGTGACTCACCATGCGAACAACCCTATCTCTCATTAGATGAGGGAGCCGAGCAGACAATCGATCCATCTATCAAAGAATGGTACGACTGCCTCTAATTTGTGTCATCCACATGACCAAGTGGCTTTGGCTCCATTCCACTCCCCGGGGTGAGAATGAGTCGACTTGAAGTCAGTTTCAGAAAGACAAATTAGGCATTGTTTGATAAACTTAATCAATGTTTCTTGTAAGAGGAATTACAAGAATTCTCCTCCAATGACACATCTATACGAACTTCAAAAGTCCATAAGAGTCACCAAGAGAACAGTAATGGAGACCATGGGAATGTTTCCATCCCCGCTCCCACTTAGCTTTTTATAACAAAGGGATACGCTATCTAATGCATAATTAAACACATAAGCATGCATACAAGTAATAAAGCACATATCACATAGTCAAAATAAGCTAGAAAAATTATTTTCCGACTATCATGGCTTTATTCCATCTCCGTATGCGTCTTCTAGTCTTCAGTCTTCGTTCTTGAATGCTCCATGTGACGAGAATATTAATCCCAATATTTAAGTCTATTTATTTTTAATGAATCCAAAAGATACTTAATTCGAAAATTAAGTCAATCGAATAAATCAAAAATAAAATTAAATATTATTAATATTTTTATTTATTTATTTTCCTATCTAATTCTATTAAATCTCTAGAATAATCTATCCAAGTCAAACTTGGAATATTCTAGAAGACTTCTATAATAGAATAAGGAAATAAAATAAATTAGGACTCTTCTACTTTCCAAGATTAATTAATTTCCATGTCCATGAAAATTCCCATAAAATAGGAATAATCAAATAGAAATAAATTATTTTCCTATCTAACTCTATTAAATCTCTAGATTCCTATTCCAAGTAGAACTTGAAAAATCTAGAAGACTTCCATAATAGAATAAGGAAATAAATAATATTAATTCTTTTCCTATCTAATTCTATTATATCTCTAGATTCCTATTCCAAGTAGAACTTGAAAAATCTAGAAGACTTCCATAATAGAATAAGGAAATAAATAATATTAATTAATTCTTTTCCTATCTCCATGAGAGTTCCCATACTTAGGAATACTCAAAATAGGAAAACTTGAATCAATTAGGTAAGTAGTATCTTGGTAGGATTAGGAGTAGCACGGGTTGGGGATCCCCGCACCACCACCACCACCGACCGCCGCCACCACCGGAGAGGGCACCGCCGCCGCCGCCCCAGCCAGCCGGCCACCACCTTGCCGGCGGCAGCCCCAGCCGAGGGGCGATCGACCCCTCCCCATGGCTTCGGTCATGGGGTCGATCATGGGGTTGATCGACCCCCCGGTCCTTCGTCCTCTTCGTCTTCTTCGTCACACGAGTTCTCCGGCGGTCGTCTCGGCATCGATCCAACGTAAATAAATTACAAGAAATAAATTTACAATTCCGGTATCGATTCTATACATGAAATCGACCCTATACACTTTCCGGAAAACATAGAACGTAATAATAAATCCTAAATTCGGTCAACCCCCGAATTTTTACTATTACAAGCATTCATCCACACAAAACGAATCTCGACATGTCCGAGAGTTTAATAAACGAACAATCATGGTAAATTAAATAGCAATTAATTAAACGAATAATTAACAATAATTAAACCATGATAGTCGGAATCCCTGCAAGGTAGAACACAATTGAACACATACATGAACACGAAACCAAACGCTCTGATACCAATTGTTGGAATTCGGTATCCCGGGCCATTAAAAATATGCGGAAAAATAATAACCCGACCGAAAACCTCTCGCCGGAAACCGATCACGAGCACTACGGTATCCGGAGCTCAACCGGAGAATCGCCGCGGGGTGAACCCGCGGCCGAAACCCTAGCCGAGCCCCACCGCGGGGCTCGCGATCGAAATCGATCGCGTGGGGCTGCCTAGCAGCCCCCGGCGGTGAGTCCGGCGACTCACCGCCACCACCGGCCGGGGAGGGAGCGCCCAGCCGCGGCGCGAAGCCACGGCAGCCCCCAGCGATCGACCCTAGGTCGATCGCTCGCCCCGGCGTCCATCCGGGGCTCCCCTCGCGTGGCCGCTGCTGGCGGTCGAGCCCTAGGCCGACCGCCACCCCCTCGGCTCCCAGCCGAGGGCTCTCTCGATACTTCGCCGGGGATCTCGAATCCCCGTCCCCGAAGTTCATCGTTTTCCCGGATCGTCCGTTCATGTATGCATCACAATTAATCCACATAAATTCATAGAAGAGAGTATGTGATTTTACCTTTTTATTCGTTGTGCGGAGAAACGAATCTAAGTTGAAGACCTTCGAATCTTCCCACGTATTCCTTGCACTAGCTTGAACGTCGGGTGGGCGACGATCCTCCAAGCTTATGGATCCTCTTCTCTCTCTCTCTACTTTCTCTCTCTAGAAGAATTATGATCTTCAAGTTATGATGTGTGTAGAAAAGAGAAGACCATGTAGTGCTTTTATAGGCTACGTAGGGGATCTAAAGGAGGTGGAATATTGGGCTTCCAATATTAATGATTAAATTGAGCCCAAGCCCAAATCTATTAATCTCCCATTAATATTAATTAATTTATTTTCCACTATATAAATTAATTGCACTCCCAATATTAAACCATATTATATCAAATAATATTTCTCCGGTAGTATTATTTATTCCGTGTATTTAAGATTTAAATATCCATGAATAAAATTAATTTATTGCTAATTAATTTATATTCATCTCTTGAATCCGAGACTAGTACCATTCAACCTTAATTATTGTGCGGAACGTATCCACTCATGAGGTTTACACAATAATTCCTTTTGAACTCATCTCGGGGATATTATCAACCCTTACGGGATACACTGTCCGGTCAATTATTCACGGCATGCCATATATAAAATATAGTGACCCAACTTAACCGGTAATTAACCCAATAATTAAATCGGTTAATTCCTTTGGTAAATCAAAGTCACTTATATTAAATATACACACCCGCAATAATATCGGGGATTAAGAATATAATACACTGAGACTCGAATCGATTATCGCCGGCAATCCTAATCGATGAATCTCAACGATCCGCTCAATACACCAAGTGTACAAGTGTGATAAAATAATTAAGATAAATTATTTTCTCTCTTACACAACGACTATACCGATAGATTAGTTCGTGTCTATCTAGGTCGTGAGCAACTGTTCGATTAAATACGAGTAACCGATAGTATGATCTTCTGTGTGCCCATGCACACCATACTAACTACAACGTATAAAATCCAGAACCATGGTTTGCATTTATTTAATTATCAAGTAATTAAAAGCAAAACAATTGTTCGTTAATTTAATAGATTAAATGCTATGACGGGGAGTTTACCGTTACTTAAATCTAGACATTAAGTACACAACTCCAACACCACAGACCCAAAACTTACAAAGCCATCTGGCTCGGGTAAGAAACCGGCGACTCCGGCTGGGAGTGTCGAAGGAAAGAAACCCACTGCCAGTGGTGCTGGTACTCTAAAACATTCCACTGGGTCGATTGCAAAGTCGAAAAGTCATAGCTCACAGAAACCACCACTTTCTTCAGGATCAGCTGGATCCCAGAAGTCGACTGCCGGCTTCAAATATATCTCGGAATTTTCCGAGTGTCCGAAACCGCACTCTCCTGATTTTTTTACTGCGACTGCTGAACGTCGTCACAAACTAATCCAGACTCTACCGATTCTTATTGATCGAACAATTCTCAAGGAAGACTACGAACGACATGGCATCACAGATTTCCTTAGCAAAATGCATATGCTCAAATCCGTGAATCTGACTTACCGCTATTCCATTCCTATTCTCTACAAATTCTACGCCAGCTTGTCTCCCGATTTCGCAAATCCGAAGAGTCGGTTGTATGGGTGTTTTGTCTTTCACAGCAAGTTGTACAAATTTCGTCCGTTCTCCATCAACAAGTTTCTGGAAAGGTTGGAAGTTGATTCTAACTGGACTTCGCCCTCAGCTGAGGAAAGGGCCGAAGACTTAAAAATCGGTACCTTTATTACTCAAAAGAAGGTTAAGTCTGAACTGCCGCCGCCGACCAAGCTGTCCGCCTTTTACGGCATTTTGCAACGACTCGGGATGTCCAACTGGACAGCTTACAAGGACGAATCCGTGTTGACTCCGGAACTGATGCATATCATTTTTCGCCTTAGCTGTGGCGAACAAATCAATCTTGGAAAAATAATTTTCAACGACTTATGCAAGATTGCTAAAACGACGGACGAGACTATCATTCGGCAAGCTGAGTTGCCTGAGGAGAAGAGAATTCAACTAACTCATCCGTGCTTGATCTATGGCATGCTTCATGCCCAAGGTTTCACTCTAGATACGGATTTTGAGAAAAAGTTGAAGAAAAACGGCGCTGTCAAGATCACTGACACGTACTTGAATCCAATCAAACGTGTAATCGATCTTCCTTGGGTTGATACGGTTGACAGGAATGCGCTCCCAGAGATTCTAACTCCTCCGCCATCTCCACAGAAAAAGAAACGAAAATCAGTTGCCAAGAAAACTAAGTCCCCCCCCCCCCCCCCCCGGCCAAGAGACAGAAAAATGAATCCTCTGCTGCAGCTGCTGAACCGGAAATTCATTCTGAAAAACAACCAAGAGTCGTTCCTCGCGGCTTTGGTCCAAACTCTAACGTTCCATCTTATCGAAATCCTTATCATCCTATCCACAGTCATCGTGCTGTGGTTCCATCAGCTTGTGTCAAGGAATTCTATGCTGACACTCTTGCCTTGGAAAAGCGTCAGGACGAACATGCCTTGGCTTATAACAGGATGATTGACGCACAGAAGAAACAAAAGTCATCTTTTGACAAACTTCAGTGTAAGATCCAACAAGGGGGAGGACTTGGTGATGTTGGAGCCCCCGATGCAAGTTTGAAGGATACGTTCATGTTGAAGATGGTTAGGGACGCTATCCAGGAAGCGCATGTGCAGCTAGCCAAAGGAAATAACATAGCTGTTGAACAAGTGGAACGAGGAGCTGATGACGGTGAGAAAACAGACGATGATATCTTTGACGGGTGTATGGATATTCGTGATAAGGGTAAGGCGAAGGTTGGTGAAACTTCGAGGGCGATGCCGTCCGATGGACTCAGAGATCAAGATGATGATGATGATGTCAACATTCTTGATGTTGGAGATGAAGGTGGAAAAGATTTCGGTGAGTTCGAAATATTTGGTCTAGGTGACGAGACAGATGAGGATGAGAAAGAAGACTCAAGTTCTGATGACGGCTTCGACTATGGCGAAGATGAAGAAGATGTGATCGAGAGTCCAGAACGTGAACCCACTCCAGCTGGCTCGCCGAAGGAATGAAGTTCAAGATCTTAAGTCCAATTTTCAAGTTCAAGTTTTTCATTCCAAGTTTTTTTTTCATTTCCAGTTTTTCATAACTCTTGAACTCGTTTTTCATATTTTGGTTTTTGCATGCATTCAACTCTAATCTTATTCGTTCATGCATTGGTTTTTCATAATTCTCTATCTCTGGAAAATTGATTTGGTTTTGAATTTCTATCTAAGTTTTTATTGATTGGTTTGAAATTTTGGCTAAGTCTTTTATGGTTTTTCATTGATTGTATGATTGATGTTTTTCCATTTTTACTTAGTTATTTTTGATGGTTTGTTTGGTTGAGGGGGAGATACTTATATCTCTTTTTTACTTAACCTCGGTTTCATGGGTTGTGCCAAAAAGGGGGAGATTGTAAATGTTAATTTTGGCGACAACGTTTTTGTACTTGTGTTTTTGTTTGTGTTGTGTTTCAGGATTGCAGGTGCATGGAAAAGGAGACTTGAGTCTCCAATTTTGGAACTATGGAATGTGCACGGATCGGCGACTGGAGTCGCCGAAAATGGAGAGGGACGAAAACGGCGACTGGCGTCGCCGTTCCAGATGAATGGCGTGGAAAGGAGACTGAAGTCTCTGCCTTTGGACATGACATGAATCCGGCGACTGGAGTCGCCGGTTTGGGAGATGCATGGAATCAGCGACATTTGTCGCCGCTTTTGACAAGGGATGGAAGGGCGACTGGTGTCGCCGTTTTTGGCGATACTTGGAACGGCGACCAGAGTCGCCGTTTGTATGCATATGGGCTTGACATGGAATCGGCGACTAGAGTCGCCGGTTTTGCCTATGGCACGGCTTCGACGACGCTTGTCCTGAAGGCATGGTTCCAGCGACTATGACATTCTTCAACGACGATTTTCACCTAAGTACTTTCAACGTGATTCCTTTCACCAAGTACACAAATCAAGGAATGAAGAATGGTTCCAGTGTTTACTACTTCAATGATATCGACGACCATGAAGACGATGAAATTCCGAGACTTCAACACTACTTAGAGTTTTTCACGAGAAATTGAAGATGAAGAATTGAGATCGATGGAGTCAAGATTGAATTGAAGTTCTGATTTTGAAATTGAAGATTCAAGATTCGAAGATTCAAGAATCAAAGATTCAAGATTCCAAGATTCAAGAATCCAAGTTCTTCAAGAGTGATGTCATCCATGGAGAAGTGACATCAGCCAAGCATGTGACCAACCAGAACGTGCCACGTCATCACCTCACATGTGCGGGCTGCCTATATAAACCCATGGATTTCGATTTCACCATTTGACGATTTTGAGAGAACGAAATCTGATTTTTAGAATCGTGACCGACAGCTTCGAGTTTCTGTAGTAGCTTTTGCGCCTTGTGCCAAGATTAGAGTTGGGAGATTTAGCTCTAGGTACTCGTGTGCTAGATTGCAAGTTAGTGGGAGTTGTTGCGACACTCGGGAAACTTCTTGTAATCGCTTTGCCTACCATACTCAGTGTAATAGTTTTGTTTCGTTTTTCAATGGAATGAAACATATTACATAACTTTGTCTTCCGTCTTTCATTCCACGAACTTGTGTGAGTGTTACCTTGACTGAAACTGTTGTTCGTGCGTTTAAGTCCAACTTCGCGAAAAGTTGGTATGATACGTCGAAGACGTAATTACACGCTTCATCTTTTCATTCTCATTTAGTTTTTTTTTTCATTTTCAGAAATTCTGAAAATAAATAAATAATAAGTAACTGAAACATATTCGTGCGCTTCATTTATTAATTAAAAAAATTATCATTTTATTAATTTGAAAAAATCACTAACTGGAAATATATTTTTCATTTATTAATTGAAAAATATTCTTTCAATTCACCATATTGCTTTATTTATTAATTAAAAAAATTATCAGTAATTGAAACATATTCTTGCGAATAATCCTTCAATATTTAAATTTTTTCTCCTATAATTTCTTTAATCTTTTCTTATTTTAATTATTTTATTTATAAGTTTTATATTAATGAAATTAAAAAAAATTCATGACCTTCTTCTTTTCATTCTCATTTACTTTTTCTCTAATAAAAAAATCAGTAACTGAAACATAGTTATTAATTAAAAAAATTATCATTTTATTAATTAAAAAAAATCAGTACATATCGCTTCATTTATTAATTTAAAAAATATTATCATTTTATTACAATTTTCATATTTCACTGTATTCTCTTCTTCTTATTCTTCCATAATTTGTTCTCAATTTAACATATTTCAATCGCTAAAATCTTCGGCCTTCTTTTCATTCCAGTGTTTTTTAGTTTTTTTTCTCCAAAAGTTGTTTCTTCCTTTTTTTCCTCATGGATTATTTTGCATCAATCATGGGGACTCAAATAAAGCAGTTACTTAAATCGCTAAAATCGTCTGCCTTATTTTGTTTTTTCAAAGAAATTTATGTATCAATTGTGCCTTATTTTGTTTTTTTCAAAGCAGAACAAGTTACTTAAATCGCTAAAATCGTCTGCCTTATTTTGTTTTTTCAAAGAAAGGTATGTATCAATTGCGCCTTATTTTGTTTTTTTCAAAGCATATCAATTGCGCTTATTTAGTTTTTATTGATTGAATTCCAGTGTTTTTTTTTTGTTTTTTTCTTTTTTTTTCTCAATGGATTATAATGATCATTTTTCTAATTTTCATATTTTGCAACTAAATCATTGGGGGCTCAAATACAGCAACCTGTTTCTTCCTTTTTTTTCTTCATGAATTATTTTGCAGCGAAATCATTGGGGACTAAAATAAGTAGTTACTTAAATGCTAAAATCGCCTGCTTTTTTTTTGGGACTAAAATAAGCAGTTACTTAAATGCTAAAATCGCCTGCTTTTTTTTCAGACGGTACGTATCATTTGCGCCTATTTCGTTTTTATTGAATTCCAATGTTTTTTTTTCTTTTTTTCTTTTTTCCTGATGGATTATAACGATTTTTTTTCTAATTTTCATATTTTCCAGCGAAATCATTGGAGGCTCAAATACAGTAGTGACTTCGGTACAAAAAAAATATTTCCCTGTATTTTCTTTAATCATTTTCTTTAATGTTTATTTTGAAATTTATTAATGTTCTTCTGTTTCAATTCAAAAAAAAAACACATTTGAAGCAAAACCTCAGTAATCACGAGGAGACTTTTCTGCATAGGCTCTGCCGGAGAATCTCCACCGATGGCTTATCCATTTACTTTAATTCGAAGCTTAAATTAGGGAGATATCAGTTATTTGTTTCATTCTTAATTCCTATTATGTCTTCGAAACGCAGCTCAAATCTTCTACTCAACCCAAATTCATTTTCTGAGTTCTCGGAGGCTGTTACTGTCAATTTGCCATGGATAGGTATGTGGCCTTTCTTAATTATTGATATTTGTTTAACTCTTATGTCAAAGTACGCCGTTAATCGAATCCGTTGTCTTCAGTAGTTAATTCCTTTTCAAAGCTATGTGCAAAG
Source organism: Euphrasia confusa (assembly GCA_954870475.1). Classification (NCBI taxonomy): domain Eukaryota; kingdom Viridiplantae; phylum Streptophyta; class Magnoliopsida; order Lamiales; family Orobanchaceae; genus Euphrasia; species Euphrasia confusa. The sequence continues at coordinate 29,047,246 of OX940970.1, read as the reverse complement.
GTCACAACTGTTTCAACAACAGAATTTGCCTACTAGGTCCCCTCGAAGCCAGTATACGATCACGGAATGTGTTTTCGAAAGCTGGCACACATTACATGTATCAGCGTCAACACGGACCTGAAGTAAGATGCCATAATTTTGTAGTGATGCCATAACGTTGTAGTAATTAGTAGTTACTGATTTCCATATCAAAGTAAGAGTAAATTTCATGTCACATCCATAATTGTTTATTGATTTTTCAGGACAACAACATTAATTGACTTCATGAGGACTTTTGCGCATCCAATGTCATGAAGAAATGGCGTGTCCATGTATGGACGTCCAATGTCATGAAGAAATGGCGCGTCCATGTATGGATGTTATGGCCAAACTACAGGAGTTTTCTCTGAGGTGTTTGGATCTTGGATTTCTGATTTGAATTGCAAGTTTGTTTCTCTATGTTTTTTTTTGTTTTGGACCTTAAATGTGTGTTTTGTTTAGTTTAAAAGGAGATAGTACTGTACTTTTTATTTTTTATCTGTAATTAACACTATTTAGATTTAAGTCTTGATATAATCCGTTTAGTTTTCTTTTAATTTGTTATAGTTATCGTATTTTTTCTTCGATGTTAAAGAATATATTAAAAGACTACTTAGTATTTTTTTTTGTATTATTATTTCGTAGTGATTGTCACATAATTATTGTATGGATGTTATGGCCAAACTACAGGAGTTTTCTCTGAGGTGTTTGGATCTTGGATTTCTGATTTGAATTGCAAGTTTGTTTCTCTATGTTTTTTTTTTGTTTTGGACCTTAAATGTGTGTTTTGTTTACTTTAAAAGGAGGTATTACTGTACTTTTTATTTTTTATCTGTAATTAACACTATTTAGATTTAAGTCTTGATATAATCCGTTTAGTTTTCTTTTAATTTGTTATAGTTATCGTATTTTTTCTTCGGTGTTAAAGAATATATTAAAAGACTACTTAGTATTTTTTTTTGTATTATTATTTCGTAGTGATTGTCACATAATTATTGTAATCTTTTTTTGGTAAAAGGTCAATCACCTATAAAGAAAAGTAAAGTAGTACAGTACATCGCATGGAGAAAATACCCACCGCAACAGATTAGCTCTCCAAACATCCAACAAATAATCATTGTATTCTCTATAAGTTTAATTCACATTATTTCATTAGATTTAAATCAATTACAGAAATTTAAATAATCACACATATATGTCTCGAGAACTTTGTACCTTACGATTTTCAATTTAAATGCTCAACAATTCACAATTATTATATTTGATTTGTGTGATTTTAGTGCAAATTAACAATGTATTTAAATTAACATGTTTTTAAAAAGAAAATTAAATGGTTCATTATCATACAAATTATTTAAGATTGTAATTAGTTTTGCTAAGATTAATTTGCTAATATTAAATGTTCGAAATCACTTTAATTAATTTTGCTAAGATTTTGATTATTAAAAGTACTTTTACCCTTTAGTTTTAAATCAAAAAGTTATTTATAAAAATAATATTAATCATATTTTATAATTAATTAAATAATAATAAAAATATAATTAATTTATATATATAAACTAAATTCCTTATATTTCTTTATTTATCAATTATATTCTCAATTAACATCTTAAATAATATGTTCCAATCAAAATGTGGTATTGTAAAATTTATTTACGTTTATTTTATATTTTTATATGAATATAGTGTTGATAATTAAAATATATTTAAATATGTATGTTGAATATTTAAATACAACACTAATTATTAAAATAATACTCACTCCCTCTCACAATACATGCACTACTTTTTTTTTGGTGTATCAATGGGGTGTCCCAAAGTAGTTGATACACCCCAAAAAAGGAAATAAACATTCATACTTTTTCACTTGAAAATACAATTTTACTCCTACTTTATAAATTCCACTCACAACTACTTTATTTTTCAATTTAAAAATACATTTTTACACTTTACTTTTGGATCAAAAAGTCAAAAAACAATATTTTTTTTAATCTTCCTGCAAAACAAAGTAATGCATGTTTAAAGAGTTAGAGGGAGTATATAGTATTTTTTTTTACTTAGTAATTATTTTTATATTTTTTAATAATAAAATTAATAGATTAATTCAATACACTTTAGTCATAATGAGTTATTAATGATACCAAACATTATACATAAAATTTTACAAAATTATTATTATAAAACGTTGTAAATTAATATTGAAAAGTATTTTAAGAGAATAATTATATTAACAAAACAACGATATAATTTAATTTAATTTAATTGTCAATAAAAATTCTAAATATTATATTATTGAACTATACTTTCAATATTTTTTTTGATTTTATTTCTTAGTATTAATACATTTAAATTAATAAAATAAATTAAGAATGAGAGATGGTCAAAACACTAAAAAAAATATCTAACAATTTAAGTTTATTGGCTATACAATTATTCAAATTTTATAATTTAAACGGGTTATATACTTTAAGAAATTAATTATAATAATCAATATATTATGGGAAAACGTTGATCAAGTTTTTGTAAAAAAATTACTACCTCTATCCCAAACGAACAGTCTTACTTCTTTTGTAAGTCTTACTTCTTTTGTAATATTTTAAAGAAAGTAAAACTATTCGTTTGAGACAGAGAGACAGAGGTAATATTTTTTATAGTGTCATTATAAAGTAGAAAAATAGATTTTTTATTTACAAAAAGGAAAGAAATAAAGTAGAAGAATAAAAATTTATATAAGTGTTCTTTGTCTAATTTTTCTTTTCTTCTCTTTACAATTATTCTTTAATTACTTCTTTACTTCAATCTATTAATTAAAGTATATTTAAATTCATCTCAATTAATTATAAATTTTAGATGAATTTAAAGTATATTTTTAAATGGAATGCAAATTATTATACAATTATTTTTAAATCGAATCAACTAGTTAAATGTTAATTTATGAAATAATTAACTATAATAGATTATGAATTTGTAATATCTATACATATATAATTTTTGGATCTTTAAATTCCACGTGGACCAATAGAAAAGGTCCAATATTATTGTGTTCACACTACAAAATTATAAATAAAAATATAATTAATTATTTTAATTATTAATATTATAAAAAATAATAATTTAAATTAATTTTGATAATACATTAATGTCAAATTGTATTAATCAAATTTTGGTAATATTTTTTATTGTCAATTTTGATAATACTTTTTAAGATTGTCAATTAATATTGAAAAATATAATAATAATAATAATAATAATAATAATAATAATAATAATAATAATAATAATATCCATAATTTAAAATTTAAAATGAATAATTACAGTTGGTAGTAGTATTAATTATTTAATAAAAATAAAATTAAAATCAAAATTTTTTAATTATCTACAAAATATAAATTAATTATTTAAATAATTTTATACGATTAATTAAAAAAAATACAAAAACAAAAATTAATTATTTAAATTATTACATACGATTAATAATTAATAAAAATAAAATTTAAATTTAAATAAATTATTTAATTATCTACAAAATATAAATTAATTATTTAAATAATTTCATTTGATTAATTTTAGAAAAATTTACAAAATCCAAATTAATTATTTAAATTATTAAATGCAATTAATTTTCAAAAAAATAAAATCTACAAAATAAAAATTAACTATTTAAATTATTTTATACGATTAACTTTCAAAAAAATTATACGTGCATAGCACGGGAAGTGATTCTAGTTTAAATAAATAACGTAATTAACTATACTATAATTATATATTATGAAAATTTATTTATTACGATAAACTAGTTTAGAAGTGGTAATAATTAGTTATAATAATAATGTAGAAGGTTTTGAAGTAGAGATTAATAATTTAGACTTAGGATCATTTACTAATTCAAAACATCTAAATTTCATTTAACTGAAGATGCTCTAACAAAAAAGTAACAATTGACTTTTCTTTATCTTATCTTTCAATTGAATGGTCTGAAACTCACATCTTAATTTAAAAAACAAAAACAAAAAAACAACGTCTACATATATAATATGTCTCCACAATTATTCTCAGAGTTTCATTATTGGAAAACCAAAACCATGGCAGCTTATGCATCCTTGATTTCTTTGATGCGAGTCATTGATGATCTCGAACATCATCCTTCCCCTCCGATTTCTCTCGACAAACAAATAGTCGACTCCATCACTCAACGCATCACATACTTTCAAGAATTTCTCCATTCCTACATTAGTCCTGTTGCCGATGATGATGAAGAAGTCGCAGATCCATTGGAGATGCGAATTGCAGGTGCAGCTTTTGCAGCTGAAGATGCTATTGAGTATCATATTGTGGACTGTATCAAAAAGAAAAAGAATAAAAAAAAGGCAAACCATCATAAAAAGGCCAAATCCCTCAACCGATGCTATGGTATCCTGCAAAGTGTGATTGAAGAGATGGATTCGATCAAAAAAGTTGTGGTCGATACACAGAAGATAAAGAAGGTGGCGCTGGTCCATGATCAAGTGGGCACGACAAATGTCACTGCATCCGTTCCTGATCGAAGTGAAACCTTGGTGGGGTCCGATGGCGTCTTGAACAAAATCATGGAAAAGCTCGAGGGAGGCCAACTTGATTTCCAGGTCATCCCGATCGTGGGAATGGGCGGTATAGGTAAGACCTTTCTTGCCAAAACTATTTACACTAAACCACTTATTAAGGAGCGTTTTGATATCTGTACTTGGGCTACGATTTCTCAACACTATGACACAAAACAAATCCTCTGTGAGCTTCTCAACACCAACAAGGAACAACAGAGTGTAGATGAATTGGGATTACAGCTCCATAAATATTTATTTGGTAGAAGGTTTTTTATCGTGATGGATGATATGTGGAGTATCGATTCATGGGATCAGATACAACGTTTTTTTCCTAACAACAATAACGGCAGTCGAGTGCTGGTGACGACCAGGCTATCGCAATTGAGTTCGCAACTGACAACTGATCATAGTCTCAGTATGAGTTTCTTAGATAAGGCTAGCAGTTGGGATCTGTTCTCTAAAACAGTCTTTGGTGAGAAGAGTAGCTGCCCTCCTGATCTGGAGGAAATCGGAGAGAAGATTGTGGACAACTGCAAAGGTCTTCCTTTATCAATATCTGTGGTGGGAGGTCTTCTGAAAAATATGGACGGCACTCGTGCATCTTGGGAATCAATACGAGACAACTTAGCCTCGGTGGTGAACATATCGAACGACAAACATTGTTTGAGATTGTTGAAGCTGAGCTATAATCATTTGCCTGTATACTTAAAACCGTGTTTTTTATACATGGGAGTGTTTAAGGAGGACGAAAGGATTCGTGTCTCTACGCTTGTCCGACAATGGGTTTCCGAAGGATTTCTTAAACCAACGAAAGGCGAAGCCTTGGAGATTACCGGTAGAGGTTTCTTACAGGACCTCGTCGGTAGAAATCTGATTCTAATTCATGAGTTGGGTTCTACAGGGAGCATAAAGTATTGCAAAATTCACGATTTGGTTAGGGACATGTGTTTGAAAGAAGGTCAAAAAGAAGGGTTTTATCATGTCATGGGGAAATGTAATCATCCTTCATCTCAGGGCATGAATGCCCAACGCCGGGTTATTATACCTGGTAACTCTTTCAAAGAGTACAACGTGCGTGGTGACTTGAGATTTATGTCACACACTCGCTCGATTATTTGCAAATATAATAATGGTAGGGTTCCATTATGCAAGAATCTGGTATTACTGAGGACATTACAGATGTATGATAAAATAGACTTGAATTCTGTTGTGTCTCGCTATGTCAACCTGCGACACCTTGCTATGGAAGAAGCTTCATTATGGAAGCAGCAATTCCTTCCCTCTATTCGCCACCTTTGGAATTTGCGTACACTTGTTGTTTCTAATTCTTCTTTCTATTATGATCCCATCCTGGTCGTTGATTTCTGGGAAATGACTCAGCTTAGGCATATGCATTTCACCCATAAGTTTGCGTGTCTCCCGGATCCTCCGAGCTGCGAAGGGCGAGATGGTGTTGCGGTGGTCATCATGAAAAATCTACACACCCTTAAAGGAATAAGAAATTTCAAATTTACAAATGGGGTGGTTAAGAGAATTCCCAATATCAAAAAATTGGATCTGATGTATGATGTTGATTCGAATGATGAAGATAATGTTGATTCGGATGATGATGATGTGTATTTTTTGGGCAATATGAAATATCTGTGTGGATTGGAATCCCTATCCGTCGAAGAATTTGTATACTCAAGTAGGCCGTTTCCTCCTTTGCAGAAGATTACCTATCCACACTCCCTTAAGAAGTTGAGTCTTATGTTGGACGGAAATAATGAATGGGACGACATGCTGGAAAAGATCGGATCGTTGCCTCTTCTCGAGAATCTCAGATTAACGGATGGGTGCTTCAAAAAAGGGAAGTGGGAAATAGGCCAAGGACAATTCCCCTGCCTCAAGTACTTAAAAATGTGGGACTGTTCGGGTCTCGAAAACTGGACTGCAGTGGAAGATGATTCCTCCATCCTTCCACGACTTGAGCATCTTTATCTTTACGAGTTGAGAGAGCTGAAGAAGATCCCTTTAGAGCTTGGAAACATTCATACGCTCAAGAGTATAACGTTGTTCTTGTGCGGAGAAGGAGCGGTGAAGTCTGCGAAAGAGATGTTCGATGAGCAAGTTGAGTTGCAAGGCGGGGAGGATCAACTAAGCTTTCACGTCAAGGTTATCGTTGATAAAGAGCAACAACACCTCATGAGCTTAGCGGCTTCTAACTTTTATGTCCTAAACGGATAACTAAACTTTTAAGTTTTACTTGCTACATTTTTAATTGATTTTGTAATATGGCAGCACACGAAAGACTCGAATTCTCAACTTTTATATTATTTTAATTAAGGTGATAAAATTGTATTCTAAACAAAAAAATATATATAATTAAAATTATAAAAATAAGTTAAAAATTAGAGTTATAATTGTATTTTAAAATAAAATATTAAGTAATTTTTTAAGTGCAAAAATATAAGTCAACGTAATTGATAAGAAAAATAAATCTCCAATCTTGTTCTTCTTTTGAAATCATGTTTGGCATAGAGTAAGTTGACAATTTATAACGTACAACTAAATGTACAAAACATTTAAATTTAAGTATATCTAGTTGATTAATATTTAAATTTAAATTTATTTGTTTATTTAACTTTCTTTTGTATTTTTTTTCTTTATTTTTCTCTGGATATATTTTTGTGCGTAATATCAAAATTATTTAATTTATTCAATTTATGTTTTTACGTAATATTTTGCGTAATATAAGAATTATTTTTCATATTTTTTCATGTTGGAAAAATTTATTTAATTTATTCAATTTATTTTTTTATAATATTTTTATTTAATTTATTCAATTTATTTGTTTGCGTAATATTTTTTTTGCGTAATATAAGAATTATTTTTCATTTTTATATCATTTTGAAAATTGTAAGATAACGAAGATCTTTATGTAAGATAATGAAGATTATTGTATTAATTGATAAAGATTTGTGAGTTATATAAAAATTATTTTTCATATTTTTTTCATTACAATAATGAAGATCTTAGGTACGCTATGAATGAAAATTGTTGTATTATGTAATGAAGATTTGATTGTTTTATTAGGTGTTTAAGATTTGATTGTTGTATTACATGATAAATATTTGATTAATTGTTGTAAATAAAATTGTTGAAAATTTTACATCATGAAGATTTGATTTAAGATTTGATTGTTGTATTATGTGATAAATATTTGATTAATCTAAATTAAACTGTTGAAAATTCTAGATCTTAAGATGAGGAAGATTTGATTATACGTAATAAATATTTGATTTTATAATGAATATTAATAATATGAATATAAATTAAAAAAAATATACAGTATTAATTAAATACGGTTATAAATTTATATTTTTGTATTATTTTATTTAAGGGAAAAATGGCAATAAGGTCATTTTTCAACATTTTTTGACCAATAAGGCATTCGAGAAATTACGCGTGTCAATTAGGCCGCCTAAAATGTGTAAAGACATCGTTACCCGTCCATATATACAAATTTAAACACACGGGGTTTCTCATTTCTCTCTCGCACACCTCGACTCCCAAGGTCGCGAGCTCCGCGTCGAGTACAGCTTCCCCCGAAAAGTCGCCGGCGTCCCCACCAATTAGTTTCACCACCGCGACCTTGAAGCCGCGACTACGGCCCGCACTACGTCAAGGTGAGTAAGATCTGCACCCTCGAGCTTTTCTCGGCGAAGCGGATCGACGCGCTCATGCCGATTTGGGAAGACGAGGTCACCGCCATGGTCGAATCGATCTACAAGGACTCGATTAAGCCTAGTAATCGATTGATTTTAAGCTCGTGTTCTTACCTCCTTATTGATTGCATCGAGGGTTTGATTAATGTTGAAATCGATTTAGGGATACGATGGTAAAATCGAACACCTTTGATTTCTGGTTGATGGCGAAGCTCGTTACGATCCCCTCGTCCGCGAGTTCGTGTACAGGTCCTGGTCCGACGTGAACAGTCCTTGGCGGTTCATCAAGCCGAGGTAGTATTTATTGTCGGATTGTGTTTTGGGCGATCGGATGTCGAGCACGGTCGTGTTGGTCGCGTTCGCCGTCGGACGTGAACAGTCTCTGCCGATGGGGAGGAAGAAGATGTTGGCCTCGTCGGGCTGGGAGGCGGCGAATCGATTGTCGGGGCTCTCGAGGTGGTCGATCGTGTGGCCTTCGATCGAGTAGATGTCCTTCACCTTCCGGGCCAGGGGAACGAAGACGCGGTCGTAGAGGATAATGATATTGATAAGCTACTTGAGGAGACATCCAATCTGACTGCTATAGAAAGTCTACAGATATCAAATGAGGATGTATCATCTTCTACATTGAATCCCGGTTCCAAGTCTAAACTTTTGGATAATTTTGATTCGTGGTTGGATACAATTTGATTTTTTTTCTGCAATCAGTGGATGGGGTGTCTCCCTTGTAATGTACTCCTAGATCATTATTCATTGTTGGAGTCGTTTGTCTTGAAATTGTAAGTGTTGGCTTATGGCCTTCTCGCAACATTATATATGAGGTTACACAGCAGAAGTGAAGTTTTTTTTTTAAAGGTCAATCACATAGAAAATAAAAAATGTATGATACAAATCAGCGTATGGGGAGTGAAAATCTCACCGCATCACCGAGCTAACAGACTAGCTCTACGACCATCCAACCTAAGCATATAACACTAAAAATCACCAAGCTATATGCCAAACTCTCTTCAGAGCACGTGTTTGAAGAGAATCAGGGAATCGTAACGAACGGATCCTCTCCTGTATGATAGAAATCGCCTGAGATACTACCACTCCAGGAGACACCGAACGAGCCTCATGAATTCTCGTATTCCTCTCGAGCCAAATAAAGTAGATCAGAGCCGTGAGAAGTGAAGGTTGTGTAGTATTACATATCCAACAATTCATAATTACATAATAATTATGATGCCTCAAATAAAGTAGATCAGAGCCGTGAGAAGTGAAGGTTGTGTAGTATTACATATCCAACAATTCATAATTACACAATAATTATGATGCCTCAAATAATTACGATGGACGAGATGGTGTTGCAGTGGTCATCATGGAAAATCTACACACCCTTAAAGGAATAAGGAATTTCAAATTTACAAATGGGGTGGTTAAGAGAATTCCCAATATCAAAAAATTGAATCTGGAGTATGTTTATTCGAATGATGAAGATAATGTTGATCCGGATGATGATGATGTGTATTTTTTGGGTAATATGAAATATCTGTGTGTATTGGAATCCCTATCCGTCATATGGTTTTTCGCAAGTAGGCCGTTTCCTCCTTTGCAGAAGATTACCTATCCACACTCCCTTAAGAAGTTGAGTCTTCTGGTGGGCAATGACTATGAATGGGACGACATGCTGGAAAAGATCGGATCGTTGCCTCTTCTCGAGAATCTCAGATTAATGTTTGGTTGCTTCAAAAAAGGGAAGTGGGAAATAGGCCAAGGACAATTCCCCTGCCTCAAGTACTTAGAAGTGGGCTTCTGTCGGAGCCTCGAAAACTGGAGTGCGGTGGAAGAGGATTCCTCCATCCTTCCACGACTTGAACATCTTCATCTTGAAGACTTGTATGAGCTGAAGAAGATCCCTTTTGAGCTTGGAAACATTGATACGCTCAAGAGTATAAAGTTGAACTCGTGCGGAGAAGGAGCGGTGAAGTCTGCCAACTGATACGCTCAAGAGTATAAGGTACAAATATATTTCGAATTTATATCAAAATACATTTTTACTAAAAAAATTAAAAAGTAAAAATGTATTTTTAATTTTTAAAAATATATTTATATTTAAAAGTATACATATTAAGTTGACACATCAAAAAAATGATAGTGTGTATAATTATTTAATAAATTTAATATATAGTAAATTAAATTGTAAAAAAATATTGTTTTGTTTTCTTATGTTAATTAAGCGAAATAATTTATTAAGTAATTATAATATAAATAATTAATTTTATTTATATGATATTTTTAAATAATTATTTAATTCATAATTTATACTACAATTTATAACGTATATATACAATATTGTTACAACTTATTTCAAGTAACTTGTGTAGCCAAGTGATTTGGGCTACTTTCTCCATTTTGAAAGACTAGGGTTCGATCCTTTCCAATCTCAATATTTTTCCATTAATGAGGTGGCGTGTTTTGCTGATGTGGCAACGCTGACTCAGCATTCCGGCGACACAGTGCGAATCTCGCGCCATTTTTTCGCCGGAACAGTAGCCGAATGACCAAATCGGATAAAAAAAAAAGTGTGGCAACGCTGACTCAGCATTCCGGCGACACAGTGCGAATCTCGCGCCATTTTTTCGCCGGAACAGTAGCCGAATGACCAAATCGGATAAAAAAAAAAGTTAAAGTCCGTTTATGAAAATGGCAATTCTGGACGAAATATGATTCTATCCCTATTTAGTTGTCACACTGGTTTTATTGTAGTATATATTTTCACATTCCATTAAAATTATCATGACCATAATCTAACGAGATTATTATCATATTAATCATATCCCCCTCAACAAGAACGTTACAATCGGCACAAAATCTCACACGGGTTTTTGAAAATATGGAACAACCAATATAAACAAGAATAATAAAATTCTCCTCAAATCCCCACCGAGTGAATAACGAGTGTGTTAATTTTTTTATTTTTTTTATTTACCCTAAAAACCTAAAACGAATTTTAAAGCTTCAAAATAAAATCGAAAAGTTATAAATTCATCTAACTCAAAATAAGTCTCCCTTCCACATTTTAGAATAAAAGCATGTCCTAATGCGACTTGAAAGAAGGGAGAATGATTAAAAAGAGTGACATTAAGCACAAAGAGATTCAAACACACAAACACAACCACAACATCAGAGAAATAATTCTAACATCCCAACTAAAATAACCACGACCAAAACCGGTCATCATCCAAACACCACATCAAAATGAGCCACACATGACCATAATCCAAAATCAACAAACATAATCCATCACCAAAACAAAGTCTCCAAAATAAAGAAAAAGTCTAGAAATGATAAGCGAATAAGAGAGAAGGATAGAGAAAAGAGGAAGAAGTAACCCGGGCCGTGAGTAATCCTCAACTCTCGTACCGAGGCGGACTTTATGCTGGTGGAATATGGACAGAGATGGCGGGACTGAGATGGGCTCAATCGAGAGTGAGAGCGACGGTGACGTTGAGTCGCGGCGGAGCAGGGCTGAGCGTGGCGGCTGTGGTTTTCCATAGACACTCAGTGACTTCCTCATCATCTTTGAGGATTACACTGACATTAACTGCAATAATGTATCTTGGACGAAAAATACGAAGCAAAGCATTTAAATACCGACATAGATACTCAAGTGTTCCACTACAACTGGGTGGTCATTGAAATCCCATTCAATCTGTTTTATCTTCAAATAGAAACTATCAGAAACTCTCAGAAAGATTTGAGATTGACTTAATGCCTTGAAAATCGTACACACAGTAGCGGAAATTTAAATGTGACTTCCACTCCGAAGAAGTTGTCGTGAGATATAGAACAGCTCTCTCAAGTTAGCTGTTAGTTTTTTTCGAAGCTCAGGTTTTAGTCGAAAGTTTCATCCAAGGTGTGGATTATGTTGAAGTACTGTTTAATATATCTTCATTGCCTTTTGTTGTAATCTCTAAAAAATCTTCGTGAATCATTTACAAAACAATGGAAAACATTTCAAAATTGACATCAAACGCAATACTTTAAATTCGTTCAAAACAACAATGTTAACACCATGTCGGCCTTTGACAAATCAACCTTAAAAAGTTAAGAAGGAAGTAACAGCTGTTAAAAAGTTAATAAGAACTATACACATCTAGCAAACTCGACTAACCTATAAGCAAAGCCGAACTTAATAATCTACGAAATCTCTCCATTTCGATCGAAAGCGAATCCTTCGATTCAATGAATGCCATACTATTCTCTTCCTGTCAGAGGCTTCGATGCTCACTTCCTCTAGATGTTGATCCCATCCGTATTCCGTTTATTCTCTCTCGTGGGTCAGGGTTTTCCATAATAACTCAGCGACTTCCTCATCATCGTTGTGATTTAGACGATATGCACATAAATGTATCTCGGACGAAAAATACGAAGCAAAGCATTGAATTAATGTGCAAGGCCAGTAAGGGAATCGGTACAGAGTTTAACGATATCGAGATTCAATTTAGAATTTGAATTGAATGGTTTCAGCTTTGTTTGTGTAGGAGATCAAGACTCAGGTGGGTTCCTAGGAATGATACAAACACTCCATGGGCTTCAAAAAACACATGCTCTTCAAGTGTTTGTAGAAATGCCTCAAAGAAATCTTTCCCGTATCTCTCACTTCCTCAATTCAATTCATGTGGGTTGTCTGTGCAGTAACCAAGAATTAGTGTTTAGACTTTTTGATTTGAAGTTTATGATGTTCTCCTGTATGATTGTTGAGTCTTGAAATGCTCCCTCTGCAGGTAAGACGTAATCGGTTGTGGGGGACATATGTGTACACTGTCGACTCTGATTTGGTGGCTGGTACTTATAGTATAAATACTATTTTTACTTTGAATCTGCAAAGAATGAATAAACATTGACTTGCACAAATTGTTTTGTTTAGTTCTGATGCATACAGGCTATTGTCGCCCAACTGCATCTCCTCCTTTATCTGACTGCTACTGAAGAGTTAAAGGCTACTATAAGAGTGCTGCCTCCACAAGACTGTATATGTCCAAAATATACTTAACACTTTAAGGAAGTACCCATTCTTGGTAGTTTTTCTTATTGTCATAGTTCATAACAAAATCTGATGCATAATGACACAAAATCTTATTTTCCGTTTGAGTTAATATAGAAATTCAATGCCTCGAAATATTGGAGTGTCATCTACTGTATATAGTTTTCTTTAGTTTTATGACTATGGTCTATGGCCTATGGGACAAGTATTTTACTGTACTACGGAATACTGTGAAAACTTGATAATTTCTATTGGTAAAATATGCTTGTTTATCTTTTTTGAGGCCCGTTGTTTAGTATTCATGATTTCCCTGTCACACCTAGTAAATTGCTATCATTGTGGAAAGGAGCATTTTTTGTCTTTCCGTACTTCCTTTCATTTTCTTTTATCTCAAATAAAGTATGGCATAGTAGTGATTCTGACAATACTATATTTTATAGGTATGTTGTCCCAAAATATAGTGTTTTGAATATGAACACAAACATGGTTTTTCCTACCTCTCTACCATGCGTATAGTTCCCCATATTCCTGAACTATTTGACTCAAGTTCAGTTAAATTTTCTTAGGTTACATTTCTACACTGAGGAATAATATCCATTCGCGGACATGGAGAGCTCCGATTGATTGCAGCTATTGTGTGGAGAGGTGTTGCTTTGTGAAGGTTGGTAGCATTGTGATCCCAGTATAAATTCATTGTCCTGTCAAGACTCAACACCCCTTCTCCCTACCTCGCAGCCTTTCTGTATTTATGATTGCATTTACTGCAGGTTATTTTAATGTATTGCTTGTTTTTCGAAATAAAATTAGAATAAAAATGCTTATTTGTTACCTTTACTAACGTCTATTCATCTTTGTGCGTCGGTGCCAGAAAGGAGGATTAATTATTGATCTTGAACCTGATTTCACACATTCATCAACTATGATGCCTACTTTTGCTCCAGTGTTTGTGGATCACAAAATGACTACCAGGGCTGCAGCTCCGGTATTTACTTTGTGACATTCATTTTTTATTCACATTCACAGAGAGATACACTCAAACACAAGACTTGCTTTTGCAGATCATTCGCTATTGCATGTATTGTTAAAGATGCTTGACCTATAATTTTGTCTTCTCTACATTTGAACTTTAGAAGTATCTCGAATGTCCTGTGGATTGTTCCTGAATATGTGAAGAAGTGAATGTGATGCATGTCACATTTTTCACTATTAGTTCTCCTTGTGATACATTCACAATTTTCATTACTTTGAAATTTCAAACAGGCATATCTTTTTTGTGGTATGCTAGTTATGCCAGGCTCCCAACATTTCTTGACAACTAAAATATATATATTAAAATCATTGGCACCATTAAAATGCTAGAAAGATTATACTTAAAAACCTTTTTTTCCGGTACTATTAAACTTCTTGAAGAACCTTTCAACAACATTAATTCAGTTCCTTCCCTTTCCCCCCATCCAATTGATATTTCAGGCGAGTGTCTTTTTAGTCTGCCCAAACTCGAATCATTGTGCTCCATTGGGTGAAGAGGATACTATGGATGTTACATAAAAGTCTACAAGACTCTCTCGTCCCTTCATAATTAATCCAATAGTCTAGCTACTTCAAACCGATGAAAGCGTTGTCTACGAGCATGTTTTCAGCCTTTCAGAGTTTCAGGTGCTTCAAGTTCAAGAGCCTTTGGCTTCTTCTATTGTTACTTTATTCAGACTTCCCTTCTTCGCCGGTAATAGCTATAGATAAATTTAGAAGAATATGTCGATCGTGCTTTTGAATGGAATTTGATATCATACATGCTGAAATAGTTGAGTCCATCAATAAACACATCCCATTCTTGCATGAATCTCTCAATCCTATAATTTCTCAATTTCCACCATGCCGAAATCTGAGATTGTTGAGGATGTTACAAGCTTATAAAATTCCGTTTTTACGATGATAACTGACACTTAGGAGTACTAGATTATGTTTTTATTCTGAGTTTATACTGTTGAAGAACTGTTGTTATTCATGAAAATTGAGTTTTTGTAATTAGGTTATAGTTAAGTTTTATTGCCTCTTAGGAATTCTCCAAACAGTAATTTTATACTCTTTGCAAAGTTTTTTACATTAATTTTTGGTTTTGTGATTAGATTTTAAGAATATTTTCTGCTCTTGTTTATGAGTTACGAGAACAGCTGCATTTTCAACTTTATCATTTGAACAAATTGAAGAAGTAAATATGAAGATCAAGATTGTGAGGGCTTCAGAAAATGCATTATTGGAAGTCATGAATAAAAGACATTCTCACTTCCTCAATTCAAAAATGTGCCACTTCAATTCATATACAAATCTATATCTATATGTATAAAACAAGAATAGAAATTTAAATAATCAAAACATTCAATTTTTTAATAATTACATGAGCCATCTGTTTTATTGTGATAGAACTTTGTCCTTTATAAAAATATTTATTTCATGTACTATTTATTTTAAAATTGACAGCTTTATCATTAACTTTAAAAATAGCTTATTTTAATAGATGCCCTGCTGGACTATTTTGTCTAAACCTAACAACTGACTTTTCTCTATCTTATCTTTCAATTGAATGGTCCAAAATTCACAACTTTTGATTTAAAAAACAAAACAAAAAAAAAAAACTCAAAAAACAACTTCTCCACAGATATACTACACCAAAATCATTTTCTCAGAGTTTCATTATTGGAAAACCAAACCATGGCAGCTTATGCATCCTTGGTTTCTTTGATGCGAGTCATTGATGATCTCGAACATCATCCTTCCCCTCCGATTTCTCTCGACAAACAAATAGTCGACTCCATCACTCAACACATCACATACTTTGAAGAATTTCTCCATTCCTACATTAGTACTAGTCTTGTTGCCGACGATGATGAAGAAGTTGCAGATCCATTGGAGATGCGAATTGCAGCTGCAGCTTTTGCAGCTGAAGATGCTATTGAGTATCATATTGTGGACTGTATCAAAAAGAAAAAGAAGAAAAAAAAGGCAAACGATCATAAAAAGGCCAAATCCCTCAACCGATGCTATGGTATCCTGCAAAGTGTGATTGAAGAGATGGATTTGATCAAAAAAGTTGTGGAAGATACACAGAAGATAAAGAAGGTGCCGCTGGTCCATGATCGAAATGTCACTCCATCCGTTGCTGATCGAAGTGAAACCTTGGTGGGGTCCGATGGCGTCTTGATCGAAATCATGGAAAAGCTCGACGGAGGCCAACTTGATTTCCAGGTTATCCCGATCGTGGGAATGGGCGGTATAGGTAAGACCTTTCTTGCCAAAACTATTTACACTAAACCACTTATTAAGGAGCGTTTTGATATCTGTAATTGGGCTACGATTTCTCAAAACTATGACACAAAACAAATCCTCTGTGAGCTTCTCAACACCAACAAAAAACAACAGAGTGTAGATGAATTGGGATTACAGCTCCATAAATATTTATTTGGCAGAAGGTTTTTTATTGTGATGGATGATATGTGGAGTATCGATTCTTGGGATCAGATACAACGCTTCTTTCCTAACAACGGTAACGGCAGTCGAGTGCTGGTGACGACCAGGCTATCGCAATTGAGTTCGCAACTAACAACTGATTATAGTCTGAGTATGAGTTTCTTAGATAAGGCTAGCAGTTGGGATCTCTTCTCCAAAACAGTATTCGGTGAGAACAGTAGCTGCCCTCCTGAACTGGAGGAAATCGGAGAGAAGATTGTGGACAACTGCAAAGGTCTTCCTTTATCAATATCTGTGGTGGGAGGTCTTCTGAAAACTATGGAAGGCACTCGTGCATCTTGGGAATCAATACGAGACAACTTCACCTCGGTGGTGAATATGAGGGACGACAAACATTGTTTGAGATTGTTGAAGCTGAGCTATAATCATTTGCCTGTATACTTGAAGCCGTGTTTCTTATACATGGGAGTGTATGAGGAGGACGAAATGATTCGTGTCTCTACACTTGTCCTGCAATGGGTTTCCGAAGGGTTTCTTAAACCAACGAAAGGCGAAGCCTTGGAGATTACCGGTAGAGGTTTCTTAGAGGACCTCGTCGGTAGAAATCTCATTCTAATTTATAAGTTGGGTTGTACAGGGAGCATAAAGTTTTGCAAAATTCACGATTTGGTTAGGGACATGTGCTTGAAAGAAGGTCAAAAAGAAGGGTTTTATCATGTCATGGGGAAATGTAATCCTCCTTCTCCTCAGGGCATGAATGCCCAACGTCGGGTTATTATACCTAATAACTCTTTGAAAGAGCACAACGTACGTGGTGGCTTGAGATTGATGTCACACACTCGGGTTATTATACCTAATAACTCTTTGAAAGAGCACAACGTACGTGGTGACTTGATATTGATGTCACACACTCGCTCGATTATTTGCAAATATGGTAAGGTTCCATTATGCAAGAATCTGGTATTACTGAGGACATTACACGTGCATATAAAATTAATGTCACACACGTGCTTTAATTCTGTTGTGTCTCGCTATGTCAACTTGCGACACCTTTATATCACAGCTCCACGGAAGCCGCCATCCCTTCCCTCTATTAGCCACCTTTGGAATTTGCGTACACTTGTTTATTTTTCTTTGGATTTTGAGCCCATCCTGGTCGTTGATTTCTGGGAAATGACTCAGCTTAGGCATATGAATTTCATCCATGTGTATCAGATGGGCAATTCTGCGTGTCTCCCGGATCCTCCGAGCTGCGATGGGCGAGATGGTGTTGCGATGGTCATCATGGAAAATCTACACACCCTTAAAGGAATAAGGAATTTCAAATTTACAAATGGGGTGGTTAAGAGAATTCCCAATATCAAAAAATTGGGTCTGGCGTATGATGATTGTGATGGTGATGATGTGTATTTTTTGGGCAATATGAAATATCTGTGTGGATTGGAATCCCTATCCCTCCTAAGTAAATTTCCTACTTTGCAGAGGATTACCTATCCACACTCCCTTAAGAGGTTGACTCTTAGTTTGGACATATATCATGACGACATGCTGGAAAAGATCGGTTTGTTGCCTCTTCTCGAGAAGCTCATATTAAGGGATGCGTGCTTCGAGAATGGGAAGTGGGAAATAGCCCAAGGACAATTCCCCCGCCTCAAGTACTTACTAATGAGAAACTGTCGAGGCCTCGAAAACTGGAGTGCGGTGGAAGAGGATTCCTCCATCCTTCCACGACTTGAGCATCTTCATCTTGAAATGTTGTATGAGCTGGAGAAGTTCCCTTTTGAGCTTGGAAACATTGATACGCTCAAGAGTATAAACATTGACAGGTGCGGAGATCTGAAGAAGATCCCTTTTGAGCTTGGAAACATTGATACGCTCAAGAGTATAAAGTTGGAATGGTGCGGAGAAGGAGCAGTGAAGTCTGCGAAAGAGATGTTCGATGAGCAAGTCGAGTTACAAGGCGGAGAGGATCAACTGAGTTTTCACGTTGAGGTTAAGGTTAGAGAGGAGCAACAACACCTCATGAGCTTAGCGAGTTCTAACTTTTATGTCAGCGTGTTGTAAACGGATAGTTCTCTCAAGTTTTACTTGCTACTTTTTTTAATTGATTTTGTAATATCGCAGCACACGAAAGACTCGAATTCTAAACTGCTATGTTATTTTAATTAAGCTGGTAAAATTGTATTTTAAATAAAAATATATAATTAAAATTATAAAAATAAATTAAAAATTAGAGTTATAATTGTATTTTAAAATAAAGAATTAAGTAATTTTTTTAGTGCAAGAATATAACTAACCGTAGTTAATAAGAAAAAAAAATCTCCAATCTTTTTATTCTTTTTAAATCATGTTTGCAAATTGCAATAGAGCTACCTGTTCTTCTGGACTGAAACTGGCACTGAACTTAAGCGATCTCAACTGAACTTAATCAATTTGAACTGAACTGAATTGATTTTTTTATAACAATAATAATAACTTTTATAAATTAGTAAATATTTTTTAAAAAATATTAATAATATTGTGACAATAACTAGATTGTATATTGAAAATTATAGATTGAAATCATTTTTTATTTATTTTATTTTAATTTATTTTGAAGCGAACTGAACTGAACTGAAGGAACTAAAATGAACTGAACTTAAGCGATCTGAATTAAACGATTGAAATTAAGTCCAAAAGAACTAGAAATAAAGTGCAAAAATATTTAAAAAAACCTAAAAAAACTAAATATGAAATGAGTATAAGAAAGTATGCTTTCCTATTATTAAAACATTGCATATTTTTGTTTTTTTTCATAATTCATAAAAGTTTGCATACTAATTAATGTAAAGTTTTTTATAACTTTATCTATATAATACTTATCTATTTACATAAATATTATTATTATGTGGGAAATAGGCCAAGAACAATTCCCCCGCCTCAAGTACTTACAAATGTTCAACTGTAGGGGTCTCGAAAACTGGAGTGCGGTGGAAGAGGATTCCTCCATCCTTCCACGACTTGAACATCTTCATCTTGGAAGATTAGAAGAGCTGAAGAAGATCCCTTTAGAGCTTGGAAACATTGATACTCTAAAGTTGGAGTTTTGCGGAGAAGGAGCGGTGAAGTCTGCGAAAGAGATGTTCGACGAGCAAGTCGAGTTACAAGGAGGGGAGGATCAACTAAGCTTTCACGTTGAGGTTAAGGTTAGAAAGGAAGACCGACACCTCATGAGTTTAGCCAGTTCTAACTTTTATGTCAGCGTGTGGTAAGCGGATAGTTAGCTCTCTCAAGTTTTTTACTTGCTACTTTTTTTAATTGATCATCTAAGCTTTCACGTCGAGGTTGGGGTTAGATATGAGCACCGACACCTCATGAGTTTAGCGGGATCTAACTTTTATGTGAGCGTGTTTTCGGAAACGGATAGCTAGCCCTCTCAAGTTTTACTTGCTACTTTTTTTAAATTGATTTTGTAATTTATCTTAATAATATATAAATCCTGAAACAACTTAGAAACCAATTAGCCAATAGGAACAGTCAATTTTGCCACGTAGGTCAAATTGAAATCTAATTGTCCAATAGAAATGCTTGATTTCTTCTAATTTCATTTGCGTTCACACCTGAAATCATTTCTCTCTTTTCTATTTCAAAATTAAAATTAAGATTAAAAATTAAATTCAGTCAAATATCACACAATTAAATTCGTCGACTTCTTCCGCTTCTCCATTCTGAGTTTCCAAAATTTCTCCATTCTCTTTTCCTTCGATCTTCATCTTCTTCTCTATCCGAATTAGGGTTTTGGCTCAAGATATGTTCTTTTTCCTTTTCTTCGCTAATCTCTTAGATTTTTGAGTATATCGCATTTTTTTTTTAGTTTTAGAATCAAACGATTCAATTTAGATTATTGTTTGAATCTTTTTTTTTTTTCAGGTTTTAGTTCTCATCCGACATCGACTCCCAATTTAGGAGCCTCTTCAGGTTTATTCTAATTTCCTGTGTTGAATTGCAGTCCGTAAGTGTCTTCAAGTTTTTTCTAATTATTTGCTAATCATCCTTGATCATGTATTATCGATTTGGTATAATCAAAAATTGGTTTGTAGTGAGATCTTTTATTTGTTCCGATTTTCAATATTGGGTTTGTCACATATATTGATTTATGTAATTTTGATTTATTGCTTTCGTTTTTATTAAATTTTTGTCGAAGCTTCAAGTCTGTGTTTTTTTTCTTTCAGATTGCAGATTTGCGTTCATTTCCAGCGGAGCTCGGGTGAGTTTGAGAGAAGGCAAAAATGTCGAAGCGAGGTACGATCCCATTCCGGCAAAACTTAATAATTCCATAATTTTCGATTCCGATTTCAATTCAGTTAGTGGCGGCTGATTCATTGCCATTTTTTACCTCATTTCCGTGAAGGGTTTAGGGATGGTGATGGCCACTTTGAAGAAGGGAAGCTTAATCTCCGTAAGATGCTTATGCAAACAGAATTCTCTTCCTAAAAAATAGCATTAATGAAATTGAATACTTTATCCCTTTTCCATATTTGTTTCCAGAATAAAAAATTTCCAAATCAAATTTTGGGAAGACTTGCTTGCGGACTATTGCATAATCTTTTACTATATTCGTTCCAATTCTCTATGGATTCCATCAGATCTGGACCGTACACCAGATATTTTGGCCGGATAACTTCGTCTTTGGGCAGTCCGGCGCCGGGATTAATTGGGCGAAGAGACATTACACGGAGGGCGCGAAGCTTATTGATTCCGTGCTCAATGTTGTGAGGAAGGAGGCCGAGAATTGCGATTGCTTGCGAGGTAATTTGAAATTTCACCCTCATCAATTCCTACATTTTCATTTTTACTGTTTTTTTTGCTTAATATAATCTGAAATTACTTGCACTGATTCTGGATGTTTGTTTGGGTTGATTTTTGAAAGGAAAAATGAGAATTATTATAAAAATTAAAATTATCCCAAATGAATGAGAATTTTTTGTATGCTTATCATTTTAATTTACTGTGTTGCTCAGGAAAATATGAGATCTATGTATTTTTATTTCTACATTATTTAGAGATGTCAGATGCATGCTATGTTTATAATGTTATGTTTAGTTTATTGCTATCCATTACGTAAATCATTTTTGCAGTAGGTGGATTTATATTGTTATGATTCATGTCCAGGATTCCAAGTATGCCACTCACTCGGAGGCGGTACCGGTTCTGGCATGGGTACCCTCCTGATTTCAAAGATCCGTGAGGAATATCCGGACAGGATGATGCTCACCTTCTCTGTTTTCCCCTCACCAAAGGTTTCTGACACTGTCGTCAAACCGTACAATGCCACTCTCTCCGTGCACCAGCTGGTCGAGAATGCAGACGAATGCATGGTCCTCGACAACGAAGCTCTCTATGACATTTGCTTCAGGACTCTTAAGCTCACCACTCCAAGCTGTGAGTACTCTAATACACCATTTATTCAATCTCAACAACATGTATTCGATTTATCCGTGGGTGTGCCGTCTTCCTTTACTGTTACAGTATACTTTGATTTGGAAAAATGACAAAAAATACTAAAATTGTTTTCTTACATATACGTTATTCATTTCTGAATATTTCAGTTGTTTGATGGTCACAATGGATCTGCAGCTGCTATATACGCCAAGGAGAATCTGTTGAATAGTGTGTTGAGTGCTATCCCATCGGATCTTACCAGTGAAGAGTGGGTCTCTGCATTGCCTCGGGCTTTGGTTGCGGGCTTCGTGAAGACTGATAAAGATTTCCAAGAAAAAGGTACATAACTAACTATCTTTGTTATTAGTCAATTACTAGGAGTTTAGGACTTGCAATCGCGCAGGGAAAAAACGATTGAAGAGATGGATTCCATCAAAAAAAGGCCAAGTCCCTCAACCGATGCAATGGTATCCTGCAAAGTGTGATTGAAGAGATGGATTCCATCAAAAAAGTTGTGGTCGATACACAGAAGATAAAGAAGAAGGTCCCGCTGGTCCATGATCAAGTGGGCAAGACAAATGTCACTGCATCCGTTGCTGATCGAAGTGAAACCTTGGTGGGGTCCGATGGCGTCTTGAACGAAATCATGGAAAAGCTTATCGGACACGGTACAGGTAAGACCCTTCAGGTCATCTCGATCGTGGGAATGGGCGGTATAGGTAAGACCTTTCTCGCCAAAACTATTTACGCTGAGCCACGTATTAAGGACCGTTTTGATATCTGTGCTTGGGCTACGATTTCTCAACACTACGACACGAGACAAATCCTCTGTGAACTTCTCTCTCAAGCCACTAAGACAGAGAAGGAACAACTGAGTGGGAAGAGTGAAGATGTATTGGGAGATGAGCTGCGCAAATACTTATTCTACAGAAGGTTTCTGATCGTGATGGATGATATGTGGAGTATTGATTCGTGGGATAAGATACAACACTACTTTCCTGACAACAGTAACGGCAGTCGAGTGCTGGTGACGACCAGGCTATCCGAATTAATGACAACTGATTATAGTTTCAGTATGAAATTCCTAGATAAGGCTAGCAGTTGGGATCTGTTCTCCAAGACAGTATTCGGTGAGAAGAGTAGCTGCCCTCCTGAACTTGAGGAAATCGGAGAGAAGATTGTGGACAACTGCAAAGGTCTTCCTTTAACAATATCAGTGGTGGGAGGTCTTCTGAAAAATATGGACGCCACTCTTGCATCTTGGGAATCAATACGAGACAACTTCACCTCGGTGGTGAACATGAGGAACGATAAACATTGTTTGAGATTGTTGAAGCTGAGCTATAATCACTTGCCCGTATACTTGAAGCCGTGTTTTTTATACATGGGAGTGTTTAAGGAGGACCAAAGGATTCGTGTCTCTACGCTTGTCCTGCAATGGGTTTCCGAAGGATTTCTTAAACCAACGAAAGGCGAAGCCTTGGAGATTACCGGTAGAGGTTTCTTACAGGACCTCGTCGGTAGAAATCTCATTCTAGTTGATGGGTTGGGTTCTACAGGGAGCATAAAGTATTGCAAAATTCACGATTTGGTTAGGGACATGTGCTTGAAAGAAGGTCAGAAAGAAGGGTTTTATCATGTCATGGGGAATTCTAATCCTCCTTCTCCTCAGGGCATGAATGCCCAACGCCGGGTTATTATACCTGATTATAACACTTTGGAAGAGTACAACGTACGTGGTGACTTGAGATTGATGTCAGACACTCGCTCGATTATTATCGAATATGGTAGGGTTCCATTATGCATGAATATGGTATTACTTAGAACATTACACGTGCATAACAAAATCATTTTTGCGTATGACGACGACAATATGGGCTTGAATTCTGTTGTGTCTTGCTATGTCAACCTGCGACACCTTGCTATGGGAACTTCATGGATGTCGCGATTCCTTCTCTCTATTAGCCACCTTTTCATTCATACTACTCGAAATTGAGCGTATGAGATATCCAATCCGAGCTCTCATACGAGACACTCATTTTCCAACATTGAGTTCTACAGGGAGCATAAAGTATTTCAAAATTCACGATTTGGTTAGGGACATGTGCTTGAAAGAAGGTCAGAAAGAAGGGTTTTATCATGTGATGGGGAAATCTTACCATCCTTCTCCTCAGGGCATGAATGCCCAACGCCGGGTTATTATACCTGATTATAACACTTTGGAAGAGTACTACGTGCGTGGTGACTTGAGATTGATGTCACACACTCGCTCGATTATTTGCGAATATGGTAGGTATCCATTATGCAAGAATCTGGTATTACTGAGGACATTACAGGTGTATGGTGAAATGGACTTGAATTCTGTTGTGTCTCGCTATGTCAACCTGCGACACCTTACTATGGAAGCTTCATGGATGTCTCTAGTCCTTCCCTCTATTAGCCACCTTTGGAATTTGCGTACGCTTGTTGTTTCTTATTCTTCTCCTGATTTTGAGCCCATCCTGGTCGTAGATTTCTGGGAAATGACTCAGCTTAGGCATATGAATTTCTCACGTAATTATGCATGTCTCCCGGATCCTCCGAGCTGCGATGGGCGAGAATGTGATGAGGTGGTCATCATGGAAAATCTACACACCCTTAAAAGAATAAGGAATTTCAAATTTACAAATGGGGTGGTTAAGAGAATTCCCAATATCAAAAAATTGGGTCTGCATTATGATGTTGATTCGGATGATGATGATGATGTGTATTTTTGGGGCAATATGAAATATCTGTGTGGATTGGAATCCCTATCCATCAGATGTTTCTCCCGAAGTAGGCCGTTGTTTACTCCTTTGCAGAAGATTACCTATCCACACTCCCTTAAGAAGTTGAGTCTGACGTTGGACATTGAGCTTGAATGGGACGACATGCTGGAAAATATCGGTTCGTTGCCTCTTCTCGAGAAGCTCAGATTAAGGTTTGGGTGCTTCGAGAAAGGGAAGTGGGAAATAGCACAAGGACAATTCCCCTGCCTCAAGTACTTACAAATATTCGGTTGTGATGGGCTCGAAAACTGGAGTGCGGTGGAAGAGGATTCCTCCTGCATCCTTCCACGACTTGAACATCTTCATCTTGTTATGTTGAAAGAGCTGAAGAAGATCCCTATTGAGCTTGGAAACATTGATACGCTCAAGAGTATAAACTTGGACAGGTGCGGAGAAGGAGTGGTGAAGTCTGTGAAAGAGATGTTCGATGAGCAAGTCGACTTACAAGGCGGGGAGGATCAACTAACCTTTCACGTCCAGGTTAGGGTTGGAGAGAAGCAACAACACCTGATGATGAGCTTAGCGAGTTGTAAATTTTCTGTGAATGTTAAAAAATCTTGAATGTTTTAGTCTTTTGAAATCATGTTTGCAAGTCAGAATGATAGTAGTATTTTTTCAATTTAATTTAGTACTCTGATTTGTTACACTGTTTTGTTATTTAGTTGTCACATTAGTTTTATTGTAGTACATATTTTCACATTAAAATTATCATGAAAATTACACATTTTGTATCTTTTTTTATAATTTCAAAAAAAAAATCTAATTATCAATTTTTAATTTAGAGTTAATTTAATTTTTTTAGTCAAAATTGCATATTATGCATATTTTATTATTTTATATGATATAAATAATATAGTCAAACTTATTATAAATAATATTTTATGTGATAATGATGAAATTATTATTATGAATTTATAATTATGGTGTGAAAAATAATTCAAACTTATCAAGTAATATTAAAAAGACAGAAATTTGCTTCATTTGCAACATTATTGAAAGAAGAAAAGCACGAGGTTCACAAATTATCTAACGAGATTATTATCATATTGATAATATTCTCTCAACAAGAACGTACGTTACAATCGGCACAAAATCTCACACGAGTTTTTCGAAATATGGAACAACCGAGATAAACAAGAATAATAAAATTCTCCACAAATCCCCACTGAATGAATAACGAGTGTGTTAATTTTATTTTTTAAATTTACCCCAAAAACCTAAAACGAGTTTTAAAGCTTCAAAATAAAATCGAAAAGTTATAAATTCATCTAACTCAAAATAACTCTCTTTCTTCCACATTTTAGAATAAAAGCATGTTAAGCACAAAGAGATTCAAACACACAAACACAACCACATCAGAGAAATAATTCTAACATCCCAACTAAAATAACCACGACCAAAACCGGTCATCATCAAAATGAGCCTTACACGACCATAATCCAAAATCAACAAACTTAATCCATCACCAAAACAAAGTCTCCAAAATAGAGAAAAAGTCTAGAAATGATAAGCGAACAAGAGAGAAGGATAGAGAAAAGAGGAAGAAGTAATCACGACCAATCCTCAACTCTCGTACGGAGGCGAACAATGGTGACGTTGAGTCGCGGCGGAGCAGGGCAGAGCGTGACGGCGGTGGTGTTCGGTCGGAGATGATGATCGGGACTGAGATGTAGACAGGGCTGGGCGGCGAAGGGCTGAAAATCATTACATCGAGCGTCAAAAAACTCAACACCAACTCCCAAGAAAATCAACCTCGATATGCTCGTACTCGAACCGCAAGAAACTTCCATTTT
Organism: Euphrasia confusa; assembly: GCA_954870475.1. Lineage (NCBI taxonomy): Eukaryota > Viridiplantae > Streptophyta > Magnoliopsida > Lamiales > Orobanchaceae > Euphrasia > Euphrasia confusa. The sequence continues at coordinate 29,020,426 of OX940970.1, read as the reverse complement.
GCACAAATCGGGTCCTAACACTCTTTTTCTTCAAGAGCTCCATTTGAAGAGAAGTAGATCTAGAATACCTAATATCGATCCCTAGATCAACCAAGCCGTATATTCTTCTACCAAAGCTCCAAGCGGATCTCATCCTGCTTCTACTGTACATTGAGTTTTTGCTATCCCAAAAAAGTTCATATATAAATAAAATAAAAACTACAATCGAATTATAATATTTTTATGCCGAAATATAAATATACATACCAAAATACTGAATTATGTTGATTATGTTCCGTATGTTCACATCAAAATACCAAAAAAATCATATCCGTACTGAAAATTATAAACATGATCGATATCAAATCATATTAAAAAATTTAACATATATGAAGTGCCGATTTTATGCTTGTTTTTAGTACGTTTTTAGGGTTCGTTTGTATTCACTTTTGTGTATATATGTGTATGATTATCGAGGGTTTGCTTATTATTGCTATGGCGGAACTTATGTGTGGTGTAGCCGAGTTTGTATGTCAAAATGTAGGAAAAACGGAGCAAAAATGGGATGATGAACTTCAGCGACTTCGGGCAATAAACTGATTTCGCTCCTTCGGAATATGGATCTGTAAAACACAGGGTTGGAAAGATCTTGAAGTCTTGAATCCGAGGAATTTTGAATCATGAGAATTGGAGTTCGGACGGAGAAGTTATGACAAGAATCGAGAAGTTGCGCACGAAGACGGGTGACAAGCCGAAGAGGTTAAAGACTTGGCACGACCGCACCCAAAACGGGAACGACCGTTCCCGATGCATTTATAGCTTTGATCTTCTGGCGCGACCGCGCCCAAACGGGAACGACCGCTCCCGAGGTATTTCTAGGTTCGACCTTCTGGCGCGACCGCACCCAAAACGGGAACGACCGTTCCCGATGCATTTATAGCTTTCATCTTCCGGCGCGACCGCACCCAAGACGGGAGCGACCGCACCCGTCACAAGATGAAATGTTGACTTTTCCGTTGACTATCCGAAAATTTGGTGTTTGAGGGCATTTTTGACATTTTGAAGACTCACATGCTCCTTGAAAGCTATAAATAGGTGGAGAACTCTCTACAAAGGGGGAACTTTGCATACCACAAAACACTTAGAGAAAATTAGAGAGAGAGTAGTGCAAATTGAGATCGGAGATCATCTTCCTCAAGGTTCAAGCATCCATTGACGACGGATTCAAGCTCGAACGACCACGGAGACGAGAGATTCATCCTCTACATCAATTGGCTACACATTTCTCTTCTCTTTTCCTCTTTTGCTTTGTTGAATTTTCTCATTTCTAGTATTAATTTCAAGCTTGGATTTGTATGAGACTTGAGATATTGTTTGAGATTTATGTTGATCATGCTTTCCTTTATTGATTCCATGTTTGAGTTGTTGATTTCCATGGCTAGAAGTAGCTAATTTCTCATTAGGAGATGAGGTAAAAATCATGCTTACAAGGTGTTTGATAAAATGTTTGAGAGACTTTTACTTGGTCTAATTGTGTATTTTTAAAGCCACGATTGAGGTTAGCCACCGGTGATCGGAGTTAACTACAATTGGGGATTAAAATGATTGCTTTCACCGGGAACGGGGGCTTTCTTCCCAAGGTTCGATAGTACACAATTAGGAAACCAAAACTTAAGGAACGAGTATAGTTAACTAACACACTCATCACCATTTTGGGATGCTTTGTTAGGGAATTAAACGGTTGGTTTGGGTGAACAAAATCTTCCTTTCCAAGCTATACTTTGAACTTAAATACAAGATTATCCGACTTGGAAGACGACGATAATTGGACCTTCTCTCTTGCGTTTTGTAATTCACTTTGAAAGTTGATTATTACCTTGTCTCTGATTTTCTCTCATTTGATACAACTCTCGATTACTTGCTTTGATTGTTTACTTGCTATTACTTGAACCTTTGAGATATTGAAATGAACATGATTTTGGAAACCTCTCACTCTAGTCCTCCCTCGGATTGATATTCCGAGTGGTCATTTACAACGAACTCTCGATTTTTGAAGCGAAACTAAACAAATTTTCTCTTTCCTTGCGATCGAAAAATGCTTCTTCAATATACTCCTACATCGTAATTAAATTCAATACTTTTTGGCAATTTTTTATATGATATGATACTTCTAGTTTCGATATAGCCCCTTACCTGATCAATGACAATAAAATTAGGAGAGACCTACTTTGTGGACTTTATTCTAATTATAAGAAACGCATAATAATTCATTGAATAAAATAACAATCCACCATTAATTTAATCCCAATAATTTACTTTATTCCCTTCCATTGTAATTTTTTCTTTTGTATAAATTGCACCTCCAACTCCACCAAGACCCTCTTCTTCCCTCCTCTCATTAATTTCATCCTAATTTCCATACATATACAATACAATACAATCATAAGCCTTAAGTACGTACCAAAAACACTAAAGAGCTTCATGTGGAACTCATTTCTACTACCCGAAATTCGGAGCCAATCATGTCGCCGGTACTAAGCGAAATCCTACTCTCCGGTTTTACCGATAACTCATATCTTCGACGTGGTTCACACCTTGTTCAATCTCTTTCGGTCGTCTTCCTCTACTGGTTTTATAATTTCTTATAGTAATTAAATACATATATTAATACTAGCTAGTATATACTATATATATACTTATTATTATTATATTATTATTATTATTATTATTATTAAATAAACACATATAACAATACATGGCATCGAGCTCGGAAGAAACCTTGACCGACTCAAGAAAGCGCAAACGGATGCTCTCAAATCGCGAATCCGCTCGAAGATCGCGCATGCGGAAGCAGAAACGCATGGATGATCTGACCGATGAGGTGGCTAATCTAAGGGCTGAGAATAATCTCATTCTCAACAATATCGGTTTTGCCGCTCAACTCTCCCTGAGTATCGAGTTTGAGAACTCGGTTCTTAGAGCTCAGATCTCCGAGTTGGACCACAGGCTCAAGGCCTTGAGTGATATTGCCAGCTGCATGAGCTCGACTAATGACGCTTTTGCCCCTGTGCTTGATGATGTTTTGGATTCTTGGAGCATGATCCATGTGAACAAGCCTTATTCAATAAGTGAATGCATTATGTAATTTGGTTTAATTTCTTGAAGAGTGAAATATTGTGTGATAATACTTTAGGTAAATTATTGGTTGTAATTATATGAGACTATATATGGTTAATTATATGAAATTATGGTTGTGGTGTAATTCCATAAATTTCGATATGAATAAATTTGTGATTGTTATCGTTGAATGTAACTTAGTATTACTTCATAATTAAAACGATCTTCCCATTGGATTTTGTAAAGTTCGATTTGAGATAATTATTGTTATCTCTGAATGCAACTTAGTGCACAATTAAACGATTTTGATTTAAATTTTGTGTTTTTTTTTAATGACACAATTTCACATGTATATATACTAATCTAAACTCTAAAACTTTTGTGACAATAAAGCTCGATCCTATTATTGCCTTTTTCTCAAGTCCAATTGATCCTTAGCAAGTTGTGTTCCAATCGAGAAATCAATATATTTTCTTTAATTGTACTTACATTACATAGGACTATAGGAGTATATTATCCAATTGATCAACCAATAGATTTGTTACATGTGTGCTAGAATTACCTAACTTAACCTTATTATTCTATTTCTTTATTTATAATTATTTGGCTTTTGGAGATGCTAAAATTTGTGAATGGGTGACACCAACATTTTGAATTATTGGGGTAATGAATTATTATATACTAAAACAAATATAGATGCAATAATGCAATCAATATTCTTTGTTGATTGCAATATTCTATGATGATATATTTACTAGTACAAAATTGAGTGTCCATTATGGGTTCTTGGATGGTTACGGTTGAGTGATGTATACGCATGATTCAATTTAATATTGAAGGTTTTTAAATTCAATTATTGGTCACTAAGAACTAAGAAGGTTTTTATCGTTAAAAAATAAAGAGATCCAAGAGGAGGTTCAATCTGATATCTCATTCACTTAAATTAAAATTTTATGAGAAACCAATATTGTTTAAAAAATACTACTCCGTATAATCAAATGTTAAAAAAAATAAAAAATTAATAAGTCATTTTCCTAGGTATATAAATCATAAATGTAATGAGAAACCACGGTTTGAAGAATCTCATTCACTTAAATTGCTCAGTCCTAGGTATATAAAATTTAAAACAAACTTATGAATGACTGAGAGGTTGTTCTTTTTTATTGAAACATTGAACTGAATTAATTTGAATTTAATAAGTTCGAATTGAACTGACTGAATAGTGAACTGAAATGAACTCAAATTAAGTTTAATTTAATTTAATTTTTAAATATTAAAATAATAATAATAATAATAATAATTAAATGACTTATCTGAACTGAACGTAATGAATCTGAACTTAACTTAATGGAATCGAATTTAATAGATATGAACTTAATCGAACTGAACATAAGTCCAAAAGAACATGCATTTTCGACATGGGTGCAAGGATGTAAAACTTGGGCTGAAATAGTTTTGGAACCTCAACAATTTGGATGAATTACAATGCTATTTTTGGATTATATATTCGAGTGTCCATTATGTGTTCTTGGATGGTTACGGTTGAGTGATGTATACGCATGACTCAATTTAAGATTGAAGGATTTTAAATTCAATTATTGGTCACAAAGAAGGTTTTTATAGTTAAAAAATAAAGAGATCCAAGAAGAGGTTTGATCTGATATCTCATTCACTTTAATTAAAATTAATGAGAAACCAATGTATAAAAAATATAATCAAATGTTAAAAAAAATAAAATTTAATAAATCATTTCCTAGGTATATAAATGTAATGAGAAACCCATGTTTAATTGAAGAATCTCATTCACTTAAATTGCTCATTCATAGGTATATAAAATTTAAAACATTTAATAAGTTAGGGATTAAAACTGAATGAAAACTTAATAGATTTGAATTTAGTATGTCTGAATTAAACTGAATTTAAGTTTAATTTAATATAATTTTAAAATATTAAAATAATAATAATTAAAAAAAATTAAATAACTAAACTTAATGGATTTGAACTAACTTAATGAAACTGAACTTCATTGAATTTAATGTATCTAAATTGCACTTAATTAAAATAAATCCAAAAGAACATGTTAACATGTCCTACATGCGTTCAAAGGTGTAAAACTTGGAGTGAGATCCTCTCCTTGTACAAAATTGCCTAATATTTCCTAATAAGCAAATCATAGCCTTTAAATAAATATAAAGGGTCAAGATCTTAATTAAGGGGCTAAAATTAAATCTTGACCCTAAATATTTAATTAAAGGTCAGGATTAGCTTATTAGTAAATATTAAACAATTTTTGGTGAGGAGAGGATCTCAATCCGTAAAACTTGGGCTGAAATAGTTTTGGAACCTCAACAATTTGGATGAATTACGGTGCTATTTTTGGATTATATATTCGATCTTATGTTTATGTTTGTGAAACAATTTCCAATTTTTGGATTATATATTTGAGCTTGAGTTTGTAAAAAAATACACAACTTTACTCCGACAATCTGCTACTTCTTATAATTCTTTTCTTTTATACTATTATTTTTTGCAAATCCGTTGAAATCTTTCATTAAACAATCATTTCGCATATGACGACGAGCCTCGTTTTTCTGCCATCTTTTATAACCCTTTGATGAAATATGACTCAAACCGCTCAAGGATAGAAAACGAAATGACATCTTAAACGGAGTAAAAACTCAATAGTCACCAGTCAGTGCGGTGCACTCGAGTTGTGTTGAAAACCCAGAGTTGCGAGCCCGTTTTCATTTCGCAATGGTTTTTCCAATGTGCTGATCAATCCAAGAGTCAAATTTACGGATTAGATTACTTGGTTAGGAGATCAAGTAAATAATTTATTTTCTAAATCATGAAATTAAAGTTATATTAGAAAAATAACACTTTTATTCTTAATTCTATTTATTACCTAATTTATAAATTTTCACATCTACAAATTAGTAAAATTACTTGAGTGTTTATTGCTATATGTAATTTGATTGGTAATGAAAGAATTTGCCTATTTTTTTTATAAATTTATAAATATATTACATAAACATATTATTAAATTTCATTAATTAACTCTTTAGCTCATTACTACATTGTCAAATGAAAATACATAGCTATTCTTTGTGATAGAACCCAAATATCAAATTTACCAGAAGTTACTGCACGAACACGACCCTCGACTGAAGTGATGGAATCGCATGTTATCCCTCACAACAATCTCCCTCCCCGTAACCTCCGAAGCACCACACATAAACAAATGGCAATCTTCACATATCCTCAGATTCTTCACTATCCTAATAACCGACCCTTCATCATCTTCATCTGTCTCGAGCAACGCATATGCCAAAGCCAGCTTCTCGCTGTGCTTCATCAGAATCCTTCTCTTCTCCTCATCACTCACGTCGTAAAAAATCGAACCCAAAATCGGACTGTACCCGTTTTCCTTCATCCGCTCCACGAGCTTTTCAAGCACCCCAACAATCTCCTCCGACCTCGGGTGGGCCATGTCCCCTGCATAAAACTCGTGAATTTCCCCTTTTGCCCCTTCCACCCAACTGAAAGCAGGGCTCTTCCTCAACCCCTTTTTCTGAATCAGTTTTCGAACTCTCAACACGTCATCCCACCTCTTGGCCTTGGCGTAAACATCTGTAAGAAGTATGTAGTTCCCGATATTCAAAGGCTCGAGCTTGAACAGATTTTTAGCAGCTACTTCAGCTACATCTGGGTTCGCGTGTATACGAGAAGCTCCAAGTAAAGCTCCCCAAATACCTGCATTAGGTTCGATAGGCATATTCTCAACGAGAGACAGTGCTTCGTCTAATCGTCCTGTTCTTCCAAGAAGATCAACCATGCAGTTGTAGTGATCTACACACGGTTTCACATTATAAGTCGACTCCATTTTTTCAAAGAGATATTTGCCTCGATCGACTAACCCTGCATGACTACACGCGGAAAGGACTCCGATGAAAGTCACCGAATTCGGGCCCACCCCCGTTCTCACCATCTCATCGAACAATTCGACAGCAGAATCTGCTCGCCCGTGTATCGCGAGCCCGATGATCATGGAGCTGTAGGAGTAAACGTTCCTCTTGAGCATACTATCGAACACCTTGCGTGCGTCTTCCACTAGCCCGCATTTCGAGTACATGTCGATCAGTGCTGAGCCCAGATGAACGTCGTTTGTCGGGCTGAAGCCCGAACTCTCGGCAACGGCCCGAACCCAGTTCGCGAACTTGGCCGCCCCCAGCTGGGCACAGGCGTTTACGACTCCAACTAACGTGATTTCGTCTGCTCGAATGCCTGCGTTTTGCATCCTCTCGAAATACTCCAGTGCCTCCCTCGGCTGGGCGTTGTGGACGAATCCGGTGACCATGGCAGTCCAGGCGACCATGTCCTTCTCCGGCAAGTCGCGGAAGAGGTCGGACGCGGGGCCCATGTCGCCGGATTTCGCGTAGGCGTCGATGAGGGAAGTCTGGGAGATCAGGTCTCGTTGGGGCATTTCGTCGAACACCTTCCTCCCGCAAGCCAACCAGCCGCATTTCAAGTACATGTCGATCAAGCCGTTCCCCACGAACAGATCCACGCCGAACCCACCGAGCTTCACGGTCTCCGAATGAAGCTGCCGGCCGAGGTTGACGTCCGGCGCCGCCGCGGCCGCCTTGAATAAGGCGGCGAAAGTGAAGGACAAGGGGGTGAGGCCCTCTTTCCTCATGGAAACATACACGCTGACGGAGTCGCCGAACATGGCGTCGTTCAGATAGCCCCTAATCAGAGCCGTGTAGAGAAAGGGGTTCGGATGCCTGACCTGCGAGAAGACGGGAACGGCGTAAGATCGGACGGGGATGTTTATGTTGGAGAGGGTTCGGATGAGCTTCGACATGACGAAGGAGGATTGGTGAAGGCATTTCCGGATGATGTGGGCGTGGGCTTGCTTGATCTGAGCGAGGGTTTTGCAGTCTTGGAGGACGGAGGTGAGATGGAGCTCGAGGTGCTTGATTTGTTGCAGCTGAGAAAAAGGGATGAATTCGAGTTCGACGGTGGTGGTGGTGGTGGGGGTTATCGAGGGTTTAACGATGTGTGTAATTAGCTTCTTTGAGAGAGAAACCATTACACGTTTACTCTGTTTCTGTTCAACAATCAAAATTGCCAAACAAAATGGATTAGAATTAGTAGATTATAAATGGGGAAATTTTGTAATCTTTAGTTATTTAACAATATTTTATAGTAATAAATTAGAAAAAAAAAATTGAACTTTTAGAGTGAAACACTTCATCCCAAAAAACAAATAACTGTGTATTCCCAATGATCCTTGTTTCACCGATTTACAGGTTTCTCTCTCTCCATTAAATTTCTCAGTGTGTTTTATGATAGTAAAAAATAGTTATCCAGACATTTGATAAATAATCGAGCTCACTCTGTTTTGATTCTATGTTCCTCACTTCATTGTATAACATGTGTTTTTCTTGTTCATTTAAATGCACGGAATGTGTTTGAGGAAATGCCTCAACCATATTGTATAAACTATTTTTTTCTCCAATTTTTATCTATGGTGTATCAAGTTGAAATTGAGATTTTTGATTTTTGTGTTTATGGAATCAACGTACTTTATCTGTGCAGCTGAGAAAGGAGAAAAGGGTTGAGTCACCATGTTTGCAACTGCAATCCGATTTATTGGGAGGAAGCCGAAGCCGAAGATGAAGCCGATAGAACTCAAGACTCCTCCAGAGCAAACACAGACGATCACGAGGGTTATTTTTGACATCTTGAAGGAACATGGCCCGCTAACCATTGCCGACACCTGGGAACATGTCAAGGTACTATTTCTTAACCATTTGAAAAAATGCTTTGTCTAAACAGATTAAACTACAAGTGAAAGAAGTCCTTTTTTATGACGATGATTGAGACAGCCTAACTTGCTCTATAATACTCGAACATGAAATCTGATCCCAGAAGCACGATCAAGGTTCATTTGCGTAGCCCACTTTTATGATTTTGTTTTTCACTTTTACGTATATGTGTTTGTTTTCTTTTGCATGTCATACTACTGCACCTTTTATCGGTTATTTGAAAAATTCAACAATTCGATTAGGATGGCTAATAAGTTGTTTTGGGTATGTTGAATCAGGAAGTTGGGTTGAAAGGGCTCACAAGCAAACGCCACATGAAAATCGTAATGAGATGGATGAGGGAGAGGCAGAAGCTAAGGCAACTGTGCAACCACGTTGGACCCCACAAACAATTCCTATACACGACATGGTTCACAAAACCGTATGTCAAGCAGACGAGGCCGCCTGGAAATGATGCTTCAACACCAAAGTCATGAGCATGATTTGTAATATATTCTTTCAATAATAGGAATGGAAACAAAAATAATTAAACATAATGTGTCGTAGCTATTTCCTTGAGTAGGGCATAATGATTATTTACCCTACAAAAATAAATGAAATTAATATAAAGGCTGAACTTCTTTACCACAAACCCAGAAATGAAATAGCCAAGACAATGGAATGAAAAGCTATGTGCAGTAATTGTCTCTTATGGCTTCATCCAAAGCACTGCTGATTCCTCACTATTTCTCTTAAAATCAGCATCATCCATCACCTTCATTCTCATCTATGTAGATGATATCATTTTGGGAGGCAATGATTCAGAGTCTCTTGGCAAGTTGAAAAGCTTTCTTGGCAGTCACTTTCAACTCAAAGACTTGGGTGATTTGAAATTCCTTCTTGGTATTGAGATTGCTAGAAATACTTCTGGTTTTGTGTTCAAAAAGCTCCTCACTGACTTTGATATTGATCACTCTCAACCGGCTCTTCTCTACTGTGATAATGTCACGGCCATGCATATTGCTTCCAACCTTGTGTTCCATGAACACACTAAACACATTGAGATTGATTGTCATCTTGTCCGAGAATGGTAGGTCTCTTTAAAATGTTCTATCTGAAAACCGCGGATCAGGTTGCGAATTTATTTACCAAGGCGCTCGGCTCCAAGGCTTTTGCTCATCTTATGAGCAAGATGAGAATTAGAAATAGAGAAAATTACCAATTTATTCCCATAAAGATGGACCCTTTTCTTTTTGGTACCACAAAAAGTTGGTTTTTCAATTTTATCCGCTAAAGCCTCAAATCGAGTCGATTACATCAAATTTTCGTCTGAAAATTCAAAAGTGGCCGGAATTTATGCGCGTGACTCGCACGCGCCTAAGGATTTGGGAATTTCCGATGACCTAATCCACGCAAATTCCGGCCACTTTTGAATTTTCAGGCGAAAATTGGATGTAATCGACTCGATTTGAGGCTTTAGCGGATGAAATTAAAAAACAGACTTTTTGTGGTACCAAAAAGAAAAGGGTCCATCTTTATGGGACTAAATTGGTAATTTTCTCTGAATTAATTAATAATTCAATTAAGTGAGTGGACTGCACATGTCATGATGACATAAGCACTTACGTCATGTGAAATGAAATTGAAGGCCTGAGATACGGTGGTCATCTTGTCGGTAGGTTGTCGATCGATCGTGAAATCTGGTTAATTACAAATTCTTCTTTAAATCGCTGGTAAATAGATTCTACAAATTTGTATTTTAATTAATTAATTTATTATTAACAAATAGTAAAATTTAAAAATTATATAAAAAAACATAATATAGATAGAAAACATGAAAAAACATAAAAAAAAAAAAACTGATTTTTTTTTATATTTTTGATATATATATACCTCTATAAATTAATAGCTTAACCGTGAAATTTTATTAATTTAAAAAGTTTATTAATTTATTGAATATTTTTTTTTCATTTAAAAGATCAAGTAGGAACGAAAGATTCTATTAAATTTTATTAATTTAGATAAATTATTAATTTATCGAGTATTTTTTTCCATTTAAAAGATCAAGTCGAGACCGAAAGATTATATTAATTTAGATAGATTATTAATTAATCGAGTATTAATTTATAGAGATTTCACTATAAATACATACATATATATAATATTTGTTAAAATTATTGAATAAATAGATAAATTTTTATTTATTAAAACATTACACTTGTTTAAAATTGTAAAGACAAATAATAAATTTATTTATCAAGTTAATTCAAAAAATATAATTATTATTTTTATTTGCCGGAATTTATTAGTTCAAAATTAGAATGAATTGAAAATTTAAAATTTGATTTTTCTTGAACATAAAACAATTATAAAATTTATTGAGAAAATTACCAATTTAGTCCCATAAAGATGGACCCTTTTCTTTTTGGTACCACAAAAAGTCTGTTTTTTAATTTCATCCGCTAAAGCCTCAAATCAAGTCGATTACATCCAATTTTCGCCTGAAAATTCAAAAGTGGTCGGAATTTGCGTGGATTAGGTCATCGGAAATTCCCAAATCCTTAGGCGCGTGCGAGTCACGCGCATAAATTCCGGCCACTTTTGAATTTTCAGGCGAAAATTTGATGTAATCGACTCGATTTGAGGCTTTAGCGGATGAAATTGAAAAACCAACTTTTTGTGGTACTAAAAAGAAAAGGGTCCATCTTTATGGGACTAAATTGGTAATTTTCTCATTAGAAATATTTATTCCCATCTTGAGGGGGCTATTGAATATACATGCACGCCCATGCATGTATATTACATGCAATACAAACCGCCTCCTTCCTTTTATGTTATTTAGGGTTCTTGTGTAATTTGTTAACTCTTTTATTTGCTTTCTAGTCCTTGTTATTTAGGGCTAGAGTATAAACACAGAGCCTAACCCGTTAATGTTTCAATTGAGTTACACAAAAACAACACAAACCCTAGTTTGTTTTCTGTGAATTACTGGAGAATAACTCCTCTCCCTTTAAACCTATAATTCTATACTGTAAAGATTGAATTTTTATTCCATTTTATTTCCATCGATCCCAATCGGAGGCTTTATAGTTCTGGGATTTCACAGATCTTCGATCAGGTACAATCTACTTTTTTGATTTGTTGATTTCGCTTCTGATGGTTGATAGTAACAATGCGAATCTTACATTTTCTGTTCAATATCTCGGATCACTTTCAATGGTCCGTACGTGGTTGATTCGGTGTTTCCCAGATTTCTGTGATTGTGTCCTTTTGCCGACTCCTCTCGTTCGTCAAACCATAAGTATAGCCAGTGAATCACTTCTGAGCCTCTAAGTTTTTTTTTTGTCTCACCTAACTTACTCACGCTTACTGTAAGTATAGGTTAATTAACATTATATCTTTAAATTAGCATTATCTCTAAGTAATGTCAATGTTCATATATGACGCGATAAAATCTAGATTATGTGTTTTCTTTTGTCATTTTATTTACCCTCCATGATGACTTGCAGAAGATTAGCGTTTCAATCGAGACTCTCAGATTATTTATATTTATGTGGTTGGTGTATGTGATAATTTTAATGCAATTTTTTTTCTAGTAAAATTCTCATTTTTTCTTTTAGTTTATATGTGCTCACTGCTCACAACGTGTTTGAATATATGTTTCTCTTACTGTCTTACACAACAACCATGTTAGATATTTTTGGGGGAATTAATGGATGTTCGTTTCTTTGGATTTTTTTAGCTCTGCGCGTTGAGGTCTGTTATGGAGTTTCAAGCCCATCATCGACTCTACTGCCATGTATAAGGTTTTTTGCCTTTATCTTCTTCGCACATGTTTTTCTATTTCATTGTTCGATATTGTGTTGTTTCAAAATGAATCTTTTCCTTGTTCGATACTTTTGGTTATGTATTTTACCAAAAGAATTGAAACGAGGGTAAGTAGTATAATTCATTCAGTAGAGAATGAAATATTATACTAGAATATATAAATTTTATTTTTGTTTGAAAATATGAAAATAAAATTGTATTTAAAAATATTTAAAAAATTTATTTTACGATTTCACATTAATAAAATTTAACCAAGCTTGTTATGATGTTAATGCTTCACCTTGATTTAAACATTCTTTATTTATTATTGCAATTTTATTAAATAGCCCTTGTATCTTTTGGTAAATTGCAATTTTATTAAATAGCCCTTGTATCTTTTGGTAAATTTTTCGGGGATGAGTTGATTATGGATATAATGGGATGCCTTGAATCTGAGTATTACTTTTTCTTTCTTCCTCCTCTCCACTTCTAATTTTAATAATAAACTTTCTTTTACTCTTCCTTGCAGGATGTTGGTACATTCTATTCTCTGAAAACTTGGTAAATTAATTCCATTAAAATTGTATCACCCCTCTAGCATTCCTGAATCATTACTATATATAATTCAATTTAAATTTGTATCGGAAATTAAAATGTGTGAATTCATTGTTATTTAGTCTGCTCTTTTCAATTGTTAAATGTTGGGTTGGCGGTGAAACTGCTTCTTATTGTTCCCAGATGATCTTGGGGTACGTCGAGCCGATTATCTTAACTTCTTAAAAGAGCATGTGGTTTTTAAGGAGGTAAATATTCCCCAACATTTTTTCGATGTCAATTTGGTTTCGACTATAATTAGATTTGTTGTTACACTGTTAATTCTGCTTATGTGATGTTGTATAGGCCATACACTACAAAAAAACTGGAAAATGTTTACGGCCAAATCCGTAAGCAAATTGTTTACTTACGGATTTGAGCCGTAAGCAAACCCTTGACAGTAAGTATTTACTTACAACTTTCTTTACGGCATGTAAAGAATGTCTTACCAAATGCCCGCTCCTGATCAGGAATCGCGAACGGCTTTGCTTACGACACGTGCTGTATTAGGAAAGCTGTAAGCATTTGCTTACCACAAAAGCCATCAGCAATTGTATTTTTTTATTTTTTATTTAATTATTTTTGTACCTATTTTAATTCATTTCAATTAATAATAATAATAATAATAATAATAATAATAATTTTTATTGGAAAAATATATTATATATAAATAGTACTAGAGGTACTCAAAATTTACAAAAAGATTACAAAAGACCACACCTAAAAGAGACACAACTGATTATTACAACACCGATCTTGAAAAGAAAAGTTTCTAAGACTGTGCCCCTTTAAAGAAACAAGACTCCAAGACTTAGCTTTGACTTTCTCAAAATTTTTTTCAAGTGTAGTTTCGTCATAATAATAAAAAAATCTCAAAATATTCATAAATAAATTCGATAAATATTGAAACCAATTCCAAAATATTGTTTTTACACAATTCCAAAATATCGAAACAATTCCAAAAACTACTAATAACGTCTAACAAACATAAAAGGTAATTAAAGTAGTAAATTTGATTCAAATTCCAAAGAAGCATGTAGTAAAGTCATATAACAGCATACCTCTTCATCCTCAACCAAAGCTTTGAGTATAATATAAACGGCACAAGTAAAAATTTCACAAGCAATGAAAGAAAACCTGCACATAGGAAGAAGGTTACTAATCACAGAGGCCCAGTTCGTCAAAAGGATTTTCTACATGCAAGATGTGCATGATGTAATGTAAAGAGACGACGGTGTTTCCCAAGACTCAAAACCTTTCAGTTTCCAGAGTGAAATAAATTTATTTCATCTGTTCTTTCTTTATCTCATTCTTTCCCACACTTAGGTTTAGAAAAAACCTAGAATGCATACGCAGCCACCAAGAATCAACCCGTAAACCAACAATATCTCATTGCCAGTAAACAAATTCCTTTTATCACCGCCGGTAAGGGTTTTTAATACATTTTTTTGGTTTTTTTTAATTATATGCCGAAACTCCATTTTCGCAGCTCCATTTTTATTTTTTATCAATTTGTGGTCTCGGTGTATGTGCATTTGTGGGTGGGGCTGGAAACGAACCTCGCAGTTCGCGAGCTGCTCGAGTCAACGCTCGACTCGAGTTCGGTCAAATTCGAGCTCGAGCCGAGCTTGAGTCGAACATTATTTTATATGAGCAAGCTCGAACATCAACTTTGAAGAATCGAGCGGCTCGCGAGCCGCTCGAAATTATAATTTTTTAATTAAATATACTTATGTATATATATTGAGTCGAATCGAGCTTTTTGATCAATTTGATTCGATTCGAACTCAAGCAATATGAGTCGAAGCACTCGAACAAGCTGAACTTTAATTAATCGAGCGAGCAAAAGCCGAGCGGCTCGATCGAGTCGAGCTCGAGCATGAAAATAATTCACGAGCCGAGCTCGAGCGCCCTCCCAAGCGGCTCGAGAGTTGAGGCTGCTAATTTTTTTTATGAGCCAGCTCGATAAGCTCAAAGTTCAACTCGGCTCGACTCGTTTTCAGCCCTAAGTTCGGTCTATGTGCATTTGCTTTTGTTAAAGTTATAATTTTTGTTTGTATGCGTGTCATCTGCTTTTGCTAAAAGGACCTTGATTTTGGCCTCAAAGTTATTATGTTTCGAGTGATTCATGTTTGGGATTAAAAAATTAAGAAGAATGATTTACAGATCGCGATAAAATTGATTTTCCGGGCTTTGTCGACTTGTATCAATAATCTCATCCGGGCTCTAGGTTATGAATTCTGTCATTCTTCCTGGAAAACCATAATTTTGTAATATTTTCTTGACTCTTCGTTTTCCTCGTAAGCTTTTGACCCTCATTTGTATCTCACTGTGTTTTCATAATATAGGTATGTCTGGCATGCATCAATGCAAGAACCAGCTGCAAGAATACACCCAAAAGTCATCCATAGTACTTCTGGTGTATGAGACTTTCATGGAAGGACCTCCACATGAAGCCCGATTCAGGTCACAAGTGTGGGTAGGCGGGGTATGTTTCAAATCACCGAATGCATTTTCAAATAAAAAGATGGCTGAACAAGACGCGGCCAGACATGCGCTTAGTGGCGTTCTTGAAAAAGTGAATAGCAAGGAATCTTCACAACCTTCACAGGCACTTGAGGAGGTTAGTTTGCCTAAAATTATTCCGAGTTTGTTTATATCGAAAGTTTAAATATATTTAGGTCAATTGGGAAATTCTTTGATTAGTGGATTGTACGGAACCCATTCTCTTTGTCACGTGTGAGCATAGATTTTAGGGTTACATTAGCTATTTAAATAGGATTTGTATACATCCGCTTTCTATACGATTAGTGAGATCAGCTTAATTTCATTATCTACTCGACTCGAATTGCTTAATAAGCTCGACTCGACTCAATATATGTACATATATAAGTATATTTAATTATATATTCGAGGCGAGCCGCTCGATTCTTCAAAGTTGATACTCGAGCTCGGCTCGTATAAAATAATGCTCGACTCGAGCTCGAGTTTGACCGAACTCGAGTCGAGCGTTGACTCGAGCAGCTCGAGCGCTCGCGAACTGCGAGCGCTCGCAAATTGCTGCTCTGTTCGTTTCCAGTCCCACCCACAAATGCACATACACAGAGACCACAAATTGATAAAAAATAAAAATTGAGCTGCAAAAATGGAGTTTCGGCATATAATTAAAAAAAACCAAAAAATGTATTGGAAACCCTTACCGGCGGCGATAAGAGGAATTTGTTTACCGACGATGAGATATTGTTGGTTTACGGGTTGATTCTTGGTGGCTGCGTATGCATTCTAGGTTTTTTCTAACTCTAGGTTTGGGAAAGAATGAGATAAAGAAAGAACAGATGAAATAAATTTATTTCACTATGGAAACTGAAAGGTCTGGAAACTGAAAGGTTTTGAGTCTTGGGAAACACCAACGTCTCATTACATCACATCGTCTGCATGCCTTGCATAGCTTAGTAGACGATTTGTACCCTGATTGTTTATCTATGTTTCCATTAGTAATAGCTATTTTGTATCTGTGTATATCCATCCGAGGCTGTGTGAGTTTCCGGATGGGTGGCGATGTAATGAGGGTAAAGGAATAATAATTGTGCATGTAATAAAATTACTTGAGACGTAATTTAGGACAAGTGTATTTGACCGCATCCATGATATGACATGGCCTAATGATCAATCTGTTGTATGTGTTCAATACTTCACAACTTGAGATTACTCATAGTTTGATTATTCTTATGTCACTTGTAAAAGTCAAAAATTGATTATTCATTGCAATTAATCTTATGTCACTTGTAAAAGACAATCTTGTAAAGTATACATATATATGCTTTATGTTTAGTGTACCTTTTACTATTTACCCATGCTACTACTATTAATAGTTAGACATGATCCCAAGCAGATAATTATGACACGTTATATTGTTCAAGATAATGTATTATGAAAAAGACAATCTTGTAAAGTATACATATATATGCTTTATGTTTAGTGTACCTTTTACTATTTACCCATGCTACTACTATTAATAGTTAGACATGATC
Source organism: Euphrasia confusa (assembly GCA_954870475.1). Lineage (NCBI taxonomy): Eukaryota > Viridiplantae > Streptophyta > Magnoliopsida > Lamiales > Orobanchaceae > Euphrasia > Euphrasia confusa. Next base: position 29,003,088 of record OX940970.1, on the reverse strand, counting down.
CCAAGCAGATAATTATGACACGTTATATTGTTCAAGATAATGTATTATGAATTCTACCCTTCATTCTACCCTTCACTTACCAGCCACGGTAATTTCCTCTATTGCAGAAAAAATTGGGTATCCATCAACCTTAATCTATCCCCCAAAGACAATAATTTCTTGTTTTTACCGTTTCTTTTGTGGTTAATAAGTAGATTCTGAGTATTCTAGATATGGAATGAGCTTATTTAAAAGATTTTAGAGGGCAGGCTATCATGTATTGATGCTGAAGGCCCAATATCGCATGAACCCAGAGGTTCCCGACTTTTTCTCCCATTCTCTCATACTCTTTCCTCTAGAATATATGTAGAAATGATATAGAGGGCTTTTCTAGAATTACAAAATAATGCACTATGCATATGTTGCTTTTCGATTAAAGAGGATGGATTTATATGCAATGGTCTAAGTCATTAGCCTAAGAGTTTCAAAAGCCGTCAATTTTGGTGCTAATTTTTTAGATAGTTACAAAAATACCAAACTTTAAAATTTGCAAAAGCTACAACATTACCCCCAACAGTTAGTTCACCAGGCACAGTAGGTTGTGTCATCAAATATTACATGATTACACCAATACACGGCCAACTTTTCAACATATTTCAAAATAGCCAAGATTTTTATCTAATTATTTAATACAGTATTTAGGAAAAGTGTTATTTGTCATGAACTTAAAATATTAAGCTGTGAAATCAAAATTGAGGTTACATATTTAGAAAAATTGAAATGTGTAATTGTAAAAACATCAGACGATGTCATTAATCTTCAATATTGTAGTTTTTGTAATTTTAAAAATCATTTTATTCTTCTTCTGTGAGATACTCAACTATCAATAAACACATGTCAACATTTTAAGGGTACAATTTTATTTTATTTTGGCATAATTGCTCTAATGAATTCAAAAAAAATAAAAAAATTGTTCTTCAGATAAGGAGCTTCAGAGGATGGTCCAGATGTTGAATTTCAAACAAAGCGCGAGTGGCATAAATTTCATTGTTTTTGACTGTTTTGCTTCTTTGATATACATGAAGGGAAGGAGTCCCAACCTTCAGGAAGTGGTTCTTGGGTAAATATTGACTCGCTATTTTATCACTATACCGACATCAACTCAAGCTCTTCAGAGAAAAATTCTGTTACACTTTTGGTATAGATTCTGAGACGGTGTAGATATCAACACTGTTGACCAATTTCAGGTTTTTTTTAATTCATTTTTTCAATTATAGATTTTTCTTTGGATGATATATTTAAACATATAACTACTTTTGAATCCATTTAATTTTAGGACAATTACAAATACTAGGCTTGAGGCTTGGAGTAATTCAAAAGAACCCAGGTAATCTCATTCGTGACACGCGTTGATTCGAACAATTTACTCGCATTATATACATCATACATTTTATACATTATACATCATACATACTTCTTTGGCTTCTGAGTTTAATAGCATTCATATAATTTTGTTTATTATTTTTACGTTTTTTTTTTGTTTGTTCCTTATTAAATTCCTTTTTATAAGTTTTCGTGTTTTCAATTCTATTGTAGGTTCTCCGAGACCTTTAACTTTTCATATTCAATTCTGGAAACATATTTGTGAAAACTGGATTTAGTATATATACAACTTATTTTGTTTGTTTAAGGTAGCTAATGAGTTTTGTTTTGTGTGATATAACACGCGGTTCTTGATTTTTTGTTTTAGTTTTGTTATGAATAAACGTACGTAACGGAGGAGCGAGTGTCATTCCAACCGCAGTTAAAGAATTGCCCTTATTACTCCACAATTTATCATAAATAAATGATTGAAATTGTTGCCCCTTCTACGGTTCTACCATTGTTTTTAATTTATTACAATTTCTTTTTAATTTATTACAATTTCATCACTATTTGTTTTTACGCTATTATACATTAAAAAGAATTTATATTCAGCTAATAGTCTATAAGAAAGCTGAAATTTGTCTTTAATAAATAATATGTCACAAAAGAAAAATTTATACTCTTCAACATTGATCTTGTGAGAACACATAAATAAGATATGTCACAAAAGAAAAATTTATACTCTTCAACATTGATCTTGTGAGAAAACATGTACCAGAACAAATAAATAAATAAACAAAATAATTTTAAAGTGTGTATTATAAAAAAAAAATGCATATTAAGAAGTTAATAAGTGCTAAAACGAGTTATCACCCCTAAAACAAATATTCCGACAATATTCAATACCACAATATAAAAACAACAATTATATAGATTTGATTATTGAAACAAAGGTCACCTGACCTCTAGCCATCAGATTTTGTATTTGCTTAAGGTCACCTCTTCGGTATGCAATTCAGAAGCCATCAGATTTTGTATTAGCCTCGTTAATTTCAATTTCCATTAATTAAATTTTCATTAAATAAATTAATTAGCGATGATGAAACAATTGTAATTGGGGAAGAACTAAGGTAATTATCAAATGATAACACTAGTAAAATTGTGATTTGGGAAGAACTAAGATAATCAAAGGATACCAAATAGTTTTTTAAAAAAAGTTGAGGGTGGCACCAGAAGTATTTTGTACCCTTGTTCATTGTACTACTTTCGTATTACTTTCATATAATAAGACTTTATCAAGTCTATTGGAGAATGAGGGAGAAACAAGTTGTAAAGTATTTTGTCAAAGTAAAGATTGTGAGCGGGCAAGATCATATATAGGTGAAAAGTTTTATAACATCTCTAAGTATGCAATTCACAAGCCATCAGATAGATTTTGTATTCGAGTACTTTCAATTTGCATTAATTAAATTTGTATTAAATAAATTAATTTGAATGCTACTAATATTCAAATTGTAGTCATGTGATATGTACGGCATAAGTCTTGAGACTTCCATACGTATTTTAGTTGTACATAGAAATGTAAATGGAGCGAGTGTGGAGCTGATGTAGAGCGGATTAACGTTGATCCAGATCCGTTTCGTAATAAAAACAACTACCTCATTTGAGTCGAAGTAAGAAACCCTAGCTCACTCTGGTGTCTGCATATCGCTCGGCGCAAATCATCATCAGATCTGTAAGGTACGCCAGTTTTTTTTTTTCGTTTTTTTTCTTTCTCCGATCTGGTCAAAGTATCCGGTCACTTGTGACCGGATCTGACATTGATCCCACACCCGTGTCTGTGTCGACACGGGTGTGCCGCCGGAAACCGGCGAGTCCGGGTATCATAGCCTGTCTCACCACGAATTTTTCGAAGAAGTGTGGTGCTCACTCTCTTTGGCCAAGACACTGTCTCAAGCAACTTTATTTAAGTGTACCAGGCCATTCTAGTTAAGAATTGAGCTTCACGATTCATTCTTCCACTTATAATTTTTTCCTGTTATAGATTCCGAGATCTTTTAATCACTGTTGAATTCCCTCTCTTTCTCTCTCTCTCTCAATTATTGTTTTTTAGGTTGGTGTTAATCATCACATTGATTGATAAGAATCAAATTAGTAGCTAAAACATAGGCAATGTACAAAGTTGAGATGTAACTGTGTTCAATGACTACACCGTGACACTTTTCAAAGATCCAAATTGTAGCAATCAGAGAATATGACTTCTTAACAAAGTTAAAGGGTGGGTTTTGAACAGTTGTGATGAGAAATATTAGAAAAGAAAGAAATACCTTGATAAAAGTATAATACTATTAGTTCTTCAGATTAAAGTGTTTTCTTTTCTCAACTCCATATGCCGGAATATAATTGATATAAGGATTCGTAGTTGCTCTAAGTCTGACTGGTTTTCTTTATTCCTTCTTAATAAAGAAACAATTTATTTTTGTCCAACGTAAATAATTAATTTAAATTTAGTATTTAATTAATCACTAAAAATAAGTATTTTTTCAAAGAATATGACACAAATATAATTAATTACATATCAAATAATAAATAGAGTTGTATTTAAAAAGTAACCTAGAATAATTTAAGATAAAAATAAATAATTAAATGTTTTAATTAAATTTTAATAAGTAGTCCTTCTAAACCAAATCAATGATCACATGTTTTTTTTTTATAAAGAACATGTGACCATTACTTTTATTGTTTTTTTGTGGGGAGAGTCCTACTCCAACTTACTCTAAACCAAGAGGAGGAAGAGAGTAATTAATTTTAGAGAAATTTATTTATAATCAAATAATTCAGTTTTTTTTAATTATAAAAATGAGTTATGTGCTTATTTTACTCTTTTGAGTTTACACTTTATTATAATTATATGATAGTTGGTAGTTGCTACCCTAAAACAGATCTGTTTCGTAATAAAAACAACTACCTCATTTGAGTCGAAGTAAGTCCGAACCAATAGATGCTGAAGTCGTAAGTATTTCTCTGGTTGATCTTGTTTCATGACAACCATCACAATTCACTTAGTCATCTGTTACATATCAAGGTACGTGGCGTCAATGCCCTTAGCTTTTATTCTTGGCAGAGGGAGACGACGCCATCGTGTTCAGATCTTATGCCGACATCGTCGGAGTGTTCTCTTTGCTGGAAACACAAATTTTTTTGGCCCCTTCACATTAGATCCTAATCATTACAAAGAACATAAAATCCAGACACAAAGCTGTTCCCAATCATAAATCAGAACATAACCCTAACCTAGGGGAAAACCCAAAAAATTAAATTGAAGAGGCATACACAATTAAAACCCTCAAATAAATTACAATTCCTAAAGGGCAATCTAACCGAACAAAATGGGAAATTGAACGACAATTGGTTCTAGTGTTGGAGTTGTGTACTTAATGTCTAGATTTAAGTAACGGAAACTCCCGATCCATTGCCATTAATCTATTTAATTAAATAAACAATTATTTGCGTTTAATTATTTATAATTAAATATATACAAATTATAGTCTTGGATTCTATACGTTGTAGTTAGTATGGTGTGTCGGGCCCACACAGAAGATCATACTATCGGTTACTCGTATTTAATCGAACAGTTGCTCACGACCTAGATGGACACGGACCAATCCATCGGTATAGTCGTTGTGTGAGAGAGAAAATAATTTGTCTTAATTATTTTATCACACTTGTACACTTGGTGTATTGAGCGGATCGTTTGAGATTTATCGATTAGGATTGCCTTGGATAATCGATTTAAATCTCAGTGTATTTTATTCTTAATCCCCGATACTATTGCGGGTGTGTATATTTAATATAAGTGACTTTGATTTTCCAAAGGAATTGACCGGTTTAATTACTGGGTCAATTACCGGTTAAGTTGGGTCGCTATATTTTATATATGACATGCCGTGAATACTTGACGGGAAAGTGTATCCCGGAAGGGTTGATAATATCCCCGAGATGAGTTCATAAGGAATTATTATGTAAACCCTGCAGGTGGATTTGTTCCGCATAATAATTAAGGATGAATGGTACTAGTCTCGGATATAAGAGATGAATAAATTAATTAGCAATAAATTAATTTTATTCATGGATATTTATATCTTAAATACACGGAATAAATAATACTACCGGAGAAATATTATTTGATATAATATGGTTTAATATTGGGAGTGCAATTAATTTATGAAGGTGCCGGTATACCGATCCAATCGATATACCGTGTGTGCGGAAGCGTGTAAAGCGATAGATTTACTATACCATGATCTTAGTGCACACTTAATGTGTATAAGAACACATATAAACATATATATATACACATCCAATATATATATATATATATAAGGTTCAACGATTACTTACTTTTGTGACGAAGTCATTCGTTGATGTCGTTGAGGTGGTGTTGAGTCGATTGAACCACCTCAAATGGATCAGCCTCTCGAAGCTCTCCTTGTGAATGACCTCGTCACTCCTTTAGATCGTCCGGATGTGGAAGCCGCACAAATGGCCCGGCCTCTACGTGTTGCACACGAACCCGGATAATGAACACCTTTGATTGCTTGAGAATGGATCTCCAAGATCACCTCTTTTCTCTCTATTTGTGTGGATTTTCGTGGCTGAGTCTTGTCTGTGATGAAAATCAGATTTTCATCTATATAAACACACCATTATTCACACCATTACACCTCTTTGTAACCTCCATCTTAATGTGCATAAAGATGCACCATTAACATGCAAAAGAGGTTACAAAGGAGGTGAAAGGTCATGCCACATACACATGCCACTATGCATTGTATGTGGTCCCACTTGCTTGTGTGGCATGCCATGTCACACTATGTGACATGCATCCATGCAAGCCATGCATCCCATGCATGTATATTAAATCCACGTAAATATTGATTCTAAATCAATATATATCAAGCATCGTACATTATCTTCGAGTCCATGTGTGACCCTGTAGGTATGATTTAATTGATCAATATTATATTGTTCCCAACAATTTAATATTATCGAATAATCATTTAACATCCATAGACGACCTTATGACTTTATCGATTGCACACGTAGGATCGAAGGACATATCCCAACAATCTCCCACTTGGCCTTCAGAGCCAGTGTGCTGCCAACTTCCTGTTGTCACTTTATGTCTAAGTTTGAACTTGAGGCAAGACTCGAGTCATCCTCAATCGGTTCAAACCTTTCTTGGACTTTGAGACAGACTGTAAAACCAGATTTATCACTATGATACGAATCTGGACGTGGCCACGTATTTTCCACAGTCTCGACTCTCCAAGTGGCCGGTAAGACATGTATCCCATTATAAAATGGAGGACAATCCCATCTTGTCAATCCAAGCTCTCCCACTTGCTTCCTGATATACCCAATGACAAGTTTTATAACCTCCTTTTACGAAAGGCGTTTACTTGTATCAAAGTACACCATTTCACAATGGAATCACTCTGGACTACTCAGGTCAGAGGAAATTGCTCGACAGTCAATGAAATAGTATTATGACTCGAAATCTTAAATACTATTCCAGTCGGGTCTGTTCGATCATTAGCTCCCAGCTAATATCTATGTAATTGTACTTGATGTCCCACATCACTAGCCCATGAAGCGGCGCTATAGTACACATTACAATCTAGTTCTTTGTATTATCGGTTTGTCCGTACTCGATTATACGAACCAGGAACAGCTATATGATTCAAGTATATCAGTTCAACCATTGGGACTTCATTATGCGGTAAGTCGACCTCATAACCCAATTGATATAACTTAATCATTTGGACAATTCATATAAATTAAACCATATTTATATGAAGAATTATGTATTATACATATGAGTGAATGTTTACCAAATCTCCAAAAGTATCTAATACAGTAATAGAAATAACAACCCATCTCTAAGATGTCTGATATCTACTGCAGTCGTGAAAGCCTCAAGCTTAAACTGCTGGAGAGGTTTAGAAAGCGGGTTTGCAACCTTACCAAAAGTTGCAACTTTATTATCTCGATGTCTCCACAAAACTATCTCCCAAATAATGTGGAACTTCCTGAGCACCAGTTTTAGACTTGTGGTGCTTCCTAGCTCATAGGCTTGCGCGATAACTCTACTATAAATAGAGAACTATCGGATGGGCCGAGCTAATTACGCCACCTAGTTCATTCAAGAACTTTCAAATCCTAACTGCCAACATTACTGCATCCAATGCAATACTGTGCTCAGCTTCTGTAGTTTAATCAGCTATATTGCATGGAACTATTCCAGCAAATATCACCTCTAACCAGACAAACGATATAACCAGATTAAAATCGGAAATTATCTTAGTCTGTTTTGAAGTTAGCATTCAAACAGCTTGTTAATATCAACTCTTTTTGTCTTCCAAAGACAACAAAATTCTTTTGTCCATCTAAGGTACATAAGAATATTCTTGGTCGCAGTCTAACGCGCCTCACCTGGATTTCCTTGAAACTGACTCGTCATGCTCAAAGCATATGATACGTCCGGTCGTGTACATATCATGACATACATTATAGACCATATTGCCAAAGCATAAGGAATGTTTTCCATCCTCTTTTGCTCATCAAGTCCCGTAGGGCCTTGCATCTTGCTAAGAGATGTGCCATGACTCATTGGAATGAGACCCTTTTTGGCGTCTTTCATTCTGAACTTATCAAGTACCTTATCAATAAAGGTCACTTGACTAAGTCCAAACATCATTTTCGATCTGTTCCGACAGATCTTGATGCCCAATATGTACTGTGCTTCTCCAAGATCCTTTACTGAAAACAATTTCCAAGCCATTCTTTAATAGAATTAAGCATAGAAACATTGTTTCCAATAAGGAGTATGTCATCGACATACAACACAATTAATACAACGTAACTCCCACTGATCTTCTTGTAAAACAAGACTCTTCCGAGTTCCTCTGAAATCCAAAACCCAGTATGGATTCATTGAACTGAAGATTGCTACTCTGATATGCTTTGCTTTATTCCATAAATGGAATTATAAGATTGCATAATTTCTCAGCCTTATTAGGATCGATAAAACTCTTTGGCTGTGTCAAAACACATTCTCTTCTAGAATCCAATTCAAGAAGTTAGTTTTAACATCCAATATTACCATAACTCATTATCAAGATGAGTAGCAATGGCTAAGATGATCTGAATGATTTAATCAAAGTAACAGGTGAAAGTTTTTCCATAATCCACCTCGTGAATAAAACTTTTACCATCAACCTTGCTTTGAAAACCCTAGGTTTTCCATCTGTCTGTTTAGATCTTAAAGATCTATTAGCATTCATTGGGTCTAACCCCGTGATGCAAATATATCAAGTTCCAAACTTGATTATCAGATATTGATATCATCTCAGATTTCATGGCACCATGTCAATTTTCAGTAGCTGGACTCGTCATAGCTTGGAATTAGGTCGAAGGTTCATTGCTTTATAAAAGCATGATTTCATAGTTCTCATTTGTCAGAATACCTAAGTATCTGTCAGGTTGAGTTCTAATCCTTCCGGACCTTCGAGGGTTAGGTGTGGTTTCCAAAACCACTGGAGTACTTTCGACCAAGTCTTGAGTCTCCATCTCAGTTTGTTCTTCTTGAACCTCGTTCAAGTCTTCTTGAACTTCGTTCAATTCAACTGAGCTCCCACTTACTTTCTTGGAAAGATATTCCTTTTCAAGAAATACACCATCTCGAGCAACAAAGACTTTGTTCTCGGATTGGTTATAAAAGTGGTACCCTCGTGTTTCTTTTGGATAACCAACAAAGAAACATTTATCCGATTTGGGTTCAAGCTTTGTTGAGATATTTCTCTTCACATAAGCTTCACATCCCCAAACCTTGATATAAGACAAGTTAGGGACCTTCCCTTTCCATACTTCGTATGGTGTCTTATCAACAGCTTTTGACGGTGTCCTATTCAGTGTATAAGTTGAAGTCTAGAATTATGTGTTCCCAAAAGAGACCAGTAGTTCATTTAGACCTCTCATCGAATGGTCGAACTATATCTAATATAGTTTGTTTTCTCGAAACATAACCTTCATGTACTTGTGAACTGATAGGTTCCACATACATCAGTATGGATCATCCCTAATAAATCACTTACATGTTCTCCTTTCTCCAAGAAAGATGACATTGTTATCTTGTCCATCACACATCATCCACATGTATCAAATGACTCCAAGTCAAATGAATCTAGAATGCATTCTAAAAGAAGATTCGTTACATATTTAGATGTTGATTTGACCTAATCAACAATGTTATAGTTATGTCTCATTGAGACTTATTCGATTCGGCCTTTAGTGTTAATGTTATATATGATTTTTCAAGTTTAAAGTATACATAAACAATATAATAAACGTACCAAAACAAAGAATAATTCACAATTAAAATAGTTACCAAACTATTTAATAGTGAAAAACTAATCCATCAGTATCCAATACTGAACCAATATTCATTGTTTATTGAAGGTACGAAATTACATAGTTATAATACTAAAACAAGGCCCTAAGGCAAAACAACATCATATGATCATGCGGCTAATGCAGCGACATTCGCTTCATTTCTCGCCCGTAGATCGACATCTCTACTCACCAAACTTACACTTCTATGTAGTTCTCCCACATACAAATGTGAGAACCACATTTGGCATCCAATACCCAAGAAGTAGAATTTGTGAATTTTAATGTCTATAACATTAATACCTGAAGATGAAGCAACCCCGTTCTTCACATCTTCATTGAACTTTGGGCAAATTCAATTATTCCCAATAATTGAGTTTCATTCAGATTTCCCGTTCAAAATTATCTCAATGTCAAAACGTGATAAATCGTAAGTGAAAAATCGAAGTTTTCTAACCAGCGATATTATCATGCAATTGAAGCCCTATCTCTCATAAAATATGAGGGAGCCAACCAGACAATCGATTCACGCCATCCAATGGCTCGAAAGTCTCTAATTTGTGTCATTGATGAACTTAAGTGTTTTGGATTAAATCACTCCCCGAGGTGAAAATAATCATAACCTTATAATCCATCAAATGAAAGACAAATTAGGCATTTGTTTTGAAATTGAATAAAATATGAACTTTTATATGTTTGCAAGTAGTGTCCAACACTTTTGTAGTAGACACATTGAGATTCCCTAGGAACCCTAGTAGCCTTCTTGCCCATGCTCTTTTGACTACCCTATCCCATATCATAAGAATTTCCCTCTTAGGGTCCTTTTCTATCGCCGGCTCAACAACCTTGAGCATCCCGTGGAGCTCACGAAGCGATTTCTTCAAACCATTCATATGGAAAATTTAGCCTAAAGGCATTATAACCATAATGAGATTGAAGTATGAAATCGGTTGCCAAATAATCATCATAGGAAAAATCTAGGCGGTCACTTGAAACAAATAATCCAATCATTTGTTGTACATGTGATTCCATAGATTTCCATTTTTCCAGCCTAGCTGAAGCGATGACCCTGGTCATACCGAACCGCTCAATCTTAGCATATTCCCCGAACATGCTATTGAGTTGTTCAATGATATCTTAGGATGTGGTTATCTAACACATTTTCATTGTCTTCGTATTTGAGGACCATCCTCAAATTACGTTGTGAATCAAGAAAATTTATGTTGTTCAATTTTTCATAATCAAGAATTGAACCAAACTTGAATCGAGTTGAAATTAACATGATAAACTACAAAAGAAAGATAAATAAAGTATGTAAACATTCACAAAGCGGTAAACAAATAAGGTTGTCTAACAAGCTACTTATTTATTTCATTTTATTCAATCGATATCTAATATCTTTGTTCCCTTGAACAAAACAATCCCAAGACCCTCATCTTGCAAATTCTTAAGCCGACTGAGTCCGCACTTAAGAAGTCTAAGATAGGTAGACATCCCATGTCAATGACATCTAATGTCACTCTCGGTCGATGAGAGTCCCATTCTCATCTCATGTCTCGATAGCCACGCCTGCAGTGGATCTATCGATGAGAAAACCAAACTCACGTGTAAGGGTCTAACCCTTACTCCCACTTATCCCAAGATAACAAGTAGTACCCCGCTGAGGCGGACCTACCAACTTATGATCGAGGGCTTCATGAGTGTGATGTTTTTGGACAAGACATTATACTCATTATTTTGGGAACTTGCATGCATAGGTGTTTATATGTAAGTTGAACATTTATAACATAAAACATCCTATAACTAGCAAAGCAATTAAATACGTAATCGAAAGGCCCCTAGAACCTCACAACTCTCAAACGAAAAGATTAAAAGCAACAAAATAGGCCTTGAACATCTTCTGGACTGGCCCGCGCCCGCCGTTTCAGTTCCGCACCCGCCGATTTAGGTCAACCTTAGTCCATACCCCAAAAACCACGAACGGCGCCCGCCGTTTCACAAACGGCGGTCGCCGAACACCACTGGCAGTCGCCGTTTCCAAAACGGCGCCCGCCAAAAGGGTACAAAACAGGCTGACCAAAAAACAGCCTTTCGGCGGTCGCCGTTTCCAAAACGGCGCCCGCCGAATCCATTCGGCGCCCGCCGGAGCACAAACGGCGCCCGCCGGTTTGCTCCAGCAGCCCGGTTTTCGCCCGTTTCGCTTCATTTTGCTTCGTTTCTTCTCGTTTTCGCCGGAGAGCCGAGATCCACCATCGAACCATGGACCAAGTCCATCGCTTACAAGTTTGAACAATACATATTGAAATAGAAAACCTATCTATTACAAATGATTCCAAGGGACGCAGCCCTCCAAAACTATGGCCAATCGTACGTAAAAAACGACAATTTCATTCACCCGACCACTAACGGTGGCCGGCCTTACATCTAATCACATAATCACAATTAAACATATAATCCAATTATGTTGATTTAACCTTCGTGTCCAACACAAAAGTGTGCACGAGCCCTAGTCTCTAATACCAATTGAAGGTGTCGGTATACCGATCCAATCGATATACCGTGTGTGCGGAAGCGTGTAAAGCGATAGATTTACTATACCATGATCTTAGTGCACACTTAATGTGTATAAGAACACATATAAACATATATATATACACATCCAATATATATATATATATATATATATAAGGTTCAACGATTACTTACTTTTGTGACGAAGTCATTCGTTGATGTCGTTGAGGTGGTGTTGAGTCGATTGAACCACCTCAAATGGATCAGCCTCTCGAAGCTCTCCTTGTGAATGACCTCGTCACTCCTTTAGATCGTCCGGATGTGGAAGCCGCACAAATGGCCCGGCCTCTACGTGTTGCACACGAACCCGGATAATGAACACCTTTGATTGCTTGAGAATGGATCTCCAAGATCACCTCTTTTCTCTCTATTTGTGTGGATTTTCGTGGCTGAGTCTTGTCTGTGATGAAAATCAGATTTTCATCTATATAAACACACCATTATTCACACCATTACACCTCTTTGTAACCTCCATCTTAATGTGCATAAAGATGCACCATTAACATGCAAAAGAGGTTACAAAGGAGGTGAAAGGTCATGCCACATACACATGCCACTATGCATTGTATGTGGTCCCACTTGCTTGTGTGGCATGCCATGTCACACTATGTGACATGCATCCATGCAAGCCATGCATCCCATGCATGTATATTAAATCCACGTAAATATTGATTCTAAATCAATATATATCAAGCATCGTACATTATCTTCGAGTCCATGTGTGACCCTGTAGGTATGATTTAATTGATCAATATTATATTGTTCCCAACAATTTAATATTATCGAATAATCATTTAACATCCATAGACGACCTTATGACTTTATCGATTGCACACGTAGGATCGAAGGACATATCCCAACAATTTATATAGTGGAAAATAAATTAATTAATATTGATAAGGATTAATGGACTTGAGCATTGGGCTCAATTTAATCTTCAATATTAGAAGCCCAATATTTCACCTCCTTAAGATCCCCTACGTAGCCTATAAAAGCACTACATGGTCTTCTCTATTCTCATATAACTTGAAGATCACAATTCTAGAGAGAGAAAGTAGAGAGGGAGATCCATGGAGTTCGGAAGATCGTCGCCCACCCGACGTTCGAGCTAGTGCAAGGAATACGTGGGAAGATCTCAAGGTCATCAATTGAGTTCTTCGTTTTTCCGAACAACGAGAACGAGGTAAATCGTAAAACCCCCTTTATGATTTTATCGTTTAAATCATCGTGAAAATATCGTGAACCAAGATCCGAGACTTGGAATCCTCATCGGGGTCGAGCCGGGCGGTGGTGATCAAGGATCACCGGACCGCCGCGGATGGAGCGATCCGGCGACGAGGATCGCGCGAACTATGTTCGCTGGAAGGGCAAGCGCCCGCCTGGGGACCAGGCGCTCGCCTGGTCCATGTCGCGCGCGGTCGCGCGACTACCAGGCGCTCGCCCCGTGCGCGCTCGCAGCGGACTCGCGTGCAATGCGAGTCCATGCGCGGGGCTGTACGATCCGAAACCCCAGCGCACGTCCGGTGACGTGCGCACGCCCCGATCGAACAGCGGCGGCTTAGGCCGCTGCTAGGGTTTGATGTGGGCTGTCCGGGAGGGTTCGGCCATGCCCAGCGGGCTGCCATGTGCAGCCCTAGGCGGCTGCCTTGAACAGCCGCGAGCCCATGCGAGGGCTCGACCGAACCATCCGTGGGTTCGCCCTCGGTCAAGTTTTGGTTGAGTCCGGCATCGTATGGTGGTTCGTAGCGGGATGTTCCGGCAACCGGGAGTCGATTGGAATTGTCGTTCCGCGATTTTGACATTCCGGATATTCGATCTCCAAAGGATTTCGGTCGGAATTAATTAGATAATTAATTTTATTTAATTTATTAATTCCGGGATATCGATTTCCAACAATTGGTATCAGAGCGTTGGTTTTTCGTTCACGGTATTTTTCGATAAATTGTTCTACCTTGCAGGGTTTCCGACTATTATGGCTAGATTTAATTGTTTTAATTAATGTCATAATATTGTTCTTGATTATTAAACTCTCGGACATGTCGAGATTCGTTTTATGTGTGGTGAATGCTTGTAATAGTAAAAATTCGGGGGTTGACCGAATTTAGGATTTATTATTATGTTCATCGTTTTTCCGGAAAATGTATAGGGTCGATTTCATGTATAGAATCGATACCGGAATTGTAATATAGATTATTGTAATTTATTTTGCGATTGGATCGACGAATCGAGACCGCCGGAGAAGACGAAGTGACGAGAGGAGGCTAGGGCTTGGATCGACCACGACCATCCCCATGGTCGATCCATGAGGATCGATCGATCCATGCATGGAGGAGCCGCCGGCGATGGTGGCCGGCCACCTCCTAGGCGTGGGTCGAGGGTGGCGTGGGGACTCCCACCCCATGCTATCCCGGTCCGGAAATTTACTTTCCTATTTTAATTCGGTTTTCCTATTTGATTATTTCTTTTATGGAATATTCATGGAATAGGAAAAGAATTAATTTAGTATTAAATTTATTTTTTCCTCATTGATTATTCCTATTCTTGGGAATTTTCATGGAATAGGAAAGGAATAAATTTAGAATTAATTTATTTTTCCTATTTTATTATTCCTTTATGGAATTTTAAATGGATTAGGAAAATAATTAATTTGGAAAGTTTTAAGAGTCCTTAATTAATTTTTCCTATTTAATTATTCCTTTATGGATTTTTTTAATAGATTAGGAAAGGAATTAATTTGGTAGGATTAGAAGTCCTAATTTATTTTATTTCCTTATTCTATTATAGAAATCTTCTAGAATGTTTCAAGTTTGACTTGGATGGGATTCTAGAGATTTAATAGAATTAGATAGGAAAATAAAAATAAATAAAAATATTAATAATATTTAATTTTATTTTTGATATATTCGATTGACTTAATTTTCGAATTAAGTAACTTTTGGATTAATTGAAAATAAATAGATTTAAATATTGGGATTAATATTCTCGTCACATGGAGCATTCAAGAACGAAGACTGAAGACTAGAAGATGCGTACGGGGATGCGATAAAGCCATAATAGTCGGAAAAATAATATTCTAGTATTATTTTGATTATGTGATAATATTCTATGTGCTTTATTTCATGTATGCATGCTTATGTGTATTTAATTATGCATTAGATAGCGTATCCCTTTGTTATAAAAAGCTAAGTGGGAGAGGGTATGGAAACATACCCATGGTCTCCATTGCTGCTCTCTTGATGACTTTTATAAACTTTTGAAGTTTATATAGATAAGTCATTGGAGGAGAGTTCTTGTAATTCCTCTTACGAGAAACATTGATTAAGTTTATCAAACAATGCCTAATTTGTCTTTCCAAAGCTGATTTCAAGTCGACTCATTCTCACCCCGGGGAGTGGAATGGAGCCAAAGCCACTTGGTCATGTAGAGGACACAAATTAGAGACCTTCGTACCATTCTTTTATAGATGGATCGATTGTCTGCTCGGCTCCCTCATTTATGAGAGATAGGGTTGTTCGCATGGTGAATCACTGGTTAGAAACTTCGAGTTTCACTTATGATTCTCCGCGTCTTGATTTACAAGATCGAATGGATCAAGTAATTGGATTTCAATTATATAAATCTTTTGGTGTAGTAAACGAACGTGGCTTGCTATACCGAATGGGATTTTAGAATAATTGATGTAGACAGTTATAGGGAATTGTGAGGGATTGCGAGTTATCGTAAACGTCCACACGAACGTGGCTTGCGGTGGCATAACAATTCTAAACGATTCGCCTTAGTACTGAGTAATGGTTTACACTTAGGTACGCTTTATAGTATTCTTCCCAACGAAGTAACGCTATAATGATGTACGACCGAAGCAAATCTAATTGCTAAATCATTTGGGTGGGTAAACGTCCACACGAACGTGGCTTGCCTTACCTGATGGGATTTTAGATGTGATTAGTGGTTTAATGATATTATTAGAGGGAGATAATATCGGATATTAAATCGATTGTTTGTTGTTATATGTGCTCATAGATTATGGATGGCTTTGAACCCACTTTATGTGATACTTGAGGAATTTAACTCATTGGTCCCTGAATGTATTGATTGGAGTAGAGATCTGGACATTGCCCAGACTGTTAAAGAGTACAAGTTTGTACTCAAGAGAGCTTTGTCCTCCCGAGCCTACTAATGTCTTAACTGATGAGGAAAGGACTGATTTTGATATCATGTTCAAACTCAATGAGATGTTTAGACATGACATAGGCGGCTAGACAAGAAGCGATGAGGATACTCATAAAGGCCAGTCGCTTCGAGGAAACACTTAAACACGTTTTTGAGATGATTGACCTTTTAGACGAGTTGAGACGGAAATCGCAAGCTCTTGT
Organism: Euphrasia confusa; assembly: GCA_954870475.1. Taxonomy (NCBI): domain Eukaryota; kingdom Viridiplantae; phylum Streptophyta; class Magnoliopsida; order Lamiales; family Orobanchaceae; genus Euphrasia; species Euphrasia confusa. The sequence goes on along the minus strand of OX940970.1, from coordinate 28,986,349 downwards.
AGCCAATGCCAAAGGTTTCGAACCTAAGGGCAAAACCGGGGGATAGGAAAAGCGGGCAAAGAAACCCAGTGGTCCTAAGTTTCTTGGATCACGAGATGGGGCGAGAAAGCCAATAGGCTAGTGTTCTCGATGCAAACAGTCTAGGTACTGGAAGTCTGATTATCCTCTCAAAGAAAGTACGAAATCTTCTTTAGTCGTAAAACATAGTCAGTGGTATTATCTACCGGAACCTGGTGTGTAGATATGGAACCACTGACGGTATGTGCATTTTAAATGCAAGGGTTCCAGGAAACCCGACGACTTGGAAAAGAAGAACTCGTAGTCTACATGGGCAATGCTGTGGAGGAGGCAGCTGTTGCAGTGGAGGACATTATTATAGGATTTCATTTTGAGTTATTGTTTTTATGTACCTTTCATTTTAGAAAGAACTTTGTTCTGGATTTCTAATGAATGGATATTTTATTTCTTTTAATCATTTGATGGTTATAAGAAGAAATAAAGATAGTATCTATTCTGGTACATTAGCTAGCAATATATAAATGATGAATCCTGAGTCCACCACGGTGCAACGAACCGTAGCATAAAACTCGTTTTACTTTTAAGAGATATTTCTGTAATGAATCATCATACTTGTGGATTCTTATGCTAAGTCATGTTTATTCAAATAAGAAGTTCAAAGGTCGAAAATTGATATTTTGATCAATTAAGTTGAAGGAGTGGACCTTCCGACCTAAGAATCTAATTTGGAAGATAACATAACTAAGCAATCATTTATGGATATAAGGTATAAGATCCGGACAAGTATTAGAATAGATTCACTCTGATGTGTGCAGACCTTTGTTTACTCAGACAATAAGGTACGAGTACTTCATTTTATGATTACTCGAAAGAATGGGTTAGCATACCTGATGTACCACAAAAGCAAAGTGTTTTGACAAGTCAATGGACACAAAGCTATTATGGGGAACCATCATGGTATATCCATTGAAAGCCTGCGATCTAATCGCGGAGGCAAGTGCCTGTCTGAGGAATGCATGGCATACTGATCAGAGATTGGGATTTGATCCCAAATGACTACACCATACACTCTTGTGTAGAAATGGTGTGTCGGAAATAAGAAGTGGAACTCTTATAGAAATAGTAAAAGCATGAGTTATATGGAACTACCTATGTTCTATGGGTATGTCTGGAAACAACGGCGCATTCAATGCGGTTGTAGAATATCCTGGAAGAACAAAAGTTGTGTGTTCAATAGTACTATTAACCAGAAGGACGTTAGTTCTAACGCCCGGTTCTTAGAGGAAGACTATTAGATGAACCACAAGCCCAAAGTGACGTAATACTTTGAAATGAGAGAGAGAGAGATTAAGACTTAGAACCAGCCGAACCGAGTAGCGGTACACCACTAACTGCACCTACTGTTATTACTGTTTATACACCGGAATGCCGTTGTAGTGGGAGGTTGTGTGACAACCGAAGATATTCATAAGACTAGGAGAGTCTTCGGACTCTGGACCTAGTATACATGGAATCGATCCCTGGATCTACATAGAGGCAGTACTAGATCTAAATGTGCTCTCTTAGAAAGCAATAAGGTTTATTGCTAAGAGGCAAGATCATTTAGAGTACAAGCTTAGTTGATCCATTTATGGATTGGAACAAAGCATTGAGTTCGTGGTACTTGCAAGTTGATGAGATAGTCCATTTTATGGATTAATCAAAGCATAGACGAATAGTGTGTATTGGAAACGTGATGGAAACAAGGTGGTGTTTCTCGGGTTTTTATGTAGATAACATTTTATCATTGGCAACAATGTAAAGATGTAATCAGACATGAAATGATGGTTGTCTGGATAAATCATTATGAAAGATATAGGAAGAAGTTGTACTTCTCCTGGACATCTTACATATATATGATTATAGTTCGTTTTAACATGCAAGATTCCGAGAAAGGTTCGTTACCTTTCAGATACGGAATGCATCTATCTAAGGATATGTGTTTTGGAACACAAAAGGAGATAGAAGCAATGAAAGCGGTTTCCTACACTTCAAGTGTGGAAAGCTTGATAAATGCAATGTTGAAAACGAGAACCTGATATCTGCTATGCGGTTAGTATAGTGGGAGGATATCAAGGTAATCCTGGAAAGGAATACTCGACTGCTGTAATGAACATTTTAAGTACTTTCAAAGTACTGGAAACTATGTTCTGGATTACGGAGCAGACAAGTTTTTACTTTGGATTACATTCTTTTAGATTTCTAATCGAATGAGGACCAGTATAAGTCGATATCAGGCTATGTGTTTCACTATTGAAGGAGAAGGAGTTTTTTAACATGGAAGAGTGATAAGCACGATGCTTTTCGGACTCTGCCATGGGTAACCAAATAGCGGCCTCAGAGGCAGCGAAAGTTTTGGTATAGCTCCGGGAATCCCTGAGACTTAGAGGTGATTCTTAATTTGCCAAAGGCTATGTGAATAGCGGTGCGATGGCAAATGGTAAGAAATCACAAGTCCATAAGTGTAAGATAACACATAGAGCAAGTACCACCTGATACGAGTCATCGTCGAGGGAGACGACGCTGTAGTCACCAAGATAACTTCAGAGCGGCAACCTAGAGTGCTCATTCACATAGTACTTCTTGGAAGTACAACTTAAGCACGTGATGAGTATGGGAGTCGGGAGTTCGGAGGAAATGACTAGACCTTAGTACAAGTGGGAGATTGTTGGAGTTGTGTACTTAATGTCTAGATTTAAGTAACGGAAACTCCCGATCCATTGCCATTAATCTATTTAATTAAATAAACAATTATTTGCGTTTAATTATTTATAATTAAATATATGCAAATTATAGTCATGGATTCTATACGTTGTAGTTAGTATGGTGTGTCGGGCCCACACAGAAGATCATACTATCGGTTACTCGTATTTAATCGAACAGTTGCTCACGACCTAGATGGACACGGACCAATCCATCGGTATAGTCGTTGTGTGAGAGAGAAAATAATTTGTCTTAATTATTTTATCACACTTGTACACTTGGTGTATTGAGCAGATCGTTTGAGATTTATCGATTAGGATTGCCTTGGATAATCGATTTAAATCTCAGTGTATTTTATTCTTAATCCCCGATACTATTGCGGGTGTGTATATTTAATATAAGTGACTTTGATTTTCCAAAGGAATTGACCGGTTTAATTACTGGGTCAATTACCGGTTAAGTTGGGTCGCTATATTTTATATATGACATGCCGTGAATACTTGACGGGAAAGTGTATCCCGGAAGGGTTGATAATATCCCCGAGATGAGTTCATAAGGAATTATTATGTAAACCCTGCAGGTGGATTTGTTCCGCATAATAATTAAGGATGAATGGTACTAGTCTCGGATATAAGAGATGAATAAATTAATTAACAATAAATTAATTTTATTCATGGATATTTATATCTTAAATACACGGAATAAATAATACTACCGGAGAAATATTATTTGATATAATATGGTTTAATATTGGGAGTGCAATTAATTTATATAGTGGAAAATAAATTAATTAATATTGATAAGGATTAATGGACTTGAGCATTGGGCTCAATTTAATCTTCAATATTAGAAGCCCAATATTCCACCTCCTTAAGATCCCCTACGTAGCCTATAAAAGCACTACATGGTCTTCTCTATTCTCATATAACTTGAAGATCACAATTCTAGAGAGAGTAAGTAGAGAGGGAGATCCATGGAGTTCGGAAGATCGTCGCCCACCCGACGTTCGAGCTAGTGCAAGGAATACGTGGGAAGATCTCAAGGTCATCAATTGAGTTCTTCGTTTTTCCGAACAACGAGAACGAGGTAAATCGTAAAACCCCCTTTATGATTTTATCGTTTAAATCATCGTGAAAATATCGTGAACCAAGATCCGAGACTTGGAATCCTCATCGGGGTCGAGCCGGGCGGTGGTGATCAAGGATCACCGGACCGCCGCGGCTGGAGCGATCCGGCTACGAGGATCGCGCGAACTATGTTCGCTGGAAGGGCAAGCGCCCGCCTGGGGACCAGGCGCTCGCCTGGTCCATGTCGCGCGCGGTCGCGCGACTACCAGGCGCTCGCCCCGTGCGCGCTCGCAGCGAGCTGCGAGTTTTCTCGCAGCGGACTCGCGTGCGATGCGAGTCCATGCGCGGGGCTGTACGAGCCGAAACCCCAGCGCACGTCCGGTGACGTGCGCACGCCCCGATCGAACAGCGGCGGCTTGGGCCGCTGCTAGGGTTTGATGTGGGCTGTCCGGGAGGGTTCGGCCATGCCCAGCAGGCTGCCATGTGCAGCCCTAGGCGGCTGTCTTGAACAGCCGCGAGCCCATGCGAGGGCTCGACCGAACCAGCCGTGGGTTCGCCCTCGGTCAAGTTTTGGTTGAGTCCGGCTTCGTATGGTGGTTCGTGGCGGGATGTTCCGGCAACCGGGAGTCGATTGGAATTGTCGTTCCGCGATTTTGACATTCCGGATATTCGATCTCCAAAGGATTTCGGTCGGAATTAATTAGATAATTAATTTTATTTAATTTATTAATTTCGGGATATCGATTTCCAACAAGAAGAACGAAATAATTAAACTGAGAAACTGATTGAAGAACAAATTGTTTTTACCTGGCCGAGCACCTAACAATATACCGGCTGCACCCACTTCGTTTGAGTCGAGAATTTGACACCGCTAATGCGTTGCAGCTTCAATCTTCTGCAGGTGAATTACAATTTCGCAAGACGAAAACGAGGATTGTAAATTTTGTTTCTTTTTACCGCAGATGAAATCTGAGTTTTCTTTTACAAGACGAAGAAAATGTGGGAACAATTTATGAGAAGACCTCTTTTAGAGGGACCTTTTCTAAAATGCCCTCTTTTAGTTTTTACATTTTAAATGTATTTAATATATATTTCATCTTTTATTTATCTATTTTTTTCTACCCGTTATTTCCTATTTTTTCACTTCATTCTGCCCGAGAGAAAGAAACCAAAACTGAAAAAAACGAGAAGGAAGAAAATTTTGGGAAAAATCCACTCGATTCTATAATCCCAGAAAAGTCATTCTCCTTTTCTCTCTCCGTCCTTACTCTCCCAAATCAATGGTAACCTAGGTCGATTCCATAAATCAAATTTTTTTTCTCTCGCCCAAATCGACAGTTGGAAGCCAAACCGAGGTCGATTCCATAAGAAGGAAGCACCGCGGCCTACATTCGATTCTCTCCGTCCATCAATTGAGGTTGTTTGTTAGGTAACCTTATTCATCTCTTTGGGGCGTCATTTGTTTGTATTTTGGCCGCGGTGTTTGTGTCAATTGGGTATGTTTACGGATTTTTCCAATGTATAAAATACAAATTTTTTATGTAACCCTATTCATCTATTCTGGAAAAAGAAGGACGAGCCCTAGAATCGCAGTAAAAATGTCACCTTCCCTCTCGAAGAAAGGCTATCTCAGCAACCGCATTTACCGTCACAGGTGTGGTGAACAAGTTTTTGACTGTTGCCGTCAACATCTTGATTTGGTATAAGCATGCTACACCTTTCGGTTTGTTGTGTTTGATGGTAACTATTGCTGGAGAAGTTCTCTATCAGCAGTGTGTCACCGGAGGAGTAGAGAATGCTTTTGTACTGTCCAAGCAAATCGACAGTAAGGCGACTGATGGTCAAGCTGATACAAACGAAGAAACTGGCATTTCTGGTAAAATCTCTGGCGTATGAGCATACTTTTCCTTCATCAGCTGAGAATGCTCCTTATTTTTTTAACGTAGTGAACTCGACTTGTGACTCGACTTTTTATTTTGTAAGGAACAAATAGTTCTCCATATGAATGCTGAGGGTAGTCAGTAGAAATATATCTTTAATCTATGCTTAATCCTCATATTTAAGTTCATTGTATCATAAGTAGTTTGATATAAAGGATATGCCTAGGACGATCATGAACCTTTGGTGGGATTTTGAAAATTTTGATTTGTGAGATTGTTACTTCGTTGTACTCGTCGACGCGGTTTTTGTGTGTTGTCGCTATGTCGGTGGTGTTGCTTTGATGGCGGCTGTTGCTTGTGTGAGTGTTGCTCTACATTTCGTCCAAGATATAAATCGTCATCGGAAAGAAATCGAGATCTACGAAACAAAGAAACAACTCTTGATTAAGTCCATGGAGCGAGCTTATTTATGGGTTGTAAGTACTAATATATACGAAGTACTATTTTACGTATTCTGATTTTTAACCTTTGGTGTGAATTTTCAGAATGTTTGACTTTTGGGAGTGCTGCTATGCGATAATGGTATCGACTTTACGGGTATGGACGATGGTGCGGTGGAGTTAATGAACAAAGCTTGACTGAAAATATTGTTTTGAGAATGAAATTCAAAGAGGAATGACAAGTAGATTTAATTTGTACGTTAAGTATATATTTTTTTTTGGCTAAATTTTATTCATTTTATTCTTGCAATTCCAAAATTTGTGGAATTTCAGTCCTTAGCTTTGTGTGCATTATTCATTGACTTGATGTTCTACTTTTGGTTAATTGAAAATTTTGGAGGAAACATGAAAAAATTGAAGATGAAGGGGGCGATTGAAATTAAAATTATAACAAATAAAATTTATTATGCATAAATAATAATGAAATTAATGTCATAAGTGATAGTTTTGAAATTAAAATTATGACAAACAAAATTTTAATTATGTATGATGCATAACAAATAAAATACTATTATGTATGATGTGTAACAAATAAAATGCAGTAGTAGTATTATGTAGGATGTATGATGTATTTAGCTTACATGAGAAATCATATACTATTGGTGACTCATATACCACATATACTTAAAGTCATATGAACTATTATGTATGATGTTATTACGTATAATAATAGTGAATATTCATGAATGTAAATATCAAATTTATCACCATATATTATGAAACGACCAAAATATTCATGAATGTAAATATGTCATTCAAATTTATCACAATATATTATGAAACGACCAAAATTCATCGTATGCAACGTGTGAGAATCATGAATCATGTAAATAAAAAAAAAAAAAAAATATTAGCATGTTATGAAAACTTATAATATGAATTGTGTCAACAAGAGTCATATACCTACTCATGATTGTCATATACCATATCACATAATAAAGTACACTTCATACAAATTAGTCATATACTAAAAATTATTATATAAAACAATATAAACTACTTACAATTTTACTTTCACTTTTTTTTAAATTTTTTTTGTATATTTTCACTTTTTTTAACACAACATTTTTAATTTATTTCAAAGCCTCAAAACATTAATTAAAAACATGATCAATTGTTCTTTTATTTTTAACACAACAATTTTAATTTATTTCAAAGCCACAAAACATTAAGAAAAACATGATCAAATATCTTCTTTTACGCGCAGCTTTTCGATTCTCGTCATATCTTTTTCATACGAACTCCGATTTTCTTGATTCAAAATTCTCCGGAAATTAGACTTCACGGTCTTTCAAACCGAATATGTCACGACTCCAGATTCTTAGTGAGCGACAACAGTTTAATGCCCAAAGTCGCTGCACTTTCCAGCTTGCAGGTCCGTCGTCTCGATACGATCCGGTAGAACGTCTCTTTCTGGTTGGATCCCCTTAACGGCGTCGTCTCGCAGAGCATCTCGTACATCACGATTCCCAAGCACCACCAATCCACTGAGAAATTGTGGTCGTCACCCAGGATGACCTCCGACGCTACGTACTCCTACGTCGTCCCCACGAACGAGTTCGATTTCTCCACCGCCTCCGCCTCCGAGCTCTCCGACGATATCCCCGATTTTTTTCTCGGCGGCGGTTGTCGAGGAAACCAAATTTCTCCTTCTTTAGAGACGCAAATTGCGGCGGCGGCGATTCGGAATCGGACGAGATCGAGCGAGATTCTGGAGATTTCGGAGGGAGCTTCGTCGAGGGATCGAAGTCCACCAGCATTAGGGGGCTGTTCTCCTGAGTCATCATGTTCCCCGGCTTCAAATCCCTGTAGACAATGTTGCCGAAAGATTTTTGTGGGAGCGTGAATTAGGTTTGTGAAATTGAGAATTTTTTTTTCGGGAAGGAAGGAGAAGTAAAAAGTAATTAATAATTTATTTTAATAATTAATGGGGTAGATGGTAAACTATTTTTAAGAAAGGGATATACGTAAATGTCCAGTTATTAAAAGGCCATTTCATCAAGCGCCCCGAAAATGTGCGAGGCGGCCAGGTGGAGCTACGTGCCTTCAGGAGATGAATTTGCTGAGGACAGCTATTATTCATATTTGTGCATTATTTAATTAAGCAATTTAGATACAACCACATACACACACATTTGATCCGTACATTAACAGGTCCGAATCAAAGCTCGCTCCATTAACCGGTATAGTTGTACAACCATTAAAGAGAAACCGAAATTATATATTGAACTCACTTGAGGGAATGAAATACAATTACCTTTACAAAAGGCAATGCAACTCCACATTCACAAGTAATGCGTGTGAGACTCCTATATATTTCTTTTAGTGGTTGTGTGCCTCAAACCTATTGAATTTTAGGCATAATTATTATATATTTGCTCCATACTCTCCCGTGTTTTGTTATATGTAGCCTTTTGCACACAAATTAATGAAAAAAAATAATGCCTAATCTATCCCTATTAAAGCTAATAAGTTATTATTAATTCGGTCATTGAATCGATGATATTCATGATAGTAAACAGTATATATCGGCGAGGATACCATCTAAATAATCTACCACCAGAGTAATCTTTACTGAGCTAATATCTGATTCTATCAATTTCTGATTTAAGGTACGATGTGAGTTTGGATATAGAGTTCGTGAATATGAATAGTAATCACCTACAACCGAGAATTAGCAGCAATAATCTTGACTGAGCTCATATTTGATTCTATCCATTTTTGATTAGGGTAGGATGTGAGTTTGCATTGTTTATATACTTGGCCATTATTATTATTGCACACAAATTAATGATATAAAATAATGTCTAATCTATCCCTATTAAAGCTAATAAGTTATTATTAATTTATTATACTTTTACTTATAACAAACTCTTAAAATTAAAAAAAATTGAATACTTATCATTAATGATAATATCATTAATAAGGGCATATAAGATATTATTATCAAAACAACATGTAAAATAAAAAATCGAGACTCGATCAACCAATACTTATTCAACAAGCAATACTTATTCAACAAGTTTCCACTAAAAAGACATTAATTATTATTCACGGCGATGTTGAACATTCTAAAGTAATATAGAAAGAAGTTTCTTACATCCACGAAATGGATGTTGCAAATCGCCATTGACGTAGAGGAAACCTTGCATGAGAAATATTATTTTTTCAATATTTGAACATACTAAAGTACGGAGTAATATAGAAAGAAGTGTCTTACATCCAACAAAGATGTGGGATGTTGCACATCGCCATTGCTAAAACGTAGAGGGAACCATGAGAAATATTACTTTTTAATATGGGTGACCTAAACTATAATTACTATTTTAACCTCGTAACTTAAATAATCATTTTAAATTCATTAATCTTTCTCCCTCTCGTTTTATGAATTACTTTGTATAATGAGTTCTCCATTTTTTATCACCCACTCTCTTTTAGGGGGTGTATTCGTTTAAGACTAGGATTTGTTTGGACTTTTCAAATCCAAGGGTATTCAATCCGGATTTTTAAAAGTCTATTAAAATCCGGAGGTATTCAATTCAGATTTTAAAAAGTTTATTAAAATCTATATGTATTCAAAACTGAATGAATTTTAAAAGATTTTAAAAGTCAATAGATTTCTATTGATTTTATCCTAAAAATATAAAGGAAATCCATTATTTGAAATCTCTCCCAAATACATGAGATTTCAACGGATTTTTATTTTAATTGACAAATTAATTATTAAAAAAATAATAAAACTTAAAAACTATATAAATAAAAATAATAAAATTAATAAACATGAAATAGATAAAATAAAATTACTAATTAATTATTAAAAAAATAATAAAATTTTAAAAATATATAAATAAACATAATAAAGTTAAAAAAAACATTAATAAATAAAAAAAATTAAAAAATAATACGTATATTTTTTTGTATGATATATATATATATATATATATATATATATATATATATATATATATATATATCATGAATTCTATTTATATCAAAACAAAAAACGCAAGCTAATTCATTCAATGAGTAATGAGTATTGCTTGGTATTTGAAAAATGAACAAGTTAATTCATACAACGAGTATTGCTTGCTAATGGTATATGAAAAATGATGTCGACGTATAACATAAATAAAAATAGGAATAATAATGTTGAATAATTATATTTTTTATTTTTAAACTAGTGCATTTTTTGTATTTTATTTTTTAAACAATTTGAATTTTTTTAAACAATTTGAATTTCTTTATACGTAAAAATCTATGATAATTCAAGTAAATCAATTAAAAAATGTATTTCACAATTATGTAAAGTCTATCAAAATCTATGAAAATCAATAAGAAAAAGTCAATCAAACTTTTCTAGACTCCGTTGATTTAGAAAATCCACAAAAATCCACAGACTTTTAAAAATCCAAAAAAATCTATTAAAATCCTGATAGAATACACCCTCCTTAATTAATTGCTTCATTGATTGTTTCATTATTGAATTTCTTGTTTGTTTATTTCTCACGTGTAAATGGTGCAAGGATTAAAAAATCACTAAAATAGGATTTGTGAATGGATTATTGTTTGTGATTTATTAAAAAATGTTTTATGAATTTTGAATCTTACTTATATACTTTTTTTTCTTTTAATTTTTTAAATACAATAAATATTTAAATAAGAAACAATGCAAAAAAAATGTTTAACTGCAAGTTAAAAAAAATAATCACATAAAAATGTTTGATAATACATATTTATATGTAAAAAATAATTTAGAAAAAAAATAAGTGTATGAGATGCGTGTTTTTTTACCATTTCATGGTACTGATGAAATATTTATTAAAACAAACAATTAAATAAAGTAAAAAAAAAATCAATTAAGTGAGAAAAAAATTGAAACAATGACATCGTTTATAAAAGTTTTATAATATGTTTAATTTATCATACATTTAAACAAAACTTAAAAGATAAATACGAATTAAATAAGAATTTGTTATGAAATTATATATTGTGGATGTCTTTTGGAGCGCCGTAGTGGGCATGCAAATGGACACACCCACACATTGATGAAATATATTTATTTCTACATAGTGGATATGTGTGTACCTATAAATAGGTGTCTTTGTACTCCATTGTAATGTACACTTGAATCCTTGAAAGATAATAAGAATACTCTCCTTCTCCCTACTTCTATTCTCTTGCGTACCTTATATTTATATTGTCATGAGCTATTGTCACAACACGTTATCAGCACGAATGGCAAGATTAGCAAGCACGAATAGCAAGATTCACAAGCATGAATAGTAAGATTCTTAAGGTACGCATTTTATTATTTTAATGTATTATTATTATGGCTAACATTAACAAAGTTGATTTTACTCTTCTTGATCTTAGTGAAATGAATTTTTAATCGTGAAAAGTCCACTAACTTTGTGGAAAGATTTGAAAGAAAGATACGATCATCTTCGTACTAGCAAAAAAAAAAAAACATGGTATGATTGACTCCACTTTCGACAATAAGATTTTAAATCTGTCGAGGCATATAATCAACTATTATGAAAATAGTTGTCAATTAAAATTATGTGGTGAAACTATAACTGATGAAGGCATGCTTTAGAAAACATGTTCTACTTTCTATGTGTCGAATGTGCTCCTGCAGTAGCAATATCGAAAAAAGGAAATACCAAATATTATGAATAAATTGGTTGTTGAAAAATCACAAAATCCCGACCCACCGGTTCAATCTAGTCCATTTCCTGAAGCAAATGAGACTCAATTTCAAAATTATGAACGTGGTCGTGGTGGTCGTGGACAAGGTTGTGATAATAGTCGTGATGAAAGTAAAGGAAATGGAAACTATCATGTTCGAAATCATGTTTGGTGTAGTCATATAATAAAAAGGGCTAAATACACTTTGCCACCCCAAGATATGGGGTTTTTACACTTTCCAACCTCGTCGGAAAACTTTTACCGATCAGTACCACCGGATAAGCAATATTACAATTTGCAACCTGCCGGCTGCCGGATCGGAATATTCCAAGGAATATTCCGGGAATTTGAATTTCACGCTCCAATTAAGCGATTGAGAGTAAAATTAATAATAGAGGTGAGAGTTATTTCAGTATTTACACAATATTAAATAATAATAAATTAAAAAAAGATTTAATTAAAAAACAAATCATCATCGTCTTCAATCTCGATCGCTCTTTCAAATTTGCAGACCAAACAAACAAAGATCAAATATTATGATTCACAGTATTTACACATAATTAATTAAAGAAAATATAAAAAAAAAATGAAAGCAAAATCCAAATTCAAAAATCTTCAAATCTCTTCAAGAACCCTAAATTCCAAAATCCACCAAAATCAAATTCAATCAAAAATCCCCTCTTCACATACACAACATCATATTAAAAAAAAACTTTCACTCATAGGATTCAATCAACAAGCACAATACCCGACGCCACCACTATCGCCGCCAACTCCAGTACGCCGATAACCCGACGGCCGCTCCTACCTCGGCATACCTCGTTATTACCGCCACAACCTCCTTGTCCTCCAGAGAACCGTCCGAGACTGGAACCGAAAGAAACTGAGCTTTGCCCTCAATTTGGGCGACACCATCGACGGCTATACTGCCCGAATCAAGAATCTCTCACCGCATCGCCAAAGTCCTCGACGAATTCGCTGGCCTCTTTCGACTCTCTCCGACCAAAAAAATGAAGGATAAGAGATAAAAAAAAAACTGCGCTAATTGAGATTTTTGAATTTGGATTTTGAAGATATTGGGATTTTCTGGATTGCGTTGTGTTTGTAGTGTTTTTTTTATTATTATAAATGAAAAAAGTCTTGATGGATTTTGAAGATATTGAGATTTTCGATCGGGATTTGCGTTTTAAATTTAGGTAGGTATATTGCGTAATGTAGTGTTTTTTTTTTTTTTTTAATTTTATTATAAATGAAAAAAATCCCAATTAAAGAAGACAAAGGGTAAATTCGTAATTTGTTAAACACTTGAGTTGTTATTTACCAAAACACCCTCAAAAACGGAATATTCCATGGAATATTCCGATCCGGCAACCGGCAGGTTGCAAATTGTAATATTGTTTATCCTGTGGTACTGATCGGTAAAAGTTTTCCGACGAGGTTGCAAAGTGTAAAAACCCCCTATCCTGGGGTGGCAAAGTGTATTTAGCCCTAATAAAAATAAGAATGTTGAAAAAAAAAATGTCTCCCAGAAGAGAGAACATAAAGAAATAATAAATAATAATGAACAAAAAAAAGTTCATTGATCTCGTATATGACGAAGATCGGATCATTTTGTTGATCTTTATAAATAAATAAAAATCGTTGAAAAGAAACGATAAAGATGTGGACATAAATCATGTTGATGAGAAATTAAATGTCAATGATGATGACATGAATTATGAAAGAGATATCAATGTTTGCATCTTGTATCAATAATAATTTCTAAAAAGAAATTATAAATTGTCAAATCTTTGGAATGAAATAATTATGGTGATACTTGTCTAATTGATAGTGCTCCAACGCACACAATATTGAAAAATCGAAAAATATTTCTCTCGTCTTGAAGAGGGAGAAATAAATGTTAATACAATAAGCGGAAGTGCAAATTTGATTGATGGCTCCGAAAGAGCAATAAGTTTTCTCCCTGAAGGAAATAAAATTGTTATTGAAAATGCACTACTATCTCCTAAGTCTCGAAGAAATTTGATAAGCTTTAAAGATATCCGAAAAAATAGGTATCCTATTGAGACTATAAACGAGAAAAATAAAGAATGCTTATTGATTACAAAAATCAATCTGGAAAGAAGTGTGTACTAGAAAAATCGTATTCACTATTTTTGGGCTTATATTATACGAATACATTCAATAGAAATATATCACATAATAGACCAAAAGTCTATTGTTCCAAAAGATTTTATGATTTGACATGATCGATCGACTTAGAAATCCAAGCTCTACAATGATGAGACGAATAATTGAAAGTTCCCATGGCCATATCTTGAAAAAATAAAAGGTGTTGAACACACATGAAATCAATTTTCCCGACATTAGGGGGAGGAAATGATCAACCGAAAAAAAGAACTCAATTGGAAAATAAAATTGGACTTTCTTGATCCAAGAACAAAAGAATGTGAACTTGAAGTTCAATGAATTTTGCATTTGCAAATAATTGCAAATGAATCACTAAATGCATTTACTGACTCCCGAAGAGTTACTAAATCACATATTCCTGGAGAAATTGTTCTGGTTAAAATTGATGTCCCCGAAGGACAAATTACAAGTGCTAATGAATCAAAAGCACGTCTGAAGCGTGGAAGACCTGTCGGTTCCAAAGAAAAAAATCCTCAAAAGAAAAAAAGATTAAATAAAAGTGACGAATTAGAAGAAATAATTAGAAAATATTATCTCCTGAAGAGGTTTCTCCAGAAGAAGAAAAAGAACAAGTTTCTGAAGAAAATGAAACTATAGAAACTTCAATAAATTATGTCACTACGAGAAAATGTTGGAATCGAAAATAATTGTTGTTGATGCAATTTTTGCATGTAATGTAGCACTTGAAATTATGAAATAAATTGAGGAAAATGAACAAAAATCGGTTGATAAATGTCGGCATAAAAATGATTAGCCAAAATGGAAAGATGCAATCCAATCTAAATTAGATTCGTTGATAAAACGAAAAGTTTTTGGACCGGTAGTCCAAACACCAGAAAATTTGTGATAATTGCGGTGTATGTTGATGATTTAAATTTGATCGAAACTCCTGAAGAGCTTCAAGAAGCCGCTAAATATTTGAAAAAAGAATTTGAGATTAAAAAATTTGGAAAAACTAGATTATGTCTTGGTTTACATATCGAACATCTAGAAGATGGAATTTAAGTTCACCAAACAACTTATGCCCAGAAAGTATATATTAAAGCTATTCAACATGGAAAATGCATATCTCTCAATTACTCCGATGATCGACCGATCACTTAATCCTAAAAAGGATAATTTTAGAGCTCGAGATAAAAATGATGAGAACATTGGTCCTGAAGTACCATAACTCAACTAAAATGAGAATATTTTAAAGGAGATTAAATGAATTGCAAGAAAAAGGTGAATGTGATGTGTAACAAATTCGATAAAAGGATAATTTGGCAGATTTATTTACCAAAGCATTACCAACTGCAACATTTGAAAAATTGGAAAGAAATATCGGAATGCGTCGGTTAAAATATCTCAAATAAATACGCGTTGCACTCTTTTCCTTCACTTGGTTTTTTCCCAAAAGGTTTTACCTTGGAAGGTTTTTAACGAGGCAACTTGTTGAGCGTATTAAATAAATTTTTGTTTACTAAGGTTTTCTCTCCGGGTTTTTACTTAGTAATTGGAAACCAAATATAAAAGCGATGCTTGAATCAGGGGGAGAAATACGAAAATGAATAATGGACATCCAAGGAGGAGTGTTATGAAATTATATATTGTGGATGTCTTTTGGAGTACCGTAGTGGGCATGCAAATGGACACACCATTGAAGCACACATTGATGAAATATATTTACTTCTACATAGTGCATGATGATATGTGTGTACCTATAAATAGGTGTCTTTGTACTCCATTGCAATGTACACTTGAATCCTTTGAAAGATAATAAGAATATTCTCTTTCTCCCTACTTCTATTCTCTTGGGTACCTTATATTTATATTATCCTGGGCTATTAAATTCACAACAGAATTATGTTTGTTGAAGAAAAAAAGGATTGTAAATCAAATCAACTTGTAAAATCTAGTTATCTAGGCAGCTAATTACTTCAAACTTTAATCATACCGATCAATTGTATTATCTCAAAATTGTTTACTTATGTAATCATGTATGTGTATATATTAATGTTTTTATTTTTGTCTCTTTTGTTTTAATTGTAGTTGCAAGCATACTTCAATAGTGAGATTGTTTCTATTCAATAATAGTAATGGAAACAAAAATAATTAAACATAAATGTGTGGTAGCTATTTCCTTGAGTAGGGCATAATAATTATTTACCCTACAAAAATAAATGAAATTAATATAAAGGCTGAACTTCTTTACCCCAAACTCAGAAATGAAATAGCCAACAAGACCAAGAATATAGTATCCTAGTAGTTACTACTAATCTTTCCTTCTCAATTTCAACATATTTAGCACATTCTCATACACAATGAATGTTACCGAAGCCGCAGGAGCATTTTTCAGCACGTTGGCAGTGATACCTCTATAGAATCCTCGTAAACCCTCAAATCTGTGAAGCAAAGACGGAAAAACTAGTCATTAAAATTGTGACAGGGTGTGACAAGGCTTGCAAAATAACAACATCTATACTACACCAGGAGTATCAAAATTTGGTGTGGTGGATATATTATATCAGGTGTCTACATACCAGGTGTACCATCTACAGACTTTTGTAAACATAGTATATATACAGTATCAAGTAATCAAGTAACTGGATCGATCATGTGATCACATGATTTTAGGGGTAATTTTCACATTATCTATAAAAAACTATCAGAGGTAGATCTGCAAACTGCACATTAATATGAAGCATTTGCCAACATCATTTTTCTTATGTGCATCATTTTTAGATTAAATTGTGAAAATAGAGTGCATAGCCAAAGGGTCATAAGATACACACTCACCGCATAGTATCTTTCAGAACATGCAAGCTGTCCATGTATCTCGGGATGCCCTTAATGTCTGGACGTTGCTGCAGTGGGAAAAACAAGAGTTGGTGACGATTCAAAGAGAATAGCATTTGGAGTTATTTGGCATTAATTTTCTTGTTCTTTTTAAAATAATAATAAAATAGCACTTTGGTCTATAAGATTGGGGGTGAGCTCTTAAAATATATACTACATATACTAAGATATTTAAGAGATTATAAGCTCTTATAATTTTATTAGAATTAGAAATTTTTTATTAAAAAAAGGATTTTAAAATACTACTAACTCATAGCAGGTTATCAACTCTTTAAACAACTTATAAGATGTAGTTATAAGTTCTTTTTAACAAGCTTTAGTCAAACACCCTCTAAGACCTCTGACGCTTTTGATCCACTAGTCCCTAATAATTGTTCTTTTAGAACTTTTGGGACTAAAAATGTAACAATTGAATCACAAGAGACATTATGCTCAATTTTTAATATTGAGACTAAAATTGTAATTTATGAGACGAGTAGAAATGGAAAATAAGTACTGATGAGTGGTTCATTTTTACCTGCAATCTAGCACGAATAACCTGTCAGAAATGACACAAACCAACCAGATTCAGCAAACAAGAAAGACAAAAGGTATATCATTAAGAATGAGGTTCACTGCTTATTTATCAATCTTCAAATGGTTCTTACCTGAGATGGATACGTCAAACTAACAGCAGCTAATTTTGAAGAAGCGCCTAATACAGCATAATCAAATGAATCCTGCATAGATAATGGCAGATAATATATATCTCATATACTTCAACCCACAACAAATTATAAGTAATTATCCGACAAGTCTACTGGAGGAAAAAGAGAGGCAATATAAATTGAGAAATTTTGCAACTTTTACAAACCTTGTAAAACCAATTGAATAGGCAAAAAAGTCCAAGTTACCAGAAAAAGGGCACATACATTAATGGTCCATTGGGGTGGCATGAGATGGAAGAAAAAAAAGTCAGAGCTTCATGTCCTCTTTATTATGAGCCATATAAGATGTAGTCATTTGAAGAAAGCAAGTGGATCTTGAGATTGAATTATCATGTTTAATTTTCAGAAACCAAAACATAGTTATCTCACTTTTCAGCACAACCTTTAACAAAGGCACTAAATAAAGGGTTTTGTGTATTTTAATGAGCGTAAAAAAATGCACACCGGATGTTTATGCAAGGCAATGATAAAAAAGGGCTTCCGGATTCAATTTCTTTTGCATTTTTACATATGAGCTCAAAGTGTGCAAAGCTTCGCAAGGAAGTTTTAGCAGACCAATTTTGGTGATTCTCAGCAATAAATGAGAAAGGAAATAACATTTTAGCGTCTGATATTGATTTGAATTTTCCCACTGAAGTACTGTGATCAGATATACCTATCTAGGAAAGAGCATGATTAATTTTATATTTATTTTTTCTACATAAATGCACGTGTGTTTTCAAACAGGATATTCATTCCTACACAACAAAATGGTAACTGGTTTCAGAAATTCACCAATGCGTTAGTAGAAATGTCAGAACTTCTATCATTTTTTTCAGTCCTAAATTTGATAAGCATTTTCCGAAGTTCCTCGTATGCTGTAAACTGGATAGCGCCATGTGTAACCTGCTGAAGCAGTATCAAAACCATTAAATTCCTTAACTCCACATTTTTATGCATCAGTGAGTGTTTAGTGTTCAAGCATAAAGAATGTTAAATGAAGAAAAAAAAATTGCTATAGCAAAATTAGGAAAGGAGGTAACCAGGAAAAGACCAGGCATGAGCCCTTTGTAAAGAGCCCTCCATCCCTCTTCTTTCAGTATGGTTCTTACAGCATCTGAAATACAGAAGATGAGAAACATTAATATCCTATTTTAAATTATTTAAATGATAAAAACTTATAAGAAACTTTTAAGAACTTTTTTTAATTTTAAAATCACAGGAATAGATACGATTTTCAATAAACGTCCGGACAAATACCAGGGGCACAGTTTAAATGTCTATAGGCAGATCATTAGCAAATGAGATAATATTACAAGCATCCTGTAACATAGACCCATCCCAGTCCATTTTTTTCGAAAAATCAATACGCGTCTTATTTGACGATTTTTAGTTGAATTTGAACAAAAAATCGTCATATAAGATAAGTAATGGGTTTTCGTAAAATTAAATGATCAAATGTGAGATTGAACTATATTACAGGATGCTTTGTGATATTATCTCTTCGCAAATTTAATTTTAGCAGAACATACTGCACCAATTGAAATCAATGCATAAATACTATATCGGTAGCCCATTTCACAACAATGTTGTATGTAAAATAATTCAGAAAAGAAGAAATTGTTATCAGTTATCCTGAATATTGATAACAATCTTCTCACCTTAATAACAAGGAAATAATAATTAACACCCAAGGACCAAAGAAGCAAAGATGGCTAACAAAATACATGGGTTTTATTAAAGCACATAAATTATAAAGATCAGGGCTGACCATGAAAACCAGAATATGGTTGAGCATGATGGGGAGCCTGAAGCTGCATCCGTGTTTTCACCAGCCATATAGGATTTGTGCAAAGACAGACCTTAAAGATCAACGAATATACATTAAATAAAATACATGCAAAAGTGTGCCGATTACAATCCTTTTTTTCCTAATAGAGCAACTAATTTCAGACTATCAGAGAAAAAAGGTAACAGATGTGCTACTTATTTTATAGAAAAAGGCGAAAAATAGTGACTCGACTAGAAAAATAACATAAGAGGAAATAAATAAAAAAATACATGAGACTATTTTTCAAACTAACCATGTTTCCCCTATAGTTCAAAGATAAGAATTTGATATACTGACCAGGCCTCCAGCCTCAGCAGCCGCCACAAGATGAAGAACAGGACTCAGCTGCTCTCTGCTTCTCAAGTATCGTTGTTTGGCTAAATTGTAGCTGTAAAAAGTATGACATAACTATGGCTATAGATCAAATAACTTTGACAAATACCTAACTAGTGGTAAAGATGATAGCAAAAAGAAGAATTATCAGCCCAAACAAATTAGCAAGCCATAGTTCTTTCATGGTCAATTGGTCATCACACTCAAATTCATAGGTTGGAATAAAAATTGTATTGTAACTAGAAAGTAAAAACCATATATAACTAACAAGGAAAGGAATACACTGTTTCATGCTTAATAACCTGAGAAAATGACATAACAGTGGTAACAATGCTTACAAGTAGAAATATAAACCCCAGGAAATAGTCGATCCAAGAACAGCAGGGTAAAAGCCAGCATACAGCCCTCTAAATCCCTGAACCAGAACATATACTGTTAAAATGCTTTTTTTTTTAAATCTGAAACCAAACATATCACAAGAATCATGTGATATATGTAGCAATGAAAGCTTCATATAAATGAAAGCTAAATGTAAATCAATTGTCCAAGATTCAAGTCCTGGTCACACACATATATATGAATAAGACAGAAATAGAATGATATTTTACACCTTAACACATTCCAAATTAAAAGGATTTCCTTTATATACTATTTCGAAAGGTACCCACACCAGATATACCAGTTTGTGTTTCTAGACTACATGGAAAAACACTTCACTAAGAAAATCGACATTGGAGTTAGATTTGCATTGTTCCTAGAAGTCCAATAAATGTAATCCATGGCCGCGTTCAAAAACGGATTCAACAACATTCAAATATAGTGCCAATACAGTCATATCCTTCAAGCAAGTATGATTATCAACAGCATCTTCAAATTTAGATGTGTGTTCAACAGGATATTACGTCATTGGAACAGTGAATTAATTTGAAAAAAAAACACAAAATTCAAAAGAAATAATAAGAAGAAAAACAAGAAACCTCGGAGCGTGCAATGGTGAACAAGGCGTGAGGAGTGTTCTTGTACGTAGGTATGTGCGATAATCTCCCGTCGTTGACTAAATCAGCAAAAGAAAGCCAATCAATTGATTATTAATCCAAAAACAAAATCACGAAAAAATTGCAGGCTTATTTACAAATGAAACTGCGGAAGAATAGACCTTGGAATCGCGTGCGGACGACGTCGAGCGGGTGAGTGAAGGTGGCGGTGGCGACGCCGGCGGAAGATCCGGCGACCGCGTTCTCCCACTGCCATTCAGCCGCCATCAATCATCGGCTACTCTCATAGTTCTCCAGAGTTTCGATTCCATTTCAATTTTTGGATTGTAGAATTAAACCCCGTTCTGTATCAGTACGAAATTCCCAACTTTAGGATTTTTTTTGAAGACGTAAGATTTAGGTGTATATACATAAATTCCCCGTTCTGTATCTAGGGGTGTCACAAATTTGGTTAAACCGACCAAATCGAACCGAACCGACACTGTTCGGTTAAACCAAACCGAACCGAACTAATTCGGTTTGGTTTTTGGTTTGTAAAATTTTGTGTTTTCGGTTTTCGGTTCGGTTCGGTTATTATGGTCGGTTAACCGAAGTAAACCGAAAACCGAATTACATATGTATCTATATTATATTATATATATGAAATTAGACAAGTTTATTGGGCCGATGGGCCGCCTCTCCTACATACCCAAACCCAATGTCCAAATATATTATACTTACACTATAACATATAATAATATCAATTAATTATATTATTATATAATAGACATAGCTTCTCGAATACACTTCTCAGTTCTCACCTCATCTAATCTCTTTCATTTTTTTTGTTTGCACTTTATTGAGCTCTTGTGATCTATGTGACCACCTCTGCGGGATCTTGAAACTTGAAAGTTGAATCTTATATCAAAGGTATGAAAATAACTATTTGTTTTCCTAATTTTAGAATTAATTCATACCATTAAAATTTTCAAATTTCAAAGTAGGGTTTTGATAAATTTAATATAAATTTTATTTTTCTCTCTTTTTGTTTATAAGGAACAACAATTCTAATACACACTCTAATTTTATGTTGTTTAAAAAATTTATTTTATTTATATTAGTATTAAATTTTTGTACACTGATTTTTTTTTTATCTTTTGTGCTCTATTATGAATGTATTTGTTGTTGTTGTTGTTGTTGTTATTTTGGCATTTATTTGCTACTGCTGTTGTTTTGCTTTTTTTTTTTCCTGAGTATTTGTTTTTATTTTTACAGAAATTGAAATGGATGTTGATGAAGATGGAACATTGGAAATTGAAGGACATAATAATGTTACTGGAGTGGAAGAAGGTGATGAAGATAATCCTAATGAGTTGCCACAGGTGCCCAAGAAACGAAAAATTAGAAGGAGGTCACTAGTTTGGCAGCATTACCTTGTAATCGAGAATGAGCAAGGGGAAGCAATACGTGCAATATGTAACTATTGCAAGCGTAATTATGCAGCTAACAGCGGATTCGGAAGGAATGGGACTTCTACTTTGAGAACTCATTTGGAGGTTTGTCCAGAACATCCTGATAGAGTTAACAATAATCTGCCGATTAAAAGATTTTGCCAAAATTCAAATCTTAATCTTCCGCCTGTTTCTCAAATAAAGTATGACCCTGAAATTGTTAGGAAAGCACTTGCAAGAATGATTATTGTAGACGAGCTGCCTTTTCGGTTTGTTGAAAGTGAAGGATTTAGATATTTCATGGGTGTTGTGTTGCCGCAGTTTTCAGTTCCTTCACGAGGCACGATTACGAAGGACTGTTTCAAGTTGTATTTCGATGAAAAACAAAAAGTGAGAGAGTTCTTTAAAAAGTCAAAGCAGCGCGTCTCTCTGACTACTGACACGTGGACTTCTAACCAAAGAATTTCATATTTATGTTTGACGGCTCACTTCATTGATGAGGATTGGAAATTGCATAAGATGATTTTGAACTTTATTCCATGTGATAGCCATAAGGGTCATGATGTTGGTCTTCAAATTGAAAAATGTTTGCTTGATTGGGGAATTGAGAATGTTTTTACTATCACAGTTGATAATGCTTCTTCTAATGATACCACAGTTGCCTACTTGAAGAAAAGATTCATTTCTTGGAAGAAAGTAATATGTGAAGGGAAGTTTTTGCATATGAGATGCATGGCTCACATTATAAATTTGGTTGTTAAAGATGGATTGAAGGAGATGAGCATTTCTGTCGAGAGGATTCGGACCTTGGTGAGGTATGTTCGACAATCACCACAGAGGTTGAAAAGATTTAAAGATTTGGCCGATGAGGAAAACATAGAGAGTAAACGTTCACTCTGCCTTGATTGTCCAACTAGATGGAATTCAGTTTTTGTGATGCTTGAAACTGCTTTGATATATCAAGAAGTTTTTCACAGGTTTGCGATTTATGAAAAAGAGCTTACCGAGGATTTTAGAAATGGCGGCCCTTTCAGTATAGGGTTGCCGACAGTTACTGATTGGAAAGCTGTTGAAAGACTGTTAAAGGTGTTGTAACACTTCTATGAATTGACCATGAGAGTTTCAGGTTCACTCTATGTTACTTCTAATGATTTTCTTGAAGAAATCAGTGATGTTGACTTTCTGTTGAAAGAGTGGATTGCAAGTGATGATAGTAATTTGGTAAATGTTGCACAAAAAATGAAAGAGAAGTTCGATAAATACTGGGGTGATCCTGAGAAGATGAACATGTTGTTGTTTCTACCCGTGGCGCTTGATCCTAGACACAAGATAAAATATCTCTCTCATGTCCTTAAAGATATGTATGAGAACGAAGTAGGAGGCAGATTGTGTGTCCTTGTTCGTACTGCTCTTAGTGACGTTTTTGAAGAGTATAAGAAAATGTATGGTCCGCGAGTTTCAACATCCTCACAATCAAATACACGGAATGGAAGTAGTGACTCAGACTCTATGGACAGTGAAAATAACAATTGCAAGAGAAAGAAAGGTTTTCGTAAAGAAAAATTTCGGATGTTACAAGGTGAAGAAGGCATGACTAATGATGAATCGGAGTTAGAAAAATATTTTAGCGAGAAAACGGAAAATGATAAAGATACTTTTGATGTGCTCGACTGGTGGAAATTGAATGGGCCTAGATTCCCTGTCTTATCAAGGATGGCTCGTGATTTTTTCGCAATTCCGATCTCGACTGTTGCATCCGAGTCAGCTTTTAGCACTGGTGGTCGTATTATCGATGATTTCAGATCTTCACTAACCCCAAGAATTACTCAAGCTCTCATCTGCTATCAAGATTGGATTCGACACAACCCTGTGATGTCCGTTGAAGAAGATTATGATTCCATTGAAAAAATTGAACACTGTAAGTCTTAATTTATGTATTCTTTTTTATGGTGATTTTATTCTTTTTTGTGTTGCTGAAATTAACATTGTATATGTTCTCATTTCAGCCCTTTTAAAAAATGGTTGTCCAGAGTCTACTATCCTCGGTTTATGAGTTGGTAATTTTTTTTTCTTGTGGCTTTATATATTTAGTACAATATTTTGTGTAATTTGGAAGCATTATTTTATTTATTTTATGATATATTATTGTTTTTTTTTGTAGGATCAAAGTTGATTGGTGAATAAGTTGTTTTCATGTTTGATGAATATATTCAAGTTAAGAAGCCACCCTTTTGTGAAGTTTAGTATTGGACATATTTGAAGTAGTTTTTGATGGACATATTTGAAGTAGCTTTTGATGGAGATATTGAAGTTAGTCACTAAAGTTTTTGCTGGACAGTGGACATATTTGAAGTATTTTTGATGGAAATTGGAGATAGTCAGTTGCTAGTTGCTACTTGCTAATATTTTGGTTAGTCTTTTGGTTCAAATATGTAATTATTAATGGTGGAGTACTTACTAATATTTGGATTAGTCTTTTGTTTAAATATGTAATTGTTAATGGTGGATTAGATGTTTATGTTGTTGTTGAAATTATTCACTTATGGGCCACAAACCAATTTTTGTACAGGTTTTTTTTTTAATATAGATTTTTGGTTAAAACCGAACCAAACCGAACCAAACCGGTTGAGTTCGGTTTTAACCGAACCAAACCATTCTTTAAACGGTTTGGTTTCGGTTCTTGAAAAAAACTCTTATTTGGTTCGGTTAACCGAAATTTCGGTTCGGTTCGGTTCGGTTTAACCGAATTGACAGCCCTATCTGTATCACTAAGAATTTTGGGATTCTCTATTAATGACTTTTTTCTTAATATCTCCTAACTTCATTTTATATACATAAATATCTTTTTAAATCAATTAAAAATACAATATATATTTAAAAAAAAACATTTTCATCTCTTTTTATTGTGCTTCATTTTCTTTTTAAAATATATCGTTTTTTTTTTTACAAATCTACAATTACAAAGTCACGCTTTTATCTACCAAAATATTTGGAATTGTTGTTACAATTCTCTAAACATAAAAATATAATTTAATTTTCGCACATGCACACCAAGTACCAAGTGTATGATAAAAGTCCATTATGAATTTTCACAAAAAAATATGATTATTGTTTCCCTTGAAATTGTTGATTAACACATTCATGTATTATAAAATATGAGTCTCACCTAACTAATTTTTTAAAAGTTGAGTGAAATTGTTGATTTTTTAAAACACGCTTCTATTCAAAAAGATATAATCTCTCCTTTAAAAAAATATATTTCTATCAAACTCCACCACTATTTTTCTAATTAATTAAACTAAATATAAGCGTTTTCTTTATAATTTTTCTAAAACATTCGTGTATTCAAAAAGTAAAAATAAAAATCATTTACTATAAAGAGGTTTATATTTATTTTAATTAATTAGAAAAATAGTGGTGGAGTTTAATAGAAATATGTTTTTTTAAAGGGGAGATTATATCTTTTTAATTGATTTTAGAAAGATCATGACCATGTATAAAATAAACTGTTAAGATAAGTCATTAGGAGATATTAGAAGCAAATCCGTGAGGAGAGGATCCAAGGATCCAAATTCGTATACTACTAATAATAGCATTAGAATTTTTTTTTTTTGAGTAAATGTTTTTATTTGCAAATAACAATATTACATTAATTATTAAAAAAATCATTTATCTATATTTATTGACAAATTATAATTTCATACTTGGTTATGGCAACTCCTACTCCGTATTACTTACTTTTTTAAACTTTAGTTAAACTATTTTACTTTAATTTAAAAAAAATTACAGACTTTTAATTTTTGGTTAAAAGGCATTTTTTTTCTTAATTGTTTCCCATTTTTTATTAGACAAAAAGAATTAAAAAAAAAAAGTAAGAGTGTGATTGTATTATAAAATGAAAAGTATATATATATATATATATATATATATATATATATATATATATATATATGTAATTAAACAATAATTATTACAACATGAACAAACTTTAACAATCTCATTCATGTACATGTTTTGAGATATTATTAACAATCCTTTAAGTGGCAAGGTATGACTCAAGCTTCCTCATTCAGTTCTTCACCTGCACTTACTTTCTTTAATACTGAGGTTGGAAGAACTTTATAAGGGTTGAGTATTCCATTAGGATCGAGTAGTTTCTTGACCGAAGCCATTACTTGCACCTGCAGATAATAAAATATTATCCGACCATGAAAATTTGAACATAATGAATCCAACCATGATAGGCTAATTAGAAACGAGGTTAGACTTACCGTTTCAGCAGATTTGCTGTAATGAATTTTATTTGCTTTCATTAATCCAAGGCCATGCTCAGCACTGATGCTCCCCCGTTGCTTGGATGTCCACTCGTACACAAATGGTTCAATTTTCTCTAATATCTGAAACAAATATTTTCAATTAAAAACAAAATTGTCGAGGGTTTCTAAGAAAGTCCAATCTCACAAGATTATCAACCTCAAAGGGCAAGTAATTCCTATGTAAACAAACTTTTTCTCGCTCGGTTTATTGAAACCCCAAATTTAAACTGGCCATTTTACCAGGTACTTTATAAAAAGTATGTTCAGAATCGACCAGAGTAGAAAAAAAGAACAATGTCATACACTGTCGTCGTATTTTTGTGCTGAAATATTGAGATGTAAGTTTGCATCTCCGAGATGCCCGTATGCCACTACATTTGCCTCATTACCTAGAAAGAAAATTTGGGTTTAGTCTAAAAAGTTGTCAAAAATATTTGTAGTGAACCACTGAGGAAGATATACATCAGGATTACATAACAAGTAGTAACATTAATTACCAAGACGGACACGCATTTCCTCAACAAGATCGTACATCTTTTCTGTAGGCAGAGACAAGTCGTATTTATACACAGCTCCTGCTTTCATCAATGCTTCAGATATTCCCTGTAAAATATAAAAGAGTATATATGAAAGTAATTCTGTTAGGTTTTGACGAGACTCTGATACCACTTGTTGAAAGTACGATAAACAAGAACCGAATAGAAAGCAAATAAAGAAAGACAAGAATTTTACGTGGAAACCCAAATCGGGAAAAAATCACGGGAGGAACGACGAAATTCACTATGAGAAATAACTAAAGAATTACAAAGATAACTCACTATGTGATAAATAAACGCACATACGAATCCTTACTATGTAATACCTCGCGTATTCGCCAAAATGATGACGCTTGATTCACATCTTGTGCTACAACTCCATCATTTAACAATCCACTTTCCATAGACTGAAGAAGGAATGATTCAAGCTTCTCTCTTGGGGTTTAGATGCAAACGACAGATATGAAAAAGAACTGTGTCAGCTTCTTAAGTCACAAATCATAAGCACCAGCACTATCATGAAGACATTTAGAATCAACAATCAAAATAAAGATATAAGAAACTAGTGATTTTAGTTACAACGGTGACACAAAAAACAAACCAACACCAAAATAAAAAGTACTCATTCCGTCCTGAAATAACAGTCTCACTTTTCTTATTTAGACATCCCATAGTTAATAGTCAAACCCCAAAAAACTGAAGTAAAATTTAAACTATCTATCTTCAAAACAACAATTAAACATCATATTTAAACAACATATGTAACTTAACACAATTAATTACAACAAACTAATTAATTACATTATCTTAGATTCTTCCACCCAACCACTACCTCGTTTCTGCTTCCCACTCCATTATCACTCTCACTTGATTATGTATCTCTCATCTCGATTGATCGATTCTACTTCCCACCCCACCACTGTGAAACCCCAATTCACAGAACACTCATCTCACTCAAATCTCGCCATTTCTCGCTCATCTCACTCAAATTTCAGAGTTTGAAACATTAGATCTGTTTAAACCAACATGTTTATTTTAGCTTCTATCTTTTTTTAATAAGCTGATGATTTATCCGGCCAAATGGAGTCGGAGAGTAAGTTTTCTGAAGAACACTACTCATACAAAATTGACCGTGAGTCAAATCTGGATATTTCCGCTTCCGACCTGGTGTTTCTTATTTGGACCCACATGATTAAGTCCAAAGAAATCTGCTCATACAAAATTGACCGTGAGCAGATCTGGATATTTCTGCTTCCGATCTGGTGTTTTTTATTTGGACCCACATGATTAAGTCCAAACTACTTTCAGAGTGATTACTGTTACAACCAATATTTTAGTAACAAACATGATTTTCATGGGATGTTAAGTGGTCCCATGGGCAATCTTAACTTTGACCAACACTGAGAGTTTGACGGCACAAAACAGGAAAAAGGACAAAAAAAACATCACCGTGGATTATTCAGCAACTTTTCTTATTCTATCTAAGATTGCAAAAATAAGTCATTTTTCAATAGGGAAAATGTGAGATAATTACTGGTAAGCTAGATGATAATTACTTGTCATGAGATTCTGTGCTGCCTGTAGTCTCAATCAGAACGTAGAAGTTGTGTTTTGAGGAAGGTAAAGGATCACGAAGACCATCTAAATGTTCCAAAACCTATAAGATACAGCCCGAAAATGTCGTGTATGAGAACACTCTCTGAGTAAATCTACAAACATGGAATGATGGGCTAAGATATGTAATTGAAGTATTATCCTAATGTAATCTTACCAGATCCATAGCATTGATGTCCAAAAACTCAAATGCAGAAAGAATTTCTCCAAGCTTCCTCTTAGCTTCGGACAAGAGTTTCTAGAAAGAACATTTAAGAAGTTTACCAATAGTTTCAGCATCAGCCTTCAATTCAAATAGCTAAGGTATAAGATTTTTATAAGAGCAAAGTGCTTTAGCACAATTAACTTAAGCAGTAGTGCAAAACAATTTTTTTTTAAGATTACTAAGATATATAGCCGATATTGTACACTCAAACTTTACCTGACAGCTGGAATAATCTTTACAAGCAAGGAAAGCAATATTAACCGAAGACAATTTCGCAGGGGTAAGTATGGAAACTTTTGTTACGATTCCCAAAGACCCCTCACTTCCTACGACGCATGTATAATGGTCACAGTTTATCCCAAAATTAGGCAAATGTTACCAACATATAAGAACAAGAATACTTTATTCACCTATAAACAAATGCTTCAAATCATATCCTGTGTTGTCTTTGCGTAAAGTCCCAAGCATATCAAGCACAGTGCCATTTGCTAAAACAGCTTCAAGACCTGAAATGTTAGACAAAAGAGCTTAAGAAAAAAAAATCTAACAAAATATAAACATAGTGGCCCATAAAAAGTCCGCACTACAAAATTTTAGAAACTGCATGTAAGACCCAAATTGCTACTGCAAATGTTCTGAATCTGATTTTATTTTCAATTATCTGTTATGTTGAACAACCTTACAGTCTTGAAATTAACCTTATAGTGACTTCAAAGATCTAGGTGTGATCAAGTAGGAATA
The DNA here is from genome assembly GCA_954870475.1 of Euphrasia confusa. Taxonomy (NCBI): domain Eukaryota; kingdom Viridiplantae; phylum Streptophyta; class Magnoliopsida; order Lamiales; family Orobanchaceae; genus Euphrasia; species Euphrasia confusa. The sequence continues at coordinate 28,956,739 of OX940970.1, read as the reverse complement.
GTACTTGTGACACTCTAAAAATTCAACATCAATTAGATAACTTCCAAAACCAAAAAGCTTCCAAATCTTTAATCTATAAACTAAGTTCTTCTCTCATTCTTCCATAATCCTCAAAGAATTGTTCATAATTACTACAATACTAATTAAAATGCAACATCAATACGAAGTAATACAGCACCACGTGCAAGGGATATAGATAAACGGATACCAATCAGATGGGCAAGAGAAAAATAGGAAAAAGAAAAAACTCACCTAGAACATTTCCATGAAGTGAACCATAGCGAATAAGGCGCAAGCCCCCAGCATTTGTTGAGACATTTCCCCCAATTTGACAGCTTCCTTTAGCACCTAAATCCAGTGGCATAGTGTATCTGGAAAGAGAACATGTATTGGAAGCTAGATACAAGGAGCATACATGAAATAAACTTTAGAAAATTCAGAGGGCACCTATGAACTATTAGAGGCACATACAAAACAAAAGTGAGAGATGAACAGATAGACCGATGTGAACATTGAATACAGAAACGGTAATGTATAAAATTTAAAATTATGTTGAAGTCTATGAGATCATCAGCTAATGAGATTAATATTCAATAATTCATTATTTGATACTCCCATTTCCCTTTTTCTTTATGTACATACCCCATTTCTGAGAGTAAATTATTTCAAAAAATTTCCTCTCAATCAAGGTAAAGGAATGATCAGCAAAACCTTCAATTTTCATCACATGGATAGGAATACCAGTCCAGTTTCAAGCCCACAGATTGAGAAGAATGCCAGTCCAGTCTGTGGAAAAGGGCATTCCTATCCATGTGATCTGCAAAACCTTCACTTTTTACAGCCTAAAGACCGTAAAAAGGAAAAGTGCCAAAGATTTTCAACCCACCCACCCCTCAAAAATGAAAACTCGCCCGGACTTAATAGCTCTACTCCAAAAGGGCTCACCTGGTACCAAGTAGGCTAAGTGGCTAACCCAATTGACATCTCTAATCATGGGGCATCAAAGTGGGATGGAGAATCAATTTTTTGAGGAAGTTTAAATATAGGAATTTCTGACATAATCAATCAGATTTCATTCTTATGTTGAATTGGACGAGTAAAAACACTTCATATAGCATAAGGATAGTGCCGATTCATGTCATTCCATGATTCTCTAATAAGTGAATCAACTTATAGAATTTATGAACTTATGCAGGATGTATGAAAGAAAAATAAGTGAAGCGTGTTTTTGTTATGTTCTGAAACAGAGTGAGAATGACATAGAACTTCAAAGTTCAAGTATTTGCATCAATTAACAGAACTCAGAGTTTACCACGATGTTGAAATGAATTGTTAAAAAGTGAATTACCCTTCACTATCAAGAAAAGAAATCAAGTTTTCCAAAATGCATCCTGCTTCACATACCAGTATACCACTAGCCTATACAAATAAAAACAGAGTCAGAATTTCATGTGCAAGCTAATCACAATAACAATGTTAATCTAAAATATTTGGAGGTTTTTAGATCATATTTGAATGTGTAACTGTACTGTTGCTGATTTTCCAACACAATACAGTTAAAACTTAAAAGGTGTAAGGACATAATTGCAATAAGCAATTAATAAATTGATGGGAAGTAAAAAAAATTATAGATTGTGAGACTCAACAGCAAGAAGGTCTAGGTCTATAATATCATCTGATTCTGACATTCTGTTAAGCATCAACAGAATACATACTGGGTGTGAGTAAATCACTTAGCAAAGTGAACTATTACCTTGTCAAATGAAAGGATGTTATTCATGGAGCTAACGTTGATAATTACCTGAAAAAGATTGATATAGAGGAGGTTACAAAATAAACTAAAACATGAGGGAATGATAATAAACTTCAAGTACTTGAACAAAATATACATGTATTTCTTTCTTTAGTTAGTCACAAATAACTCATGACGCTCAAAAGCAGTTATGATGTGTATCCTTACACATTATACTGTACATAATAACTTAAGATTCATGTCTGAATTATTACGATATTCTGCGGAATAAACTATACAAATTATTTGTAAGGGAACATTCATCATCTTAAGTTGATCAGTTCGTATTTAGAATTGGTATGTATTGGATTCAATTTTATTTATTTGGCTACAGTTGTTGGCATTTAGATGATTTAGTTTGTATTGATTGCATTCACAGAGTATGCAAATTCCAAATGAGACTTTGATGATATAAACATTCAAACATTGAAATAAAAATCTTGATTATTTCAAGAGGAAACCCACAGTTTCCATTATTAGTAACACTAACACAGCAACCACCATCATGAAGAATTGAACTCCCTTCTCCTTAACTAACTTTTTGGGGAGTACGGAAAAATAGCATCATCATAAATTCATAATAATGGTTTCGTAGAGTACAGATAAAGAATTCCTGGTAAATTAATTTGAAAGAAGTGAGATATACCAAAACAAAGTACTTGTTATGAACAATGAATGAATAAATGTGATATCCGATGGTTGGATGGTCCTTATCATAAATGAAAAGGATAAGACCATACCTCATCAAACACAGGTACACTTCCTCCAACGAGACCTGTGTTTCCACCTTGGGGAACAACAGCTAGACATCTGGAATTACAGTACTCAAGAATTTGAGAGACCTATACAGAGAAAGAAGAGCAATTACAGCAGCTAGATATAGAGTGTCCTAAGAAAGAATAAGCCGGCTTAGACAACAATTATAAAATATCAAGAAAGCAAATAGGGAAATTCAGAGTGCATTATACAGCAAAAAAAGGTAGAAAATAAAATAAAAAGTGTGTCCTTCTGAAAAGTGCATTGTAAACTATTACATTTATCATCAATTAAAAAAACTTAAACTTTAAACAACAAATATTCATTTCTAGAACTCACACAATGACTCAACTCTCAAGTATTAAAAAAAAAACTTAAAACTTAAGCTTTTGTCCAAAACACAATAATTTTATCATGTACTCAATAAGCCATACTAGGAACAATGAACTCACGCAATGACTCAAGATGAGCTGGACTTTTTAGACTCCGCGGGCATAAGCCCTGCTGCAAGAAGTATGCCTGGCTAGCACAAACTGGTTTTGAATGTTTTGTTAGTATTGAGTACTATTTCAGACATGCAATATCACAAAAGCTCATGTTTCAATATTAATTTTCTCTCAGGTCCGAAAGGGAGGAGAATGAGGTAGATGCCCAGACACAGATATAGAGAGAGAAAGATCAAAACTTTACTCGTGATTAACGGAAAACTATACAAAATAAACTGAAATGGAAGAAATCTGGCCAAAAATGTTGAATCGAAGGAATACAGATGATTTTTAAAAAACGAGAACAGCTTAAAACCCATAAATAGATAACACCCAAGTGAAGGTTTGTTAGATTAAAATATCTAAGCCTTCAGTGAAAAATACAGAAACTGCCAAAAAAAATTGGGCCCAACCAACAGAAAATTGTTATAAAAAAACTTTAAACGAAGAATAACAAGTTGAGGGCTCAGAACAAGACACCAACCTCTTGGGTGCTTCTCGGCACTAACATAATCTTACTTGAGCCTTTGAACTTCCGCATCCAATCTGTATTTGCATCATCCAGCTTCTCCTTCTCCTGGATCACACCTCTGTCCCCCAGTACCTTCTTAAAATACCTTATATCATCATCATTAATCGTAGCAAAAGACTGGTTTCTCACGGGTGCTGAGGCCACAGAAGCAAGATTTCTACAATGAACTCCATAACCGATGTGGGAACCACTTAAGAAGCAAACATTATGCATTGAACACTCTGGTTTGTGATAGACATCTCGTTTGAAAGGATCTGAAGCTTGAACACAGTTATACCTATGGCCTGCCATCATTTACAAATGGTAAAAAGAAACTAGCTGCCATTATTGTTTTTACAAAAATGTACTTAGATTCCAATTTTCCTTCTCTCTCTTAATCCTAATATTTCCAATTTCTTCTAGTCAATATCCCGTTTGCTCTTACATCAACTACCCACTCATAAAATGAAAAAAAAATGGAGTACAAATTTACCCAATACAAAGAACGTAGCTACGCTGAAGTGAGAACATTATACATCATCAACTTGATTAACATAAGATTTTTTTTTTAATAAAAATAAAAAATAAATAGAAAAAGAACTAGAAAAAGTAAGATTTACATGTATTTCCTGGTGTATGAACTATGCCCAACTTTTTTCCGGTGACCGGCGAATTATTTACAGGTACCTGAACTGGAGGGCCGAGTTGAGCTGGAAAAATCGCGATTCGTGGGCCGACGATCGAAGATATTTCTCGACGAGCGTTTGAGTAAACGATAAGCCAGTGTCAAATTCGCCATTAGTTCATCGATTTGAGCTCAAAACGGCGTCGTTTTTTTTTTATTCCGGTGGATGGATTTTGCTGATTGAGGCAGCGACGATTCAATCGGAGCCCGCCGGAATTTATTCGTTCTTTATCATATCCTTATCGCGTTTGGGCCTCAATTTTGTTTGCAGTTATTGGATCCAAAATAGGCCCAGGCCCATTACAAACCACTCCAAAACACACTTATCCATTTATCACAGCACAATCCGGCTGCCTCCCATGGCGTCTTCCTCTCTCACTTCCCTCTCTTCTATTCTGAATCTGAATCAACAGCAATGCATCAACCTCCCAAAGCGATGCTCAATCCTCACCGTCAGATTCTTCTCTGTAAACCTCCGCCGTATTTCTCCCACGCCAGCCGCTCATATCTACTGCCGCCGTCGCGCGCCTTCCGCCTCGAGCCTCTCCCACAGACTTTCCCGAAGCTTCTCTAAGTGTAATTCAACGGCATCCATCGCCGGAAAGTTTTCGGAAACTCCGAGTCTCCACCACTTCATGTGCAAAGCCGCCACCGCCGCAGCTGCTGACGTTTCCGATCCCCAGCACGAGTAAGTGTGAGCTTTTGTGTGTGTTTAATTAGCTAAACTCAGTTCAAGTTTGAAATTTTGCCTCTTATTCCGACCTATGATTTCGTTGAATCGCTCAATTACATAGCTGAAAATTGTTTTATAAATTGTTATTTTGCTCACTCCGTTTCTTATTTATCCAGCTCGATTACTGTATCCGATGTACTTCCAAGAGGTCGAATATACCACGAGACTTACGGGTGCCAGATGAATGTCAATGACATGGAGATTGTTCTGTCTATAATGAACAAATCTGGATATAGTGAAGTAGTGAATGCTCCCGAGAGTGCGGAGATTATATTTATAAACACGTGCGCCATCAGAGACAATGCGGAGCAAAAAGTGTGGCAGAGACTAAATTATTTCTGGTTTCTGAAAAGGGAGTGGAAGAGTAATGTTGCTTCTGGAAGGTCACATTCACATCATCCTCCGAAAGTTGTTGTCCTCGGGTGTATGGCCGAGAGGCTAAAAGACAAAATATTGGACTCGGATAAAATGGTTGATGTTGTTTGTGGGCCCGATGCTTATAGGGACTTGCCGCGCCTCTTAGAAGAGGTCGACTCAGGCCAGAAAGGGATCAACACTCTTCTCTCGCTCGAAGAAACTTACGCTGATATCAATCCAGTCCGAATATCTAAGAACTCTATAAGCGCTTTCGTTTCCATAATGAGGGGTTGTAATAACATGTGCTCGTTTTGCATTGTCCCTTTCACCAGAGGTCGAGAGCGGTCCCGCCCTGTTGAGTCCATTGTTAGAGAGGTGGGGGAGCTTTGGAAGGAAGGGGTCAAAGAAGTAACTCTCCTTGGTCAAAATGTGAATAGCTATAATGACACGTCGGGTGTTGAGGAGGTCGAATCCGGAACCAACTGGAAGTATAGTGACGGATTTTCCAGCAGGTGCAAAGTCAAGGATATGGGTTTACGATTTGCTGACTTGCTCGACAAGCTTGCGGTTGAATATCCGGAGATGAGATTCAGATACACTTCGCCTCACCCTAAAGATTTTCCGGATGAGTTGTTGTATGTTATGCGGGATAGATATAATATCTGCAATAGCATCCATTTGCCTGCACAATCGGGCAGTAGTGCCGTACTGGAAAGGATGCGTAGGGGATATACCAGAGAAGTATATTTAGAACTTGTCGATAAAATACACACTATAAATCCTGGTATGGGGATAAGCAGCGATTTCATATGCGGTAAGTTTGGTTATCACTTTGTTATTTTTTTCTCTCTTTACATCCTATAATATGTTGGAATGGTTTACAAAATGCTATTGGTATATGATTTTGATGGATATAAGTTATTGATTTAAACAAATGTAAAAAGTTATATCTGAAACTGTTTTTATTGTTATTCTAGGTGTCACTGTCCTTTGGTCAAGGTAAGCTAGATTAGACATGCTTTTGTGCATAAGATGGAGTACTAGATATAATCACGCATCTATATGTTTTATGCTCATCATGAAACTAATAAAATAGAACATCTGTCGAGTAATGAGGGATGATAATTTGTCATTTGATCTAACCAGTGAAAGTTCTAATGCGCTAAAATGCATACAATACAAATCACTATAGAGAAAATTTTTAAAATTTATTTAAGTTAGGAACATAAGCAGCGATTTCATATGCGGTAAGTTTGGTTATCACTTTGTTATTTTCTCTCTTTACATCCTATGATATGTTGGAATTGTTTACAAAATGCTACTACTGGATATAAATTATTGATTTAAACAAATGTACAAAGTTATATCTGAAACTGTTTTTATTGTTATTCTAGCTGCCACTGTCCTTGGGTCAAGGTGAGCTAGATAAGACATGCTTTTTTGTATAAGATGGAGTACTAAATATAAACACGCATGTAAATATTTTATGCTCATCATGAAACTAATAAAATAGAATAGCTGTCGAGTAATGAGAGTTGATAGATCCATATTATCTAATTTGTCAAATTTCTAAGGCATGAAAGTATTATTGCGTTAGAATGCATATAATTCAAATCACATTAGAGAAAATCCTCCTTTAAAATTTATTTATGTTAGGAACCTAACGAATTATTGTTCCCCTGTGATATAATATATTTCCGCATTAGCAAATAGCACTTTCAAGCTTCACAGGTCTAAGGTGCTTTAAACTTGCACAAACATAAAGCTTTGCATATTAACCACTTAGTTTTTTTATCGTTAGGTTTCTGTGGAGAAACAGAAGAAGACCACCAGGACACTTTAAGCCTTATCAGAGCTGTCGGCTATGACATGGCCTACATGTTTGCTTACAGCATGAGGGAAAAAACCCATGCCCACAGAAACTATATTGATGACGTACCTGAGGATGTAAAACAGAGGAGGTTAACCGAACTTATTGAAGCCTTTCGTGGAAGCACGGGGCAATGTTACGACTCCAAAATTGGATCGATCCAGCTCGTATTAGTTGAAGGGCCGAACAAGAGGGCACCTGACACAGAGCTCATTGGCAAAAGTGATAGAGGCCACAGGGTCTCGTTTGCTAATCTTCCTATCCCAGATAAAGTCAACAATGATGACGTTACGCGGAATCCGAAAGTTGGTGATTTTGTAGAAGTCCGTATATTGAAATCTACCCGTGCTTCTCTTCATGGAGAAGCACTCGGGATCACGAAGCTGAGCTCGTTTTATACTGATATAATGCATGAGGAGCCTCTTGCTTGTGCTAACGGAGCTTAGAATTGTTTTTCAAGGTAATATGGCTACGCTTTTTTTTTTTTTTTTCGTGTTTTGCTTTGATGTAGGGTCATTTGTGACTAGGGAAAAACTTTTAGTAGCTCCCTTATTTTGCTACTAAATAAATTAGAAGCTAATTCTAAGTTAACTCACTACCTAATAAGTGTCAAAAATCGTATTTTCTTCTACGAATTGAGAATAACTAAAACTTCTCTTATAATTCGTTAATTTGCTACTTATTTTATGTTGTGAACCATATGCATTTAGATGAAAAGTAGTATAACTTAAATCAAGACTCAACCTATAATCTTGCTAGACTAATCTAATTAACAAATTATATTTTTCTTCGAACTTGGTGTCTCGGTTTGACGGTTCAAATGAGTGTTGAAAATGATTCTTCTCATGCATTGAACTTTTTGTTGTTAGTTGGTAAATGGAAATTCGGGTTGAGCTTGAAGTGTACTATATTCAGTTTTATCAAACAGGCCTTAGGCAGTTAGACATTTATATTAGAATGCAATACTCAACCTAACATAATAGGTAAATTGAGCTTTCTCTGACCTTCCTTTTTTTTCTGCAGATGTGGGTTGCTGTAGACGAAGTAATTATCTACTTACCGACATCGTAAATGAAGAGGAAGCTTCCCATCACTATCATGTCCTTACCCTCAGTGAGATTCAGCTAACAAAACTTTTGAAGGACTCGTTTCAAGTTTTAAGCCGCGCGAAAATAAAGGATAATTTTTTATATTTTATTTTTCTAAACCTAAAGTGTACTTTAGGTTAGGGTGCTAGTTGGATTAGATGTGAAGTGCAAAGGTGGCGCAGTCCACAGGCTTGTATGATATCTTGTTGATTTTATTCATCAATTGGTGAATCAATTAAACTTTGGTATAAGATAATCTTATAGATTCACAAAATGAAGAACACACCTAAAATATGCATGCAAAAAAAGTGAAAATATAAAGAAAAAACTTGGACCAAAACGAGCCGAAGGTATTTATTATGAAAGAGGATTTTTTTTTATACATGTAAATTCTCATGTTCCTATTTTTTTAGTTTAATTATTTGTGTGGTAGTACATAAAGTGAAAAAAAGTGTAACCTTGATAAATAAAAAAATCCTACTTTGTATCAAATTCATATATCCTGCAATTGTGATTGATCAAGAGGGAAATTCAAAAGATGTACACTCGAATTTTTGGTGCAATCAAACGAGAATTTGGACAGTTAAATTTTACTAAAATCATTTTATTAGCTCTCGTAAGTATTATAAAAAAAATGAAATTTTAAGGTACTCCGTATTTGAAAGAAATCCGTATTTGAAAGAAAAATATATTAAGAATTAGATTAATTCATAGATTGTGTCTCAAAACATATATATTGAAAATGTACTATTCTTAAACCAATAATTATGAACTTACTCCTATCATTGAAGATACTTAACATAAACATCACCTCTCACTAAAAAAAATTATCACGCCTTATTCATGTGTAATAAGGCCATGCATGATAATAAATGAACTAAATTCATGAAGCCTCGAGTCGAAAATAACATGGACTAAACATTTGAAACAAATACTCACGAGATAAAAACTCTAATAGTATCATATAAAGATACAAAACAACGGAGTCTGAGATATTAAGTTTCTTGCCGCACATAGTCAATATTAATAACATAGAAACACGAAAAAAAGGTATGTAGAAACAAACTCAAAGTAGTTTTCTAACTCATTGTTATTCACAAAAAAACTTGTATTAGTAAGTAATTGATGTATGTAACTTTGAAAGACTTAAATATCATATATTAGTTAATTTCTTGTAGTAGTTTTCTAACTCATTGTTATTCACAAAAAACTTGTATTAGTAAGTAATTGATGTATGTAGCTTTGAAAGACCTTTAGACCGCCTACAAACCCACAATAAATATCATATATTAGTTAATTTCCTGTGTTTAATTTATTAGTTTTTACCCACTATGAATTAATCTAAATGCTACTAATATTCAAATTGCAGTCATGTGATATGTACGGTATGAGTCTTCAATACGTACATTAATTGTACATAGAAATGTAAATGGAACGGGTGTGGAACGTGTGTGGAGCGGATTAAATTAATCAAAATTTTCCATCAGTGCATTAACAGTTGAATAGTGTAAAAATGATGTATGGATTAAAAAATCACTAAAATAGGATTTATGAATGGATTATTGTTTGTGATTTATTAATTTATGAATTTTGAATCTTACTTATACACTTTTTTCTTTTATTTTTTTAAACAAATAAATATTTAAATAAGAAGCAATGCAAAAAAAAGTTTAACTGCAAAAAAAATCGTTAAAAAAATAATCAAATTAAAAATGTTTGATAATTAATATTATATGTAAAAAATAATTCAAAAAAAATAAGAATATGAGATGTGGTTTTTTTACCATTTCATGGTACCGATGAAATATTTATTAAAACAAAAAATTAAATAAACAAATAAAGTAAAAAAAAATCATTTCAATTAAGTGAGAAAAAAATTGAAACAATGATATAGTTTATAAAAGTTTTATAATACGTTTAATTTATCATACATTTAAATAAAACTTAAAAGAGAAATACGAATTATGTTTGTTGAAAAAAATTGTAAATCAAATTAACTTGTAATAATCTAGATAGCTAATTATATCTAACTTTAATCATATATAGTTGTATTATCTCAAAATTGTTTGTGAGATTAATACTTATGTAATCATGTGTATATATTTATCAATTGTATTATCTCAAAGTTGTTTGTGAAATTAATACTTATGTAATCATTTGTATATATTTGTGTTTTTATTTTTATCTCTTTTGTTTTAATTGTACAAGCATACTTCAAGTGAGATTGTTTCTATTCAATAATAGTAATAAAATTGTAAATCAAATTAACTCGTAATAATCTAGATAGCTAATTATATCTAACTTTAATCATATTTGTATTATCTCAAAATTGTTTGTGAGATTAATACTTATGTAATCATGTGTATATATTTATCAATTGTATTATCTCAAAGTTGTTTGTGAAATTAATACTTATGTAATCATTTGTATATATTTGTGTTTTTATTTTTATCTCTTTTGTTTTAATTGTACAAGCATACTTCAATAGTGAGATTGTTTCTATTCAATAATAGTAATGGAAACAAAAATAATTAAACATAATTGTGATTAGTTATTTTTGTCTCTTTTGTTTTAAATGTGATTAGCTATTTCCTTGAGTAGGGTGCCATAATAATTATTTACCCTACAAAAATAAATGAAATTAATATAAAGGCTGAAGTTCTTTACCCCAAACCCAGAAATAACAACATCCATAATACATCAGGACTGGAGTATCCAAATTTGGTGTGGTAGATATTATATCACTATCATGTCTTTACCCTCGGTGAATTTCAGCTAACAAAACTTTTGAAGGACTCGTTTTTCAAGTATTAAGACCTAAAGTAGGATAATTTAGGTTAGAGTGCTAGTTGGATAAGATGTGAAGTACAAAGGTGGTGGGGCTTGTATTGTAACTTGTTGATTTTGTTCATCAATTGGTGAATCAATTAAGCTTTGGTATAAGATAAACTTATAGATTATGTAGATATACTTTGACCATGATTTTATCTACTGAATATGAAATTGATTTCGATATTCGTTGATATTGAAAGTGTCGTTTTTGTAACTGTTGCATAAGTGTTTCTTTCGAATCCAACAAGACACGAACTATGAAAGGTAGGTGTTAGTATTACATAAGATCATCAAATGCATCATCACATAAACCCTTTGCATCTGCTTGATCATGGAAATATATCCCTCCTTCATTAAACAGAGACAACAATCTCAAAAGATCATCTTTCGAGAGCTTACACGGTCTCTTATCCGAAAATCCACCCGATTCCAAGACACTCACAACCTTCCCCTTGAACAACTCAAACTTACTATTTTCAGAACATTGTCCGAGTGCAGATGTTACCATTAGTTCCATCAGTTTCCTCTTTTGCTTAAAAGTAGCGCCCAGCGTTTTGTTTTTCTTACTAAAACAAGTCCTCGTGAATGCCCACCACTCATCTATGTCCACATCCGGGATCTGACTTTTAGGGATAATCTTGATCACCGAGGAATCGACTTTTGGGCACGGCAGAAAGTCCCTCTTGCTAACGTTCGTTACAAACTCGACTTCGGAGACAAGATTCATGTTCACGGCTAATCTATTGAACTCGGAGTCGCCCGGCTTTGAGAGAAGCTTCTTGGCAAACTCTTTTTGGACCAACAAAGTCGCGCTTCTGAATGGGTTATGTGTCAACCCGTAAACCAGTTTAGCCACAAGAGGTGAAGATATACAGTATGGAATGTTGGCCACAACAAGATCGAATTTGGGAAAGTTGATTCGTAATGCATCACCATTAATAATCTGCAAGACCAAGTAGCACAAGTAAAAAAAAAAGTGGGCAATGGGCATATATAGCTTGCAGATAGAATTTCAAATTTTAATAAATAAAACAGAGTAGAATGTTTGGTAAATAAGTAGTCGCGAAGAACATTTTATTTATGCTGAAAAGTGAAAACACAATAAAAAAACAAGATTAGAAATCTAAAAGACTCTAGACCTTACTATCAAACTTGTCCTTAAAATTTTACAATGCATAACTAGAGGTGGCAAGAATTTGTGTTTTGTTGATGTTTCAGACTCTGCGGGTCGGGTCGGGTTGGGTTGGATACAGTTTAATTGAAATTTGTCGACTCTAGCACTGTAACACAACCCGTTTTATCACTCAAGTCAGAATCATCAACTCGAACAGAGACTTTTTAAGCACTCATAACCTAATCATGACCCAAAAATGACCGGTATAAGTTCTAAACTTGGATTCCTCATATGAACATGTATCTTCTTAGTTATATGATTCGTTTCTAGATGAAAACTACAAAATAAATTAAAGAAATGTAAAGGAGTAAAATTCAATTTTTTTGAACTCTTCCAATTGTCCCATTTCAAGCCAACCTGAAACTCGACCGACTGTAATTCGAGTTAGCTTCAGGTAAACCGACCCGAACGGAAGAATTCAAAACACGTCAACCATAACTCTTTCCCCTTAAACCCATTAACTATTCCTTAACCAGCCTGCAATTTCGATCAAGTTTCCTCACAGACATTTCATCGAACACAAAAAGTGCACACATTTAGAGTAAGGAGAACTCACTTTCAGGCGATCCTCAAACCCTCTCTCGGCAACGCGTTTACGAAGAACCTCGACCATACGACTGTCGATCTCGACAGCCACAACATTCCTCGCGGCCTCAAGGAGCTCGAGAGTGAGATTCCCGGTGCCCGGCCCGATTTCCAGAACAGTGTCATCTGGCTTTACGTTCGAAGCCTGAACAATGGAGTGAAGCACCCCTGGGTTGATCAGAAGGTGCTGCCCTCTGCTCTTGAACAAATGTAGCTTCCCTTCTTCATCGTGTCCGTGCCTTTCGGGTTTGATTTTCCGGTAGTGGTCGCCGGAGCCATGACCGCCGGGCTTTGTCCGGAGGCAGCGGTGGAAAAATGGTAGGGGAAAATTGGGGTTGAAGAGATTGTCTGATAGAGTTTTTCGCCAGTACAGCATGGTATGAAAACTAAGCCCACTATACGCCCGACTATACCTTTTCGGTTAACCGAGTGCCCAAAATAATCCGTTAAAAATCTGCATTCATAATAACTTTGACTATTTTCTTTAAATTAACATTTCACGATACTGTAACATGACTCTTCCAAAAAATATGTTTTTATTTTTTCATTTAAAATACAAATTTATCTCTACTTTATCTAACTATTTTTTCAATTTTACTCAAACAAACAATGTTACTTCATTTATTTCACTTATTTAAAAAATGTTACTTCATTTATTTCACTTATTTATTTATAAGTAATTTCTTTCATAAGTAGTTGGGATAGAAGAGTATCAATAATATTTTTTCAAATAGTTGAAGGGGTTCTTAATTGATTTTCTAATTGAACATCGAATTTACAGTGTTTGATTTTCCCACCCCTTTAACTGATGTTGAAGGGTTTCTTCTTCAGTAGTCAATGGTTTAACCGATAATCGTTTATATTTTCATCTTTAGACAAAAAATCTAACCAAACACCGAATTAACACCAAAAATCGGGTCAAACACCAAATTTACGATGTTTGGTTTTCCCACCCCTTGCGATGTTGGAAGGGTTTCAAAGACTCGCAAGTACTGTATATACATTTTTAAATAGATATAGTCAATTAAGTTAAGAAGAATAACCATTGCTTGTAAGAAAAATAATTATATTTAAACAGAAGTGTTTACACAAATTTTAACTAGTTCAATTGGATTAACTGTGTTACAACACCAGAAAAAGCTACACATGGATCAACTTTCTAAAAATGTAAGTGCCAACGAGAAACCACCCGACGAGAATGAAAAAGAAGATAGCCAAAAAAGTGAGGAAGTTTTGTCCTACGAAAACGAGCCCGAGGCCAAACACTATAAGAAAAGGTAAATAGGTTCGAAGAATAGCTAGCTTACTAATGAACCGTCCATTGATGAATATAAGAACAGCCAAGTTTACCACATTCCAATGGCCAGCCTGGAATTTCAACCTGTTCAAACAATTGGCCACAAAGGAATGGCAGTTGCAGGTTAAGATGTTGTAGGATTGGTGTTGGTACTCTTGTGTGCTTTTACGTAAAGCATCATCCCAAGACGAGATTTCTCTTCTCTCTCCACTTTGAATGGACTCGTCTTCACGCTCGTGTGGGTAGGAGTTCAGCAAAGTCAAGCACTGCAAGAAAAACAAAAGGAGAAACAAACTTCCATGAAATGGTTTTCTATGGGTTCATTTTATCATCTTCGTCACTTTATTATGGAGATTCATTGTGAAATAGGAAATTATGTTCGAAACAGAAAATCGAGCAGTAAGAGTGTGTATGCAAACACTTGAGAAACACAAAAGTGAGTAAGCTTTTTGCTTCTGATTCTTCGTTACTTGATCATTATCCACAATTGGAGGAGAGGGGATTTTAAATTTATACCTTTTGATCGTATTTTTGGTTGGACATTTACAAACAAATAAAAGAAATTTACAACTTGATCGAAAGACGTCATCTTCTTAATTCAGAGTTGCAGCATCTATTTGAGCAAACACTATTCTCAACAATTTCTCATTTTTACTAAAATTAATTACTTAAATGTAAATGGAAAGGTTTTTGCAACCACTCCCCTAAGCCTCAACACGCATAAAATTAGACAATGAGTTTTTTTTAACTAAGTACAAAAATCCATTTTGAATCGAGGACTCTTCATGGTCATGTGCGTAGGACAATAGGAGATAAATTGAATGAAGCACTGTAGGAAATAATTTAGACCAAGAACATCATAATCGTTGAAAAAACTCAAAAAAGCAATTCCATGCAATGATTTCTACAAATAAAGTGAATTGTCTTATATGAAATAATAATATCTGTTTGAAATACAACAGAACAGACTAATAAGAGAATGTTTGCATCAAACACTAAAAGAAATGATTGATTGAAAACATTCGGCAGGAAAATAAAAGAAAATTAGTACTAATATTTAGTGTATTTGAATTCCAATCTCTGCTTCTGATTCCCCATAACTCAAATCAAAGTCTGAAAATGAGGAGGGTTCATCTTATATTACTAATCCTATTTCTCATTGGAATTTTACGCACAAAGAAATAACTTTCAGAACATTATTCACAACACACCATCTTCTATTTGAATTCTAGTTTTAGCTTCTATTTGAGCAAATACTTATACTGCCCATCTTCTTGTAATCGTAAGAGTGCTTTTATTGATTTTCTTGGTTGATACACACGAATAAAACACTTATACGACTTTATTACGAGAAAACATTTTCCAACTTAATTAACATTTCAGCTTCTATTTGAGCAAACACCACCAACATCCATTTCTCGACAACTTTTCACGTGCGATTAAGCATTTCCTCCAAAAACAATAAGTTTATGCAACACTCCCTAATACTCAATGAAACCTTATAATCATAATTAATCAACATTGTAGTCATAATTAATCAAACATACCTCCTCTTTGGTAAGCTGAATGTAGCGAGTGGGCGCACCGAACGCGAAACTGTCGACGCAAACGAAGTTGGGCCCGGCAAAATCTAAGATGACTCCATCCTCCCTGCATATCCCAATGTGCCCAATACAGGGGATAAACCAAGACATCACAGGAAGGGGAGACCAGACAATGCACCATGGAAACCGGCTTCTTTCCGGATCGATTTGCATCGAGCTTTCTTCGACCATCAAGCTAGTCTGATCCCCATCGGGCCCCATTACCTAAACGAGCTCAAACCTGTTTTGAGGAAATCGAAACAAATTGATGTCGATTGAAACGTGTATAATTATTGAGGTGCAGAAAAATTCACCATGGGAGCATAAATCATTCGGATGTACGAGAAATCGTAGAAGCATTTTCAAACCCTAGTTTTGACTTTCAAGTTTCGTTGACTAAAATAAAACATAATCGGAATCGAGAGCTTGAAGCTTGAAGGAGATACCTTTGGCGGAGTTTCGGCGTCGAAGAGCGAGGCGTTAGATCAGTGGAGCTTTAGCTCTGGGATTAGCAGGAATGGAGACAACGGTTCTAATAGGAGGTATTTAATTAATCTAAATTTATACACAAGTCTATAAATATTTTATAGTATTCAATATTGATTTAAGAAGTTTTAAAAAAATTGTAGTTAAATTTTAAAAGATTTTATTTAACTCTCTTTAAAATATACTCCCTCTGTCCCGTACTAATGGTCATTGTTGGTCAATGTTGATTTTTTTTGTCCGTCTAATACATATGATAAATAGTATACAAAAATTATGAAAAAATAACTAAAATAAAATTTAATAGTTAAATTTTATTTTAGTTATTTTTTCATAATTTTTGTATACTATTTATCATATGTATTGGACGTACAAAAAAAGTCAACGTTGACCAGACATGACCATTCGACAGATGAGTACTCCCTTTCTATCCACTAAAAATATAGACACACTTGGTCAATCTTGATTTTTTTAAAGTAAAATACATATAATAAACTGTATATAAAATAATTAAATTTTATTTTAGTTATTTTTTTATAATTTTTTTATATTTTTTATTGGAATGGACAAAAAAAATCAATGTTGACCAAATTTGTTTATTTTTAATGAATAGAGGGAAGATCGAGAAGAAATGATAAACCTATGGCCAGAACAAATATAAGACGAAGAGGAGAAATGAGTGTGATCCTGGAAACAAACATATTTCTATATAAGATATAAATAGAAAAATTATTAATTTTTTAAGGCAAGTCGTGCCTAATAAGACCGAAAAAATGAAAATACTATTAACACCGATCGAAAAAAAACGGTGTTGTAAATGAAAATTGAAATTTAAAATGGAACATTTAACATCAGTTTGTACAAAACTCGGCCTTAAAAATAGTTAAACATCCTCTTTTTTCGCGACGGGTGTTATAAACATTTTTAATACCATTCTCAAAGTCGTTCGGTGTCTATGAGACACATTTCCATTGTGCTTGTGTGGTTTTTGTTTCATTAATTAATTAATCATGAAATGCTCCACATTTTTCCATGATTCAGAGTTGTTTTGTTTAGTTTGTTTTATATGTGCGTGTGTTTCTCACGTGGAGAACCATATGCTCAAGTCAAGTTGTTTTCACGCTTATTGAATATGTCATTCTTTGTTATAATAGAAACAAGATTATTGTTCGCATTTTATTCTTTGTTCCAGATTTTTATCCTATGTGAGATCATTTTATTTACCTTACACTTTCTTCATCGTTTTTCTAATTGCTCTCCTCTTTAGAATAAGAATTAATTCCCGATTTTGCCAAAAGAGTTATGAGGGAGCGGATACTTGAAAGGTTTGGAAATCAGTTATCAACTTGAGCAAAACAAAAGTATGTGACTAAAGCTAATTATGAGGTGGTTAATGTTATGGTGACTTCAACTTCTAGCTTTGAGGAATTGAAGGTTGCATCCACTGAAGCTTTGCGCGTTTTGGCTGGAAGAGTTCACGAGCAAAATTACTCAATCAAAACTTGAACTGAAAAGAGTCCCTCACAACTTACTTTTCAAAAATAGTGCATATAACCGTACTCTCCTCCCCTCCCCCACTACAAGAAAATAATAATTTAGAGACAAACCATGTTTTTCTTAAATTGTAGACCAATTTTGTGGCTAAATAGAATAAGAGACAAAAAAATTGTCACTAAATTTGTCACTTAAAGTGCTTTGTAGATAATTTTTTAGAGAGAAACTATAAATTACGCATCTAAAAATAATCAAGACAAAATTATTTTGTTATTTATACACTTATATTTTGTCACAAAAATAATTTAATAATGACAAAATAAACATTATTATTTCATTTTAATGACAAGATTTTATATATCATTTACAAATAAATTTGACAATAAAATTTAAATATAATATTATTAATATTTTTAAAATTTAATATTTACAAATTCTTTAAAAAAAATTAATTACAAAATAGGGTCTATTAATAAATATTATTTAATTAAAATATTACAATTGTTTGTAATGACTTAAAAAAAAATAACAAGAAATAAAATATACTCAATTAACAAAAATATTTCAAACCCGTCAAAATACTACACAAACAATAATAGTCGTAATAAACATCATCTTAATTAATTCTTCATTCCTTTCTCCTTCATTATATGATTCATAGCATTTTCGTAATCACCATCATATATTCATATCATACGTCGAAGAAACTTCATGCGGGGCTTCAAAGTCAATCAATGCCTACAGAAAATTAAAAATAAATAAATATGTAAAACCTATACTCAAAAAATATTATTATTTATTATAGACTCATTACAAAAATTTAATGAAATTCTGAAATTCAAGAACCATAATTATAAAATTAATTAAAAATAAAATAAATTATATTACCATGAATTATATAAATTTATTTTATTTCTAATTAATTTTATAATTATAAAATTAATTAGAAATAAAATAAATTCATGAAAAAATCCCACATCAAAAAATTACTAATAAATTTATCAACTCATTTTAAGAAATTAAATACATGAATATATAATAAAAAAATCAATTTTTATATTTAAAAAAATGTTTACCTTGATCCGAATGCCAATATATAGCGTAGACTAAGCAACTTTCAATTTATTTTAATTTTTACAAGAAATCAATAAAAATTTACAAGAAATCAATAAAAATTAGGGTGATTTTGGATAAAGGGGAGTTTTTAAAGTTTGATTAAAATTAAAGAATTCTATTTTTCCTAATTATTAATAAAAGCAGTTTATATAATTTTATTTTAATTTTGTTAATTTATACGGCGTTTATTAATTAATATTTATTATATTAGGTAGTCAGTTATTACACCATATTATATTTATAATCTTAAAGTACTTTTATTTATAAAAAATTTAAAAAAATGAAATATTAATTTGTAAGCGTTAATTTATGCGGTAAAACTTAAAATATTATCAACTATAATACCCTTTTCGCTAAATAGTTCTAAAAATTATTGCAAATTTTAGATTCCACTAAATTATATTGTATGACTCTATAGAATAATTTTAATTTTTACAAGAAATCAATAAAAATTATTTTAATAACGTGTTGCAAATTTTAGATTCCACTAAATTATATTGTATGACTCTATAGAATCTTTTTAATCATGGGTCGTACTTTTTAATCATGGGTGGTATTTTATTAAAAAAAGGTAGTCCAACAAAATTTAATGTATTAGAAACAAAAATTTATTTTGTCATAAAAAAAATTCAAAAACAAAACATTTTTGTCATTTATTTATTTATTTTGTCATATAAAAATTTGCCAAAATCAATATTATAAGACGATTTTTTAGCAACAAAATGTTTTAAATTTTCTCACTAATAATAGTAATTAAAAACGAAATTCAATTCGTCACCTATATATAATTTTGTTTTTAAATTGCTTTTTTCCTGTAGTGCCCTAACATTACTCTTTTGATTTTATGTATGGTATGAGTTTCAATATGTACATTAGTTGGATAGAAATGTAAATGAAGCGGGTGTGGAGCAGATGTGGTATGAGTTTCAATACGTACATTAGTTAATTATGAATGGATTATTGTTTGTAATTTAATAAAAATGTTTTGTGAATTTTGAATCTTACTTATATACTTTGTAGTATGAGTTTCAACACGTACATTAGTTGATTGTAAATCGATTATTGTTTGTGATTTAATAAAAATGTTTTATGAATTTTGAATCTTACTTATATATTTCCGTAGCGATCTCTCCGTCCTCGTTTTTCCTAAAGAATGATGCATCTCCTCCATCCTTCGATCCATTCCAGTCCAATCTCATTTCCTATGTTGGTGTGTAAAGCATAAGAGATCTTCGATCATCTGAATCTTCCATCTTCATTGCGATGGTCCTGTCGCGAACCGTATTGTGACTGTGTTTGCGAATGTGTTTGAACGCAGAGATTTGGGTGGAGATTGAAGGAAGATGAATGAATGTTTGGGGTGGAAAGATGAATTTATTATATAAATTAAAATTACTTTAATACCCCTCATTCTTATACATATGTTTTACTCTTTTAATCCCATTTTATCAAATTACTAGTAATTACTAAAATAAAATAAAAAACATTTCTAATTTGTAAAAGTAAAATTTTACAGTGTTAATTAAAATTTAAATTAATTGTGATTCATGTTTAAAAAGTAAATAAAAAATAATAGAAATAAAATGTAGCTTAAAGAAAAATAGTATTTTTTTTAAAGTATGCATATTAAGTGAAACGTACTTACAAAAGTGCATATCTTTGAGACAGAAATACGTAGTACATTTTTTGTTGCGCGTTTTTCCTCTTGAATTTCTTAGTTTTTTGTTTGTGTTTAAGGTAATTAGATATTTCTTTGTTATCTCTTCAATTTCAAAAAATTGAATTTAAATCAGTCAACGTTATTTAATATATATAAAATGACAAAAAAAATATAAATCATGTTTTTTTTTTCTTCACATAGATACATTTATCGTATTCACCTAGATACACACACGTTAATTGAGAAACATTTTCAAACATTTTTTTAACAACAATCTTTTTAAATTACAGTATTTTCTATCAAATATGCAAGAAAATAAATCTTAAATGTCAGTTTTTTTAATTCTTGTATGTCTGTCTGTCTTTGTTCATGATTCAAAAGTGTCTATATCTTTCTTTTATTAAAATCAATACATTGTCCAAATAACGAGTGTAAATAACTAATATTTCATGTAATAGTATTAATATTATCAATATGTATACACTTTGAGTATATATTATAAAAAGATCACATGCATGAACGGTTATAAAGCCATGCCATATTGTTGACCGCAAAATATTAAAGGGCTAAAAAGTCAACAATGACCGTAAAATGTAAATGTTTGATTTCAATGTGTGATGCATGGAGAGTAAATATTGTATAAGAACTCATGATCAAGTCTATTGAAATTGAAATAAAACAGGAGGGAAGACCTTAGATAATTCTTTGTTATCTTTTCAATTTATTTCTTATAAATACACACACATGCTGTCAAATAATGAGTGTAAATAACTAATGAGTGTAAATAAGTGAGCAGTTTTTAAGTTCTTGTACGCTGTCATTGTTCATGATTCAAAAGTGTCTATATCTATTTTTTGTTTAATTAAAATTAATATATTGTGATTTATTTTCATCTAAACTAATTACCGTTTTCATAATTTAATTTACGAAAAATTAAAATTATCTTTATTGAGATATCTTTTTTTATTCAATACAGTTTCTTATAGTTCGTTATCAAGATATCATTTTTGCATCGTTTTCGAGAAATTTTTAGGTAATCTGCTCACATGCTGCAAACGATCAAATCTGAACTTAACCTTGTAGCTCTTGACCGAATGGAAAGTTGATCGGAAGAGAACTTCGATTCGCCCAGCCCGGTCCAGTAGGCAGGCGACGTGCTTATCTTGTGTGACAAGACTACAAAGCGAGTGGTTTTTTTAAGCGGACAACTGCCAAATCTTTCTTTGTTTTTTAAAGATGAAAATTGTCAAACAATTCAACATCAATCAACATTTTTTGGAACAAATTTGTTTTACTTAGCTTAATATACTTCAATTTTATCCAAACAACATATAATTTTAAAATATTTGTTCTACTTTTAAGTCACTTTCGTGATTTGATCCTTACTCTTGTAGATCCTTACCCTTGTAGAGATTTTATTAAAAATTGTAATATAGTATTTGATCCTTGGGGATTTTATTAAAAATTGTAATAGAAGCTTCGTCCCACAAATTATGCATTAATTTAATCATTTTCTAAGTTTAAAATCTGCCTTAATCCTAAATTTATTTATACGAATTTAGAATTCATCTTTACTCAATAGTCAATACTCCAAATCATCATTTTGTTTTATCTGAAATCATTTTTAATTTCTTTTTTCGCAAAACGAATATGCCACCGATAAGACAAAGCCAAATTTAGAATTTAGAATTTAGAATTCATCTTTACTCAATACTCCAAATCATCATTTTGTTTTATCTAAAATCATTTTTAATTTCTTTTTTCGCAAAACGAAGTATGCCACCGATAAGACAAAGCCAAATCCCGGCCACCGCCGACGTCATCGACCTCGACAGTGACGGCGAGGACGGAGGGCCGGTGGTCTCGGCTGGTGTATCAAGAATCAACAGAACCAGTGAAAGTAAACCTTCGATTAGGGCGAAATTACAGACCAATACACTCACGGCAGCTCTCTTTCTGCCTCCGTAGTTAACACCGGCGTGGCGTTGGCGGCGGATAATCGGCCACCTGAAAACCGAAGTTTCTGGAGAGCCGGAAATTATGAAATTGGTCTCACAGTATCCACTCTAATCCAAGGTTCGTCTTAATTTATTCTGTAGCTATTTTATTTTTCCGGTATTAAATGGGTTTGAACTTTGTAACTGCTCGGAGATGAATTTGGGATATTTAACTTGCACAAATTTAGGTTATTAGTTGCCAAAAGGCACAATGTAGCTTGTATGATTTCATTTGAAAAAAAAAGTTGTGTTTTCTTGTAATGTTAACTAATACTACATATGTGGTTTGTGTGTGAAATGTCAATTATAGGTGATCTGGATCATGCAAGAGTTCATCCGAAGTTTCTGCATTCGAACGCCACCTCTAACAAATGGGCATTTGGAGGTGATCATATTTGATATCTGGTTTCACCATGATGTTCTAGAATAATTGTTGAGTTGTGGGAGGGATTATTCGACATTAACTAAATGGTTTTCCTTAGTTTTTCATCCCAAGTATTTATATGGTTCTTGTGTGTGTCAATGAGTGCTTGAATTGTCAGGGATTTATTTATTTATTTATACATTTATCCTTTCTATATTACTATATACTATAAAATATGTTCGGATCGTGATGAAGGAACAACAAAGAGAGATAGAAAAAATAATGTCATCTGGTTTGTGCTGCAGTTTTTTCTTACACGAGTACCTTATTTGTTGCAGCTATTGCTGAGCTCTTGGACAATGCAGTGGATGAGGTAATCATATGAAATGTGTACTCCTTACTCGATTGTCACATATTTCCACTATGAAATTGCGTTCAGATTTTTTTAACTTAATACAGTGAATTGCACACCACTTGACAAAGGCCTTATGAAATCTATTTAAGTTTCAAGGTGTTTTTTATTATCGAAAAGGGGCAAGTTTATAAACTTTGATTTTAAAATACATCTGAACTCATCTTTTCCTTGGGTGATGATGCATAGTGTTGGATGCACTCTGGGCTGAACCCCTCTCACTTAATTTCTGCTACCAAGATCAACTTTTACGTGTTTTAAATCCAGATTGTCAATGGTGCAACATTTGTGAAGGTAGATAGAGTTTATAACTAAAAAGACAATTCTCCTGCCTTACTTTTCCAAGGTGCAGTATTTATTCTAATGCTGGCCTCTCTTAAAGCATTATGTTCTATGTTTCTTAAATTTGGCTATGGAAATTAGTTGATTTAACTTTGGGCTGCAGATGATGGGGGTGGAATGGATCCAGAATGAATGCGAAAGTATAATAGCTTGGGATACTCCTCAAAGACATCAAAGAAAACTATTGGACAATGTAATTAACTTATTCTGCTTTCCTGAACTAACCACTACTGTTTCTTTTGGTGTATGTGTGTGTGTTGTGTTCACATGGTCTCATGCATACATCAGTTTTTATCTAGTTGGTGATGATTACATCTTACGTTGTTTTTCCTTTTCAATTTGTTTTGCAAATCCTGTTTTATTGAACCCACACCCTGTTTTTATTCAGTACAGTTTTGACACATATTGAGATTTTTTAGCTATATCTTTATTCATATCTTGGGCTCAAGCTCAGCTTTAATTACTATTTTTCAATCAACCATACGTTGGATCCGCATTGCAGTTCTTACATTTTTATCCTTGATCATTTCATAGAAATTATGTCTATATTATTCTTATAAATAAGGCTTCAACAACTGGTGCTGACAAATCACAAGCATTCATCCCCTCATGAATGGGCAGATTCAGTACCTCCAAAAACTCAATCGGTGCACAAGTTATGTTGGAATTACTACCTTTAGGTCCAAAACTTGTCTGAGGTTTTCATCCAGTTTGCTCCCTAAATTGCACTGTCCTGTTTGTTTTATGTCAACTATACCTATTTTTACAAGGTCCGTGCCAGGCTTCTCCAAACAAAGAGTTCAATTTGATTTGCAGTTAATTACGATTCTATGTTTAGATACTGGATTATTTGCATTTCGATCATACTTTGATTGACACTCTATCTAGGTCTTAACCAAGGATCTTGTCAATTATTTGTGATCATGAAACTTTTCATTAATGTGTTTTTTTTTCTGAAATCTAAGATTAAATCTATATATTATGTACCAGATGGGACTGGATTCAAAACAAGTACCATGCGACTAGGAGCTGATTCAATTGTTTTTAGTCGTGCAACTCAATCAGGGTAATTTCTTATCTACATGAACCTTTAGTTGTTTCTTTTAACCACTGAAGTGACTAGACATGGTAAACCTGATATTTGCTTGGCACTTGAAAGATCTGTTGTGGTGACATGCCTCTGGAGTCTTTTGAAACACTTCATTATCAACACTTGCAAATATCATATATCAGTGAAGTCACGTAAGTGGCTTTATGGGTTGGGTACCTGTGTCAATTTCGTTAGAGGCAGGGAAAGAAAGTATGAGTTTGCAAGTATTTATTTTTATGCTACCCTTTATGAACTATCATGGCAAAGTACTCCCATCCTTCTGTTATAGAATTGATCTCCCTTTAATTAGAGTTTACATTTATATCCTTCAGTCGAGCAACCCAAATTATTGGTCTTTTTTCCTACACTTTTTTGCGGAGAACAAGACAAGATGATGTGATTGTTCCAATGGTAAACTCCTCATTCTTAACACTGTCTTCCTTGAGCTGTGATTTCCTTATGTAAAACCTGAATGTTTAAATTTTCTGATTTTTTTTTTGTTATTCTTACCTATTTAAATTTTATCGCAGATTGATTTTGATATCTCAGACAACTGGGCAGAGCCTATTATCTATAGCTCCAAAGATGATTGGTCTAGTAACTTGAAAACCATCCTTGAATGGTCTTTGCTTCAAAGGATGGTCTTATGCCTCAGGTTCATTTTACTAGGAAGTAGATATTCATACTTCATGCACTTTTTGAATTTTTTTATGACTGGATCCTGTTTAGGACTGGGTTTCTATTTGTTCGTAAGAAGATAAGAAGCTGACTCATACAAGCGATATATGGCTCTTCTAAACTATGAGTTTCATTGCTGGAAAATGAAATACGAGATTCATGCTCGGATTTAGGTGTTTTGACACCACTGGAGGTTGAAATTTCATGTCACCCTTCACAATGGTTCTAAGAATATTCTAGCTGCAATATAAAGCCATGCTAGTATAGATAGAGAGGATATTATTTCTAAGAGTTGGGGGTAAAAAGATTGCCGTTTTTGTAACAGTTAACTGCATGTCATGAATATATTTATCATGAATTAATTGTTTTATTACCTTACTTATTTATGAACTCATTTTCTCAATTTTATGTACATGGCTATTCTGTGGAATACACTTCGTAATTTTCCTTTTATATGTTATCTGATATGGGATTTATTCTGTGTGAAAGTGAATATAACTTGATCTACTTTCATAGATTACAGTCAATATTTTCATCTCCGTCTTTCTTATTTTCATTTGGCCTACTTTCTATTGTTTCTTCCAGTTCGAGGATATTGGATCGCATGGAACAAAGATTATAATATATAACCTATGGATGAATGATGAAGGCATTTATGAATTGAATTTCGACAACGATGAGGAGGTACTAACTGTGTGCTGTTTGTAGACAGTTTGTTTGTTTCATAATCTGGAAAGTAAAAAACGTGGGGCTTGTTTGAATTGAGAACACTTTTTAAATGGGCTTTTGGGTGAAAGACAATGTTCATAATATTAGATGTCTGGACAAATACTTACCCATGATGTCCATTTCAGAGAAGTAAAAGGTATAGGACTTTGAAGAATATATACAGTTATAGTGTAGAGGATGAGACTTCGATTGACTTTCTCTGTGTTTCAAGTTTCTCCTTCTTAAAAGTGAAAGATGAAGCAAGTTTAAATTACACAAACTGTACTATGAAAATAGATCAGTAGATAAAAACTTGTTATATTTTCCAATCCTCCAAAAGGGTCAAAAGTTCTGAAGTACTCCATGTATAGGAAAGGTAGTTCTTTTTCCTATGTATCCAATTCTCGTATTATCTAAAGACTAGCTATAATTTATTTTCACACGATTTCGCAATATCATTTGTGCTTAACGTTATTGTGCACTGTAGAGTGTACTGCCTTAATGTATGTCTGTCAGACTTATGAGGATGACTGACTCAACTGGAAGTTAAAACTCTAACAAACATGTGTTTGTGTCTCTATATGAATGAATTTATAAAAAAAATCTTGTAGCATAATTTAGATTATGAGAGGCTCCAGTGTCAACAAACTTTTTTCTCACCTAATCAATAGTTGAAGTGCATACAACTTGTTATTTACTTCTTTGTACTGTCGGTTACTTGAACTGTATCTGTAGGTACTTCAACTCTCGTGTTGTTAAATAAATTTCGGAAGCACAACTTTATTCTAAAAATATTTTTCTGTTGCCTTCAATTCAGGATATAAATCTGAGAGATGAAGTCCAAGGGAATGTGCCGAGAGTTTCCAAGAAAGCCCTTGAACTGCAGTCTCATTTGTCATACCGCATGCGGTTCTCGTTAAGGGTGCATATAATCTATCTTTCCCGGTTATTGTTCCTAAGACTTGAGATAATGTAACATCTTTATAAAAAGTTTAAAATGTCAAGGTTTTGAACACATTCAATTTCACGAAAGAATAATATTTCATTTGCTTTGCAATTTGTTAGGACTTATGAGATAGGAACTGCAGCTGCAATTAGGGTAGAGATAAGTAGACACAGGTTTCACCTCCAATTGCTAGGCATGGCTTTATTTCTCATTCATAGAATTATATTTTTAAACGATTATTCCTTCATAACATGGGAAATTTGTTTGGTATCTTACAAATTAATGTTTGATTTACTCTTAAGATGTTGCAAACATTTGTGCACAATACCTGCTTGCTAGGTATACATGGGTTGTGACTGTACCGTAGAGCATTTCCCCTAGTTTGTTTGAATCAATTTTATTTGCTTATAACGTGCCTTTTTCCTCAGGCATATGCTTCAATATTGTATCTCAGAAAATTTGTGAACTTCCAAATAATTTTAAGAGGGAAGCCTATAGAGCAGTACAGTATCGCGGATGACCTGGAACATTCCAAGAAAGTCACATACAATCCCCATGTTGGCCTGGGACAGAAAGAGGTAAGATGCCTTTACTTTACTCACTGTTGAGTGAAAGTCACTCACAAATATTTACTATGATCCGGTGCCAACTAATTCTCTAATCTCTGGTCACTAAGTTAGTGGCTTATGTATGGACCCATAGCAAGATTTGGCTAACCCATATTTCATATGATTGGGATACAGATCAACTTAACCGTTAACAATTGGATTGAACTTATGATACTTAAAATACACACTTAAATGGTGAAGATTATAGTGCATGCCTTTTTTTTCTTTTCCTTTTTACAAATGGCTAAAATTTTAATTCTCTATTGGTCAAGTTTCAATTTTATATGCATGGAACCAAATGTTCCAGAAATGAGTTTCACTTTTCTGCAAAATTACTGGTTAGATATTTAGCTTTATTTGATGTCTAGAACCTCAAATAAATAATGACTTTATGAATGACGCAGGTGACTGTGGAGACCACCATTGGCTTCATTAAAGAAACTCCTGCACTTTCAGTTAGTGGATTTAACGTTTACCATAAAAACCGTCTTATCAGGGTATGTTTTGTTAAAATGAAGAATCGTTATCTTCTAAACAGATGTTTTTTCCTGGTACCATTTCACTGAATTCAGTACTACTGCTTTCACAGTTATAGCTAAGCTGGTGGTAAGATATAATGTGATATATGCTGTGTATTTTGCTGTTCTTCTAAAGATTTATTAAGTCTAATAATTAGAAAAAAAAATTACTTGAGTTGAATTGTTGATTAGTTTTATATCATAACAGCCCTACTGGAAAGTCACTGCAGATGGGAGTTCTAAAGAACATGGGGCTGTTGGTATGCTTTATTGATTCAATTTTATAATATGATAATTTTTTTAATTTTTATATTTTAAAATATTTATTACTTTAAATACAATAAATTGCATTTTATTTTATTTATTTTATTTTGCGATAATATATTTACATGTGCAGTGCGTTGTATTGCATGCGAGTACACATTTAGTTATATAAAATTTAGAAAAAATATATATATTTTAATGGATTAATATCTTAATTTGAGTCATTTTTATATTTTTATTACTAAACATATTTTTGTTTCCTTTTTTAGTGATTGAGCTAGACAATTTTTGCACTCTACTTTTAATTTAGACGAAAACCCACCACATAACTTTGAGTCTTTGACACGTTTTTAATTTATTTTTAATTATTTATTAATATAAACATAAAATATGTAATACTTTATTACCCTTGTTTTCGCATAAAATAAAAAAACATAGTATTATAATCGGTAATAAAAAAAGATGATTCGAAACAAAATAAAATTGGTGATTAAAAAAATGTATTGAAAAACTCAGCAGTCTCGGTAAATTAGTATGTAATTACCTACTAATAAAAATCGATGGACAATTTTAATTTTTTAGAACGTTGGAAAATCGATCGTCAATTACCAACGGATAAAATCGATCGGTAAATTTGGTCCTTATTCAACCTTTTTTGTGTAATAAATGAAAAAAAAATGATGGGAATTATAAAGAATAAAATTATTTGAGAGCAAGTTTAAACACAATAGAAACTAATGATATAAATAAAGCCAGCACATAATAAAATCATTTTTACAATACTAATAAACTTAATTGCCTAGAAATAAGTTGGACTTACATATTATGTAGTTTAAACACATAAAATTTATTTATTTCGTAAGAATGTTTTCATATTTTTGTTAGCATCCTAAAATTAATATTAATTTAGGTTTTTTGTATGTCCTTTGGATGTTTTAATAGCATAATAATTTCAAGTTAAGAGTTAAAATTAAGTGTGTCTATTAATAAAAGATGTAATATATGCAACTTAAGGCTTAAGATGTCTTGAGTCTTGAAGGCTTAGAGTATAGTGGAGTAGTAGTTAACTAGTTACTATATAGAGTATTTGGTCGTAATAAGATGTCTTGACTACAATACTTCTATTTTTTATTGGGGAGTTGCTATTTGCACCTCTAAAAATGATAAGTACACCACTTACTGCATACACCTATTTAAATTATAAATCTTTTTATAAGTTTTACTTAATAAACCCCTCGAACTATCAATAATACCCTTTAAAAAAATAACAATACACCGTACCTTTTAATCTTTTATAAACTATAACATTATTAAATTATATATTAATTAACACAATAAATCAAAATCTCCGTTAATTTAAAAAAAAATTATTATCACTGTTCATTAATATTTAAAAAAAATCATATAAATTTTCAATATTATTCGAACTCAAATATAAAAAAGTTTGTTTTGAAATAAATTAAATTAAAATAAATAAAAATAATTTAAATTAATAATTATTAGTATAAAATCTAGTTAATTTCACAATATTATTAATATATTTATTTTAAAATATTTAATAATTTATAAAAATTATTATTATCATATAATCTAGTTAATTTCACAATATTATTAATATTTTTTTAAAAAATTATTTAATAATTTATAAGAATTATATATTAATTAACACAATAAATAAAAATCTGTGTTAATTTAAAAAAAAAATTATTATCACCGTTCATTAATATTTAAAAAAATTATAAATCAAAACCTGCGTTAATTTTAAAAAAAATTATTATCACTTTTCATTAATATTTAAAAAACAAATTATATAAATTTTCAATATTATTCAAACTCAAATATAAAACTATACATATATATATATATATATATATATATATATATATATATATATATATATATATATACAGAAAATATAAATTAACTACAACAACATAAAATAAAAAAATAAAAAAAATAAAAAACAAAACGAGTTCTTATCCTCTATATCCATCTGGGAATTTATTAATATAAATCACTATACATATTATATATATATTTCTGTCCAACCCATCTAATTAGAAGAACGAGTACTTTTTGGCTTCTTATTTGTTCATGGTGAAGACTTACCACTTTTAATTCTTCCTTGTTCATATATGCATAGAAGCGGAAAAAACAAAAAAAGACTTGCGTGTGAAATGAAAAAACAAAAAAAGACTTGTGTATGAAATTTACTGAGTGAGCGAAAAAAAATCTTTAAAGTTGCGATAGAAAAGAAGAAGATGGGGTGTATGAGAATTAATTATATAATTAGTTGCGGTAGAAAAGAAGAAGATGAGGTGTATGAGAATTAATTATATAATTAGGTTAATAAGGATATAATTGACATATAATTATAATTATAATTGAGTTGGTGTACTTATCATTTTTTGGTGCAAATAGCAACTCCCTTTTTATTGTCAAATGATAAGATTACAATTTATTTACAATCACATAAATAATTAAATTAAATAATTATAACCCCGCAAATTAAAATGTGTTAATTAATAAAAGATGTGAGCTACTGAGCTGAAGAAACAAAAAGTCACTTTTCTCAACTCCTTTTTGTTTGTAGCAAAGAAGCCAAAAATAAGCTCCTTCTTGTCGGGGCCATCAGAATTAATGTCTCATTTTTTACACTTGAATTGAAACATACTACGGGCCCCACAAGAAAAAAGTAAAAATATAGTAGTATTTTATTTTGAATTTCCTAAACTCACACCTGCAGATTGAGGTGCCGACGAGCTCTGCAATTTGAGGAGGATAGGATCGTCTGTAATAAAGTAATACTAATTTTTTACCTTAAGCAGTAGCAGCAGCTAATCGCATTTTCTTCCTTGACATTATTAATTACCTTCTTCTTTGAAATTGTTACTTAGGGTTTTGATCTGCGCGCCGCTGAGAAGTTGGTACAACGGGCCCACAGAGGTATGTTGGGCGTAGAGACAGGTTTGCAAGACTCCATGTGAAAAAAAATTCATAAGATCTTCACTGTACAGTACTTCTCTTGAGAAGTAAATATTTCGCCTTTGGATTGCTTGACTTGAATACCAAGAAAAAAAAAATACTTTTCATTAATCCCAAATCGGTCATTTCAAATTCTGCCACCATTTTTCTCTTGAAATCTTCAACGAGTTTCATGTTTGTGCCATGTTAATAAGATCGTCAACATATATACACCACCTTGAGTTTTGACATACAGAGATGGCTCGTTTGGACTTCGATTAAATCCATTTTGTGTGAAATAGCCATCGATCTTGCTATTCTAAGCTCTCGGGGCTTGCTTAAAAGCCCATAAAGTGCTTTTGTAAGTCGATACACTTTATCCTCTTTCCCTTGCACCTCAAAACCTTGAGGATTCTGCACATACACCTCTTCTTTTAGCTCTCCGTTTAACATCGAGTTAAAATACTTGAAGCTCAAGTTGAGCCGATGCACCCTTCATAAATGACAGATTTCTTTTTCGATTTCTGGAAGTCACCATTTGTTTTTGCTTGAGAGGCAGCAACCCTTTGTTATTTAGATGTCCGTATCTCAAGTGCCACGGAGAAATAGGTCTAAGTTTTCTCCTTTATACACAACATTTTCTTCAAAAGGCATAATCATAGGGACACCTTATTCGAACTCATTGGCACGGTAACTATAGAGCTTTTATTTTCTTATCAAAGATCTTGCAATTCTCATCATCACATAATACAGAATATCCTTTCCTCATCAGCTGACCAACACTTAGATATTACTTGTCAAACTAAGCACATAAAGAACCATCATCAATAATTCATTTGTTACCTAGTTTAGTTTGAACAGCAATAGACCCCTTTCCATGAGATTGATGCAACTTTCAATGAAAGACGGATTTTACTTTGTGTGTTTCTTACTGATTCTATAATAATTCTCTGTAAGATAATAATGTTCATTAAAATTTGTGTTTGTATTTTACGTTTTTTATAATATATTGTATTTTATATTGAACTTCAGACCCATTAGCAAAATGCAAGATCGACATACTACATTCTCTGGTTTTGGAAAAAAGGCGGCAGGTACGTATTTGCCCATTTTGTATGTGTGTGTTTATTTATTTATTTATTTATTTATTATTATTTACGTATTTGTCCATTTGTATGTGCGTGTGATTTATTTATTTTATTTTATTTTGTCTATAGATTTTCTTATTAGGGGTTTCGTCCCCCATAAGAGAGTGCCAGTCTCCGAGACCATTCTATCTATACCGGTGAGCTCTTTTTTTTGGTTTGCTGTTGTTTTTCTTCTATTGAAAAATAAAAGACCTATTTTATTGATTCATCAGAATGCCTTACTTTATTTTTGTAAAATAAGAGAGCTTACTCTTTACTTTTGAAAGGCAAATATAAATGACTACAAAATAAATGTAAATGAGATACTCAACTACTAAATTAAAATAACCACTTTTTTGGTTATAACAGTTTTTTTGGTTTTACAGGTGTTAGGTCAAGGGATGCAGCCCCGTGTATCTGTTACGAAATCGGATGTGTTGAACAAACCAGACCTTGTCGAAATATCACTCAACATGGACTCATTAACTTTTGCAGACTCATTGACTCTTGCACTCGGCCTAGATGCAGCATACGACTTGACCTACCATATATGGCGAAAGTTCTCCATTGGCTTCGATGTCGAGAAGACTAACTCTTGTGCTTCTTGTTGATGATTTAAGTGAAATCATTGTCCATTTAATGTAATTGGATTCATACAAAGTTTCGGTAATGATCCTAAAGCACTACAATATGATTTAGGCGAAGTGCGGAGTGCACGGTTGTATAAAAGTGATAACGGATCATTGTTTGGTTAAGTGAATGTTGGTGTTGATTTATTGTGTGTAAATTAGCATGAAATATATGTTAATTTCATGGTTTGCATGGTTGTAATATGCAGCCACGAAATTGCATGCATGGCACCTAAAGAAAGTGATTTCGAAGAGGTGTGACCATTCTTAAAGGGTGCAACTCTTCCCAAAGGGTGCAGCCCTTCATGAAAGGGTATTTTCACTATCCAAAGGGGTGTTTCAACACCTATATAAGGGTGTTGAAAATCAGATTCTAAGACCCACGAAATTAAGAGCTTTGTGTTAACGAAGTATAGCGAATAAACATTCTATTGTATACTTGTTTCTACGCCAAAGAACAAGTGCGGTATTGTCTTATCCTAGAAGAAGTTTCGTGATACCTTGGCTGTTATAGGGTCGAAATATTCTTTAAGGAAAACGTGTAAACGTGATTCAATATTTTCCAAAGCCTCCACATTCAGAAACACACAAAAGAAACAACACTTCTATGATTCTGTAAGTTTCTAATTACATTTTTCGATTGGTCAAACTGAAGGTTTGAGCCTTGCAACTCTTAAACCACACTAAACCACACTTATTATTTATTGTAACTTGACATTTTGAAAATTATTGTAAATTTAGTTAAAATAATCTTTACACCTACTGTTTTTAAATTTTTTTAATATAATATTATTTAATAGTAACTTGCGATTTCAAAGTGACAATGTTGTTCTTCACTTCTTGTAGGGCTGATCATCCAAACATTATAAAGGCATCATACATACATTTTCTAACGGAATCGAAGAGTGTCATTGTTGCTGATTTCACACGAAATGCGTACACAAAAAAGAACGTGCTCACAGTTGGCGGGTTGTACCCAATTGGTGGATCAGGTTTTGTCAAAGTTAAAGTCAACAATTATGGCTTAATTGGAGTAGCTTTGCGATGCAATATCTTTGGAGTCGTAAGTGTGAACCTTGGTCTTGATTTCGACACCAAAGCACTCCGCAGAGGCCCAATGTGGTGTGGGTCAATTTCTCTAAAGTAGCTAGTGGTTGTTTATGTTTGAGAGACTTTTGAGATGTGCACAGAAAGAGTAGATGGATCTGTGTCAAAGTATATATCTTTTGTTGGCCTTGGTGCTTTTTATTGTTATGAGCAATCTTATTGCCAAATCACAGTGCTCCCATGTAAATGTAACTATGTTAGGTGATACACAGTGTTTTCTTATTAGTCAACATATCTTTTGTTGCAAGCCTTGGTGCTTTTATTGTTATGAGCATTCTTTGCCAAATCACAGTGCTCTCATGTAAATGTAACTAAAGGTGTATACACTGTGTTTTCTTATTAGTTTGTAACAAGAACCATTTAAGTTGAATGTTGTGATAACCTTAATTGTAAGAAAATGAAAATTAATCTATATTTCTAAACAAATATATTATTATTATTATTTATTAAATGAATAATGTATTATTGTAATATAATAAATATAAAAAATAATAATAAATGAGTTAATCGAGTTAGTTTCATGTTCGCATGTCGGTGGTTCGATGTTGAGAGTTGGCCCATTTAATAAATGGGTCATGGTGAGTTGATTTACTGTTAATCTACTTTTTAATTGTGCGGGTTCAACTCACTTTATGTGTACAAATACGATATTGACAAGCATAGTTAACATTATGTCAATTTTTATAATCAATAAAATTAATAGAGTGTATTATTTATTATTTATAAAACCAATACTCCATGTCCATCCAACAAAGTTGACGCACTTTGAAAATATTAAGATTTTTTTCTATCAAAAGTAAATAATAAAAATGTATTTTAAATTCAAAAGTAAGGGGATGTAAGTAAAATTTAAAATTATAGGATGAATTTTTTTCTATTAAAAGTAAAGAATAAAAATGTATTTTAAATTCAACTCGATTCGATATTTATACATATTGAGATTTTAAATTCAACTCGATTCGATATTTATACATATTGAGCTGTTCGCGAGCCGCTATATTCTTCAAAATTGGTGCTCCCATAAATATAAACCTCCCATAAATATAAACCCCTAATTTCTTAAACCCTAATTCGGTAATCGCTCGGCTGGGCTTGAATAAAAATTAGGTCCTGTAAACCCCTAATTTCTTAAACCCTAATTCGGTATTCGGCTTGGGCTTGAATAAAAATTGGGTCTTTACATGTGAATATTACCTAATTTTATTTTACTTGTATATAAAAGGAATCACATTGATTGATGAATCAATAGTTCAATAAAATTCATAGTTTTATTAGATGGCAAACTCCGCAGCAGCGCCGGCGTATGTGTTCTTTCCGGCCTTCTTCGCTTTTCCTCATCTCGCCGAACGTAATAGGTACGTGCGTTGTTCGAAATTTTTATTTTTTGTATATTCAAAAACCGAAGTTCAATTCGATACTATTTAATTTCTATGTAGAATGCTGGAATCTCCGTACAAGCTGTTCTTCGGAAAGATGGTTTTGAGATCTCTCTTCGACGATTACTTTGAACAAGCCAATAATTGCTTCAGTACCAAAGTTATGCTTAAGCCAACTGATTGTGACAGAGATATTGATGACTTTGATTTCATTGCCACTGTATCCGTTCGTTTTTCTGTTTTTCTTTTTTTACTGCCTACAATGTGTTTGATTTATAACATGATCTAGCTATCCATTGCATGATTAATATGGAATTTCCTTAGCGTGTTCGATCGATCAGTTTGATAGTCCACTAGACCATGAGCGGGAAGCGGGTATAGTAGGAAACGCACAGTTTCGCTTGAAAAGGTTAATAACTTTTTTGAGGAATTGATCATCGAAAATCAGTTTAATACGTAAACTTATTAAAGATTTCATCTTTAGCGGTGTTTAACGTTTTTTTGTTTTGTTTTTGTCTCATCATTGTTAAATAGCCATTTTGATGAACTTGAAGTGTGCAATGACATCTGTTTCTCTTCTCCCGGAAGGTAAGAGAGAGGGAGAGAGAGAGATATATATATATCGATTGATCCCGTTGAGTTATTAATTAATGATGAAGCATATATATATATATATATATATATATATATATATATATATATATATATATATATATCCTGTGCAGTAACTGCTTGATGAAATCAAGTGCATACTTCCGAGAGCTGGGGTTTGGAGCAACTTGCATCCTCCCGATTCTTTCCAAGTCACGTTTTCTCGGAGATCCTGCTGTCTTGGGTTGTAGATGGGATTACTCTTCACATGTGTCGAATTTGTCAGTTGGAGCTACACTCGATACTGGTATACATATGTCACGTTTATATCTTGTGTGATACATCTGTGGATTTAACTATAAACTTATCGAAACCGAAATTACGTTTTTATCCTTATGGACAGGGGTTGGTGACTACCCAAGCACTGCATGGTTATTATGCAGGTTGGGAAGGGTAACTACCGGAGTGCAATATGAACCAAAATGTATGTATGTGTATAAGTTCTGTTTTGTTATACTAATTATATACGAGTATTTTTATATTACAATGTTTTGTCTACCTATATATAGTTGGAAGCAAATCCGGGGGAGAACCATACAAAAACTTAGCCAATTGGAGCTATGCAATCAGTTTCAAGTCGGCATTAAGCAACCGATTGCCCTCGTCATTTTTCAATTTCGGACTTGAACTTGCTAATAACTCACGGGTAAGATACGTCTTAGCTATTACATTTCTCAGACCCAAACTAATTAATCATTTTTTTAAACATATATTTTTAACATTTTGCAGTTCATCGCTTCTTTCTATAAACATATGGTGATCACAAAACAGGTTCATCTATCTCATTTAAATATTTTTATTAATTGCGTTATTATCTTAGTGTTTTACGATGTTTGGGCTTTGAGATTTTTACATCGTGTTTATTTGGTGCTCATCTTACCAACAATAAGCATGTCGAAGATATTTATTTATTGACATAATATTTTATGATGAATAGCTTAGAACCCCACTTCAAGGCGCTGATGGAAACACCGCTAGGTGGGTTAACAATTACATTGATTTCGGTTTGGAATTGCAGACGAGGTATTTTTACTCTTGATTGATCTTGTTTAAAATCGTTTTTTTTTTCCTAATACAAAGACCAAACTAAGAGTACATGCGCATAACACGACTTTCTTCCAAGGGTGAATGACGGCAAATTATCGAAAAAGATGAAAGATTTGGCTTTCCAAGTTGCTGCATCTTGGCAATTCAATAATGACCTTTTACTCAAGGTAACAAACAACACTCTACTCGAATTAGCATTTCATGTCACGTGTGTGTGTATGATAGTTTCTCGATTACATTTGGCTTTAAAACGACGTATTGACGTGTCCTATTCTATATAAGGGAAAAGTGGGACTTCTCAGCTCGTCGATAGCTTTAGCTTACAAACGATGGTGGATACCTTCTTTCACATTTAGCGCGTCGGGTATTTTTCAAATTAATCTTTATGTTTTACAAAGTCACATTTGTTTCTTTGAGCATAACAATAGCTTGGGACGTGCAGTTACTAAAGATCACACAAATGGACAGTCATCCTTCGGATTTGGTATTCAGATCGACAATATTCGAAAAAAGAGGTTTGATGCAAATTTAATTTACTATATTTGAATTATATATATATATATATATATATATATATATATATATATATATATATATATATATATATATATATAGTATATATGATTTTTTTCAATTTCATTGTGCAGTTTTGAAGGGCAATTCCAATTATAATTAAG
Source organism: Euphrasia confusa (assembly GCA_954870475.1). NCBI lineage: Eukaryota > Viridiplantae > Streptophyta > Magnoliopsida > Lamiales > Orobanchaceae > Euphrasia > Euphrasia confusa. The sequence goes on along the minus strand of OX940970.1, from coordinate 28,918,733 downwards.
CAAGGTTTAAATAATTAGGTAGTTCTTTTGAATCTAATTCTTGAGATTTTGAGTCATACATATACAAATAAGTAAGGATTTTTTTTTCGTCGCAACTCATTTTTTAAGGCTTTCAGGCTTTCAGTCACAATCTTGTAGATAATGACAGTCACAATCTTGTAGATAATGACATTATTAACTCTCAATTTAACTATTTGGTTAATGAAGTTGCGATATTATTTTTAGATCGTAGTTAGTCTATTGTAATAACTCAAATTGAGAGTAGTTGTCGAATGATATTATATTTGCGACGGATATATCTTATCCTTAGATCTTATGTAGCCTATTGAAATAACTCAAATTGAGAGTAGTTGTCGAATGATATTATATTTGTATATCTTATCCTTAGATCTTATGTAGCCTATTGAAATAACTCAAATTGAGAGTAATTGTGGAATGATATTATCTAGTCTTAGACTTACAATTATAAATACATTGTGCTTTTTCAAGTGCAAATTAACTATTGCACTATTGAATACAATTAGAAACACATGTTTTGTCCACTTCGATGTTCTTTTGAATTTTTATTGTACAAAACATTCATATTTCAATATAAACCTCAAAAGTAGGGATGTCAATCGGGTCAGCCCATTCGGTTTTGGACCAGCCTACTCGGGCTATCGAGTTACTTCGGTTCGGGCTGATCGGACTGAAATTTTTTCGAGCTGTAAATTTATAGCCCTAACCCTAAAATTTTCGATTTCGAGTAAATATTAGCTAAATATTACATTTGTAAAATTTTATTGATAAAAAGTGATAAAAAGTTAATCAATAATATTATTTTGTACAATTATTCTTATCTCAATTTGAATTAGAAAAAATCTTTAATTTAATAATATTTTGTACAATTATTCTTATCTCAATTTGAATTAAAAAAATCTTTAATTTAATTGTTATTAAAAGTATTAATATTGAGAATAAATAAAATCATTATTACATCATGAATTAATATTAAGTAAATATTTATATATGAATTTTAAAAAAATTATTCCAACCAATAAAAATACCTTTTTTGAAAATGTACCTTAAAAATATACCTTACTACATAAGGAATATGATAGAGACATTATATTTTAATGATGAGTTTGAATTATTTTTCACACTATAATTATAAATATTTGTTGATAACTATAAAAATTATAATAATATAAAATATAAATAAATTTATAATTATTCATTTTGATAGTAAATTCTATATATTGGTCACATTATTCATTTTTTTTAAATCAACTAGATGTTTCAATTTGCCTTACACGAAATATATTAATTTTAATTAATGTATTATAACAAAAAATATAAATAAAATTTTAATAATAAAATAAAATAAATTTTCTTGTTAAATTTAATTACCAAACAAATTATTTTTTGTATTTTTTTAATTTTCATAAAAACTAAATAAATGTATAATTTATGAGCGAGAAAAGAAATAAATTTATAAGTTAAATAATTAATTTATTAGCTAGACAAAAGAGAAAAATTAATGAATTTGAACTTCTATATGAGATAATATACACTTTTTTCATCTCAAAATAACGATAACATCGAATTATTAAACATGTTGTAAATAATAATTCTTTTAATTTTTTTAATAAAATAAAATATCTTTGAAAATACTTGTTGATTTAATACTTTCTCAAATAAATTAATTTTATTGGGAGAAAATTAATTTTTCATTACAATAAATTTAAAAAATTTTACTTTATTATTTCTTAATTTTAAATACTTATAATCAATTAATTAATAAAGTCCAGACTTGATAAAAATAAAAATTGCACCAACTAATTAACAAAAAAATTAAAATTTTATTACATATAATTTATTAATTGATTAAGTATATTTCTAAACTTAATTGTATCATCTCAATTAAATTAATTTTAAAATTAAATTTTAAATAAATTAAAATATTAACACATTTGTTTTTTAAATTTTAATTTAAATATGATTTTTTAGTTTTATTGAAATTTAAATTATAATACTTCAACTTATACTGAAATTTATTAAAACTATATATATCGCAAAAATAGTAATATGAATTGTTTTATTTTATATGTAGTTTTTTAATTAATAAATTATTATTAAAAAATAATAAAATATTTATATTAAAAAGGAAAAAATAGAAAGAATATAATTTTCAGAAGAAAAATATTTAATTTAGAGAAAAAATTTCAAATATTTTACATAACAACCAGACTATAATAATCAATAATAAGAAATTAAGTAATTAATCATTAAATAATAAACTCAAATTTAAGAATTCATTATTTTACATCAATCAATAAAATAATTAATTAAAAATTATATAAAAAAGATATCATGAAAATAATTAATTATTTACTATATATATATATATATATATATATATACTGTTCAATATGATTTCGTAAATGGTAATAGTGCAGTGGGTTTATTCTTTAGTGGACATGTAAAAGGTCTAAAGTTCGATCCTTTCACTTATTCTTTAAAATATGACCTAATTTTTTTGTACGATCTCTTCTATAAAGACATAAATGACACATCATATGTTCAACTACTGCAAGTCTGCAACATGTCCAAGGACTAATTTCAGATTTTTTTAAAGATAAAAATACCAAAATACACTTAAATAAGCACAGAACACAGATTGTAAGGGTGTGTGTGGGGAGGGCGAGTATTTCCAAGGGTTATATATCTTGCAGATGTTCCCAATAGATTGCTTCTTATTACAGTAGTCCGCTTGATTATCACCTCTCTAGTGTACTCATCAATCAATGAAAACCCAGTGGATCAAGTGCTAGAGGTTCATCCACGAGCAGATCCACTAACGCACGGTAAGCTGAGAGTTAGAACATATGTCGTCTATGCAAAGGCCTCAATTCATTCTGGAATATGTCACCAAGGGCTTTCAAATCGCCAATCTTCGTCATCAAGTACCGCATATGTGATACTTGCGCTTAGGCAACAACATGTTGCTGCTCGCGGTTTCTTCACTTATTGCTTGTTCCTCAACCATTTTCCCTCCGTTTTAGCTCAATTTTCGATCATAACCTACAATACCACCATAGTGCAACAAAATTAGCCTAATAAAATGAACTGGGTCACAAAATGAAGAACACACCTAAAATGCACTCAAAGAATGTGAAAAAATAAAGGAAAAAACTTAGACCAAAACGTGCAGAAGTTATTTATTATGAAAGAGAATTTCATTTTACACATGTTAATTCTCATGTTCCTAATTCTTTTATTGTAATTAGTTGTGTGGTTGTAAATGGAGTGTAACCCTTCTTCAGTGAGATAAGAAAAAATAAAATTTTGACCCTTGTGGTGGGACAAGGGGAGTATTAGTTATGAACTTACTCCTATCATTGAAGATACTAGCACATGTGAGCTGAAGTTTATAATGCACAAAACATCATCCATCATAAAAAATTATCAATGTGGCCTTTTTCATGTTGCTTTTCACCATTAATTTTTTTTGTAATAAGGCGATACATGATAGCAAATGAAAGAAAATCATGAAGGTTCAAATCGAAAAAACATGGACTATAATCTCATTCACCAGGAAAACAGAAAAACAAATATGAATGAGCTGATGAGCTCATGAGATAAAAAAAACAAAACTAATGGTATCATGCAAATCACAGTCAGAGAGATGAAGTACTTGCGACACGTTTGCACTTACCCAATATTAACAATATATGAGCACTCTAGTGAAAAAAGTGTATCAGTATGCGCAGTAAAACAATCTCAAATTAGTTGCAACTCATTATTATTCGCCAACTTTTATGACTAAAAGTTTTTCAAAGTATGCAGCTATCAAAGCCTTTCATCGCTGCCTTGGCCGACCTGCAAACCAACAGTAAAGTATTATCGCATTAGCCAACTTACTGTGTTGTGTTGCTTTTTACACACACACATACAATCACACAGTGATTCAGTAAGACAATAACACGTTTACACTATTGAGTATTGATACAATCCACTATCTCACCTTTTGTTCTCTATTGACTGCCAAAGAATTTCAAAGCAATAGGTGAAATAAACACTTTGTACCAAATCAATATCCTCGTCTAGGTTGTTCAAACAAAATCTAAAAATTTATATATATACAAGCCGAAAATAAATTATAATTGCATTAACCAAGTTTATTAGAGACAAAGAGACGAACACGAAACAAGTTTATTTAAATAAGAAAAACGTAGAAAACGGAAGCACTCTTCCGTCCAAAGTCAAAGACTCCAAAACTTAATGATCCAAAGATGACCCTAACCTAAAACTTAAACATGTATTTATAAGAAATAAAGACCAAGGCCCTGCTACTCAAAGCCCATAAAACTAATAATAATATCATTAAAAATACTAAATAAACTTCCAGAGAAGACTACCTCATTGTACTTAATATAATAAAATTACCTCATTCAGTTTTTAGTATGGTCCAAGGTTGTTGAATCTTGTGCAGGGGCACCGACCTCGGAAGATCAGGTGGTGTTTCAGCAGCAGCAACAGCATTTCCCTGAAAATTGAACAAGTTATCAGTTGGAAATACTTGAAATTCTTTCCCCCTCTACCCTAGTGTTTAAACCTCTTCATCCTTGTCCTAATTATTCTTTTTTTGGCAATATCAGATAAGTTATTAGAGAGAAAGTATGACCTCTTCAATCGGCATTGCACAAGGTGCCTCTCCAATCGGCATTGCACAAGGTATTTCACCAACACACTTTGTTTTCCCCTGCTTATGTACAATTTTCATACCAAATCATATTTATGAATACAATCAATACACCAACAACTTGTATAAGCTTTTCTCTCGTATTACCAGATAGAAAATGAAGCTACGGATTATAACTCTCAATTCCAACAAATACAAAATGCCAAACTAATGAAATTGTTGCAGATCCTAAAACAATCCATCACTCACAAATTGATTTCATCATCGCGAAGAAGACCGATCAAACTCACAGTGAATCAAACACACAACAAAATCAACAAATGAATTTATTAAAACGCACTGACATCGGGCAAAATTAAGCAAACCGATGCCCGATCCTATAACAATCCATCACTCACAAATTGATTTCATCATCGCGAAGAAGATCGATCAAACTCACAGTGAAACAAACATAACAAAATCAACAAATGAATTGAAAAAAACGCACTGGGCAAAATTAAGTAAACCGATGCCCGATCCTAAAACAATCGATCACTCACGAATTGATTTCATCATCGCGAAGAAGAACGATCAAACTCACAGAAATTAGGTTTTCGGATTAGAACTTACAGTGAACCACGACTGCACTGTCTTCCAGTAGTAGTCGATCTCTTCGAACAGCACCTTGAAGTCCATTGAGACCTCTCCGTGCTCGGTTTTCCGGAAGAAGCTCGCTTCTCCTCCCTCGTTCGATCCGTTCCAATCTAGTCCAAGTTCCTCGGTGGGAGTCTTGTGGTAGAACATAAGCGATGATTTCTCCTTCGAACCCTCGGTCTTCACCGCTACTGTAGTATCTCGAACACTCACAGTCACTCCCGCACGTACCATGGTTGATCGAACGTGTGTTGTCTTTGAGAATTGAGAAACAGAGAGAGAGGGATCGTCGAGCGGGAAGATGAATGAGAACTGAACCCGTCTAATGTATTAATACCAATAAAATTACTATAATACCCCCATCTCCCTCTAATCACCTTTTACTCTTTTAAGTTTTAAATGAAAATATTTAAATAATTATTTGTTTTGTATGGTGTGCATATTAAACTTGAACGTATGAAAAAGATGTACTACATATTTGAGAGGAAATATGTACATTTTTTGTTCGTGTTTTTCCTCTTTAATTTCTTTGTTTTGAAGGTCCTTAGATATTTATTTGTTTTAAGTTTTTTTGTGATATTAAATTTAAATTGTTCACCATTGTTCAATATAAATATGAACAATTTGTTATATATATGAAGTCAAATCACTTTGTATTCGGATGGATTTTGAAGGGCCAAGGGTCAAGGGACGTATGAGGACTATTTCCAATGACTTAGTCTAGGTGTGTAGGATATATAAGGGTGATCAAGGTGTTTGATCAGATCATAAAACAAGAGAGCAAAATATTACAATAAGAAAAGTAAGAGCAATTTGTGTTTTGTTCGGTAAAAGTTTATGTATATTTGTAATCTCTTTGAGTAGTAATAATATATTTGTGAATGAGCCGAGAAACGTAGGTATTCGTTGTCGAACCTCGTAAATTTGGTGTGTTCTCTTTTTTCCCGACAAATGTGTGCAGTGGCGGAGCCAGGAAAAAATTCCTGTAGGGGCTTTGTAAAGGGACTCACACACACAAACACACACACACACACATATATATATATATATATATATATATATATATATTATAAAAAAATTCAATACAAAAATATATATATTATATATTGATTTTAATTTTTTGGATCATCAAAATTTTGAATAAAAGTTGAGAGACTATTTTGGGTATGAATATTAAGAAAAATGTTAATTTTTGATTTTTAGACCAAAAATTAAGAGATAAATATGTATTTTTAAGCTTGAAAATAAAGTAGTTGTAGGTGAAATTTAAAAAGTGTCCAGATAAATTAGAAGTAAATAATATTTTAAAATAAAAACGTTATTTTCCATTTTTTTTGTGTATATCAACGTTAAAAAAAAAGTGTTACATTATGACATGGAGAAAGTAATAGAACAAGTAACTAATTTTATATTTAATTGAATTTAGGCATATTAAAATAGTTAATTTAGATTGATAACATTATTAAACCTATAGACAAAAGCCTAATTATAAAAATCGATAAAAATTCAAATAATGCAGCACAGTAGGAGTAATAGGTAAGAATATATTATTATTTATTAATTATTTAGATTTTGGAATGCTGAAAATATTTAAATCACCAATAAATTTTATTAAAGTGTAATAATTACAATAATTAGCAATTAATCAGCCCCTCCAAATTTCTCTTTCAACGAGAAAGTGCCTCTAGGGGCTGATCATAGTATTTTGACTAATCACATATAAATATTAATGGTAAATATATAAAATATAAGAATCTAGGGGGAGCTTAAGCCCTTAGTGGCTTCTACATGTATCCGCCCCTGAATGTGTGTGTGTTTGATCGGTGTTTTCTCTCAAACTATTTTCGCAAATCTTAAATATCATGATATGATAAATTGTATTGGTTCTCAATTTATAGCAACACAATTTATGTTAAATTTCATTATATCATTAAGATTTACAATAATTGACTTTATAATTTATGTAGAAGAATCCTATTTATAAGTGTAAAATAAATTATCAAATAAGAAATAATTATAATTAAGAATAAAATTATTTTATTAATACAACTTTAAATCTCATAAATAATAAAATTATAGTGATAGGTAATCCACAAAGGGAGTTGCTATTTGCACCCCAAAAAATGATAAGTACACCGACTCAATTATAATCATAATTATATTATTTAGTTAAAAGTCAATTATATCTCTATTAACCTAATTATATAATTAATTCTCATACACCCCTCTTCTTCTTTTCTACCGCAACTAGATTTTTTTTTTTTTTTTGCTTTTTCAGTAAATTTCAATACAAGTCTTTTTTTGTTTTTTCATTTCTTACGCAAGTTTTTTTTGTTTTTTTCGCTTCTATGCATATATGGACAAGGAAGAATTAGATTTGGAAGTGATTTATATTATTAAATTCTTGTTTTTTTTTATTTTATTTATTTTATCCTTTGTAGTTAATTTATATTTTGTGTGTATATATATATGTATAGTTTTATATTTGAGTTTGAATAATACAGTATTGAAAATTTATATGATTTTTTTTTAAATATTAATTAACAGTGATAATAATTTTTTTTAAATTAATGCAGATTTTGATTTATGATTTTTTTTTAAATATTAATGAACAGTGATAATAATTTTTTTTAAATTAATTTTGATTTATGATTTTTTTTAAATATTAATGAACCGTGATAATATTTTTTTTTTAAATTAACGTAAATTTTGATTTATTGTGTTAATTAATATATAATTCTTATAAATTATTAAATATTTTTAAAAAAAATATTAATAATAATGTGAAATTAAATGATAATAATAATTCTTATAAATTATTAAATATTTTAAAAAAATATATTAATAATATTTTGAAATTAACTAGATTGTATATTTAAAATTATTAATTTAAATTATTTTTATTTATTTTATTTTAATTTATTTCAAAACAAACTTTTTTATATTTGAGTTTGAATAATATTGAAAATTTATATGTTTTTTTAATATTAATGAACAGTGATAATAATTTTTTTTTAAATTAATTTATTGTGTTAATTAATATATAATTTAATAATGTTATAGTTTATAAAAGATTAAAAGGTACGGTGTATTGTTATTTAAAGGGTATTATTGATAGTTTAAGGGGTTTATTAAGTAAAACTTATAAAAAGATTTATAATTTAAATAGGTGTATGCAGTAAGCGGTGTACTTATCATTTTTAGGGGTGCAAATAGCAACTCCCATCCACAAATTATAAAATCCTAAATTTATTTATAATTCATCATTTTTAAGGTTAAAAACTTACTCAATAAATATTACTACTAATTATTACTCAATAAATATTACTACTAATTAGTAATTACTTATCTCTGAACTTTAAGCAGGGCTCTAAGTAAAATCATTTTTAATTTCTTTTTTCGCAACACATGAAGGTATGCCACCGATAAGACAAAGCCAAATCCCGGCCACCGCCGACGTCATCGACCTCGACAGCGACGGCGAGGACGGAGGGCCGGTGGTATCGGCTGGTGTATCAAGAATCAACAGCACCGTTGAGATGAGTCCTTCTATTAGGGCGAAATTACAGACCAATACATACACGGCAGCACTTTCTGCCTCCGTAGTTAACACCGGCGGGGCGTTGGCGGCGGATAATCGGCCACTTGAGAACCGAAGTTTCTGGAGAGCCGGAAATTATGAAATTGGTCCCACAGTATCCACTCTAATCCAAGGTTCGTCTTAATTTATTCCTGTTAATAATTCCATTCCATAGCTATTTTATTTTTCCGGCATTAACTGGGTTTGCACTTTGTAACTGCTCGGAGATGAATTTGGGACATTTAACCTGCACAAATTTAGGTTATTAGTTTCCAAAAGGCACAAAGTAGGTTGCACGATTTCATTTGAAAAAAAAAAGTCGTGTTTTCTCTTAATGTTAACTATTCTGTGGTTTGTGTGTAATGGGAATTATAGGTGATCTGGAGCATGCACGAGTTCATCCGAAGTTTCTGCATTCGAACACCACCTCTCACAAATGGGCATTTGGAGGTGATCATGTTTGATATCTGGTTTCATCATACTGTTCTAGAATAATTGCTGAGTTGTGGAAGGGATTTTTCGACATAAACTAAATGGTTTCCCTTAGTTTTTTCATCCCAAGTATTTATATGGTTCTTATGTGTGTCAATGAGTGCTTGAATTGTCAGGGGATTTATTTATTTATTTATACATTTATCCTTTCTATATTACTATATACTATAAAATATGTTCGGATCGTGATGAAGGATCAACAAAGAGAAATAGAAAAAATAATGTCATCTGGTTTGTGCTGCAGTTTTTTCTTACACGAGTATCTTATTTGTTGCAGCTATTGCTGAGCTCTTGGACACTGCAGTGGATGAGGTAATCATATGAAATGTGTACTCCTTACTCAATTTTCATCATATTTCCACTATGAAATTGCGTTCAGATTTTTTAAAATTAATACAGTGAATTGCACACCACTTGACAAAGGCCTTATGAAATCTATTTAAGTTTCAAGGTGTTTTTTATTATCGAAAAGGGGCAAGTTTATAAACTTTGATTTTAAAATACATCTGAACTCATGTTTTCCTTGGGTGATGATGCATAGTGTTGGATGCACTCTGGGCCGAACCACTCTCACTTAATTTCTGCTACCAAGATCAACTTTTACGTGTTTAAAATCCATATTGTCAATGGTGCAACATTTGTGAAGGTAGATAGAGTTTATAACTAAAAAGACAATTCTCCTGCCTTACTTTTCCAAGGTGCAGTAATTATTCTAATGCTGGCCTCTCTTAAAGCATTATGTTCTATGTTTCTTAAATTTGGCTATGGAAATTAGTTGATTTAACTTTGGGCTGCAGATGATGGGGGTGGAATGGATCCAGAATGCATGTGGAAGTGTATGAACTTGGGATACTCCTCAAAGACATCAAAGAAAACTATTGGACAATGTAATCAAAGAAAACTGTTTCTTTTGGTGTATGTGTGTGTGTGTGTGTTCACATGGTCTCATGCATACATCAGTTTCTATCTAGTTGGTGATGATTACATCTTATGTTGTTTTTCCATTTCAATTTCTTTTGCATTTCCTGTTTTAAGGAACCCACACCCTGGTTTTATTCAGTACAGTTTTGACACATTGAGATTTTTTAGCTATATCTTTATTCATATCTTGGGCTCAAGCTCAGCTTTAATTACTATTTTTCAATCAACCATACGTTGGATCCGCATTGCAGTTCTTACATTTTTATCCTTGATCATTTCATAGAAATTATGTCTATATTATTCTTATAAATAAGGCTACAACAACTGGTGCTGACAAATCACAAGCCTTCATCACCTTGTGAATGTCCAGTACCTCCAAAAACTCAATCGGTGCACAAGTTATGTTGGAATTACTACCTTTAGGTCCAAAACTTGTCTGAGGTTTTCATCCAATTCGCTCCCTAAATTGCACTGTCCTGTTTGTTTTATGTCAACTATACCTATTTTTACAAGGTCCGTGCCAGGCTTCTCCAAACAAAGAGTTCAATTTGATTTGCAGTTAATTACGATTCTATGTTTAGATACTGGATTATTTGCATTTCGATCATACTTTGATTGACACTCTATCTAGGTCTTAACCAAGGATCTTGTCAATTATTTGTGATCATGAAACTTTTCATTAATGTGTTCTTTTTTTTCTGAAATCTAAGACTAAATCTATATATTATGTACCAGATGGGACTGGATTCAAAACAAGTACCATGCGACTAGGAGCTGATTCAATTGTTTTTAGTCGTGCAACTCAATCAGGGTAATTTCTTATCTACATGAACCTTTAGTTGTTTCTTTTAACCACTGAAGTGACTAGACATGGTAAACCTGATATTTGCTTGGCACTTGAAAGATCTGTTGTGGTGACATGCCTCTGGAGTCTTTTGAAACACTTCATTATCAACACTTGCAAATATCATATATCAGTGAAGTCACGTAAGTGGCTTTATGGGTTGGGTACCTGTGTCAATTTCGTTAGAGACAAGGAAAGAAAGTATGAGTTTGCAAGTACTTATTTTTAGGACAATAATCATTTATGCTACCCTTAATGAACTATCATGGCAAAGTACTCCCATCCTTCTCTTATAGAATTGATCTCCCTTTAATTAGAGTTTACATTTATATCCTTCAGTCGAGCAACCCAAAGACAAGATGATGTGATTGTTCCAATGGTAAACTCCTCATTCTTAACACTGTCTTTCTTGAGCTGTGATTTCCTTATGTAAAACCTGAATGTTTAAATATTTCTGATTTTTTTTTGTTATTCTTGCCTATTTAAATTTTATTGCAGATTGATTTTGATATCTCAGACAACTGGGCAGAGCCTATTATCTATAGCTCCAAAGATGATTGGTCTAGTAACTTGAAAACCAACCTTGAATGGTCTCCCTTTGCTTCAAAGGATGATCTTATGCTTCAGGTTCATTTTACTAGGAAGTAGATATTCATACTTCATGCACTTTTTGAATTTTTTATGACACAATGAGTTTTAATAATAGTGATGGTTGTAGTGCGCATTCGTGTTTCTATCTGGTCTACATTTATTTTTTCTATGATTGTATTTTCAATGTTATTTCATGTGTGCGTGTATACATACTTATTTACCTATGAAGAAGATTATGTGACCATTTACCGGTAATCTCACTTATCAAATTCCATTGTGGAAGACACCATTTTTTCTGAAGAATTCACCATGATATACCTGATCCAGGTATAATATTATGAAAAACGCATACAATTTTGTTTACTTACTGTTTACCTTAGTATCACTGATAGTTTTGAGTAAGTATCTCAGGATATCTACTTTAGATATTTTTGTACCCTGTTCAAGTAAGGAACAATAACATATGTCTGAAATAGATTCCGTTTTGAGAGAGTTGAAATAGCACTATCTCGTTGAAAGGTTATATACATATTCCCATATTGATACATGTATATAAAGTTTATAGAATTGGATCCTGTTTGGGACTGGGTTTCTATTTGTTCGTACTTCGTAAGAAGATAAGAAGCTGACTCATACAAGCGATATATGGCTCTTCAAAACTATGGGTTTGATTGCTGGAAAATGAAAAATGAGATTCATGCTCGGATTTAGGTGTTATGACACCACTGGAGGTTGAAATTTCATATCATCCTTCACAATGGTTTTAAGAATATTCTAGATGCAATATAAAGCCATGCTGGTATAGGTAGAGTAGAGAGGATAGTATTTCTAAGAGTTGGGGGTAAAAAGATTGCCGTTTCTGTAACAGTTAACTGCATGTCAAGAATATATTTATCATTAATTAATTGTTTTGTTACATTACTTATTTATGAACTCATTTTCTCATTTTTATGTACATTGCCATTCTGTGGAATACACTTGGTAATTTTCCTTTTATATGTTATATGATATGGGATTGATTCTGTTTGATAGTGTATATAACTTGATCTACTTTCATGGATTACAATTAATATTTTCATCTTTGTCTTTCTTATTTTCATTTGACCCCTTTTCTATTGTTTCTTCCAGTTAGAGGATATTGGATCGCACGGAACAAAGGATATAATATATAACCTATGGATGAATGATGAAGGCATTTATGAATTGAATTTCGACAACAATGAGGAGGTACTAGCTAACTGTGTTCTGTTTGTAGCCAGTTTGTTTGTTTCATAATCTGGAAAGTGAAAGACGTGGGGCTTGTTAGAATTGAGAACACTTTTTAAATGGGCTTTTGGGTGAAAGACAATGTTCATAATATTAGATGTCTGGACAAATACTTACCCATGATGTCCATTTCAGAGACGTAAAAGGTATTGGACTTTGAAGAATCTATACAGTTATAGTGTAGAGGATGATACTTCGATTCAACTTTCTCTGTGTTTCAAGTTTCTCCTTCTTAAAAGTGAAAGATGAAGCAAGTTTAAATTTACACAAACTGTATTATGAAAATAGAACAGTAGGCAAAAACTTGGTATATTTTCCAATTCTCCAGAAGGGTCAAAAGTTCTGAAGTACTCCATGTATAGGAAAGTTAGTTCTTTTTCCTATGTATCCAATCCTCGTATTATCTAAAGACTAGCTATAATTTTTCTTCACACGATTTAGCAATATCATTTGTGCTTAACTTTATTGTGCACTGTAGAGTGTACTGCCATAATGTATGTCTGTCAGACTTATGAGGATGACTGACTCAACTGGAAGTTAAAACTCTAACAAACATGTTTTTGTGTCTCTATATGAATGAATTTATAAAAAAATCTTGTAGCATAATTTAGATTATGAGTGGCTCCAGTGTCAACAAATATTACTTTTTTCTCACCTAATCAATAGTTGAAGTGCATACAACTTGTTATTTACTTCTTTGTACTGTCGGTTACTTGAACTGTATCTGTAGGTACTTCAACTCTCGTATTGTTAAATAAATTTCGGAAGCACAACTTTATTCTAAAAATATTTTTCAGTTGCCTTTATTTCAGGATATAAATCTGAGAGATGAAGTCCAAGGGAATGTGCCGAGAGTTTCCAAGAAAGCCCCTGAACTGCAGTCTCATTTGTCATACCGCATGCGGTTCTCGTTAAGGGTGCATATAATCTATCTTTCCCGGTTATTGTTCCTACGACTTGAAATATGTAACATCTTTATAAAAAGTTTAAAATGTCAAGGTTTTTAACACATTCAATTTCACGAAAGAATAATATATCATTTGTTTTGCAATTTGTTAGGACTTATGAGATAGGAACTTCAGCTGCTATTAGGGTAGAGATAAGTAGACGCAGGTTTCACCTCTAATTGCTAGGCATGGCATTATTTCTCATTCATAGAATTATGTTTTTAAACGATTATTCCTTCATAACATGGGAAATTTGTTTGGCATCTTACAAATTAATGTTTGATTTACTCTTAAGATGTTGCGAATATTTGTGCACAATAAGTGCTTGCTAGGCATATATGGGTTGTGACTGTACTGTAGAGCATTTCCCCAAGTTTGTTTGAATTAATTGAATTTGCTTATAACATGCCGTTCTCCTCAGGCATATGCTTCAATATTGTATCTCAGAAAATTTGTGAACTTCCAAATAATTTTAAGAGGGAAGCAGTACAGTATCGCGGATGTCCTGAAACATTCCAAGAAAGCCAAATATTTCCTATGATCCGTTGCCAACTAATTCTCTAATCTCCTGTCATTAATTTATTGGCTTATGTATGGACCCATAGCAGGATTTGGCTAAACCAAATTTCATATGTTAGGGGTACCGATCAACTTAACCATGATACTTAATATACACACTTAATTGGTGAGGATTATAGTGCAGGTCTTTTTTTCATTTTTACAAATCGCTTAAATTTTAATTCTCTATTGGTCAAGTTTCAATTTTATATGCATGGAACCAAATGTTCCAGAAATGAGTTCCACTTTTCTCCAAAATTACTGTTTAAATGTTTAGCTTTATTTGATGTCTAGATCCTCAAATAATTAATGATTTTATGAATGACGCAGATGACTGTGGAGACCACCATTAGCTTCATTAAAGAAGCTCCTTCACTTTCAGTTAGTGGATTTAACGTCTACCATGAAAACCGTCTTATCAGGGTATGTTTTGTTAAAATGAAGAATCGTTATCTTCAAAAAAAATGTTTTTGCCTGGTACCATTTCTCTGAATTCAGTACTACTGCTTTCTCAGTTATAGCTTAAGCTGGTGGTAAGATATGATATATGCTGTATATTTTGCTGTTCTTCTAAAGATTTATTAAGTCTAATAATTAGAAAAAAAAAATTCTTGAGTTAAATTGTTGATTAGTTTTATATCATAACAGCCCTACTGGAAAGTCCTGCAGATGGGAATTCTAAAGGACATGGGGCTGTTGGTATGCTTTTTTGATTCAATTTTATAATATGATGATTTCCTTTTGTCTTATTCCCTTTTTTCTCTTAACTAAATTTCGGTTTTTCAGGAGTCCTTGAGGCAAATTTCATAGAACCAGCACACGACAAACAAGATTTTGAGCGTTCATTTCTATTTAATAAGCTGGAGTCAAAGTTGAAACAAATAGTCATGGACTACTGGTATCCTTCTTTTGCTTATTGATCTTTCTTTCTATTTTTTTGAATACAAATGTTTTCTTTTTACTGGTATCCCGATGTCCATTACTCTTGTAAATCCTACTTTAGCCTTCTTTAAGTTTTGCTAAAAATGTTCTCTGTTTCTTCCCTGTTTAGATTGGTAATGCCTTTTTATTGTAGACACTAGTCATGTTTAACCCAATAAGACCATGCCTTTTATTTATAAAAAAATCTGCTTATATTAAAAGAAAACAAAAATGGCACTGTTCATTACTCATTAGTTTGGCATTATACTTCTTGTAGGGTCTAATAGTAAATAATAATTGGAAATGTGCTTACCGTTGTGCTGGTAACCGAAAATTAAGCAAGAATCACAGTTATCATGTTTTGGAATTTCATCCTGGCCCATCAGCCCCTACTGTTAAATATTGGCAATTAAGTTATACTCACCGTGTTATATTTTGACTCTTACTATTATTTAGTTTGGGTAATGTGTGGAGTGTGGACTATGTTATTGTTTGTATGTTATTGTAAATATTGGAAGAAGATTATGAATCTGTATATTTCTCTAAAGAGTGTTACATACATATATATAATCAATGAAAAGTAATAAAATAAGGAAAGGAATAAATCATATATTCAGACAGCTAATCCTACTGCTAATAGACGGTTGACTTTCTATATTTAACACTCCTCCTCAAGTTGGAGCATATATGTCTAACATGCCCAACTTGTCACATATAGTATTCATTGAAGCTTTGCGAAGAGGCTTGGTCAGAATATCGGCGAGCTGAAAATCTGTTCGAACATGAATGAGTTGGATACATGGGGGACAAGAGGATGTTCCTATGACAAGATCTCGAATCAGATGACAATCCACTTCAATGTGTTTGGTCCTCTCGTGAAAGACCTGATTCTTGGCAATATGCATGGAGGATTGATTGTCACAATGTAACCTCATCAAACCATCATGGTTAACACCTAGTTCGCTAAGTAAACGTTTGGTCCAAACTAGCTCGCATGATGTGTTTGCCATTGCGCGGTATTCCGACTCTGCACTCGATCGAGATACAACTGTTTGTTTCTTACTCTTCCAGGATATAAGGTTACCACCAAAGAAGACACAATATCCGGTAGTGGATCTTCGACTATTAGGACAACCTGCCCAATCAGCATCAGTGAATGCTGCGATCCGACTATGTCCTTGATCAGAGTATACGAGTCCTTTACCTGGAGATCCCTTGAGGTATCT
Source organism: Euphrasia confusa (assembly GCA_954870475.1). Taxonomy (NCBI): domain Eukaryota; kingdom Viridiplantae; phylum Streptophyta; class Magnoliopsida; order Lamiales; family Orobanchaceae; genus Euphrasia; species Euphrasia confusa. The sequence continues at coordinate 28,902,070 of OX940970.1, read as the reverse complement.
AAGGATTTCGACTATTAGGACAACCTGCCCAATCAGCATCAGTGAATGCTGCGATCCGACTATGTCCTTGATCAGAGTATACGAGTCCTTTACCTGGAGATCCCTTGAGGTATCTAAGGATCCGAATTGTTGCATCCCAGTGTGTAGTGTGCGGGGCTGACATGAATTGACTTACTACACTAACTGGATAAGCAATGTCCGGTCGAGTAACTGTTAGATAATTTAGCTTCCCGACTAATCTTCGATATCTTTCAGGATCATGCAGGGGTGATCCATCGGCAGGCATGAGTTTGGTCTCAGGGACCATCGGTGAGTCGACCGGTTTGCATCCAAGTAACCCGCATTCTGAAAGCATATCAAGAACATACTTTCTTTGACAAATAAGGATCTTTTCGTGAGACCGTGATACCTCAATGCCAAGAAAGTACTTGAGTTTACCCAGATCTGTAATTTGAAATTGCTCACTCAAAAACAACTTTAATGCTGATATTCCCTCGATGTCATTACCGGTAATAATCAGATCATCAACATATGCGACTAGGATGATGGTCTTCTCTTTTAAGTGTATAAAAGACTGAGTGGTCATTAGCGCTCCTGGTCATACCAAACTGATCAAGTGCTTGGGAGAGACGCCCAAACCAAGCTTGTGGGGATTGTTTCAGACCATATAGGGACTTCCGCAAACGACAAACTTTGGAAGCCTCCTCCTGAACAACAAATCCTGGTGGTTGAGTCATGTAAACCTCCTCCTCAAGGATGCCATTGAGAAATGCATTCTTGACATCTAATTGGTGCAACAACCAATGACGAACAGCAGCTAAAGACATACAGATCCGAACAGATGCCATCTTAGCAACAGGAGAAAATGTCTCATCATAATCAATGCCATGAGCCTGGGAGTACCCTTTAGCAACCAAGCGAGCTTTGAGTCGGTGTAGCGACCCATCTGGATGAACTTTGACTGTAAAAACCCACTTGCAACCAACAGCCTTTTTGTTAGGAGGGAGAGGACTAAGATCCCACGTTTCATTTTTCCAAAGAGCGGACATTTCCTCCTTCATAGCACTAAACCACCCTGGATTATTCAAAGCTTCCGACACATTCTTAGGAACATAGTAACTGTCAAGACGTGTAGTAAAGGCACAATGGTATGTGGATAGAGCTGCGTAGGAACAAAAGCGGTTTATGGGATATTTGGTACAGTTACGAGAATGTTTACGAAGGGCTATAGGAAGGTCAATATCAGATATTTGAGGTGGTGGGATTGGAATATAAGGTTGTAGACGAGGTGTGGTAGGGTCAGGTGGTTGGGCAGGAGATGATGGAGATTCAGTAGTTGGGACAAGTTCATTGGGAGATGTACAAGCCTCATGGTCCTGCATAGTCTGGATCGAGTTAGTATTAACAGAGAGATGTTTACCCCTTCGAGTATATACCTGAGTAATAGGAGGCGCAGGAGGTGTTGGTGGCTTGTCATTCTCGAGGACTGAAGAAGAGTCGGTTTGAACTTCAGAATATTTCAGAATAGTCATAATAGGTGGAGAATTATTAGAAGTAAATGATGGACTAGATTCGGAATTTAAGAAAAACGGTACTGACTCCAAAAAAATAACATCAGATGAAACAAAATATCTTCTAAGACTGGGGCTGTAACATCGATAACCTTTTTGAGTTCCAGAATAGCCCACAAAAATACAGCGAAGGGACTTGGGATCAAGTTTCGTACGACCCGGCCTATTATCATATACGTAGCAGGCGCAACCAAAGATTTTAGGTGAAACAGGGAATAAAGGTGCAGAAGGAAATAAGACATTATAAGGAATATCACCATCAAGGACAGAGGAGGGCATTCGATTTATCAGATAACATGCAGTTAGAACAGCATCAGCCCAAAAATGATGAGGTACATGTCCATGGATCATCATAGTACGAGCCACCTCAAGTATGTGTCTATTCTTTCGTTCGGCCACACCATTTTGTTGAGGTGTATACGCACATGATAATTCATGAATAATACCATTATCAGTCATATATTTCACAAATTCAGTTGAATAATATTCTTTTGCATTGTCACTACGAAAAGTTTTAACAGTAGTATTAAACTGAGTTTTCACAAAAGAACAAAAAATTGAAAATTTTGCAAAAATTTCTTGTCTAGTTTTAATAACAAAAAGCCAAGTTGCACGGGAGAAATCATCCACAAAAGTAACAAAATAACGAAAATCTGAGACGGATGTAACATGACAAGGACCCCATACATCAGAATGTACTAAATCAAAGATACCGTTTGACCGACGAATGACTCTAGGTGGATGGGAAGCACGAACATGCTTTCCCTGAATACAGGACTCGCAAACTAATTCAAAAATAGACTGAAATTCAGGACGTATCTTCTTCAATACTTGGAGAGATGGATTCCCCAACTGAGAATGAACCTCTTTAGCACTACTATTACTCAAGTATGCCACTCGTTGAGGTGAGCTCTCCATGCAATATAGACCTTTGTCCTTATATGCAGTGCCAATCAACCTGTTCGTCCCTAGTTCCTGAAAGGTACATTTAGTTGGGGTGAACGTAACAGAGCAATATAACTGTTCAGTTATTTTGCTTACAGACATAAGATTTTCAGGAAAAGAAGGAACATATAAGACAGATGATAAGGGCATATTTTGGGAAATATGAGCAGATCCAGTTCCTTCTATATCACAGGTAGAGCCATTAGCTATTTGGACAGGTGGTTGTGAGGTAGAGACAAGTCTAGACAATATACTTTTGTTACCAGTCATGTGGTCAGTAGCGCCTGAATCAACAATCCATGATGATTTTGATGTTATAAAGGAGTTGGAAGTAATACCTGGGTGGGCTAAAGTAGCCCTTGAAGTCTGTGGCTGAGAGGTCATGTCGGTACGAGCAAAGCCCAACTGCTCGAGACGTTTAACAAGTGTAGCTACTTCATCTGAATTGGTGCGTTCAATGGGTGATTGATCGACAGCGGCCACTTGAGCACGAGGAGGTTGTGGTGAACCTTTTGGGCGCTTTGGGCAGTCCCACTTCATATGACCCCACTCCTTACAATAGCGACATTGCACATTTTTATTACTACTAGAATCAGAATTACCTTCTGATCCTTTTCCTCCTTTCACAAATGATTGACCTGTAATCTTACCTTTGTAAGAGTTTGCTACTAATGCTGAACTTTCCGTGAGTGGAGATGAACTAATCCCATCAGATGGAAACATCTCCCGCAGAAGATGATAGGTAGCAGATAATGACGGTATAGTTTTCTGACCAAGAAGGATTGGGCGGGCTGAGGAGTATTTGGATGACATACCTCCAATAAATGTGAGTGTATTTAGTTGCTCCCATACTGTGGTTGAATCTGCACCAAAGGGAAATAAATCACTCATTTCATCAAATAATTTCTTGAATTTGGTGAAGTACTCGGTCAAAGTTGCATCACCTTGTTCACACTTCGCATGTGCTTGAGAAACTGCGTATGCGTGTGCCATACTAGTTTTCTTAGAATATGTGGATCGGAGGTGGTCCCACATTTTCTTAGTGGTCTTGAATGTGTGTACAGTGGATAGAATATCCGGTTCCATCGCATTCCATAGAATCATGCGAATAGAGCTATCCTCAGCTTTCCAGTCTTCGGAAGTTTGTGATTCTTCTTTCAGATATTTTCCCTTTCGAAGGGAATCTAACCCAGTCTCAACAAATGTGGACCATTGTTCCCAGTTGGAACTGGAGAGATTGACTGGAATTTTCAATTGATGAGTGGAGAATAGTTGAGAAATTGTGGCAGATTCTTTACTCCCCTCCATAAAAAATAAACCGACTTAAGAGAGAAAGGTACAGAGCAGAGCGAGTTGCAGCGGATGAGCAGAGCGGATTGCAGCGGATCTGACAAAACCCTAATTTTCTAGGGCTCTGATACCATGTAAATATTGGAAGAAGATTATGAATCTGTATATTTCTCTAAAGAGTGTTACATACATATATATAATCAATGACAAGTAATAAAATAAGGAAAGGAATAAATCATATATTCAGACAGCTAATCCTACTGCTAATAGACGGTTGACTTTCTATATTTAACAGTTATGAATCCATTTTTCTTCTGACTACCCATGAAACCTAAGTGTCACTTCATAGGACACCACTCTGATAGCATGAGGAAGATTATTGCCCAAAATAGATATGCTACACGACCTCAAATTGAGTTTGTTGCCCGAAATGTAGATTGCATGCATTTTAATTAAACTTTGACAGTTGAATGGCCCACCTGCTAATGGATGCCTTTAATTGACTGGCGCAGTAGATAGTGGAACCTCTATGGAACTAGGGTCAACAATAACAACAACAATGACAAATCAGCAAATGCTCAGTCAATGTTGGGGCCTGAGACTGTAAGTCACTAGTCTTGCAATTTTTACTTCCTGAGTTTGGAATGTGTTCTTGATGGCTTAATAACAAAAGGCAGACATGATGTATTGATGTTTGTTCTAATTACAATGACATATAACTTCAAACAACACCAAAAACAATAGGTTTTGATTTAATGCTGAATTAAGGAGTTAATTTTAATATTTTATACCTGTGAATGGGGTTTTTGATTTGCTTAAGTTGTGTAAAGGTAAGACTAATTAAAATCTCATGCGTATTTGTAATTTTGATTTGGCTGATCTTTTATTCTTGTAATTAGGTCAAACCTCAAGGGTATTTTGTTGTAACAAACCCTTTTTAGGCATGCCCAACAGGCGATTTGACTGGTTTGATCTTTATAGGGTTTGACCGGTGCAGTTGGAGGTTTCTCTAACCGCCAACCGCTGGTTGAGCCCAATGGGCGGTTTAGCCGGTTGGGCAGCTATAATCCTTTTTGCTATGAGGTTTATTGAGACGATGATCTTGTTTCAACACAATTTCTGGGGATAATTACAGTAACTACACTCTAGGTTTGACCTAATTGGCTAATTACAAACTATCTAAGTATCTTTCAAAGAAGCAATTACCTACACCATTGAGGTTTGGATTTTCTTAACATATATTGCCTAATTGACTTAGGAATTTGGAAGTAGAAACACATACTCCCTGATCATTGGACTTGCCTCAGCCCTTGAGGTTTACTTCATTTTTATAATTAACCCTCGACTTTTAAATAAAGGTAGTTTATTACTGTATTTTCATTCCTGATCTTTTGAACCTAGCGTGTATATATTGTTTTCATAGAAGGGAGCATTACTATTACTATCAGTATATTATTATGATAATGATCATCATCAGCATCATGGTTTAATGGAATTGATTGCTCAGGCTTCTCATCCAAACACATCGCTGGAAAACGAATCACTCAATCAGATGTGTGAAGAGAACATCCAGTTATTCATGAGGTACATAAGAGTAATCTAACTTCGATTATTTTTTTTGGTACTTGTATTCTTTCCTGGCATCTTAACATATTATTAAACATCTTATCACAAATAGGTGTAAGGAGTACAAGGAGAAGCAAGTTGAAAAGATCCGAAAGGTACAAAATCATTTGCATAAGGTTTACTCACAAAAAAACACCTTGTCATGCAAATGGGACGATGAATGGAAAAAGGTCCCATCTATATGTCTACATGTATTCATGCCATGCAAATTACAATAATGTAAATGAGAAATAATATGAACAAAATGTACATTAAAAGAAAATATTTAATAATTATTTATTTTTTAAAGTGTGCATATTAAGTATGGAACAACATTTCAACACATTTTTTGTTTCCAGGATCAATCTTCTCTAAGTAATGAGAATGTCAACTACATTAAGGCAAACTATTTCAGCACAACAAAATTCATGTTTTCTTTCACGTAAATACACTTATGACATGTCAATTGATAAACCTTTTTCTTAACATTCATTTTTATAAATTATTTTTTACTAAATAGGTCAGAAAACATATGCTAAAAGTTTTGACTTTTTTAGTTCTTGTACACCATTTTTGTTCACTATTCAAAAGTTTCAATTTTTTTTTTATTAAAATCAATAGATGATGATTTATTTACATCCGACCTAGTGATCGTTTTCATAATTTAATTTATGAGAAATCAATATTTCTTCTTTTTCCGAGAATAGAAATCGTCAAACAATTTAAATCTTTGAATTCAATGATTGTATACGAATATTCAATATCTAGACTAAAAGATACACACTTTACACACAATTTACATTTTTTGGCACAAAAAAATTCATTTACTTTGGTTAATGTATTTCAAACAACCTATAAGTTTTAAATATTTGTTCGACGTTTTGTAATTCGACCCCTATAAATTTTAAATATTTGTTCGACGTTTTGTAATTCGACCCTTGCGAAGAATATTATTGCCTTAATCCTAAATTTACTTATACGGATTTAATATTTATCATTTTTTTAGTTTAAAAATGTACTCAATGAGTAAGTAAAATCATTTTTTATTTCTTTTTACGCAACACACGAAGCATGCCACCGATTAGAAAAAGCCAAATCCCGGCCACCGCCGACGTCATCGACCTCGACAGCGACGGCGAGGACGGAGGGCGGGTGGTGGCTGGTGTAACAAGAATCAACAGCACCAGTGAAAATAAACCTTCGATTAGGGCGAAATTACAGACCAATTCACCAACGGCAGCTCCCTCTGCCTCCGCAGTTAACACCGGCGGGGCGTTGGCGGCGGATAATCGGCCACTTGAAAACCGAAGTTTCTGGAGAGCCGGAAATTATGAAATTGGTCCCACAGTATCCACTCTAATACAAGGTTCATCTTTATTTATTCCTGTTAATAATTCCATAGCTATTTTATTTTTCCGGCATTAACTGGGTTTGCACTTTGTAATTGCTCGGAGATGAATTTGGGACATTTAACCTGCACAAATTTAGGTTATTAGTTGCCAAAAGGCACAATGTAGGTTGCAGGATTCATTTGAAAAAAAAAAGTCGTGTTTTCTCATAATGTTAACTATTCTTTGGTTTGTGTGTGTAATGGGAACTATAGGTGATCTGGAGCATGCACGAGTTCATCCGAAGTTTCTGCATTCGAACGCCACCTCTCACAAATGGGCATTTGGAGGTGATCATGTTTGATATCTGGTTTCACCATAATGTTCTAGAATAATTGATGAGTTGTGGAAGGGATTTTTCGACATAAACTAAATGGTTTTCCTTAGTTTTTCATCCCTAGTATATATATGGTTCTTACGTGTGTCAATGAGTGCTTGAATTGTCAGGGAATTTATTTATTTATTTATCCATTTATCCTCTCTATATTACTATATACTAAAAAATATGTTCGGATGGTGATGAAGGAACAACAAAGAGAGATAGAAAAAATAATGTCATCTGGTTTGTGCTGCAGTTTTTTCTTACACATATCTTATTTGTTGCAGCTATTGCTGAGCTCTTGGACAATGCAGTGGATGAGGTAGTCATATGAAATGTTGTACTCCTTAATCAATTTTCATCATAAATCCACTATGAAATTGTGTTCAGATCTTTTTAAATTAATACAGTGAATTGCACACCACTTGACAAAGGCCTTATGAAATCTATTTAATAGTGATCTCTTCTATGTTTACATGGTCGTCTTTGAGCTTTTGGAGTTTTCTCAAATTAAAAAAGTTTGAATCAATAGTTTCTGGTTCACGTAGAGTGTTGATCGCTAGGTTCTGAAAGTACGAAAACATTTTTCTATTAGTTGGTAAAATCAAATGAATGTAGGTTATAGTATTTAGATAGTTTCTTTTCGGCTTTAGCAGTTAAGAACTTCTCAATTAGTTAGTTAGCGGACTTGTACTTGCTATCATTTTGAGTTATTTCTTGTGTAATAATAAATCTCCTTACTTGTTTTAGACAAATGGACCATAATCTCGGTTCTGTGCAGCTGTGCTATGTGGCCGCATTATTGATAACTGTATACACCCGTTTGCGAATTTTAACAGTTTAGTTTATAGTCATGCATATTTAATGGATGCATATATTCTAATTCATTTTTGAATAGTTTAGATTCAACTTATAATCCTTTTCCTTAGGAAATATACTTAATTTTATGGGTTTCTTGAATGTCTGATATTTTCTTTGAAAAATTAAAAGGCTCAAATGACTGCATTCTTCAATATATCCATAATACAATCAACCTTCCATTTAATCTAGTAGAGTTGTGTAATGCCAGAATCTCAACACTTCATTCAAATTTTCCTTTAATTCTCAAAACTATTTCAATAATATGAGCATATTACTTCATGACCATTTGGCAAATGAATGATAAATATGCTATGAAAACCCCACATTTGTGATTTCTTGCAATCAGGATATTCTTAAATAATTATCAAACAAATTTGAATAATTATTTTAATAATCATTCTGAAAGTTAGTATGCATTCTGAATTTTAAAGACAAAACTAGTATTTTAATCACAAAGTATTTTAATAGTTCTGGAAGTTAGTATGCATTCTGAATTTTAATAGTAGTCATTTCGTCACCTAAAAATTGAGATTGAATTTTAAAGTGATTTCAGAGAATCTTTAAGTTTCAAGGTTTTTTTTTTTTTCAAGTTTTTTAATTATCGGAAAGGGGCAAATTTATAAATTTTCATTTTAAAATACATTTGAACTTATCTTTTCCTTGGGTGATGATGCAAGTGTTGGATGCACACTGGGTCAAACCCCACTCACTACATTTCTGATACCAAGATCAACTTTTACGTGTTTTTAATCCAGATCGTCAATGGTGCAACATTTGTGAAGGTAGATAGAGTTTATAACAAAAAAGACAATTCTCCTGCCTTACTTTTCCAAGGTGCAGTAATTATTTTAATGCTGGCCTCTCTTATAGCATTATCTTCAATGTTTCTTAAATTTGTTGGCTATGGAAATTAGTTAATTAAACTTTGGGCTGCAGATGATGGAGGTGGAATGGATCCAGAATGCATGAGGAAGTGTATGAGCTTGGGATACTCCTCAAAGACTTCAAAGAAAACTATTGGACAATGTAATTGGCTTATTCTGCTAATCTGCACTAACCACTACTGTTTCTTTTGGTGTCTGTGTGTGTGTGTTCACTTGGTCTCATGCATACATCAGTTTTCATTTAGTAATTGATGCTTACATGTACGTGTTTTGCCTTTTCAAGTTGTGTTGCATTTCCTGTTTTACTGAACCCAAGCCCTGTTTTTGTTCAAAACACAGTTTTGACACACATATTGAGAATTTGCAGCTTGTATATCTTTATTCATATCATGGGTTCAAGCTCAGCTTTAACTACTATATTTTTCAATCGGTTCTTACATTTTTTATCCTTGATCATTTCAAAGAATTATGTCTATATTATTCTTATAAATAAGGCTTCATCAACTGGTGCTGACAAATCACAAGTTTCCTTCCCCTCGTGAATGGGCAGATTCAGTACCTCCAAAAACTTAATCGGTGGAAAAGATATGCTGGGATTACTACCTTTAGGTCCAAAACTTGTTTGAGTTTTTCATCCAATTTGCTCCCTAAATTGCGCTGTCCTGTTTTTACATGGTCCGTGCCAGGCTTCTCCAAACAAAGAGTTCAATTTGATTTGCAGTAAATTATGATTGTATGTTAGATACTGAATTATTGGCATTTCGATACTTTGATTGACACTCTATCTAGGTCTTAACTAAGTAAGATCTTGTCAATTATTTGTGATCATGAAACTTTATATTAATATGTATTCTGAAATCTAAGACTAAATCTATATATTATGTACCAGATGGCAATGGATTCAAAACAAGTACCATGCGACTAGGAGCTGATGCAATTGTTTTTAGTCGTGCAACTCAATCAGGGTAATTTCTTATTCTACATGAACCTTTAGTAGTTTCTTTTAACCACTGAAGTGACTAGACATGGTAAACCTGATATTTGCTTGGCACTTGTAAGATCTGTTGTGGTGACATGCCTCTGGAGTCCTTTAAAACACTTCATTATCAACACTTAGTCACTTGCAAATATCATATATCAGTAAAGTCACGTACGTGGCTTGATGGGTTGGGTACCTGTGTCATTTTCGTTAGAGGCAGGGAAAGAAAGTACTAGTTTGCAAGTACTCATATTTTAGGATAATAACCAGTTATGCTACCCTTTATGAACTATCATGGCATAGTACTCCCATCTTTCTGTTCTAGAATTGATCTCCCTTTAATTAGAGTTTACATTTATATCCTTCAGTCGAGCAACCCAAAGTATTGGTCTTTTATCCTACACTTTTTTGCGGAAAACAAGACAAGATGATGTGATTGTTCCAATGGTAAACTCCTCATTCTTAACATTGTCTTCCTTGAGCTGTGATTTCCTTATGTAAAACCTGAATGTTTACATTTTTCTGATTTTTTTTTTTTTTTTTTGTTATTCTTGCCTATTTAAATTTTATTGCAGATTGATTTTGATATCTCAGACAACTGGGCAGAGCCTATTATCTATAGCTCCAAAGATGATTGGTCTAGTAACTTGAAAACCATCCTTGAATGGTCTCCCTTTGCTTCAAAGGATGATCTTATGCTTCAGGTTCATTTTACTAGGAAGTAGATATTCATACTTCATGAACTTTTTGAATTTTTTATGACACAATGAGTTTTAATATTAGGGATGGTTGTAGTGCGCATTCGTGTTTCTATCTGGTCTATATTCATTTTTCTATGATTGTATTTTCAATGTTATTTCATGTGTGCCTGTGTAATGTGTGTGTGTGTGTGTATACATATATATACTTATGTACTTATGAAGAAGATTATGCCCGTAATCTCACTTATCAAATTCCATTGTGGAAGACACCTTTTTTTCTGAAGAATTCACCATGATATACCTGATCCAAGTATAATATTATGAAAAATGCCTACAATTTTGTTTACTTACTGTTACATTAGTATCAGCTTATGAATAAGTATCTCAAAATATCTACTTTAGATATTTGTACCCTGTCGAAGTAAGGAACAATAACATATGTTTGAAATAGATTCCGTTTTGAGAGAGTTGAAATAGCACTATCTCTTTGAAAGGTTATATACATATTCCCATATAGATACATATAGATAAAGTTCTTAGAATTGGATCCTGTTTGGGACTGGATTTCTATTTGTTCATAAGAAGATAAGAAGCTGACTCATACAATCGATATATGGCTCTTCTAAACTATGAGTTTCATCGCTGGAAAATGAAATACGAGATTCATTCTCGGATTTAGGTGTTATGACACCACTGGAGGTTGAAATTTCATGTCACCCTTCACAATGGTTCTAAGAATATTCTAGCTGCAATATAAAGCCATGCTGGTATAGGTAGAGTGGATAGTATTTCTAAGAGTTGGGGGAGAAAAGATTGCCGTTTCTGTAACAGTTAACTGCATGTTATGAATATATTTATCATGAATTAATTGTTTTATTACCTTAGTTATTTATGTACTCATTTTCTTATTTTTATGTACATTGCTATTCTGTGGAATACACTTGGTAATTTTCCTTTTATATGTTATCTGATATGGGATTTATTCTGTGTGAAAGTGAATATAACTTGATCTACTTTCATGGATTACAATCAATATTTTCATCTCCGTCTTTCTTATTTTCATTTGACCTACTTTCTATTGTTTCTTCCAGTTCGAGGATATTGGATCACATGGAACAAAGGTTATAATATATAACCTATGGATGAATGATGAAGGCATTTATGAATTGAATTTCGACAACGATGAGGAGGTACTAACTGTGTGCTGTTTGTAGCCAGTTTGTTTGTTTCATAATCTGGAAGTAAAATACGTGGGGCTTGTTTGAATTGAGAACACTTTTTAAATGGGCTTTTGGGTGAAAGACAATGTTCATAATATTAGATGTCTGGACAAATACTTACCCATGATGTCTATTTCAGAGAAGTAAAAGGTATAGGACTTTGAAGAATATATACAGTTATAGTGTAGAGGATGAGACTTCGATTTGACTTTCTCTGTGTTTCAAGTTTCTCCTTCTTAAAAGTGAAAGATGAAGCAAGTTTAAATTACACAAACTGTACTATGAAAATAGATCAGTAGATAAAAACTTGTTATATTTTCCAATCCTCCAAAAGGGTCAAAAGTTCTGAAGTACTCCTTGTATAGGAAAGGTAGTTCTTTTTCCTATGTATCCAATTCTCGTATTATCTAAAGACTAGCTATAATTTTTCTTCACACGATTTCGCAATATCATTTTTGCTTAACGTTATTGTGCACTGTAGAGTGTACTGCCTTAATGTATGTCTGTCAGACTTATGAGGATGACTGACTCAACTGGAAGTTAAAACTCTAACAAACATGTGTTTGTGTCTCTATATGAATGAATTTATAAAAACAATCTTGTCACTTTGAGATTATGAGAGGCTCCAGTGTCAACAAATATTACTTTTTTCTCACCTGATCAATAGTTGAAGTGCATACAACTTGTTATTTACTTCTTTGTACTGTCGGTTACTTGAACTGTATCTGTAGGTACTTCAACTCTCGTGTTGTTAAATAAATTTCGGAAACACAACTTTATTCTAAAAATATTTTTCTGTTGCCTTTAATTCAGGATATAAATCTAAGAGATGAAGTCCAAGGGAATGTGCCGAGAGTTTCCAAGAAAGCCCTTGAACTGCAGTCTCATTTGTCATACCGCATGCGGTTCTCGTTAAGGGTGCATATAATCTATCTTTCCCGGTTATTGTTCCTAAGACTTGAGATAATGTAACATCTTTATAAAAAGTTTAAAATGTCAAGGTTTTGAACACGTTTAATTTCACGAAAGAATAATATTTCATTTGTTTTGCAATTTGTTACGACTTATGAGATAGGAACTGCAGCTGCAATTAGGGTAGAGATAAGTAGACACAGGTTTCACCTCCAATTGCTAGGCATGGCTTTATTTCTCATTCATAGAATTATATTTTTAAACGATTATTCCTTCATAACATGGGAAATTTGTTTGGCATCTTACAAATTAATGTTTGATTTACTCTTAAGATGTTGCAAACATTTGTGCACAATACCTGCTTGCCTAGTTTGTTTACATGGGTTGCGACTGTACCGTAGAGCATTTCCCCTAGTTTGTTTGAATCAATATTGTTTGTTTATAACGTGCCTTTTTCCTCAGGCATATGCTTCAATATTGTATCTCAGAAAATTTGTGAACTTCCAAATAATTTTAAGAGGGAAGCCTATAGAGCAGTACAGTATCGCGGATGACCTGAAACATTCCAAGAAAGTCACATACAATCCCCATGTTGGCCTGGGACAGAAAGACGTAAGATGCCTTTACTTTACTCACTGTTGAGTGAGAGTCACTCCCAAATATTTACTATGATCCGGTGCCAACTAATTCTCTAATCTCTGGTCATTAAGTTATTGGCTTATGTATAGACCCATAGCAGGATTTGGCTAACCCATATTTCATATGATTGGGGTACAGATCAACTTAACCGTTAACAATTGGATTGAACTTATGATACTTCAAATACACACTTAAATGGTGAAGATTATAGTGCATGCCTTTTTTTCTTTTCTTTTTTACAAATGGCTAAAATTTTAATTCTCTATTGGTCAAGTTTCAATTTTATATGCATGGAACCAAATGTTCCAGAAATGAGTTTCACTTTTCTGCAAAATTACTGGTTAGATATTTAGCTTTTTATTTGATGTCTAGAACCTCAAATAAATAATGATTTTATGAATGACGCAGGTGACTGTGGAGACCACCATTGGCTTCATTAAAGAAGCTCCTGCACTTTCTGTTAGTGGATTTAACGTCTACCATAAAAACCGTCTTATCAGGGTATGTTTTGTTAAAATGAAGAATCGTTATCTTCTAAACAAATATTTTTGCCTGGTACCATTTCACTGAATTCAGTACTACTGCTTTCACAGTTATAGCTTAAGCTGGTGGTAAGATATAATGATATATGCTGTGTATTTTGCTGTTCTTCTAAAGATTTATTAATTCTAATAATTTGAAGAAAAAAAAAAGAAATTACTTGAGTTGAATTGTTGATTAGTTTTATATCATAACAGCCCTACTGGAAAGTCACTGCAGATGGGAGTTCTAAAGGACATGGGGCTGTTGGTATGCTTTATTGATTCAATTTTATAATATGATGATTTCCCTTTTCCTTATTCCCTTTTTTCTCTTAACAAAATTTCGGTTTTTCAGGAGTCCTTGAGGCAAATTTCATAGAACCAGCACACGACAAACAAGACTTTGAGCGTTCATCTCTATTTAATAAGCTGGAGTCAAAGTTGAAACAAATAGTCATGGACTACTGGTATCCTTCTTTTGCTTATTAATCTTTCTTTCTATTTTTTTCAATACAGATGTTTTCTTTTTACTGGTATCCCGATGTCCATTACTCTTGAAATCATACTTTACCCTTCTTTTTTAAAAATGTTTTCTGTTTCTTCCCTGTGTAGATTGGTAATGTCTTTTTATTGTAGACACTAGTCATGTTTAACCCAATAAAACAATGCATTTTATTTATAAACTAATCTGCTTATATTAAAAGAAAACAAAAATGGCACTGGTCATTACTCATTAGTTTGGCATTATACTTCTTTTAGGTTCTAATAGGAAATAATAATTGGAAATGTGCTTACCCTTGTGCTGGTAACCGAAAATTTAGCAAGAATCACATTTATCATGTTTTGGAATTTCATCCTGGCCCATCAGCCCCTTGCTGTTAAATATTGGCATTTAAGTTATACTCACCGTGTTATATTTTGACTCTTACTATTATTTAGTTTGGGTAATGTGTGGAGTGTGGACTATGTTATTGCTTGTATGATGTGAATCCATTTTTCTTCTGACTACCCAGGAAAGCTAACTGTCAATTCATAGGACACCAGCCTGATAGCATGAGGAAGATTATCGCCCAAAATAGATATGCTACACGACCTCAAATTGAAGGTAATGCCTGAACGAGTCAGAAAATGTAGATTGCATGCATTTTAATTAAACTTTGACAGTTGAATGGCCCACCTGCTAATCGATGCCTTTAATTGACTGGCGCAGTAGTTAGTGGTAATGTCTATGGAACTAGGGTCAACAACAACAACAATGACAAATCAGCAAATGCTCAGTCACTGTTGGACCCTGAGACTGTAAGTCACTAGTCTTGCAATTTTTACTTCCTGAGTTTGGAATGTGTTCTTGATGGCTTAATAACAAAAGGCAGACATGATGTATTGATGTTTGTTCTAATTACAATAAAATATAACTTTCAAACAACAACAAAAACATTAGATTTGATTTGATTCTAAATTAAGGAGTTAATTTTAATATTTTTATACCTGTGAATGGGGTTTTTGGTTTGCTTAAGTTGTGTGAAGGTAAGACTAATTAATGTAATTAGGTCAAACCTCAAGTGTATTTTGTTCTAAGTTGTAACACACCCTTTTTAGGCATGCCCAACAGGCGATTTGACCGGTTTGATCTTTATAGGGTTTGACCGGTGCGGTTGGAGGTTTCTCTAACCGCCAACCGCTGGTTGAGCCCAATTGGCAGTTTAGCCGGTTGGGCAGCTATAACCCTTTTTGCTATGAGGTTTATTGAGACGATGATCTTGTTTCAACACACAATTTCTGGGGATAATTACAGTAACTACACTCTAGGTTTGACCTAATTGGCTAATTACAAACTATCTAATTATCTTTCAAAGAAGCAATTACCTACACCATTGAGTTTTGGATTTTCTTAACAAATACGGAGTACTTCCTTATTGAGTTAGGAATTCGGGAAGTAGAAACAAATAAAAAGGGTCTATTTGTACTTCTGAAATATTTCTTATTTTTCTTCTCATTAGACTTACCTCAGCCCATGAGGTTTACTTCTTTTATATAACTAACCCTCGACTTTTAAATAAAGGTAGTTTATTACTGTATTTTCATTCCTGATCATTTGAACCTACTGTATATGTATTGTTTTCATAAAAGGGAGCAATACTATTACTATCAGTATTATTATGATGATGATCATCATCATCATCATGGTTTAATGGAGTTTATTGTTCAGGCTTCTCAGCCAAACACATCGCTGGATAACGGATCACTCAATCAGATGTGTGAAGAGAACATCCAGTTATTCATGAGGTACCGTAAGAGTAATCTAACTAAGATATTTTTTTGGTACTTGTATTCTTTCATGGCATCTTAACATATCTTTGAACATCTTATCACAAATAGGTGTAAGGAGTACAAGGAGAAGCAAGTTGAAAAGCTCCGAAAGGTACAAAATCATTTGCATAAGGCTTACTCACAAAAAACACCTTTGATGTTTGAGTCTAAATACAAACATAAAGTTACGAAATTACAAATATTCCCTTATTTGATTCTATATTACAAGTTTCACTGACAATAGGGGTGTTGCTAAAATAATACGTCATTCATGGGAATATTTGTAATTTGTTAGATGATTTTCCCCTTCTTTTGTTCTTAGACCAAACATCATGCGTATTTTTTTCGTAATCGTCCATTTATTTAACCTGTGTCATCAGTATTTTACAAGTGGTTTGACAGGTACTTCTATATTGCATGCTCTTATTACATGTTTATTGTTTTGCACTTTTGAACGAAATAGATCGAGGAACTGGAGAAGGAGCTGAGAGAGACTAGAGAAAAGCGTGATCGAATATCTTCTGACCTGGAAACTCTGAGGAAAGTGCGATAGAAAGCATGTGTTACGGGCTTAGAAAAAGGTATGCATGTGCTAGTTTAGGAGATAATTGTATATTTGCCATTGGTGAACTCAAGAACCTCATTGTATATTATTCTCTTCTTTCCTTTCCGTGTTCTTTAGCACCACGCTTGGGGTGCCTGCTTGTTGTGAACTTGTGACAGGAATGCTTTTTGTTTCTCAGCACTTGAACTCTTCCGGCAAGGGGGAAGCCGAGAGCGGGCATCGTAGGGTCAACATCTGTGACAACCGTCGTAATTTTATTTTATATTTTGGGGGAAATATGGAAAGATGGAGGCTATATATGGGGAACAGAGGTAGATTAGAAGAGTTTGTTAACACGATGAGAGCTTGATATATATAAAAACTCATTTGGATTCTAGCTAACGTAATTCTTGTCCCAAGCGTTTTCTTGTTTAATATCTTTGGTTGTCTTTGAATCACGTTACGTACATACTGCATCTCAACAAGTGTTGTATACTTTGCGCAACACCCCCAGATACCCGGGAGTCGGGAGCATGCCCCTTGTGGGTTCTTCTCCATGAGATGCTACATCATGTTCTTATCTTTTACGAGTCATTTATCGAAGTTGTTCTTATCGATCAAAGTTGTTCTTATTGTTCAGTTCATCTTTTACCCGAACAGATTAGCTTTTCATTTCTGTGTTATTATACAGGAGATATGGAACGTCGATGCAGTGAATAAATGGTTTGTACAGAAACTTCACCCCTAAACTTTTATTTATTACAAATATGCTCTAAATATATTTTCTGTAATTCTAATAAACCTGCAAGACATGAAAAGTTGGGTTACAAATTTACCTTTCTTGGAATATACGACCTGAACACCATTAATCATAAAAAACATAGAGCACGCACACGAGAAGAGTAGCCACTTAAATATGTAACGAGATACCAACTAACGACTATAGCACATACAAAATACTCCAGCAACTCCAAGACAGTCAATTGACGAAAAACAAGCATGCTGGACTTGTCAAAAGAAAATTCAAGTTAACTGAAAACATGAAGACACATTAAACCAACTATTTGAACTAAACACAAAAGATTTAGTATTTATAAGCTTAGTTGCATAAGCTCTGGGTTTCATCGATTTTGCTCAAGCTTTGTTAAGAAGGTTTTGCAGTCGACCACTCTGGACTGCAGCTTGAAGATCTGAATCAAAAACAATAAAGACGGATAGTTAAACAAACGATCAAACATTCAAAAAATAAAACGCGACTTCGATTCAATTTTAAAACTAGAGAAATTGGCTAAGAAGTCGACAATCACAAGATTACTAGCCTCAAAGTCCAACAAAATAATTTTCTTGGGGAATAGCGTTCTTCACTCCTCTGATTACACTCAATATTTATATGATGATTAGGCAAGGGTAATTTCAACTTTTATCGTTGATTTGTATTAAGTAGTAACTCACAATTAAAACAGTTGGTTCGGCTATTTTGTCCAAGTGTTCAACAAAAGCCAACATTTGGACAATTTTTTCTCCATAATTTCTTTTACAATAACTAAATTAAGGGGCTAACTGTAATATTTGTAAATTAAAATGCTTTAAAATTTCGAAAGGTAGTTGGACTTAGTTCACAATTTATAAGATAAAATGCTTTGAGCATAAGAAACTATTGTACCATCGGAGCCACCAATATGCTTGCCATCTACAAACACTTGTGGGACCGTTCGCCGTCCAACCTTGTCAAGAAGAACACCCTGAATTTCATATCCATCATCTGCATGTAATAAACCCCGATCATTAAACATTTAGTAGTATCAGCTAGCATAGGTAAACTGCAATTTTACGATGTTGAAACTGATGAAGATGGACTAAAAAGAATGATAAGTTACTCACTCACAGACAGACAAAAAAGCATATGTTTCAAAATTTCAAATACTTCCTAGGCATATTCTTATTTTAAAAATCTCTTGAAATGATGATGGTTTTTTATTTCATAACACACAAATAATGAAAAATGGCCTCAAGGCTCAAACCTTATCAGTTATCACTGAACCTATATACTTAATAATGTGATAGTAAGAAACAAATAAAATAAGAATGATAAATTACCTCGGAGATCAAGCTCCACAACAAAGGGGTGCTCCTCAAGTTCACTAAATATACGCTTGGCACGCAAGCAATATCTAACCTCACAATCAAACACACAAACGAAGCTTAGACAATGTGCTCATATAGGTTTAAATAAAGATTCTAAATCAAGAATTTGGAGTAGCAAAACAGAGTTTATTCCCTCTCCCATACATGGTCCAAGTGCTGCTTAATCTTCTTTCTTTCTTTCGTTCTTCATACATTGCACGTTTATTAAATTTACAAATTCTTAAACTGCTGACTACAAATCAGGTTCTAGAACATCTCCATTCACCACTCAAACTAAAATTATATCTGAATTTTTTTATTTTGAACCAGTTGAGCGACTCACAAGTCACAAGCATAAGCGATAAGCTCGATTTAACTGAAACTCGATCCCGATTACACCTCTATGTCTGATCATTCGAGCATGGCTACTACACTAAAATATAAATCCATATCTGAGACGAAATTGAAGATATTTAGAGTTTGGAAAAAAGGGGACTTACGGGCAGTATGATTTGGAGAAGATAGCGATTTTATTCGAGTAGATTACGCTTTCCACGAACGCCGACGGGGAATTCGAAGCTACGGCTTTTTCCTGAGCGTTTCCCAGCAACAGTAAACAAGCTACCGCTGCAATCAACCGATGACCACCGCCGAAACCCATTCTCGGCGAATCAGACGACGTCGTTTTTCGCCTGTTACAGCTCAGATTCAGAGTATGGGGATAAAAGGGTTCTACTGTAGAATCAAAGCATCAACAGTAGAGGGCGATAACGATTCTTTGCAAAGGTAATTTGAATAATCTTGACATTGAGAAATTGGGGAAGTAATGGGAAGTTCGCCTTTTTGGAAAAACTATCAACAGTTAAAAATGGGGATAAAAAAGATAAATTCTCATTTACCTATTAGTAAAATACATTTTTGATTTTTAATTCCTCTCCAAGGCATTTTTTTAGGTTACAACCTCAATAAATTAATACTAGTACTTAATAAATTAAGATATATGTAGGATAAAGGGAAATTTGGTTTTCTAATTTAAGAGTTAAACCACATAAAATAAATTTTATATTTAAGGGTAATGATTTTTTAAATTATTTATTTATTAGGGTAGTATAATTTAAATAATTAAAACAAAAGATATATTTTTAAAAGTATAGTTACTATATTACCCTTACAAAATAATACTAAAATTTTAAACTGTAATATTAAAAAACAAAATTATGGAATTGTAACTACTGTGTAATTACTTAAAAAATATAACTACGCAATTATTAAAGAAATATTTAAGAAAAGGGGTAGTTTGGTTTATCAATTTACATTTCAAATCTTATAAATTATACTTTCGAATTAAGGATAGTTTGTTTTTATTTTTCTTATTATTTAGGGTAATGTAAATTTTATAATTATAAAAAAGAGTAAAATAATTACTAAAATACCCCTGATAGTTATTAAATAACTACCCTCCCATGTTATAATAAAAAGGGTAATTTTGGAATAGTACTTAAATTTATAATTAGGAAAAACTAATTCCTTGATTTATAAACAATTATTAAAAATTGCCCTTTTTAAAAAATTACCCATTATTAAATTAATTGCTAAATTTTAACAATAAATCTGAATTTTAAATTGTTAAATAACAAAACAAAATTACGCAGTATCAACTTAATTGTAAAATTTTAACAAAAAATCTGAATTTTAAATTGTTAAATAAAAAACAAAAAAGTGTTAAATAACAAAACAAAGCAGTATCAACTTAATTGTTAAATTTTAACAAAAAATCTGAATTTTAAATTGTTAAATAAAAAAACAAAAAAGTGTAAAATAACAAAACAAAATTACGGAGTATCAACTTAATTGTTAAATTTTAACAAAAAATTTGAACATAAAATTTGAATTTTAAATTGTTAAATAAAAAATAAAATTACGCAATGTCTAATATACATTTACCCTCCATTTATATGTATATATATTAAAAAGGATAAATTTGGAAGTTTGCTCTTATTCATAGTTATGATAAACTACTACTCCTAATTATATAAATATAATTAGAACTCCCCTTAAATAAAAATAACCCATAAATTAATAACATTTCTAAATTAATAAAACTTTGAGTTCCTTACTTGTATTTTAAATAAAAAAAATACTCAATAAATTAATTTTAATAATTTCTCTAAATTAATAATTTAAATAAAAAAATACTAAATTAATATTAATAATTTCTCTAAATTAATAAAATTTCAAAGTCTCAAAGTTATTAAAGAAGTTTTACTGTAACAGTATAGCAATTTTACGAGTGGATAGTAGACATGTGAAAGTGAGCCAACACGCTTTTCACCCAAAAACAAAATTTTATAATATTTCAATAAAAAAATTGTCAATATAATTTTCACTCAAAAACAAATTATCATAATATTTGAATGAAAATTTTGTCTTATTCGAAAATTAAACATGATAGATTTGCACTCATATTACCACAGACTTTATCACTCCCACGGTGACTTAGAGAAACCTCATTTCTCATAATTGTCATACCTGTTTTTGTAAAATTACCAAAATAGTCTTTGTATAATGTATGGATCCCTTAAATTAATACTAAAATAGTCTTAAATTAAAAAAAAAAAAATCAAGAAACACTTCTCACTAGACAAAAGTAAAGAACTTGGCTAAAAAAATATTAATATGAAAATAAAATAAATACATGATAAATGAAATATATATATAAATTCTAATTTATAAATTAAATATTAAATTATGGATTTTTGGATTAAAAAAATGAAAATAAAATCACATTTAAATCAAATAACAATAGATTTATATTTTTAATAAATTATAATAATATTTATAATAGTGATAATTATGAATTTATTAATTTAAAATTTTAAAGAAACTTAATTTTTATAATAAGATTTTCCAAAATTTTATTATTTTATTAAATTTGATGATTTTTAAAAAATTGAAGTTTTATTATTTTACAAAAATTATAAATTTATCGATTATTAATTTATAAAAATTTTAATTTATTGGTTTTCCATTTGATTAGACTTGATTTGCTTCATTCTTTAAAAATAGATAAAAGTTTGAAATAAAAAACACTGTTAAATCTTTTCCTTAAAAAAAAAAAAAATTCAGACATATACTGATATACGGAACGAACACCACTTGCAGAAATTCTTCCTTCCTCCAGACAAAATAATCTCTGTAGTTATTACAGTTGGGAAAAAAAGCATTTAAATCGCCCAATAAAGAGAGCATGCGTGGTGGCTGGGGTTCGGAATCGCAAATCCCCCGACCTGGTATCCACATCAGCAATCGCCATTGATGCCACCACCGAAGGCTTTAAAAACAGAACAATTTTGCTCGATCTTCAAAATAAAAAATCTCCATGGGAATCGGACGGAATCTGATCTGAGTTGCTCCGCGCCGATTGAATTTCACATCTGTGCAGTGTATAAAGCTATTCGAGAATCCATGGTAAATTAGGGTTTTGATTTTAGCAGAAGTTTTAAACATGGCGACGGTGTCGAATCAGTGGATTCCAGAAGACGACCTCTTGTTGAAGAACGCTTGTGAGGTAATTTTCGTTTTCAAAATTCAATTTTTGTCACATAATTTTCACAATTTTTTTCTTCCTATATGTGTTTCTTCTAATTGGGAATCTCTGTAATTAACCGGAGATATTTGTTGTGGATTTCTAAATATTTCTTGATTGAATGTAATCTTCAAGTATCATTTTACTAGTCGGTTCTTATTCTAATCCTAAAGAAACCGCTAAAGGAAATAGAATCACCAAGTTGTTTATTTAAGTTATTGAACGCTAGTGCTTTGAATGCGGTTTGGAATTTTGCTCATAGATTGCATTGTTCCATGGGCGAAATTGTGCATATAGATCATATTGTTCTCAGTTGAATGTGTGTGTCTATATCTATATCTATATATGTGCATATATTGTTGCTTTTATTTCAGGCCTCTCACTATTAACTCACCAATTACTATTCTTTTTCAACTCTCTATTTTACAGACAGGTGCATCATTAGAAGCACTTGCTAAAGGCGCAATACGATTCTCTCGACGATACACTCTACGCGAACTCCGGGAGAGATGGCACTCTCTTCTCTACGATCCCGACATCTCCTCCCAAGCCTCCGCCCGTATATTCGAACTCGAGATCTCCAGCTTAAACCCTTCTTCAAAGCCTAATAAAGATGTTCCAAAGAAGAGAAAACACGAGAGAATGCGCAAGAGTTATTACGCCATGCGGAAGAAATTCCGAAGCGAATTCTTCAATAGCTCCGACCTCAGTTTTTTCGTACCCAACTCGCACGAGTTCAATGCCGGCGTTGATAATCCTTTGGGTCAAGACTGTATGATAGGGGATGGTATATCTGATCCGTTGGGGCTTCAGGAAGAGGATTTAGATATTCTCCGGCACGCTTTTCCAGGACCCATAAGGGATGCTTCTCTCAGAAAAGGCTCGATGGGTGAGATTAGGAAGCAACTCGACTCCCCTAGTTCAGATGGCTTTTCCTCTTTTCAAGATTTTGCAGACCCGGATTCACTTCTGAACCTTTCGAACGAGGATGAGATTCTATTGGTGGAGGTAGTGGATGAAAAGCATGCGGAGGATAATAAATGCTGTCTTGTTGATAATACTGATTTGGTTACCCAAGAACCTGATAAAGTCGAAGAAGTCGAGACTGTGGCACTTCCAGAAGCTGGTCAAAAAGTTGAGGTCCCTTTAGAGTTGACTTCAGGTCCCGATTTGCCCGAACTCTGTCATGGAAACATCATTTGTACCTTGAACACGGAGGACACTGAGATTCCGTGCAATGATGATATATTCTTGCTTATCCATCCTTCCACATCATTCGTCTCTTCTCCTACACAACCGAGCCCTTCAGTTTATATGAACGCATGTGGTCCTTCCTATGAAAAGGATTACAATGATGGACAAGTCCTAGTGAAAGAGAATGATTCTACAAAAGCTTGTCCCCGGCCTCAGAAAGTGGGGACGCATGGCAAAACTGATATTCCTGGATTTGTGAACAAAAGTGTAAGGAATTCTGGTAAAGGGAAATCACAGTACGTGGTTCCGAAACCATGCAGTAAGAGCCTGGCCGAGAAAGGAGTTGATAAGAAGGTACTTCTTTTTTCGTTTCTTTTCTGGAATGATTATAAAAATGTTTGTTTTTTTCTTTGCAAAAAAGGACAAGAGGCAATGTAGGACAAATAGTGAGGCCTATTTTTCATATTCATTACTTCAAATTAGTAGAATAAATCCGAACTTCAACTTGCATAATTTGGTGAGGATTCAATAGTCAGATGATGATCACTTGATCAGAGTATTGTGAAGTGTGGGAAACGATTATTTACCATTAGATTTCTTTTATTGGAGTTTGAGACGAATACTTGTGAGAGCTGAATTATAAAAAAATTACCCGATTGAGGTGTAGGCTGATTGCAAACTATTTATTTCAGAAATTACATTTACCCACATAAAGTATTATAAGCAACCCCTTGAGATTGGATATATATTGTAAATAAACATCAGCATGTCAGCAGTAGTTTTGTATAGTTTTTAAATTATCTTATACGAGTAAGTGATCTCATTGTGATCTACACTTCATTTTATTCAATTGTGAACAGGTTGGAGATAGCTCAACAACAATAATACGATCCATGAAAGAAGGTTCTGCATGTAACCCACCTCCAGAAACATCGGTTGATTGCTCAGCATCAGAGCATGAAGAATCATCTCAAAATGATAATGATGTGCCTTATTTTTCTGATATAGAAGCTATGGTATGACTTCATAGCCTTGATAGTTATCTTGAAGCCATAATCTATGAGAAAAACTGCAATTAATCTTGCTACATTGTACTTTGGCAGATTCTTGAAATGGACTTAGATCCATGTGATGAAGACACACACAGCAGTAAGCAAGGTAATTTATCTAGTGCTTTTACCTATTTCCTTCTCTCTCTTTTACATGTAAATCGTAAGTATTTTTTTACTAAGAGTATGATGATACTTTTCAGTTCCAAGTTATCAGTACGATGATACTAAAAGGGCAATAATAAGGTTGGAACAAGCTGCTCGATCGTGTTTGCAAAGGATCATGGCATCTCAAGGGGCACTTGCTATGTTATATGGCCGCCATATGATGCACTACATCAAGAAACCTGAGGTACGTACACAACTATCTAATAAAACATAAATATATAGATAAATGACTCATTCTGTAACTGAATCATGATATGATTTTTTTTGCCCTAGTTTAATTAAGCATGTCCCTGGATGTTATTTCTCTTGAATTTATTAATGAAGCCATGTAATAATCGTTCTATATATGGGCTTGCCTCCAAAATCCCGTGTCTTTTGGGTTTTCATTAGTTAATGGCAACTTAGAGTATTGTGTAAATCATTAGTTGGTAATTTGTTCGTATACATTTTTTGTTGCTCAATAGATTTGTCTTTGAAGGTTATACTCGGGAGATCCACAGATGATGTTGATGTTGATATTGATCTAAGGAAAGAAGGACAAGCTAATAAGATATCTAGACGGCAGGTGTGATTATGCTGTTTTGTCCTTCTGTACTTCATTATAAAGATCTAATATCAAAACATTTATTTCTTTACCTGACACTTATGCAGTCATTTTAAGGTTCTTTGATTCAATCTAACAATGAAAACTTATAATTTATTAGTATTTTGGTTTTATCGGAGTATTTATTGAATATGAAAATACGTATTCCCCACCTACGTGTATTCCCCACCCCCCAACTAATAACGTTGTATCCCCACCCACCCCACTTTTTTTTTTGTGTGTGTATGTGTGTATTTAGCTGGGTGGCATTGATCTTTGCTCCATTGTTGATTGATCATCTTATTTGCTGCACAATTAATAATATATTTATCTGTATAAAGTATAAAAAGTCTACCTTTTTTATTTGTATCTGGTTAGGCTATCATCAAGATGGAGGCAGATGGTTCTTTCTTCTTAAAAAATCTTGGGAAGAGTTCAATATCGGTGAATGGCATTTTAGTAGCTACTGGACAGTTGCTGACCCTTAGCTCCAGTTGTTTGATCGAGGTATGAAGTAATTTTTTTCGGCGTCTTAAAAGTAAATGGTTATAGAATCATGAAATCATTAATATCTTCTTTTTTAGTTAACATGTCGACTTTTATTTTTGTAGATTAAGGGAATGAGTTTTGTGTTTGAGATCAAGCAATGATATTTAAGGAAACACTCTGTGGGAACGAAAAATAAAGGAAGAACAGGCCAAGTCCGAGTGGCCGGCTGAGGATGAATCATGAGCATCTCAGAAAAAAGAAAAAAATGGTTTCTTTATTGTCTTGTCATTTAATTGAAATAAATCAACCCATTGAGATGATCCAAGATTCTTGCTATTTCGATTTTGCTAGTCCCTTGGAACAGCCGTACCGACTACTAATTCCGAATCAGCTGGTCTGTCTTGTGTGTATGTATAGTATCTTTAACCCCTCAGGTAGAAATGATTTTCTTTTCCTCTACTACGTGTAAGTGTAGATATTATTACCATTTATTGGTTCATGTAATGTTATAAATCTCGTCCAATCGAGCTACTCAGTTACATACACAATGCTGGGTTTTCTTATTTTCTTTGTTGTACATCATTCTTCTTAGATCAAATTTATTTAAACTCTCTCATGTTTAATCTGTTGAATGAGTACATGATGTAATTAAATCGATCATACTTATTATACTAATTAATGTTTAAGGTTTTTGAATCATTACACGATACAATGGAAAAACATTACAATTGGTGCTCACATGGATATAGATGGTAAGACTTGTGATTACTTGAGTCTAACGAACTTCGATGGGATAATTCTTTATTGAAATATTACGAAATTAGTCCTGAAATGAGACTTGTTGGTCATTTCGCACAAGTGTATACTACTCGGGCACATTTCTCGATTTACATCCTACCTGGTCGAAAAAATAGTTTTATTCTTAATTTTTAAATTTTTGTTTCGTAAAACTATTTAACCAAATTAATTCATTAATCTATATTAATTTTTAAAAATTATGATTTTTCATTATACTAGAATAATTTTTGCATATATTATAAACATAACAATTGATGATGTAACATACAATTTGAATGAGTTACCTATTGTTTTGTACTTAATTTCAGTCGTTCAATCCCGTTCAGTTTAGTTCAAATAGTTTCATATCAGTTCAGTTGAGACTCATTCAGTTTCAATTAAGTTCGTTTCAAAATAAATTAAATTAAATTAAAATAAAATTTAAGTATACAATCGATTGAGTTAATTGTAAAGTATTATTAATATTTTTTTTAAATATATAACAATTTATAAAAATTATTATTATTTTTATAATAAAATCAATTTAATTATATTCCGTTCAATTAAATTCTATTCAATTTAGTACCTTCTCTACAAAACAACAATCTTTTTAAGTTACTTGAAAATTAAAATTTCAACAACCATTTAAAAATGACTATGGCTATGGAAACATATGATAGTATTGTAATAATTATTATTATTATAATCATTATTTTAATTTTTTTCATAAAATCCTCGTTTTCAAATTAAGCACAAATTAGAATTTTGAAAAGTATTTTGTGTATACAAGTCAAGTCATTAATCACATTTCACATGCTTAATTGCTTTTGCTGAACATATGTCAAGTACACCAAGACTGATCATTTGATTAACATCATATTATTTAAATCCAAAAACAAATATTACCTTCTTTCAAAACAATAATCTCACGTTTTCGTAGATGAAAATTAAAAAAAAAAAATTATTTTTTTATCAAGACAAAAAATGTAATTATTAGAGAGTACTACTTTTTTATATTTACTTGTAAGCCGATAATATTGATTTTTTTCCAAATAGTGACATAAAGATGGAAAGACCGATTCAAATAATTCAATTAACAAGTGTACAATTTTTAGGTTAAATTTATTCCACACTTGTAAAATGACTATAGGGAGTACAATTTTTTTTAATTTAGTTTTTATGATGAAGTAAAATACTCCTAATGTACTACTGTGGATAAAATATACTGTAAAGTGTAACATCACATTGAGTTTAATGTGAATCAACTCCACTCAAAATCAGATATGTCCAATATATATAGGAAAATTGATATGGAACTTTAGTCAAAGTGCTTGGTCAAATTCTCTATTTATGATGTCATGCTGACATTCAACCGACGTAAGAAATCAAATCATTTTTTATTATAATTAAGTATGATCTTTCAGGCAATAAACCATACTACATACTCTTGATCCTTTTATGTTTCAAAGAGATCTTTCTTTTGTATTTTACAAAAAAAAAAAATATTCATGCTCTTTTAATATTGAAATATTACATATTTATTGAAAATACCCTTCTTTACTTCTAATCTTCTTTAAAAGTGGGGTGAAGTTTTTCGATTAAATTAAGATTATTTATTATTAGGTTGAACATACTCATAAATGATTTACTTAGTTAACCACAGTTTAAGCATTAATCACTTTCAAATAACTGATCAATTTTGAGAGAGGTGAAATATCTCTACAACTATTATATACGGAACGGATCGGAGTATAATATAAAAATTAAAGATATGCTTGTAAACAGTAAACTCTATTAATGTTAATGTTGAAATTTAAAATTTAAATATTAAATTAAATAAGAAGTGGGTCATCGTCATGCATGACACATATATTAAATGTAGCGATCCATCCGGCAATTCAACTAGCTTAACTTCGTTTTCTTAAGAGTATTAGTATAATTTTAATTTTAAAGTTACAACATTATTTTATAGATGTACTATGTGTAAATATATGTCAAACGAATTATTATGCACTGTTTTAAGAGATAAAATAAATAATAATTAAGTACACTTTTTAAGTACCACGTCCTCATGTAAAAAGACATATTATCTAGAGACGGAAAAATTGATATTTATATTAGTAAGTCGAATATATTTTTCAATACTCCTCGATCACATGTGGACCGGTTTCAATCTCTTTGAGAATACCTAACAAGTGAATAATTGACTTTCAAATAACAATCTGATATCATGTTAAAAACTGCATCATTTTAAAGCTCGAACAATTATATAAGTTAGTAACTTCACATTTATATTAGTGAGTAAAATATACTTTTCAATGAAATAAGCTTCTCTTCTTGATAACTTTTGACATCGAAACCTTGTTTTATAGACGTTCAAAAACCTTCATTATGATCCAAATAGGCTACTTGTCTTCTAAAGATTCATTTGCGTTTTGAATCACTCAATCCACCATGATATAAGATAGATATATATTCAAATAACCACATCATGCACGACTCGTTTATTCCAATATGAGACCACGGGCCCATGTGCACATCCATATATATATATAAAATGTTGCGTATATATATCTATTACCTTATATGCATGCCCTTATTAAAATAAATACTGTAAAGTGTAAATCATATATAGTATTTCAACACCCACTATGTGTGAACTATGTGAACCAACAACCTATATATGTATATTTCCTCTCTTCTATATAAACCTCTCACGTGCCTTCACTGCTTCCGGAATCCACTCCTTCCGGAAGGGATGAAAGTCTCATAAAAATAAGTACTCTAGTATAATTTTTTAAATGAAAGTCTTAATATTCCTCAAACAATATGTACACGTTTTTTAAATGGAAGTCCTCACTTGCCTTGCGGCTTGCGGCACCTGTATTCCTGTTAAAAGATGCATCATTTTGAAAATTGACATTTATATTAGTGAGTCGATTATATTTTCCAATATTTCTCATCATTTCTTGATCGATTTCAATTTCTTTGAGAAAGTTCAACAAGTGAATAATTGAGTTTAGCCTAACGCTTTGATATTATGTTAGCTAGAAATCGAATCATTTAAAAGTTCGAATTTTTAGAGAAATTAGCTAGGTAATTTGACATTTACATATAATAGTGAGTCAAATATACGTATTTTTAAATAGAAGAAGCTTGATCTCTTCAATTCCTAATAACTTTTGACATCGGAAATAGAACGTTCAAAAGTCTTAAGTATGATCGAAATAAGCTATTTGTCTTCTAAAGATTCGTTTTCGTTTTGAATCATCCCAAATCCACCATGCATGATATTCAAATAACCACATCATGCATGACTCATTTAATATTTAATACAATACGAGACCACGAGCCCATATATGATATATCTATGACTATATATGACCATATACAGTATGACCATATATGCATGCCCTTATTAATATATATAAATCATATAAGTATTTCAACACCCACTATGTGTGAACTATGTAAGCCAAGCCAACAACCCCTTTCCTCTCTTCTATATAAACCCCTCATTAGTAGTCATACAAACCCTAGCAACAATACTTGAGTTGCAAACACAATAACATGGAAAAACAAATGAGAGCCCTTATCCAAGAACTAGAAACTAAACCCTTCCTAGCCCTAATCCCCCTACTCCTCATGCTCCTTATATCAACAAAATTTCGTCGCATGAAGCGTTTCCCTCCGGGCCCTCGCGGATGGCCCATCATCGGCAACATGGGCATGTCGGCCCAACTCACCCACCGAGGCCTCGCCGAGCTCGCCAAGCAATACGGCGGCATCTTCCACCTCCGCATGGGCCAAGCCCACGTGTTCGTCGTCTCGGGCCCAAACGAGGCCCGCGAGGTCCTCCAAGCCCAAGACGCCGTCTTCTCCAACCGGCCCGCGACCGCCGCCATAAGCTACTTGAGCTACGACCGGGCCGACATGGCCTTCGCCCACTACGGGCCCTTCTGGCGCCGCATGCGGAAGCTATGCGTCGTCAACCTCTTCAGCCGGAAGCGGGCCGAGTCGTGGGATTCGGTCCGAGACGAGGTTGATGCAATGATTCGGGCCGTGGGAAAGGGGGCGGCCCGGCCCGTTAACGTTGGGGAGGTTGTTTTTGGGCTGACAAGGAACGTGATATACCGGGCCGCGTTCGGGTCGAGCTCGAGAGAAGGGCAGGATGAGTTTGTCGAGATCATGCAGGAGTTTTCGAAGCTGTTTGGGGCGTTTAATGTTGCCGACTATTTTCCTTGGCTCGGGTGGATGGATTTGTCGGGGTTGAGCCGGAGGATGGTTAGGGCTAGGGCCTTGCTCGATGGGTTTATAGATAACATAATTGATGAGCACATGATGAAGAAGAAGGAGAAGGTCGAAAGGGAAAGGGATATGGTGGATGAGTTGTTGGCGTTTTATAGCGATGAAGAAGAAGCGAAGGTGTCTGAAGATTCTTCTGAGGATCTGCAAAACTCGATCAAACTTACGAGGAATAACATTAAGGCTATAATCATGGTGAGCAATTTAATTAACCTAATCATTACATGCTTCTTTTTATCATGCATGAAGAAAAATGTTACTCAACAAATTAACTATTTCATTTTTTGAACTTGGTACTTGTTTGGGAACAAAGAGACTACTACATATTAGAATATCACACACACGCTTAGGATAAGTATGATTTTGGAATTGTTCAATACTAATCTTTCATCTTTTCAATAAAGTAATACTAAGAAAATAAATATTTTAAAATTTTCACTTATAAAATTTTACACTTACTTTTCCAATTTTTACCTACAAATATTATAGTTTTAAATTTAAAATTACATTTATAAATTTTAGTTTTTGTCAAAAAATAATATATATGAAAGGAATATGTTTTTAATTTTCATGTTCAACCCCACGTGATAATTAGTAATCGGAAGACAAACGCGCACGCGCGTTTTCCTCGTGGGAAAACTCGTTGAGATATCCGACTCCTATATATAGTCTTATTCCTATATATGCTAGAGTCGAGATTGTTGAATATTCAAAGTTGGTCAGGTAGACTTTTAAGATCGATTTTGTTGACTAATTATATCATAAGGTGGGACCACTCACTCTCACAAAGAACTTAGTAGATTTTTCTTGAACTAATTATTTTAATGTTATTTAAAATAATATTAATTAATGATGATTAGGACGTGATGTTTGGTGGAACGGAGACGGTTGCTTCCGCCGTGGAGTGGGCCATGTCGGAGCTAATTCGAAGCCCATCGGACCTCAAACGGGCCCAGCAAGAGCTCTCGGAAGTCGTGGGCCCGGCCCGCAAAGTCGAGGAGGCGGACATCCCGAAGCTCACGTACCTCCACTGCTGCATCAAGGAGGTCCTCCGCCTCCACCCGCCCATCCCCCTCCTCCTCCACGAGGCCGCCGCCGACGCCGTCCTCTCCGGCTACCACGTTCCGGCGAAGTCGCGCGTGGTCATCAACGCGTGGGCCATCGGGCGCGACGAGGGCGCGTGGGACGACGCGCGGTCGTTTCTGCCCGAGCGGTTCTTGGGGGACGGGGCCCCGGATTTCAAGGGGGCGAATTTCGAGTTTTTGCCGTTCGGGTCGGGCAGGAGGTCCTGCCCGGGGATGCAGTTGGGGCTGCACGCGCTGGAGACGGCGGTGGCCCACCTGCTCCACTGCTTCGACTGGGAGCTTCCGGAAGGGATGAAGCCGGAGGAGATGGATACGGACGACGTTTTTGGGCTGACGGCGCCGAGGGCCACCCGGCTCATGGCGGTGCCGACTCCGAGGCTGTTGTGCGAGCTCTAGACATTTTGGTTTTTGTGTTTTTGTATGATGAATAAATTATAATTAAATAATTGGTTTTATTATGTTTCTATATCATGAATATATATATATATATATATATATATACACACCATAGCTCGCCTCTCATGTGTGTTAAACTGTCTGATTTATTTTTCTTGCACCTCACTGTAAGGAGGGTTGGCGTTTTAGCCCGAAAACAGAGCTCGGACCGAAAATCCGCAAAAAAAAAAGCACATCACGGGGTCGAGTTCAAAACAAATTGGACCGTCTCTCCAAAAACTCAGACCTGAAATTTAATTAAAACTTGGTTCGAGCTTGGGTCATAAAATTTTCGGGACCGCAAGCTAAAGAAATGGATAGTAACACTCTACCAAAGCCATCATCCAACATCGATCGTCCAACCAAAAAAGCCATTATCCAACATCGATCGTCCAACCAAAAAAGAAAAGTTTAATTTTTGAAATTTTTTCAATGATGATTTATGTAATTAGTAAGTTATTATTTGTGTTCATAAATTAAAGTTTATTATTTGATGTGTTTGTGTTTTTATAACATGTGGTTTTTAATGATATTTATTTATGTTTAGGTTTAAATTGTGACTAAAATCTTCAAATTGTCACCAATTTGGAGTTCAAGCATTAAATCATCTTCGATCATTAAATATTTTAACTCAAATAACTAAAACATTAACTAAATTTTATTACAAATCTAATTTTATATAAAATATTTTTTATAATATCACATATTAATTAAATTAAAAAATTACAATACAAAATTAAATAATAAAATATCATATTATTAATAATTAAAACACACATATTATTATAACAAATACAATATATAAATTATAAATTACATATTATTTTGAAAATTTGTGGCATTTATGTTTAATTTTATGTTGTATTATGTATTATAATTCATTATAGGTATGTTTTGCTTATTATTGAATTTTTTTATTTCAATTTATATTTTAATCTATAGTATATATAAATATTAATAACAAAATTATCAATTTTAGAAATATAGTTAAAATTTATAAAATAATTATAAATTTAAAAATTACACAATAATAATTTTTTTATATACTAAAAAAATTAAATGTTAAATTAATTAAAAATTAATAATTTATAAATTTAAAATAAATTTGAGTTGGAGGCAGATTGGAAGTGCATTTGGTGGCAAATTGAGAAACGACTATATTTCGCAACCCTGATCGCGCTGCCATTCCAATCATGGCGTAATTATATCTGTTTTCTGGATATTTAATTCGCATCTTAATTTTTTAATCTTCATATTTAATTCGTCTTTAAATTTTGTTGAATCATAATTTTGTTTTTGTTATTAATTTAATTTTTTTTTGTTTGATTGTACCACCACCATTAGCCTTGGTATCAAGTAGTATATCTTAATTCCATTTTTTCATTACTATTTCTTTAAGCAATATGCAAATTCTGAACGAGGAGGAGGAGAAGGACTTGATTAGTCAGCTGCCGGATGAAATACTGATCTCAATCATCTCTCGTATCCCCACAAAAGAAGCTCTAACCACCCTCTTCTTGTCCAAGCGCTGGAGGAATGTTTTTCACTTTGTACGGCCTTTCCTTTTTCTTGTCACCTTCTTTCTCCCATGCCATCCTTAAATTACTTCGAATTGAGTTCTTGTTCGTTGCAGTCGAGTCTTAATAACAATAATCCTTACAACAACTCTTTGAAAACTCTCAGGCTTTCTAATGTCTCCGGCTTCCTTAGAGTTCCTTTTGTCCAATTGCTTAAGCCTTAGCACGTTGATCTTAAGAGAGTGTAAACTTCCTTCTAAGTTGTGCTTTCCCAGGGGGCTCGAACTTCAAATAAAGTGTCTTGTTATACATGGCTGTAAAGGTCTCGAAGAGATAGATTTCTACGCCACTAATCTCACGACGTTCGATTTCAATTCCACAATATGGTTAACTAAATATTCGACTACGGTTCCGCAACTGCAGAGTCTTTATCTTACTTCGCGTCTCCAATACATGTCTTATTTTTGTGGGATACTTGAAAAATATCCGACTCTCCTTAAAACGCTAGTTTTGAATAATGTTGGAAATCTTTACCAGCTATGAATTGTGTCTCTCATCTTTTTTTTTTTTTTTTACTATTTGTTGGTTAATTGGATGACTTTATTCTCAGGATGGATGCATTGCTACGGGAAAAAAATCTTCAACAACCTTAAGCGACTAGAGTTTGTGATTTTTACAGTTGATTGTTCAAATTTGTTTTCCCTGACTCAGGTTTTGGAGGGCCGCCCACACTTTATTTATATCGACCCGTGAGCATATTATGTTTTTTAGACAAGGGCTCGTTTCTCGGCGTGACCAAAAGAGGAAACACAAAGCGAAGTTAAGTTTGCCTTATATATTCTTAAAAACTCAGCCCGACTCGAGCAATTGATTATCAGTTGGCATTCGAGTCTTTCTTATGAATGGAGTGAAGTCTATGAATGTATAGAGCAGATGAAGCATGAAGCTGTTTCCAGGACACTCCATGTAGTTGCTCAGAAATTTCCCCAAACAAAGTCCAAATGTTTTTGAATTCAAGAACTGTATTTTTTTAGGGTGAAATCTACTTAATTATCGTGTCATCTCCTTTTGTGATAATATGAGATGCAATTTTGATTTGTCCTGTTACAATTCTGGTGCTTTTACAACAAGTATAATTTGTTATATTAACTATCAGGTATAAGAACAATCAAATAATGACCTCATAATGTACATTTTCGGCACGATCAAAACTTGAATTTGGCAAAGTCGGAAAAACTCAAACTCACATCCGCATGATTGAAACATGAAACACTCTCGACAAACTACGAACTATGAATTACATAATCATTGCATAGCTACAGTGTGAAAGGAACCATAATTCAAACTTGGGATCCATCAAAACTTGTCTATGTACACTAACAAGTAATATAAGCACATAAAAATTGCAGGCAAAGATAATGCACCACTATAACAAAAATACAAAATAAGTTTGTTTTACCCAAACCCAAAGATCAGCACTCAATGGCTACACCGCTTTTACAAATTTAGAAGGGGGAAAATGTCTTTCGCGCCCTTTGAGGGTTATCGATTTTTAACAAGGACGAAGAAATAGGACTTAACTTTCTCTAGGCCCGTATTTATTTATCTAGGGAGGGGCAATATTTTGTCAGCTCCTTACTTTGGTCTTCGGTACATGATGTCGTCAAGACTCTGCTTTATTTGGTTCCCTACTCTTCGGATGTTCTTGGCTACTCCATTTGCCACCAGGTTCGCGTTCCTAGTAAACCTGCAGATGAAAAGTCTTTTTATCGATTTTAAAATGAATAAAAAAATGAATAGAAGTTCTAAGATCTGTTGGAATATGATAGAATGGATTGAGAGAAATAATTTTTAAAATACACGAGGAGAATCAAAAGGTTAGTTACACAAAATAGTGAAATACCCTTTTAAGGTTTCTTCTAATTGCAAAAAACAGCTATCTCCAAAAAAAAAAATAACTAAGATTTTGTTGTCTTACAAATTACACCCTTCATAAACAACAATAGTCTGGTAATTTTAACACATACCTTCACATTTATAAAAGTATTGCAATTAGTCAGTAAATTTTAACATTGAACCTAACTTCAGGGGTATTATTGTAATTTATAAAGTTGCCTATATTATTTTTGTGATTAGATCAAACCTCAAGGGTTCATTTTGTAACCATCCCTTTAGTATATTTATCTAATCCACTAGAGACACCTAAGAAACTCGGAATATTAAAGAGCTTGCCTGCTAAGAAACTCATCCCCGGTTGCATAAGTAGGTTTAGTTGGAACCTTCGGTGGCGGCGAAGGTAATCCATTTCCATCTGTAAGAAAGCAACAAAATATTCAGCAAGACAAGAAATAGTCGTTCATTTATTTAACAAGCAAAACCCTCAGAAAGAGCAAACTCTAAATGTGAGAGATCTAAACATTTAGATAATCCACAAAGTCAAGAATGAATCACAAACTACAACTAGGCAACAAATGTATATGCCCAAAAGAAGGGAAAATAATATTTTGGGACTTGTCTCAGACATAGTTCATAACTATGAGATGATCAGGCAACTCAAAGATGACCAGAGGCATTATTATTTAAAGGGAGCGCCGGGTAAATGGCTTTTTTTGGAGAAGATTTTGTGAAAATGTCTTTTCGAGATTCACTATGATAATACGTACTCATTTTTCAGTCATTAAGAATTAGTTACCACCTTTGTTATGAATGTGAGCAGGAACAGATGCAGAATCAGCAGTTTTAGCTCTTCGATCCACTAAAACCTGCTCAAATAATAAAAGGCGTTCCATGTAAGCATATGTAATACAATTTATGATAGAGATAAGACATTGATAGAAGCAGAGAAATAGAGAAAGTTCGGTTTGCCCAAAAGCCTCCAGGCTCCAATTCACTTTAATAATTCGATAATTTTAATCAACCTACGCTTTAAATAATAGCACTTTAAATAATAGCAGAAATAAAAAATAAACCTAACCCTAAAGCCCAAACCTAACAAAACTCTAAAGCCCATAAATAATTAAAAGGACATAATAAAATAATAATTAAAATACTCCTGCACTCTATCAATTCCACTCTATCAATTTCATCCCTCGGCAAATAAACCTTGTTCCCAAGGTTGAAAAACGTCTTCCTTTTTCTTGAGTTCTACTTGGACGGTGGGTTCGTAAAATTCATAATGTTGTAGGTCTACTGCCTCATCCGGTTCTACGAGCAACACTCGTAGCTCCCTGAGAGGACAGACTTTCCCATGGCCCGGTCTGTAAGTTTTGCGACACTTGAAGCACAATCCCTTAGCTCCCAAGTGTGCCAGCTCGTTCGATGTGAGACGAGAGAAACTCGAGCGCGTAGTAGACTGCTCCGAGGTTGCTGATGTAGCAGCTGTCGAGTGGTCGATCGGCTGAGTCACATGGTTGGCAGGAACATCCCCGTTGGGCCCGTGACGGTAATAGCTTGAGCACCGAACGAACGCGAAAAGCTAGGAAGGCGATGCCCTGAATTATTCGATCCCTTGATCTCTCTATCACCTTCTGGCCACAACAAATTTTCCTCGATATCCCTCGATAGCTCCATCGCAGTCTCTAGGTCCGCTGGCCGGAGCAAACGCAGCGATTTGCCAATTGGAGTTTGCAGTCCGGACATGAAGTAACCTGCCTTGCGTGTAGTACAAACACGTTCACGTATTCCTCCACTGTGTCCCTGTCTGTCGAACTCTCACCAATTTTTCGTACGGGCTCCTTTTGAACCGAGAATCGAATCTCGCCACCAAGGTGTGCGAAAACTCTTTCCACGTCACAGTGGCTTCCGCCCTCGAAACCAGGTGATCCAATGCAGTGTCGAGCCGTCCATTGCTACCACAACAGCGGTCAGTTTCGAACCTTCTGACGTGCCATGGAGTTCGAACTGTTGGTTGGCTCGAGCCAACCAGGCGATCGGGTCCACGCCCTCGAACGTTGGTAATTGCTCTATCGCTGGTGTACCTCGCGAGGTATGGACATCGTGTGAAACAAAACCCTCCTCCTCCGAATGTGGTGTCAGAGGCTTCTCCTTGTCGGTCTTCAAAATTGCGCGGGAGAGGCGTAGCCAAGGTGGTCGACATCTCCGTCAAGCCCGATTGCATCTCGGCTAAGAAGCACGGGGACGGCTAAAGTAGTGCCGTTCCCGTATCCAAAACGTTTGGGATACGGATACCTCTAAAAAACGCTTAAAAACGTCTCTTGTTTTTCTTTCTTTTTTTTAACTGTTTTTTTAATTATTTGAGATACAATTAGCAGTTAATGGCCGTTTGTTTATGTCATAATAATTTGACCACTACTTCTATTCACCCACTAAGTAATTATTTGACCACTACTTCTATATTCCCCCACTAAGTAATTAATTATTTTCAACATTATTTGTTATGTGTAGCTAAATAATTAAGTTATTTAATAATATTTTTAAAAATACTAATTTTCCTATAATTAAGATACTATATATATTAAAAATTATTAAAAAATAAAACGTATTTTTGACGTATCCGTATCTTAATTTTTTTAAATTTGCCGTTTCCCGGTATCCGTATCGTATCGTATCCGTTTTACGTATCCGTTCCCGTGCTTCCTAGCATCTCGGTGAGTTATGTGGAATGTGCAGCCAGCTTTTGCAACACATTAACCTGCTCTTTTTCCAGGGTATCGAGTCTTTCGATGGTAGAGCGGGTAGGCATAATGCTGGTACAAGAAGGAAAAAAAATCTTGGAAGAACAAGGGGAGAAGTCGAGATCCGGCAGGTCGGACCAAATTGATAGAAGCAGAGAAATCGAGAAAGAGAATAGATAGGAAAAGAAAGAGAAAAATCAAACACAATCGGTTTGCCCAAAAGCCTTCAGGCTCCAATTCACTTTAATAGTTCGATAATCTTAATCAACTTACGCTGACACTTTAAATAAAAATAGCAAAAATAAAAAATAAACCTAACCCTAAAGCCCAAACCTAACAAAACTCTAAAGCCCATAAATAGGCTCCAATTCACTTTAATAGTTCGATAATCTTAATCAACTTACGCTGACACTTTCGATAAAAATAGCAGAAATAAGAAATAAACCTAACCCTAAAGTCCAAACCTAACAAAACTCTAAAGCCCATAAATAATTAAAAGGATATAATAAAAAAGACATAATTAAAATAATAATTAAAATACTCCTGCTCTATATCAGACATCAAACAATCTTGCCAGGAAAAAAAATACATTTTAGCCCCCAAACATTAAACAATAGTCAATTTCACACTTTACTCTATAAACTTTATTTTTGCAGATTAACCTCAGGATGTGTTTTTTTTTTTTTTGGAAGTTTTGTGGTATTTAGGGGGATTTTCGCCATCTCAAATTCTCAATCCTTAAACCAAAGAAGAAAGAAAGGAAAGTGAGAGTCGAGAGAAAGATCAGCCCCACAGACGTAATAAAAAAAACTCGACTATTTTCATTGTTTTTGTGAAAACACTCGATCTAAATCAACAATTCGAAACAAAACCCAAACAAACGTAAGTAACTTTTTCTGGAGAGAGATCTGGGGTAAAGGAAGAGTGCCAATTAACTCATGGGAATTTCTGTATCAGACATTTTTCCTTTTTTTTTTTTTATCTTTATCTTCTGTTCAATTTTTTTTTCTATGTTCTTGGGGCTGATTTCTTCTCATTCTTTCCTAACAGTTCTTTTATCTCATTTTTTTCTTCTTCTGGTTTAAGGGTTGAAAAGGTTTAGACTTTAGAGTTGAGGTGCTAAATGCTAATGATCCTAGAATATCAAAGAACAGGAAAAAAAATATAGACCTCCTCCACGGGCTAATGTGCATTGAGGTTTGTCAACAAAACTTACAAGTTAGAATACAAAATAAAAATAAAAACTAAGGAACTAACCTCAAGGCCTAGACAAACAGGTAATTCGGTTTGAGTCCGTTGACCACTGGAGGTTTGACCTTTCCGGTCATTGTACAGAGAATAACCGACACAGGCATATCTGAACTCTATAAGGGTCCTACCATCTTTAGATTCTTCCGCCTCAGATTTTCCGGCAATATATTCAGGCACTGTTCATTAAAAGAATATACATAAACATGTACAACTATAAGAAACGAGAAATCATAATCACAAAGCAAGGAATTATTTGGCTAGTCAAGCACATCACATAAATTCTGGAGCAAATTATGCTGAATATTATAATTTACTCATGTACAGCAATTTAAAAAAAAAACTAAAAATGCATTATAATCATCACACAAAATTAACAGAAAAAATTGAAATTGAAATTGAAATTAGGGCTACCATTGGGAAGGGAACGCGTGATGCCGACGCAGAGAGGGTTTCGAGAATCTGCCTTGAATCGCGACGAATAATAAAGGCACCCTTTGCAGGATTTCGCCTTGGCCCCAATTCCATTACCATTAGCTTCAGAAGTACTCGTCGTCGGTGACGGACAAACGCTGCAATCGCTTTGCTTCGGTTGATTTGAACAGTCCGATTTCGAGTTGATATCAGCGGTCGTCGATCCGCCGTCAGGTGATTCAGCCATTGACGCGCGTGGATTAACTTATCCCTACGCCTCTCGTATCAATTTTTCCAAGGGAGAAAAATAAAAGTACCATTATGGATATGGATACAGTGGACATGCTTTTTTGTCATCCCATATAAAAAACATGCTTTTCTACCCTAAAAAGTAGTGATCTACCAAAATTGCCCTTACAAATTCGACAAACATAATTCGACAAACATAAATTCGACAAATATAATTCGACAAACATAAAATTCGACACACATTCGACATGGATTCGACAAATCGAATTTAAGATTCGACATTGATTCGACAAATCAAATTAGAGATTCGACAAACATAATTTGACAAACATTAATTCGACCCACATTCGACATTTAAGATTCGACATGGCGAATTTCAAATTCGACAAACATGATTCGATAAATATAATTCGACAAACATATATTCGACAAACAAAAATTCGACAAGGATTCGACAAATCGAATATGAGATTCGACAAGAACCAACAAAATTCGACAAATCGAATCTGAAATTCGACAAGGACCAGATTCGACAAACATTCGACAAGTCAAATTTAGAATTTGACAAGTTGAATTTGGAATTCGACAACGATTCGACAAATGACCAAATTCGACAAATCCAACTGTCAATTCGACAAATAAAAAATCAAAGTGTGTATTCTCACATTTTGTGATATCTTTTGTCGATTTGTTGTTAATTCCTTATGAAATAACATCACCATCAATAGTTTAATATTCGATAATAATTCTTAACTTATCAAATCAAACATACAAAAAAGTCAAAGAATATGTGATCTGGTATACTTCAAGAGCCCATGATCTGGGCTTGATAAAAAAAATTAAACTAAATCTTTCAAACTAGATTAAAAATAAATAATTTTTTTTACTAGATCTATAAATATACAACTCGGTCGGCCATGGTTCTATATTAGATCTAGATCTAATATTAAATGTACATCTTTCAAACTATAAATCTAGATCTATATTAGATCTATATAAATATAAAACTAGAGAGGGTCTTCCATGGTCATCTCGGTCGGCTGTGGTGCGGTGTGCTGCTGTGGGTCTTCCATGGTTAGAGACCTCCAATCTTCGAGATTCATGTGCTGCTGTGGTGCGGTGGATGAAGGAGATAAATGACAGGTTTGGTTTTGAGCTTCATGTGCTGCTGCCTGCTGGTGCAGTGGAAGGAGAGAAGATGACGGATTGGTGTAGTGGAAGGAGAGAGAAGATGACGGATTTGAAAAGCGGCGAAAAATTGAGAATGAAAAGATTAGGGTTTTTGTGAAATGGATGTGTATTTATAGTTAAAAATAAGGGTAAATTGGTCCATTTGTGTAGAAAAGCATGTCTTTTAAATTGGATGGCAAATAAGAATGTCTACTATATGTATAATGGTATTTTTTAACATTTACACTTTTTCCAAAGTAACATTACAAATATAATCTCATAATCAATTTTTTTTTTAGTTTATGATGTATTTTATTTTCTTAATAAATGGGAGATTTTAAAAAAAGTAAATATTTTTAAGTGAATTATACTCTAAGACCAATGTTTACACTATTTATAAAAAAACAAGAATTACCTATAAAACCCTTTTTAATTGTTGTACACTATGTAATATTGATTAGACGTTTTTGTGCGCGTCTCTCGTCAAAATCCGAGGTCAATTGTAGCTTGACTCGGTATCAATCCAAGGAAACGAAAGAGATATGTTCTAGTGTATGAAAAGTAGAAGAAACGTCGATCATTATACTAAATCCTAGATTCATTTTGAAACTCTCGATTAAAATGGAAATTTTGAAGTAAACAATTAGGAAAAGACTCGGATGATTATACTACAAACTCGACTTCAAATTGTTTCTACCTTTTTCAATCTATATAATCGACAATCGAAAGTCAAGTTCCCGGTCGGGTTGCTTAACTCGTTTTTCAACGTTTAATTCACTTGATTAATCGCTCTCGGTCAAGTTACGATATCAAGAGTTTGACGTTTATACAAGATCTTCCGGTTAAACAATTATCCGTCTAATTCTTCATATAAACACCCGAGTAAGGAAATTAGTTCAACATCTTAAGCAAAGATCGAATAACGAGAATAACGACAAATGAAAGCGAAACGTTTAAAATGCACTCAAAGATAAACAAGAAATTAAACAAGAGAATTGAACAAAGAACTAGTTTAGAACA
Organism: Euphrasia confusa; assembly: GCA_954870475.1. Taxonomy (NCBI): domain Eukaryota; kingdom Viridiplantae; phylum Streptophyta; class Magnoliopsida; order Lamiales; family Orobanchaceae; genus Euphrasia; species Euphrasia confusa. The sequence goes on along the minus strand of OX940970.1, from coordinate 28,859,334 downwards.
ATCTTTAATTAACCAAAGGAAATTCATTTAAAGAAACATTCTAACATTATCAATTCTTAAACATTCATAAGTTTTTGCAAGATTCGAAAATAGCATGAAAAGAGATTAAACAAGTGTTCTAGAAAATGAAATAGCAACGACTATTACGGTGAATTAAACGGCTCGTGACTTGAACGTGAATCTCGAAGTTGTCGGCTCCGAGTGGATCGTCTCCTTTTCCCCGACTCAATTCCCAGGCGAAAGATGTCTCGAAAACCTATTTTTCTTCGCCTAAATACCTCAGCAAAGTCGCCCATAACCGCCTTGAACTGCCACAAAAACGGCGACCGCCGTTTGAATTCGGCGACCGCCGTTTACAAAACGGCGACCGCCGTTTTGCCCAAAAATCCAAGCTGAGTAGGCTGCATCTTTTCGACCCTTTCGGCGGTCGCCATTCGGATTTCGGCGCCCGCCGTTTTATCCAGCGACCGCCGTTTCTCTTTTGGCGCTCGCCAATTCTGTTTTTCCAGCTTTCTCTCGATTTCTCGACTTTTCTCGGCCACCGACCTACAAAATCATACTCAACCCACTCCAATACACCCCGTGAGATCAAATCACACAAAAACATCAAACATCAACTAAAACGATAAAAACAAACAACACACGACTCTCAAACGAAACAAAACGTAAACGAAAAATAACACAAAAACGACATAAATCACCCCCCCACGCTCAAATCCTTGCTAGTCCCGAGCAAGGTAAAATCATCAACAACATGTTTGCACCAATCACGTACTTTGAACTCACTAACCAACCACAAACCAACCACTTGTCAAGAACGAGAAAAACAAGAAATATGAAACATGTCACTCAAACTCACCAACTCTCGTATCATATCCCTCGGAAATAAAAATGGTAAGTCATCACTCCTCAAGCACATCGAGAATATATAAATCGATTCATCACAAGAACATTCACATACTTTGACAAAGAAGAACAAGAATCGGAATAAGATTGCATCAAGGTAGGCTCGGGTCATAGGTAGGAATCGAAATTATAATAATACAAGTAAAATCGCTCTCGACACCTCCCTCCACCAAATGTACTCACAATCACCCTCCTACTCCAAATGCAAATCATTCAACCCCCCTTATAACATCAATACACATCATAAACTACATGTTCTCGATAGGCTAATATTATTTACTACTCCCGCTTTTTACTTTTTTTTTACTCTTTTTCTTTCTTTTCTCATTTTTTCCTTCTTTTTGGTTTGCTTTTTTTTTTTTTTATTTTTCTTTCCTAATCAATTGTTTTCACAATCGAATAGTATTCTTTTTTTTTTTTTTTTTTTTTATATAGGGAGTAAGCTTTTTCTATATAGTATGCCTTATACGAGAAAACATGTTCAATACATCTCAATACCCCATAGTAACCTTCTCAATCAAAGATATAACACCCTCTCTACCTCACATCTCTCGTGGAACTCTCGGTTACAAGAAAAGGCTCCATGTAGGCTCAAAAGGTTAACTAAGGAGTCCCTCGACGGGCACGGTCATTTTGGGGAATTTTTAAATATGTGGAGTTAAATCCTAGCAATCTCAAAACGTCATTTCCCTATTCTCAACCAAGTCAAAACAACTTCATATTCATGCAATGTCTCAACAAAGTACAATCATTCATTCTCGAAACAATTCCAAAGAAATATCATGTTCAACACTCGAGGAATATCACAAGTACTCTCCAAAGAAAATAGGCTCAAAAGCTCCCATGTATATATATATAGCAAGGAAAGAAACTCATGATATCATATACTCATTTTCTCGACACTTAACAAGTGGTACATCCTACAAACCGAGTAAGTTCAAGCAACAACTTGACCATATCCACATGCAAACACACCACATTCGGGACAAAATCAAATTCTTGAGCGTAGAAGAGTAATTCAAACAAAACACACAAACTATAAATGGAAAGAACATAACTAAACCACACAAAACAATTAAGCACCAACACATATATACAAAGACATAAACGAAAAGAAAAGAAAAAGTACCTAGGTCGTGCCAAGCACGACCTCTCTCACATATGGGGTGGTGGAAAGTGGCCTCCTCCTCTAGCATAGGCCTCCAGTCGAGTCGTCCAACGTTGGTCATTTTCCTCCAATGCCTCCCTCACAATCCGGCGATTGGTCTCCTCGTAGTAGCTCCTCTCGACTGCCATCCGATTATTCCATGTAGCATCGTCGAGAGCCATGCGGTCCATCCTCGCATTAAGAGCATCATATGCCCTAGCATTGGCATTGATAATTTCTTGGAGATCATCGGGATGCATTCTCCCCGAATCCGAGTAATAGTTTCCGGTTTGAGGAATCTCGTATGAAGGACTCCAATTCATTCCCGAGTTAGTCCATCCGGCATCTTGGTTCCCTTGTGCTTCGAAGTCCGTGTATGCTTGCTCCCACACCGGATCTCTTGTCGGCGTCACGTCGACAACATTATGTCCCCATCCGGACGATGAACCCGCTCTCTCTCGCATAAGGTTCTCCTCTTCAAGTTGAGCCGCTCTCAAAATCGAAGAACTCACTCTTTCTCCCGCCAACTCCAATTTCCATTTTTGAATACGGGCCGCATTCTTTTGTCGATAATCCATCATGACTTGTGGATCCTTGGCGGTTCGGATTTCATGCGGCACAAACTCTCCGGCCAAAATTAATCCGCTAGCCTCAAACTCATCAACATCCAAAGCTCGCGGTACTTCCCACAGCTCTCCATTATACGTCTCAGCATCTTCATCAATAATTTGATTGTTAATTGCAAGGTGTCGAGCAAATTGGAACAAGGCCCCTCGAGTCCGTATCCCTCTAGCCGCTTGATCCATCAAACCCCACACTTTCTTCAATGGAGTCGAGTCATGTCCATTCACAGCCGCATTAATGAATGAGAACTCCAAGGAGTTAACTTTGTTTCCCTCCACCTTTCCGAAGATGTTGTAGGTCAAGAACTTGTGGACTATGCATAGCATGGGATCGATGAATGCAATTGAACGACCGTGATCCTTCCATTTCTCATTCGGGCCGGCTAACTCTTGCCAATGTGTTGTCTTCACGGTCCCACTTTCACGTTCTTCGGTAAGCCTACGCTCTCCATCTTGAATTCCGAACACCTCGTCCATAATTTTTTCCGTTATCGTGACCTCTACTCCATTGAGTCGACACGTAGCATACGATGGCTTCCTCTTCTCATTAACTAGCTTGAATGTGCTAAGCATCTCCAATCCAAGCTTCGTGGAGTACTTGAAGTCCATCTCCGCGAATATCCTTAGGCTCATACATTGGAAAATCTCTATAATCCTCTCCGTAACCTTCAATTTCTCCATTAACTCCCAATCAATCGGACGAGGTAAAATATGTTCTCCCTTCGATATCAACTTCTGGAAAGCTATCCCTTCTTTGTCGTCGAAAATTGGAAACGGGGCTCCATAACGGTCGGAGATGTCTCGAGGTCCGGTTGGAGTGGAAGTGGTAGCGGCTCCTCGTCCTCTTTTCCTTGGTGGCGGTGGTGGAGAACCACGAGCTCCAGGCCTATTTCGAGTTAGAGTCATTGAATTGGATCGAGAAAGTTGAAATTTGGTTCGGAACTTTTGTCGAACACCTTGTGTGCACTCTTGAAACCTTCGAATTTCTTGAAAATTTGCCAATGAAAATTCCCAAAACCTGCAAGCAATGATCTCAAGATGATGTGTAAGTGATTTTATGGAAGAAATTTGAGTGAAATCGATGAAGTAGTGAGGGAGAAATCGCAAGAGAGAAAAATGAAGAAAAGGGATATTTGTGTTTTGTGTTAACTGCCTTAACCCGCTCCTTTTAATTCCCAGAATTGCGAAAACGGCGACCGCCGTTTTGGTTTGGCGGTCGCGGAAATTATTCGGCGGTCGCAGAAATGTAATTGGCGACCGCCGTTTTGCCAATTTTTATGCAGATTGCTAGGCTCCGTTTTTCACCAATTTCGGCGGTCGCTGAAATGATTTGACGCCCGCCGTTCCTCTGTAGCGACCGCCGTTTTGTATTTGGCGGTCGCGGAAATCCTTTTCCCCTCGATTTTTCTTTTTCAGCCCTTTTTCTTCAAATTCGACGACTTCCGAGCTCATCCAAGTCCAGTAGCCTTATTCATGCTCAGTTTAATGTCCAGAGCTAGACTTATTCATACTTTTGGAATTCAAACATCAACTTCCTCGAGTCGAAAAGCCTCGACTTCCTCGTTTTTCGACTCGCCGTCGTAATATCGTTTCACAAGATGCCCGTTGACTTTGAACTCATGCTCATCATCTTCCTTCTTCAATGTAACTGACCCATTCTCATGCATTGCTACAACTTCATATGGTCCGACCCACCTTGATTTTAGCTTTCCCGGAAATAATCGAAGTCGGGCATTGAATAAAAGTGCTTTCATACCCGGTTGTAAGTCTTTCTCAACTAATTTCCGATCATGTGCCTTCTTCATCTTGGCCTTCGAGATCTTAGCATTCTCATATGCTTCATTTCTCAATTCTTCGAGCTCATCAATTTGTAATGCACGCTCCTTTCCGGCTTTCGTCATCTCCAAATTCACCCTCTTAATAGCCCAAAAAGCCTTATGCTCTATTTCCACTGGTAGATGACATGATTTCCCATACACAATCTGAAAAGGAGTTGCATTAAGAATCGTTTTGAAAGCCGTCCGGTGAGCCCAAAGTGCTTCTCGAAGTTTTTCTGGCCAATCTTTCCTCGATGGCTTCACGGTCTTAGCAATAATCGTCTTGATTTGATTGTTGCTCGTCTCGGCTTGACCGGAAGTTTGAGGATGATACGGAGTAGCAACACGGTGATCAATCCCATTTAATCTCATCAACCTCTTGAAAAGTTTGTTGCAAAAGTGTGATCCTCCATCGCTAATAATTGCCTTTGGAAATCCAAATCGAGAAATGATGTTCTCCTGCACAAACTTTAAAACAACATCAGCTCCACATGTTCGAGTGGGGATTGCCTCAACCCACTTCGACACGTAGTCAACAGCTAATAAGATGTACTCGTACTTGTTAGCATTGATAAAAGGGCCCATGAAATCGATACCCCATACATCAAAAATTTCGCAAACAAGATTAACTTGCATGGGCATTTCGTTCCTTTTACCAATGTTACCAATTCTTTGACATCGATCACATGAAAAAATAAAGAAATGAACATCTTTAAACAAAGTAGGCCAGAAAAAACCCGATTGTAGAATCTTAGCTCCGGTCTTCCTACTTGCAAAGTGCCCACCCGATGCATCTTCATGACATTTAGAAATGATAGCTCGCTGCTCTCCTTCCGGTACACATCTTCTCAACAAGTTGTCCTTCCCAAGCTTGAACAACAAAGGATCGTCCCAATAGTAATACCTACACACATGCAACAAACGTTTGCGTTCTTGGGAAGTAATTCCCTCACGCATCTCTCCACTTGCCAAATAGTTAGCAATGTCGGCATACCATGGAACTTTTTCATCAATAGCATTTATAAGCATGGATTGTTCATATGGAAAAGTTTCAGAGATAGGAACATTAGCAATCACATTATTATCACAAAACTCAAGTCTAGACAAGTGATCGGCAACCGCATTTTCACAACCTTTCCTATCTCTTATTTCCACATCAAATTCTTGCAACAAAAGTATCCATCTTATGATTCTCGGTTTAGCTTGTGCTTTAGTCATCAAATACCTAAGAGCCGCATGATCACTATGAACAATCACTTTAGTACCAAGCAAATACGACCTAAATTTGTCTAGCGAGAAAACAACCGCTAACATCTCTTTTTCCGTAGTCGTATAATTCACTTGTGCATCATTCAAAGTCATACTAGCATAATAAATCACATGCAACATCTTATCAATTCTTTGACCCAACACCGCACCCACAGCAAAGTTCGAAGCATCACACATTATTTCAAATTCAAGATTCCAATTAGGTGATACAAGAATAGGTGCACTCACAAGCTTTTCTTTCAAAGTTTTAAATGCATGCAAACATGAATCATCAAAGACAAACTCAACATCTTGACCAAGTAAATGACACAAAGGTTGTGCAATTTTTGAAAAGTCTTTAATGAAACGTCTATAAAAACCGGCATGCCCGAGAAAACTTCTTACACCTTTCACATTGACCGGGGGTGGCAAATTTTTAATCACTTCAATTTTCGAGGGATCAACTTCTATCCCCCTTCTAGAAACCACATGCCCAAGTACTACCCCTTGTGTAACCATAAAATTAGATTTTTCCCAACTCAAAGTAAGGTTACACTCAATGCATCTTTTTAAAACCGTGTCAATCTTTTTCAATGCATCATCAAATGACGAACCAAACACGGAAAAATCATCCATAAACACTTCAACAAAATCTCCCACCATCTCAGAAAATATGGAAAGCATGCAACGTTGAAACGTACCTGGGGCATTGCAAAGCCCAAATGGCATCCTCTTCCATGCAAATGTTCCGAAAGGGCTCGTGAATGTCGTCTTGGATTGATCCTCCGGTGCTATGAAAATTTGGTAATAACCTGAAAGTCCATCAAGATAATGATATAAGAAATTACCAGCAAGTTTATCTAGCATTTGATCAATAAAAGGTAACGGAAAATGATCCTTTTTCGTTGCGGCATTTAACTCCCGGTAATCCATGCACATTCTCCAACCGGTTCGTTCTCTTGTAGCAATGAGTTGGCCCGCTTCATTCTCTTCAACCGTTATCCCTCCTTTCTTAGGAACCATATGAATCGGTGATACCCATTCACTATCCGCTGCCGGTACAATCAAGCCACCACCATGTAGCTTAATAATTTCCTTCTTCACGACATCACTAAGAAGTGGATTTAATCGTCTTTGGGGCTGCCTCTTCGGAGTTGCATTCTCTATTAAGTTAATACGATGCATGCACATAGAAGGGCTGATCCCCTTCAAATCCTCGATACTCCATCCAATAGCCGCCTTGTTCTCTTGAAGTACCTCGACTAATCTCACCTCTTCCTCTACGGTCAACTTTGATGAAATAATGACCGGCTTATTTTCACCTTCTTCCAAAAACACGTACTTGAGGTTTGGAGGCAAATCCTTCAAAACCAACTTCACACTCTTTGTTGGTAACGAAACATCCTTCTTTCGATCTTCCCCCCCCACGCTCAAGTCGACAAACCGTGGAGCTTGCTCATTAACTTCTAATTCTTCTAAATCGTCGTCTCCAAGCTCCACCTCATTCTCTTCTTTAATATCCAAAGCTTGCATCGTCAACGTATCAATCACATCAACAAATGAGCATTCTTCCATCAACGTTGCAGCTGGAGCAATGTTCTTCTTTCTCACCGAAATCGAGACCGTTTCTCCAAGAACCGACATTTGGAGTTGTCCCTTCTTTACATCGATTAGAGTGTTGGTTGTAGCCATGAACGGACGTCCCAATAAGATAGAGTGATCTTGGGAATTCTCCGGAATATCACCGACATCTAGCACTACGAAATCAACCGGCACAATTAATCCTCCAACTTCGACAAGAATGTCCTCGACAATTCCTCTTGGATATCTCACCGATCGGTCGGCAAGTTGTAGACAAATCCTCGTCGGCTTCAAGTTATCAAGCTTTAATTGGTCAAAAATCGCCGACGGCATCAAGTTAATTCCGGCTCCCAAGTCTAACATCCCTGACACCTCGTTTCCGGCTCCAATAACTATCTTGATCACAAAACTTCCCGGATCACTTTCTTTTGGTGGTATTTGGTGTTGCATCACGGCACTTACACCTGCAAACAACACAACTTTTTCGTTCTCCTCGAACTTTCTCTTGTTAGAAGCCAATTCTTTAAAGAATTTCACATAAGAAGGTATGTTAGAAATCATATCGAGCAAAGGGACATTTACCTCAACCTTTGCTAGAAGATCGTATAGTTGCTGAAATTGTTGATCCTTCTTTTTGTTCCTAAGCTTGCTCGGAAAAGGAACTGGAGGCTTGTACGGATTCTTCGACTTATGAAGAACTACCTTTTCACTTCCGACCTCGGCTTCTACTCCTTTTCCTTTCTTTCTTTCCTCTTCTTTCTCATCACTTTCAACTTCCTCTTCTACTTTTTCCTCCTCTTTCTTCTCGCAAACAATCTCCTCAATGTCTTCCTCATTCTCAGAAATCGGATCACTCTCAATTTTATCCTCTTTTTCACCCGGCATCCTTACTTTATTATCAATAACCTTACCCGACCTTAACACCGTAAGAGCCTTGGCATGGGATGGTTGACTTGGTAGTCTTCCCGACTCTTCCTTAGCTTGCATCTTCCCAAGTGTAGTCGCCATTTGTCCCATTTGAGTATTGATACTATTAAGCACCGCATCGTATCCTCCCACTTTCACCTCTAAGCTATCCATCCTCAAGTCATTTTTCTCGGCATACTTCTTCATCCATTCTTCAAAATTATTGCTCGATGGTTGTTGAGGTGGCCTTAGGGGCTGTTGTTGCTGAATAGGAGCTTGATACGGAGCTCGGTATTGTTGGTTCGGTGCTTGGTAAGGAGCTCGGTATGATGTGCTCGAAGATTGCCCTTGCTGAAAATTTTGCCTCGGTTGCCATTGTTGAGGTTGTTGCCTTGGTTGGTAAGGATAATTAGGCCTTTGATTTCCTCCTTGTTGATTGTTGTAATAGCCTCCTTGTTGATTATACGGCTGTACCACCGAAGCTTGTACTTCCGAATTCACCATATCTCCTTGTTGTGGTTGAAATGGAACACCTACCATGTTCCCTTGCTCTCCAACCATGGGCTGCCCTTCAATCATCATCGGAGCTTGCATTTGAGGCATTGGACATGTAGTTGGTCCATGCCCTTGATATCCACACAAGGTACACACCTCCATTTGATTCAAAAGAAGTTGTGTCTTCAAATTCCCCTCCTCCATTTTCAAATCTTTGATTTCCTTAGCCATCTCCTCGATTTTAATGTTAAGATTGCTAGCTTCCACTTCCTTAACATCATTCACCACTCTTCTTCTCGAAATTTTCCTCCTTGAATTCCCAGCCATGGTCTTGTAGATAGTAACCATCTCTTCCGGTGATCGGTAAGTGATGTCGCCACCGGCTTGATTATCCACCGACCCTTGTAAAGAATCTGTCAAAGAGTCATATAAAATTTGATTAAGTAAGACTTGAGTGAATGTATGGTGAGGACATTTAAGAAGTAAATCTTGAAATCGATCCCAAATCTCGTGGAAAAATTCTCCCGGACGACTAGTGAAACCACAAATTTGATTCCTAAAGTCCGTCGTCTTATGGTGTGGAAAGAATTGACTCATGAACTCATCATAGATGTCATTCCAATTTTGTAAAGAGTTTGGTGGCAATGCTATCCACCACGACTTAGCCTTGTCCTTCAATGTCATCGGAAAGAACCGACAACGCAACTCATCTTCTTGAAGTCCATTCAACGGAAAGGTATGAATGGTATTGTAGAAGTCTCGGATAAAACTCAACACATCCTCATTGTTATTCCCATGATACTCCGGTAGTTGGTTAAAATCCATCGGATTAACCTTATAGTTCTTCACCACCTCCGGTAAATCCACACATGCCGGAGTTGCTCCAATGATAGGCCTTGTGATGTCACCTTGTTGAACTCGTCGTGCCGCTGGATTTCCATATTGATTCCACTGATTTGGTTGCATCCCATAACCCCCATACGACATCATATTAGGCACCATGTTTGGCCATTGTTGTTGGAATTGTCCTTGCATGTTTTGATTGACTTGAACTCCGGGTTGCTGAAATGGATACCCGTAGTTTGGTTGATAAGCCATGTTATTCATCATGTTCGGATTCATCATCGGTGGTTGGTTCATCATCTGAGGATTCATCATTGGAGGAGGATATCCAACGTTAGGACTCATCACATTATGAGGAGTAGAATGATGATCTTCTTCTGGTAAATTTAAAGGTGTTGGAGGAGTAAGTTGTGCTTGAACATTGAATTGAGGAATTTGTATCTGTAAATTACTTCCTCCAGCTTGATTGTTGCTATTCTTGTTGGAATATGTCCTTCGATCCTACGTGTGCAATCGATAAAGTCATAAGGTCGTCTATGGATGTTAAATGATTATTCGATAATATTAATTGTTGGGAACAATATAATATTGATCAATAAATCATACCTACAGGGTCACACACGAGTCGGAATTACGTTGCTTGTTATATTGATTTAGAATCAATACGTATGGATTTTCACATGCATGGGATGCATGGCATGCATGAGATGCATGGCTTTAATGGATGCATGTCACATGGTGTGACATGGCATGCCACACAAGCAAGGGGACCACATCTAATGCAATTTGGCATGATGATGTGGAAATGACCCTTCACCTCCCCATTATCCACCATTACTTGTGCATTATGATGCACATTATGGTGGGGGTTACATGGGAGGTTAATGGTGATCAATATAGTGATGAAAACATGTGTTTTCATATCACTTTTGATCAGCCACGAAAATGATACACAAAATAGAGAGAGAAGAGAGTTCTTGGAGAACCATTCTCAAACAAGCAAGCAAGTTCATTTTCCGGGTTCGTGTGCAACACGTAGAGGCCGGGCCATTTGTGCGGCTTCAACATCCGGGCGATCTAGAGAAGAGTGACGAGGTCATTCTCAAGGCTGATCCATGAAGGTGGTTCAATCGACTCAACACCACTTCATCAACATCAACGAGGCACGCTACACCGGTTGTAAGTGTTCTTGTTAATCTCTCTCTCTCTCTCTATATATATATATATATATATATTGGATGTATATATATATATATAAATATGTGTCTATACATATATATGTGTGCACTAAGATCATGGCATAGTAGATCTATTGCTTTACACGCTTCCGCACACACGGTATATCGATCGGATCGGTATACCGGTACCTTCAATTGGTATCAGAGCCTAGGGCTCGTGCACACTTTTGTGTTGGACACAAAAATTTTAATCAACATAATTGACTTATTTGTTTAATTGTGATTATGTGATTAGATGTAAGGCCGGCCACCGTTAGTGGTCGGGTGAATGAAATTGTCATTTTTTACGTTTCGATTGGCCACAGTTTTGGAGGGCTGCGTCCCTTGGAATCATTTGTAATAGATAGGTTTTCTATTTCAATTTGTATTGTTCAAACTTGTAAGCGATGGACTTGGTCCATGGTTCGATGGAGGATCTCAGCTCTCCGGCGAAAACGAGAAGAAACGAAGCAAAACGAAGCCAAACGAAGCAAAACGAAGAAAACCGGGCTGCTGGAGCAAAACGGCGGGCGCCGTTTGTGCTCCGGCGGGCGCCGAATGGATTCGGCGGGCGCCGTTTTGGAAACGGCGACCGCCGAAAGACTGTTTTTTGGTCAGCCTGTTTTGTACCCTTTTGGCGGGCGCCGTTTTGAAAACGGCGACCGCCAGTGGTGTTCGGCGACCGCCGTTTGTGAAACGGCGGGCGCCGTTTGTGGTTTTTGGGGTACGGACTAAGGTTGACCTAAATCGGCGAGCGCGGAACTGAAACGGCGGGCGCGGACTAGTCCAGAAGATGTTCAAGGCCTATTTTGTTGCTTTTGTTGTTTTCTTTTGAGAGTTGTGAGGTTCTAGGGGCCTTTCGATTACGTATTTATTTGCTTTGCTAGTTATAGGTTGTTTTATGTTATAAATGTTCAACTTACATATAAACAAACCTATGCATGCAAGTTCCCAAAATAATGAGTATAATGTCTTGTCCAAAACATCACACCCATAAAGCCCTCGATCATAAGTTGGTAGGTCCGCCTCAGCGGGGTACTACTTGTTATCTTGGGATAAGTGGGAGTAAGGGTTAGACCCTTACACGTGAGTTTGGTTTTCTCATCGATAGATCCACTGCAGGCGTGGCTATCGAGACATGAGATGAGAATGGGACTCTCATCGACCGAGAGTGACATTAGATGTCATTGACATGGGATGTCTACCTATCTTGGACTTCTTAAGTGCGGACTCAGTCAGCTTAGGAATTTGCAAGATGAGGGTCTTGGGATTGTTTTGTTCAAGGGAACAAAGATATTAGATATCGATTGAATAAAATGGAATAAATAAGTAGCTTGTCAGACAACCTTATTTGTTTACCGCTTTTTGAATGTTTACATACTTTATTTATCTTTCTTTTGTAGTTTATCATGTTAATTTCAACCCGATTCAAGTTTGGTTCAATTCTTGATTATGAAAAATTGAACAACATAAATTTTCTTGATTCACAACGTAATTTGAGGATGGTCCTCAAATACGAATACAAAGAGAATGTGTTAGACTACCAATTCCTATGATATCATTGAACACCTCAATAGCATGTTCGGGGAACATACTAAGATTGAGCGGTTCGGTATGACCAGGGTCATTGCTTCAGCTAGGCTGAAAAAATGGAAATCTATGGAATCACATGTGCAACAAATGATTGGATTATTTGCTTCAAGTGACCGCCTAGATTTCTCCTATGATGATTATTTGGCAACCGATTTCATACTTCAATTTCATGATGGTTATAATGCCTTTAGGCTAAAATTTCCATATGAATGGTTTGAAGAAATCGCTTCGTGAGCTCCACGGGATGCTCAAGGCTCCTGAGCCGGCGATAGAGAAGGACCCTAAGAGGGAAATTCTTATGATATGGGATAGGGTATTCAAAAGAGCATGGGCAAGAAGGCTACTAGGGTTCCTAGGGAATCTCAATGCGTCTACTGCAAAAGTGTTGGACACTACTTGCAAACATATAAAAGTTCATATTTTATTCAATTTCAAAACAAATGCCTAATTTGTCTTTCATTTGATGGATTATAAGGTTAGGATTATTTACACCTCGGGGAGTGATTTAATCCAAAACACTTAAGTTCATCAATGACACAAATTAGAGACTTTCGAGCCATTGGATGGCGTGAATCGATTGTCTGGTTGGCTCCCTCATATTTTATGAGAGATAGGGCTTCAATTGCATGATAATATCGCTGGTTAGAAAACTTCAATTTTTCACTTACGATTTATCACGTTTTGACATTGAGATAATTTTGAATGGAAATTTGAATGAGATTCAATTATTGGGAATAATTGAATTTGCCCAAAGTTCAAAGAAGATGTGAAGAACGGGGTTGCTTCATCTTCAAGTATTAATGATATAGACATTAAACTTCACAAATTCTACTTCTTGGGTATTGGATGCCAAATGTGGTTCTCACATTTTATGTGGAGGAACTACATAGAAGTATAAGTTCGGTGAATAGAGATGTCAATCTACAGGCAAGAAATGGAGCGAAGGTCGCTGCATTAGCCGTATGATCATATGATGTTGTTTTGCCTTAGGGCCTTGTTTTAGTATTATAACTATGTAATTTCGTACCTTCAATAAACAATGAATATTGGTTCAGTATTAGATACTGATGGATTAGTTTTTCACTATTAAATAGTTTGGTAACTATTTTAATTGTGAATTATTCTTTGTTTTGGTACGATTATTATATTGTTTATGTATACTTTAAACTTGACAAATCATATATATCATTAAGACCAAAGGCCAAATCGAATAAGTATCGATGAGACATAACTGAAACATTGTTGATTGGATCAAATCAAATTCTAAACATGTAACGAAGCTTCTTTTAGAAGGAATTTTAGAATCATTTGACTTGGAGTCATTTGATACATGTAAATGATGTGTGATTGAAAAGATAACAATGTCATCTTTCTTGGAGAAAGGAGAACATGTGAGTAATTAGGGATGATCCATACTGATGTATGTGGAACCTATTAGTTCACAAGCACATGAAGGTTATGTTTCGGAAAAGAGAAAACAAACTATATTAGATATAGTTCGACCATTCGATGAGAGGTCTAAATGAACTACTGGTCTCTTTTGGGAACACACAATTCTAGACTTCAACTTATACACTGAATAGGAAGCCGTCAAAAGCTGTTGATAAGACACCATACTAGGTATGGAAAGGGAGGGTCCCTAAATTGTTTTCATCAAAATTTGAGGTTCTAAAAGCGTCTCTGACGAGATTTATCTCTATAGAGCTTGAACTCAAATGGGATAAAAGTTCCTTTATGGTATCCATAAGAAACTCGAGGGTACAACTTCTACGATCTATCTGAGAACAATATTTTGTTGCTCGAGATAGTGATTTTCTTGAAAAGAGTTATCTTTCCTAGAAATTCAGTGGGAGCTCGGTTGTTTTGAATGAGGTTAAAGTGAAACAACCAACGATGAATACTCAAGACTGGGTTGAGAGTATTCTTATGATTTTGGAAGCCATATCAGCCCTCGTAGGTCCGAAAGGCATAAATCTATCTCTATTATTCAAATACTTAGATATTGTGACCAATGAGAGATATGAATTCATGCTTTTGGAAAGCGGTGAACCTTCGACCTAATTCCAAGCTATGACGAGTCCAGCTACTGAAAATTGGCATGGTGCCATGAAATCTGAGATGATATCAATATCTGATAATCAAGTTTGGAACTTGATATATTTGCATCACAGGGTTAGACCCAATGAATGCTAATAGATCTTTAAGATCTAAACAGACAGATGGAAAACCTAGGGTTTTCAAAGCAAGGTTGATGGTAAAAGTTTTATTCACGAGGTGGATTATGGAAAAACTTTCACCAATTGCTTTGATTAAATCATTCAGATTATCTTAGCCATTACTACTCATCTTGATAATGAGTTATGGTAATATTGGATGTTAAAACTAACTTCTTGAATTGGATTCTAGAAGAGGCTGTGTTTTAACACAGCCAAAGAGTTTTATCGATCTTAATAAGGCTGAGAAATTATGCAAGCTTATAGTTCTATTTATGGAATAAAGAATGCATATCGGAGTAGCAATCTTCAGTTCAATGAATCCATACTGGGATTTGGATTTCAGAGGAACTCGGAAGAGTCTTGTTTTACAAGAAGATCAGTGGGAGTTACGTTGTATTAATTTTGTTGTATGTCGGTGACATACTCCTTATTGGAAACAATGTTTCTATGCTTAATTCTATTAAAGAATGGCTTGGGAATTGTTTTTCAATGAAGGATCTTGGAGAAGCACAGTACATATTGGGCATCAAGATCTGTCGGAACAGATCGAAAATGATGTTTGGACTTAGTCAAGTGACCTATTTTGATAAGGTACTTGATAAGTTCAGAATGAAAGACGCCAAAAAGGGTCTCATTCCAATTACTCATGGCACATCTCTTAGCAAGATTCAAGGCCATACGGGACTTGATGAGCAAAAGAGGATGGAAAACATTCCTTATGCTTCGGCAATAGGGTCTATAATGTACGCCATGATATGTACACGACTGGACGTATTGTATGCTTTGAGCATGACGATTCGGTTTCAAGGAAACCCAGGTGAGACGCATTAGACTGCGGCCAAAAGTATTCTTATGTACCTTAGATGGACTAAAGAATATTTTGTTGTCTTTGGAAGACAAAAAGAGTTGATATTAACAAGCAGTTTGACTGCTAACTTCAAAACAGACTAAGATAATTTCCGATTTTAATCTGGTTATATCTTTTGTCTGGTTAGAGGTGAAATTTGCTGGAATAGTTCCATGCAATGCAATATAGCTGATTAAACTACAGAAGTTGAGCACAGTATTGCATTGGATGCAGTAATGTTGGCAGTTAAGATTTGAAAGTTCTTGAATGAACTAGGTGGCGTAACTAGCTTAGCCCATCCGATAATTCTCTATTTATAGTAGAGTTATCGCGCAAGCCAATGAGCTAGGAAGCACCACAAGTCTAAAACTGGTGCTCAGGAAGTGCCACATTATCTGGGAGATAGTTTTGTGGAGACATCGAGATAATAAAGTTGCAACTTTTGATAAGGTTGCAAACCCGCTTTCTAAACCTCTCCAGCAGTTTAAGCTTGAGGCTTTCACGACTGCAATAGAGATCAAACATCTTAGAGATGGGTTGTGATTTCTATTACTGTATTAGATACTTTTGGAGATTTGGTAAACATTCACTCATATGTATAATACATGTTTCTTCATATAAATATGGTTTAATTTATATGAATTGTCCAAATGATTAAGTGATATCAATTGGGTTATGAGGTCGACTTACCGCATAATGAAGTCCCAATGGTTGAACTGATATACTTAAATCATATAGCTGTTCCTGGTTCGTATAATCGAGTACGGACAAACCGATAATACAAAGAACTAGATTGTAATGTGTACTATAGCGCCGCTTCATGGGCTAGTGATGTGGGACATCAAGTACAATTACATAGATATTAGCTGGGAGCTAATGATCGAACAGACCCGACTGGAATAGTATTTAAGATTTCGAGTCATAATACTATTTCATTGACTGTCGAGCAATTTCCTCTGACCTGAGTAGTCCAGAGTGATTCCATTGTGAAATGGTGTACTTTGATACAAGTAAACGCCTTTCGTGAAAGGAGGTTATAAAACTTGTTATTGGGTATATCAGGAAGCAAGTGGGAGAGCTTGGACTGACAAGATGGGATTGTCCTCCATTTTTATAATGGGATACATGTCTTACCGGCCACTTGGAGAGTCGAGACTGTGGAAAATACGTGGCCACGTCCAGATAATTATCATAGTGATAAATCTGGTTTTACAGTCTGTCTCATAGTCCAAGAAAGGTTTGAACCGATTGAGGATGACTCGAGTCTTGCCTCAAGTTCAAACTTAGACATAAAGTGACAACAGGAAGTTGGCAGCACACTGGCTCTGAAGGCCAAGTGGGAGATTGTTGGAATATGTCCTTCGATCCTACGTGTGCAATCGATAAAGTCATAAGGTCGTCTATGGATGTTAAATGATTATTCGATAATATTAATTGTTGGGAACAATATAATATTGATCAATAAATCATACCTACAGGGTCACACACGAGTCGGAATTACGTTGCTTGTTATATTGATTTAGAATCAATACGTATGGATTTTCACATGCATGGGATGCATGGCATGCATGAGATGCATGGCTTTAATGGATGCATGTCACATGGTGTGACATGGCATGCCACACAAGCAAGGGGACCACATCTAATGCAATTTGGCATGATGATGTGGAAATGACCCTTCACCTCCCCATTATCCACCATTACTTGTGCATTATGATGCACATTATGGTGGGGGTTACATGGGAGGTTAATGGTGATCAATATAGTGATGAAAACATGTGTTTTCATATCACTTTTGATCAGCCACGAAAATGATACACAAAATAGAGAGAGAAGAGAGTTCTTGGAGAACCATTCTCAAACAAGCAAGCAAGTTCATTTTCCGGGTTCGTGTGCAACACGTAGAGGCCGGGCCATTTGTGCGGCTTCAACATCCGGGCGATCTAGAGAAGAGTGACGAGGTCATTCTCAAGGCTGATCCATGAAGGTGGTTCAATCGACTCAACACCACTTCATCAACATCAACGAGGCACGCTACACCGGTTGTAAGTGTTCTTGTTAATCTCTCTCTCTCTCTCTCTATATATATATATATATATTGGATGTATATATATATATATAAATATGTGTCTATACATATATATGTGTGCACTAAGATCATGGCATAGTAGATCTATTGCTTTACACGCTTCCGCACACACGGTATATCGATCGGATCGGTATACCGGTACCTTCAATTCTGAGGAGTTCCCAATGGTAGAATAGGTTCTCGAGTATTCGGAGATAGAACATATCCTTGGGAAGGTTGACCTTTCTTTAATCCCAAATCTTCTTGTCCGGTTTCATCTTCAACCTCAACCCTTTCTTTATTCTTCTCCATATTTTCTCCGGATTGTTCTTGAGAAGCCTTACTTCTCGTAGTAACCATGCACACTAAAGTAGATGGTTAGCAAATAACAAGTCAAAAACTAAATTAACTAAAGAAAATACGAAACTAAAACTAAACAAACACTTAAACACACTATCCGTTTCCCTGGCAACGGCGCCAATTTTGATTAGACGTTTTTGTGCGCGTCTCTCGTCAAAATCCGAGGTCAATTGTAGCTTGACTCGGTATCAATCCAAGGAAACGAAAGAGATATGTTCTAGTGTATGAAAAGTAGAAGAAACGTCGATTCATTATACTAAATCCTAGATTCATTTTGAAACTCTCGATTAAAATGGAAATTTTGAAGTAAACAATTAGGAAAAGACTCGGATGATTATACTACAAACTCGACTTCAAATTGTTTCTACCTTTTTCAATCTATATAATCGACAATCGAAAGTCAAGTTCCCGGTCGGGTTGCTTAACTCGTTTTTCAACGTTTAATTCACTTGATTAATCGCTCTCGGTCAAGTTACGATATCAAGAGTTTGACGTTTATACAAGATCTTCCGGTTAAACAATTATCCGTCTAATTCTTCATATAAACACCCGAGTAAGGAAATTAGTTCAACATCTTAAGCAAAGATCGAATAACGAGAATAACGACAAATGAAAGCGAAACGTTTAAAATGCACTCAAAGATAAACAAGAAATTAAACAAGAGAATTGAACAAAGAACTAGTTTAGAACAATCTTTAATTAACCAAAGGAAATTCATTTAAAGAAACATTCTAACATTATCAATTCTTAAACATTCATAAGTTTTTGCAAGATTCGAAAATAGCATGAAAAGAGATTAAACAAGTGTTCTAGAAAATGAAATAGCAACGACTATTACGGTGAATTAAACGGCTCGTGACTTGAACGTGAATCTCGAAGTTGTCGGCTCCGAGTGGATCGTCTCCTTTTCCCCGACTCAATTCCCAGGCGAAAGATGTCTCGAAAACCTATTTTTCTTCGCCTAAATACCTCAGCAAAGTCGCCCATAACCGCCTTGAGCTGCCACAAAAACGGCGACCGCCGTTTAGCTTCCGCGACCGCCGTTTGAATTCGGCGACCGCCGTTTACAAAACGGCGACCGCCGTTTTGCCCAAAAATCCAAGCTGAGTAGGCTGCATCTTTTCGACCCTTTCGGCGGTCGCCATTCGGATTTCGGCACCCGCCGTTTTATCCAGCGACCGCCGTTTCTCTTTTGGCGCTCGCCAATTCTGTTTTTCCAGCTTTCTCTCGATTTCTCGACTTTTCTCGGCCACCGACCTACAAAATCATACTCAACCCTGAAATTACGTCTTCGACGTAGGATACCAACTTTTCGCGAAGTCGGTCTTAAACACTTAATACTTCAGCAACTTCGTTCGCTCAACCACACTCCAGTGTCACTCTGTCTTGATGTAGTATGTTTAGAATCGAACTCAAAAGTAAAGTGAAGTAGAGAAGACAAAGTTATGTAATAGCTTTCATTTCATTGAATAACAAAACTAAACTATTACACTTTGAAGAGAGAGGTAGACGGATTGAACTAAGGCCGTATCCCAAGTGTCGCAACACTCCAACGAACCAGAGTCCTAGTACTACTACACCTAGAGTTCTATTCTCCAAACTCTACTACTGGTGCACAGCACAAAACAAACTACCAAAACTCTAAGGCAACAGCGCCAACAAACAACGATCGATGATACTTAATATCGGATTTCGTTCTCTCAAAATCGTCAAGTGAAGTCTTCAGCTTCCATGGGTTTATATAGTAGTGCCGCACATGTGGAGCGCTGATGTGGAGCAATCTCACTGGTCACATGCTTGGCTGACATCACAGATCCATGGATGACATCACTCTTTGTACTTGGATTCTAGAATCTTGGAATCTTGAATCTTTGATTCTTGAATCTTCGAATCTTGAATCTCTAATTTCTTCGACTTCAAACTTCAACTCTATCTTGACTCCATCGATCTCAATACTTCGTCTTCAACTCCATCGTGATAAACAATCGTCGTTGAGGCTTCAGCATTTCATCGTCTTCATGGTCGTCGATAGTATTGAAGTAGTAAAATAGCAATCCATGTTGCAAAGACAGAGAAGGCAAGAATTGCGACTCCATTCGCAAATGTTGAGGAGGGCAAGAATTGCGAACCCATTCGCTAGTGTGGGAGAATTGCGAATCCGTTCGCTAGTTTGGAGAATTGCGAATCCGTTCGCACATGAGTGTGATTTGAGAATCCGTTCGCACATGAGTGTGATTTGAGAATCCGTTCGCACATGAGTGTGATTTGAGAATCCGTTCGCACATGAGTGTGATTTGAGAATCCGTTCGCACATGAGTGAGATTTGCGAATCCGTTCGCACATGAGTGAGATTTGCGACATTTGCGACTCCAGTCGCACAAGATGAGCATAGCGAGATTTGCGACTCCAGTCGCATATGATGAACAAACAAGATTTGCGATTCCAGTCGCACATGATGTATTTCACTTGTATTCATTCACTCAATCACTTGTAATATATGGATGCGTAGCTCTTGAAGTGAGGATTCCATAGAAACTTGAATCATGTCAATCAAAGCTTGTACGAAGAAGATATGACAATAGTCGACGGACAGCGCAAGAAACACACAAAGTTGATGCCAAAAAAAACTTGTATTTACAATCTCCCCCTTTTTGGTACAACTCTTGTGAAACACAACAATCATGAGTAGACTTGCAAAGCTTAGATGTTGTCGCCAAAACATACTTCGACAATCTCCCCCTTTTTGGCACAACTCATATGAGAGATAATGAGTACAAATAGATCCAGCAAGTCTCCCCCTCAAGAGATACATCACAAGGTGAAGCACCTACATTGAATAGATATGAAAAAACAAAAAACTTAGTCAAGAGTTCAAACATCAACACATCAAAACATCAAAACTTAGTTCATCAAAACAAGATATGAATGATGGAAAATAGTTCAAGTCTTATGCATGCAAGGAGATAATGAAAAACGAAAAAGTTCAAGAGTTTATCAAAAACTTAAAACCAGGCATCACTGAGGTGCAAACTTTTGCTAGATGAGCCAACACCACCTAACCCTCCCCCTTGATGGGTCATCTGGTGAAGGTAGTCGAAAGTATTGGCATGGACTTCATGCTGGCGTGAGCGTTTACATGCTTGAGGTAATGTAAGTCACCGGAAGCTGCTACACTCATCCTACGCCTTAAAGATTGAACTCCACGAGATGCTGAACATGAACTATAGGAATACCAAACAAAATGGCACATCCCGAGTTAGTATTCAAGCGTTCAACACACTGCAAACATTCAAAAACATTTTAGTGGAGATTTAAGTGGTGATACGAGGTAGTGAAGAGCAAATATTTTCCCAGGAAAAAATCCACATTTTCATCATTTTCCGAAAACCAAAAATTTCACACGAGGTGATAAAAACTTTGAGGTATAAGGAAAAACTCTCATATTAAAAACCGGTGATTCGGACCGAAGTATAATGATAGACATGTTTACTTGTCCTTCGTCACAATCACAAGGATGCAGTCGTGTTTCGTCGAAACATATTGGTTGAGTTTGCACCGCACAAGAGATTTTAATTCATGAATGCAAGGTGAACTTTTAAGGCACTCCACTTGGGGCTAGCTTTTTACTTCAATCAGAGGGGAGCCGGGGGAACCGGCGACCTCCAGACGAGTTTATAGCTTTAAATGAAATGCAACAGACACTCATTACAGCAGTCAGAGGGGAGCAAGGTGTACTTGCGTCCTCCAAAGTGTGAGGTAGAGTGTCTTAAAGATCAGCGTCCATGTGCTACCTTTCGAAGAGGGGAGCCGGCGGACAAAAGATCCGGCGTCCTCCGTTACTTGGTGTTATGGATCTATGCAAATGAAAGCTTATGGGAGTTTAATGCCAAGTTCACATGTTTGCATTCAGCGGAATAAATACACTTGGGTCCGAAGACTAAAGCGGCCTCGAATCCATGTTTGTCTGACTAGACTAATCCACGATAATTCCGAGTGCGTATTCAGAAGTAAAGAAACTACTCTTTCAGACTTCAAAATTTTCGTGAACTCTTAGAGAGAACACATGCAGAGAGAATTTCTTAGAGTTTGAAATCTCTCAAAGTCAAGAGGTTTGGTAAAGATGTCAGCGAGCTGTTTTTCTGTTGAAATATGCTGTAGACTGACTATATCACGATCAACCAAATCTCTAATGAAATGATGTCGAATGTCGATGTGTTTAGTGCGAGAATGCTGGACTGGATTTTCGCTGATTTTGATAGCACTTTGGTTATCACAGTACAGCACCAAGGGAGCACTTTCGATAAGATAATCATTCAACATCTGTTTTAGCCAAAGCAATTGAGTGCAGCAACTTCCGGCTGCTACATACTCAGACTCAGCAGTCGATAGAGCGATGCAATTTTGCTTCCGACTATGCCATGACACTATATTGTTGCCAAGGAAGCAGCAGCATCCAGAAGTGCTCTTTCGTTCATCAGTGTCGCTTGCCCAATCCGCATCGGAGTAACCGACGAGATTTGATGAAGTGTCGCATGCATACCAAAGACCTAAATCAGAAGTCCCTGAGACATAACGGAGAATCCATTTGACAGCTCGTAGATGATCTTCTTTTGGATCCGCCTGGTACCTAGCACACATACAAACACTAAACATGATGTCAGGGCGAGTAGCGGTTAAATAAAGTAAACTACCAATCATGGAACGATAAAGAGTTTGATCAACACTTCGACTTTTAGTTGATTTAGATAACCGTTCAGTCGTCGCCATGGGAGTTTTGGCAGGCTTAGCATGGTGCATCTCAAATCTTTCGACCATATTTTTCGCATATTTGCTTTGAGATACGAAGATTCCATCCGGTCGTTGAGATATCTGAAGTCCCAAGAATTGATGTAGCTCTCCTTCTAGACTCATCTGGAATGTTGAAGACATATATTCCGTGAAAGCTTTCACGAGTTTAGAGCTGGTAGCACCAAAGACAATGTCATCAACGTAAATCTGGGCAACCATCATATGTGTGCCATCACGTTTCAAGAAGAGAGTCTTGTCGACTGAGCCACGTACAAACCCAAACTTCAGCAAGTAGTCCGTTAGACACCCATACCAAGCTCTCGGAGCTTGCTTCAACCCATATAAAGCTTTGTGAAGCTTATAAACGTGATTTGGCTTCTTGGGATCCTCGAAGCCTTTCGGTTGAGCAACATACACCTCTTCTTCTAGTACTCCATTTAGGAATGCAGCTTTGACATCCATTTGTCTAAGTTTAATGCCGAGATGGCATGCAATTGCAATCAAAAGACGAATAGACTCAATGCGAGCAACTGGAGCGAAGGTTTCATCAAAATCTATCCCTTCCACTTGGGCATAGCCTTGTGCAACTAGACGAGCTTTATTTTGCACAACTTGATTATGCTCATCCGTTTTGTTCTTAAAAATCCATTTAGTTCCAACAACATTAATATTTGACGTTCGGGGAACCAAGGACCAGACATTGTTTCTAGTAAACTCATTTAACTCTTCCTGCATAGCCATGATCCAGCAATCATCCTTCAGAGCTTCCTTATAGTTTTTCGGTTCTGATTGAGATAAGAAGCAAGAGATCCCGATATCAAGACAGACAGCAGAAGTGCAGATGTTGTAGAGTTCATTCTGAGATGTAGTAGGTTTCTTTGAGCGTGTAGTGCGCTCATTCAGGCTTCCAATCATCTGAGTAGGTGGATGTTTCTTTTGAATAAGGCGAGGTGCCTCTCTAGGAGCATCAGCAGGGTTGTCAACATCTTCACTCTCTTCATCATCAGACGATGAAGTATCATTGTCACGATGGCTAGATTCTCCAACTTCAGGTGCAGTGTTAGGAGTTACATTTTTAGGAGCCATGTCAGTCGGTGTAGATGGAGAAGTTCTATACTCCAAAATTCCTTCTTTGACCCAGTCTTCATCCACATCTTTTCCTAGGAAGTCTTGTTCATCAAAATTTATGTTCACAGTTTCCATGACCTTCCTGGTTCTAAGATTGTAAGCACGGTAGGCATGACTATTCTGACTATAGCCAACAAAGATACCACGATCGGCTTTAGCTTCGAATTTATTCAGAGGATCGCGATCTCTCAGAATATAGCAAGTGCAGCCAAAGACAAGAAGGTGAGCAACAGATGGCTTCTTGACATTCACAAGTTCATAGGCAGTTGCCGTAGTGCCAGAACGAATACTTATTCTGTTCAGAATGTATCCAGCAGTAGAGACAGCTTCTGCCCAAAAATTTCGTGCAAGATTTTTCGAGATCAGCATCACGCGAGCCATCTCTTGCAGTGTTCGATTCTTTCGTTCGGCAATCCCATTTTGTTGAGGCGTCTTTGGGGCCGAGTATTCATGATGAATTCCCTTCATCATACAAAATTCATTGAAGCTAGCGTTCTCAAATTCAGTCCCGTGATCACTTCTGATCCTCTTCACTTTAGCTTCATGATTTGTTCTTATCCATTTCACAATGCCTTTAAAAGCATCAAAAGTTTCATCCTTGGTTGCCAGAAATCTTGTCCAAGTATAGCGAGAATAGTCATCAACCACAACCAGCACATACTCTTTCTTAGCAATACTTTTCACTTCCATTGGACCCATGAGATCCATATGAAGTAGTTCAAAAGGGGCTGTAGTGCTCATCAGTGTTGGTAGTGCAGGATGAGATGATCTTGTTAACTTTCCCTTCTGGCAGTCTCCACACACTCTTTTCTCTATTTTGGGGAGTTGAGAGATTCCTCGAACTATCTCCCCTTTAACAAGTTTACTCAGATTTCGAGACCCAGTGTGTCCAAGGCGTTGATGCCATAAATCAACTTCATCAGCAACGGTCACAGAGAAACAACTATACTCAGTAGTATAGCAGTTGTTTTTAGCACGTGGACCTTCCATGATGCACTTCCCTTCTTCATCAAAAACTTTGCAAGAATCTCTATCAAAGCTAACATTCAGCCCTTCATCACACAGTTGGCTGATGCTAATAAGATTTGCCACGAGACCCTTTACGTGGACAACATTTCGAATCGGCGGCAATCCTTTAATGTGCAGGGTTCCCTTTCCCATGACGATGCCTTTAGCTCCCCCTCCAAACACCACGGGAGAGCCAGTCATAGGCTCGTATTCTTTCAGAAATTTCTTGGTTCCAGTCATATGACGGGAACACCCACTATCAAAATACCAAATGCCTTTGTTTCCAGAGTCGGAGGCATTCAGTGCAACATTGCAGAAAATCAGTTCTCTTGGTCTCCAGGTAGTTGAAGTGGTGGAGTTAAGCTTAACTTCACTCTTTTGGGACTTAGGTACCCACTTCTTCTTCATACCAAGATTTCGAGGCTTAGACTCAGTCACAAGCTTTACATTCTGTTCAACCTTAGGCACTGGGGATGTGTGTTTCTTCACACTCTTGACAACTTCACTCTTCTTCTGTTCAGTCAAGAAATCCCGATTCATGTCATCTCTCATCTTAAAGCAGAAAGGTCTGATGTGTCCGGGTTGAAGGTACCGGTATACCGATCCAATCGATATACCGTGTGTGCGGAAGCGTGTAAAGCAATAGATCTACTATGCCATGATCTTAGTGCACACTTAATGTGTATAAGAACACATATAAACATATATATATATACACATCCAATATATATATATATAAGGTTCAACGATTACTTACTTTTGTGACGAAGTGATTCGTTGATGTCGTTGAGGTGGTGTTGAGTCGATTGAACCACCTCAAATGGATCAGCCTCTCGAAGCTCTCCTTGTGAATGACCTCGTCACTCCTTTAGATCGTCCGGATGTGGAAGCCGCACAAATGGCCCGGCCTCTACGTGTTGCACACGAACCCGGATGACGAACACTTTGCTTGATCGAGTCGGTTCTCCTAGAACACTCTCTCCTTTCTCTCTTTGGTGTGAATTTCGTGGGTAAAGATGTGATGTGATGAAAATCTGATTTTCATCCATATAATGGCCTCATTATTCACCACATTACTCCCCTTTGTAACCTACAACATAATGGGCATCATAATGCACCATTAACATGCAAAAGGGGTTACAAAGGAGGTGAAAGGTCATGCCACATACACATGCCACTATGCATTGTATGTGGTCCCACTTGCTTGTGTGGCATGCCATGTCACACTATGTGACATGCATCCATGCAAGCCATGCATCCCATGCATGTGTATTAAATCCACGTAAATATTGATTCTAAATCAATATATTTATCAAGCAATGTATATCAATATCGAGCTCGTGTGTGACCCTGTAGGTATGATTTTATCGATCAATATTATATTGTTCCCAACAATTAATATTATCGAATAATCATTTAACATCCATAGACGACCTTATGACTTTATCGATTGCACACGTAGGATCGAAGGACATATCCTAACAATCTCCCACTTGGCCTTCAGAGCCAGTGTGCTGCCAATTTCCTGTTGTCACTTTATGTCTAAGTTTGAACTTGAGGCAAGACTCGAGTCATCCTCAATCGGTTCAAACCTTTCTTGGACTTTGAGACAGACTGTAAAACCAGATTTATCACTATGATACGAATCTGGACGTGGCCACGTATTTTCCACAGTCTCGACTCTCCAAGTGGCCGGTAAGACATGTATCCCATTATAAAATGGAGGACAATCCCATCTTGTCAATCCAAGTTCTCCCACTTGCTTCCTGATATACCCAATAACAAGTTTTATAACCTCCTTTTACGAAAGGCGTTTACTTGTATCAAAGTACACCATTTCACAATGGAATCACTCTGGACTACTCAGGTCAGAGGAAATTGCTCGACAGTCAATGAAATAGTATTATGACTCGAAATCTTAAATACTATTCCAGTCGGGTCTGTTCGATCATTAGCTCCCAGCTAATATCTATGTAATTGTACTTGATGTCCCACATCATTAGCCCATGAAGCGGCGCTATATTACACATTACAATCTAGTTCTTTGTATCATCAGTTTGTCCGTACTCGATGATACGAACCAGGAACAGCTATATGATTCAAGTATATCAGTTCAACCATTGGGGCTTCATTATGCGGTAAGTCGACCTCATAACCCAATTGATATCACTTAATAATTTGGACAATTCATATAAATTAAACCATATCTATATGAAGAAATATGTATTATACATATGAGTGAATGTCTACCAAATCTCCAAAAGTATCTAATACAGTAATAGAAATCACAACCCATCTCTAAGATGTCTGATCTCTATTGCAGTCGTGAAAGCCTCAAGCTTAAACTGCTGGAGAGGTTTAGAAAATGGGTTTGCAACCTTACCAAAAGTTGCAACTTTATTATCTCGATATCTCCACAAAACTATCTCCCAGATAATGTGGAACATCCTGAGCACCAGCTTTAGATTTGTAGTGCTCCCTAGGCTCATAAGCTTGCGCGATAGATCTACTATAAATAGAGAACTATCGGATGGGCTGAGCTAGTTACGCCACCTAGTTCATTCAAGAACTTTCAAATCTTAATTGCCAACAGTACTGCATCTAATGCAATACTGTGTTCAGCTTCTGTAGTTTTAATCAGCTATATTACATTGCATGGAACTATTCCAGCAAATTTCACCTCTAACCAGACAAAAGATATAACCAGATTAAAATCGGAAATTATCTTAGTCTGTTAGCATTTAAACAGCTTGTTAATATCAACTCTTTTTGTCTTCCAAAGACAACAAAATATTCTTTTGTCCATCTAAGGTACATAAGAGTATTCTTGGTCGCAGTCTAACGCGCCTCACCTGGATTTCCTTGAAATTGACTCGTCATGCTCAAAGCATACGATACGTCTGGTCATGTACATATCATGGCGTACATTATAGACCCTATTGCCGAAGCATAAGGAATGTTTTCCATCCTCTTTTGCTCATCAAGCCCTGTAGGGCCTTGAATCTTGCTAAGAGATGTGCCATGAGTAATTGGAATGAGACCCTTTTTGGTGTCTTTCATTCTGAACTTATCAAGTACCTTATCAAAACAGGTCACTTGACTAAGTCCAAACATCATTTTCGATCTGTTTTAACAGATCTTGATGCCCAATATGTACTGTGCTTCTCCAAGATCCTTCATTGAAAAACAATTTCCAAGCCATTCTTTAATAGAATTAAGCATAGAAACATTGTTTCCAATAAGGAGTATGTCACCGACATACAACACAATTAATACAACGTAACTCCCACTGATCTTCTTGTAAAACAAGACTCTTCCGAGTTCCTCTGAAATCCAAATCCCAGTATGGATTCATTGAACTGAAGATTGCTACTCGTATATGCATTCTTTATTCCATAAATAGAACTATAAGTTTGCATAATTTCTCAGCCTTATTAAGATCGATAAAACTCTTTGGCTGTGTTAAAACACAGCCTCTTCTAGAATCCAATTCAAGAAGTTAGTTTTAACATCCAATATTACCATAACTCATTATCAAGATGAGTAGTAATGGCTAAGATAATCTGAATGATTTAATCAAAGCAATTGGTGAAAGTTTTTCCATAATCCACCTCGTGAATAAAACTTTTACCATCAACCTTGCTTTAAAAACCCTAGGTTTTCCATCTGTCTGTTTAGATCTTAAAGATCTATTAGCATTCATTGGGTCTAACCCTGTGATGCAAATATATCAAGTTCCAAACTTGATTATCAGATATTGATATCATCTCAGATTTCATGGCACCATGCCAATTTTCAGTAGCTGGACTCGTCATAGCTTGGAATTAGGTCGAAGGTTCACCGCTTTCCAAAAGCATGAATTCATATCTCTCATTGGTCACAATATCTAAGTATTTGAATAATAGAGATAGATTTATGCCTTTCGGACCTACGAGGGCTGGTATGGCTTCCAAAACCATAAGAATACTCTCAACCCAGTCTTGAGTATTCATCGTTAGTTGTTTCACTTGAACCTCGTTCAAGACAACCGAGCTCCCACTGAATTTCTAGGAAAGATAACTCTTTTCAAGAAAATCACTATCTCGAGCAACAAAATATTGTTCTCAGATAGATCGTAGAAGTTGTACCCTCGAGTTTCTTATGGATACCATACAGAAACTTTTATCCCATTTGAGTTCAAGCTCTATAGAGATAAATCTCGTCAGAGAAGCTTTTAGAACCTCAAATTTTGATGAAAACAATTTAGGGACCCTCCCTTTCCATACCTAGTATGGTGTCTTATCAACAGCTTTTGACAGCTTCCTATTCAGTGTATAAGTTGAAGTCTAGAATTGTGTGTTCCCAAAAGAGACCAGTAGTTCATTTAGACCTCTCATCGAATGGTCGAACTATATCTAATATAGTTTGTTTTCTCTTTTCCGAAACATAACCTTCCTGTGCTTGTGAACTAATAGGTTCCACATACATCAGTATGTATCATCCCTAATTACTCACATGTTCTCCTTTCTCCAAGAAAGATGACATTGTTATCTTTTCAATCACACATCATTCACATGTATCAAATGACTCCAAGTCAAATGATTCTAAAATTCCTTCTAAAAGAAGCTTCGTTACATGTTTAGATTTTGATTTGATCTAATCAACAATGTTTCAGTTATGTCTCATCGATACTTATTCGATTTGGCCTTTGGTCTTAATGATATATATGATTTGTCAAGTTTAAATTATACATAAACAATATAATAATCGTACCAAAACAAAGAATAATTCACAATTAAAATAGTTACCAAACTATTTAATAGTGAAAAACTAATCCATCAGTATCTAATACTGAACCAATATTCATTGTTTATTGAAGGTACGAAATTACATAGTTATAATACTAAAACAGGGCCCAAGGCAAAACAACATCATATGATCATACGGCTAATGCAGCGACCTTCGCTCCATTTCTTGCCCGTAGATCGACATCTCTATTCACCAAACTTATACTTCTATGTAGTTCCTCCACATAAAATGTGAGAACCACATTTGGCATCCAATACCCAAGAAGTAGAATTTGTGAAGTTTAATGTCTATATCATTAATACTTGAAGATGAAGCAACCCCGTTCTTCACATCTTCTTTGAACTTTGGGCAAATTCAATTATTCCCAATAATTGAATCTCATTCAAATTTCCATTCAAAATTATCTCAATGTCAAAACGTGATAAATCGTAAGTGAAAAATTGAAGTTTTCTAACCAGCGATATTATCATGCAATTGAAGCCCTATCTCTCATAAAATATGAGGGAGCCAACCAGACAATCGATTCACGCCATCCAATGGCTCGAAAGTCTCTAATTTGTGTCATTGATGAACTTAAGTGTTTTGGATTAAATCACTCCCCGAGGTGTAAATAATCATAACCTTAGAATCCATCATATGAAAGACAAATTAGGCATTTGTTTTGAAATTGAATAAAATATGAACTTTTATATGTTTGCAAGTAGTGTCCAACACTTTTGCAAAGACGCATTGAGATTCCCTAGGAACCCTAGTAGCCTTCTTGCCCCTGCTCTTTTGAATACCTTATCCCATATCATAAGAATTTCCCTCTTAGGGTCCTTCTCTATCGCCGGCTCAGCAGCCTTGAGCATCCCGTGGAGCTCACGAAGCGATTTCTTCAAACCATTCATATGGAAAATTTAGCCTAAAGGCATTATAACCATCATGAGAATGAAGTATGAAATCGGTTGCCAAATAATCATCATAGGAAAAATCTAGGCGGTCACTTGAAACAAATAATCCAATCATTTGTTGCACATGTGATTCCATAGATTTCCATTTTTCCAGCCTAGCTGAAGCGATGACCCTGGTCATACCGAACCGCTCAATCATAGTATGTTCCCCGAACATGCTATTGAGTTGTTCAATGATATCATAGGAATTGGTAATCTAACACATTCTCTTTGTATTCGTATTTGAGGACCATCCTCAAATTACGTTGTCAAAAAAAAAAATTGTGTTGTTCAGTTTTTCACAATCAAGAATTGAACCAAACTTGAATTGAGTTGATATTTAACATGATAAACTACAAAAGAAAGATAACTAAAGTATGTAAACATTCACAAAGCGGTAAACAAATAAGGTTGTCTAACAAGCTACTTATTTATTTCATTTTGTTCAATCGATATCTAATATCTTTGTTCCCTTGAACAAAACAATCCCAAGACCCTCATCTTGCAAATTCTTAAGCCGACTGAGTCCGCACTTAAGAAGTCTAAGATAGGTAGACATCCCATGTCAATGACATCTAATGTCACTCTCGGTCGATGAGAGTCCCATTCTCATCTCATGTCTCGATAGCCACGCCTCCAGTGGATCTATCGATGAGAAAACCAAACTCACGTGTAAGGGTCTAACCCTTACTCCCACTTATCCCAAGATAACAAGTAGTACCCCGCTGAGGCGGACCTACCAACTTATGATCGAGGGCTTTATGGGTGTGATGTTTTGGACAAGACATTATACTCATTATTTTGGAACTTGCATGCATAGGTTTGTTTATATGTAAGTTGAACATTTATAACATAAAACAACCTATAACTAGCAAAGCAAATAAATACGAAATCGAAAGGCCCCTAGAACCTCACAACTCTCAAACGAAAAGATTAAAAGCAACAAAATAGGCCTTGAACATCTTCTGGACTGGTCCTCGCCCGCCATATCAGTTCCTTGCCCTCCAATTTTGGTCAAATCCATTCCGTACCCAAAAAACCACGAACGGCGCCCGTCAATTCACAATCAGCGGTCGCCGAACACCACTGGCGGTCGCCGTTTCCAAAACGGCGCCCGCCGAAAGGGTTCGAAAAAATCTGCACCAAAATCAGGGCATTCGGCGGTCGCCGTTTCCAAAACGGCGCCCGCCGAATCAAAACGGCGCCCGCCGGAGCTCAAACGGCGACCGCCGTTTGGCTCCAGCAGCCCGGTTTGCTTCGTTTTGCTTCGTTTGGCTTCGTTTGGCTTCGTTTCTTCTCGTTTTCGCCTGAGAGCCGAGATCCTCCATCGAACCATGGACCAAGTCCATCGCTTACAAGTTTGTACAATACATATTGAAATAGAAAACCTATCTATTACATATGATTCCAAGGGACGCAGCCCTCCAAAACTATGGCCAATCGAAACGTAAAAAACGACAATTCATTCACCCGACCACTAACGGTGGCCGGCCTTACATCTAATCACATAATCACAATTAAACAAATAATTCAATTATGTTGATTTAACCTTCGTGTCCAACACAAAAGTGTGCACGAGCCCTTGGCTCTGATACCAATTGAAGGTACCGGTATACCGATCCAATCGATATACCGTGTGTGCGGAAGCGTGTAAAGCAATAGATCTACTATGCCATGATCTTAGTGCACACTTAATGTGTATAAGAACACATATAAACATATATATATACACATCTAATATATATATATATAAGGTTCAACGATTACTTACTTTTGTGACGAAGTGATTCGTTGATGTCGTTGAGGTGGTGTTGAGTCGATTGAACCACCTCAAATGGATCAGCCTCTCGAAGCTCTCCTTGTGAATGACCTCGTCACTCCTTTAGATCGTCCGGATGTGGAAGCCGCACAAATGGCCCGGCCTCTACGTGTTGCACACGAACCCGGATGACGAACACTTTGCTTGATCGAGTCGGTTCTCCTAGAACACTCTCTCCTTTCTCTCTTTGGTGTGAATTTCGTGGGTAAAGATGTGATGTGATGAAAATCTGATTTTTCATCCATATAATGGCCTCATTATTCACCACATTACTCCCCTTTGTAACCTACAACATAATGGGCATCATAATGCACCATTAACATGCAAAAGGGGTTACAAAGGAGGTGAAAGGTCATGCCACATACACATGCCACTATGCATTGTATGTGGTCCCACTTGCTTGTGTGGCATGCCATGTCACACTATGTGACATGCATCCATGCAAGCCATGCATCCCATGCATGTGTATTAAATCCACGTAAATATTGATTCTAAATCAATATATTTATCAAGCAATGTATATCAATATCGAGCTCGTGTGTGACCCTGTAGGTATGATTTTATCGATCAATATTATATTGTTCCCAACAATTAATATTATCGAATAATCATTTAACATCCATAGACGACCTTATGACTTTATCGATTGCACACGTAGGATCGAAGGACATATCCTAACACGGGTTCATTGCAATAGTGACACACATATTTTCTCTTTTGACGAACTTCAACTTCTTTCGAAGTCTTAATCATAGCAGATTTCGAGTGAGAGAATTTAGCAGTTGATTTAACGTTCTGTGGTTTACTCAACTTTTTCAGCAGCGTCTTTTCGTACGGTAAGATGCCGCGAGGATGTTTTACAATAAACTTAGGAAATTGATATGTCTCCGCCTTCACAGTAGTAGTCGAGTTCGACTTTTGAGATTTTGCTTCCGGAGATATCATAACCTTCTTACCTTCAGCAATTTCCTTTCGCCTCTGAGTTATAGAATCATCTTTGGTCATACTTTCAGTAGAGTCAGTAGAAGCTTTGATAAAGGTCACTTCTTTCTTCTCTGGTGTAGTGTAGATTGATTCAAAAACCTTTTGAAAGCCAAGTCCAACACGACTTGGGTTCATGTAAGAGGCAGCATTGTCAAACACGGAAGAGTTAGTGTTCATTTTCTTCAGAAGTTCGTCAGTCATGTGAAGCTTCTCCTTCAGGACGTAACGTTCCTTGTCACACATAGCTAGATCAGTTTGAGCTTTCATCAAGGAAGACTTCAGCTCATCATTCTCAGCATCAGTGTTTTTGAAGAGAGTTTGGAGTTTCTTCACTTCAGATGTTTCCTTCTTCAGACTAGCCTTCAGTTTAGAATTTTCAGAGTTCAACTTCTCAGAAGATTCTCTCAGTTCAACAACTTCTTTGTAGTATTTGTGCTTCTCTTCGAATAGGTTATCAAATTTGACTTTGAGAATAGTTAGAGAGTTGTTCAGCCTCTTTTTCTCATCCGTTGTCTTTTCAGCTGAGTTTTTCAACTCTATGGCCTCATCATACATCTTCCGGTTAGCAGTCGAGAGTTCGTTACAAGAATCTGTAAGAACTTTTAAAGACACTTCTAGTGCACCATTCTCAGCGATAACTGAGTCATAGGATTTTGAGAGTTCAGAGTGACTCTCGTGCAAGGCAAGCAGTTCAGAGTTTGCACATTCAGTTTGAGATACTTTAGGTGTCATCTCATTTTCCATAGACTCAGTCAAGGATTCAACATCCGAAAAAATATCGTCGTCACAGAAGTTTCGGTTAGCTGAGGCAACACGAAAGATATTGTCTGCAGTTGCAGTATCCTTCAGAAAACCATCAAACACAAAGTTTTCAACCTCCACATTCTCGAGGTCGAAGCTCTCACCAAAAGTGACAACCAGAGCGTTGTCCTCATCGTTATCAGAATTATCATTCTCAGACTCCTCGCTTTCTGAGATTACATTTTCATCATCAAACACCACATAGCTCACGGGCAGTTTCTTCTTGCGATGTAAATTAGGACACTCGTTCTTGACATGTCCAAAACCCTTGCATTCAAAGCACTGCAGTTTAGAAACATCCTTGCTAGTTGATGAATATGGAGATAATTTTGTCTCTTTAAATTTTTTGTCAGAGAATGACGTTTGATTTCTGTTGTCGGGGTTTCTCTGAAAGGAGTTAGAATTTTTCTGAAATTTTCGAAAATTTCGTGCACGATTCTTTCTCTTAAACTCTTGCTTCACAAGATACGTGACGATTTCGGTCAGTGCAGCAAGTTTGTCTGGATTGTTTGAATTCATCAAACGTTCAATATCCTCAGCTTCATCGTCATCAGAATCATTTACATCAGCTGAGAAACTACATTCAGATTTCTCATTTCTCGAAGGAGTTTTCTGAGGTTTCGGACTTCTCGAACTCTTACCCTTCTCAGAAATTTTTAGAGCAGTCATCGGCTCATAAACAAGAGACATTTCAGGATTGCTACGCACTTTTAGAGTCAAGTCGTAGTTTCTCAAATCAGCCATCAGGTCAGCATAATCCCAGTTTTGATTTTCGTCATTGCGAGCTTCAATAGTTAGCACCTTGCTTTCGAACCTAGTGCTCACACTGGATAGAACTTTCTCATAAACCATAGGAGCAGGAAAGACTTCTCCCAGTTCAAATGCCTCGTTGACATATCTCATGATCTTGTCTAAGTAGTCATTGATGTCTTCATCTTCTCTCATGCGGAGTTGATGGAATTGTGCAGTGATAGTTCGGATTTTGGAGCGCTTAACAGCATGACTTCCTTCACAAGTTCTCTGTAGAGTCTCCCATGCGTCCTTGGCAGAGATGCAATTTTTTACTAACTGATACATGCTGAGATCAAGCCATTCACAAATAAGTAGAAGAGCTTTGCTGTTTGCCGTTGATAAGTCATGCTCTTCTTTTGTCCAACTACGTTCTGGTTTTGGAATTCTCAGACCATCCTGATCTTGGGTATACGGACGTTCCCATCCTTCTAGCACAGCCATCCAAGATCTAGAGTCAAATCCTTTAATTCTAGCAGAAACTTTAGCTTTCCAATTTGAGTAGTTCTGATGAGTAAGCATAATCGGTTTCTGGACAAACATTGGTGACTCCATTATAGCGGAAAATATGAAGTCAAGATTCGGATCACGTCTTATACGTATGACGTCCCGCTCTGATACCAATTGAAATTACGTCTTCGACGTAGGATACCAACTTTTCGCGAAGTCGGTCTTAAACACTTAATACTTCAGCAACTTCGTTCGCTCAACCACACTCCAGTGTCACTCTGTCTTGATGTAGTATGTTTAGAATCGAACTCAAAAGTAAAGTGAAGTAGAGAAGACAAAGTTATGTAATAGCTTTCATTTCATTGAATAACAAAACTAAACTATTACACTTTGAAGAGAGAGGTAGACGGATTGAACTAAGGCCGTATCCCAAGTGTCGCAACACTCCAACGAACCAGAGTCCTAGTACTACTACACCTAGAGTTCTATTCTCCAAACTCTACTACTGGTGCACAGCACAAAACAAACTACCAAAACTCTAAGGCAACAGCGCCAACAAACAACGATCGATGATACTTAATATCGGATTTCGTTCTCTCAAAATCGTCAAGTGAAGTCTTCAGCTTCCATGGGTTTATATAGTAGTGCCGCACATGTGGAGCGCTGATGTGGAGCAATCTCACTGGTCACATGCTTGGCTGACATCACAGATCCATGGATGACATCACTCTTTGTACTTGGATTCTAGAATCTTGGAATCTTGAATCTTTGATTCTTGAATCTTCGAATCTTGAATCTCTAATTTCTTCGACTTCAAACTTCAACTCTATCTTGACTCCATCGATCTCAATACTTCGTCTTCAACTCCATCGTGATAAACACTCGTCGTTGAGGCTTCAGCATTTCATCGTCTTCATGGTCGTCGATAGTATTGAAGTAGTAAAATAGCAATCCATGTTGCAAAGACAGAGAAGGCAAGAATTGCGACTCCGTTCGCAAATGTTGAGGAGGGCACGAATTGCGAACCCATTCGCTAGTGTGGGAGAATTGTGAATCCGTTCGCTAGTTTGGAGAATTGCGAATCCGTTCGCACATGAGTGTGATTTGAGAATCCGTTCGCACATGAGTGTGATTTGAGAATCCGTTCGCACATGAGTGTGATTTGAGAATCCGTTCGCACATGAGTGAGATTTGAGACATTTGCGACTCCAGTCGCACAAGATGAGCATAGCGAGATTTGCGACTCCAATCGCATATGATGAACAAACAAGATTTGCGACTCCAGTCGCACATGATGTATTTCACTTGTATTCATTCACTCAATCACTTGTAATATATGGATGCGTAGCTCTTGAAGTGAGGATTCCATAGAAACTTGAATCATGTCAATCAAAGCTTGTACGAAGAAGATATGACAATAGTCGACGGACAGCGCAAGAAACACACAAAGTTGATGCCAAAAAAAACTTGTATTTACAAACCCACTCCAATACACCCCGTGAGATCAAATCACACAAAAACATCAAACATCAACTAAAACGATAAAAACAAACAACACACGACTCTCAAACGAAACAAAACGTAAACGAAAAATAACACAAAAACGACATAAATCAAATATATGTATTTATTTACGGATTATATGATTCTCTTAATTAAGTCTACTAATTATACACTTACCATATAAAGGTTATACACTACCAAAAAACCGGTTTCCGAATTAAATAAATATTGCATACCAAAGCTGGTGTAATACACTACATTCATTAATACGTGAAACGGTTTTCACAATTCTTCAATACAAACTTCTGTAAATCTTTGGCCGGCGCCGTCGTCTACGTCGTGATAGTGTCAACGATCAAACCTCGAAGCGTATTCTTTTTGTTAAGGCAAGTTTCCCCAAATCAGTATCACTGTTCTTGTTCATAACTGGTGAATAGATTACATTCCGGATTTAGGGTTCTTTAATGTTGTGCCTGAATCTACCAAAAGATTAAGTTGAAGTTTTGAATTGACATAGTGTATTTAGGGTTCTTCAATTTGATTTTTTTTTCTACTCAAATTAGTAGTTTTAAGGTTTGAATTGGCATTGTGTACCTGTCGAAATGATTGCATGACTAATGTATGCTACTTGGATTGGTGTTTTAATTCGACTCAAAGTTGTAAATTTTAGGGTGGAATTTATAGTGTGTACCAGTACGGTTCTTTTCATGTCGTTCTTTTCATAAATTTATTCTACTGTTTTCCTAATTAATGATTAGACGTTTTCGTGTGCGTCTCTCGTCAAAATCCGAGGTCAATTGTAGTTTGACTCGGTATCAATCCAAGGAAACGGAAGAGTAATATTCAAGTGAATGTTCGTGTTAGAAGCATATGACATAATTCTAAATCCTAAATTCAAGTTCGATTAACAAATAAAGTAGATAAAAACATAAACGCAATAACTAAAAGACTTGAATTGAAATGCGAAGGTTGAAAAGACTCGGACGATAATATTCAAACTTAATAATAGATTTGTATTTCTCCTTTTTCGGTCTACACGATTAAACACACGAACGTCAAGTTCCCGGTCGGGTTGCTTAACTCGTAAATACGTTTAATTCACTTAGAGATTCGCTCCCGGTCGGGTTACGATTCTAAGATCGTGTTTAATCGCATTTTGACTTTCCGGTTTATACAAATCAATTACTTCTAATTATCATATTATCATCCGAGAGGTATTTAACTAGACATTTTATTTAAATGCATGCAACAATATCAAAATATAAAAATATGAATAAATATAAAAGCATAAATCCAAACATGAAAAGTAAAAGACTGAACATAAAAACAAGAATTCAACTACAGCAAAATTAAACAAACATTTAAGAAAGCAATTAAGACATACAAATAAAACATGTTTAATCAATTGATGTCCTACCAGAATCTGAAAATTAATAAGATCAACAATTAACTAAGAAATTCGGAAATTAAACATACGAAAGCAATTACATGAATTGAAATGGTCTTGGAACTCGATTGCGTATATTGGAACGTCGTCGTCGTCAATGGCGTCGCCCCTCACCCTCCTCCAAGTTCCCAGACGAGAGATAATTTTTTTATGCCTTTTCTTCGCTTAAATCCCCTTCAAAATGCTGCTGAAACCGCCACTCAACTGCTCCAGGTCGCGCCCGCCAGACCCAAGTCGCGCTCGCCAGGTTCAAGTCGCGCTCGCCAGGCCAAGGTCGCGCTCGCCAGACGTTTCTGGTCACCAAAATATGAAGATCAGCCCCTTCTTCGCGTACGTCTCGCGCCCTGCTCGCGTCTGGGTAGCATCAAGTGTGTCATTTGACATTAATGTAATTTTCAGCTCCTCCTTCATTTCTCGACCTGAAATATGAACAAACGCTACTCCACATACCCGTGAGATCAACGACACACACATAAATAAAAACATACTAAATAACGTACACATGAATCAAAACAACTCAAACACGACACAAAAGTATAGACGAAAAACACACAAATACGACATAAATCACCCCCCCACGCTCAAGTCCTTGCTAGTCCCGAGCAAGGTAGAATCATCCAAAAACGTGTTTGCACAAATCACCTACTTGAACTCACTACGAACCACATACCAACCACTTGTCATTATCGAGAAAAATGAGAGAAATGATAACATGTCACACAAGCTCTCAACTCTCCAAATGTATCACTCGGAAATATTGAATGGTATCAACATGTCAAGCACAACGAGAATGTATATATCAATATTATCACAAGAAAATCCGCATAATTTGACAAAGAAGAACCAAGAATCGGTATGAGATTGCATACGGTAGGCTCGGGTCATAGGTAGGAATCGATAGAAAGATAATAAATCAAG
This sequence comes from Euphrasia confusa, assembly GCA_954870475.1. Lineage (NCBI taxonomy): Eukaryota > Viridiplantae > Streptophyta > Magnoliopsida > Lamiales > Orobanchaceae > Euphrasia > Euphrasia confusa. Next base: position 28,820,112 of record OX940970.1, on the reverse strand, counting down.
TAATTCGCTCTCGTCAACCTCCTACACCAAATGTTCTCACACAACTCCCTCCATCACCAAATATAAATAATCACAACCCCCCTTTTAACTTCAATGCACAACAATGAATACATGTTCTCGATAAGCTTTATTATATTATTACTCCCCGCTTTTTTTCTACTTATTTTTATTCTTATAATTTTTTTCTTCATTTTTTTTCTTTTTTTTTTCTTTTTTTTATTTTTTTTTTACTTCCCTCATCAATTGTTTTCACAACCAAAGAGTATTCGTTTTTTTTTTTTTTTTGGTTTTTTTTTTATATATACATTTATATAAGGGAGTAAGCTTTTTCTTATTTTAGCTTGCCTTAATACGAGAAAACATGTTTACCATATATCACAATCCCCGAATACCCTTCACACAACATTCTCATAACCCCTCTTAATCTCACATCGCTCATGGAACACTCGGGTACAAGAAAAAGTACAATGTAAGCTCAAAAAGTAATCTAAGGAGTCCCTCGACGGGCACGGTCATATTGGGGGAATTTATAAACGTGGAGGTAATCCTAGCAATCTCATAAGTCATATTCTAATTCTTAACAATGTCAAAGTAACTTCATATTCATGCAATATCACAACAAAGTCCAATAATCCATTCTCGAAACAAATCCAAAAAAAAAAAAAAAAAAAAAAAAAAAAAAAAAAAAATCTCATGTTCATCACTCAAGGAATATCATAAGTACTCTCCAAAGAAAATAGGCTCAAAAGCTCACAAATATGGCAAGGAAAAACTCATGTATAGCATAAACTCATTTTCTCGACACACGACAAGTAGTACAACCAACAAACCAAGTGAGTTCAAGTAACAACTTAACCATATCCCATGCAAATACTACCACATTCGGAACAAATCAAATCTTTGAGCATAAACGAGTGATTTTCAACAAAACAAAGAAACACACCAACTAAACCAAACTACTAACCAAGAAAGAAAATCACACAATATATACAAGACTCAAAAGTAAAATAAAAGAAAATAAAGAAAAGAAAACACACCTAGGTCGTGTCTAGCACGACCTCTCTCACATGTTGGGTGGAGGTTGTGGGTAATTTCCAGCCCCTCGAGCACAACTCTCACGAAGAGCTCGGTTCTCCTCTTGTAGCATAGTCACTCGGTCGTTCCATTTGCGATCACTTTCTTCGATAACCCGACGAATCTCCTCCGCGTAATAACGTCTCTCGACAGCATTAGCTTCGATGATAGCTTGCATATCAGCAGGATGCATCCGACTCGATGTACCTCGGCTACTACTACCACCTCCCTGGGTCGACTCTCCTGCCCCTTGACCCGTTTGCTGATTGTAATGCGTCACCACTCTTTCCTCGCCTCGAGTATCTTGTTGGTCTTCATAGGCAGCAATAGTATCAACCTCTGGACCTCCTCCATCTCGAACAAGGAATTCTCGTTCTTCCTCAAGTCGATCAGCCTTTTGAGCGTCGCTCTCCGATTCACTTGTCCTATTTGAGTTCCTTTGCCTCAACCACGTGTTTTTTCTCTTTTTGTATGCAGCTAGAACTTTTATGCCTCCCTTCCTAATGTCCTGTGGAACAAATTGGGCATTATGAATCAAACCACTAGCTTGGTACTCTTCTTCATCAAGACAACGCGGTATCTCCCACAATTCCCCTTGCTTTGCTCCTACAGCATCAACATCAAGGAAACCGAAATGGACGGCTAAATGTCGAGCTAGGTGAAACAGTGATCCCCTCGTTTTCTTCGGATCCGTAACCATCGCTGCCAATCTATCCCAAACCGTCAAGTAAGGACTCGACTTTTTGTTGTCCATGGTCGCTTGAAGGAACGTCAACTCAATCGCGCTCACCTTGCTTCCTTCGACTTTCCCAAATATATTGTATGCCATGAACTTGTGTACAATACAAAGGGCAGGGTCTTTCATAGTAATAGCTCGGCCGTTAGAATCCCACTCGTCTGCATGGTTCGTCAATTCACTCCATAATTCTTCGTAAGGGTCAGTATTGTTAAGCTTCAGAACAATATTCGTATCTATAGCAAAACCAAACACATCCCTCATTACATCCGCTGTAATCGTAACCGGCTTTCCCAACAATCGGCAAGTGCAAGAAAGTTCATTATCAAACTCGTTACCCTTCTTAAATGTGCATATCATCTCCAGTCCAAGATTAGTCGAGAATTGGAAATCCATCTTAGCGAACTTGTCCAACGAAAGAAGTTTCAAGTACTCGTCGACCTTTTCCCTAGCCCCCAAGTCGTCGATTATCGTCCATTCGAATGGTCGAGGATAAGAATGTTTCATCTTGGTGAGCTTCTTGTAGGTTTCTCCCTCTTTTTCATTAAAAATCGGAAAAGGCGCTCCGTATCGAGCCGAAATATCCGCCGGGATCGGCGGTACTTGGGCTGCATTTGAGGGTTCTCCACGTTTTCTTTTCGGTACCGTCGTCCTCGGCGGTGCTGTCTTCTTCCCTTCCCTTGGTGCCATGAAAATTGGAGGTAAAAAAATTGAATTTATTCACTTGGTAATTTTCACAAACACCTTATGTGCGTTTTGAAACTTGAAGAATATCCTGAATCTTTGTTTGTGAAATTTCCTAACCTGCAAATCACAACAATACCGAAAGGATTATACTTTGATTATAAATGTATATGGGAAGAATATGGAAATTTTAAAGTGAAGAGGATTTTTTTTTTTTTATAGCGTAAGAGAAAAATGAGGAAAAAGTGAAACTGTGAAATGAATAAACCACTGCCCCCTCTTTAAATATCCAGAATATTCAAAACCGGCGACCGCGGTTTGAGAACCCGCGGTCGCGGAAATCCATCAGCGGTCGCGGAAGGATAAATCGCGATCGCCGTTTCGGTCCAAAACTAGGCAGATGGACTGGACACTTTTTCACCCTTCCAGCGGTCGCCGATAATGCTTTGGCGCCCGTGGTTTTAGTTCTGGCGACCGCGGATGTATGTCAGCGGGCGCGGAAATGAATATTTTCCCGGTTTTTTTCGTTTTTTCGACTCGTTTCTTTGATTCTCTCGTCCACGAAACACGATCTCCTTCTTAAGCCTTTATTCTTGCTCAGTTTATTGTCAAGAGCTTGACTTATTTACCTTTTCTTCAACCCTTCTTCTTGTAGAATTATGCACACTCAAAGTAGAAGGTTAAAAATACCAAGATAATTATACTAATTTAACTAAAGAAAATATGAAACTAAAACTAAACAAACACTTAAACAATCTATCCGTTTCCCCGGCAACGGCGCCAATTTTGATTAGACGTTTTCGTGTGCGTCTCTCGTCAAAATCCGAGGTCAATTGTAGTTTGACTCGGTATCAATCCAAGGAAACGGAAGAGTAATATTCAAGTGAATGTTCGTGTTAGAAGCATATGACATAATTCTAAATCCTAAATTCAAGTTCGATTAACAAATAAAGTAGATAAAAACATAAACGCAATAACTAAAAGACTTGAATTGAAATGCGAAGGTTGAAAAGACTCGGACGATAATATTCAAACTTAATAATAGATTTGTATTTCTCCTTTTTCGGTCTACACGATTAAACACACGAACGTCAAGTTCCCGGTCGGGTTGCTTAACTCGTAAATACGTTTAATTCACTTAGAGATTCGCTCCCGGTCGGGTTACGATTCTAAGATCGTGTTTAATCGCATTTTGACTTTCCGGTTTATACAAATCAATTACTTCTAATTATCATATTATCATCCGAGAGGTATTTAACTAGACATTTTATTTAAATGCATGCAACAATATCAAAATATAAAAATATGAATAAATATAAAAGCATAAATCCAAACATGAAAAGTAAAAGACTGAACATAAAAACAAGAATTCAACTACAGCAAAATTAAACAAACATTTAAGAAAGCAATTAAGACATACAAATAAAACATGTTTAATCAATTGATGTCCTACCAGAATCTGAAAATTAATAAGATCAACAATTAACTAAGAAATTCGGAAATTAAACATACGAAAGCAATTACATGAATTGAAATGGTCTTGGAACTCGATTGCGTATATTGGAACGTCGTCGTCGTCAATGGCGTCGCCCCTCACCCTCCTCCAAGTTCCCAGACGAGAGATAATTTTTTTATGCCTTTTCTTCGCTTAAATCCCCTTCAAAATGCTGCTGAAACCGCCACTCAACTGCTCCAGGTCGCGCCCGCCAGACCCAAGTCGCGCTCGCCAGGTTCAAGTCGCGCTCGCCAGGCCAAGGTCGCGCTCGCCAGACGTTTCTGGTCACCAAAATATGAAGATCAGCCCCTTCTTCGCGTACGTCTCGCGCCCTGCTCGCGTCTGGGTAGCATCAAGTGTGTCATTTGACATTAATGTAATTTTCAGCTCCTCCTTCATTTCTCGACCTGAAATATGAACAAACGCTACTCCACATACCCGTGAGATCAACGACACACACATAAATAAAAACATACTAAATAACGTACACATGAATCAAAACAACTCAAACACGACACAAAAGTATAGACGAAAAACACACAAATACGACATAAATCAATTAACACGATCAGAAGAATAAGTGTGTGTGTGGAACAAGATCCTTCCTCCTTCCCCTCCGAACACAATTAAGTTTCATAGCCTCTGTTATACACAAAGAGTTAAATTAGTAACATCACAAGATCTTGAACATTATAACTTATCCCCTGCATCATATGATACACCAAAACCACTAAAACCTCATATAAAAAAATTGATTCATACCGCAAAAGTCAACCAAAAAAGTAGGAAAACGTGAGTTACTATAAAATATTCCTCAAATTCACTTGAACATGAGTTACCATTCTTGCAGCTTTATAAACCCTCACACAGTGTATCAACCTATAGTGTTGTTATAATTTGAAATCTAATATTGTAGGAAACTGTTAGTCTAAAACATTTGTTCATCAACAAGAGTGTGTTGATGAAATATTTTAGGGTTGAACCTTGATTATTTAGGTGTTGATTAAAGTTTGTCAAACCATAAAACAGGATTGGATTAGGTGTTAATTACATTATAGTGTAATATGGTACATACACTACATATGTATTGTCATAGTGTGATTTTATTTAACTTCAAAGAATGTAGGAGTGTAATCGAATAATTTAATAGTATATTTGCAAAAACTGAACTTCTTGTTATTTGTTTAATCTATGGAGACCAATTAGTTTATAAGGAATTACTATACTAACTAAAACCTGTTCATGGACATCACAAATAATAGTTCCAACTATGAATCATCAATTTGATTCTAGGTTACTGAATAGTGTACCGTCGTTCTTTTCATAAAATCGATCTACAAGTCGAAGTTTTTGAGTTGCTTATTCTATGAATTGTGAGGTTGATTCTGGAAACATAATTGGAATAATTCAAAAATCAATGAAGAGTGTGAACATCAGACATTATTGTTCACATTGATTTTTCTGATTGAAAAATGTAGGTGTTAGTTTTGCATCATCAGTACTTGTTGTATGCAGTTTCTTACTTTAAAAAAATGTTTACAGTAAAGTAACAAAGAAAAGCAAAATTTGTTATAATTGTGTTAGTTGGTTTTCCCATTTTAATTTTTTTCCCTTAATTCTTTGTATTTGTTTCGTATCAAATAGACTTCTGTACCCCTTACATCTCTTGCGCTTTTGTTTCTCAATTAAGGTTGGAATGGTATTGCAACTGCTTATAGAAGATTGTAGGTGGTTCCCTGATGGGCAGATGTGCCCCACGGTGCCGATTAGATCCAATTACATCCATTGGATTGAAGATCTTCTGGCCACAGATATATTCCAAGCCTCCCGAGCCGATGATGATGTCGTTAAAGGTTTCGATGTCTGGACTGAAGCAAATTGCATTTATCCTTCTTAGTGCATTCATTCTTGGCTGGAAGTTTGTTGGTTCAGACACCTTTTGATGGTCTAAATTATTGTCTAATTTTATTTAGAGTTGTAGTGTAATAAATAGTTTGAACTATTGTTTTTCTATCTTTATAACTGAATACTAATTCTTATTTCTTATGTTCTGGTTCATTAAATAGTTTTTGTGATTTCTCTTTCACTTATCTTTTGAGCACTTTTTGATGGTTTAAATTTTGTTTTATTATATTTAGAGTTGTAGTGTATTGAACAGTTTAACATTTGATTTTCATTTCATTGATCAATAGTGCACTTTTGATGGTTGAAACTATTGTTTAAAGTGAACATGAAATTGTATTCTATATAACATGAAAATGTATTCTATAGTGTCATTCAAAGTCTGTAGTGTAATCGATAGTGTCATTCATAATCTATAGTGTTATTTGCAAAACCTCTAAATAGTGAAACTTTATTCTATAGTGTCATTCATAATCTATAGACTATAATGTAATAGATAGTGTCATTCATGATCTATAGTGTAATCGATAGTGTCATTCATAATCAATAGTGTCATTTGCAAAACCTCTAAATAGTTTACCATCGAATTATACTAATTGCAAAGTGTCAACCTCCGCAAAGACTCGATACATTATTTCACTCGAAGAAACTAAAAACCGAGCAACTTCAAAAATTCGAAAAATATAAAATTCTGATGAACTGATGATTACAGGCATGAGGAAAGAGTTCTCATATTGCTTGTTTATTTCTGGCAAATAGATAACTATGCAAATATATGTCGCTAGTCGTCGAGACCTCATGATGATTTTCAGTTGCTGCAAAAAATAGAAATCGTATCAACTTATCGAAAGCTAGGAGTTGTTATTGTTTTGTTGGATTAATATGGTAAATAAACTGCTTACTCGTTTCTCTTATTCGATCTTGGCTTTGATCACAATGGAAGTCCCAATACCAGCCTGTAATGAAATCTTGTTACCAAAGACCAAGATCGAGAACCCAATCACAAAGACATTTTATTCAACATTTATAAAAAAAATAAAAACATTTAACGATGTTAATAGTCGACTTTACCATAGCTTTCTTGGAGTAGATGCTCCTATAAGTGAAGGAGATACTGGAAATCATAGCACTAACGAACCCGACCCAGTTGAAAGATATTTCGGTCAATGAAGCCATCGACATACCTACATTTGATCCCTAGTGTTAAATAAGAAGTGACATGTCGTGAATTTAAGAAGTGTCGAGCAAGTCCGATTACCAAGAACAACTGGAGCCAAAGACAGCCAGAGTCAAAGGTATCTGTTGTCCAAGTATGAACTGTGAATCCGCGGCATTGAAGAAAGGCTCGAGCGCTGATACATTTAAAAGAAAGATTAATTAATTGGTTACGACAAAATCTTGATCTTGATCTTTATACATAATGAGTTATATGATCACCTTTAATAGTGTGAGTGAAGGAAACTGCAACAGCTGCAAACGAGACGTTACTAGTGACATGTCCAAGAGCATGACACACAACAAGCAAGTTCAACAGCTTTAAGATGTTCGAATCAATTGGCTAAAAACACAAAAAGAAAAAAGCAATTGCTCGATAATTATTAATGTAGAAAGATCATAAATGACTTCAATGACCTATACGTGTAGAGGAGTGAGTGACTTACTCCTCGCTTAGGAAGTCCCACACACTAGTTTGTTAAGCAGTAAACCACACCAACAAATAAGTGTATAGCCGACACGAAGCTGTAGAACCCAATTCATAAAGGTCAGTGGAATTTCACTAAGGATTAGACAAGTTAGTTGATCGAAAATGTTGTGTTAATTCTAGAGTAAATATCGAGCCATAAGTCAGAGTCATGCATATCGAAATTCGAGCACATGCCTTTTCAATTTCGATACACTGTCCCTCCACAGCCCCCTACCCTCTGCTGTCTATAATCACTACCCTCCCCGCCCACGTCGCCTCCCTCGGGGCCAAGCCCAAATCCATCTCCTCCGTGTAGCTTGACCTCGAAAACAGGATGATTTCGAGGTCGGAAACCCACAAAAAACGTTGCGAAACTCTCGTATCGATAATTTTCTCTCTGTCGGAAATTTATTGAGTGGAGTGACGGTGAGGAAGACGCGAGGACGACTCAACCTAATTAAGACTATAAATGTTTTTTCGCGACTCATCTCCATTATGGAGACATCAAATTTGTTTAACCCTCTTCCCATGCATCCCGCGATGAGGCCTGGATGGCCTGGCCTGGCCTGGGAGTGTCGGCGATGACGAGGTAAGAGACGAAGAAACTCGATGTTCGAGTCAACTCCTATATCACTGCGGCCTTTGGTCAGGTCGATATTGGGATCGAACTAAACGACATCGACGACAAGGTAAAATTTGGGGGTGGGTACCATAGGAGGAGAATGGGATGTTGAGGTCGACGACGACGACTTTCTCTTGTGTGCTTTGACCTGGAAACGCCTAAGGTTAAATTACTGGAAAATATCATTAATATAATACAAGGTTAAAATAGACAAATCAAATTTAAAAAGTCTACCTAAATTAAGAATACAATTAATATAAATACATTAAATTATATATATGTAATAAATTGATTACCTTTTTTATTAAGAAGGTAAACTAGGATACTATTCTTTAAATCATAAACCTATTTTAATTTTTTTTCTAAATTACTCATAAATAAATACAACTTTCATATATTATTTTATTTTTTAGTTCGCTCAGTTGTCACGTTAATATTATTATTTGTTTGATTAAAAGGATATTACAGGAAAAAAAAAAGACATTTAATTTGTAATGTGTAGTTTTCATATAGTTTTAATATGATATTATGAACTAAATTATATATGAAACTATCGTCATATTTTAACAAATATTTCTTTAGAACGAATTAAAAAAATACATAAACATTATTATTTGTTTGATTAAAAGATATTAGACATTTGATTTGTAATGTGTAGTTTTCATATAGTTTTAATATGATATTATGGACTAAATTATAGAGTATATGAAAATATCATCCTTTTTTTTTAACAAATATCCATTTAGAATGAATAAAAAAAATACATCTACCAACTACACGGCTAAAATAAATTTCAAAAATTTAAACATATTTAGGAGACCAATAATTTCTTCCCCATTACTCACTCCATTCATATAAGTTTGTATAGATAAAATTGTACCTAGATTAAAAAAAGTGTATTCAATTCCGATTTTATTGAATTTTTTAAGACTTTAAGAAGTCGGCAGATTTATAAAATCCATAAACTCTATATGCAAAGTTATATGAACACGCTTGTATAAAAAATAGGGGTATACATATATGGGGCAATGACAATTTTTATATTATATTTCCATCTTATTGTTTAGGCTAATAGTATTTTGAGGCACTATACCCAAAATACCCTTTTCATTTACAAAGAATAATAATAATGGCCTAAATATATTAAATCACTCTATAAATTTTATGTATTTTATAATAATTGCGTAAACATATTTTATCACATCATCAACTCAAATTATATTTTATGTATTTTATAATAATTGTAAACATATTTTATCACATTATCAACTCACGTTATTTATTTGCGTAACCATAAATTTATGTATTTCATAAACATATTTTATGACATTATTAATTCACAATATTTTTTTGCGTAACAACAAACAGTAAATATTAATTGAATAATTAACACTTAATTAGTTCGATAGTTCCTGGGTAGTTTAGTCCTTCTATATTTTCAATGTTGTCCTACTATATAAATATAAAAATATAAAAACTCCTATACCAAAGAACATTCACAGTTTTAAACCCTAACATATAAAGAAAAAAAGAATGAGCTTTCGCTCTAATAATAACAATTAAATAGCCTGAAACATTAAAAACACCTAAAAAATATACATAATACGAAGTATTAATTATTTTTTGGTTTTTATGTATAATTTTCAAATTTTATTATTTTTAATTATAATTTAATTTATTAAAAGAAAAAAATAAGTATAATATTTTTATATAATTTTTCAAATATTAGTATTATTTTTAATAATAATTTAGTTTATTAAAAAAGAAATAAATATAAATAGAATTTTTTAAATTTTATTATTTTTAATAATAATTTAATTTATTAAAATCAAATCAATGGAAATCTCTTCTAATTACTAGAGATTTTAAAGAGTGAAAAATACTTATGTTTTAAGAGAGAATCCAATAAAATTTATTGAGTTTTAAAATCTTTAGACTTTTGAATTAAGTAATTTTTAAAGATTTTTTAAAATCAATATTGAATACCTCAAAATTCTTTTTGACTTTTTAACATTTTAATTGAATAACTTAAAAAGTCTTATAAAATCAACATACTCTCTAACCAATCAATACACGTACACCTCTCATAAGGAAAAAAAAAAATTTTATGAATTAAATAATTAAAAATAATAATAAATAGTACACCCTCCTAAAAAAATAATTTTTATTAGTTAAATAATATAAAAAATAAAAAATAAGGGTATAATAGATATTGTTGTGTAAATAATGGAGAAGTAATTAATAAATTACGTAAAAAAAGTAATGGTATTTATTTAAATAGATAAATATTGTAAGAATAAAGTTATAAAAAAACTTTGTGTGCAAACTTTTATAAGTTATAAAAAAAAAATTGCAAACTCTTAATAATAGGAAATAATATATAACTCATTTCATATTTAGTTTTTTAGTTTTTTTAATATTTTTGCAGTTTAATTTTAGTTATATTATGCATAGCAACTTACTCTATTGCAAACATGATTTCAAAAGAATAAAAAGATTGGAGATTTTTTTTTTCTTATTAACTACGTTGACTTATATATTTGCACTAAAAAAAATACTTATTTTTTTATTTTAAAATACAATTATAACTCTAATTTTTAATTTATTTTTATAATTTTAATTATATATATATTTTTTTAAAATACAATTTTATTAGCTTAAGTAAAATAACATAGATGTTGAGAATTCGAGTCTTTCATGTGCTGCAATATTACAAAATCAATTTAAAAAAAAAAAAAGTAGCAAGTAAAACTTGACAGAGCTATAAGTACGGCGACATGCTGACATAAAAGTTAGAATCCGCTAAGTTCATGAGGTGTTGTTGCTCCTTTCTAACCTTAACCTCAACGTGAAAACTCAGTTGATCCTCCCCGCTTTGTAACTCGACTTGCTCATCGAACATCTCTTTCACAGACTTCACCGCTCCTTCTCCGCAGTAGAGCAACTTTATACTCTTGAGCGTATGAATGTTTCCAAGCTCTAAAGGGATCTTCTTCAGCTCTTCCAACCTGTAAATATGAAGTTGCTCAAGTCGTGGAAGGATGGAAGAATCATCTTCCACTGCAGTCCAGTTTTTGAGACCCTCACAGTTGTGCATTGTTAAGTACTTGAGGCTGGGGAATTGTCCTTGGCCTATTTCCCACTTCCGTTTCTCGAAGTGTCCATACGTTAATATGAGCTTCTCGAGAAGAGGCAACGAACCGATCTCTTCCAGCATGTCGTCCCATTCATGCTTTATGCCCACCTCAAGACTCAACTTCTTAAGGGAGTGTGGATAGGTAATCTTCTGCAAAGGAGTAAACAGCCTACTTGCGAAAAACCATTTGACGGATAGGGATTCCAATCCACACAGATATTTCATATTGCCCAGAAAATACACATCAACATTATCTTCATCATTCGAATCAACATCATCAGTATCATCATCGTCATCGTCATCATCATCATCATCCAAATCAACATCATCTTCATCATCATCATCATCATCCGAATCAACATCGTCATCATCATCATCATCATCATCATCATCATCAGATTTATACACGAGATCCAATTTTTTGATATTGGGAATTCTCTTAACCACCCCTTCTCTAAATTTGAAATTCCTTATTCCTTTAAGGGTGTGTAGATTTTCCATGATGACCACCGCAACACCATCTCGCCCATCGCAGCTCGGAGGATCCGGGAGACAAGCAGAATCCTCAATGAAATTCATATGCCTAAGCTGAGTCATTTCCCAGAAATCAACGACCAGGATGGGCTCAACATCGGAAAAATAAGAAACAACAAGTGTACGCAAATTCCAAAGGTGGCTAATAGAGGGAAGGAATGGCTGCATCCATGCAGCTGCGATAGCAAGGTGTCGCAGGTTGACATAGCGAGACACAACTGAATTCAAGCCGATAGCCATTTCATCCTCAAAACTGATTTTGTCATGCACGTGTAATGTCCTCAGTAATACCAGATTCTTGCATAATGGAACCCTACCAAATTCGGAAATAATCGATCGAGTGTGTGACATCAATCTCAAGTCACCACGTACATTGTACATGATAAAAGTGTTATAATCAGGTATAATAACCCGGCGTTGGGCATTCATGCCCTGAGATGAAGGATGATTACATTTCCCCATGACATGATAAAACCCTTCTTTCTGACCTTCTTTCAAGCACATGTCCCTAACCAAATCGTGAATTTTGCAATACTTTATGCTGCCTGTAGAACCCAACTCATCAATTAGAACGAGATTTCTACCGACGAGGTCCTCTAAGAAACCTCTACCGGTAATCTCCAAGGCTTCGCTTTTCGTTGGTTTAAGAAACCCTTCGGAAACCCATTGCAGGACAAGCGTAGAGACACAAATCCTTTCGTCCTCCTTAAACACTCCCATGTATAAAAAACACGGTTTTAAGTATACAGGCAAATGATTATAGCTCAGCTTCAACAATCTCAAACAATGTTTGTCGTCCCTCATATTCACCACCGAGGTGAAGTTGTCTCGTATTGATTCCCAAGATGCACGAGTGCCTTCCATAGTTTTCAGAAGACCTCCCACCACAGATATTGATAAAGGAAGACCTCTGCAGTTGTCCACAATCTTCTCTCCGATTTCCTCTAATTCAAGAGGGCAGCTACTCTTCTCACCGAATACTGTTTTGGAGAACAGATCCCAACTGTTAGCCTTATCTAGGAAACTCATGTTGAGACTATAATCAGTTGTCAGTTGCGAACTCAATTGGGATAGCCTGGTCGTCACCAACACTCGACTGCCGTTATAGTTGTCAGGAAAGTAGTGTTGTATGTTTTTCCACGAATCGATACTCCACATATCATCCATCACGATCAAAAACCTTCTGCCAAATAAATATTTATGGAGCTCCAATCCCAATTCATCTACACTCTGTTGTTCCTTGTGGGTGTTAGTGGCTTGAAAGAGAAGCTCACAGAGTATTTCTCGGGTGTCGTAGTTTTGAGAAATCGTAACCCAAGCACAGATATCAAAACGGTCCTTAATACGTGGCTTAGCGTAAATAGTTTTGGCGAGAAAGGTCTTACCTATACCGCCCATTCCCACGATCGAGATGAGCTGAAGGGTCTTACCTGTACTGTGTCCGGCAAGCTTTTCCATGATTTCGTTCAAGACGCCATCGGACCCCACAAAGGTTTCACTTCGATCAGCAACGGATGCAGCGACATTTGTCTTGCCCACTTGATTATGGACCAGTGGCACCTTCTTCTTTTTCTTCTGTGTATCTTCCACAACTTTTTTGATCGAATCCACCTCTTCAATCACAGTTTGCAGGATACCATAGCATCGGTTGAGGGATTTGGCCTTTTCATCATCGTTTGCCTTTTTTTTATTCTTTTTGTGGTTGATACAGTCCACAATATGATACTCAATAGCATCTTCGGCTGCGTAAGCTGCACTTGCAATACGCATCTCCAATGGATCAGCAACTTCTTCATCATCGTCGGCAACAGGACTACTACAGTAGGAATGGAGAAATTCTTGAAAGTGTGTGATGCGTTGAGTGATGGAGTCGACTAGCTGTTTGTCGAGAGAAATCGGAGGGGAAGGATGATGTTCGAGATCATGAATGACTCGCATCAGAGAAATCAAGGATGCATAAGCTGCCATGGTTTTCGAATAATCAAACTGTGAGTATATGATGCAGTACCTGGTTTTGGTGTTACTTACATATATGTAAGTTGTTTTTTGTTTTTGTTTTTTAAATCAAGTTGTGAATTTCGGATGTTAAAATAAGTTAGCATTCAACTGAAAGATAAGATAAAGAAAGTCATTGACTTGTTTGTTAGGTTTAGACAAAATAGTCCAGCAGGGCATCTATTAAAATAAGTTATTTTAAAAGTTAATTATAATCAATTTTAAAATAAATAGTCCAGCAGGGCATCTACTAAAATAAGCTTAATTATAAAGCTGTCAATTTTAAAATAAATAGGATTTACGTGCGCGAAATTATAAAAATATTTATTAAATATTTTTACAAAGGACAAAGTTCTATCATAATAAAATAGATGGCGTATTTATTTATATTTAAAAATAGTTAGATGTGTTGATTCAGTTGTAACTCATATTTGAATGTAAATGATGAAATAATGTGAATGCAAAAAAAAAAAATGAATGTTTTGTTTATTTAAATTTCTCTTCTTGTTTTATACATATAGATATAGATATATGAATTGAAGTGGCTCATATTTGAATTGAGGAAGTGAGAAATACTTACTGTGAAAAATCTCTTTTGAGGCATTGTCGCAAGCACTTGAAGAACATGTCTTTGATTTATGACTACCAAGAATGCAATCTGAAGCCCTCAATCTTGATCTCTTACACAAAGCTGAAACCATAGATTCAATTCATATTTACTTACCTCTTCAATTATTGCGAATGATAAAGTTGAAAATGCAGCTGTTCTTGTAACTCATAAACATGAGCAGAAAATATTCTCAAAATCTAATCACAAAAACAAAAATGAATGTAAAACACTTTGTAAAGAGTAGAAAATTACTATTTGGAGAATTCCTCAAAGGCAATAAAACTTAACTATAACCTGAATTACAAAAACTCAATTTTCGAGAATAACAATGTAGTACTCCTAACTCCTAAGTGTCAGTTATCATCGTAAAAACAGAATTTTATAAGTGACTAAATTAACAATAGAAGAAGCCAAAGGCTCTTGAACTAGAAGCACCGGAAACCTGCGTGGACAATGCTTTCATCGGATTAATTAGATAAAGGGACGAGAGAGTCTTTTGAACCTGTACTCTCTGTCGGGTTTTTCTGGCGAATCGAAGCACTAATTATTGGTTGCTGCTTACTGCACATACAACCCACATGAGAGATAATGGAAAGATTTCTTTGAGGCATTTCTACAAACACTTGAAGAGCATGTATTTTTTGAAGCCCACCTGAGTCTTGATTTCCTACACAAACAAAGCTGAAACCATTCAATTCATATTCTAAATTGAATCATAAAGATTAAAATATACTTATATAGTAAAGAAGAGAATTAGGAAGTACAAAGAGATATTCACTAAATATTTCATAAAACTCCCCTTCGTATTATGATTCGTTAACATTTACTGTAATAGGTAAGAACTAGGAAGAAAAATCCCTAACGAGTGAAGATTTATTTAATACTATCAAGTTTGAAACATTACTATGAAATGACATTACCGCCACATGTAAAAACATACTATCAAGTTTGAAACATTGCTTTAATCGAGTCAAATTAATACCAATATCAACAATCAACATAAGAGTGATAATAGCTCATATTCAAACTAGGCTGCTTAGCGAAGGGGCTCAAAGCTTCTGCTGCGCCTCCCCTCTCGACCGTGAGTAGTACCTATCACACCTAATGATTGATTGAGGACCCACTGAATAGAGGTGGGTCATGGTAGGAAATACAAAGGGAATGTAGTAGGCTTTAACCCAGATTATCAATTTATGTATAGAAATCCAAAGAAAAAGAGAGGGTAAGTCAGTCTTCTTGTTGTGCCTTCCATCTGCTGATAAATCCAGAATCATTTCAGGCCTAGATTTATTTGACTAAAATAAGCAGAGATCAATTGTTCTTTGGATATAGCAAAAAAATATTATACTTCATGTCATTCAAATGTATGTGTAGGAATTGCACTAATTCTTGCTAATAAATTTACAGCAAATGATATATTAGACCTTGTAAAGTTAGAGTGATACATTAGTGCAATAATTGCACTAAGATAAGGTACTTTAGAACCAAGAATATCATCATCTTCATCTCGAGGTCTAAAAATGTTTTTTTAGAATCAAGTGATGAGCCGATCATTAGAATATAAGCTGGTTGGTGTTTTAAGACAGAATTTAATTTTGTCAAAGTCTTAGATCTTGTATTCTTTCTTTAAATCGCTAGCAGCTTCTTGAAACTATTAAGGAGTTTCAATCAAATTTTCATCAACATACACCAGCTCCATCCTAAATCCAAAACAAGGCGTAAATCGCAGTATAAGACCCCAGAGGGCCTCACTGTTCTATGCATTTGATCTTGGTTCTAATATATACTTTTCTCACCACACAAAAAATGATACTCCTACATCAGAAGTTCAGAACAGGAGAGCAAAACAATTAAACAAAATCATTTTGTACCACAGTAACATTATAGTCACACAACACTATAACTATGATCTATATAGTTTATGAATCTAAAATTTTAAAGGGGCCTTACATCACATTTATCTACAACATGAGCAATATATACATCCAAAACCCGAAGATATTCCAAAACATGAGCATTTTACGTTGTCTCCAGATGTTCTGGCAAAAGTAAAAACGGATAGACGAGTTACTCTCATGACCTTGGCAACTTGTTAAAAAAACATGAGGATTTTACGTTGTCCCAACAGTCAATTTCAAAAGAGAGCTCAACTCGTCTTTCACATTGCGAACCTGAATGGTATGCTATGATCTGACGACCCTTCGGTTGTAAACAGGATAATAAGTATCCAAGTCGAGCTGTTCTATGATCTGCTGGGTTCTCCATAGATAAGAGGAGTGACCCTCGATAACTTCAGTCACATCAACCTGTTGGATTTAAATGGATGACAAGAATTTTACTTAACCTCAAGGGTGTTCTTGTAATTAACTTAAGGTATTATATCTGATAAAAGAAAATTATAAACAACGTACATTTTCAATGCCAGGGACACCAACCGGTTGAATGCCCGCCAATCCTTGGGTGAGGAGACTGAGAAAATATGTGGCGCAACAACATCAAATAAAAACTCAACTGGAATATGTAAAAATAAAAATAAAGAGCACGAGAAGATATAGTGATACTAAAATAAAAATGAAATTCTATTAGAGCTGCATACTTAGCACGAAATGTAACTCCAAGCATCCAATCATTAGTATAATATGCATTCACATATCTCCCAGCCACCACCTGTTTGAAAGGACATATTCAGATATATTCATCTAAATTTATCTATACCTATTACCGACGAAGAAGGGAAGTCTTTTATGCTCTTGGAACTTGAAGCACCTGAAAACATGCTCGTGGACAACGCTTTCATTGGATTAATTAGATAAAGGGACGAGAGAGTCTTTTGAACCTGTACTCTCTGTCGGGTTTTTCTGGAGAGTCAAAGCACTAATTCTTGTTTACTGCACGGACGACCTACATGAATTGAATTGAGGAAGTGAGAGATACTGGAAAGATTTCTTTGAGGCATTTCTACAAACACTTGAAGAGCATGTATTTTTTGAAGCCCACGGAGTGTTTGTATCATTCCTAAGAACTCAACTGACTCTTGATCTCCTACACAAACATTCAATTCAAATTCAAAATTGAATCATCAAGATTAAAATAAACTCCGGTATAACATAAAAGATGAGAATTAGGAAGTACAAAGATACCTACTTATAAGTAGATGCATTAGATAGGAATACATAATATCATAAATCTTCCAAGGGTGAATGAAGGCAAATTTTTCGGACAAGATCAAAGATTTGGCTTTCCAAGTTGCTGCATCTTGGCAATTGAATAATGACCTTTTACTCAAGGTACACACTACTCTACTCGAATCAGCATTTCATGTCATGTCTTTTTTTACCATTTTTTCAGGGCATTAAGTGATTAAGTCACATCGAATATCCAACATGAGTTTAAAAATTGAAATAGTCCAATTTTTTTTACAGGTGCATAAATTTCACTACTAAACCGGAAAGTTTAGAAAAAACGAAACAAACACAACCAAAAGAAACTAAAAACATTCCAACACCCCACACTTAAAATTCGAGCATGTCCTCGTGCAAGTTAAATGCAAGCATATTTAATAAAAAAAATTGACATGACTTATTCGAAATCTTTAGTGCCAGGACAATCAAATCAACCACAAACAAATATAAACATTTAACCAAAACAACAAACATCACCACAAAAAGCAAACAATCCAAAGTAAAATATCCACCAACAAAAAGGGAACATCCCAAACAAACCATAATAGTTCACAAGCATCTACCAAAACATAACGAAAATAAAAATAGTTCACAAACCACAAAACAAGAAATAACAAGTCTAAAGTGTACGTCCAAAACGGGAAATAAGCAATAAGAGGTAAGAGAGAGGAGACAACCAAATACTCGAGCTCGGCGGGCACTCCTCGAGTGGGGTCATCGATCAAGGGCCATAGTTTAGAACTCAGCTTGGCGTGCATCTCACGCGCTCTTCTAGGTATCCAAAGCATCGAACCGTCGGGTCATATAAGCAAGGAGCTCGGCATTCGTAGGCTGAGAGGATGAGGTGACGTGGCTTGAGGCCCATAGACTCAGCTCGGTCGGCCATCATCTTGAACTTGAGTTTGCAAGAAATGTAGTACCCGACGTGGTTAAACTCTGCCTCGTAGGGGGCAATGAAGATTGAAGAGGCGAGCAAAGTCGCAAGAAATCCAATGCATGGGCAAAACGACTTGCGCTTCACCAAGTAGCAGAACTGAATTGTTGTTCTGGAATGAAAGCCTAATTTCAGATGTCGGCCGACAGAGACAAATCCCCAAATCGAAAGCCTAATTTGAGAGGGTCGGCCGATAATTTTCAATCTCAACAATTACTCAACATCCCCAGTGCAAATACCTCCACGATTAATCGACTGAGAGGGAGAAACCGAGTAACCTGAAAACGGAAGGGGTCGACGGCGGTCGGAGATGGTGGTGTATCGGTCGGGTGCGGGTGTGGTGCACTGGTGGTCGGAGACGGTGCGGAGATGGTGGTGTGAGGCTGTTGACGGTGTGAGAAGATGGTGGAGTGAATCGACGAATACTTTGAACACGCCAATAATCGTTTCGGTATCCAAGTTATGCTTAAGCCCACCGATTCTCAAGGTGATTTTTATTTATTGATCGATCGATCGAACTAGTTATAAGCACGTACACACTTAGTTAATTATATTCCTTAGCGCATTCGTTCGATGCATTCAGTTTGATAGGATACTGAATGTCGTAGGAATTAGGAAACACACAGTTTCGCTTTAAGAGGTTTAAGTATCTTAATCTTACAATATATAAATCGAGAAGCAAATGTCCTACGTGGCGAATTCACAATCGTTGGATGATCAAAAAAAGTGTTCGTGTTCACACCTATCAACGGATGTTAATTTTCCAAAATTTTCGAATTTTTCATTATTTAAATTATAAAAAAATCATTTTATAACCGGTTACTCTCATTACGGTAATTAATTCAAAATAATTTCCTTAATTATAGGTCAACTACGCGTACGCAATTAATTCAAAATAATTTCCTTAATTATAGGTCAACTACGCGTACGCAATTAATGGGAGAGAATCTGTATTTTTAATTAAGTTATTTATATTATGGTAAATCTACTCATTATTTTAAGCAACTAAATAAATTTGATATTATCTACTATTTATATTACTCTAATCATGCATAATTCGAATTATATTACTATAATTACAGAATTTAAATAAAGTATTTTCAATTAATAAAATCGACAATTCAAATTATTTATATTTAAAATATAATAATAATTATTTATATTTAAAATATAATAATAATGGTCAAACCCTAATTCAAATCCATCCCTATATAAAGGACGTTATCTTCACTTACTCCTTACCTCTCACTTTTCATTGCAGCTCTTTTTTTTAAATTAATGTTCTTAATTTATTTATTTTATGAATATGAATATTAATTTATTCATGCTCACAATTATATTTTCTTTTGCAGGTTCTCTATGTAAGTTTTTTTATTGTTTTTTTTATTTCGTATTTATATTTATTTTTTTTGAAATAAATTGTTTTTGTATTTTTTGCAGCTTCAATGTAAGCATTCTTTTACTAATTCTATTTTAATTTAAATATTATGGTATGTTTTTATTTTTTGCAGGCTTCAATGTAAGCATTATTCACTAATTCTATTTAAATTTAAATATTATTGTTTTACGATTAATGTTTGTATTTTTTGCAGCCTTTAAGTATTTTTTATTAATTTGTATTTTAATTTTAATATGCTTTTCTAATGATTAATATTTGTATTTTTTTGCAGCAAATCAATGTAACCATTTTTTACTAATTAAAATTTTAATTTTAATATTTTTTTTGTCCCTTAATATTTGTATTTTTGTTTGCAGAAAATCAATGTAAGCATTCTTTTATTGTTTTTTTTAATTGCATTCTTTTAATCAACTTTAAAATTTAATTTCAAGTTATGAGCTTTATTGTGTTGTTCTTTTTTTTTTTTTTTTGTAGGTTTGTTTATACGTTAAAGAATCGGGAAATCGAAGGAATCAAAAGTCGAAGAATAAAGATCGAAACATTGGACCGCACAAGTTTTTATAAGACTCTAGCTTTCGGTTTAGAGTCTTATAATAGTTTTAGATTTGTTTTTGTTATTAATTTTTTTTAATGTAATTTATCAATGTACTTTGATTTATTATTTATTTAATAAAATTTATAATCTTTCTATTTAAGAATATAGTATTTTATCACGTGTATTTTGTTAGTATTTTTAAATTCGATACAATCAGTGATTAATTTTTTATTAAAACAAGTTAGTTATTAAGAATATAAATAAATTTTTATTTTAGTTTGATGTTTTTTTTATAATAATTTTTATTATTCTTATTTACTTAATTAATCATGTTTTAATTATATCAATTCCAAAAAAACCGATTTTTCCTTTTTTTAAATGATTAAAAATTAATTAATTAATCAGTTTATGTTATTTATGTTAGCTAATTAAATGAATTTTCCTGGTCAACTTTTTTATTAGTGTGTGATCAATCTTAATTATATTAGTATAATTACCGGTTATTTATGCTATATATATAATATATAAATAATATTATTAATTCAACTAATGTTAAATCAACTTCTTATTTTAAGCAACTAAATAAATTTGATATTATCTACTTATTTATATTACTATAATCATGCATAATTTGAATTATGTTGCTAACCGCACCATTAATTATTAGAAATTTTTGTATGTTTTTTTTAATTACGGAAATAAATTCAAAATTAATTTATATATTTTAGTTCAACTTTTTTTATATAAATAATAATAATAATTCTGATTTAACTGATTTATCGTATTTTAATTATAGCAGCTACAATTACTAATAATGAAAGTAATCAATTCGAAAAATAATTCCTTAATTAATTAGTCAATTATCCAATGATGGATAAATAATATTATAAACTTATATAAAAACAATCATTTCCTTAATTAGAGGAATCAATAATATTATTAATTATTAGTATGGTAAATCTATTCCGTATTTTAAGCAACTAAATAAACTTTATATTATTTACTTTTCTATATTAATGTTTGAATTTGAATTCTTATTTATAATTAGTTATTTTATTTTTTATTTAAATATTATAAAATCTAGATCCATATATTATAATTTTAAATAAAATTTAAATCATGAATATTATTTTATTTACTATTAAATACACTTTAAATTAGGAATATAAAGAAAATTTAATTTTCCGGCCCGAAAACTTTATATATCTATTTATCTGAATTTGAATTATAATTTATAATTATCGATTTTATTTTTAATACAAATAGTATAAAATGAAAATTCCATATATTATAATATTAATTATATTAATTTTTATTTTTTGATTTAAATGATTTTTTTTTTTTAGCAAAGGACGTTATCTTAGTAATTACTTATTTTTTATTTATTTTTTGCGTTAAATTTTTGCATTTATATAATTATATATTGTATTTTTTGTTCTTTGTAGGTGTTTTCTTACAACGAAAAGTGAAGTTCACCGCTATTATCGAATATCCTTTCGGGGGTTTTGTCTCGAAAATATACATTCGTGATCATATCTTCAATAGCTGTCTCCGCCCTGTATTCTCTTCCGCTTTCCTTGATGCAGCTGAGGTTGAGAAGGTTTTGAAGTTGGAGACTTTTGGAGTAGATGCATTTATCGATTGGACTATCGTGGCGAATTGATACTCCTATTATATTTGTATAGTTTATCACATACGATTCAGTATTATATTAAATAATTATGAATGTAATAATATTGTATTTGTATATTTTAAACAGTTAATAGAAATAATCACTTTCGTTTTTTACATTTTTTTTCATCTTCTTAATTAAAAACAATCTTTCAATTATAATTAAATTAATTTTATTAAAACGAATTTGTATTATTTTTTAATTAATTTAAATATTAAATTTAAACGAAAGATTTAGTTCAAATCAAATTTGATTCTAACAAGCTTATGTAGTTTTTGAATATATTTCCTATAAATATATTATATTTAGTTGGAAGTGAATTCTTATCTATTTATTTATGATATTATTAAATATTAATATTCGTGTAACCTTCCATCTACATATGCTCCGCTTCAAAAGATGTAAAATAAAACTACTCATAACTCATTATCTGTGTATTGAAAACAAAAGCAAAGTTTTGTGTATTGAAAACAAAAACATGGATGCACCCCAATCGTATATCCCAACTAACCTTGACAAGATTCACAGATTGGAAAATTGTTGTTCGATGCACAAGAAAGTGGTTCACTAAGGACTTGAATTGTACTCCTTTGTCTATTGAAGTTGTACTTATGGATATGCAGGTTAGAACTTTCAATGTTCGCCGTTTATAATACAATTTAATCAAATCCTTTCATTTTGTAATCTAATTACTCCTATTTAATTCAAACCCTGACTTCTTATATCTGTTAAACTAAATGTCGATTTTAAATCGAGAAGCAATATCCCATTGTTTGTTATGAATTCTATATGTAAACAAAAATATTGGACAATACATAACATGGCACTGTTCGTTCTAAGGCTCACACATTCATGCATCCGTAAGCAAATCATTGATCAATACTTTCGATGAAGAAATTCGTGAAGGCCTTGCTTATGTAGTAAAAAAAATTGAGGTTATCGCTAACCCTGCTATTAATCCAATCTTGGATAATTCGAGGATGATTCTATTTCTTGAAGATACATCTATTACGATTGCTGTAGATCTTGAAATTCCACTTTCTCCTTACAAGTTTATTCCTCTTGAGAAAATCACAGAAGCAGCATATCCTACATGTCCATTGTTTGGTATGTAACAACTGACACAAAGTTTAATTGCATCTTCTATATTTTATTTATTATTAATGTAAATGTTGTTTGGCATCTTATATTTATTTTCCATTTTTACAGATGTAATTGGACATGTTGTTGACATTGATTACACCAATATGCATGGAGATAGTAATGGAGGTGATGCGTGCGTTCGTTTTGTGATCTGTAATGTGAAGTAAGTGTTATAATGTAGCTTGAATGAATTTTTACTTATGCATTTCTAATTAATTAAATCATTTTACTTTTCTTCAATGTACAGTTTTACCGAGATTAATTTCTTGCTATTTGGTCCATTCTCTAATGTAATCAAAGGATGTGTTGACACATTTAAAGAAGATATATTTTACCAACCGATTATTATCGTCAATCTTTGTTCTACGGCCAAATACAAAGGTAGATGAATTTTCAATTACTTTATTACGTTTGACTTGATTCTGCCATTTATTTTCTTAATATTGTTCTCATTTGAATTCTAACATTTTGCAGGTGAGTTTGTTATTCGTAATATCTCATATGCTACTCGAGTGTTGTTTTATCATCACATCGAAGAAGCCATTGCATATAGAAAAAAGTATGTTATATATTCCTTTATATTCGATTTGAACTATACATTAATATTATCATATTAGGAATTTTATTATTTGTATACTTATATATATTTATTTGTCTTATGTAGGTTAACCGAATACATTCCAGAACCAACTGACATGTTTGAGTTAGATCTTTAACCGCGTTGATTGTTTTTGTTGCAAATTTTTTTATTACATTATTTATTATTGAATTCAATGTAATTTGAAATGACATCTATCATAAACGTCTAATTATAAGTAAGTTTATCATTATCATATTCACTTGATTTACTTTTCTGATATTATAACAACAACTTAATTACAATTCAAAACATTGAAATATGATAATCATTATCATATTGTCTGTTTTTACTTTTCTGATATTATAACAACTTACAATTCAAAACATTGAAATATGATAAGGACAGATGATTGGAACTCGGGGACTTATCAACATCTTAATGTATTAAAAAGGTTTTTTCAATTATAAGCCGATTAATGAAATGAATCCTCGAGTAAAATAAAATACATGGTTGATAAACATGTATATGCCGATGAATGTCATGATAAGTACTTCTTTTCCTTATCATGGTTTCTTCACAAATGTTTTCGCGTGTTGTTTAGTAATTGGAATCGTGTATACAATAAATTCATAAATTTATGTAGACATACAATCGTACTTAATTAATAGACCTATTTAACGATAAACTGTATCAGTAAACAGTACGCTTCCAATTATGAAAATAATCATTTATAAGATTCTTAACATACAATATATTAAATATTAATAGTATAAGAATTCTAATGTTTTTGAATTGTAAATCATATGGATTCTCATATCTTTCTTTAACCCTAATTTTCGGATTTTTGCTATAAAATAGGTAAACATAATTCAGTAGTTTTCAACACATTCATTGTCTTATTCCTAATAAAAAATGTCTAATTTTTATTCTTCTTTGGCTAAAATAAACCCATCCAACATAGAATCTATTTTAGCTATTCGGATATGTAGGAAATGGTATACCTACGAAGAAGATAAAGTTGTGAAGTCATTTGAAATTCTATTGGTGGATTTTTATGTAAGTCGTTGAATCTAATTCTGCCTTATTAACAGTTTATTGTTTTTTTGTACTTATAATTTTTTACTCTATTTTTCTCATGAAAGGGCAATCGTATACAAGCCTCTGTGCAAGAATCCCTCTTTGAATTTTTTGACAGCCTGATTAAAGAAGGGATTATGTGCAATATTCGGCATTTTGATGTTGTAGAAAAACCTATTACAAACTGCATATGTGATCATAAGTACATGATACTATTTAAGTGTCATACTTATATTGAGAAATATTATTATCCTTTCTTATATCATAAAATATTCGGTTTCAAAAGTTTTGCAGACGTTAAAGATCCTTCAACTGTCGATGACGGTCCTTTATTTGGTAAAATTAATATTGCAAAATATTTATGTTTTTCTATGTTTCATGTTATTTTTTCATAATATTCCTCTTGCGTAGATGTCATTGGTCATGTAATTGATGTCAAGGAAACTACATATGCTATCGATTGCACATTATGCTTCAAGATTTAAATTATGTTTGTTATATAACGCATGACTATCTCACTGTCCTTAATATTTAAAGGTATACTTCAATTACTAATAAAAATAATCGATTATTTTTCTTTTTATACAGCGGTGACCGTTTGCGTTGCATTTTTTTCCAACCTCCTTCTCCCAAGATATCTGAATTTATACAATATTTGAAGAGTGATAAAATGTCTGAAATCGTTTTGGTTGTGCATCTCTGCAAAAAAGCAATCATCCGTGGTATATTTTGTGAACTATTAATACTTACTGCTTTTTTAAACACGCAAAATTGTAATTGTACTCTTTTAATTGTATTAATGTATTTTTTTGTAGGTGAAATTTGTGTTTCAAATCACGGCAATGCAACTACCATAATAGTGAACCAGGATTTGCCTGATATTCTTTTTTTTTTAAAGCAAGGTAAGAAAAATCTTTAAATTTGTTAATTAAACAAATACTTACACTTTTTGAAAAAACTACTAAATAATCTTCTCTCATTTATATATATTGACTATTTTTTATTTGTTAATTTTAATTTACTTATTCATTGTCCCTTACTTATACTCAATATTAGGATGCCTATGTATATAGAAGCTCTTTCATTGGATGAATCTGGATTTAAGTCACCGCGTGTGATTACTGCCGAAAAGGAATTGCAGAGCAACTCACCAAATGTCTTATCTCTATTCCGTCTTAAACTTTGTCGGAAGGTATGTTACTATGATAATGTTTATTAAAATCTGAATTTCCAATTTTATTTTTTCCTAAAATATAAATATATAATGTTTTAATTTATTACTTTTCTGTTTAATACAGGTTCAGAAAATTTGGAATGTTGTTAAAGTAACTGAAATTACTTCTAATAGCGGTTGGTTTTACACCACTTGCCCAATTTGCAATGATTCGGAAGACGTCTCCTCCTTCAGTTTGTTGTGCTATTTCTGTCGTCAAGATCTTATTCCTCACTCAAAATATAAAATTCATGTGCGAGTTAACGACGGAAATGACTCTGCAAATTTTGTCTTGATGAATGACCTTTCGTTCTTTCTAATTCAGAAATCAGCTCCTGAAGTTATTCGTTCAATTATCACGGTAAGTAATTTGATCATTCACATATATATGGTTTTAATTGAACGATTAATTTTACTTTCTTCCACTTTTCTAACTACATTTTTATTGTATTATTATAAGGATTCTCCCAACAATTCGTTTGTTACTTCGGGCAATGAAATTATAAACAAAGTAATCCCCGTCGTTGTATCTTCACTTCTTGGAAAAGATTTGATATTAAAAAAGGTCAGAGTTGATCCAGGCCATCTACTTGGAAGATTGTCGGAGTACATTGTGGATATGGGTAGCGATAATTCTGACCTTCTCCCGAAACTCAAAGAAGAATTAGTTCGGAATAAATACAACATTAAATTTGATTATGGAAATTCCAACAAGCAGTAGCAAGTTCATCGATGATTCGTTCTATAATGGCAACCTTTCAGCTACAAATCAAGTTTTATTAAACATAGATTTATTTCTATTGGTATTTAATTTATGCTTGAATTCGTTTTATTTTTAAGAATGATCCAACATTCTCGCGTGTCGTTGGATAATTGAATAGCTTTTTCATTTATTATTATACATTTATTTTTATTTTTTCTACTAATAAATCAAAAATCTAATGAAATAGCTGATATCTATTGTCTGCATATTTATAGTACTGTCTAATATTTTTAATTTTTCATATTTAATATTCGAATTACTTATATAGGTCAAACTTTTAATGCAATAATTTTAATGGAAGAATCACAGAAGATGCATATCG
Source organism: Euphrasia confusa (assembly GCA_954870475.1). Taxonomy (NCBI): domain Eukaryota; kingdom Viridiplantae; phylum Streptophyta; class Magnoliopsida; order Lamiales; family Orobanchaceae; genus Euphrasia; species Euphrasia confusa. Next base: position 28,792,820 of record OX940970.1, on the reverse strand, counting down.
AGATACATGTCCTTTGTTAGTTGTGTAATGTATATACACGGGTAATAAAAGTATTCAACTTCAATATTATATATTTACACTTACTTAATATAATTAGTCAACTTAATGGACGAAACTTACTTAATGTATTTTTACCAAATATAATGATTAACCATAATATATAAATAGATATATTCTAACTTTTTTAAATTACACAAAAAAGGAATTTGTATCTGTTCAAATAATGTGTAATTAATAAAACGTATCTGTTCACTGGAAGTTTGTATCCGTTCAAAAAATCTATCTTTAAATATTAAGAGTAATTTATAGGTGATTAGCGTTTAATATTATTTTTCTATATATTATCCCTTTAGAATTAAACTTTTCAATTGGTTTCTCCCTTTTCTTCGCATAATTATTTTATCAGTAAAAAATATAACATCAATTCTCTTTTCTTGAGACACTACCAAGATTCATCAATGGCGGGTCACGATTTGCTTTGCGGTTTAACTACGACTGGGACGAACTGGAATATCGTTGTAAGAATCAGTCAAATATGGTTCTCATCAAGAGATTATCCGTATAAGCGGGCGATGCATATTGTACTGATGGATCTCATGGTAAGATAATGCATATTTTAATTAATACTGTGTGTTTTTTGTTTAATAAATTCTATTGACAATACAAAAGACCCGTGATGATAATTTTTTTTTATGTTTTTTGACCAGCGTGATCAAATTCATGCACTTGGACAGACAGATCTATTCGATCAGTTCCACAGTAAGATCGTTGAGGGTGAACTGTACAGCTTCAAGAAGTTTGAAGTTATTGAGTTACCTTTGAAAGATATGGTTGTCGACAATAAATATACAATAATTCTCCAAAAAAGAACAACTGTGGAACCTACATGGTATTTAGATTTTCCTAAATCAATCTATAATTTCAGATCTTTTTGGTGTATCAACTAGCATAACTTTCCAACTGAGGGTCCTCTATTTGGTATGTTTTGTTATTTTAAAAAATAACTTAACAATTATAACAAATTAATTTTATACAGTATAAAAATACAACGTTTAATATGTTTATATTTGTTTTTGACTCACATGTTACTTTCTTTTTTACAAGACATCATTTATCACATTGTTGACATTGATTCTGAAAGGATGAATGGTATTTGCGGTCAAGGGCATAGATTTATACGTCTTCGTGTTGGAGATCTACAGTAAGTTTTAATTGTATTAATTCAATAATCACTATTTTATTATACAATAAAAATATATGTATTACATACAATAACTATGTCATCTTGATAAACAGTTTTGGTATCGTTGAGTTCTTATATTCCGAACCATTTTCAACTGAAATAATTGAAGTTGTCGATATGGCAAGAGATAACAGAATGGGTCTTGCTGTTATTATTATTCAGCTTGCAAGCACCATGATGTTCAGCGGTAAATATGCTATTTACGTGCAATTTTAAATTTATATTTGAAAATGTATTAAATCATTTTTATATTTTCATATTGTATACTGTTTGTAGGTAATTTTGTTTTGTGTAATACTAAGAATGCTACAAATGTTAAGATTTATCATCATATTGACGAGGCAGTTGCATACCATCGACGGTAAAACACTAATTTGCGAATGCGAAAATCTTACTCTTAACTTTTCTTCATTATACACGCTTTTCTTATCTTAACTTTTCTTGATTCTAAATAAAAACAAAATTTTCATGTATAACAGGTTTCAAGATAATTGGAGTCCCGTTCGTGATCTTCTCGAAATGGATTCAACTTGAATGACATTCGCGTTTTTTTGAATATAAAATTCATCAGAATGTTATCAGTACTTTCATTTGATGAGAAATCTTCTTTTAAATTTTTTGTTGATTAATCATTTAAATGTTTCCATTTTTATTGAACATATATCTATTTGAACTAAGTATTTTTATATATATTGTTTAAATAATTTTAATTTTATAAATTGTTCATTTTTTTGTTTTCTTTTCTAATATTACGACCGTTTGTTTATTGTGATTTATTATACTATTAAATTAAATAAAAACGAAATAGTATTTATAGTCTGCATATTTATAGTACTATCATAGATAAGATTTTCTATATTTAATATTTTGATTACTTATGTACAAGTAATCGAATATCATAATTTGTTCAGTCATACTATTAGTAATTTAGAAGTAATTAAACACTAGAAACCAACATGTTCCTATGACATTATCACTATAGAAACAAATCTATCTTCAATGAAAGCTTATTTCACCTTTTTCAAGAAACTATTTTTAATAATTCGTATAATGAGGATCGCTATAATTCAAGAAACTAAATATTGTTTATTTTTAGATTATTTGGTTTGAGTTATAAATATAAATGGTCTTCCTACTTATACTTATGCGCAGGTTGCTTTGAATTAAAAATGATTTTGGAAGGCTTCCAAGCATTGGAATGGTGTAATATGTATATTTTGAATTGAGACAAGATACAAGATATTTGTTATCTTATAACTAAGGCGTATAAATTACAAATATTTTTGTACAAAGAGTATTGTATATTAGTGTTTTTAAACTTTATACTTTCTGTGCATGAATATTTTGAGTGTTCGGGTTTGGGTATGTGTATTTATATAATTTATATTGGATGAGTTATTAATTATTGTTGTGTCAATTATTTAACCAAACATTTACTAAGATTTTAGGAATTGTCTTAAATTGTACTTACAGTGTCAAATTAGAATAACATTTCGGTAAATGAAACTAACTAATGTTTGGAAATTTTAATTTGTATAAGTTGTTATATTTTATTGAAAATTTTAGTCGTGCTTATTTTTTGAACGGTATATTTGAAAAACATGATTACTTTAGTTTTAAATATATTATATACCTAAATTATTATCAGAATCGAATTACAATTAATTGTTATTTTGCACATAACACAAGGAAACTAAAGTAATTATAATAATCTTACACTAAAACCAAGTTGTATATTGAACAATCTGTATAACAAAGTATATTTTAATGTTTTGGGTTATAATTATATTTTGAACAACAAACAATTAATAACCTTATTATATTACAAATTCAATAATATTAATGATATATACTTCGATTAAATTGTAGTGTATTATTATTTATTCAAGTATATTAATAAATATTTGTATTATTTATACAATAATTATATAAGGAAACCACGTTTTGTGTATTTAATTAGTGAATCATATATTATTCTTATATATTTAGAATTGTTTTTTGATATTTCATTAATTTTTGTCAATTATATATTATAACAACGTGTAGAGGAGTTTGTACTTCACAACACTGATGGCGCAACAAAGGTGATCCTATATAATCATGTGCATGAAGCAGTTGAATACAGTCAAAAGCAAGTTCCGGATTCCAGTTGAGATATTTATGTAATTGATGTGCCATCTTTATTTCTATAATCATCCACTGCGAATTCTAATTATTATTATTTTTGTATTTTTTTTATAGGTTTGTAGATAAGTGGCGCAAATGTTCCAACGTAATTCACATTTCTTGAAGTTCAATGTCGATTCGACGTGGTCCACATCTCTTGAAGTACCTTAAAAAATGATTCCACTTTCCCAACGTTTTTTATTATTCTCTCTTTATTGATAATAACAATTATTATTAAAGATTTATTTTTATTTGAAAATAATTCATGTTTTGAACAATTTGATTTTCCGAGTTTCCAAATAAAAATTATTTTATTAATTATTTGTTTGGAGAATCGTTTGCATTTGTTAATGTTTTATCTGATAAAATTAACTTATTTGTAAACAAAATATATTGTGTAACAAAATATACTTGAATCATTATATTGAAAAATACATGGTATATTTAAGAAGAATATTGATGTTAATATATAAATCAATCACGATTCTTATGTTGCTATTTCGAGAGTGACAAACATATCCGGTTTGAAGCTCTTGCTCTGCGATGATAGCGGTAAACTCACAAACAGGAAGATTAATGTAGTGTACAAAGAGGTGTTTCATTAAAAGCAGAAACATTGTTTTCGTTATCTATCAAAATTGTGCAATCAACTCATTAATTGGATCCATGCAACACATGCTCCCCTGATTAATTCTTTGTTTTCGTTACCTATCAAAACTTCGTATAATCCATAAACACTTAATATGCAATCCATAAACTTTGTTTTCCATTCGCTTTTCAACGAAGACAATTTTCAGACATGATATCATATGCAATGACGATTAATAAATGTCAATGTCAGTTTTTGTTCAACGTTTGTATATATTTTGAAGAGGTCGGCATTTACGCACATACAATTATATGTCGCTGTTTTGAGAGTGACCAAAAGAGTCGGGTAAAATTTCTTACTTTGCGATGAGTAGGGTGTTAATAAAACGGGACGAGATGGAATGAGATGGGACGAGACGAGACGGGACGGGATGGAACAAGGCGGGACGAGACGGAACGGAACGGAACGAAACAGGACGGGAGGGGACGAGACGGGGTGGGATTCGGGAAATTTCGTCACGTCCTTAAAATAAATTATAGGGACGGGACAAGATTCGAATTTTAAAATTTTGTCTCTCATATCCCAATCCAGTTTGGGTTTGGGTCGAGATTGGGACATCCCGTGCGATTTTAAATAAAAAAATAAAAATATTGTATAGAATTAAAAAATGAGATAAAATGAATAATATTATCGAGTAATAAAACAATAAATATCCAAATAAAATAAAAATAAAACAATGTTTTTTCATGAAAAATATATAAATGAACATTAAATCATTTATTTTCAAATAATAAATAATAATTAGTCACTTTAACCTTTCCTATATATATGAAAAAAATTCTAATTTCACACATACATTATAAAAGAAGTTCAATAATACTAATTTCTATTCAATTTAAATGAAATTTTTATAAATTATATAAATTATTATGATATTGTTAAAATATATTAATTAAGTAATAAATTTAATTGGGAATATGATTTATATATTGATATTTTTATTAATTTGTGTGGAAAAATATTATATTAAATAAATTAGCAGGATGAGACGAGATACAATTGGATAAAGCGACCCCGTCCCGTTATGAGAAAATTAAAACGTGATGAATTGTCATTTTTAAAATTAATTATGTCTTATCCTGCTAACTTTCGGGATGAGATTCGACGAATTCAGCATTTCGGGACAAAATGCCTACCACTAGCTAAGAGAGCGGGGAAGCTTTCAAATAAAACAATCAATGGTATACACATAGAGTCTTTCACAATTGGTAATCATTGTTTGTATTATATATTAAAAATTTGCAATCAATATACATTAAATACATGTGAAATATGCTGCCCAACATGTTAGGTACAAGATCCAAGATTTTCATTCGCTATTCAACGAAGACGATTTTCAGCCATGATATCATATGCGATTACGATTAATAAATGTTAAGGTCAGTTTTTGTCCAACGTTGGTATATATTTTTTAAGAGGAGAGTATTTACGCACAAATAATTGTATGTTGCTGTTTCGAGAGTGACCGACAAAGACAGATAAAAGTTCTTACTATCCGATGAGTAGAGTGGGAATAAGACAGGAGGAGACGGGAGGGGACGAGACGAGACGAGATGATGACGGGAGGGGACGGGACGAGACGAGACGAGGCGGGATGAGACGAGACGAGACGTGATGGGATTTGGAGAATCCCGTCCCGTCCTAAAAATAAATTATCAGGACGAAACAGGGTGGGATTTGAATAATCGTGTCACGTCCTGAAAACTGTTAATTGTTACTCAATTATTGAGTATAATAAATCAAAACAAATTTTCAAAAGTTTATAATATCAGGTAATATATAAATCAATCACGATTCTTATGTTGCTATATCGAGAGTGACAAACAGATCCGGATTGAAGCTCTTACTCTGCGACGAGAGTGGTAAAATCACAAACAAAACGATCAATATGTAGCGTACAAAGAGGTGTTTCAAAATTTGTAACCATTGTTTTCGTTATCTGTCAAAATTTTGTAATCAACTCAATGTATCCGCGAAAACAATGCAACACATGTCGTTCATTTTTCGTTGTTTTAATGGTCTATCAAAACTTTGTAGAATCCATAAACATTTTATTCATTAATTACATTATACGAAAAACTAATGCGGATATATTTTCTTAAATGTATTTAAATTATCCTAAAATATTTGTTATTTTAAAAAAATGGTTGATTATTTTAACAATATTGTACCAGATTTTTCGCAACAATATTATTACTTTGATTTTATCTTATTGTAGATATATTTACGTAATATAATAATATTAAATCATGATTTAAATAAATACAGTATCTTTTTAATTTAAGCGATGCGAATCTTTGAGTGCATAACCGGTTCATTCTAATCAATCTCCCCCCAAAACCTAATTTTATTCATACCTTTTATAAATATTTTGGACTCACTTCATTTTTTTTTCCAACTCATTGATAATTCGTAAGTATCCATGTCTCTGTTATGTTATGCCTTTTCTCAAGAGGTATGTTCAAGTTTTCTTATAATGCATGTGTTTTTGTGTGAATATTTCGGGACTTTTATGAATAATCTTATGTTTAATTGCAGATTATAAAGAATTGGATAATTGTCATGGACAATCACATTATTTCCCAGCTGCGTTTGTGTCGTACAAAATGTCTTACTTGCCATCAATCACAGTTTGTCAGCTATTGTGGTTCGGGGTGTTCTTCGTGTCAACGAAATACTATTCGTCCCTCCAAAGTTAAAATCCATCACCAAGTTTATTACAACAAGGATTTCATTTATTATGTCTAGATGAAGGACCTTGCAGTGGACCTAATTCAGAAATCAGCAGTTGAACTTATTCGTTCAATTATATCGGTATTTAATTCGACACCGTGTATTTTGTTTTCTGCATAATTATAACTATATTTTTACGATTTTATTTAATTAATATTGTTATGTATTTGTGTATAAAAGGAGAAGGCATGCATCCTTAATTTGACTTTCGCGATTGAAAGTATAAACAAAGTAACCAATGCGGTTGTATGCTCTCTTATGGAAAACGAGGTTATATTAAATGTCAGAGTTGATCGAGACAATATTGTAAGAAGTCCTTTAGAGTACATTGTTGGCATGAGAAGCGTTTATTCTGTATTATTTCGGGTGCACGAGGAAAGAGTAATCCGTAGTCATTTTGAATCCATTAAGAAGTTGACCGATGATTCCTCCGACAATGAATAGTTTTCAGGCTATAAAGAATCGCATGAATCCATTTTGAAGTCGACCGATGAGTCATCCGAGTATTTTCGTATGCCATGTCGATAAACAAGAGTCAAGGTCAGTCTCTGTCTAATGTTGGTATATTTTTTAAGAAGCCTGTATTTACACATGGTCAATTATACGTTGCTGTTTCGAGAGTGACCAACAAATTCGGCTTGAAGCTCTTACTCTGCGACGAGAACGAGAAACTCACAAACAGAACCGTCAATGTAGTGTACAAAGAGGTCTTTCAAAATTTGTAGTGTACAAGCAAGTCTTTAAAATTTTGTAACCATTGATTACTTTGCCATTCAAACTTTTTTAGTCAATAAGTTTTTAAATCATACTTCGCCGAACATTGTGTACAAATAGCAATTTACGAATGCGCGGTTGCCAAATTCGACTCCCCGTGCATCGCACGGGCATGTCACTAGTAATATATAAATCCTGAATACTAATAAATCCAATTAGCCAATAGGAACAACCAATTTTGCCAACTAGGATGAAATTGAAATCTAAATGTCCAATAAGAATGCTCAATTTCATTTGCGTTCACACCCATTCTCAATCTTTTCTTCTCTTTTTTATTTTACTGAATATTAAAACCAGTAAATGTCCGGTCAAATAACAATTAAATTCATCGATCCGCTTCTTCCGCTTCTCCATTCTCAGTTTCCAAAATTTCTTAATTCTCTTTTCCTTCGATCTTCATCTTCTTCTCTATCCGAATTAGGGTTTTGGCTCAAGGTATGTTCTTTTCCCTTTTCTTCGCTGATCTCTTATAATTTTGAGTATATCGATTTTTTTTTCAGTTTTAGAATCAAACGATTCAATTTAGATTATTGTTTGAATCTTTTTTTTTTTCAGGTTTTAGTTCTCATCCGACATCGACTCCCAATTCAGGAGCGTCTTCAGGTTTATTCTAATTTCCTGTGTTGAATTGCAGTCCGTAAGTGTCTTCAGGTTTTTTCTAATTATTCACTAATCATCCTTGATCATGTATTATCGATTTGGTATAATCAAAAATTGGTTTGTAGTGAGATCTTTTATTTGTTCCGATTTTCAATATTGGGTTTGTCACATATATTGATTTCTGTAATTTTGATTTATTGCTTTCGTTTTTATTAAATTTTTGTCGAAGCTTCAAGTCTGTGTTTTTTTTCTTTCAGATTGCAGATTTGCGTTCATTTCCAGCGGAGCTCGGGTGAGTTTGAGAGAAGGCAAAAATGTCGAAGCGAGGTACGATCCCATTCCGGCAAAACTTAATAATTCCATAATTTTCGATTCCGATTTCAATTCAGTTAGTGGCGGCTGATTCATTGCCATTTTTTACCTCATTTCCGTGAAGGGTTTAGGGATGGTGATGGCCACTTTGAAGAAGGGAAGCTTAATCTCCGTAAGATGCTTATGCAAACAGAATTCTCTTCCCAAAAAACAGCATTAATGAAATTGAATACTTTATCCCTTTTCCATATTTGTTTCCAGAATAAAAAATTTCCAAATCAAATTTTGGGAAGACTTGCATGCGGGCTATTGCATAATCTTTTACTATATTCGTTCCAATTCTCTATGGATTCCATCAGATCTGGACCGTACAACAGATATTCTGGCCGGATAACTTCGTCTTTGGGCAGTCCGGCGCCGGGATTAATTGGGCGAAGAGACATTACACGGAGGGCGCGGAGCTTATTGATTCCGTGCTCGATGTTGTGAGGAAGGAGGCCGAGAATTGCGATTGCTTGCAAGGTAATTTGAAATTTCACCCTCATCAATTCCTACATTTTCATTTTTACTGTTTTTTTATCTTAATATAATCTGAAATTACTTGCACTGAATTTGGATGTTTGTTTGGGTTGATTTTTGAAAGGAAAAATGAGAATTATTTTAAAAATTGAAATTATCCCAAATGAATGAGAATTTTTTGTAGGCTTATCATTTTAATTTACTGTGTTGCTCAGGAAAATATGAGATCTATGTTTTTTATTTCTACATTATTTAGAGATGTCAGATGCATGCTATGTTTATAATGTTATGTTTAGTTTATTGCTTGAGTTTGTCTTTTATGTATTTACGTTTCAAGTGTATAACCGCTTTTTACCATTTTCACATAAAAGTGACAGCTAGCGGTCAACACGGGAGACTGTCGGGCTGTGCTTGGCAAGCGCGGCAAAGCAGTCGAGATGTCAATAGACCACAACTACTCATCAGTGAGGCTACGGATCAATAGCTAGGTGGGGCCATCTACGACAGCTACCTCAACGATCAGCTATGTTGTATTGTATCAAGAGAACTATATGATTTGCAGAAGCTTCCCTCTCTACAAGCCTGAAATTCAACCATGCCTTCAGGTCTCTTATGCATTTGCAACTGCCGATCCTACAGGCGCCCACATCGTAAGTAAGTTAATTATGATTATTGATTTTTATCTTCTTATTTCGATTTTTTAAAATCATGTATTTTCTAAAATACTCATCTCTTTCGACGAGTAATTGATAAGTTAATTAATACAGCTAAAATTCAGTTTTTGTATGTTATTTGTATGCCCATATAAATGAATCGATGTTGATCGCTTCATTGTAAATGAGTTTGAGGTATGTAAATTATGTAGCTGACTCCTGATTTTGGGAAGTTTTTTTCTCTCCAAAATTTTATTCATTTGGTTTTCATATTGTTTGGTTCGGTTTTCTTTGTTTTTAAAATGTTCGATTTTAAGTGGTTTTGCAATTATTAGCATTTAGTTTTCTAATCGTGTCTTTGTCAGGACTTTATTACGAGGTTGTTCAGTTTATATCTAGATAAAAGGAAGAATATATACATTCAGAGGTTATATAATTGGTTAACCCATATTTCTTTCTTTTTTGCAGATTTATCTTATGTTTGTGTGGCTGTTAAGAGTGTTATGGATTGCAGGTATTTTTTCAATTGCCATCGCGTCCATTCCTTCCTCCAAACTTGATGTCATGGCTTACTGAATGTGTTTAGTCGACGTGGACTATATTTAGGGTTTGTATGAATATTGCATTCAGTAACCCCTAAATACAAAAACATGGCCTACCTGATTTTTTCATGATGTGATTACAAGTGTGTTATGAATAACTTTTTGATGCGAGATGTGATATCGTGGAAGATGAGTAAGTTAATTAATACAGCTAAAATTCAGTTTTTGTATATTATTTGTATGCCCATATAAATGAATCGATGTTGATCGCTTCATTGTAAATGAGTTTGAGGTATGTAAATTATGTGGCTGACTCCTGATTTTGGGCTTTTTTTTTCTCTCCAAAATTTTATTCATTTGGTTTTCATATTGTTTTGTTCGAATATTGCATTCAGTAAGCCCTAAATACAAAAACATGGCCTACCTGATTTTTTCATGATGTGATTACAAGTGTTATGAATAACTTTTTGATGCGAGATGTGATATCGTGGAAGATGATCATTGCATTTGTGAAGTTGAATTGGAACTGTACGTATTATAGAGTTAATCTATGCGCATGAAATAATTTTCTAAAGCCATCTATCCATCTAAAGCAATAATTCTCTAGCCATAATTCTATCCCCATAATTTTTTGTTGGTTAATCCATGTTACTTAATAATGGTGGAGGAGGATAAAATTGGTATGGTTGTATCCCAGATTAGCAAGATTATAGGTTTCAAGGCCTCTCCCGATTCCCTTGAGCTGTGTGCTTGGTTCTTGATTGCTCTGGGGGACTATAAAGGAGATTTGACCGATGTGCGTGCACTTTTGACTTTGGATCCTCATTACATGATGTTTCATGGGAAGCTGAAGGGGGATCAGTTGGTGGAGCTTTTAATGCAGCACGTGCAGCAGTGTAATCAGGCTGATTGCTGGATGCAACTGTATGATAGGTGGCCTGCGGTGGATGATATTGGATCTCTAGATGTTGTTCATCATATGTTAGCTATTGATCCTGGGAAGAGCCTTTTACGATTTCGGCAGTCACTTCTTTTGCTACGGTAAAAATGTTTGATCTTTAATTGTTTTTGTTGTTTGATTGCATCTCCATTTAGTTATCAAAAGTCGTGACTGCAAACTTTTATTTGATGAATGTATCCATGCCCATGCTTCTTTATGGGTTTTAAGATTTCATTTTTGCCTATGGAGAATGACTTTTGCTATTTGTTTTCTTCTATATAATCTTTCGTTTCTCACGGATATTATCCGTATCATTTTATTGGACAATCTTACAAAAAAAAAAAATGTGTCACCTCCGCGAGGTTTGTATTTAAACACATTCTTTCCTATTTATTGTGTCCTTTGTACAATAGAGAAAAATATAAGGGATATTTGTAATTTTCGATAAGATAGCTGGATATTTTAAGATAAGGGGTCTGCTTTTTAACTATCCCTATTTTCAATTTGATTTACTAATGACGATCGAAGAATAACTTCTATATTGGTACAGATTGAATTGCCACAAGGCTGCTATGAGAAGTCTGAGAATGGCTCGAAATCATGCATCCTCCGAGCATGAAAGACTTATTTATGAAGGCTGGATTTTATATGACACAGGTTATCGTGAAGAAGCAATAGCTAAAGCCGAGGAATCCATTTCAATCCAGCGGTCATTTGAAGCATTTTCCTAAAAGTATATGTTTTGTCTGAAACCACAACAGACTTCGCATATCTTTGTTCTATGTAATTCAGCTTCTTGAGGATGCTCTTAGGTGCGCATCTGATGGCCTTAGGAAAGGACAAGTAAGTGTTCATTGTCCAAATGACTGTTCTAAACTGTTCCAATATAGTTCTTTGCCAAAAAATATCCCAATCCGATACCCTCACAGTCAATTTTGTTTCAAAAATAACTTCTGACATTACACTCTGAATTTCAATCTATTTTTTGTGTACTTTTTTAATCTAAATTTTGTTTTTTTAATATTAAATTCCACGTTATATATTTTTTTTGCAAGAAATACTTCAATTATTATTTTTGTTTGATTTATTCTTCGTTTATAACAAAAATATATTATGGTTTTGCAAGTATTTAATCGCAAATGCTTGAAGGTCGAGCTTAATGTGTGAAAAAAGTGAAAAGTTGGGATTATTTTTGTCAACTCCTTTCAAGATCACTGCTGACCTGTTGTGATTTTGCAGGCTCCGAGTAATCTGGCGAGTATCTATGTTGATGTGGATAAATTAGACGATGCAGTTGACTGCTACATGAATACACTGACAAAAATAGTGACACAAGAGCCCATAAGGGACTGGCACGTGTATACCATCTCAAGAATCAGCGAAAAGCTGCATTTGACGAAATGACAAAATTGATTGACAAAGCCAGATATAATGCATCAGCTTATGAAAAACGATCAGAATACTGTGACCGTGAAATGTCCAGAGACGATCTTAGCATGGCAACCCGACTTGACCCATTAAGGACATACCAATATCGATACCGGGTTGCTGGTGAGCTTTATTTTTAACTTACAATCAAATTCTTATTTCTTGCATTATCTTTTGATCAGTTAAATTGTCCACTGCCTTTGTTAGTCTTTTTTATTATGTTAATTCTAGGGATCTTAAGAATTCATTTTTATATGATATGGGTTTATCTGTATATATCATTCTGTTTGGTTTAAACTATTTCCATCATCAATATATTTGTGATATAATGGTTTCAGGAACGAATGAGTGAGGTTAAGATGCATATATTATCTTTTGTTTTCTTTGTATTTTCCCAACCAAAAGTTTACTACCAGAAATGAAAATCTCGACATCGCTGCTGAATTTAAATATATCCAACCAAAAGTTTTAGTATATGTATAACATCCATATGAACTGCCAGAATGATAACAGTTTGTATTTGAACTAAAGGGTCGACTTTTTTGAGGAATACGACATCGAAGTTGTTTAATAAGATTTCTGTTGTTGTAAAGATGTATGAATTTTGCATGCACGCACTTTCTGGTAACTAAAAAAAGTGTTGTTTTCCCTTTCAGTTCTGATGGACGACCAGAAGGAAGCTGAAGCAATATCAGAGCTCAATAAAGCCATATCTTTCAAACTGGGCCAACAGCTGCTTCATCTCCGTGCAGCATTCCACGACTCAATCACGCAGATACAATTGAATTGTACCAGAGATTTAGGATTGATCTTATTGTTATTTATTTATTTTCCGTCCTTTCGGTGATAAAACATTTAGTTTGACAGTTTTACATTTATAATTTAACAGTTTTATTAATTTTATTAATTACATTTATAATTTACAATGTTATATGCTAAATAATTAAATTATTATTCAAAAAACATTTCGAATCATTTTTTAAAATTATTTTTATTTATAAAAATAAAAATAAATTAGTAAACACAGTGAGATAGAAGATAGTCAATTCATAAATAAAAATAACAATTATTTAAATTTTGTATAATATTAATTATACCACAATTATAGTAGCATTATGAAACCATTCAAGAAATATTTTATAAATTAAATTGGATTCTTAATTTTAGTAAATTAATAAAATTAATAAAATTAATATTATTTTTAATAAAATATTCTTTAATTATAGTAAATATTATAAATTATTTTTAAATATATTGATAATCAATTAGTTTTTCATATATATTGTTTTTTTAAATTAATTGATTGTCTAAATATTTAGATTAGAGATACGTTAGTTTACTTTCTAATATGTATTTTCGAAAATGTAAATTATATTTTAGATTTTTCAAATATTCGGATATATAAAAAGTTGTTCATATTTGACTACTCTATTTATTTATTTTCCAATTTAGTTATTTACAATATTAAAGCTAATTTATTTATAAAATATTAATACTATATTTTATTGATCTTATGTTGATTCACATTTCATAATTGATTATTATAATTATGATCAATAAAAATCATATATTGAAAATAAAATTATTTTCTAATTCAATTTTATTAATTAAATAATAAATTCACTATTGTATATATAAATCACATTATATATTTTAAGAGATCGATAAAAATATTAAGAAATTGAGTAAACAAATAATAGAAACACAATCAAAATAATTATTCAAAAACATAATTTTATTAACTATATAAATATATAATCATTTTATTTATATAAATATTCGAAAGAGTATATGATTAGAATAATAAAATATAAAAAATTATTATTGAAAAATAATTTTAAAACATATTTTTCAATATTGTATTTCTATTAATTCTATTATAAGGGATAAATTTCGAACAACTTAGTTAAAAAAAGAATAATTTTTTATATTATTTAGTTATTATTAATAATAATCTTCCAAAACAACATATACTACTATTTTATTATTATAATTAACTTATACACCTGAGTAAAAAATGAAATATATATATATATATATATATATATATATATATATATATATAAATATATATATAATATTTTAATAACATTTCTTATAAGATTATTATATTTATTAATTATTTTAAAACTTTTATGTTGCAATGAAGAAATAATTTGTATTTTTTTCTTTTTTTAGAATAATTTATATATAGTAAATACTAGAATTGTAATAGATTTCAATATTAAATATTGTTAATAATATATTTCAAATAGAATTTTTAAATTTTAAAAGTATTTTTTTTCATACAATTATTATTAAGAAAGAATTAATATTATTATAAGCTCTTTTATTTCTTTATATTAATAAGAAATAATTAATAAATTAATAATTATATATTATATATTTTAAAATTTTAATATTAAAAAATACTTAAAGACATATTTTTTGGATTTTCTAAATCATTATAAATCTAAATAATGAAATAACAAATGTTCTTGAAAATTGATATAGTTGAAATATAAACAATACAATTAGTCCATAATATAATGTTAATATAAAAATTCAAACAGTGTTTTAAGAGTGAAAATTCCAATAAAAATAGTGATAATTATGATTGAAAAACACTTCAAATTTTTATATTTTTTTATGTTTTGTATTTTTATAAAACTTATTATAACAAATTGAAAAATGATATATTTTAAATAAAAACAAAATAATGTTAAACAATTTAATTTTATTAACTATTCAACAATTTCACATTTAAAATTTATAATGTTATTTTTTTTCCAGAAGAATTTACAAAAGTTGAGATTCTGTTAACAAAAAGGGTGTGTTACAGTTTCAAGGGTTATTAATCAGCCAGATTGAAAATTTTCAGAAATTTACAGTAAACATAAATAATATTTATTATTTATTATTTTATCTATGTACGTTAGAGATATTTATTATTAATCGGGCGAATTGCTTCAACAATAAGTTTTCGATTATTTTTAATTGATTTATCAGATATAAAAATATATCAAGTTTGAGACATTGCTGGACCAAGTGGAGCTGTTCTATGATCTGCTGGGTTCTCCATAGATAAGAGGAGTGACCCTCGATAACTACAGCCACATCAACCTGTTGGATTTAAATGGATGACAAGAATTTTACATAACCTGAGGGGTGTTTTTTTAATTAACTAAAGCAATTATATCTGAGAAAATAAAATTCTAAGAGTGTTGGAAACAATGTACATTTTCAATGCCAGGGATATCAACCGGTTGAATGCCCGCCAATCCTTGGGTGAGGAAACTGAGAAAATATGTGGTGCAGCAATATCAAATAAAAACTTGAGAGAGCTAACTATCCATTTTCCACAAGCTGATATAAAATTTAGAAGCCGCTAAGCTCATGAGGTGTTGGTGCTCCTCTCTAACCGTAACCTGGACGTGAAAGGTTAGTTGATCATCCCCGCCTTGTAAGTCGACTTTCTCATCGAACATCTCTTTCGCAGACTTCACCGCTCCTTCTCCGCACCATTCTAACTTTATACTCTTTAGAGTATCAATGTTTCCAAGCTCAAAAGGGATCTTCTTCAGCTCTTCCAACTTGTAAAGGTGAAGATGTTCAAGTCGTGGAAGGATGGAGGAATCCTCTTCCACCGCAGTCCATTTGCCACCAGGTTCGCGTTCCTAGTAAACCTGCAGGCGAAAAGTCCTTTTGTCGATTTTAAAATGAATAAAAAAATGAACAGAAGTTCCTAGATCTGTTGGAATATGATAGAATGGATTGAGAGAAATGATTTTTAAATTACACAAGGTGAATCAAAAGGTTGATTACACAAAATAGTGAAATATACCCTTTTTAAGGTTTCTTCCACTTGCAAAAAACAGTTATTTCCAAAATAAATAATAAAGTACACTAAGATTTTGTCGAATCTCAGGTTGTTTAATAAAGTCATCACTCCAGCAATGGCACCCGAAGATGAAATATAGAGTCCCTATATCTTTGTGGTTAGTGGAGAACAGCCATCGGACCGGATTTGGCATAAAATGGAGATTATTTCGTTTCCTTCCTTATCAGAGAGGAGTGGCGTGGCGCTGCTGGATGCTTCTGATCAATAGAACAAAAAGAGGAGTCAGCCAAAAATAAAGATCACCAAAAGTAACGACCACCAAGATAGGCATAGTAATGAAATCTTTTGATCACCCATTTTTGGAAAACAATTTTGGGGGCTAGTTTAGAGTTCCTCTCCTAGCTGCTAGCTGTCTTCTTTCCAAGTAGCTCGGTTTAGGTTGCTTCCTATCCGTCTTACAAATAATTACACCCTTCATAAACAACAATAGTCTGGTAATTTTAACACACACATTCACATTTATAAAAGTATTGCAATTAGTCACTAAATTTTAAATTTGAACCTTCAGGGGTATTATTGTAATTTTTAAAGTTGCCTATATTATTTTTGTGATTAGATCAAACCTCAAGGGTTCATTTTGTAACCATCCCTTTAGTATATTTATCTAATCCACTAGAGACACCTAAGAAACTCCGAACATTAAAGAGCTTGCCTGCTAAGAAACTCATCCCCGGTTGCATAAGTAGGTTTAGGTTGACCATTCGGCGGCAATCCATTTCCATCGGTAAGAAAGCAACAAAATATTCAGCAAGACAAGAAATAGTCGTTCATTTATTTAACAAGCAAAACCCTCAGAAGGAGCAAACTATAAATGTGAGAGATCTAAACATTTAGATAATCCACAAAGTCAAGAATGAATCACAAACTACAACTAGGCAACAAATGTATATGCCCGAAAGAAGGGAAAATAATATGTTGGGACTTGTCTCAGACATAATTCATAACTATGAGATAATCAGGCAACTCAAAGATGATTCAATACTTCAGCATTGCTGTGAATCTTAGTTTTATCAACAAAAACAAATCATAACGGCGCCGATAGGACTAGTCATATTGGCAACCTATACGCCTCTGAACGAGGATCACGTTCATGTGTGGTGGGTTCCGTAGTTCCAAACAAAACAAATATTATGCAGGTTTGAAGTCGACGTGGTCGCGAATAGCCCTGGGAAGTCCTCGTGCATTTTCGTCACTAATGTTTTTTTTTGTTTGCAATATTCATTCATCCTTCGTCACTAATGTTTTTTAGTAGTACTAGAATGGGTGACCCCCTGGGAAGTCCTCGTGTTGCACCAACTTTCGTCACTAATGTTTTTTTTGTTTGCAATATTCATTCATCCTTCGTCACTAATGTTTTTTTTTGTTTGCAATATTCATTCATCCTTATATGAACGTACGACATCGTGATTTAAAAAATCTAAACAGCTGAATTTAATACAAATTTTAATGATTTTTTTTGTTTGCAATATTCATTCATCCTTATAAGAACGTACAACATCGTGATGTAAAAAATCTGAACATCTGAATTTAATCGTCGCGAATGACCGTCATCAGGATTCTGGAGGTCCAAATTCACCCGAAAAAATTGAAATGCTCCGAAAACGCACTAAACGAATGAATTTTGGGCCGAAAAACGGCGCCAATAGGACTAGTTTAAATAAATGACAATAGGCATTATTCTTCAAATCACTATGATAATACGTACTCATTTTTCAGTCATTAAGATATTTGAAGGGCATTTCAATAATAGTGGAAGAAAAGAATTAGTTACCACCTTTGTTATGAATGTGAGCAGGAACAGATGCAGAATCAGCAGTTTTAGCTCTCCGATCCACTAAAACCTGCTCAAATAACAAAAGGCGTTCCATGTAGGTATATGTAATTATAAAATACAAGAAATAATAGAGGCAAGACATCAAACAATCTCGCCATTCTAGAAAAAAAATACATTTTAGCCCCCAAACAATAGTCAATTTCGCACTTTACTCTATAAACTTTATTTTTGCAGATTAACCTCAGGAAGTGTTTTTTTTTTTTTTTTGAAGTGTTGTGGTATACTGGTATTCAAGGGAATTTTCGCCATCTCAATCATTAAACCAAAGAAGAAGAAAGAAAGGAAAGTGAGAGTGGAGAGAAAGATCAGCCCCACAGACATAATAAAAAAAGAACTCGCCGATTTTCATTGTTTTTGTGAAAACACTCGATCTAAATCAACAATTCGAAAAAAAACCCAAACAAACTTAGCTAACTTTTTCAGGAGAGAGATCTGGGGTAGAGGGAAGAGTGCCAATTAACTTATTGGAATTTTTGTATCAGATATTTTTCCTTTTTTTATATTTATCTTCTGTTCAATTTTTTTTATGTTCTTGGGGCTGATTTCTTCTCATTCTTTCCTAAGAGTTTCTTTATCTCGTTTTTTCTTCCTGGTTTGATGGTTGAAAAGGTTTAGAGTTGAGGTGCTAATGATACCCCTAGAATATCAGAGAACAGGATAAAAAAATAGACCTCCTCCAGGGGCTGATGTGCAAAAACATTGAGGTTCGTCAAACAAAACTTACAAGGTAGTTTTGGGGGGTACATTGTATTTAAAATACAATTTTACCGGCTTAATTATTAAAATAACATAGAAGTTGAGAATTCGAGTCTTTCATGTGCTGCAATATTACAAAATCAATTAAAAAAAAGTAGCAAATAAAACTTGAGAGAGCTAGCTATCCGTAAACGAGCACACCCTCACATTAAAGTTAGAAGCCGCTAAGCTCATGAGGTGTTGTTGCTCCTCTTCAACCCTAACCTCGACGTGAAAGCTTAGTTGATCCTCCTCCCCGCCTTGTAACTCGACTTGCTCATCGAACATCTCTTTCGCAGACTTCACCGCTCCTTCTCCGCAAAAGTCCAACTTTATACTCTTGAGCGTATCAATGTTTCCAAGCTCTAAAGGGATCTTCTTCAGCTCTTTCAACGTGTGAAGATGAAGATGCTCAAGTCGTGGAAGGATGAAGGAATCCTCTTCCACCGCACTCCAGTTTTCAAGACTCCAACAGTTGTTCATTTCTAAGTACTTGAGGTGGGGGAATTGTCCTTGGGCTATTTCCCACTTCCCTTTCTCGAAGCAACCCCACATTAATATGAGCTTCTCGAGAAGAGGCAACGAACCGATCTTTTCCAGCATGTCGTCATGATATATGTCTAAAAAAAGACACAACTTCTTAAGGGAGTGTGGATAGGTAATCTTTTGCAAAGGATTAAACTGCCTACTTGCGAAAAAACATTTGACGGATAGGGATTCCAATCCACACAGATATTTCATATTGCCCAAAAGATATATGTCATCATTATCTTCATCATTCGAATCAACATCATCACCAAATTAACTCCAGACGCAATTTTTTGATATTGGGAATTCTCTTAACCACCCCTTTTCTAAATTTGAAATTTTCTATTCCTTTAAGGGTCTGTAGATTTTCCATGATGACCACCTTAACACCATCTCGCCCATCGCAGCTCGGAGGATCCGGGAGACACGCATAATTATGGAAGAAATACATATGCCTAAGCTGAGTCATTTCCCAGAAATCAACGACCAGGGTGGGCTTCAAACCGGAAGAAGAAGAAGAAGAAGCAACAAGTGTACGCAAATTCCAAAGGTGGCTAATAGAGGAAAGGAATGACCAACAAGTGATATCAAGGTGTCGCATGTTGACATAGCGAGACACAACAGAATTAAAACCGATACTGATTTTGTTACGCATTTGTAATGTCCTCAGTAATACCAGATTCTTGCATAATGGAACCCTACCGTATTTGCAAATAATCGAGCGAGTGTGTGACATAAATCTCAAGTCACCACGTACGTTATGTTCTTTCAAAGTGTTATCAAGTATAATAACCCGGCTTTGGGCATTCATGCCCTGAGGAGAAGGAGGATTACATTTCCCCATGACATGATAAAACCCTTCTTTTTGACCTTCTTTCAAGCACATGTCCCTAACCAAATCGTGAATTTTGCAAAACTTTATGCTCCCTGTAGAACCCAACTTATCAATTAGAATGAGATTTTTACCGACGAGGTCCTGTAAGAAACCTCTACCGGTAATCTCCAAGGCTTTGCCTTTTGTTGGTTTAAGAAACCCTTCGGAAACCCATTGCAGGACAAGCGTAGAGACACAAATCTCTTTGTCCTCCTCGTACACTCCCATGTATAAGAAACACGGCTTCAAGTATACCGGCAAATGATTATAGCTAAGCTTCAACAATCTCAAACAATGTTTATCGTTCCTCATGTTCACCACCGAGGTAAAGTTGTCTCGTATTGATTCCCAAGATGCACGAGTGCCTTCCATAGTTTTCAAAAGACCTCCTACCACAGATATTGATAAAGGAAGACCTCTGCAGTTGTCCACAATCTTCTCTCCGATTTCCTCCAGTTCGGGAGGACAACTACTCTTCTCACCGAATACTGTCTTGGAAAACAGATCCCAACTACTAGCCTTATCTAGGAAATTCATGCTGAGACTATAATCAGATGTCAGTTGCGAACTCAATTGGGATAGTCTGGTCGTCACCAGTACTCGACTGCCGTTACCATTGTTAGGAAAGAAGTGTTGTATCTGATCCCACGAATCGATACTCCACATATCATCCATCACGATCAAAAACCTTCTGCCAAATAAATATTTACGGAGCTCCAATCCCAATTCATCTACACTCTTTCCACTCTGTTGTTCCTTGTTGGTGTTAGTGGCTTGAAAAAGAAGCTCACAGAGTATTTCTCGGGTGTCGTAGTTTTCAGAAATCGTAACCCAAGCACAGATATCAAAACGCTCCTTAATAAGTGGTTTAGCGTAAATAGTTTTGGCAAGAAAGGTCTTACCTATACCGCCCATTCCCACGATCGGAATGACCTGAAAATCAAGTTGGCCTCCGGCAAGCTTTTCCATGATTTCGATCAAGACACCATCGGACCCCACCAAGGTTTCACTTCGATCAGCAACAGTTGTAGTGACATTTTTCGTGCCCACTTGATCATGGACGATCGGCACCTTCTTTATCTTCTGTGTATCTTCCACAACTTTTTTGATCGAATCCATCTCTTCAATCACACTTTGCCTTTTTTTTATTCTTTTTCTTTTTGATACAGTCCACAATATGATACTCAATAGCATCTTCGGCTGCGAAAGCTGCAGCTGCAATTCGCATCTCCAATGGATCAGCAACTTCTTCGTCATCATCGGCAACAGGACTACTACTACTGTAGGAATGGAGAAATTCTTCAAAGTATGTGATGTGTTGAGTGATGGAGTCGACTAGTTGTTTGTCGAGAGAAATCGGAGGGGAAGGATGATGTTCGAGATCATGAATGACTTGCATCAGAGAAATCAAGGATGCATAGGCTGCCATGGTTTTCGAATAATCAAACTCTGCAGTGCCTGATTTTGGTGTAGTATATATGTGGATGTTTGTTTTTTTGGTTTTGTTTTTTAAATCAAGCTGTGAATTTCAGACCATTCAATTGAAAGATAAGATAAAGAAGAGTCAATTGTTAGGTTTAGACAAAATAGTCCAGCAGGGCATCTATTAAAATAAGCTATTTTAAAAGTTAATTATAAAGCTGTCAATTTTAAAATAAATAGGATTTAAGTGTATGAAATAAATATTTTTATAAAAGACAAAGTTCTATCACAATAAAACAGATGGCGTTTGTATTTATTAAGAAATTGAATGTTTTGATTATTTAAATATTATTTAAATTTCTCTTCTTGTTTTATACATACAGATATAGATTTGTATATGAATTGAAATGGCACATATTTGAATTGAGGAAGTGAGAAAAACTTACTGTGAAAGATCTCTTTGAAGCATTGTAACAAGCACTTGAAGAGCATGTCTTTTATTCATGGCTTCCAAGAATGCATTTTCTGAAGCCCTCACAATCTTGATCTTCATATTTACTTCTTCAATTTGTTCAAATGATAAAGTTGAAAATGCAGCTGTTCTCGTAACTCATAAACAAGAGCAGAAAATATTCTTAAAATCTAATCACAAAACCAAAAATTAATGTAAAAAACTTTGCAAAGAGTAGAAAATTACTGTTTGGAGAATTCCTCAAAGGCAATAAAACTTAACTTTCAATTTTCAAGAACAACAGTATAAACTCAGAATAAAAACACACTAGTACTCCTAAGTGTCAGTTATCATCGTAAAAACGGAATTTTATAAGCTTGTAACATCCTCAACAATCTCAGATTTCGGCATGGTGGAAATTGAGAAATTATTGGATTGAGATATTCATGCAAGAATGGGATGTGTTTATTGATGGACTCGACTATTTCAGCATGTATGATATCAAATTCCATTTCAAAAGCACGATCGACATATTCTTCTAAATTTATATATAGCTATTACCGGAAAAAAAGGTTTTTAAGTATAATCTTTCTAGCATTTCAATGGTGCCAATGATTTTAATACATATTACTAGTCTTTTTTCATCAGGACCTCCCATTAAAGAACAATTACGTTAAGAATAAGGGCACTAACTTTAAATAGCAAACAACCCTTTTAAATGATTTAATCAGAGAAGAAATGCAGTTAGAGTTTTTTAAAACAATTATTCAGCAAATCATATAATCAAGACACTGCACCAATCAGAGATGAGAAAACCGTAATGGTCTTGTAGCTCAGACTATCCTAATATATATATTTTAGTTGTCAAGAAATGTTGGGAGCCTGGCATAAATAGCATACCACACAAAAGATATGCCTGTTTGAAATTTCAAAGTAATGAAAATTGTGAATGTATCACAAGGAGAACTATTAGTGAAAAATGTGACATGCATCACATTCACTTCTTCACATATTCAGGAACAATACACAGGACATTCGAGATACTTCTAAAGTTCAAACGTAGAGAAGACAAAATTATAGGTCAAGCATCTTTAACAATGCATGCAATAGCGAATGATCTGCAAAAGCAAGTCTTTTGTTTGAGTGTATCTCTCTCAGAATGTGAATAAAAAATGAATGTCACAAAGTAAATACCGGAGCTGCAGCCCTGGTAGTCATTTTGTGATCCACAAACACTGGAGCAAAAGTAGGCATCATAGTTGATGAATGTGTGAGATCAGGTTCAAGATCAATAATTAATCCTCCTTTCTGGCACCGACGCACAAAGATGAATCGACGTTGGTAAAGGTAACAAATAAGCATTTTTATTCTAATTTTATTTAGAAACACAAGCAATACATTAAAATAACCCGCAGTAAATGCAATCATAAATACAGAAAGGCTGCGAGGTAGGGAGAAGGGGTGTTGAGTGTTGACAGGACAATGAATTTATACTGGGATCACAATGCTACCAACCTTCACAAAGCAACACCTCTCTACACAATAGCTGCAAATCTGCAATCAATCGGAGCTCTCCATGTCCGCGAATGGATATTATTCCTCAGTGTAGAAATGTAACCTAAGAATTTAACTGAACTTGAGTCAAATAGTTCAGGAATATGGGAACTATACGCATGGTAGAGAGGTAGGAAAAACCATGTTTGTGATCATATTCAAAACACTAGATATTTTGGGACAAAATACCTATAAAATATAGTATTATCAGAATCACTACCATGCCATACTTTAATATGAGATAAAAGAAAATGAAAGGAAGTGCGGAAAGACAAAAAATGCTCCTTTCCACAATGATAGCAATTTACTAGGTGTGACAGGGAAATCATGAATACTAAACAATCGGCCCAAAAAGATAATAAAAGAAATGAACCGTGCTAAAATAAAATAAACAAGCTTATTTTACCAATAGAAATTATCAAGTTTTCACAGTTTTCCGTAGTACAGTAAAATACTTGTCCCATAGGCCATAGACCATAGTCATAAAACTAAAGAAAACTATATACAGTAGATGAAACTCCAATATTTCGAGGCTTTGAATTTCTATATTAACTCAAACGGAAAATAAGATTTTGTGTCATTATGCATCAGATTTTGTTATGAACTATGACAATAAGAAAAACTACCAAGAATGGGTACTTCCTTAAAGTGTTAAGTATATTTTGGACATATACAGTCTTGTGGAGGCAGCACTCTTATAGTAGCCTTTAACTCTTCAGTAGCAGATAAAGGAGGAGATGCAGTTGGGCGACAATAGCCTGTATGCATCAGAACTAAACAGAACAATTTGTGCAAGTCAATGTTTATTCGTTCTTTGCAGATTCAAAGTAAAAATACTGTATTTATACTATATGTACCAGCCACCAAATCAGAGTCGACGGTGTACACATCTGTCCCCCACAACCGATTACGTCTTACCTGCAGAAGGAGCATTTCAAGACTCAACAATCATACAGGAGAACATCATAAACTTCAAATCCAAAAGTCTAAACACTAATTCTTGGTTACTGCACGGACAACCTACATGAATTGAATTGAGGAAGGGAGGATACTGGAAAGATTTCTTTGAGGCATATCTACAAACACTTGAAGAGCATATATTTTTTGAAGCCCACGGAGTGTTTGTATCATTCCTACACAAACAAAGCTGAAACCATTCAATTCAAATTCAAAATTGAATCAAAAAGATTAAAATAAACTCCAGTATAAAGTAAAGAAGAGAATTAGGAAGTACAAAGATACCTATTTCAATCGGGTACACATGCATTCTCACCATCTTTGCCACTCCAATAGATATTCACTAATCGGGTCAAGATTGAGACCCGCATCTCCCTCACCGTCACCCACTCCCTCCGGTCGATTCACGACGCAATGCTGAAAGGATACTGTGACGCGAATTGGGTATATATATCTGGTAGATATGTTCTACTAGTGGTAATGTGTTCACCATGGGTGGAGGAGTTGTGTCATGGAAGTCTAGTAAACAGACTTGCATAGCAGGCTCTACTATGGAATCTGAGTTTATAATTGCGTGGATTGAAATACCGAGAGGTTATTACCTTTGTTGCTTTCAAGCCTTCTTTGATCAGCTGTCAATCTCTGCGCCTACATGTTGTCTACGGTGTTGAAACCAAAGATGTTTCCTTGTACAAGACAGATTACTGCTGTCACCCTCATCTTGTCCACAGAAACAGCCTCGTACGGATTTGCTAGGTTGAGCTATTATTATTATTATTATTATTATTGCTCGTTATCGACCCCTTTTGCTCTGTAGCGTTGCTTGAACTTTGTAACGATGAATTTGTCATATTTTTATTCCGTCACTTGAAGAAGTCCCATAGTTTTCTCAATGGGCCTTTTTTTTAGAAATTATTATTTCCGTCTCAAACCTTTTTGTATTTTGTAAAGGAAGGATACTATTTTAGAGAGAGAACAATATAATGATTGAAGTTTTTTTATTTGGAATCTGTGTTAATTAGGTCTAATTCCTAATATTTTATACTTTTCAATATATATCTAATAAAATTGCTATTCAACCGCCGCCTTCGATTTAACTTTCGAAAGTTAAAAATTATAACGCGTACGTGGTCTCGATCCGAACACCTTGGAGATGGATGTTAAAAACCAGCGATTTAGATTCAATTCCGGCTGGCGGTCGGGTGCATTGTGCGATATTGACTGTGGGAGTCGATAACTCATGGAGACTTGTCGATACGCAACACTTGTCTCTCGAGGAATCTAAAAAACTCAACTGGTGTCCGTTGGTCACGGAAGGGTTCGTTCATTGGGTGGATAATAATTTTGGTACTTATAATAATAATCACATTCTAAGTTTGAACATGGAGACTGAAGTTATTACTCATATACCCATCCCTCGATCTAACTGCAGGTATTATTATGATTATACGTATCTATCGGCGGGAAGCTCTCTGTCTTCGTTGATTGGCGATGGCCGTTTGAAGTGGGAGGTTTGGGAGATGAAACCTTTGGAATCGTCGGGAGAATATTCTTGGACGTCTAAGTTGCCCGACATCGACTTGGAATTAGCTCACAGGGCCTTATTGAACGAGTCATTCCGTAAAGAGGAGAACGAAGATGCTGATCGTTTGGAATGTTGTGTCCGTCCATCGGGCTGGTTAAAATACCCAGAGGTTATTGTCTTTTACGCTTTCAAGCATGTGAGAAGTCGAGCTCGGTTTCACCTTGTCTACGATGTTCTAACAAAAGATGTTTCCTTGTACAAGGCAGATAGATGTTCTTACCCTCATGTTGCCCACAGAAACAGCCTAGCTAGTATGGATATGCTGAGTTGAGTTCATTGTTTGTTTCACTTGTGCATATACTTTTTTTTTTATCTTGAGAAAATATCATTTTATTATTCGTTTATTCAACAACAAGATAAATTAAAGCTCACTCTATTCCATAACAAACTACTGTAACTATTTTAGAAAATAGAAACGTAATGTGTTCGTGTTATTCTCATGACAAAATTGGTTTTTGTTTGCATGCATATCGATCGTCTACAGTAATCAGTCCGTGTTAATTATTCTCATGACAAATTGGTTTTTGTTTGCATGCATATTGATGATCGTCTACAGTAATGTGTTCGTGTTATTCTCATGACAAATTGGTTTTTGTTTGCATGCATATCGATCGTCTAAAGACAGGGACGTGACCAGAAATATTAGTTTTTTTTTTTTGGTAAAGGTCAACCAAATAGAAAATAAATAAGTGTATGATACAAAACAACGCATAGGAGATAAAACTCACATCGCAAATTCGAAAAAAAAAAATACTCTCCATTTATAAATATAAGACATTTTTTCTGGACACGTATTTTTTGGCTTTTTAACCAAAAAGTGAATGGTATAAAAGTATTTTTAAGGTAAAAAGTAAAATAAGTGTGAATAAATTTTAAAAAGTATATAGATAAAAAGTATGGGTAAAATTATATTTTAAAGTAAAAGAATAAAATTTACTTACATGAGAAATCATTCAGAATTACTTACATAAGAAATCATCAGAAATATTTTTGTTGTGATACTTATGCTGCGTTGGACGATGCTTTGAACCGTGGAGACACTGATGCATCCACGATTGGAAAAATGATTATTTTGATTTCTTCTTTTGTTGGTGGAGCGCGACTTGATACAAAATTACCATGATGCCATGTGTGTATGCAGGTTTGTTGAGTATCCGAATTTATTTATTACTTTCACATGCAACACCAATTGGGACGAAATTCAGAAATACGTTGATCCAAGAGGTTTAAGTTCAACCGACAAGCTAGATATTATTGTTAGGGTATTTCATTTGAAGCTCCATAATATACCGAGTGATATTCTCCGTGACAAAATATTTGAAAAAATAAGTGCTGGTAATTAATAAAATATATTTTATTTACCATTGTTATTTTCATTATATTATTGCCCATTTAATATTTTTAAATACTCAGACTTAATAAAAGTTTATTCTTATTATTTACTATTATTTGTTTATTCAGTTGTGTACACTATAAAGTTCTAAAAGAGCGAATTACCACATGCTCATATCTTGTTAATCATTAAGGATTTATCGAAATCACCGTGTTCTAATGTTGTGGATGATTAAATTTTGTCTTAAATTCCATATGTCCTTGAGGATTCTGAATATTATCAAGATGTTAAAGAGTTCATGATGCACGGCCCGTGCGGACTTGCAAACAAACAGTCTCCCTGCATGGATGAAAATCGTTGCACTAAAAGCTTTCCAAACACGTACATTAAAAAAATGTTACTCTATTTGTTTCATAATAATATGACTAATTTTCTTAAATTAACATTTCACAATTAATGGATTTTCCAAAAAAAAATTATATATATTATTACTTTTTCACTTTAAAATACAATTTTACTTATAACTACTATATTTTTTAATTTTAAAATATATTTATACCCTTTATTCTTTGATCAAAAATTCAAAAACAGGGCCGGCCCTGGGCATAGGCCCAGGGTGCAACCGCCTAGGGCCCCCAATTTTTAGGGGCCCATTCTTAAAAAAAAAAAAAAATTATATATGTATATATATTTATGTTTTTAAAAATAATACTTCTATATGTAATTAAAAATACTTATCTTAATTATTTTACCATTTTAACAATAAAATTATTAAATTTTTTAAGCCTAATTGATTTATTTTCAAACAAAAATCTTTTAACAAATCTCAAATTTTATGAAGTAACGAAAAAAATCTCATTTATTTTAATTATTTTTCGTTCTATTATACGTAGTCGTTAAAATAAACACACTATTGAACAATAATTGAGAATTGATTATTTTATTAAGTAACAAAAAAATTCATTTATTTTAATTATTTTTCGTTCTATTATACGTAGTAATTAAAAAATAATAATAAAGCAAATTATTGAACAAAAATTGAGAATTAATTATTTTATTAAGTAACAAAAAAATCTTATTTATTTTAATTATTTTTCTTTCTATTATACGTAGTAATTTAAAAATAAAAAATAAAGCACATTATTGAACAAAAAATAATAATTAATTATAGATTTTTTAATTTTTTTTTCAATTTTTTTCTACCTTTTAAATTTTTGATAATTTTTTTTAATATAAAAGAAAAAAAATTAGAATTTAGTGATTTTTTTTAAAGCTTTATGTACTACAATAATAATTTTAATATTTTTTTTCACACTGTAAAATGAAATCATAATCTTAATTGATAATGTTTTTAGAAAATATAAAAATATATATAATTTTTTTTAATAATTTAATGTGAGTCCATTTAGGATATTTTCCTAGGCCCCTGTAAACTCAGCAACGGGCCTGGTTGCCTGGTCAAAAACTAATATTTTTTAAGGGTCCTAGAAAATAATAAGCACGTACATGCTTAATTAATTGTATGCTCTAATCCCAAATCATCAACACTCTGTTGTTCCTTGTTGGTGTTGAGAAGCTCACAGAGGATTTGTTTTGTGTCATGGTGTTGAGAAATCGTAGCAAGTAAATAGCATAGAAGTTTAGAATTCGAGTCTTTTCATGTGCTGCCATTACGAAATCAATTAAAAAAGTACTATTAGCAAGTAAAACTTGAGAGAGCTATCCGTTTACGACGACACGCTGACATAAAAGTTAGAACTCGCAAAGCTCATGAGGTGTTGGTGCTCCCATCCAACCGTAACCTGGACGTGAATGCTTTGATCCTCGATCCCCGCGTGACGTAAAAGTTAGAAGCCGCTAAGCTCATGAGGTGTTGTTGCTCGTCTGTAACCCAAACCTGGACGTGAAAACTTATTACATTTTATGTATATACAAAAATTTCAAATTTATTATTTAGTTAATATAATTATTTTTACATATATAATAATATAATTTTGGTAATTTTATTTATATAAGATTTTAAATTGTCATACAAATTAACATCTTAATTATAAGTTTATATATCTGTCGAGGGTTGTTAGCTCAGTTGGTTGAACACTTGAACTAAGGACTTGAGGTCCTTGGTTCGAATCCCAAGACAAAAAAAAAGTTTATATATCGTAAAACAATTTATTATATCCTTGGTTCGAATCCCAAGACAAAAAGAGAATTCATACTATTACAATAATTTTATCAACTTAATTAAAATAACACTAGGTTGAGAATTCGAGTCTTTCATGTGCAATATTACAAAATCAATTGAATAAAAAAAGTAGCAAGTAAAACTTGAGAGAACTGTCCGTTTAGGACAACACGCTGACATAAAAGTTAGAAGCCGCTAAGCTCATGAGGTGTTGTTGCTCGTCTGTAACCCAAACCTGGACGTGAAAGCTTAGTTGATCCTCCCCCCCTTGTAACTCGACTTGCTCGTCGAACATCTCTTTCAAAGACTTCACCGCTCCTTCTCCGCACCATTCCAACTTTATACTCTTGAGCGTATCAATGTTTCCAAGCTCAAAAGGGATCTTCTTCAGCTCTTTCAAGTCTTCAAGATAAAGATGTTCAAGTCGTGGAAGGATGGAGGAATCCTCTTCCACCGCACTCCAGTTTTCGAGCCCCTGACAGTCGGTTGAAGCCTTCAAGACTAGCTCCTCCTTCTCCTGTTTGTTGATTCTTTGCTCATGAATCAACAATGAACTTTGTAATTCATCAATTGAACACACAACAAAATTAAATTTTGGTGTTAAAGAGCCAAAAATCTTCTCAACAATAGCAACATCATCACTCTTATCACCATGGATACGCATCTTGTTAACTATTGTCATAGTTCGAGAAAAATAGTCTGTAACCGACTCACCCGATTTCATTTGAAGCATCTCGAACTCGGAACGGAGCACTTGGAGCTGCTGCCTCTTTGCTCTTGATGTTCCTTGATATACTTCTTCTTCATGGAGTCCCAAATATGTTTGGAGGTATCTTTGCAGAGAATGGTTTCCAGGACTGCCCGATCAATCGCTTGGAATAAATAATTCGTTGCCTTCAAGTCTTTTAGTTTCAAGCTGTCTTGTTCTTTTTGCTTGGTTTCCGTAAGAACATGCCAATACTCTTTTGAACGTAAGAAGTTCTCCATCAACATGCTCCAATGGTCGTAATGGTGACCATCAAAACGAGGAATGGCAGGTGCTGTATAATCTTCGACCATTGAGTATATGGTGTTTTTTTTTCACAACTTGGCTCTGATACCAATGTTATGCTATGAAAATATCTCAAATATTGGTAAAGAGATGGAGAAGAAAACCAGCTTATTTTATTGATAAGAGAAAAGCTTTTAAATAGGCAAAATACATAACTGATAATGAGTAACTAAAGCAATGAAATAGCAACAACCTTATTAACTAGTAGACTAAGTCTAAAAACTGAAATATTATTTTTGACTGAGTCTTAACATCTTGTTCAAGACTAGTAGAGTGTAAACTTCCGTCTAAGTTGTGCTTTCCGAGGGGGCTCGATCTCCGAATAAAGTGCCTTGTTATTCATGGCTGTAAAGGTCTTGAAGAGATAGGTTTCTACGCCACTAATCTCACGACGTTCGATTTCAATTCTACAGATATGGTTAACTTAATATTTGACTACGTTCCGCAACTGCAAACTCTTTATCTTACTTCGCGTCTCCAATATGTCTTATTTTCGTGGGATACTTGAAAATTGTAATCTTTACCAGGTATAAATTGCTTCCATCACTTTTTTAATCTTTGTTTGTTTTTTCACTAGTAATTTTTTATTCTCAGGATGGATGTATTGCTACGGGAAAAAACATCTTCAACAACCTTAAGCGACTAGAGTTTGTGATTTTTACAGTTGATTGTTTAAATTATTCCCTGACTCGGGTTTTGGAGGGCTGCCCTCGCTTGGAGGAGTTCCATTTGTCGGTAAGTGTTTGATACAAATCGAGTGGTACTCTAACTTTGTTTATATCGACCCGTGAGCATGTTTATGTTTTTAGAACGAAGGCTCGTTTCTCGGCGTGGCCAAAAGAGGAAACACAAGTGATGATTGTTCACTCGCAGTCACAATTGAAGGTGGTGGAAATCAGTGGATTTGGCTGAGGGGAAAGCGAAGTTAAGTTTGCCTTATATATTCTTAAAAACTCAGCTCGACTGGAGCAATTGATTATAAGTTGGCATTCGAGTCTGGACATGAGATTCGGAGAGTGGGTAGAGTCGGATTATCCTTCCCGTCTCTTATGAATGGAGTGAAGTCTATGAAGCTATTTCCAGGACACTCCATGTAGTTGCTCAGAAATTTCCGGTATAAGAACAATAAAATAATAACCTCATAATGTACTTTTTCCACACGATGGAAACTTGACACATTTGGCAAAGTGGGAAAAACTCACATCCGCGTGATTGAAACATGAAATACTCTCGACAAAGTACAAACTATGAAGTACATAATCATTATTGCATAGCTACAGTTTGAAAGAAACCATAATTCAAACTTGGGATCCATCAAAACTTGTCTATGTACAAAAACAAGTAGTACTACAGTTTATAAATTATAAGAGCACATAAAAATTGCAGGCAAAGATAATGCACCATTATAACAAAAATACAAAATAAGTTTGTTTTACCCAAAGATCAGCACTCAATAGCTACATCGCTTTTACAAATTTAGAAGGGGGGAAATGTCTTTCGTGCCCTTTGTGGATTATCAATTCTTAACAAGGACGAAGAAATAGGACTTTACATCTCTAGGCCCGTATTTATTTATTCAGGGAGGGACAATATTTTGTCAGATGACATAAAAGTTAGAAGCCGCTAAGCTCATGAGGTGTTGTTGGTCCTTCTTTCTAGCTATATATAACCTTGACGTGAAAGCTTAGTTGATCCTCCCCGCCTCGTGACTCGACTTATCAACTACGTTGACTTATATTTTTGCACTAAAACAATTACTTAAATTTTTGTTTTAAAATACAATTATAAATGTAATTTTTAATTTATTTTTATAATTTTAATTATATATATTTTTGTTTAAAATACAATTTTATCAGCCTAATTAAAATAACATAGAAGTTGAGAATTCGAGTCTTTCTGCAATATTACAAAATCAATTTAAAAAAATATTACAAAATCAATTTAAAAAAAAAGTAGCAAGTAAAACTTGACAGAGCTATCAGTACGGCAACACGCTGACAGAAAATTTACAACTCGCTAAGCTCATGAGGTGTTGTTGCTCCTCTCTAATCTTAACCTGGACGTGAAAACTCAGTTGATTCTCCCCGCCTTGTAAGTCGACTTGCTCATCGAACATCTCTTTGGCAGACTTCACCGCTCCTTCTCCGCACAACTCCAACTTTATACTCTTGAGCGTATCGATGTTTCCAAGCTCAAAAGGGATCTTCTTCAGCTCTTCTAATCTTACAAGATGAAGATGTTCAAGTCGTGGAAAGATGGAGGAATCCTCTTCCACCGCAGTCAAGTTTTTGAGACCCCGACATCCGTTCACTTTTAAGTACTTGAGGCAGGGGAATTGTCCTTGGCCTATTTCCCACTTCCCTTTTTCAAAGCAACCCCACGTTAATCTGAGCTTCTCGAGAAGAGGCAACGAACCGATATTTTCCAGCATGTCGTCCCATTCAAGCTCAATGTCCAACATAAGAGTCAACTTCTTAAGGGAGTGTGGATATGTAATCTTCTGCAAAGGAGTAAACAACGGCCTACTTCGGGAGAAACATCTGACGGATAGGGATTCCAATCCACACAGATATTTCATATTGCCCAAAAAATACACATCATCATTATCTTCATCATTCGAATCAACATGTACATCATCATCATCATCATCATCATCATCCGAATCAACATCATCATCAGATTTATACTCCAGACGCAATCTTTTGATATTGGGAATTCTCTTAACCACCCCTTCTCTAAATTTCAAATTCCTTATTCCTTTAAGGGTGTGTAGATTTTCCATAATGACCACCTCATCACCATCACACCAATCGCAGCTCGGAGGATCCGGGAGACGTGCATAATTATCGGTGAAATTCATATGCCTAAGCTGAGTCATTTCCCAGAAATCAACGACCAAAGGTGGCTCAACATTGAAGGAAGAAAAAGAAACAACAAGCGTACACAAATTCCACAGGTGGCTAATAGAGGGAAGGAATGGCAGCATCCATGAAGATGCGAAAGCAAGGTGTCGCAGGTTGACATAGCGAGACACAACAGAACTCAAGCTAATTCTCTTTTCTTCATACGGAATACTGAATTTGTTATGCACTTGTAATGTCCTCAGTAATACCAGATTCTTGCATAATGGAACCCTACCATATTCGCAAATAATCGAGCGAGTGTGTGACATCAATCTCAAGTCACCACGTACGTTGTTATCGGGTATAATAACCCGGCGTTGGGCATTCATGCCCTGAGGAGAAGGATAGTTACATTTCCCCATGACATGATAAAACCCTTCTTTTTGACCTTCTTTCAAACACATGTCCCTAACCAAATCGTGAATTTTGCAATTCTTTATGCTCCCTGTAGAACCCAACTCATCAACTAAAATGAGATTTCTACCGACGAGGTCCTGTAAGAATCCTCTACCGGTAATCTCCAAGGCTTCACCTTTCGTTGGTTTAAGAAATCCTTCGGAAACCCATTGCAGGACAAGCGTAGAGACACTAATCCTTTTGTCCTCCTTAAACACTCCCATGTATAAGAAACACGGCTTCAAGTATACAGGCAAGTGATTATAGCTCAGCTTCAACAATCTCAAACAATGTTTATCGTCCCTCATATTCACCATCGAGGTGAAGTTGTCTCGTATTGTTTCCCAAGATGCACGAGTGCAGTCCATAGTTTTGAGAAGACCTCCCACCACAGATATTGATAAAGGAAGACCTTTGCAGTTGTCCACAATCTTCTCTCCGATTTCCTCCAGTTCAAGAGGGCAGCTACTGTTCTCACCAAATACTGTCTTGGAGAACAGATCCCAACTGCTAGCCTTATCTAGGAATTTCATACTGAAACTATAATCAGTTGTCAGTTGCGAACTCAATTGCGACAGCCTAGTCGTCACCAGGACTCGACTACCGTTGTAGTTGTTAGGAAAGAAGCGTTGTATAAGATCCCATGAATTGATACTCCACATATCATCCATCACGATCAAAAACCTTCTGCCAAATAAATATTTACGGAGCTCCAATCCCAATTCATCTACACTCTTCCCACTCTGTTGTTCCTTGTTGGTGTTAGTGGCTTGAAAAAGAAGCTCACAGAGTATTTCTCGGGTGTCATAGGTTTGAGAAATCGTAGCCCAAGAACAGATATCAAAATGCTCTTTAATAAGTGGTTTAGTGTAAATAGTTTTGGCAAGAAAGGTCTTACCTATACCGCCCATTCCCACGATCGGGATGACCTGGAAATCAAGTTGGCCTCCGGTAAGCTTTTCCATGATTTCGATCAAGACGCCATCGGACCCCACAAAGGTTTCACTTCGATCAGTGACGGATGCAGTGGCATTTCGATCATGGACCAGCGGCACCTTCTTCTTCTTCTGTGTATCGACCGCAACTTTTTTGATCGAATCCATCTCTTCAATCACACTTTGCAGGATACCATAGCATCGGTTGAGGGACTTGGCCTTTTCATCATCGTTTGCCTTTTTATTCTTTTTCTGGTTGATACAGTCCACAATATGATACTCAATAGCATCTTCGGCTGCAAAAGCTGCGCCTGCAATACGCATCTCCAATGGATCTGCAACTTCTTCATCATCGTCGGCAACAGGACTTCTACTACTGTAGGAATGGAGAAATTCTTGAAAGTATGTGATGTGTTGAGTGATGGAGTCGACTAGTTGTTTGTCGAGAGAAATCGGTGGGGAAGGATGATGTTCGAGATCATGAATGACTCGCATCAGAGAAATCAAGGATGCATAAGCTGCCATGGTTTTGGAATAATCAAACTGTCAACTGTGAGTATATGACGCAGTACCTCATTTTGGTGTTACTTACATATATGTAAGTTGTTTTTTGTTTTTTAAATCAAGTTGTGAATTCCTGATGTTAAAATAAGTTAGCATTCAATTGAAAGATAAGATAAAGAAAGAGTCATTGACTTTTTTGTTAGATTTTAATTTAAGATTACATGTGGGTTTAAACAAAATAGTCCAGCAGGGCATCTATTAAAATAAGCTATTTTAAAAGTTAATTATAAAGGTTTCAATTTAAAATAAATAGGATTTACGTGCACGAAATGATAAAAATATTTATTAAATATTTTACAAAGGACAAAGTTCTATCATAATAAAATAGAAGGCGTATTTATTTATATTTAAAAATAGTTAGATGTGTTGATTCCGTAGTAACACATATTTGAATGTAAATGATAAACTAATGTGAATGTTTTGAAATATGAATTGAAGTGGCTCATATTTGAATTGAGGAAGTAAGAAATACTTACTGTGAAAGATCTCTTTGAGGCATTGTCGGCTGTTGCAAGCACTTGAAGTTGAATGCATTTCTACAAACACTTAAAGAGCATGTATTTTTTGAAGCCCACGGAGAGTTTGTATCATTAATCCTAGGAACCCACCTGAGTCTTGATCTCCTACACAAACAAAGCTGAAACCATTCAATTCAAATTCTAAATTGAATCATAAAGATTAAAATATACTCCTATTAAGTAAAGAAGAGAATTAGGAAGTACAAAGATACATATTTCAATCGTGTACACATGCATTCTCACCATCTTTGCCACTCCAAGAGATATTCACTAAATATTTCATAATACTCCCTTCGGATATTCTTTATTCATCTCTAAACTTTTCTTGATTTACACATTGTATTATGCTTCGTTAACATTTACTATGTAAAATCTTGGAGGAGAAATCCTAGAGAAGATATATTAAATACCTTCAATAGTCTGTACACAGCCTTTGAAGTTAGAATTTTTTGGAAAAAAAAAAACTAATGAAAAAAAAGAATACAACGTTCATTTGCTCTAATTTATTTGACATCTTTTAACCGACTTATTTCGATAGGTTTCACTAATTTT
Organism: Euphrasia confusa; assembly: GCA_954870475.1. Lineage (NCBI taxonomy): Eukaryota > Viridiplantae > Streptophyta > Magnoliopsida > Lamiales > Orobanchaceae > Euphrasia > Euphrasia confusa. The sequence goes on along the minus strand of OX940970.1, from coordinate 28,756,007 downwards.
TCAAATGTTTCAGTCACTGATGCTTTGGTTGATAATCTCCAAGGCTTCGCCTTCCGTTGGTTTAAGAAACCCTTCGGAAACCCATTGCAGGACAAGCCTAGAGACACGAATCATTTCGTCCTCCTCAAACACTCCCATGTATACGAATTTCATGTCATTCGGCCTCACAAATGTGCCAACTGCGTTTTAAGCGGTTATGAATGATCTTTTTCGTCCTTATTTAGGTCGATTTGTCCTGGTATTTTTCGATGATATCCTCATTTATAGTAAAGATTTTGCACAGCACCTTGAGCATTTGGAGCAAGTCTTAGACTTATTAAGGGCGAATAAGTTCTATGCAAAATTATCAAAGTGCATTTTTGCCCAACAGACTGTGAAGTATTTGGGTCATATAATTTCAGTAGAGGGCGTATCGATGGACCCGAAGAAAGTAAATGCGGTGTTAGAGTGGCCGATTCCTCAAAATATAAAACAGCTGCGAGGTGTAAAATAATGGCAGAGTATCATGATTCACCATTGGGCGGTCATACCGGTGTCTTAAGAACTTTTTATCGTATTGCCGCAAATTGTCATTGAGAGGGTATGAGAGCTAATGTGCGAAAATACATTTGGAATGCCTTGTTTGCCAAATGGTAAAGACGTCAACATTAGCACCAGGGGGGTTGCTGCAACCATTGCCTATTCCAACTCAAATTTGGGAAGATATTTCTTTAGATTTTATCACAGGCTTACCACCGTCAAAAGGATACACCGAAATTCTAGTGGTTATCGATCAGTTAAGTAAATATGCCCATTTTTCCCCGCTACCACCACACGCTACAGCCGCCAAAATAGCAGAGATATTTTTTAATGGTATCGTTAAGTTGCATGGCATACCTCGTTTAATTGGTAGTGATCGAGATGACTTTGTTTTTGGCAGTATATGGGCAGAGTATTGGTATAACACGTCTTATCCCATTTAAAAGCAAATCTCCAGCGAGCTCAACTTCAGCAGACAAGCATCGTAGAGACTTGGATTTTTCTGTTGGAAATGGGTTCTAGTTCGTTTGCAACCTTATCGCCAACAAACTGTGCATTTGGAATTACCAACAACAGCACGCATACACAATGTTTTTCATGTGTCATTATTAAAGAAGGCTCAAGGTTATACCCCTACTGATGCTTGTTCAATGGCTCAACTTTCCTCGCGAAGAGGCGACTTAGGTTGACGTGCAGCGGTTCACAGCGAACTATCCTTCTTTCAACCTTGAGAACAAGGTTGTTTTCAATGGAGGCAATAGAGGAAGCCTGATAGTAATGAGAATAACATTGAAGTCCATCGTCTTGTTCACCGGCAACTCCGCAATCTTCGTGTTCCACCCGTTCACAAGCCCATCCATGCCGACCGCTAATATGGGCACCAAAGCCGTCTCGACCAGACGGACCATCTCAAAATTCACCGCGTAGATAAGAGCTCATTTAATCAACTAAAGATCCCCCCATTTTCAAATACTAATTGGATTGGTGTGATTTGGGATGTATGTAAATTTTTAATTTTTTTTTTTTTGAAATATTTATTTTATTTTCAGAATATTTTTATGGCATTCCTTGGTTTCTATGAAATTCAGTATGTTGAAGTGTGATTTTATAACATTTAGCGTGGTCTTTTGTTGTCGAGACTGTATTTTTATGACATACTTTATTACTTGTATGTGATCGCATTCAGTGTTTTTACTTATTTATATGGACATTCAGTGTATTCATATGTGATAACATTCAGTGTTTTTACTTATTTATATGTACATTCAGCGTATTCATATGTTTTTCAGTATGTTCCACCAACCAGCTTGACTGAAAATAAGTTTGATGTGCTTCATTGCTAAACACACATCGAATGTGAGTGAAAATATACTGAATGTCACTTAAAATAACTGTTTCATTAAAAAATACTAGTACACTGAACTGACTGAAACATATTGAATGTCAAGTCAACACACTGAATATCACTTAAACAAGTTAATCAAAGCTAACACAATGAATATCATAAAAACACAATAAATGTCATAAAAACAAATTGAATGTAAAATAAATATTCCAAAAAAAAAAATCTCTATGATACAAAATTATTATGTAGGAGTTTGTGGACGTTGGATTATGATCATTCACTAGTGATTACTATAGCTTGATGTATATATATATATATGGTTGTGCTGTGATTTCCAGTGCAACTGTGTAGTGAGAAAACAGTTGTTCACCACAATTCAGTTTCCACACGATGCATTCGTTGTTTTTTTTATTCTTTCCTAGTTCACATAGGACACGTAGTAAGAATTATAATTCAGCTCTTATGAATTCTTTCTGCAGGGCATGTGCTTGATCCCTATCTATGCATTTAGCTCCAAAGCTGTTTGGGAATCTTTTCACCGTCCCGATGTAGCTAGAAATACAGAACATAAGTTTTTAATAATTACTTGCCGACCCCGACTAAGAGATCAACTACACAACTATCTATATATAGTGTTCGATTCGAGCTAACTTTCATCTGATCCTTACACTTACAATCTCTTGGCGTACATATCGACTGAGTGCCCGAGCATGTGCTTCTTTACCCCTACCTTGACCTTTCCAAGTTTCTTGAAAGCACCTACGAATGTAAACCGATCGATCCGGCATGAACCCATATATATTGAACCTCCTAAACATTAAAAGAAACATCACCAGAGCCTCCATTTGCAAAAATCAGTGAGGTCTATCAAACAAACAATCAGCATCTGGTTCAGACATTTCATCCAACGGTTAGTGGCAGTAACTCGACACACGAAACTCATCTGCCATACATATCAACTAGAGCATTTCATCCATGTATATATACAAATGAAACGATAGCTAGGAACTCCAGGATATACAGCTACGGAAAGAGCTTCAACGGCTTCGCAGCTCGACTGTTTCCTCGTGAAGCGGAATTATTATCAAGTACGTACGATCCCTTGATTTCGTTTCATTTGTATCCTACACATACTTGACGAACTCGGCGTTTTTCTTTTTGAATCAATAAAGAGGCAGAAGGCGTGGTGTCGGTCTTGAGAAGCAACCAATCGAGGCTGCTGGGATTTCCTACTCGGGCGTCGACCCAGATCAAGATGACAAATTGATACATATATAGTGTACAATACTTACATTACATTACACACTGATTTTTAACTTATTGATTTTTGGTTCCATAGTCAAATTTTGTGTTGGAAAATTTCCTTGTACTTGCTCATCACTTTTCAAGAAATATATGACATGTTATTATACCAAAGAAAATCAGTGTGACAATGACAAATACGACCAGGACAGATAAAGAAAAACGAACGGAGTAGTGTGATTTTCGGTTAAGCTTTCGCAGTATTTTACGGGGAATTTCAGAATTAGAATACATATATAATTAAGTATGTGTACTTGTCAGACAGGTGATGCCACGTGGGGTGATGAGGCGCATAAGTGTTGAGGCGAGAGTACGAGGGCCTGGAGGGATTTTGGCGCTAGCGGCGCGTATTTGGATACGTTCAAGAAGTACAATTTTACGGAGGAAAACGTGACCATGATGGCAAAGATATTGCTAGCTCTCCCAAGTTAAGGAAGTGATCATAATCAAGTTTTTGTAGTATGGGACAAACATGCCTACACCACAAGGCATAAACTCCATTGAGGTGTTGACACATGTCGAGAAATAAATAGGAAAAATGATCGAAACATCAACACAAGCAAGGACCATGAAACTAATCGTCAATAAAGAAATAATGAATGAAATATGCTCGTTCAAAACAGAACCCTAAGCTATACGAGAGTAGAACTCAAACTTACCGGCGGGATCAAGATTGCACTTACACTTGGAGCCACAGTTTCTCTTCCAAAAGCTCCGACTATGAATTTTGAAAAAAAGAAAATCTTAATCACCTATTTACTTACTGAAAAAAGGAATCCATGATTGATTTCAGTTACACGAGGTGTACCGGGCCTCCGGTACACCACCAATCAAAATACGACACGTGTCAATTTTAAATTAATTAATTAAATAATTACTATTTTAATTATTATTAAATTGAAATATTAATTAGGAAAATATATTACCAAATCTTCTAAAATGTTAAGTAAATAAAATCAATATAATCATACCAAATATTGAATATTGTCCAAAATCTATTAGATTGTTTTTCTTAAAATATAGATAACAAATAAATAAATAAAATATATATTAAATCGTAAAAAAACATAAATAAAAATAAAAAAACGTAAGAAATAAAAAGAAAATATTTTATTTTTATAAAAATATTTTGCAAAAAAATTTTATTTATACACAATTATAAAAATTACGAATATAAAATAAATTAAAAATAATTAATTAGATTAGTAGAATTTTACAATTTTTTATTATTAATTTAAAAATATTTACGTAATCAATACTAGTACAAAATAGATTAAAAGTAAATTAAAAAATAATTAAATAACTAATAATCAATATAAATTAAAATAAATAAATAAAATATTCAAAATATATATTAAAAGAAAATAATTTTATTATGTCAAGTTTTTAGAGAAAAAAACCTAAATCGTCTTTATGTTCGGTTGTTAGCTTGGTTGAACACTTAAATTGAAGACTTTTAAGATTCAAACTCGGACATTGCAATTGACCTAAAAAACCTATTTTTTTTTATGTTCATTAGATATTTATTAAATTAATAAAAATATATTGATTAGAAAAACATTTCTTAACATTATTATTCGTTTAATAAATTACGGATTATTATTATGCTTCTATTTTATATTTAAATTTATAATTTAATTAATCGAATTGATCATTTTAAAAAATATATTTTTTACGTACAAATATATTATTCATTTATGTTCACAATTTTAATAATGAAAAGAAAATGATTGGTTTAGACGATTTATTTTTTTTTCTTTAAAAACTTAACATAATAAAATTATTTTCTTGTAATACATATTTTGAATATTTTATTTATTTATTTTAATTTATCTTGATTATTAGTTATTTAATATTTTTAAATTAATTCAAAAAAATAATGAATTTTTATACTAATTTAATTAATTATTTTTTTAATTTACTTTTAATTTATTTTGATTATTGATTACGTAATATTTTTAAATTAATAATAAAAAATTGTAAAATTCTACTAATCTAATTAATTATTTTTAATTTATTTTATATTTGTAATTTTTATAATTATGTATAAATTAATTTTTTTAGCAAAATATTTTTACAAAAATAAAATATTTTCTTTTTATTTCTTACATTTTTTTTTATTTTTATTTATGTTTTTTTACGATTTAATATATATTTTATTTATTTATTTGTTATCTATATTTTAAGGAAAACAATCTAATAGATTTTGGAGAATATTCAATATTTGGTATGATTATATTGATTTTATTTACTTAACATTTTAGAAGATTTTGTAATATATTTTCCTAATTAATAATTCAATTTAATAATAATTAAAATAGTAATTATTTAATTAATTAATTAAAAAAATGACACGTGTCGTATTTTGATTGGTGGTGTACCGGAAGTTCGGTACACCTTGTGTAACTGTAGCCTTTTCCTGATTTTCATATCTTGTCCGATTAAAATTTCTTATAAATTCAATTGAATAACGTAATTACTAAAAGGAAAATAAAATTGATTTAATAAAAAAGTTAAAAAAGACTATTCAAATTTCAATACACTACTTAAATTGTGATTATATTAAAGTTTATGGCATTTAAATATTTAATTATATAAATACAATAAATTAATTATCTTTTTTAATAAAAAACTAAACTATGATTTTTTTTTTTATAAATCTAGAAACAATTCTTATTTTTTCTCTAAATTATCCTTATTTTAATCATTTTCTCTTTATTATTTGTTTTATATTAATTGTATGTTCTTTTGGATTAAAGTTAAGTTCACCTCATTACTTTATTCACCCCACTATTAAAAATTTTAATCTTTATTTTTACTGTATAAACCTACACCCCTTAATATACCAAATATACCTTTTATTATTAAAAAAACTAAAAATAAACATTCCAAAACAATAAATAACTACGCGATTTCAAAATATTACAATTATTTATTAATCAAAATTAATAATAAAATGTAAGAATTAAAAAAAATACCGATAATAATAAGAATGAAATTTTTTTGATAAAATTTATATTAATGAAAAAAAATTGATAAAATTTATACTATATATATAAATATAGCAGAATTTTATTAAGAAAAATAAAAAAATAAAAATGATTTTAAAATATTACAATTATTTATCAAAACTAATAATAAAACGTAAAAAAAAACAATTAACCCGATAATAATAAGAATGAAGAAAAATTTGACAAAATTTATATCATATATATACATATTAGCAAAATTTTATTAAGAAAAGTAAAAAACAAAAAGTGTTAAAAAAAATTCAAAATAAACAAAGATTAAAAAAAATAAAAAAATAGAAAAAAATACAATTAAAAAAATCAATATAAATAAATAACATACGTTGAAAAAATAAATAATACATACAGTAATTTATAATATGAATTAATATTTTAAATTGATACTCGAATTATTTATTAACATAAAATAATTAATAAATAATAAAATAAGAACAATTTATTAATTGGAAGATAAATACATTATTTAATATATTAATTATAAATATTTTTATTTAATTATACGTAATATTTGGTTTTGCGCTAAATTTACTAATTTGAATAAATAAATATAATATTAAAGATATTTTAGACTTTTAAGTTAGTAATTTATATATAAATATAAATATGAGGTGTACTTATAAAAATTAGGGGTCCAAATAATATTACTCATAATTAAATAAGACAAAGATAGTTTCGTATTGTCCAAATTATTTTATTTTTATTTTATTTTATTAAGGGTGTAGTACTATTTAGTAGTATTTATCAAGTAATATGTCTAGTAATTTATGTAGTCCTTAATTTACTTTAATTACTTGAAGCTAAAGTTGTCATTTGCTGGAGTATATAAAAGGAGTGATTGATGACTTAAAATTCAAAAAAATTTAGTGATACGGAGAAGTCACAAGCAAATACAGAGCCGTTTGTCTTCTTCCCGTGCTTCTTCAATTTTCCTCCTCTCGCCAACCGTAATAGGTAGTACTCTACATTAGTTTCGATTTTTATTTTTCCTTATTTTTTCAAAAATTATGTTCGTATGTATGTATTATGTACGTAGAATGCTGGAATCTCCTTACAACACGTTCTTCGGATAGACGGTTTTGAGATCTCTCTTTGACAAATACTTTGAACACGCCGATAATCGTTCCGGTATCGAAGTTATGCTTAAGCCCTCTGATAGTCTGATTCTCAAGGTGATTTGGATGCTTTTGATTTCATCGTCACTGTATCCTCCTTTTTTTTACTGCCTCTCTTTCTTCTGTTTATTTTTGATGATCCGCTAAACTTTATGATGAATATATAGTCACTCAGTTTCGGAACACTATTATGATAAAACCGTTGAGTAAGTTATGATGAAGAGATTATTTTTGATAACTTAAATATACTGTATAAAGACAAGAGAGAGTAGTTAAACAAAAAATTAAATTCTAATTTAATCTAATAGAGAGAGTAGTTAAACAAAAAATTAAATTCTGTTATGAATATTATTATTTATTGAATGACTAGTTTACCCTTTTTTTTGTGAACAAGACAGAAACCCTACTTTGTATCCTATATAAAGGGTCTCCCCATATGAATGAAATAAGAATTCACAACAATTCTATTCTCCTCTCATGTTCTCTCTTTGTCTACTCTATTATTCTCTCTCAATTTCTCTTGAGTTTATAATACGTTATCAGCACGAAAACTCAACCTCGTTCTTCATCGAAGTTCTACTCATCCAAGATCCGAACTCCACGGCAAGAATTTATATGTTTGTTAATATTCATTAATAATTATAAATATATCTACTTTTCCTCCCTTTTTCTTAATATCATATGTTCCTGAAGAACATTATAATCTGATATTCCTGAAGTAATATCATATGTTCCCGAAGAACATTATAATCTAATATTCCTGAAGTAATATCATATGTTCCCGAAGAACATTATAATCTGATATTCTTAAAGTAATAATCAAATTAATTATGCCTAAGTTCCTGAAGAACATTATAATATGATATTCTTGAAGTAATATCAAATTAATTATGATTGAGTTCCTGAAAAACACTATAGTATGATATTCTTGAAGTAATATCAAATTAGTTATGCTTAGTAAAATCAAAATTAAATTTTAATGTTCCTGAAGAACATGATATGATATTTCTGAAGAAATATTAAAACTAAATTAAAGTAAATGTTCCTGAAGAACATATTCCGGAAGATATATCAATATTAAATGTTCCTGAAGAACATCGTGCGAGTCTTTCGTGGTCAAGTCATGTATGTGCGAACTCGACACATGAATCAATTGAGGTATTTCTTGAATTCCAAAGTGGATGAAACTTTAGGTTAATCCAAACCTTACTAAATAGTCTTATGATTATTTGATTGAATATTGGGATATCCACATGAGTTCGAATCCCTATGAAAAACATATAATTTGATATTCCTGAAGTAATATCAAAACAATTATTCTTAATATATCAATTAAATTGAATGTTCCTGAGAACATAAACTCTGGTTAAAATATTATATTGATCGTTCTGGAAGAACATCATGATTTGATATTATTCGATAAATATCAAATTAAATTGCTCCCGTAGTAGCAATAAGTTTGGAAATATCAAATTAATTTGCTCCCGTAGTAGCAATAAGTTTTATATGATTAAATATCAAAATTAAATTTTAAATGTTCTTGAAGAACATCAGATATATTCCCGCAGAAATATCAAATCAAATTGCTTCTGGTTTAGCAATTAAACATTAAATATTATAAATCGATATTGATATTTATAAGAAATAATACAAAATATTCTTGGAAGAATATTTTTATTGATTGCTCCCGAAGAAGCAAAGATTTTTTAATAAAGTTACATCTCATGATACTCATAGTGAAACGCCAAATTTGATTGTTCTCGTTATATGAATTATCCCTGAAGGATATCTTTGGAAAATTGAGAACAAATGTATCTTATTATGTGAGTACTTGTGGAATATCGAAAAAGTCGATTCCAATTCTGAGAAAATTATATATTGAGATTTATTTTGATCCCCGAAAGATCATTGGTAAAGATACTTTATCACCGAAGGATTATTAAAAAATACTGTTATTCAAATGATGTTATGTTAAGAGTAAGCTCCAGAAGAGCTTTACTAATTATCCTCACGTGTACTAAAAATGTACTTAACAATGAAGATGATGCATATCATGATTATTATTAAGTGCGTGGAAATGAATCAAACATTTTCCATATGCGAATTAATATGCAAGTTATATTCATATCACCACTAGAGCGTATTTTTATGAACGGGCATAGTAGAAAATAAGGTATATTAAATATCTCGAGCCCACGATCCAGAAGATCACGATCCAGAATATCGGTTTATAGCAATTACGCTGATTTGCATATTTAAGGAAGATCTTTTCTCGGCATTAGGGGGAGATAAGAATATAAAAGATATAAATGCCGAGAAATTTCATTGAATGAAAAAGATCTTCAATTCTAGATCCACACATCAATCAATTGAACCTGAAGTTCATGAAAATAATTGACTTGCAATATTCCGTAAGTAATCTGCCAAATTAATGAAGGTGTGACAAAATCACATATATTTGTGATAAAATGAACTATAAGAGTTCAAATAACAAAGAGTTCAACTCAAATGTTGATTCTAATATACACTTGAAGCGTAGTAGATCGATCTTAAGATATAAAATAAATCTGCGGAAAAACAAAGAAATTTAGTCACCCTCAAAATCTCCTGAAGAGAGTTAGATGTAAATCCCATTGAAAAAGCATGTGCACATGATAATAGAAAATCATGGGATTGCGGAACAACCAAATTAATATTTTGGGAAATGATGAAAGATTTGGTTGATAGAATGAATTGTCATCAACATGGAAAAAGTCATCAACGACATATTTGTCTCAAGAGTTGCTCTAGAAAATTTGGATCCAAAACTTAAATCAATGATAGTGTGCCAGCAGCACTCGAAAAATAAGAAACGAGCAATTGAGGATGAGCATGACTCGCTGAATAAAAGATATATTTTGATTATATAGTATACACCTCAAAATATTATCCCGGAAGGATATATGTGGGTGTTCGTACGAAAAACGAGTAATGATGTGGTGAGATATAAAAGCGAGATTAGTTGTTCAAGAGTTTTTCGCAAAAACTCGATGTTAATCAAATATTTTTAAGGATGACATGTAGTTCCGCTACTTAATATTTATGGCAGCAACAACGATAGATATGTGCATCGAATGTATGATTTGACTATGTAGAAGTCATAAGAAAGATACATACATGGAAATCCATAATGGATTTTAATATTTCCTGAAATAAAAGGAAATGGAAATCAGAACATTTATAGTATCATATTAAATATGTCATTATGGACAAAATTGATATTGAGACAAGGTCCCGAAGACCAGTGATTGCACTCTTTTTCCCTCTACTACGTTTTTCCCACGGGGTTTTCTTAGTTAAAGGTTTTTAACGAGACAATTACCACAATATAAATGTGAATGTCATGTACTCTTTTCCTCGAGTATTTTTTCCTACAGGGTTTTATAACGAGGTTTTTAACGAGGCATGTACATCACTCGATAATAATGAGGACATCCGAATGTTCCATACGAGATTATTTTCGAGATAAAGTGAGATGTTGAACCTAAAGTTCAAATGATTGTGAAATGAAGTTCACATTATTGTTCATTTGTCAAGAAATGTATATTGAACACTAGACGCATCTAAAATACTCCAGAAGAGATACCGTCCGGTTATAGCAATTGCGAATGCTCTAGTCAATATAGATGCCTGGTAAAGGCATGTCCTAGAAGGACGAAAAATATACAATAATACAAATGAATGTGAAACTCGAAAATTCGAAAGTTGTGTCCTGAAGACCAAAATTTATATAACTAAGTTTTTTCTATATGGTTTTATTAGTTACAGGTTTTAATGAGACTGATTGATCACAAAGTCAAAGATCTTCGGTGATTACAATCAGGGGGAGCAGGCTGTACTCTTTTTCCTTCGTCGAGGTTTTGTCCCACTGGGTTTTCCTGGCAAGGTTTTAACGAGGCAGCAATCCTGTAAATAGTCATTCAAGGGGGAGTGTTATGAATATTATTATTTAGTGAATGACTAGTTTACCCTTTTTTGGTGAACAAGACAGAAACCCTACTTTGTATCCTATATAAAGGGGTCTTCCCATATGAATGAAATAAGAATTCACAACAATTCTATTCTCCTCTCATGTTCTCTCTTTGTCTACTCTATTATTCTCTCTTAATTTCTCTTGAGTTTATAACAAATTCGCAAGAGAATGAAAATTAATATTTTATGCATCTGTGGAATATTATTGTTTTATTGTGTGATGCTTCTGGTGAAAATACAATTATAGTACATACATAGAAGTTAGAAGCCGCTCACAATTATACTCTTGAGCGTATGAATGTTTCCGATCGAGCTCAATAGGGATCTTCTTCAGCTCTCTCAACCTGGAAAGATAAAGTCGTGGAAGGATGGAAGAATCCTCTTCCATTCGCTCAATTGGGCTATTTCCCACTTCCCTTTCTCGAAGAACCCCCACTTTAATATGAGCTTCTGGAGAAGAGGCAACGAACCGATCTTTTCCACCATGCCGTCCCATTCATAGTCATAGCCCAACATAAGACTCAACTTCTTAAGGGAGTGTGGATAGGTAATCTTCTGCAAAGGAGTAAACAACGTACTTGCTGATACAAAATATTGTAAGGATAAATTTATAAAAAACTTTACATTTGTGAGTGGAAATTTTTACAAATTATCTAAAAAAAAAGTATGCTCTTAATAATAAGAAAAATTAAAATACTTTCTTATAACTTCATTTCATATTTAGTTTTTAATTTTTTTAAATATTTTTGCACTTCAATAAAGTTATATTACTGCATAACAACACACTCTATCGCTAACATGATTTCAAAAGAATAAAAATATTGAAGATTTTTTTTCTTATTAACTACGGGGTTTATTACAGTTTGCAATCTCACGTATAGGTTTTTTTTTATACTTTGCAACCTAATCGGAATTTCGTTATGATTAAACGTTTTTGTGTGTGTCTCTCGTCAAAATCCAAGGTCAATTGTAGTTGACTTTGTATCAATCCAAGGAAACGAAAGAGTGAAATTTAAGTGCAAGTAAAGGGATAGAAACGTAAATCATTAAACTAAATTCTAAAATCATTTTGATACTCTCGATTAAATAGAAATTCTTGAAAATAACACTAATGAAAAAAGTCGGATGAATATAATCCAAACTCGACTTCAAATTGTTCCACCTTTTTCAATCTATATACACAACACTTGAAAGTCAAGTTCCTGATCGGGTTGCTTAACTCGTATATTCAACGTTTAATTCACTTGATTAATCGCTCTCGATCAAGTTACGATATCAAGATCATGTCGTGTATAATAGATCTTCCGATTAATCAATTATCCGTCTTGTTCTTCATATATTCATCCGAATAAAAAGTTTAGTTCAACATCTTAAGCAAAGATCGAATTAAAAGAACAACAACAAATGAGAAAATAGCTTTTAAGAAACATTCAACAATCAACATGAAATTAATGAGTAGAATAACTGATACGAACCTCGTCGGGAATAGAAAGATAGAAAAGAACGAAGGACGGAAATTGAAAAGATACCGGCGGAAGTCCCAAAACCTCTGAACCTGAATTCGTGAAATCAATTAAGGACGGAACCCTAACCCCCAACACGAAATCGATGCAGCAACTCGGGGATAATGAAGACACACGAACGAAGGGTGGATCGCTTCGTTGATTCGTCGGTTGAATTCTTTGGATAATCGGGTAGAATTCGAACCCAAGAGAGATTTTAATAAAAACTCACGAAAATATATTTATTCATCATCAAAATCATGGTTGTTGTTCATAATGAAATAGAAAAACCTTTAAATAGGCAAACAAACCCTAAAACTCGAAAATAAGGAATAAAAACAATTAAAAACGCTGAAACATCAAAAATCCGCCGCTGATGCTGAATTTGTGAAGATGTCGCCCGACGGGAATCTTATGTCGCCCGACATTCAAATGTCGCCCGACGTTGTTGTAGTACAATTTCTCTGTCGCCCGACATCCAATTGTCGCCCGACGCTCCCGTAGTGTAAATTCGCTGTCGCCCGACATTGGACCTACGACCGCAGGAATTTCTTCGGGCGCAGTTTCAACCGTCTGCAAGTCCACGCCCTTTTCTGAAGATGTCGGCCGACATGGATATGGTGTCGGCCGACACCAAGCCAAAATACCCCCAAACTCTTCGGCGCGTTCCCGACTCCCATTTCGATGCTTTCTTCGTCGTCCCGGATCTTGGGTCGCATCATTCCCCTCCTCTTGAAGAGGATTTGTCCTCAAATCCACGTCGATGCCAGGTTCGAACACCACCTTCACGAACAAGCTCGGGATGACATAATTCTGCAGCTCACACCCTCGATGTAGCGGAAATCCAAGAGATTTATCGTCAAGGAAGACATCATGAATTTCCTGCAAGGCATAATGAGTAGAAGAGTGTAGAGAGAACAAAACGTGAGTGGTAATCATCTCCTTCATCACCAACGTCGGCTGCTCCTCAATGGCTAGAATATCATCCACCCCAGACTCCACCGAAACCTCCTCCTCGAACTCTACCGAAACCTCCGTGACGTCAGAATCCACCGAAACCTCCTTGATGTCGGACCCCACCGACTCCTCGATGTCAGAAACCACGGCAACCGATGGTGTCGGTTCGTCGCACTCTTCTACGGACTCTACCAAGGCCTTCGGTTCTGGTCTCTCGCCGTCGTCATCAGTCGCTACTTTCTCAGGCTTCATTGACGCTTGTACCAGCTCCTCTAACTTACGCTCAATATTGTTCCAACACTTATCCCAACGCTCAGCTCTGGCCCTCCTCTCGTCGTCCAAACGCTCAGCTCTGGCCCTCCTCTCGTCGTCCAAACGCTCAGCTCTGGACCTCCTCTCATCACGAAACTCCCGACTAAGATCACGGGCTCGATGGTGGCCACTCTGAACTTCGCGGTATCTGCTGCCACCTCTTCGATTCCATGCGTCATCATGATGAGCTCTCTCCTCTAAGGCGGTAAGTCGCTCATTCACCACCTTCATCTTCGATGCAAGCATCCTTTCGAACCGGGCAGTCGCCTTCTCCATGATGAGCTTAGCTTGGGTATAATCCATCTCAGTCATCCTGCAAAAGTGTTAGAAACAAAACAATAGAGATCCTCACCACTCTCGTGTATCACTCAATATAGTAAGTCACTCAATACTCGGTTCTCTCACTTTCTTTCTCTCAAGAATCGAACTCAACGCCACACGAACCACGATACCACAACAACGTTCGTCGGAAGGAAAGTACACAGAAAGTGCGGAAAAATCGGAAATCTCAAAAGGAACACGGAAAACGCAGATGACTCTATACGATGTCCGAAAACCCTCGAAAACAAACGACCCAATTATGCCCAATTTTTTTTTTTTTTTTAATAATTTTTTTTTTTTTTTAATCAAGGAAGAAGAAAGAACGAAGAAAATAAGAAGAAACGAAAAAGAACGAGGCTACGTATTCAGAAAAATAAAGAACCCAAACCTGGGCTCTGATACCAAATGATACGAACCCTAGCTCTGATACCAAATGATACGAACCTCGTCGGGAATAGAAAGATAGAAAAGAACGAAGGACGGAAATTGAAAAGATACCGGCGGAAGTCCCAAAACCTCTGAACCTGAATTCGTGAAATCAATTAAGGACGGAACCCTAACCCCCAACACGAAATCGATGCAGCAACTCGGGGATAATGAAGACACACGAACGAAGGGTGGATCGCTTCGTTGATTCGTCGGTTGAATTCTTTGGATAATCGGGTAGAATTCGAACCCAAGAGAGATTTTAATAAAAACTCACGAAAATATATTTATTCATCATCAAAATCATGGTTGTTGTTCATAATGAAATAGAAAAACCTTTAAATAGGCAAACAAACCCTAAAACTCGAAAATAAGGAATAAAAACAATTAAAAACGCTGAAACATCAAAAATCCGCCGCTGATGCTGAATTTGTGAAGATGTCGCCCGACGGGAATCTTCTGTCGCCCGACATTCAAATGTCGCCCGACGTTGTTGTAGTACAATTTCTCTGTCGCCCGACATCCAATTGTCGCCCGACGCTCCCGTAGTGTAAATTCGCTGTCGCCCGACATTGGACCTACGACCGCAGGAATTTCTTCGGGCGCAGTTTCAACCGTCTGCAAGTCCACGCCCTTTTCTGAAGATGTCGGCCGACATGGATATGGTGTCGGCCGACACCAAGCCAAAATACCCCCAAACTCTTCGGCGCGTTCCCGACTCCCATTTCGATGCTTTCTTCGTCGTCCCGGATCTTGGGTCGCATCAATAACACAAAGGAATAACCGAATTAAATCTCTAATTATCATATGCGTAACATTGAAATAGAATTTGAAAATCATTCTGACATTCTAACATTAGTTCAAAAGGAAATCACACAAACTATCATTCTACTAAATTCAAACTTGACATGAAATAGAAATTACGATAATGAAATGGCTTCGGACTTGATCGATCTTGCTCTCGGAGTTGTCCGCTCCGATTTGGTTCTCCCGTGCTCCCTGATTTAATCCCAGCGAAAAGTCCCTCCAAAAATCCTTCAAACCTCGCCTATATTCTTCATTTCATCCGCCAATAACCGCCATGGAACTGCCCCAAAAATGGCGCCCGCCAATATGCTTCCCGCGACCGCCGAATGATTTCGGCGGTCGCCATTTTGCCCACATATCTTGGCTGGCCATCTGACTCTTTTCGGCCCTTTCGGCGGTCGTCATTCCATCTCCGGCGACCGCCGTTTTCATCCTGCGACCGCTGCTTGGGTTTTTGCGCCCGCCATTTTTGGTTCCTTCGGTTCCTTCTCGTTTCTTCGACTTTCTTCAACTTTTGACCTACAAAACGAACTCAAACCACTCCAACACACCCCGTGAGATCCGACACACACAAAACACCGAACATAAACTAAAACGGTAAAAACAAACAACACACGACTCACACACGACACAAAACATAAACGAAAAATAACACACACACGAACTAAATCACGTTACACTTTGCAACCTCATGTACGTGGGTTTTACACTTTGCAACCTATCGGAGATCAGAATGGAATATTCCATAGAATATTCCGAGAGAGTACATTTCACCTTCTATTTAGGCGCGTGTGCTTTATACAATATTGAAGATTGGAGGATATTTTTGTAATTACATAGTATTTTAATATATTTATTTAATAAATTAAATAAAAAACCAAAAAAAGAAAAACATAGTTAAAAAATTAGGGAAAAATGGCAATAAAACCAATTTTCAACATTTTTTGGACAATAAGGCCAAGTTTTAATTTATGTGTCAATTAGGCCAAAATATTCCAATTAGGCCAAAAAAATGTATATGGAAGGACGAAAATACCCTTACTCTATTTCTACTCAACCCACCCCACCCCACCCCACCCTAGCTCCAGACACTGAATACCATGAAAAAACACTGAACGTCAGATTTTTTTCTTCTACTCAATCCACCCACCCCAAAAGACACTGAATGTTAGACACTGAATACCATGAAAAGACACTGAATAACACTAAAAGACACTGAATAACACTGAATAACATTAAAAGACACTGATACCCATGAAAATGAATACCATGAAAAGACACTGAATAACACCGAATAACACTGAATAACACTGAATAACATTAAAAGACACTGAATAACATTAAAAGACACTGAATAACACTGAAAGATACTGAATAACATTAAAAGACACTGAATACCATTAAAAGACACTGAATAACACTAAATAACACTGAATACCATTAAAAGACACTGAATACCATTAAAAGACACTGAATAACATTAAAAGACACTGAATGTCATTAAAAAACAATGAATGTCAGATTTTTACACTGAATATTATATGAACACTGAATATCATTGAAAAACACTGAACGTCGTAAAAAAACCCTGAACGTCATAAAAAAATATACTGAATATTATAAAAACACTGAATGTCATAAAAAACACTGAACGCCATAAAAAAACACTGAAAATGAAATAAATATCACATATAAAAAAAAATCGAACATGACAATAGGGGAATTCCTTGGAGCTGAAAGAATAAGCGATTCACACGTGAAATAAAAAATGATGAGGTACGTCTTCTCCCACTTCTCCAGGTACACCCTCAGGTCGCTCTCGTCCACCATCCTCTTAAACGACTAATAGTCGACTCCATGATCATCCACTCCTGTCATCGAAAATCATTAATTAATCGCACAAAAAAATTATATATATATATATATATATATATATATATATATATATATATATATATATATATATATATATATTTTTTTTTTTCTCTTGACAATATCTTCAAACACCTTCCGTGCTCTTTTCGAAATTTTCACTAAGGCAACTATCGAAGAAAAATTATGCAAATAATTAAATTATCAATGCACAACTACCATGCCTATGCAATAACAAAGCTAGAACTCCAGTGAGTTGTGATCTATAAATTAATCATGGAATTGATCTTATCTACACGTGCATACAAAGTCTAAAAGATACGCATAATCAAGAAAAGGCGTAAGCGCCCCTACCTGCAATAGACTGGATGTATGTTCCAAGCGGGTGCGTTCAAGAACGTTAAGTTGGATACGACGATGTTGTTCGACCTAACGAGTTCGACTAGATGTGGTCGGCTGTAATTTAAAGTGCGATAATTCAATTGCTCCCACCAAACAGAGCCTTGACCATCGATCGTTCCGCTGTTTCCTGTGATGACGACATCAGTTAAGTTCTGTCCGATGATTAAACTACGATAACTTCGATCGGGTAAATCTAGGCCTCTGCCATAAGAAGGCAAGGGGTGGACTACATCCCAGTGACTAAAATCCTAAAAAAAGGAAACGAAAACAAATAGATTTTGAAAATGCAAGCACAATCATATACTAAGAACACAAACCCATTACTAAAAAAAGACAGCTTGTAAAACAGAGCATCAGTTCAGATCTAGAAACCAAGAATCCCTTGTCAAAAAGACATCTCATATACTAAGAACACAAACCCATTACTAAAAAAAGACAGCTTGTAAAACAGAGCATCAGTTCAGATCTAGAAACCAAGAATCCCTTGTCAAAAAGACATCACACAAAGATCTAATCAAAATACTGTAGTGTTCTACACACTGAAATTGAGTTAACATTAAATAAATCTGAAAAAAATGGAGTTAGGCTCCAATGATTTTTTGATATCAAATAACCAAACATTAAAATTGTTTTTAATCTGCAAATGAATTATTACAACACAACCCATCCCAACACAAATAATGAGATAACATTTAAAGCAAACCATTATTAGAAATTCTTTTGGAAGCAAACCATTATTAACAAATTTTGCAACATATTTTTTAAAATGTCTAATAGCATGTAAAATTACACATCATACTTTATGATCCATAATGAACAAAAAATTAAGTAGAGAAAAGGTAATACAATTATGTTTCAGTAGAGAAAAGGTAATACAATTACCGTCGAAAGTGATAATTCCCCACATTAGGTATGTCGTACTCCTCGATCGATCTTCAAAATCTCTATCAAAGTCGAGTTCCCGACCCTGGTCGACACTCCGAAGCATTGCAAAGCTCGATTTTCAGCCAAACCCCACCACCACAACTGCTAACCGAAATAGTTCGTGTGTCGAGAGTAGAACCATAAACATCGGTCGAGATTCGGCACCAACGGCTGATCATCGGCTCTCAGCTTCTCGTTCCTTTTGACGAAATCGTGAAGCAGAGTGTCGGCGAAATATGCGATCGAGACACCGGTGAAGCATGTCAGTGAAGCAATGAAATCCCACGTGTTCAATTGAGTGGAGTTCGAGTGAACTATGTAGAGGGGAAAACATATCCCCATCAGGAAAACCTGCAAGAGTTTTTTCTTTCAGGCATTTCTTCAAACACTTGGTGTAAGATCGGAAGGTGATGAAATTACCTGCTGAGGAAGGTAGACGACGAAGAAGGACCCCCACCACCAGCGCCGCCCGTACTGAACCCGCATATCGCTGAACCGCCAATCCTCTCGAGCCCCCACTGCCATTTTTCGCGGCGGAAGTAGCTGTGGGTGAGCCTGACGGACCAGATTCAAGTCAGCGAGATCGCGGCTCTCATCTTCATGATTCATCACAGGCGCATGGATAGGGAGAGGGTGATAAATGATATGTAATGACTTGAATGATTTTATTGAATGAATATGGAGTCATATATAAGGCTGTACAGAGGAGTTAATAAGGAAATAAATCTTTCTAATACAAAACTACTATAATGAGTTTACAGTAATAAATCAATTAATATATACTCCTAATATAAGAAGGCATAATTAACGTAAGTATACGTTAAGTGAATAATGTCAATATATATTTGCGTAATAAGGGAGATTGGCCCCAGTTAGGAAAAGCGGCTCCGGCAAATTCGGCAGCCGACAGTAATACGAGAGCTCGGCATCTTCGGTGGTGGAGGAGACAACGACCAGAGGGCTTTGCTCCGGCGATTCGTCTTCGCCGACTATAGGCGATTGTTCGTTAGAGTCCACATAAACTAAATGGAGGATTGCGGCGACTGGTGACGGTGCTCTTTGGAGGGGTCGAGCTTCAAATTATGTTGCGCCACGTGACTATACCAAATTCAATCACTCAATTTCCCCCAAACTTGATCACACGTGTGCACTGGTCAAATACTTTTTAATCAATTTTTAATTTTTTTTTACTGAAATAGGACTAAATTAGTTAAATTTTGAATTATGTAGTATTAAATTGAAAAAGTGAAACTTCTTGGGACTGAATCAAGAAAGAGTCATCTTTACGGGACCAACAAAGTTTTTATCTCGAGCAGGAACAGATGCAGAATCAGCAGTTTTAGCTCTTCGATTCACTAAAACATGCAGAATCAGCAGTTTTAGCTCTTCGATCCACTAAAACCTGCTCAAATAACAAAAGGCGTTCCATTTAGGCATATGTAATTATAAAATACAGGAAATGATAGAGGTAAGACATCAAACAATCTTGCCATTCTTGAATAAAAAAAAAAACATTTTAGCCCCCAAACAATAGTCAATTTCACACTTTACTCTATAAACTTTATTTTAGCAGATTAACCTCAGGAAGTGTTTTTTATTTTATTTTTTTGAAGTGTTGTGGTATTCTGGGGAATTTTCGCCATCTCAATCATTAAACCAAAGAAGAAGAAAGAAAGGAAAGTGAGAGTCGAGAGAAAGATCAGCCCCACAGACAACTCGCCGATTTTCATTGTTTTAACTGATTTAAACGCAAACATGATTTCAAAAGACTAAAGACATTTGAGATTTTTTTTTTACTTTTTAACTACATTGACTTATATTTCCGTACTAAAAAAACTTAATATTTTATTTAAAATACAATTATATTTCTATTTTTTCACTTATTTTTATAACTAATCATACAGTATTTTTTTTTGTTTGAAATACAATTTTATCAACTTAATTAAAATAACATAGAAGTTGAGAATTCTGAGTCTTTCATGTGCTGCAATATTACAAAATCAATTAAAAAAGTAGCAAGTAAAACTTGAGAGAACTATCCGTTTACGACCACACGCTCACATAAAAGTTAGAACCCGCTAAGCTTATGAGGTGTTGGTGCCCATATTTAACCCTAACCTCGACGTGAAAGCTTAGTAGATCATCCCCGCCTTGTAACTCGACTTGCTCATCGAACATCTCTTTCAAAGACTTCACCGCTCCTTCTCCGCAGTAGAACAACTTTATACTCTTGAGCGTATCTTCCACTGCAGTCCAGTTTTCGAGACCCAGACAGTGGCTCACTTTTAAGTACTTGAGGCGGGGGAATTGTTCTTGGCCTATTTCCCACTTCCTTTTCTTGAAGCGCCCCTGCGTTAATCTGAGCTTCTCGAGAAGAGGCAGTGAACCGATCTTTTCCAGCATGTCGTCCCATTCATGCTTAAACTCCAACTTAAGACTCAATTTCTTAAGGGAGTGTGGATAGGTAATCTTCTGCAAAGGAGTAAACAGCCTACTTCGGGATAAAAATTGGACGGATAGGGATTCCAATCCACACAGATATTTCATATTGCCCAAAAAATACACATCGTCATTATCTTCATCATTCGAATCAACATCATCATCATCATCCGAATCAACATCATAATAACTATACGCCAGACCCAATTTTTTGATATTGGGAATTCTCTTAACCACCCCATTTGTAAATTTGAAATTCCTTATTCCTTTAAGGGTGTGTAGATTTTCCATGATGACCACCTCATCACATTCTCGCCCATCGCAGCTCGGAGGATCCGGGAGACAAGCAAGATCCTCGGTGAAATTCATATGCCTAAGCTGAGTCATTTCCCAGAAATCAACGACCAAAGAAGGCTCAACATCGGAAAAATAACAAACAACAAGCGTACGCAAATTCCAAAGGTGACTAATAGAGGGAAGGAATGGCGGCATCTGTGAAGCTGCCATAGCAAGGTGTCGCAGGTTGACATAGCGAGACACAACAGAATTCAAGCCCATATCCATTATAAAATTCAAACGCAAAATCATTTCATGATAACCAAAATTTAATTTGTTATGCACTTGTAATGTCCTCAGTAATACCAGATTCTTGCATAATGGAACCTTACCGTATTCGGAAATAATCGAGTGAGTTTGTGACATCAATCTCAAGTCACCACGTACGTTGTACTCTTTCAAAGTGTTATCAGGTATAATAACCCGACGTTGGGAATTCATGCCCTGAGGAGAAGGAGGATTATATTTCCCCATGACATGATAAAACCCTTCTTTCTGACCTTCTTTCAAGCACATGTCCCTAACCAAATCGTGAATTTTGCAAAACTTTATGCTCCCTGTAGAACCCAACCCATCAACTAGAATGAGATTTCTACTGACGAGGTCCTGTAAGAAACCTCTACCGGTAATCTCCAAAGCTTCGCCTTTCGTTGGTCTAAGAAATCCTTCGGAAACCCATTGCAGGACAAGCGTAGAGACACGAATCTCTACGTTCTCCTCAAACACTCCCATGTTTAAGAAACACGGCTTCAAGTAAACCGGCAAATGATTATAACTCAGCTTCAACAATCTCAAACAATGTTTGTCGTCCCTCATATTCACCACCGAGGTGAAGTTCTCTCGTATTGATTCCCAAGATGCACGAGTGCCGTCCATAGTTTTCAGAAGACCTCCCACCACTGAAATTGATAAAGGAAGACCTCTGCAGTTGTCCACAATCTTCTCTCCGGTTTCCTCCAGTTCGGGAGGACAACTACTCTTCTCACCGAATACTATCTTGGAAAACAGATCCCAACTGCTAGCCTTATCTAGGAAATTCATACTGAGACTATAATCAGTTGTCAGTTGCGAACTCAAATGGGATATCCTGGTTGTTACCAGCACTCGACTGCCGTTATAGTTGTTAGGAAAGAAGCGTTGTATCTGATCCCATGAATCGATACTCCACATATCATCCATCACGATCAGAAACCTTCTACCAAATAAATATTTACGGAGCTCCAATCCCAATTCATCTACACTCTTCCCACTCTGTTGTTCCTTGTTGGTGTTAGTGGCTTGAAAAAGAAGCTCACAGAGTATTTCTCGGGTGTCATAATTTTGAGAAATCGTAGCCCAAGAACAGATATCAAAATGCTCCTTAATAAGTGGTTTTGTGTAAATAGTTTTGGCAAGAAAGGTCTTACCTATACCGCCCATTCCCACGATCGGGATGACCTGAAAATCAAGTTCGCCTCCGGCAAGCTTTTCCATGATTTCGATCAAGACGCCATCGGACCCCACCAAGGTTTCACTTCGATCAGCAACGGACGCAATGACATTTGTCGTGCCCACTTGATCATGGACCAGTGGTACCTTCTTTTTCTTCTGTGTATCGACCACAACCTTTTTGATCGAATCCATCTCTTCAATCACACTTTGCAAGATACCATAGCATCGGTTGAGGGACTTGGCCCTTTCATCATCGTTTGCCTTTTTTTTTATCCTTTTTCCTTTTTATACAGTCCACAATATAATACTCAATAGCATCTTCGGCTGCGAAAGTTGCACCTGCAATTCGCATCTCCAATGGATCTGCAACTGCTTCATCATCGTCGGCAACAGGACAACTACTACTGTAGGAATGGAGAAATTCTTCAAAGTATGTGATGCGTTGAGTGATGGAGTCGACTATTTGTTTGTCGAGAGAAATCGGAGGGGAAGGATGATATTCGAGATCATGAATGACTTGCATCAGAGAAATTAAGGATGCATAAGCTGCCATTGTTTTCCAATAATGAAACTCCGAGTATATGATGCAGTACTTGATTTTGGTGTAGTATATTTGTGGATGTTTGTTTTTTTTGTTTTTGTTTTTTAAATCAAGCTGTCAATTTCGGACCATTCAATTGAAAAATAAGATAAAGAAGAGTCAATTGTTAGGTTTAGACAAAATAGTCCAGCAGGGCATCTATTAAAATAAGCTATTTTAAAAGTTAATGATAAAGCTGTCAATTTTAAAATAAATAGGATTTAAGTGCATGAAATAAATATTTTTATAAAGGACAAAGTAAATATTTTTATAAAGGACAAAGTTCTATCACACTAAAACAGATGGCGTATGTATTTATTAAAAAATTGAATGTTTTGATTATTTAAATTTCTCTTCTTGTTTTATACATATAGATATAGATTTGTATATGAATTGAAGTGGCACATATTTGAATTGAGGAAGTGAGAAAAACTTACTGTGAAAGATCTCTTCGAGGCATTGTCACAAGCACTTGAAGAGCATGTCTTTTATTCATGACTTCCAAGAATGCATTTTCTGAAGCCCTCACAATCTTGATCTTCATATTTACTTCTTCAATTTGTTCAAATGATAAAGTTGAAAATGCAGCTGTTCTCGTAACTCATAAACAAGAGCAGAAAATATTCTTAAAATTTAATCACAAAACCAAAAATTAATGTAAAAAACTTTGCGAAGAGTAGAAAATTACTGTTTGGAGAATTCCTCAAAGGCATTAAAACTTAACTATAACCTAATTACAAAAACTCAATTTTCAAGAATAACAACAGTTCTGTCAACAGTATAAACTCAGAATAAAAACATACTAGTACTCTTAAGTGTCAGTTATCATCGTAAAAATGGAATTTTATAAGCTTGTAACATCCTCAACAATCTCAGATTTCGGCATGGTGGAAATTGAGAAATTATAGGATTGAGAGATTCATGCAAGAATGTGATGTGTTTGATGGACTCGACTATTTCAGCATGTATGATATCAAATTCCATTTCAAAAGCACGATATACATATTCTTCTAAATTTATCTATAGCTATTACCGGCGAAGAAGGGAAGTCTGAATATAGTAACAATAGAAGAAGCCAAAGGCTCTTGAACTTGAAGCACCTGAAACTCTGAAAGGCTGAGAACACGCTCGTAGACAACGCTTTCATCGGTTTGAAGTAGCTAGACTATTGGATTAATTATGAAGGGACGAGAGAGTCTTGTAGACTTGTATGTAACATCCATAGTATTCTCTTCACCCAATGGAGCACAATGATTCGAGTTTGGGCAGACTAAAAAGACACTTGGCTGAATATGAGCATCTTTGAACCTGTACTCTCTGTGGGGTTTTTCTGGGGAGTCGAAACACTAATTCTTGGTTACTGCACAGACAACCCACATGAATTGAATTGAGGAAGTGAGAGATACTGGAAAGATTTCTTTGAGGCATATCTACAAACACTTGAAGAGCGTGTATTTTTTAAAGAATGGATGATATATTCAACGAACGAACGGTACCTTTCACCGCCAATTCCAACATCTTACTCACTGCATCGACGGAAGAATCCTCGACCATCACCTTGTTCACCGGCAATACCGTCAACTCCGTTCACAAGCCCATCCATGCCGACCGCTAATATGGGCACCAAATCCGTCTCGACCAGACGGACCATCTCAAAAGTCACCGCGTAGATAAGAGCTCATTTGATCAACTAAAAATCCCCAAATTTCAAATACTCTGTAATTGGATTGTTGTGATTTGGGATGTACTAAATTTTTATATTTTTGAATATTTATTTTATTTTTCGTGTATTTTTATGACATTTATGATATTTAAAAGGTGTGTTTTTATGATATTCTTTGTTTTTTTGTTGTCGGGAGATTCAGTGTATTTTTATTACATTCAGTGTACTTATACTTATATGTAATCACATTTAGTGTTTTTACATGTCATTCAGTGTACTTATATGTTCGGTGTTCTTATATGTACATAAGTACATTCAGTGTATTCATATTTCTTTCAGTATAAGAACAACCACACCGAGAATCAGTTTGATACTTCATTGCTAAACACATCTAATATAACCGAAAACATATTGAATGTCACTTAAAATAACTGTTTGATTAAAAAATACAGTGAATATGACTGGAACAAACGAGATCTCAAGACAACCTAAAAATACACTGAATATGACTGAAAACGTACTGAATGAATCTCGAGATTAATTAAAAAATACATTGAATGCGACTGAAACATACTGAATGTCAAGACAACACACTGAATATCATTGAACAGGTTAATCAAAGTCAACACACTGAATGTCATAAAAACACAATAAATATCATAAAAACACACCGGATGTAAAATAAATATCCCCAAAAAAATCTCTATGATACAAAATTATTATGTAGGAGTTTGTGGACGTTAGATTATGATCATTCACTAGTGATTACTATAGCTTGATGAGTTGATGTATATATGTATATGGTTGTGCTGTGATTTCCAGTGCAACTTTGTGGTGAGAAAACAGTTGTTCACCACAATGCAGTTTCCACACTATGCATTCGTTGTTTTTCCGATTCTTTCCTAGTTCACATAGGACACGTAGTAAGAATCATAATTCAGCTCTTATCAATTCTTTCTGCAAAGCCTTTGCTTGACCCCTATCTCTGCATTTAGCTCCAAAGCTGTTCAAGAATCTTTTCACCGTCCCGATGTAGCTAGAAATACAGAACATAAGTTTCTAATAACTTGCCGACCCCGACTAAGAGATCAACTACACAACTATCTATATATAGTGTTCGATTCGAGCTAACTTGCAAAAATCAGTGAGGTCTATACAACAAACAATCAGCATCTGGTTCAGACATTTCATCCAACGGTTGGCGGCAGTAACTCGACACACGAAACTCATCTGGTATACATATCAACCAGAGCATTTCATCCATGTATATATACAAAAAGAGCTTCAACGGCTTCGCAGCTCGACTGCTTCCTTGTGAAGTGGAATTATTATCAAGTACGTACGATCCCTTGATTTCGTTTCATTTGTATCGTACACATACTTGACGAACTCGTCGTTTTTCTTTTTGAATCAATAAAGATGCAGAAGGCGTGGTGTCGGTCTTTCCGAACAAAGTGCTGAAACTTCAAAAATAATGTCACTTAAAATAACTGTTTGATTAAAAAATATAGTGAATGCGACTGAAACAAACTGAATCTCAAGACAACTTAAAAATACACTTAAAATAATGTCATGTTCAACCCCAAATTATAATAATATTTATTAAATATTTAAAGGACAAAGTTATATCACAATCTGTATTTATTTATATTTAAAAATAGTTAGATGGGTTGATTCCGTTGTAATATATGTAAATGATGAAATAATATGAATGCAAAAAAAAAACTGTATGTTTTGATTATTTAAATTTCTCTTCTTGTTTCATATATATAAATATAGATACATGAATTGAAGTGACTCATATTTGAATTAAGGAAGTAAGAGATACTTACTGTGAAAGATCTCTTTAAGGCATTGTCACAAGCACTTGAAGAGTGCATGTCTTTTATAATTTATTCATGACTATCAATAATGCATTTTCTGTAGCCCTCACAAACTTGATCTCTTACACAAAGCCGAAACCATAGATTCAATTCATATTTACTTCTTCAATTTGTGCGAATGGTAAAGTTTAAAATGCAGCTGTTCTCGTAGCTCATAAACATGAGCAGGGCACATAATTTTGTGCAATCTCAAGTGGCCAAGTTTCTTAAACTACCAATAGAACCAACTTGAGCGTGGTAGTTAAAACCAAAGAGTTTCTGTCATCACAATTTGAGATGAAGAATTTAGGAGAAGCTGATGTGATTGTTGGAGTCAAAGTGATTAGAACTCCTAATAGAATCTACTTAAGTCAATCTCATTATGTTGAAAAAGTGTTGAAGAAGTTTAACTGCTTTGATGTTGTCCCTACTAGAACACCCTATGATCCTAGCATACCATTGTGTAAGAATTTGGGTAAGAGTGTTTCCCAAGAAGAGTATGCTAAGATTCTAGGAAGTGTTATTGTGCGATATTGACTGTGGGAGTCGATAACTCATGGAGACTTGTCGATACTCAGCTGGCGGTGTATTTTTATTATAAATATCTGTCTGCGGGAAGCTCTCTGTCTTTGTTGATTGGGGACGTTGGTCGATTGAAGTGGGAGGTTTGGGAGATGAAACCAGAAACGGGGGAATGGATAAAGCTGTCTGGCATCGACTTGGAAGCTCACAAGGCCTTATTGAATGAGTCGTATGATCTACAAACCTGCAGGCGACGAAGATGCTGATTGCGTGGATTGAAATACCGAGAGGTTATTACCTTTGTTGCTTTCAAGCCTTCTTTGATCAGCTGTCAATCTCTGCGCCTACATGTTGTCTACGGTGTTGAAACCAAAGATGTTTCCTTGTACAAGACAGATTACTGCTGTCACCCTCATCTTGTCCACAGAAACAGCCTCGTACGGATTTGCTAGGTTGAGCTATTATTATTATTATTATTATTATTGCTCGTTATCGACCCCTTTTGCTCTGTAGCGTTGCTTGAACTTTGTAACGATGAATTTGTCATATTTTTATTCCGTCACTTGAAGAAGTCCCATAGTTTTCTCAATGGGCCTTTTTTTTAGAAATTATTATTTCCGTCTCAAACCTTTTTGTATTTTGTAAAGGAAGGATACTATTTTAGAGAGAGAACAATATAATGATTGAAGTTTTTTTATTTGGAATCTGTGTTAATTAGGTCTAATTCCTAATATTTTATACTTTTCAATATATATCTAATAAAATTGCTATTCAACCGCCGCCTTCGATTTAACTTTCGAAAGTTAAAAATTATAACGCGTACGTGGTCTCGATCCGAACACCTTGGAGATGGATGTTAAAAACCAGCGATTTAGATTCAATTCCGGCTGGCGGTCGGGTGCATTGTGCGATATTGACTGTGGGAGTCGATAACTCATGGAGACTTGTCGATACGCAACACTTGTCTCTCGAGGAATCTAAAAAACTCAACTGGTGTCCGTTGGTCACGGAAGGGTTCGTTCATTGGGTGGATAATAATTTTGGTACTTATAATAATAATCACATTCTAAGTTTGAACATGGAGACTGAAGTTATTACTCATATACCCATCCCTCGATCTAACTGCAGGTATTATTATGATTATACGTATCTATCGGCGGGAAGCTCTCTGTCTTCGTTGATTGGCGATGGCCGTTTGAAGTGGGAGGTTTGGGAGATGAAACCTTTGGAATCGTCGGGAGAATATTCTTGGACGTCTAAGTTGCCCGACATCGACTTGGAATTAGCTCACAGGGCCTTATTGAACGAGTCATTCCGTAAAGAGGAGAACGAAGATGCTGATCGTTTGGAATGTTGTGTCCGTCCATCGGGCTGGTTAAAATACCCAGAGGTTATTGTCTTTTACGCTTTCAAGCATGTGAGAAGTCGAGCTCGGTTTCACCTTGTCTACGATGTTCTAACAAAAGATGTTTCCTTGTACAAGGCAGATAGATGTTCTTACCCTCATGTTGCCCACAGAAACAGCCTAGCTAGTATGGATATGCTGAGTTGAGTTCATTGTTTGTTTCACTTGTGCATATACTTTTTTTTTTATCTTGAGAAAATATCATTTTATTATTCGTTTATTCAACAACAAGATAAATTAAAGCTCACTCTATTCCATAACAAACTACTGTAACTATTTTAGAAAATAGAAACGTAATGTGTTCGTGTTATTCTCATGACAAATTGGTTTTTGTTTGCATGCATATCGATCGTCTACAGTAATCTGTTCGTGTTATTCTCATGACAAATTGGTTTTTGTTTGCATGCATATCGATCAGACAGGTACGTAACCAGAAATATTACTTTTTTTTTTTATCAAGGTCAACCACATAGAAAATAAATAAATTAAACTCACATCGCAAATTCGAAAAAAAAAATACTCTCCATTTATAAATATAAGACATTTTTTTTTGGACACATTTTTTTGCTTTTTAACCAAAAAGTGAATGGTATAAAGATAGTTTTAAAGTAAAAAGTAAAATAAGTGTGAATAAATTTTAAAAAGTATATAGATAAAAAGTATGGGTAAAATTATATTTTAAAGTAAGAGAATAAGATTTACTTACATGAGAAATCATTCAGAATTACTTACATGAGAAATCATCAGAAAGATTTTCGTTGTGATACTTATGCTGCGTTGGACGATGCTTTGAACCGTGGAGACACTGATGCATCCACGATTGGAAAAAGGATTATTCTGATTTCTTCTTCTGTTGGTGGAGCGCGGTACTCGATACAAAATTACCATGATGCCATGTGTGTATGCAAATTTGTTGGGTATCCGAATTTATTTATTACTTTCACGTGCAACGCCAATTGAGACGAAATTCAGAGATACGTTGATCCAAGAGGTTTAAGTTCAACCGACAAGCTAGATATTATTGTTAGGGTATTTCATTCTAAGCTCCATAATATAATGAGTGATATTCGCAGTGACAAAATATTTGGAAAAATAAGTGCTGGTAATAAAATATATTTTATTTACCATTGTTATTTTCATTATATTATTGCCCATTTAATATTTTTAAATACTCAAACTTAATAAAAGTTTATTCTTATTATTATTTGTTTATTCAGTTGTGTACGCTATAGAGTTCTAAAAGCGCGAATTACCACATGCTCATATCCTGTTAATCATTAAGGATTTATCGGAATCACCGTGTTCTAATGTTGTGGATGATTAACTTTTGTCTTGAATTCCAAATGTCCTCGAGGCCGGATTCTGAATATTATCAAGATGTTAAAGAGTTCATGATGCACGGCCCGTGCGGACTTGCAAACAAACAGTCTCCCTGCATGGATGAAAATCGTTGCACTAAAAGCTTTCCAATTTTTTTTTCAGCAAACTACTTTAGACAATGACGATTTCGTTGTGTATCGACGTAGAGATTTTGGTCGTCATATCACTAAGACTGTCATTAAACTTGGAGTTAGAATCATATATCGTCCTCTTGAGATTGGCCATTTACCTAGATGTCCTTTAAGTTTAAGTTTTATCAGCGGTCGTCCTTTGGCCCTTTTTTTCCGGCCAAAACAGCACGTGAAGTGCACGTGCGTGCCTAATGGCACCGGAAAACTGACGTGGCCATCAAATATTGGCGCGAATCGTCCACGTCAGAATTGGCAGATAATTTTCTGAAAGATTTAAATTGATTTGGGAGAATTTGGACTCAGAACCCTAATTCATTTTCTCTCTCTCGCTCAAAATCGCTCTCTTCTCCAACTGAACCCTAATTTGCATCGCTCAAACTCGATTCGAAATCAACATTCTTGGGATCTCACGACCGAAGCTGTTGGGAGATGGAGTCGAATCGAGTCGAAAGAAGGTCGAAAACGAAATCGGGACGAAGCTGGGCACCTAGCACCCGCTAGGCGAGGCTAGCGCCCGCTAGGTGCGACCAGCGGTCGCTGGAGAGGGGCCAGCGGGCGCTGGCCCTGTGCAGGCCGTTTCCAGCTTCGATGAGCGACCGAGTAGCGCTGGATGGAGCGATTGGGGTAGCGCGGGGGTAGCGGTCGCTACCCCCAGGGTAGCGGTCGCTACCCATGAAGTTCCAGCAGCGGGTTTTTTGGCTTGGGCGGAAAGTTACGCGTTTTTGTGTCCTTTTTCGGCGTGGACTCCTAACTAAATTGGGATTAGGGTTTCTCATGTATTTAGGCCTATAAAAGAGAGTCTCCAACAATGTAATTAGTATGAGAGGATCATCGTGAAAAATCCTAGAGTCATAGAATAGTCGAGAGCGTGAGTTTATTGTGATACGTGTGCGTGCGTTTGTAAACTCCCCGGAGTCGTCTATTGAGTATTCTAGT
Source organism: Euphrasia confusa (assembly GCA_954870475.1). Taxonomy (NCBI): domain Eukaryota; kingdom Viridiplantae; phylum Streptophyta; class Magnoliopsida; order Lamiales; family Orobanchaceae; genus Euphrasia; species Euphrasia confusa. Next base: position 28,724,481 of record OX940970.1, on the reverse strand, counting down.
GGAAAGATCTGCAGCGGCGAGTGGACGTAGCCCATTGAGGGGTGAACCACTATAAATTCTTGTGTTCTTTTGTTCTCGTTTATTTTTTGTTCGTGTTTGTTTATCGTTTCTTGTAGACGGAATTGGGCGCAAATCCCAACAACTGGTATCAGAGCTTTGGTGGAAAAGCTGGGCAATCGAAGAAACGATGGGAGACATCACGATCTTTGGAGTTACGAGATTTGATGGCTTGGATTTTGCATCTTGGAGGATGGAAATCGAGAAGTACCTGGGCGAGAAGAAAATTCATCTATCGTTGGAATGCGTGAAGCCGGAAGAGACGAGAGAGGCGGGCTGGGCTATCCTTGATCGACAAGTACTCGGATTGATCCGTTTGACGTTGTCGGAGAACGTTGCCAAGAAGGTAATGAAGGAGAAGACGACCGCGGGGATGATGAAAATTCTGTCCGACTTGTACGAGAAGCCATCGGTGACGAACAAAGTGGCCCTGTTGCAGAGGTTGTTCCATTTGAAGATGGAAGACGATGGTGTGGTTGCGACTCATGTGAACGAGTTCAACTCGATTGTCAAAGAAGTGGCTTCGTTTGAGATCGAGGTTGATGATGAAGTTTTGGCCCTAACCTTATTGGCATCGCTACCGATTAGCTGGGAACCAATAAGAAAGGCGTTGGGTGATTCCATGGGAGGTGAGAAGTTGAAGCTTGAAGATGTGAGGGATCGTGTCCTTGCCGAGGGAGTTCGGAGGAGGGATTCCGGGGAAGCATCTAGTTCAACTACGTCGGCCATGTCTATGAGCCGATGTGAGCATCGCTATGGGGATTCTAAACGCAGCGGAAGGGAGAGTTCGAGCAACCGAAAGAAGAAGCAATTCAAGTGCTGGAATTGCAGGAGATTCGGTCACTTAAAGAGGCATTGTGGAGAGCTTTCGGGGATCGGAGGCGAGACAAATGCGGTGACGGAAAAAGACGAGAGTGGAGATGTCTTGCTAACATCTTCTGAGCCTCTCGGAGACTCTTGGGTGCTTGACTCGGGAGCATCGTTTCACACAACGACGAGACGTGAAGGCATGGAGGATTTCGTTGCCGGAGATCACGGTAAGGTTCATCTTGGGGATGGAAAGACCTTGGGCGTCGTAGGTGTTGGTAACGTGAGATTGAAGACGTCGCTTGGGCAGACGTTGAAGCTATCGAATGTAAGGTGTGTGCCGAAGCTGTGGGGAAACTTGATCTCGGTTAGCCATCTTGAGAGGGGCGGACACAAAGTTACGTTCGAGAATGGGTCTTGGAAGGTGTCAAAGGGTGCGATGGTTATTGCTCGTGGTCGAAGGACGGGTACCCTTTACACTACGACTTGTGGTCGTGATATTGGTGTGGCCGACGACACCAATGAGCCTGAGCATTGTGGGCTGGGTCATATGAGCGAAAGAAGGTTGCAACCAAAAGTGAGTTCGGAGGAACCTCATATGGATCGGAGTCCGTGTCTCGAGAAGCAGAGAAGAGTACGATTCTCGGTAGCCGAGAGAGAATCGGAAGATGGAGAGCTGAGATATGATTTGGGAGATGTTCCGGTAGATGTGGCCCATGTAGACCAACCGGAGGAGGTCTCGATGTTCAATCATATGCTTTCAAAGCGAGATGACGTAGCAATGTTGGCTGAAAATGCGAGCAATAGGACAATGAAAAACGAGATGAGCTCGTTATTGTCAAGGTGTGACTCGTTGGTAAGAGACGAGGTAATGCGTTCGGGTAAGATTCCTTGCGACTCTGCTGGAGGAAGTCTTATGAAAAATTCGAATAGCATTGATGAGAAATCCGACATTTCCCATGCGGTGGGAGTTGTTAGACGATTTGGATGCAGCTCTGGGGATCGTTTTGGAGAGAGTCCGTTGAGGATTCTGGAAACGAAGAAGAGTATGCAAGGGAATCGTGAAGCTAACGGTGAGAATGTCGGTGGTTCTCGAAAGGAGTCGTCGGGGATAGACGATGGGCATGCGAATGCCGACGTTGTCCATACTGTGGGAGTTAGCCGTTTCACAAGCAATTCGGGGAGGCGACGTTTGGGAGCTTTGAGAAGCTTGGTTTCAATGTTGCGGTTTCGGAGGTCCGAAAGGGAGTTGCGAGGTGATGAGAAGGTTAACGGGGATGGCAATGTGAAGAAGTCCTGGAAGAACCTGAGAAGTCGTGATGCGTCGAAGTTGGTTGAAACTTCGACTGGGCGACGTTGGTAAAGACCGGGGATGCCGCTGCAGTGGGAGGTGATCGATTTCGCCTCCAAGTGGGAGATTGTTGGGAGATGGAGTCGAATCGAGTCGAAAGAAGGTCGAAAACGAAATCGGGACGAAGCTGGGCACCTAGCACCCGCTAGGCGAGGCTAGCGCCCGCTAGGTGCGACCAGCGGTCGCTGGAGAGGGGCCAGCGGGCGCTGGCCCTGTGCAGGCCGTTTCCAGCTTCGATGAGCGACCGAGTAGCGCTGGATGGAGCGATTGGGGTAGCGCGGGGGTAGCGGTCGCTACCCCCAGGGTAGCGGTCGCTACCCATGAAGTTCCAGCAGCGGGTTTTTTGGCTTGGGCGGAAAGTTACGCGTTTTTGTGTCCTTTTTCGGCGTGGACTCCTAACTAAATTGGGATTAGGGTTTCTCATGTATTTAGGCCTATAAAAGAGAGTCTCCAACAATGTAATTAGTATGAGAGGATCATCGTGAAAAATCCTAGAGTCATAGAATAGTCGAGAGCGTGAGTTTATTGTAATACGTGTGCGTGCGTTTGTAAACTCCCCGGAGTCGTCTATTGAGTATTCTAGTGGAAAGATCTGCAGCGGCGAGTGGACGTAGCCCATTGAGGGGTGAACCACTATAAATTCTTGTGTTCTTTTGTTCTCGTTTATTTTTTGTTCGTGTTTGTTTATCGTTTCTTGTAGACGGAATTGGGCGCAAATCCCAACAGAAGCATCTCAGGTAATTCGATGTCTCATCCAGTTCTTTAAAATCGACCACCTTTTTTTTCAGAATGTCTTCAAACTCGGAAACTTCGCGCCCGATGAATATTGGAACTCCTGGTCGATTAAGATTCGAGAACAAGTACTGCAACTACTGTGGAAAGAAGCTTCAGATTCGAAGTGTGTCTGCAAGTACCAAAAATTACCAAAAGCTCTTCTACTATTGTGATGTTCACACTTTCCAGGCATGGTGCTATCCAATCAATGACGAGGGTTTTGATAACTATGATGATGACCAGGTGCCTCCTACTGAGGATGTGAAGTTGTTGAAGGATCTCATGGCCAGTGTTGCAACCATTTTACAACTTCTGAAAGTATTGTTGTGTGTGGTGATTGTTGGATTTGCAATTCTGTTTAGGATGTGACTTATGTTGTTGTGTGTTGATTTTTTAGTTGTGTTTTTATTGCTTTTATGAACAATGTAATTCCTCTGTTTTTTATTAGTTGTGTTGTTACTGCTTTTATGAACAATGTAATTCCTCTGTTTTTTATTAGTTGTGTTGTTATTGCTTTTATGAACAATTTAATTCTTCTGTTTTGTATTAGTTGTGTTGTTTATGGCACTAAGTAGTGTAAAGTAGTGCATAAACATAATAACTTAGATAATAGACAAAACATGAAGGTAATAGGTAATATATAATAGAACCTGTGCATAAAGTACTGACAAAACATGCACATAAACACAAAGCAGGGCATAATCAGTTTCCCTACCTACAAAATACATGACATAATACCAAAAGCAAGGCATGATCAGTTTCTAGACTGCACAAAAACATGCCCATAACCACAAAAGCAGGGCAGCATAATCAGTTGCAGACATACAACTTAGAGAATTTCCCCTCCTCATCCATGTCAAGCACAGTTGTTGTACCAAGATTTGATCTTCTCAACTCCTGACAGTAGTCCCCAAAGCTTGGTATACTGCAGATCAGGAGCTCCATGAATAATGGTCATTGCAGCAGCTCTGCCTCTGTAAGCTTGTTACTTGGAAACACTCACATTCAACTCTTTTATTACCTCCTTCCTCCAGCCCCTGACATCCCTTTTAGGATCACATTGGAAGTCTACTAAATGCCTCTTTCCCAGCCACTTGCTTTTCATATTTCTCACATGAAAGGTTGGGGCACAGGTGTGCTCAGAATTATAATACCTAACTTGGAATGTTTCCTCATTTACCATCTTCAGTGCATGACAAGCCCATGCACATCCATCAGCATCACATTTTGCATGGACTCTCACCTTATCATTTTTCTTAAAGTTCAGGGTCCTCTTGGTGTTGATTGCATGAGAGTTTATGGCTTCTTTGAACAACTCCCTGTTCTCAAATCTCAAGCCCAAAAAAAACTCAGGATTAAAGATCACATCTTTATTAAAAACTGGAAACTCCTCTGACCCATCCCTCTCATCATCTGACACTGTGGTAGGGTCTAAATCATCAAAGTCTTTGGCAACAATATCCTCTTCCTCAGATGACCCCTCATCCTCCTGTAAGCCCTCATTAACAAAAGCATCATCATCTCCATCTACATATCTCTTCCACTCTGCATCATCAGCAAGATAAACCTCACCAGAATCAATTAATATCACTGCCCAGCTCAAAGTTAATGTCTTCAGAGTCTGATGACAAGTTCAACTGAGCCTCAGTATTTGCCACAACTTCCTCATTTACCCCATGGTTGAACACATTACTCTCAGCAGTATTGCCAAACTCATCATCATTACCAAAATCATCTAGCCCCTCACATACTCTAGCCCAACTATCCAATGCATCATCTACAGCAGCATTATCATCATAAGCATACTCCTCAAACTCCTCATTATCATTATCCACAGCATCATCAATAACAGCATCATCATCTCCATCTACATAGTTGTTCCACTCTACATCATCAGCAACATAAACCTCACATTCATCATCAGTGTCCAGCTCAAAGTCACTGTCTTCAGAGTCTGATGACAAGTTCAATTGAAGTGGGAGGTTTGGGAGATGAAACCTTTGGAATCATCGGGAGAATATTCTTGGACGTCTAAGTTGCCCGACATCGACTTGGAAGCTCACAGGGCCTTATTGAACGAGTCATTCCGTAAAGAGGAGAACGAAGATGCTGATCGTTTGGAATGTTGTGTCCGTCCATCGGGCTGGTTAAAATACCCAGAGGTTATTGTCTTTTATGCTTTCAAGCATGTGAGAAGTCGAGCTCGGTTTCACCTTGTCTACGATGTTCTAACAAAAGATGTTTCCTTGTACAAGGCAGATAGATGCTCTTACCCTCATGTTGCCCACGGAAACAGCCTAGCTAGTATGGATATGCTGAGTTGAGTTCATTGTTTGTTTCACTTGTGTTGTGCATATACTTTTTTTTATATCTTGAGAAAATATTATTTTATTATTCGTTTATTCAACAAGATAAATTAAAGCTCACTCAATTCCATAACAAACTACTGTAACTATTTTAGAAAATAGAAACGTAATGTGTTCGTGTTATTCTCATGACAAATTGGTTTTTGTTTGCATGCATATCGATCGTCTACAGACACTCAGACAGGGACGTAACTAGAAATATTAGTTTTTTTTTTTTTTTGGTAAATGTCAATCAAATCGAAAATAAATAAGTGTATGATACAAAACAACGCATAGGGGTAACTAGAAATATTAGTTTTTATTTTTGGGTAAAGGTCAATCACATAGAAAATAAATAAGTGTATGATACAAAACAACGCGTAACTAGAAATATTAGTTTTTATTTTTGGGTAAAGGTCAATCACATAGAAAATAAATAAGTGTATGATACAAAACAACGCATAGGATATAAAACTCAAAAAAATACTCTCCATTTATAAATATAAAACCTTTTTTTTGGAAAAGGCTATATATACACAAAGTGTAACCAATGTTTGATACACTTCCAATTAAAACATGACATTTGGCGGGTTGTAATAATATTATTGGTAATAAATCTTTTATACATTTCCATCAAAAAATATGACATGCGTTCACTTTGTAATAATAATTATTTTTATTTTAATATATTTCTATCGATTTCTTTTTTAATTCTTTTTTTCTATTAATGTAGTGCTCATAATTATTGCAAAAGTTTACATTCCACATTATTAAAATAGTTTTTAGACAAATAATCAAAATTTTATTTGAAAAAATTAGACTAATCATATATTTTTTTTAAATAATTATTTATAGATGATATTTATAATAAATTATTTTTGTGATTATTAATATAAAGACTTGTTTAACAATAAATCAAAATATTATAAATTAATATTATTAGTATTAATATTTAATTTAATTAAAAAATTGGTTATAACTATTTATTTAAAATTGTATATTGTTTAATATTTAGTAGAAAATCTCGATATGAAATAGAAAAAATTGTAATTTAACAAATAACGAAAGTTGATACATGAAAAATGAGTATCGTTAATGTATTTAAAAAATGAAGTCAAGTATAAAATAATAAAAATGAGAATAATAATAATAAATAATAATGGTTTTTGTATTTTCTAAATAATATGATTTTTTTATATACTCATATTAATTTGAATCAATAAGTCAGAGTGTATGGAAGTTCACTTAAATAAATAATTTTTGTTTACAGTTCTCTCAAATTAATAAAAATTAATATATACAAATCAATTAAAAAAACAAATCAAAATTTGCATAGAGTCTATAGACTTTTTAAATTTAAGAACTTTTAAAGTTTCAAAAAATATCTTTTGAAATCATAATTCAACATACCACTCTATGAAAAAATCTTATGAAATCATAATTCAATACACCCCTTTAATAGATATACATGTGAAATATGCGACCCTCTAACATATACAAATGCGAAAAAAAATCTTATGAAATCACAATTCAATACACTTATCTAATACACACAAATGCAAAATATGTCAAGTTTTCAAAACATTGATCTATTTAAAAAATAAATACATTTATATTTTTTTAATTGAATAATATTAAATTAAATTATAGTAACTAGTTGATTAGAATCTAATTTATAAATATTGAAAAATGAAATCACAAATGAAAACAAAAAAATAATTTGACGTTCATTTCAAATTTTAAAATACTTTATTGTAAACTAAATTAAAAGACACACATGCCATGCATATGATATTTTTAGAAAAATGATCTCTTTGTCGAAGGTTGTTAGCTCACTTGAATTGAGTATGTGTGAGTATTTAAATTTGTACAATTAACCTAAATAAAAAAATAAATTTATTTCTTTGAAAAATAAATGCATTTATTTTTTCTTAAATAAATAATAATGAAACATAGATTGTGTATATTATAATTGATAATATTTCATGTACAGTAATTTAATTTATAAAAATCAATTATTATTATTTTTTATTTTTTACTAAGTAAGGTATTTTAATTTTTAAAATTTGTAAAAGAAGTAAAAAAAATTACAGAAAAAAATAAAGTTTTTAAGATTATATACACTATACATATTTATTTATTCAAAAACAATTTTTTTCAAAATAATAAATTTTTTACGTAAAAAAATTATATTTACTATATTTAAAAACAAATGTTTTCAAAATAAAAAATTACTCTTCAAAAAATTATATTTACTCTATTTAAAAACAAATGTTTTCAAAATAAAAAATTACTATTTCCGAAAAAAAAAAATACGTTTTTAAGATTATATATTTACTATATATATTTTATTAAATTATTTAAAAACAATTTTTTTAAATAATTTTTTTTACACAAAACAATAAAGTTTTTAAAATTATATACACCATATATATTTATTTAAATTATTTAAAAACATAAATTTTCAAAATAATGAACTCTTTACGCAAAAAAATTTATATTTACTCTATATATTTAAATAAATTATTGAAAAATAAATGTTTTTAAAATAAAAAGTACTATTTCGAAAAAAATAATAAGTTTTTAAGATTACATTTATATATATTTAATTAAATTATTTAAAAACAATTTTTTTCAAAATTTAAAACTCTTTCACACAAAAAAAGGACTAAATCTGTAACTGATCTCCATTACCTTTGACCACGTGCGAAAAACTAAAAACTTAAAATGAAAAATAACTAAACAAATAAATTTCAAATGTCAAAAATTAATTGGAAGTGTATTGAAAAGTCAATACACCGAGTGTAACCGTATCAGCTTCCCTTTTTTTTGGACACATATTTTTTGGCTTTTTAACCAAAAAGTGAATGGTATAACTATTTAGCGAAAAGGTTATTATAGTTTATAATATTTTAAGTTTTACCGCATAAATTATCTCTTACAATTTAATGTTTCATTTGTTTAGATTTTTTATTAATAAAAGTACTTTAAGATTATAATTATAAAATGGTGTAATAACTGCTTACCTAATATAATAAATATTAATTAATAACCCGTGTAAATTAACAAAATTCAAATAAAATTATATAATCTGCTTATATTAATAATTAGGAAAAATTGAGTTCTTTAATTTTAATAAAATTTTAAAAACTCTCCTCTATCCAAAATCACCCTATAAATTACCCTTAATTAATATAAATTATCCTTAATTTATAATTAATTAATCAATTATCCTCTGATTTATAATTAGGAAAAACGATTACCCTTAATTCTAATAAAACTTAAAAAACTACCCTATATTCAAAATCTCCCTAATTTTTATGGTAAAAAGTAAAATAAGTGTGAATAAAATTTAAAAAGTATATAAATAAAAAGTATGGATAAAATTATATTTTAAAGTAATAGAATAAGATTTACTTACATGAGAAATCATCAGAAATATTTTTGTTGTGATACTTATGTTGCGTTGGACGATGTGGCATCATGTGTGTATGCATGTTTGTTGGGTATCCGAATTTATTTATTACTTTCACGTGCAACGCCAATTGAGACGAAATTCAGAGATACGTTGATCCAAGAGGTTTAAGTTCAACCGACAAGCTAAATATTATTGTTAGGGTATTTCATTCTAAGCTCCATGATATAATGAGTGATATTCGCCGTTAAGGGTGTTCATAAATTGGACCGGACCGGAAACCGGACCAGTTGGTCCGGTTCGGTCTGGACCGGTAAAATTCCGGTCCGGTTTCAGGTCCACATAAAAATGAGATTCCGGTTTCCGGTCCGATTCCGGTTAAAAACCGGTAAAATCCGGCCCGGACCGGATTTGACCGGATTTTAATATATATATATATATATATATTATTTTTTAATAATATTAATTGTTATATTTAAAAAAAATAAAAAATTAATTGTGTTTTTTATTTTAAAATTGTTCTATTTATCAAATACTCCTATAATTTTGTTATTAACTAAAATTTCACTATATATTAAATTATTGATATGTAATTTAATTAAAATATAACAAAATAATCTAAAATTAATAAAAATTATATATTTTTTAATTTATCAAATATTTTATTTACTTAAAAATAATCATATTTCATATTTATTGAATAAATTTAAAATTTATAAATATAAAAATTAAACTAAATTATTATTTTATATTTAATTTATTTAAATTTTAAATTAATCCGGTTTTATTTGGTCCTTAACCGGACCGGACTCGAATTTACCGGTCCGGACCGGTATTATTCCGGTCCGATTTCCGGGTCATGCTTTTCCATGATTCCGGTTCCGGTCCGGTTCGATCCGGTTTTGGACCGATGAACACCCTATTCGCCGTGACAAAATATTTGAAGAAATAAGTGCTGGTAATTAATAAAATATATTTTATTTACCATTGTTATGTTCATTATATTATTTGCCCGTAATACTCAGACTTAATAAAAGTTTATTTTTATTATTTACTATTATTTGTTTATTCAGTTGTGTACACTATAGAGTTGAAAAGCACGAATTACCACATGCTCATATCTTGTTAATCATTAAGTATTTATCGGAATCACCGTACTCTAATGTTGTGGATGATTAAATTTTGTCTTAAATTTCATATGTCCTCGAGGATTCTGAATATTATCAAGATGTTAAAGAGTTCATGATGCACGGCCCGTGCGGACTTGCAAACAAACAGTCCCCCTGCATGGATGAAAATCGTTGCACTAAAAGCTTTCCAATTTTTTTTCAGCAAACTACTTTAGGCAATGATGGTTTCGTTGTGTATCGACGTAGAGATTTTGGTCGTCATATCACTAAGATTGTCATTAAAGTTGATGCTAGGTATTTAATGATTCCAATAATATGTTTTCAGTTCTAATTTTGTCATTTTATATGTTCGTGTATGTCGTTCCTCATAACATTTTTTTAGGATTAATAGCATATAAATCACAACATTTACCTCATTTGCAAAATAAATCAAACTTTTTAAATTTGCAAAATAAACCATTACTTTTATTGTTATTTTAAAAACAATTATAAATAATTTATTAATTATAAATAAATTTAAATATTACAAAAAATACATATAACTGACAAAAAATATATTTTTAATTATTGATAAATTATATCTTCACCACTATTTTTTTTTAAAATAAATATACGATTAAAACCTATATTTTAATAAATCATTCTAAAAAATTAACTTTAAAATAATATTTTAATAATTATCATAAATTAAAATTCATATATACACTGAAATACAAAATTGAGATATATAATATTCTGTTATTCCAAATTAAATAAATTATTTTTGAATTTTTTAGTATTAATTAATTATAAATTTTCTTATTTTTATTAAATTTATTTATTTCAATAAATTATAGTAATAAATTGTTTTTTTAGTTTTATTTATTGATTTTATAAAATTTGTTTTTATTTCAATTTTTTGATAAAATTAATTTTATGTTGTTTATAAATTTATTTATATCAAAATAATATATATAGTGATAAATCATAATTTAAAATACGTGTTTATAAATGTGTTTTTAAATATTTAAGTTTATTTATAATTAATATATTATATATAATTGATCTTGCAAATAACAATAAAGTTAAGGTTTATTTTGCAACATTAAAAAAGTTAGAGTTTATTTTACAAATAAAGTAAAGTTGATGATTTTATATGGTATTAACCTTTTTTTTTTTATTGCAGGTATGTCGTTCTTCATAACATTTTTTTTATTGCAGGTATGCATGTAAGCGTATTAACATGTTTGGCTAATAAAATAGGTACAGTGCTATATATTTCAAAAAGAAAAATTGTATTTAATACTTTTCATACTTTTTATATATTATACTTATATAAAAATTATTTATACATTATTTGACAAACACTACATTAAAAAAATGATACTCTATTTGTTTCATAATAATATGACTAATTTTCTTAAATTAATATTTCACAATTACTGGATTTTCCAAAAAAAATTATATATATTAAAACTTTTTCACTTTAAAATACAATTTTACTTATAACTACTATACTTTTTAATTTAAAATATATTTATACCCATTCATGCTTTATTTCCAAAAAGGAGTTACTTGTACATATGAGAAAGTTGAGGGTGTGAAATGTATAAACCAATAATCATTCAGTTCCTACAAGTCAAACCGGTATGAATCAGTGAACTCGAGCCAACAGTTAACTGTTCGCTCTCAAATTTCTCACTCTCACCGGCGCGTACTTGTTCACTCGCTCGCGCACGCCGCCTTGCAAGCTCAAAAATCCAGGAAAAGCAATAGCTGTGTTGTTCGTTCTGGAAAACCTGAAGCGTGCTCTGGTATCAATGCTAATCTGATCCGCGGCGCGAGAACTCAGGTCGAGAAACACCAGGGGGAAATTAGGGTTTCAAATTTCGCGTCTTTCATGTGCTGCAATATTACAAAATAACATGAAGTTGAGAATTCGAGTCTTTGATGCGCTGCAATATTACAAAATCAATTAAAAAAGCCAAGTAAAACTTGAGAGGCCGCTAAGCTCATGAGGTGTTGGTGCTCCTCTACAACAGGCTCACATGAAAGTTAGAACTAGCTAAGCTCATGAGGTGTTGTTGCTCCTCTCTAACCTTAACCTGGACGTTAAAGCTTAGTTGATCCTCCCCGCCTTGTAAGTCGACTTGCTCATCGAACATCTCTTTGGCAGACTTCACCGCTCCTTCTCCGCACGAGTTCAACTTTATACTCTTGAGCGTATCAATGTTTCCAAGCTCAAAAGGGATCTTCTTCAGCTCATACAGCGTTTCAAGATGAAGATGTTCAAGTCGTGGAAGGATGGAGGAATCCTCTTCCACCGCACTCCAGTTTTCGAGACCCTCACATTCTTCCATATATAAGTACTTGAGGCAGGGGAATTGTCAGGTATAATAACCCGGCGTTGGGCATTCATGCGTTGAGGAGAAGGGGGATTACATTTCCCCATGACATGATAAAACCCTTCTTTCTGACCTTCTTTCAAGCACATGTCCCTAACCAAATCGTGAATTTTGCAATACTTTATGCTCCCTGTAGAACCCAACTTATCAATTAGAATGAGATTTCTACTGACGAGGTCCTGTAAGAAACCTCTACCGGTAATCTCCAAGGCTTCGGCTTTCGTTGGTTTAAGAAACCCTTCGGAAACCCATTGCAGGACAAGCGTAGAGACACTAATCTTTTTGTCCTCCTCATACACTCCCATGTATAAGAAACACGGCTTCAAATACACCGGCAAATGATTATAGCTCAGCTTCAACAATCTCAAACAATGTTTATCGTTCCTCATGTTCACCACCGAGGTGAAGTTGTCTCGTATTGATTCCCAAGATGCACGAGTGCATTCCATAGTTTTCAGAAGACCTCCCACCACAGATATTGATAAAGGAAGACCTCTGCAGTTGTCCACAATATTCTCTCCGATTTCCTCCAGTTCAGGAGGGCAGCTACTCTTCTCACCGAATACTGTTTTGGAGAACAGATCCCAACTGCTAGCCTTATCTAAGAAACTCATGTTGAGACTATAATCAGTTGTCAGTTGCGAACTCAATTGCGATAGCCTGGTCGTCACCAGCACTCGACTGCCGTTACCGTTGTTAGGAAAGAAGCGTTGTATCTGATCCCACGAATCGATACTCCACATATCATCCATCACGATCAAAAACCTTCTGCCAAATAAATATTTACGGAGCTCCAATCCCAATTCATCTACACTCTTTCCACTTTGTTGTTCCTTGTTGGTGTTAGTGGCTTGAGAGAGAAGCTCACAGAGTATTTCTCGGGTGTCGTAGTTTTGAGAAATCGTAGCCCAAGCACAGATATCAAAACGCTCCTTAATAAGTGGTTTAGTGTAAATAGTTTTGGCAAGAAAGGTCTTACCTATACCGCCCATTCCCACGATCGGGATGACCTGGAAATCAAGTTGGCCTCCGTCGAGCTTTTCCATGATTTCGATCAAGACACCATCGGACCCCACCAAGGATTCACTTCGAGCAGCAACGGATGCAGTGACATTTGTCGTGCCCACTTGATCATGGACCAGCGGCACCTTCTTTCTCTTCTGTGTATCGACCATAACTTTTTTTATCGAATCCATCTCTTCAATCACACTTTGCAAGATACCATAGCATCGGTTGAGGGACTTGACCTTTTCATGATCGTTTGCCTTTTTTTTATTCTTTTTCTGGTTGATACAGTCCACAATATGATACTCAATAGCATCTTCGGCTGCGTAAGCTGCACCTGCAATTCGCATCTCCAATGGATCTGCAACTTTTTCATCATCGTCGGCAACAGGACTGTAGGAATGGAGAAATTCTTGAAAGTATGTGATGCGTTGAGTGATGGAGTCGACTAGTTGTTTGTCGAGAGAAATCGGAGGGGAAGGATGATGTTCGAGGTCATGAATGACTCGCATCAGGGAAACCAAGGATGCATAAGCTGCCATGGTTTTGGAATAATCAAACTGTGAGTATATGATGCAGTACCTGGTTTTGGTGTTACTTACATTTATGTAAGTTGTTTTTTGTTTTGGTTTTTTAAATCAAGTTGTGAATTTGGGATGTTAAAATAAGTTAGCATTCAATTGAAAGATAAGATAAAGAAAGAGTCATTGACTATTTTGTTAGGTTTAGACAAAATAGCCCAGCAGGGCATCTATTAAACTAAGCTATTTTAAAAGTTAATTATAAAGCTGTCAATTTTAAGATAAATAGTCCAGCAGGGCAACTGTTAAAATAAGCTATTTTAAAATTTAATTATAAAGCTGTCAAAGGACAAAGTTCTATCATAATAAAATTGATGGCGTATTTATTTATATTTAAAAATAGTTAGATGTGTTGATTCCGTTGTAACACATATCTGAATGTAAATGATGAAATAATGTGAATGCAAAAAAAAAAAAAAAAAAAACAGTGAATGTGTTGATTATTTAAATTTCTCTTCTTCTTTTATACATATAGATATAGATATATGAATTGAAGTGGCTCATATTTGAATTGAGGAAGTGAAAAATACTTACTGTGAAAGATCTCTTTGAGGCATTGTCGCAAGCACTTGAAGAACATGTCTTTGATTCATGACTACCAAGAATGCAATTTCTGAAGCCCTCAATCTTGATCTCTTACACAAAGCTAAAACCATAGATTCAATTTATATTTACTTACTTCTTCAATTTGTGCGAATGATAAAGTTGAAAATGCAGCTGTTCTCGTAACTCATAAACATGAGCAGAAAATGTTCTCAAAATTTAATCAAAAAAACAAAAATGAATGTAAAAACCTTTGCAAAGAGTAGAAAATTACTGTTTGGAGAATTCCTCAAAGGCAATAAAACATAACTATAACCTGAATTACAAAAACTCGATTTTTGAGAATAACAACTCTTCTGTCAACAGTATAAACTTATCGTAAAACAGAATTTTATAAGCTTGTAACATCCTCAACAATCTCAGATTTCGGCACGGTGGAAATTGAGAAATTATAGGATTGAGAAATTCATGAAAGAATGGGATGTGTTTTTGATGGACTCGACTAGTTGTCTGTCGAGAGAAATCGGAGGGGAAGGATGATGTTCGACATCATGTATGATAACAAATTCCATTTCAAGAGACCGATCGACATATTCATCTAAGTTTATCTATACCTATTCAACGGAAAGAACAATAAAGATTAAAATAAACTCCGGTATAAAGTAAAGAAGAGAATTAGGAAGTACAAAGATACCTACTTATAAGTAGATGCATTAGATAGGAATACATAATATCATAAATCTTCCAAGGGTGAATGAAGGAAATTTTTTCGGACAAGATCAAAGATTTGGCTTTCCAGGTTGCTGCATCTTGGCAATTCAATAATGACCTTTTACTCAAGGTACACACTACTCTACTCGAATCATCATTTCATGTCATGTCTTTTTTATTTTTTTACCATTTTTTCAGGGCATTAAGTGATAAGTTACATCGAATATCCAACACGAGTTCAAAAATTGAAATAGTCCAACTTTTTTTTTTAAAAGGTGCATAAACTTCACTACTAAACCGGAGAGTTTATAGATTTAGAAAAAACGAAACAAACACAACCAAAAGAAACTAAAAACATTCCAACACCCCCACAGTTAAAATTCGAGCATGTCCTCGTGCAAGTTAAATGCAAGCATATTTAATAAAAAAATTGACATGACTTATTCGTAATCTTTAGTGCCCGGGACAACCAAATCAACCACAAACAAATATAAACATTTAACAAAAACACTAGCCAAAACAACAAACATCACCACAAAAATCAAACAATCCAAAGTAAAATATTCACCAACAAAAAGGAAACATCCCAAACAAACCATAATAGTTCACATGTATCCACCAAAAATTAACGGAAATAAAAATAGTTCACAAACCACAAAACAAGAAATAACAAGTCTAAAGAGTACGTCCAAAACGGGAAATAAGCAATAAGAGGGTAAGAGAGAGGAGACAACCAAATACTCGAGCTCGGCGGGCACTCCTCGAGTGGGTCATCGATCAAGGGCCCGGCCGGAGGCGGTTGTCCAAAGTAGGCGAGGACTCGAGTATTGAACCGTCGGGTCATATAAGCAAGGAGCTTATCTTGATGCCGAGGTAAGCCCGGTGAAGCATCCATAGCTCGGTCGAGCTTAGCGGAGACGAGACATGCCTAAGGCCGTGAGGAGGTCCTTCATCCTATCCTCGAACCCTACTAATCCACGAATGAAGGCCCAATCAAAAGCCCTGGAACGGAGGCGTCCAAAACGTGCCACCTCTCGGTCCGATAATTTTCAATCTCAACAATTACTCCAAGCACAGCGATTAATCGACTGAGAGGGAGAAGCCGAGTACCTGAAAACGGAAGGGGTCGACGGCGGTCGGAGATGGTGGTGTGTGTGAGGCTGTTGACGGTGTGAGAAGATGGTGGAGTGAATCCACGAATACTTTGAACACGCCAATAATTGATGATGATTTTGATTTTATCGCCGATGTATACTATTTTTTAAGTGTATCGGAAAAATGCCCTCCCTATGAATAGTAAGTAAGGGTTAAATAACTCTTATAAAATTTTATTATTTTTATTATCTTCCCCTTACAAAATTAAATGTAAAAGAAATGAGTTTAAAAATACAAGTCTTTCGCTTTCATTTGTTCTTATTCGTTTTTTCTTTTCTGTAACCCTAAATCGCCCAAAAAAAAAAGGCTCCCAAATCGACGATTTTCCACAACAATTCGATGTAAACATGTTAACATTCACTTCTACACGACTTGGGTGTGTGTTGTTTTCAATATCGTGCTTGAATTTTGCGTTTTGAAAGCTTTTTGAATCTCAAAAATCAGCAGGAAATCGCGCTGGTTGCAGACGGGCGTCGGGCACAAGTAGTGGCCTGCGCCCTGGGCCCATTATACATCAGTCAGTTAACTGCGTCATACTGGCCGTTGGGCGCAGGCCACTCATTTGTGTCGTGTATATATGACTTTGGTTTACGTTTTGTGTAGAGTGTGAGTCGTGTTTTGTTACTTTAGTGTCGTTTTATTTTATGTTTTATGTTGTGTTGTGTTGGATTTCATGAGTGGTTGGAAGTTGTTGTTTGGTCATGTTTCAGGTGAAAAGTCGAAGAAAAGCCGAAAGAAACGAGTCGGGGACGAAGGGACGAAAGTGAAGCTGAAAACTACACTGTCGGCAGACAATTCATAGTGTCGGTCGACATGCTTTTAAAAATCTGATTTTTTTAAAAGGGCAGTTGAAGACGGCGGTTACGGGCAGTTTCGGGAGTTAGAGAGAAGCATTTTAGGAAGGAAAGAGGCAAGAAAAAGACATCTCTCGCCTACTGAACTTGGGAGAAAGTTGGGGACGACGCCATTGACAACAGCATCGTTCACGAGACGAAAAGCACGATTGAGTTCTAAGGCCATTTCAATTCATGTAATTGCTTTCGTATGTTTCATTTCCGAATTTCTTAGTTATTTGTTGAGCTTATTAATTTTCAGATTATGCTAGGTTATCAATTTCTTAAACATGTTTTATTTGTATGTCTTAATTGCTTTCCTAAATGTTTGTTTAATTTTGTTGTAGTTGAATTCTGGTTTTTATGTTCTAAGTATTTATGCTTTTATGCTTATTCATGGTTTTATATTTTCATATTGTTGCATGCATTTAAATAAAATGTTTAGTGAAGTATCTCGCGGATGATAATATGATAATAAGAATTAACTGATTTGTATAAACCGAAAAGTCAAGATGCGATTAACACGATCTTAGAATCGTAACCCGACTGGGAGCGAATCTCTAAGTGAATTAAACATATTTTACGAGTTAAGAAGCCTGATCGGAAACTTGACGTTCGTGTGTTTAATCGTGTAGACCGAAAAAGGGGAAATACAAATTTATTCCTAAGTTTGATTATTATTGTCCGAGTCTTTTCAATTATCGCATTTCAATTCAAGTATTTAAGTTATTGCTTTCATGTTGTTATTTACTTTATTTGATTAATCGAACTTGAACCTAGGACTTAGAAAAATAATATATGAAATTAACACGAATCATTCACTTAAATATTACTTTTCCGTTTCCTTGGATTGATGCCGAGTCAAACAACAATTGACTTCGGATTTTGAAGAGAGACGCACGAAAAACGTTTAATCAGCCACTACATGCGTCCAGCGCCCTTCACAGTCCAGTTTTGAATTCTGAATTGAAGTGAGAGAGGGTTCGCGTTCGTGTGTTTTAGCGGGAGGAAGAGAGAAAGTGGGTGGAAGTCGTGCGCGACAGAAATGAGGAAACCGTCAGTTCAAAATTGTATATATGGAAGGGTAACAATGTGTTTACACATTTTAGGCGGCTTAAATGGTACGCGTAATTTCTCAAAATCCTTATTGGGTAAAAAATGTTGAAAAAAGGTTTAATCGGTACTTTTCCCTTAACTGTAAAATTTAATTAAAATTTTAAATAGTCATTTAAATTTATTTTCAACCGATTGTTGATCGATTTCAGATCAATTTTGAGCATGTCCAACTCAACCTCTAAAAGAATTTGCTTCAAAATAAACAAGATCTACTATTAATTTGAAGAAGTCAAAATAACGAAGAATCTAGTATAATTAAAAGAATTGAAATAGGTGTGAAAGAAAATTCAGTTTCACACCAAGAATTTTGACATCTTAATTAATTGTCAGATGCAAAAGTGATAATAGTATTGTTATGTATCTATCGGGGGTAGCTGTACCTGTACGCATTGATGCCATCGCGAGTGGAGCCGGTAACTATTAATAAGCAGATTATTTTCTGGCTAGAATTAATAAATAAAAAATTTATTTTAGTAATATTTTTTTTATCACAAGATTATGAATACAAATATACTTATATATTTTTAAATTAAGATTAATTGTTTTATTTTATACATTTGGATTTGGATTTGGATTTGGATTTGGATGGGAAGAACACATGCATTAAATTAAAATTTAAAATGAATTTAGTAATTTCTAAAAAGAGTATAAAATTGGACAACCACACACGTCTCCATCCACTTGAACACACTTTTTTAGATTGAGAAAAAAAAAGGCTCGCCAATAATGGCGGACGCCGCCGTGGAGTTCCTGCTGAGCAACCTCCAGGAGCTCCTCCTCCATCAGGTCCACCTCATCAGCAATGTCAAGAATCAGGTCGAGAGCCTCGAAAAGGACATGCGCCTCTTCAACGCCTTCCTCAGGGACTCGACCAAGAAGCGCCGGAAGGACGAGAGCCTCCGCGAGCTCGTCGCGCAGATACGCGACGTCGTTTACGAGGCGGAGGACATCATTGACGCCTTCGTCACCCAGGCGACCGAGAGCAAGTCCAATAAA
Organism: Euphrasia confusa; assembly: GCA_954870475.1. NCBI lineage: Eukaryota > Viridiplantae > Streptophyta > Magnoliopsida > Lamiales > Orobanchaceae > Euphrasia > Euphrasia confusa. The sequence goes on along the minus strand of OX940970.1, from coordinate 28,705,278 downwards.
ATTGAAAAATACTTCTCTAGAGCCTTCCATAAGCCGGCCAAGCTTCTCACCATCGCCAATGATGTCGAGTGCGTCGGGGCTAAGATCAGAGAAATCTACGGCGATAAGAGCAAGATGGACTTCGCTAGTCTTACTGTCGGAGATCGGGGAGCCTCCGATGATTTTGAGGTCTATTTCCCCTCTTTTCGATTTTTTCTGACTTACTTAGATTCGATTTTTCCTGATTTAGGGCTTTATGGTCAAAGATCAAACTTCTTACTTGATTGTGATAACAGGCTCCCATAGTAAGGCAACAAAACGTGGTCGGGTTCGAAGACGAGGCGTTAAAAATAACAGGATACCTCAAAGAAGAAACAGAGCAGCTTGATGTCATCTCCATTATTGGAATGCCCGGCCTCGGCAAAACAACTCTCACAGGGAAAATCTTTCGGGACCCGAAAATCCAATACGAATTCCCCACCCGCATATGGGTCTACGTTTCTCAAGAGTTCACAAAAAAGGACATCTTCATCACCATTTTACGAGAGTTCACTCGCAACATCACAGATGACATCTATCGCAAAAGTGATCAAGCCTTGGCTGATCTCGTTTCCTCCCATCTAAAGGATAAAAAGTTTTTGATAGTCATGGACGACGTGTGGACGCCCGAGGATTGGGAGAAGCTACACATTGCTTTCCCTAAGAACAATAACAAGGGAAAAATCTTGATCACTAGCCGCAATGAGGACGTGGCTCGCTATGCTAATCGGGTCAGAAATCCCCACATGTTGCGTTTCTTGACTCCCCAAGAGAGCTGGTTGCTTCTAAAGTTTGAGGTTTTCGGTAAGCCCGAATGCCCTCATCAGGATTTGGAAACCCTCGGGAACCTAATTGTGAGGCAGTGCCGAGGGCTGCCACTCGCGATAGTTGTCATTGGGGGCATTCTCGTCAAAAAGTTTTTGGGGTCGGATGAGGTGAGCATGAAGAACGCCTGGAAGAAAGTTTCGGAAAATGTGAATGCGTATCTCAACGAGGAGGACCCAGAGAAGCGTATGGAGAAGATCATAGCATTGAGCTACGATAAACTACCTCATCACCTCAGAGCATGCTTTCTCTATTTTGGTATATTTCCGGAAGATTTTGAGATTCCCGTGTGGAAATTGGTAAGAATGTGGATTGCCGAGGGCTTCATACAGCAAAAGGAAAGTGGCAGCCTTGAGGAGACTGCAGAGAGCTATTTGGATGATCTCATCAATCGGAACTTGGTTAGGGTGGACAAGAAGAAATCCAATGGTAGAGCCAAGACATGCCGTATCCATGACATGCTCCGTGAATTTTGCAAAACCGAAGCCGGAAAAGATAGAGAGAATTTCCTCCAAGAAATCAAGAAGTCTGGCGATGGAGATTTCGAACCTCCGATTTCTGAAGTACATAAATATCGTCGTCTCTGTATCCACACCAACGTCTTGACCTTTGTTTCTTCAAAACCCTATGGGCCCCGCGTTCGCTCTTTCGCTTGTTTCTCTAAAGAGGAAATCCCTTTACCCCCACAGAATGTCTCAGATATCCCTGCTGCCTTTAAACTCCTTCGAGTTTTAGAAGTCAGCCCTGTCAAGTTCACTAAAATCCCTAAAGACATTTACCAATTGGTTCATTTGCGATACATCACGCTCTCCTTCACTTTATCTGTTCTCCCAGCGCACTTCTCCAAGCTTTGGAATTTACAAACACTCATAGTCGACACGGTATGTCGCACTCTTGATATAAAGGCAGATATTTGGAAGATTGTCAAATTAAGGCATTTGAAGACAAACGCATCAGCCAGTCTGCCCAAGTCGGGTAAAATTGGTAAAGAAGGCGAGAAGCTACAAACCCTTGGCACAGTCTCTCCCCAAAGTTGCACAGAAGATGTTTTCAACCGAGCCCGCAACCTCAGAAGATTAGGCATCCGCGGGCGTTTATCCTTGCTTCTAGAAGGCAAGAGTGGGTCCTTCGAGAGTCTGGTGAAACTAAGTAGTCTTGAGAAGTTGAAGCTAATAAACGACGTTTTTCCTACTCCGCCTTCAGAAGGCCACTTGTCTGGACTCCCTCAGCATTATAAGTTTCCGCCAAAACTCAAGAGTTTGACTTTGGCAGAGACTTTTCTTGACTGGAGTCAAATGTCTATCCTTGGATTGCTTGATAATCTGGAGGTACTCAAGTTGAAAGATAAGGCATTCATGGGGAAGAGCTGGGAAATGATTGATGGGGGCTTTCGCCGTCTTGAGGTTCTGCACATGGGGAGGACGAATCTAATCATGTGGGTGGCTTCGGGACATCATTTCCCGAGACTAAGGCGGCTTGAGCTGATAAACTGTGAAGATTTGAATGAGATTCCGATCGGGTTTGCCGACATACCTAGCTTCCGGTGGTTGAATTTGTACCGTTCAAAATTTGCAGCCGAGTCTGCCAAGAAAATCCGTGATATGATAAAGGAGAAGACGGGGGAGCAAAATGCAGTTGTCGGTGGGTTCAAGCTATCTATTTTTCCTTCTGATGAATCTACTGTTTGACGTGTAAGTAAATGCTTCTGAATCTTTTATGTACTTAAAAAGCTTTAGATGCTTTGTTTCTTAAGAACTAATCGAGTTTTGTTATGTGCAGTTGCAAAGGCTTATCCTCGGGAAAGACTTGTTCTGGCTCTGTGCAATGTATCATGTACTTGAATAAATGCTTCGTTTTTATCATTCTGTTTAAGTTGTTTCTGGAACACTTTGTTGTATTGTTGTGCCTCTGTTTGTTATCACGATTCGACTTTTTGCTGTGAAGAAGACTTTGCTGTTGGAGTTCGGATGGTTATATTGTAACCGATTCGACTCATTGCTATGAATAAGACTTTGCTGTTGGAGTTGCTGTTGATTATAATCATCAATGCAGTTTATGTGATGCCTCAATTTGTGAAAACCTCTGTTGTGACTTGTGAATGCATAAATGTTGACCCCAAGATTATGAGATATTCCAATTTCTCATAAATGCATAAACCTCAATTTGGTTATGAATTTTACTGTCTTTTCACCCCAAGATTATGAGATATTCCAGTTTCTCCCCCAAGATTCTGAGATACAGTATGTTGACGTACTAAAAAAGGAGTTACTTGTACATATGAAAAAGTTGAGGGTGTGAAATGTATAAACCAATAATCATTCAGTTCCTACAAGTCAAACCGGTATGAATCAGTGAACTCGAAACCCTCAGAGCCAACAGTTATGAAGCAGCAGTTACTGTTCGCCCTCAAATTTCTCACTCTCACCGGCGCGTACTTGTTCACTCGCTCGCGCACGCCGCCTTGCAAGCTCAAAAATCCAGGAAAAGCAATAGATGTGTTGTTCGTTCTGGAAAACCTGAAGCACCAAATTTCGCGTCTTTCATGTGCTGCAATATTACAAAATAACATAAAGTTGAGAATTCGAGTCTTTCATGCGCTGCAATATTACAAAATCAATTAAAAAAGTACCAAGTAAAACTTGAGAGGCCGCTAAGCTCATGAGGTGTTGGTGCTCCTTTACCACAAGCTGACATAAAAGTTAGAACTCGCTAAGCTCATGAGGTGTTGTTGCTCCTTTCTAACCTTAACCTCAACGTGAAAACTCAGTTGATCCTCCTCCCCGCCTTGTAACTCGACTTGCTCGTCGAACATCTCTTTCGCAGACTTCACCGCTCCTTCTCCGCACCAGATCAACACTATGCTCTTGAGCGTATCAATGTTTCCAAGCTCAATAGGGATCTTCTTCAGCTCTCTCAACTCTTCAAGATGAAGATGTTCAAGTCGTGGAAGGATGGAGGAATCCTCTTCCACCGCACTCCAGTTTTCGAGCCCCCGACATCTGCCCATTTCTAAGTACTTGAGGCAGGGGAATTGTCCTTGGCCTATTTCCCACTTCCCTTTCTCGAAGTGTCCATACGTTAATATGAGCTTCTCGAGAAGAGGCAACCAACCGATCTTTTCCAGCATGTCGTCCCATTCAAGATCTATGTCCAAATTAAGACTCAACTTCTTAAGGGAGTGTGGATAGGTAATCTTGTGCAAAGGATATGCAATCCACACAGATAAAAATTCGACAGATAGGGATTCCAAGCCCCTGACAACGGGCTATTTCTAAGTACATGAGGCAGGGGAATTGTCCTTGGCCTATTTCCCACTTCCCTTTCTTGAAGCACGCCCACCCACTTAATCTGAGCTTCTCGAGAAGAGGCAATGAACCAATCTTTTCCAGCATGTCGCCCCATTCCTGCTTTATGTACAAAGTAAGACTCAACTTCTTAAGGGAGTGTGGATAGGTAATCTTCTGCAAAGGATTAAACAACAGCCTACTTGCGGATAAACAGTTGACGGATAGGGATTCCAATACACACAGATATTTCATATTACCCAAAAAATACACATCATCATCATTCGAATCAACATTATCTTCATCATTCGAATAAACATTATCTTCATCATCAAACTTATACTCCAGATACAATTTTTTGATATTGGGAATTCTCTTAACCACCCCATTTGTAAATTTGAAATTCCTTAATATTTTAAGGGTCTGTAGATTTTCCATGATGACCACCGCATCACCATCGCAACTAGGAGGATCCGGGAGACGCACAGGATCCCCCAGGATATCCATATGCCTAAGCTGAGTCATTTCCCAGAAATCAACGACCAGGATGGGTTCAAAATGGAAAGAAGAAGAAACAAAAAGTGTACGCAAATTCCAAAGGTGGCTAATAGAGGGAAGGAATGGCGGCTTCCATGAAGTTTTCATATCAAGGTGTCGCAGGTTGACATAGCGAGACACAACTGAATTAAAGTCGATATCATACACAAAATCGAATTTGTTAAGCACTTGTAATGCCCTCAGTAATACCAGATTATTGCATAATGGAACCCTACCATATTCGCAAATAATCGAGCGAGTGTGTGACATAAATCTCAAGTCACTATGCCCGCTGTTCTCTTTCAAATTGTTATTGGGTATAATAACCCTGCGTTGGGCATTCATGCCCCGAGGAGAAGGAGGATTACATTTCCCCATGACATGATAAAACCCTTCTTTCTGACCTTCTTTCAAGCACATGTCCCTAACCAAATCGTGAATTTTGCAATACTTTATGCTCCCTGTAGAACCCAACTTATCAATTAGAATGAGATTTCTTCCGACGAGGTCCTGTAAGAAACCTCTACCGGTAATCTCCAAGGCTTCGCCTTTCGTTGGTTTAAGAAATCCTTCGGAAACCCATTGCCGGACAAGCGTAGAGACACAAATCCTTTGGTCCTCCTTAAACACTCCCATGTATAAAAAACACGGTTTTAAGTATACAGGCAAATGATTATAGCTCAGCTTCAACAATCTCAAACAATGTTTATCGTTCCTCATATTCACCACCGAGGTGAAGTTGTCTCGTATTGATTCCCAAGATGCACGAGTGCCGTCCATAGTTTTCAGAAGACCTCCCACCACTGATATTGTTAAAGGAAGACCTCGGCAATTGTCCACAATCTTCTCTCCAATTTCCTCCAGTTCGGGAGGGCAGCTACTGTTCTCACCAAAGACTGTTTTAGAGAACAGATCCCAACTGCTAGCCTTATCTAGGAAACTCATACTCAGACTATAATCAGTTGTAAATTGCGAACTCAATTGCGATAGTCTGGTCGTCACCAGCACTCGACTGCCGTTACCGTTGTTAGGAAAGAAGCGTTTTATCTGATCCCACGAATCGATACTCCACATATCATCCATCACGATCAAAAACCTTCTGCCAAATAAATATTTATGGAGCTCCAATCCCAATTCATCTACACTATTCCCACTCTGTTGTTCCTTGTGGGTGTTAGTGGCTTGAAAGAGAAGCTCACAGAGTATTTCTCGGGTGTCGTAGTTTTGAGAAATCGTAACCCAAGCACAAATATCAAAATGCTCCTTAATAAGTGGTTTAGTGTAAATAGTTTTGGCAAGAAAGGTCTTACCTATACCGCCCATTCCCACAATCGGGATGACCTGAAAATCAAGTTGGCCTCCGACAAGCTTTTCCATGATTTCGATCAAGACGCCATCGGACCCCACCAAGGTTTCACTTCGATCAGCAACGGATGCAGTGACATTTCGATCATGGACCAGCGGCACCTTCTTTTTCTTCTGTGTATCGACCCCACAAAGATTTTTGATCGAATCCATCTCTTCAATCACACTTTGCAGGATACCATAGCATCGGTTGAGGGACTTGGCCTTTTCATGATCATTTGCCTTTTTTTTATTCTTTTTCTTTTTGATACAGTCCACAATATGATACTCAATAGCATCTTCGGCTGCGAAAGCTGCACCTGCAATTCGCATCTCCAATGGATCTGCAACTTCTTCATCATCGTCGGCAACAGGACTAGTACTAATGTAGGAATGGAGAAATTCTTCAAAGTATGTGATGCGTTGAGTGATGGAGTCGACTATTTGTTTGTCGAGAGAAATCGGAGGGGAAGGATGATGTTCGAGATCATGAATGACTTGCATCAGAGAAATCAAGGATGCATAAGCTGCCATAGTTTTCCAATAATGAAAGGAGGAGGTGTAAATAAACTGAGTCCGGCCATAGATAAGTGGAGTGACCCTCGATAACTACAGTCACGTCAACCTATTGGATTTAAATGGATGACAAGAATTTTACTTAACATTAATATGAGCTTCTCGAGAAGAGGCAACGAACCGATCTTTTCCAGCATGTCATCCCATTCATAGTAACAGGCCACCACAAGATCCAACTTCTTAAGGGAGTGTGGATAGGTAATCTTCTGCAAAGGAGTAAACAACGGCCTACTTGCGGATGAAAAGTAGACGGATAAGGATTCCAATTCACGTAGATATTTCATATTGCCCAAAAAATACACATCATCACCACCACCATCAGGTCCATCACCATCACCATCATCATACTTCAGATGCAATTTTTTGATATTGGGAATTCTCTTAACCACCCCATTTCTAAATTTGAAATTCATTATTCCTTTAAGGGTGTGTAGATTTTCCATGATGACCACCGCAACACCATCTCGCCCATCGCAGCTCGGAGGATCCGGAAGACATGGATATTTACGTGAGAAATTCATATGCCTAAGCTGAGTCATTTCCCAGAAATCAACGACCAGGACGGACTCAGCAACGGAAGAAAATGAAACAACAAGTGTACGCAAATTCCAAAGGTGACTAATAGAGGGAAGGAATGGCTGCATCCATGAAGCTTCCATAGCAAGGTGTCGCAGGTTGACATAGCGAGACACAACAGAATTCAAGTCTATTTCATCATACATTTGTAATGTCCTCAGTAATACCAGATTCTTGCATAATGGAACCCTACCATATTCGCAAATAATCGAGCGAGTGTGTGGCATCAATCTCAAGTCACCACGCACGTTATGCTCTTTCAAAGTGTTATCGGGTATAATAACCCGGCGTTGGGCATTCATGCCCTGAGAAAATGGATGGTAAGATTTCCCCATGACATGATAAAACCCTTCTTTTTGACCTTCTTTCAAGCACATGTCCCTAACCAAATCATGAATTTTGCAAAACTTTATGCTCCCTGTAGAACCCAACTTATCAATTAGAATCAGATTTCTACCGACGAGTTCCTGTAAGAAACCTCTACCGGTAATCTCCAAGGCTTCGCCTTTCGTTGGTTTAAGAAATCCTTCGGAAACCCATTGCAGGACAAGCGTAGAGACACAAATCACTCGGTCCTCCTCAAACATTCCCATGTATAAAAAACATGGTTTTAAGTATACAGGCAAATGATTATAACTCAGCTTCAACAACCTCAAACAATGTTTATCGTTCGTCATGTTCACCACCGAGGTGAAGTTGTCTCGTATTGATTCCCAAGATGCACTAGTGCCTTCCATAGTTTTCAGAAGGCCTCCCACGACAGATATTGATAAAGGAAGACCTCTGCAGTTGTCCACAATCTTCTCTCCGATCTCCTCCAGTTCAGGAGGGCAGCTACTGTTCTCACCGAATACTGTCTTGGAGAACAGATCCCAACTGCTAGCCTTATCTAGGAAATTCATACTGAAACTATAATCAGTTGTCAGTAATTCGGATAGCCTGGTCGTCACCAGCACTCGACTGTCGTTACCGTTGTCAGGAAAGTAGTGTTGTATGTTATTCCATGAATCGATACTCCACATATCATCCATCACGATTAGAAACCTTCTAGGGATCAAGTATTTGTGGAGCTCCACCCCCAATTGATCGACACTCTTCCCACTCATTTGTTCCTCGTTTGTTTTAGTAGCTTGGCAGAGTAGTTCACGGAGGATTTCCCCCGTGTCGTAGTTTTGAGAAATCGTAGCCCAAGCACAGATAACAAAACGGTCCTTAATACGTGGCTCAGCGTAAATAGTTTTGGCGAGAAAGGTCTTACCTATACCGCCCATTCCCACGATCGAGATGAGCTGAAGGGTCTTACCTGTACCGTGTCCGATAAGCTTTTCCATGATTTCGTTCAAGACGCCATCGGACCCCACAAAGGTTTCACTTCGAGCAGCAACGGATGCAGTGATATTTGTCGTGCCCACTTGATCATGGACCAGCGACACCTTCTTTATCTTCTGTGTATCTTCCACAACTTTTTTGATGGAATCCATCTCTTCAATCACACTTTGCAGGATACCATAGCATCGGTTGAGGGACTTGGCCTTTTCATCATCGTTTGCCTTTTTTTTATTCTTTTTCAGGATACCATAGCATCGGTTGAGAAAGAAAGCTAAGAAAGATGTGCATGCAATACGCATCTCCAATGGATCAGCAACTTCTTCATCATCGTTTGCCTTTTTATTCTTTTTGTGGTTGATACAATCCACAATATGAAACTCAATAGCATCTTCGGCTGCGAAAGCTGAATCTGCAATACGCATCTCCAACGGATCTGCAACTTCTTCATCATCATCGGCAACAGGACTACTACTACTGTAGGAATGGAGAAATTCTTCAAAGTATGTGATGCGTTGAGTGATGGAGTCGACTAGTTGTTTGTCGAGAGAAATCGGAGGGGAAGGATGATGTTCGAGATCATGAATGACTTGCATCAGAGAAATCAAGGATGCATAAGCTGCCATGGTTTTCGAATAATCAAACTGTGAGTATATGATGCAGTACCTGGTTTTGGTGTTACTTACATATATGTAAGTAGTTTTTTGTTTTTGTTTTTTAAATCAGGTTGTGAATTTCGGATGTTAAAATAAGTTAGCATTCATTTGAAAGATAAGATAAAGAAAGAGTCATTGACTTTTTTGTTAGATTTTAATTTAAGATTACATGTTGGTTTAAACAAAATAGTCCAGCAAGGCATCTATTAAAATAAGCTATTTTAAAAGTTAATTATAAAGCTTTCAATTTAAAATAAATAGGATTTACATAGAAGGCGTATTTATTTATATTTAAAAATAGTTAGATGTGTTGATTCCGTAGTCAGGGGCGGATCCATGAAGACTCCTCTGGGGGCTTAAGCCCCCACTGGTTATTAATTTTTATCTATTTATATAACTAAAATTTATATAAAAATAGTTAATATCAATGATAAGCCCCCACAGAAATATCTTGGTAAAAGGAAAAATCGAAAAAGATATTTAATTGATAGGGGCTGATAATCATCAATTCCTAAATCTTGATAATTACTGTTAATAAATTTAATTTTTAACTTTTTGTTTTTAATTAAACTTTAAAATTTAATTATTTTGCGTTAACACACCATTAAATTTGTACAAGTTCAATTAATAAAAATAAACACAAACACCCGCTATTATTTTTATTTTTATTTGTATAAACATTTATTTTAATACAATTGTTAATAATAATATATTAAATATTTAATTAGATCTACAGTAGTTGAGTATATATTGATAATCATGAAATATTTAAATATTCAGTTCTTATAGTTTCAAAATATCTATTTTTTTTATATAAATGTTAAAGTTCGCACATAGTATATGATATACTTATGTGTTTAATCAGTTTTATTATATAAAATATTTAAAATATTGTTTTTCTTGTTTTTATTAACTTATTTCATTATTAACTTATTTTTTAAGTGTTTTATTATATTTTATTGTATTATATATATATATATATATATATATATATATATATATATATATTACCAAAGCCCCAAAGCCCCCAGAGAAAAAAAATTCTGGCTCCGCCACTGTCCGTAGTAACACATATTTGAATGTAAATGATAAACTAATGTGAATGTTTAGATATATGAATTGAAGTGGCTCATGTTTGAATTGAGGAAGTAAGAAATACTTATTGTGAAAGATCTCTTTGAGGCATTGTCGGTGAAGAGCATGTCTTTTATTCATGACTACCATGAATGCATGTCTTTCTACAAACACTTAAAGAGCATGTATTTTTTGAAGCCCACGGAGAGTTTGTATCATTCCTAGGAACCCACCTGAGTCTTGATCTCCTACACAAACAAAACTGAAACCATTCAATTCAAATTCTAAATTGATTCATAAAGATTAAAATAAACTTATAAAGTAAAGAAGAAAATTAGGAAGTACAAATATACCTATTTCAATCGGGTACACATGCATTCTCGCCATCTTTGCCACTCCAAGAGATATTCACTAAATATTTCATAATACTCCCTTTGGATATTCGTTATTCATCTTAACTTTTCTTGATTTACACATTGTATTATGCTTCGTTAACATTTACTAGGTAAAATCTTGGAGGAGAAATCCTAGAGAAGAATAACTTTTCTTGATTTACACATTGTATTATGCTTCGTTAACATTTACTAGGTAAAATCTTGGAGGAGAAATCCTAAAGAAAATTTATTTAATACGTTCAATAGTCTGTACACAGCCTTTGAAGTTATAATTTTTTAGAAGAAAAAACCTAATGAAGAAAAAGAGTGCATGGTGCATTTTCTCTAATTTATTAGATATCTTTTAACCGACTTATTTCGATAGTTTCCACTAATTTTTCAAATGTTCCAGTCACTAATGCTTTGGTAAATAAGTCTGCCAAATTATTGATCGAATTTGTTTCATATCAATTTCTCCTTTGATCTTAGCTAAGTTGCATTATTTTCATAAAGTACAACTTGAATTTTTTTAATTTCTTTTAATAATTTCATATTCTTTCAAGTATAATGCATCACTATTATTAATCAAACAGTTTTCACTACTTTATGAATTGCTATAATTTCAGCATGATTTGAAAAGGTGGCGTCAAAATATTGCTTTGTAGATTACCATGAAATGACAATACCACCACATGTAATAACATATCAAGTTTGAAACATTCCTTTAATCGAGTCAAATAAATACACAATATCAACATAAGAGTGATAATAGCTCATATTCAAACTAGGCTGCTCAGCAAAGGGGCTCCAAGCTTCGGCTGCGCCTCCCCTCTCAACGTGAGTAGCACCTAATGATTGATTGAGGACCCACTGAATAGATGTACATATTTGACTAGAATAAGTGAGATCAATTGTTCTTTGGATATAGCAAAAAATATACTTTTATGTCATTCAGATGTATTTGTGTAGGAATTGCACTAAATCTTGCTAATAAATTTACAGCAAATAATATATTAGACCTAGTAAAGTTAGAATGATACATTAGTGCAATAATCACACTAATATAAGATACTCTAGAACCAAGAATATCATCATCATCAACATCTCGAGGTTTAAAAATGTTTTTGTAGAATCAAATGATCAGACGATAATTAGAGTATAAGCTGGTTGGTGTTTTAAAATACCAACTTCTAGATGTTTGAAGTGTAAACAAGACAGAATTTAATTTTGCCAAAGTCTTAGATCTCTTTCTTTAAATCGCTAGCAGCTTCTTGAAACTATTAAGAAGTTTCAATCAAATTTTCATCAACATACACCAGCTCCATCCTAAATCCAAAACAAAGGCGTAAATCGCAGTATAAGACCCCAGAGGGCCTCACTGTTCTATGCATTTGATCTTGGTTTCTAATTTATACTTTTCTCGCCACACAAAAAATGACTCCTACATCAGAACAGGAGAGCAAAACAAAATCATTTTGTACTACATTAACATTATAGTCACGCAACACTATAACTATGATCTATATAGTTTTATAAATCTAAAATTTTAAAGGGACCTTACATCACATTTATCTACAACATGAGCAATATACACATCCAAAACCCGAAGATATTCCAAAATATGAGCATTTTACGTTGTCTCCAGATGTTCTTGCAAAAGTAAAAACGGAGAGAAGAGTTACTCCCATGACCTTGGCAACTTGTTAAAAAAACATGAGCATTTTACGTTTTCCCAACAGTCATTTCAAAAGTGAGCTCAACTCGTCTTTGATTTTGCGAACCTGAATGGTATGCTATGATTTGACGACCCTTCGGTTGTAAACAGGATAATAAGTATCCAAGTCGAGCTGTTCTATGATCTGCTGGGTTCTCCATAGATAAGAGGAGTGACCCTCGATAACTTCAGTCACATCAACCTGTTGAATTTAAATGGATGACAAGAATTTTACTTAACCTAAAGGGTGTTTTTGTAATTAACTTATCTGAAAAGAAAATTCTAAAGAGTGTTGGAAACAACGTACATTTTCAATACCAGGGACATCAACCGGTTGAATGCCCGCCAATCCTTGGGTGAGGAGACTGAAGAAATTTGGTGCAGGAATATCAAATAAAAACTCAACTGGAATATGTAAAAATAAAAATAAAGAGCACGAGAAGATAATCGTGAAATGAAAATAAAATTCTATTAGAGCTGCATACTTAGCACGAAATGTAACTCCAAGCATCCAATCATTAGTAGAATATGCATTCACATATCTCCCAGCCACCACCTGTTTGAAAGAACGTCGTTAAACTTCATACTATATATATATATATATATATCTTGAGGCATAATATTGATAATAATGATCATAAATGAGATGATCCGCAGCTACCTTTCTTGTTGTTTCCCAATTTACATCTTTAATTGGTATGGGAGCTCCAAGAAGAACAACTCTTTCCACAAGTCCAGCTAGGGAAATAAAATTAAAAAAGAAAAAGGAAATAAAAGAAAAGTGTCTAAATCATTGGATAATAGCTGGACTAAAAACACTACAAAATAAGAGAAACCAAACTGCGTCTAGCAACAAAAGCAGTATAATCTTGAGTAGTGTTCTAAAATACACAAGGCGGCTGGCTGGCCTAGTCTGAACTAAACGGAGCCCTAGACACATGGTGATTATGTATATGTATTTAACACAGTAACACACACACAAACACGTTGCACATATATATTTCTAATAGTAGATAAATATACAATCTCTTAATGATATATGAAGTAATTCAACAACAGTAATCCAATTAAATTCAAAATCAATCAAACCGATATATATTTATAACAAATATTGCATTGATTTATTTTCATACCATAAAAACGAAGCAAACCCGCATTTAATTTTTCTTAAAAAAAACAATAACAGGACACTTAGAATAAAAAAAGGCCAATTTGGCCAAAACAGGCCATGCACCGCCTAGACTGTTTTTCATTAGAACTTTGTTTTGGGACTAGTATACCATAATCATAGTCATATTCACAAGATTCTCTGACAACTATAAAGCTAAAGCATAAAACTGGGAAAGTAATGGATATCCAACTATGTATCAGAAAGTCAGCAAAGATCGTCATTCAATGATTAAAAATATTAGTAATATGTAAGTTTTGCAAGAAAACGTAACCAGGAGGGTATATAGCTTTTTTACCACTATTTTCACTTTCGGCCAAAATTTGGAGACACCTAAAAATCACCCTTGCTCCAAGTGAAAAACCTACAAGTGTTACAGGCCTGAGAAAATCACGGAGTGAATTAACATAGAAGATTTCGCAAAACCTCAACGTTTTGGAGTGGAATTAAATAAGACTTATTTTTTACTATTAATTTACTTTAGTCGTCGGTATACCTTTGCCCTTGTAGTCCCTTCAATAAACATTCAGCAAGCAATTTTCCTGCCTTGTCAGACCTACACAAAATATAAGATTTTTCTGAACAAAGATCAAAATGGTAGAAATGCAATAAAAACTTAGACAATTCAGGTACATAATAACTTCAAATCTTGAATTAAAGTATCAGGGATACTGCAGGTCTGAAATGCATTTCAATCCATATTTTTTCTAATGTGATATCATTCATATTGAAAATGGGTTGATTACATTAAATATCAACTTTGGTCTAATTACAAATTTTCCATCTATCTTTCAAAATTACAAATACCCCTTCTATTTAAAAGGTTGCACTCTCCATCCATAGGGGGACATTTGTTAAGAAAATGCAAATCTTAAAGGGGAATTAATAATTTTGATAGTTAATTAGTTATTTTTATTTTATTTAATTGCTGTATAATTGTTGTATTTTGAATAAACCTTGATAAAAGAGAATAAAAAAGTAAAGGAAGATAAGTGTGGGATATATTGCATCATAATATGAAACAAAACAAAAGTCACAAGACCCCGGGAATAAAACCAGTCAGACACCCAAGCCAAAGGCTAAATGCAAAGCTTAACTTCTGTTCCCCTCTACAAAGTCTCAACCCATTACGTATACACAATATTACATAATTTTATCTCCCTAATTAACTAGCTAGAATCAAGAAGCTTCCATAATTTCTTTCCCATAATTAGTTTGCTAGAAGCATGCAAAATGCAAGACCATCAAGGTAACCTCTAGATTCCTTCTTTGAGTGTAAACCGAAAAGGTAAGTGCTTCATTTCATCTATAAGAACTCAAGGGTATTTTTTCGTGAATTAAACATAAAAATTTCTCTTCAAAAAGTAAGAAGTAAACCTGTTCACGGCAATTGTCCATTTGCTGTCGATTAAATCTGTAAGATAGAGTAATGTAGCTGGCCAAGCAAATGCCGTCAAAAGAGAACTTAATACAGTCATCATGGCACCTTGTTTCATCATTTGCAAGGCAAGAGCTGCACCAAGAAGTGATCACTTGTGATGTCATTAAGCAATCTCCAGGGAATAGTAAAAAATGTTTCATGTCTAGCTGTATGTATTTAGAAAAAAAAATCATTTACTTGAAGTAAGCCAGTCTTGAATAGCAGTGCTCACGGCAATTAGATGCTTTGACTCCCACTGTAGAACATACCTAACGAGATTGAAAGGAAGGAAAAAGAAACCCAAATTATTGTATCAAAATAACAGTTTATGTGGTACACATATATACAAGAGAGATGCAATTAAAATTTGTTATCAGAACAAATTCAACGAGTCTAATTAATTATAAAGTGGGATGGTTTTTTAGGGACATTGTATAATTAGCATTAAATAATTTTTGTATCCAGGATATGATTTCACGGGCCAGAAACTTATGGTTCCCCATAAATGAAAGTAAGGGTGTAGTGGACAATTCAACCCAATGTCTAAGAAACATGTTTTTCTCTTTTAAAAAAATATTTTTCAAATGGTGAAATGGCCACAAGTTCACTGGACTCTAATAAAATCTGGGGTTCTATAGAAAGAACAAACATATAAGCATGGGAAAATTCTTTTAACCCCATACCCACTACTGCAAGGTAAGTTTTAGGTCAAAGTAAGGTGAAGGATGAGATTTTTACAATCATTTACAAAATATTATTAGGAATGTTGGAGAATGTGGTATATACCTTTCCAGGTTATCATGTTGTCCCTCCCAAGGTTTTATAAAATCTTCTTCCCCAAAAACGAATCCGGATACTGAGATCTCAACCCCTAGTCGCTGAAAATAAAATCATAATGACAAATTGAGACATGTTATTAATGAGTACAAAAGAGACGAAGAACTCACTCCTTGGTTATGGTTTTTCCCTATGGCTTTGAAAACGAATTCATCAACGTCTCCTGTTCTTCTAGCTACTTTGCTCCCTGTAAGTCCAGCTCCAGCAGCTGGTTTCAATCAAAATCCAGCAACATATAAGATGTATAAAACAAATAGAAACTACTCCTAAAAGTGCCTTGGAGGTTTGACCATATTATAAAAATAAAGCTGAAGTTGATTCAGTGGTAAAATTGAGAACTAAAGATTTTTATTTATGTGAAGGCGGGGGTGGGGATGTAATCTTTTCTAAAATGCATTTCTTGTTTATAATACCTACCACCAAAGGAAGCTGCAACTGCAACGGAACCTACAACACTTCCAGCAGCACTAGCAAAAGCAGCAAAACCACCTGCTCCAACAACAGGGATGATAGTCCCTAACGTAGGTGCTAAAGCACCAAATCCAGCAGCAATTGCTGGAGCAGCTAAACCTAATCAAATACGATTAGCGGATAATAAACCATTACTAAATTAACATCCTCCAAAGGAAAACTTGCCTTAAAAAATTGCGAGGAAAGTTTCCAGTGATACCCAAAAATTAAAAATAATTAGGGCAATCACAAAAACAGAGGTTTGGTCATATTATAACAAAGAGAAAAAATAACTTTGAAAACTACCGTTGAAAGTACGTCTTACATTATGCACCTCCTGCAGTAAGTGGAGCTAACAAAAATTTGGGGTTATTTGTAATATCTTTATGTTTGGGGGTTGTAATTGAAAAATATTTGATGAACTCAGAAAAAATAGCTAGGTAGAACCAAATTATAAACAAAACCAAAAGTTAACTGTTTTTGAATATACACCGAACCTCATGGTATTTTTTGCAATTATCCTAAATATTAAAAAATTGGAAAAACAGTGCAAACCTCCGGTAACAGCCATTAAAGTTCCCCCGGTTATTGCCGCAGCACCTATGATACCACCTCGTTTCCACTTTTCCCACGAGCTTTTAGGAGCTCGGGCGGCTTCTTTGGATTTCTCCTCTTGCAGAAGAGCCATTGCAGAACATGCAACCAGGGTTTCAATTGTTTCCTGCAAAAGATAATTTGCTTTCAAACAAAATGAAATCATGAAAAGGGATTCTAAGTCATATCCATACGAAAAATTAACAAAGAAAAGATCATTTCTAATAAAATTTATACACCTGAAAAAATCAAAACAACACCCAGTGTTCATATTATACCCACTAACAATTAATTACAACCTTACTAAACCATATGTCGACAAATTACTTTGAAAGATGGATAATTGCTTCATTGGATAGAGGTATAACAAATAATATATAAATATTATATAAACATTAAAAATGCACCTCTTTAAAAAACAGAAACGGACTGTATATTTGGGACCAAAACAAAGTGACTATCGAAATGGGACAAAGTTTTTTAACTATAAGAACTTCAATCACTATGAATTCTATCCAAACAGTCATCAATCACAAAATATCCTAAGGAAAACAAACTGAGATAACATACATATCCAAAAATATAAAATGTTAGCAAGGGTGGAAAGACAATACCATTTTTGTCCACTTGACATCAAACCAGGTAGCCAACAACCTCAACCCCACACGATGCCTTGCGTCATAGCCCTTTCTACGCTCGATGGATCTCTTGTTGACTTCAGGGATATCATCAGCTAAACAAGCTGAAAGAAGCTCGTATAGAACCATCACTTTCCTTTGGTAACTAACCATATTCACCTCTTCTGGTGGTTTTCCTTCGGATTCACGGATGGATTCCATGTG
This sequence comes from Euphrasia confusa, assembly GCA_954870475.1. Classification (NCBI taxonomy): domain Eukaryota; kingdom Viridiplantae; phylum Streptophyta; class Magnoliopsida; order Lamiales; family Orobanchaceae; genus Euphrasia; species Euphrasia confusa. Next base: position 28,687,663 of record OX940970.1, on the reverse strand, counting down.
GGATTCATCCACGATAGATGTAACAGAATTTATTTCATGGTCTTCAGTTTTAGAGTCTGACGTCTTTTCCTCAGGGGTTGAGAACTTCTCCCGACAAGCATGTTCGTATTCACGTTGCTTTTCCTTTCCCAACTCGATATCATCGGGAGTGGTTTCCATGCTCAGGGATATGGCATCTATACTACTTGTCAAAGCCACTGCCATATCAGAAGGTTCAGATGTGTCACTCCTGTCCTGAGCAAGTAACCTCAAAAACTGATGGCAGAGCAATGATTTCGTCATTAGAAATCAAATCATATAAATTTTGCAGATACCTCAGAAACTATGAAGTTTTAACGAACATATAATGTCCCATAAACTCAGAATTTCCAACACGTCTCAAAAAAAAAATTATAAACACGGATGTTTATGAGGATTTGTATAGTATTAATTAATTCGGAATGATTTCGAATTGGTATGGCCTCTCGGAAAACGGTATTCCTTTTTATATATAGAGCATACTAAGCCTTTTGGGCACCACTTCGATTTCAGCAAGCATAATTACTTATCAGAGAAGCTGGTAATTCTGACTCCACTAAACACTTACATTGATATCTATAACATATACTAGAACAATAACTCGAGCAAATTAATTAGGGAAAATACCCTCAACCAAAAATTGTCCAAAAAATGAGAGAATAACTTACAGCTCCAACATGATTCTGGGCAGGTGAATATGCAACAGTTTCCTCCAGACCTTCCCACGCTCTGCTATCGATTTCTAAAAACCTAAAAATTATAAACCAGAAAGGCAAAATTCATCTCTAGAAATTACACACACAATAGTAGAAATGAAATAATCAGTACTTGAATACGGGCCGTAGAAGTCCCGAAGATGGGTGGACCCACAGCTGGGGATCATCGGAGACAGCTTCACTGCCACTACTGCTAGTACTGACGCGTCCCTCCGACGCGACGCCGTCGTCATCGCCTCCGCCTTGGCGGGATGGGAAGCCCAAGGGATTGGTCTGGTGGATCTGAGCTTGGTGCAGGGCCAGCGCAAAGAGTGCACCGGCGGCGTATTTTTCCGTCGGCGTCAGAATCCATGTAGATGATGACATAGCAAAATGAGAATAGAAAATGATTCGTCGTACAGTATATGGGAAACATAATTGCTTGACATATGACTAATTATTAATATTCCAATACTGCCCTTGAACTTTAGCTAAAATTACAAAATAATTCACTTTAGATTAAGAGTTTTTTTAATATACTTTGGCTAAAATTACAGAATTAATCGCTTTGAGTATTACTCTTTTTGTTTAACAGAAAAATGTTTCCATTTTTTTAATAATTTTTTTTTTAAATGTCTCCTACCATAGTAAAATAGACAAATTGTATTCTATAGACTTAAAATAAGAGAAGTGTACGAGTGGAAGAGAGAGCGGGTATATAAGTTTTTAAGATTTTAAGTAGGGGTGTAAATGGTACGAATAATTTCCGTTCCAAATTCGCATCCGCATCCGTTTTTAAAGATATGATAAGCAATTATAAGAATTCGCCGGATACGGATGAGGATACGGATATTCGGCGGATATGATAGCGGATATGGTATTGCTATTATCCGACGGATGCGGATTATCCGGCGTTTTACGAGGATTATTTGACCTACTTAATCCGGATTATCCGATTATAATTAGTCTAAATAATTAAAAAAATGATTTTTTATATAAATTATAATTTATTAACTAGTGAAAACAAGGAACATTGATTTAATAATAATTTAATTTAGTAGTAATTAATTTTAAGAGCATCAATTAGTAATATTCTTGCACATGAAAAAGCTTTTTAATTTTTTTACTAGTAATATTATATAAGAGAAAGTGAATTTTGTTTTAAGAATAATTTAATTTAGTAGTAATTAATTTAAATATTATTAATTTTTTTACACAAGTGAAATTATGTCTTGTTGAGTGTATTTATTCGATAATATTTATCCGTATTCGGTCCAAACTCGTTCCGTATCCTATCCGAATCCGTAATCCAATATAATCCGCATTTGTATCGGCATCCGGTTATTATCCGCTCCGCTCTTCAAAAAAATATGGTTAAGGATCCGATTCGCTCCGCTCCGTCTAGTTTTAAGGTAAATATGTAGTATGGTTTTAAAGTCATGGTGTAGGATGATTACTATGCTTATTGTTAGTAATTTGTATTACGTGAAATAAAATAAATTGTATCTATTTTAAATAGATATAATATTTTACGTAAATAGATTAATTATATCAGCTTACAACAGATATAAATTAATAATTAATAAAACAATAAAGTTTAATAATCTGAAATAATGTTAACGTTATAATCTTAAACGTTGAGTATAATCTCAAACGTTGTATCCCTTTTAAACAGCGTTATAATATGAAACGTTGCGTATAATACACATCAGAAGTTGTGATTCTTTTGAACAGTTGTTTTCAGCGTATAAATATATATTTGCGCTGAGAAAACAAAGGGTCACTAAGATACAGAGACCAACACATAATACACATTAATAAGTTACAAAAACAGAGTAACTTTGACCAACACAGAAAAGTACAGTATAAGAAAAGTGTGTACAAAAGTCTCTGATAAGTTTCTCAAAATGAATTTTGTGCCTTGTTGTATCCTGTAAACAAATTTCTACATAGTGGAAATATTGTTTTTCGATAGTGATCAACACGCCTCAAGGCTTTTCAATTTTCTGTCTCCTATACATATAAAAATACACAACAATCGAAAAACAATATCTCTTCTATAATGGAGACGGAAGAATTTATCAAGAGGTGCAATTCCAGAAATCAACAAGAAGATGCAATTCAAGGAGAAGGATTCCATATGGCACAAACTATATAAGGTGGCAAGATAACATAAGGTGACATCTACTCCTTTACATTGTATAGATTATTATAAACTTACTGTTCATAATAAATCCAAATTAAGACAAGGGACATTAAAAATGTTCGGTTGGTTATGCTCAAAATCTTGAAGCATGAAGATTGTTAGAGTTACAATCTAATAGTGAATCCATTTAAGTGGAATTTTTGAAATTGCTAAAAAAAAAATTCTGAAGCATTAAGATTGTTAGAGTTACAATCTAATATAATAGTGAATCCAAGTGGAATTTTTGAAGATATATTCTTATATCGTTGAGCCTATCATAGAAGATAAAAAGGCCAGAGAAATTAAATTATGGTAACACAAATAAATCAAATAATCATGGCAAACAGAAAAAACCGTGAAAATATTTAAGTGTATATCCAGAAAAAGTCTATGAGTAAGAAAAGAAAAGGACTAGACTTTCGTCCTGTTTTTATTTCAGTGTATTAAATAATTTTCTAGTAAAAGCTTCTAGAGAAAGGTTCAAATTATGAGTTTATACATAGATCATTGAAAAGTAATCGCAATGAATCTTGGTTAAGATGATAATAACTTTCAAATGTGCTAGAAAGTTATTGGATGCAAGTTTAGAGAAAAATATATCTCTTAATAGATATTTGCAATATAAGGAGAGACTATAAGTTGGTCGTCCAATAAATAAACTTGCATAATATATTGCAAAATAAAATCCGAGTTTATAGCTTTGCGTAAACAAATGATTAAGAAATTTATATAGAGTTGTGGCCACAACCAGTCTCATATTTTTTTATACAATGTTAAGAGCATATATAATAAACATATAATAAATATATTGGTGTAAAACACTAATATATAAGAAAATTAATTACAAGTGTGTAATTAAAATTAAAGAAGATATAGATATCGACATATATAAAAAAAACATATTAGTTTAATACACTAATATACTAATATACTAATATGTAACGATTTAATTACAAAAGGTGTAATTACAATTATTTATATAAGATCTGCGCAGATGATCTCATTAAAGTGAGTAATTCAGACCAAAATTATTGGAATTAAAAAAAAAAAAAAAAAAATAAGCAGCTATGATGGGAACCCAACTTTAAATTAGTAACAACTAATGATAAAGTTCAATGGGTAATAACAAGTCATAGTAATGTGCTTGATAACACTAGTGTATTTCAAAACAATACAATTATATAACTAGTGACAATTGCCAGAAGAAGAGGATGAACATATTGTTCTTAATAAAGTCTTAAGTCTAAAGCAATTGGGATAAATTAAAGACTTTACCTAAGTAAACATAGAAGTGGTGCCGCTTCGATTAGATATTGTGATATTCTATTAATGTTTACGAAAGTGACAGGATTAGCACATGGCCATATATAATAGTGCTAAGGTTAGTTAAAATCTTTTGAGAAATATAATAATAAATATATTGTGTGTGTTATACTTTCGGTTTAACATTTAAGAGATTAAGGTTCAAATCTTAAAGATACCTATAGTTTCGTTAAACTTTAAAGTATATACACTAATTGAAGGTCCAAATCGAAAGATACCTTCTTGTATTCATAATATGTTTAAAGTGGAGAATATACAAATTAGTGGGGGATTGTTAGTAATTTGTATTACGTGAAATAAAATAAATTGTATCTATTTTAAATAGATATAATATTTTACGTAAATAGATTAATTATATCAGCTTACAACAGATATAAATTAATAATTAATAAAACAATAAAGTTTAATAATCTGAAATAATGTTAACGTTATAATCTTAAACGTTGAGTATAATCTCAAACGTTGTATCCCTTTTAAACAGCGTTATAATATGAAACGTTGCGTATAATACACATCAGAAGTTGTGATTCTTTTGAACAGTTGTTTTTAGCGTATAAATATATATTTGCGCTGAGAAAACAAAGGGTCACTAAGATACAGAGACCAACACATAATACACATTAATAAGTTACAAAAACAGAGTAACTTTGACCAACACAGAAAAGTACAGTATAAGAAAAGTGTGTACAAAAGTCTCTGATAAGTTTCTCAAAATGAATTTTGTGCCTTGTTGTATCCTGTAAACAAATTTCTACATAGTGGAAATATTGTTTTTCGGATAGTGATCAACACGCCTCAAGGCTTTTCAATTTTCTGTCTCCTTATACATATAAAAATACACAACACTTATATTTATATATATTTCCCTTAAATTTATAACTAAAATATTTTCAATATTTTAATTTTTTTGAAGGGTATAATAGTAAATCGAAAAACATGAAATCTAAGTAGGGTAGCCCTACCTTCGTTCCGGACCAATAGTCAATCCTTTGTAAATTAAAGTACAAAAAAAGTATGACTACTTAGCATGAGACAAATGTACTAAGACGAAGGTAGTATTACAATTTGGTGAGAAATGATGATATTTATAATATTTTACAATTTTGAAGGGTAATTAGTAAAATGATCTTAATGACAACAAATTTAGTTCAAACTCATACATCCCTGGTTAACCAGAAAAATAAATCAAATTGAATTGAATCGACAAAGAGTTGAAACCCGTCGGGTGGATCATCAGTCGAACTTTTAACAGTCCCTGCAAAATTACCATTTATCTACTCTCCATGGACTACTGTTCAGTTCTAATAGGTAATCAGATCTCAAGTCTCAAATACACATTGCCCTTTCAGTTTTACAAACAATGATAAGTCACATACAAGGAGTTTCCCATCGAAGGCCGAACCTCGACATTTTTTCACGATTCTTCCTTCTCGAGAACTCCATTGAATCACATCCCCATCGAAAGAACTCCAAAACGAGTCGATAAGCTCTTGCATGGCTTGTACAGCAGCATGACCTTTACTGTCATCACTCCAGTACAACGTCAGATTTTGAATACACACACACATATAGCTCGGTAGACATTATCAATTATCATACAACATATATTATTCTACACCTATAGAGAGATCATACTCTAAAATTAAACAAAAGAATTGATCACGACGGGTGAAGGTAATCGCAGAAAGCCCCTTTCCTGCAGTGCCCACTCTCGTAGAATCTACACACCCTCTGCTTAGGGTTCTGCCTCTGATAGCCTCGTCCCCGGGGGCCCCTGCCCCCCTGATAACTATTCCCCCATTCCCTCGTATTACTACTGAACCTATCACCTCCATACATCCTCTGCCTTTCCCAAGGCACACTCGGATTCAAATTCGGATTCAAATTCGGATTCAAATTCGGGTTCGACCAGCCTGCCACCTGGCTCGTCCCCCAAGAAAGCCCTTCCATCCCCTGACCGCCCAAAACGAGGTTCACGTTCCCCTGCACAGTCACCAGATTAATATTACCCTGCACCATCGTACTGCTCCACCCAGCGGGGTCCACCACGCTATCCGACCCCACCACGTCCAACGACGTGCTCGGTGCATTCACTGGATAAACGGGGCCGTTGTTGTTATTAACAGTTTCCCCTTCGCTGCTCAAGGAGGAATGCACGCTCGAGCTCGTCGAAAAGTCAAACGTATTGTTGACTGAGATCGGGTCACAAGGCGCAGGAGGCTCGGAAATCAACTGTTCGTTCTTTCTGCTGAACTCGATCGAGCTGAAGCAGTCCTCGTCATCCTCCAACCATTCCGGAACAAACTTCATGGCCGAAGTGGGGGAGGACGTGGAGGTTCCTTGCATGTCCATGGTCTCGACTTGGGCTAATAGACCCGACACCGAGTCCTCACTAGGGGCATCAAGCTCGAAAGTCCCGTTTATTGTCATCTGCCAGTTGGGATCGCTTGGGTCCGAATTGAGGACATCCTCGATCGTCAAGGGTGGTTGCGCGGGTGTGGGAGAATATCCACACCATTCGTTTGCTACTTCAGGAAGTTGAACTTCGCTTAACTCTGCAGGAAAGTTTATGAACTCGGATTGCTTGATCTCGGTTTCCAACTGATCTTCGTTGTTGGGTTTTGGTGTAGGGCTAAGCAGCAGCTCCAAGATTTCTGTGTTCTGCATTGGGGCATCTGACTGGTCAATTTCGACTGTTTTTGGAGTTGGACTGGGAAAATCCGGAAGAGAGATATTCACATTTTGTTTATCAACAGACCCACATTCCATGTCGTTTGAGCTCAGATCAATATCGACTGTTCTCAAAATTTCTTCCGTATCTAAGCCCACATGGTCCTCATTATTAGATCGGTTGTGAAGCTCAGGCCCACTAGTAATAATCATGTTTTCCACAGTAACCGCACCATTTTGTGGAGGCCTATGGTGATGGAGATCTTCATTCTTTTTCTCAAGGTTTGGTGAAGGAGGCAAAACACGTTCTTGGACATCCTTAACATCAGAATTATTTGTATTTTCCTTAAGCAAGTCTGAACACTGTGGAAAGGAGCCAGACTCGTCTTCCCTTACGAGTTCAGAATTGCTTTCAGAGGAAACACTCACATTATTATGATTACAACCCAAGGCAGACTCCGTTTGTATGCTATCTCCGATGCTCACATTTGTAACCTTGTTTACTAGCCCGATGTCCCCTGTGGTCGCCTCTTCTTCCCGTGCCGCTGAATTTGACGAATTCGGAGCGGAATTGAATTTCCCCTTAAAAGCGTCAGTGAGAAGTACCGAGTCATTCTGCTCATGGTTCGTCCATATTCTCATGGTGGGTGGGAATAATCCGGTTGTACTCCACTTTCGCAGCTGCATCATGGAAAATGGTCCCTGAGTCTTACCGTTTGGATCACAATAGTGCCAAAGTTTCTGAGTCTCAATCGCACTAGACGAGGGCAAATTTCCAACGGAAGCAGTTTCTATAGAGGTCTCAAATCCAGGACTCCGCATGGGATGATCACTCCTACTGTTTGATTTTTCTGAACTGATTGATCCAGTTGCATCAGGTTTATCTCTTAATCCTTTCCGTGCCCGGGTTGTCCTTCCTTCTTTATCTGAGCAACGAAGTAGTTTGAAAAGGTTCATGTTTGAAAAAAAAACAATGTATTCTATTAAGGCTCCTGATAATTACCTTTTTTATTAGGGGAAATGGACTTCCTTCCATTTTTAGGAATACCGGAGTAGCTCGGCTTCTCGTATTCTGCATAATTAAATGCAACATCAAAAATGTTAAATAATGAAACTCCACAAAATCAAAATAAAATGACAGAGCAATTTCAAGGCTTCAAAGACCACAAATGGGTGTACCTTTTTTTACATTGTCAGCGCTTCTGGTATCTTCTTCCGACTCATAGTTTGGATTCATTTTGGGATCAGAATGTATCTCTGGAATTTCGGAAATTCGGCGGCTTCGCTCCCCGGGCGATTTTAGCAGTTGAAGCTTACCGACACATTCTCTAAGCGTGAAAAGAGTTAAGGAACAACCCCTCGCTATTTAAATAAACTGCATAGACTCAATGTGTTGACTCACCATAAGTTGAAAAAAAAGTAGTGAAATAAATTGCATGGTTGTTTATGTTTTTCCTTTTGCGAAATCGGGGTTTCAAATGCTTGCAGATGCTAAAATAAATGAGGTATTTACAAACAAAGGATATTCCTTCTTACGCCCGTTCTCACTAGCTCGGTCTCTTAAATGATTTAGCCGTGATATCTCTGCCTCCAGATACTATTTTTGGAAGAAGAAAAATAACATCAGAAATAGAAGAAAACAATGGAGAAACAAACTAAATTCTAAATTAATTCAGGCAGATATGAACCAACTCACATCATCAACCCTCACTGGTTGGATGGACATGGCTTTATTTTGTACCTCCCCCTGAAACCGAACACAAATAAGTCATACAATGATTTGTAATCACAGTCTGAAACAATAACACAAAGACAACTCACAACGGTAAACTGTTTCACAAGTCCACATCTGATGCTTTGACGTAGCCGTCTACATTCATCCTGATATTTTAAGCAATCAAATGGAGCAACCATTAAGAAATAATACTGATATTTTTATGTAACGATCGGAAGAAACAATATTCTCCTGGCATATATTCATACCTTGAGATTTAGTATGAAATTTAGGAAACAATAGGGGGGGATACGTCAGTTTGAAGATTGAATATAGGATATTCACAGTGCATAACTTATTCAACTCAAAAGGCAAGAAATATTAATGAGCAAATAAGTTGCTAAATAAGTTACTTACATCACAGATTTTGTGGTTGTGGTTTTTTCTGAAGAACATCATTAATGCATTACAAAATGTGCAGCCAGAGAAAGGTATTACAGAACTCTTTCAATGCTTAAAAACGGTTCAAAAGACACGCACACACACACAAATAATATTACTAAAATTATAGATACTGCTACCACTACTATGATTCATTACTATTGATATGTTAAAAAGTTCCAGATATATCAATGTTTCTAAAACATGTCAAGTAAAAAAATAAAATTATATCAGAGACGAGTTGAGAAAACTCTGAAATTTTAGTACCTCAGTAAAGTCATGATTTGAAATGGCAACAATTGACACGACTTCTTTCTTGTCCAAATTAAGGACTTCAAGCAAGACATCAGTTGTCCTGTCGCCAATTTTATAAGGCTCGTCAACCTTAGTAGTCCCTGAATTACATAGAAATGTGAATTAGATTCAGGAGAACATGTGAAAGAAGAAGATGGAGAAGCTAAAAAGAACACATTTCACAAATTTAAGCGCTATACCTACGACTTGCACAAGTCTGTGAACATCTTGCTTCTGATCGTTACTTGATATTCTGATTCTCACAATTGTTCCAATAACATTATTATTGAAATTTTCACGATCTTGAAGAAGATTCTCCATCAGACTCCGCTTCAAATAGAGCAAGTTAATGTTATGAACATCAACTGCTGCGTACTCTTTTAAGTTATTCTTCGCTGGAGCTTTTTCATCATTCTTTTTACGGGTTTTCCGCTTTCTACTGTTTATTGACGTCGGCGGTTCATATGTATCTCCCTCAACCGACATCTCACTTTTATCAGCAGAACTAACAAGCCCAGCCGGAATAAAAGAACTGTTCTTGGAATCTTCCTTCACAAAAAAGTGAGATTCCAGTAGCTTCAACATTTCGATGTGACCAACGCGCTGCTTGCCAAACAGGATTCTGAGCCTATGATCACATATGATCTGACTCTTCCGGCGAGGGTCCCTTAGATTGTTTCTCTTGGCATAGTCAAGCAATAGCATTTGCACATCGAATTGCGATAGTGCAGATGTGTCACCATTCTTCATGTGGGCTACAAACTCCAATAGGTCGTTTGTTGCCCACTCGGTGCTACTGCTACAACAACTACTTCCAGTTCCTGTCTTGTCTGGTTCTTCTGTGTTCTTGGAATTGCCATTCTTCTTCGTATCTTGGTCAATGCTCGTTTTGACTTGACTGTTTTCAATCCCAGGCTCGTGAGTGGTTTTATCCTTAATGCATGGGGTATCAGTGGCTTTCTCATCCATGCCTGAATTTTCAGAGCATTTGTTATTTATTTTGTCCAAATTAATATCTACGTGGAGCTTACTAGACCCCGAATGTTCTGTACTTGATGGGGGCTTGCATCCTATGGTAGCCAGGTCTTTCAAGGGTTTTTGAGCTCGAGTGAGCTCGTCAAGTGTCAGTGAAAATTTTTCTTTTATAATTACCCAATAGACCTTAAAAAGATATTCCCAACTCGTTTTGTCATCGAAATCAACTCGAATCTGCATCAATTAAACACAGAACAATTAGAATAAATTACAATTCCATATATGCCCTTGATACTTCAAGCAAACCTACACGTTTTCAATTACATTTAAAGTGCAACAAAATTATACTATCAATGTAGAACGTTGTAATTGAGATTCTTTAGAAATAAAAAAACACATAGTTCAGAACAAGAAATGGTTCTAAGGGCTTGAAATATTTCATCGGAACGAACATAATGGAAATTGTTTAGACAAGGTCAGCTGAATGGAATACTTATAAAGCATGTAAATGTGAAACAAAAACTGACTTGGGTAACCAATATGGGTTAAGAAATTACCAGAAACACATTGATGACAGTAAACGAAAATGGTAGGACCAAGCCAGATTCCCATATGCATACTTAAATGTTTACTATAACACGTGGTCTCACTACAAAAATCTCCATGTAAGGAGCCTTGAAAAAGTGACGGCATTTATGATGCCGAGTTAACCAAACACATTTCGGCCAAATACAAACAGAACCATCTTATATCTTATCCGATACGAAAAGCTTGCTTTTAATTATAGACCACGTGTTCACTTTCATTTCAACAGAACTTCATGAAAACCATAATTAATAATTGTTAAACCCCTAGGTTTTATCCATAATCAAAGATTTTGTCTTATTTAATTAATGCATTTGCCACCGTGTCCCCGACTCGACAATTTCCGTCGCTACTCTCCACAAAAAAGCTCATACTTTTTCTAAAAATGTCCTCTAAAAAGTAATATCAATATCTGGACTTTAAGCAAATAAACTTCATAGAAAGTGAAATGGGAGGAAAACATGGAAAATGAAAATAATGCAAGTCCCAAAACACATTGGTGTCTCAATCGATCTGAAGAAGCACATATTATCATTTCAACAGAACTTCACGAAAACCATAATTAATAATTGTTAAGACCCTATCCATAATCAAAGATTTTGTCTTATTTAATTAATGCATTTGCCACCGTGTCCCCGACTCAACAATTTCCGTCGCTATACTTTTCTAAAAATAGCTTCATAGAAAGTGAAATGGGAGGAAAAAATGGAAAACGGAAATAATGCAAGTCCCCAAAACACATTAAAAACAACCAATGATAGACAAATGTGTATTGAAGAAGCACATATTAGCAATAAAATATAAGTGTTTGATAACATGATAAGAAACTGTTTACATACCGACTCGTTATTTGCTTGGCCATTATTTTCAAGCAGCATGATCGTTTTCATGCAGGTCGAGCAAAACCCTTTGTTTCTTCTGACACCCGAGTAATCGGCACCTTTAAGACATCCCTTGCACAATGAATAGGAGCAAGTGTAGCAAAAATTACTGGAAGCTTTCCTACAGACACTACAAATGTGCCACCCTGGAAGCAATAACACCATAAGTAACTGATAGAAATTAAGATGAAAATAAATGCATTTCTGTTGTAGAACACGAAGTTCTCCTAGAGAAATCTCATGCCCAGATTTACTGTGTTATGCAGAACCGTAGGACTCACTTAAATTAAAAAATAAAGGCTGCTAATTACTTAAATAAACATTAATCAATCTCTAACGGAAACCCGAATGGGCAAAATGCAGGTGGTTAAATTATCAGATAATGGCTACACATATGTCGGAAAGTATAAGATTTATTAAATGAACAAACTAACACGTGTATCGCATAAAATGGCAGCAAAGAACGATGCAAAACCAGTAAGAGAGTGTAGGGTTTGAACAAGAAATCTCGTAAATTGTGTTACTATCCAACAAATTCATATTCGGCAAGATATTAAAAGCAAATTTAAAGCGTACACGTGTTGTAACTTAGTAAAACATCTAGATAGTCATTAATAGGCGGGGTTGGACAAGAAACTTCGCAGATCGGATTTTCATGCAACAAATGCATACTCGGCAAGACAAACACGACAAAATTTGAAGCTTGATGCATGTGTAGTGAATTAATAAAACATCTCAAAGTTATTATTGCCTAAGGTTGAGACAGGAAACCTCATAAATTGGGTTATCAGGCAACAAAATCATATTCGGCAAGATATTTCAAAGGGAGTTTAACAAAACGTCATAATTAACAAGACAACAAAAATGCATTACTTCATTAGCTTCCAAATGAAGTGCTGAAAAGATAATGATTACACTTGGGAGCACGTAAACTTCCACCATAAAAACAAGAAATTGAACATGGAATTACCATACTCTTAACAAATGAAAAGGAAAACACGCATACCGCAATACCACCTAGCTGTGGATTGGAAAAACGCTTCATCTCTCTTAATGCAAGCCGGGTGATATGCCTTCGGACACCCCCTACCAATCACAAGAGAAAAGACAAAAAAAAAAAAAAAAAACATCAGTAAACCACCAAAGAATGATCAATTATATCATAATTTAACAATGAAGAACGCTTTCGTTTCTACTGTTTATCAGATTATATTAATGTACAACAAAAAACATCTCGAAAAACGAAATTCAAAACAAATAAGCCATGAGAACAACACTCACTTGCGATCGCAAAGTACCAAAGACCCCCCGTCGAAGCAAATGAAGCAAACGTCCTCTTCTTCCTCTTCCGGCTTGACTCGTTTCGGAGCTGGAGGCCTCGCTAGTAGCTGCCCATACCTTCCCCTCTTCCTCTTCTCCCCAACGCCGACCACAGCCGGGCCCGGGCCCGGAACCAGCCCAGCCTCCCCAGAACCTTCTGGAACAACGTTCGAGGAAAGGGAATTCTCACCCAATCCTGCCCCATCCGCCGGGGTAATAACAGCAGCCGCCTCTGCATCCTCAAACCCTTGTGTCTGAGCTACGGCGGCCAATAAAGTATCTATGTTCTCCATTAAATCAGAGAAAGAAAAAAACAAAAATAAACAGAAAACCCTAAAACCCCTCAACTCTCAACAACCATCGATACGATCAAACGCCCACACAGAAAACATACAGAACAAAACAAAAAAAATCTGGAAATTAGTAGAAAGAAAATGGTCGGTGGATGAGCTCGTATAAATGGGAGAAAAAGGGATTAATGGGATTGGGCTAAAATTAATTATTTTTGTTTTTTTGCTTTCTTGCGAGCTGGTAAAGTTTTTTCTTTTCTTTTTTTCTTTTGAATAAAATCTTTTGTTCTGATTATTCTTTTGGGCAGAGACAATGGAATTTTTGTGTGCAACCCCACCACCACCACTAACGCCACCGTCACCACCACCAGCACCTCCAAAAGGTGCCCACCAAGTGTTTGATGTGAGCTTACATGTGGCTGAGCGCAGAGAGAGAGAAAGAAAGAGAGAGAGTCAAACACAGAACCGCGGCCAGAGCCTATTGGAGAACACGTGATTCGGGTCAAATTTTGCGGGTAGAGAGAGAGAGAGAGTGAGGGAGATAAGCAGGAGCAGTAGATATTTATTTGGTCATAAAGATTTCATTTTTATGGTGCTGCATGAAAATTACCGCAGTAAAAAAAACAAAATCTGATGTACTGTAATTGTTTGCTAAAATGGACATTTTGTAAGCCGGTTTAAATGACCGGTAATTAATAATTAATATTCCTAATTAATCTCTTTCCTCTTAATTATTTGACAATTCTGGTCCTGATTCTAAACAGCCAACCATATATAAAAAAAATAATGCATTTAAGAAGTGAGAAATTAAAAATAAGAACATAAAACTAAACATTTAAATATCTCAATTTAATTAAATTATTTAAATATCATTAGATCATAATATACTTACTGTAGAAAACTAAATACATAGTGAAACCTCTCTAAATTAAGGCGGATTTTAAAGGATTTTTTTAGACTTTTAAAAGTCCTTGGATTTTTATGAATTTTTTAAATCCACGGAGTCTAAGGAAGAGTTTGCTTGACTTCTGGTATTGATTTTCATGGATTTTCATAGAGTTTGTGAAATATATTTTTAATTATTAACATTAATTTTCATAGACTTGTATTTATAAAAAATAATAAATTGTTTTAAAAAAATATAAATTATTTAGAAAATAAAAACCAAAAATATTAATTCAAAAATTTAAAATAAATAAATTATTATCCATCACTATTATTAATCTTCATTTATATCATTTGTTATATCATTTGTTATATGTTAATCTCATTTCTCACATTATTATTTTTATTTTTATTTATATCATTGTTATACAACGATATATATACGTATATATAAAATATACGTATTGTGTACCTCCCTCTTCATATTTTAAAAAAAAAATCTTCATTGGTGTGCTGAATTTTTATCATATTTTATCAAATATTAAACAATATATCATTGTAAATAAAACATCATAAATAATTTTTTAAATAAATTGTATAATAATAAATATTAATAATATAAATTTATTATATTTGGATTGTTATGTGAAAATATATTGTTGTATATAATAAATACAAAATAATTTATTATTAATATGATATATAAATAATTAATTTTAAATAAAATATGTTAATATCAATTTTCTCAAATAAAATTTTGATTATTTTATATAGATAGATTTGTTTAATATTTTTGTTAAATAATGATTTTTTTTAGTTTACATGTTAGAATTTTCGTGTCAGTAAAGAAGTCCGTCGAAATTTCTCATAATTATGAGAGATTTTGAATAGTCAAGTTTAGTTATATTTTTAAAGAGAACCCATTAAAATTCATGAATTATTAAAATCAATTAAAATCTATAGACATTTGAATACATATGGATTTTTAAAGACTTTTTAAAATCATAATTGAATACCTCCGGATTTTAATGAATTTCTAAAAATCCGAATTGAATACCCCGGATTTTAAAAATTCATTAAAATCTTACAGACTTCGGAACGAATACACCCCTAATATTTGATTGATTAATAATTTCTTTAAATTAATATAATCTTTCGGTTCTAACTTAGTCTTTTAAATGAAAAAAAAATACTTGATAAATTAATAAAAGACTATTAATTTATATTAAATTCAAAAATATCTCAAACAACTAAGTTTTAATCTAATCGAATATTTAAATAATATTAGTTAATTTAACTTGTGCAGAATTAAATATTTAAATTTATTATCATTACAAATTAAATATTTATAATATCTTAAATAAATAAAGTAAATCTATTTAAATATTATACACAATAGTCCATTTGAAAAAGTGACAAAGCTTGTTAAGAGAAAAATAAATAATGATGTAATATTTTATTGTGAGACGTAAGTTTGTGTAATTTTAATTATTTGATTTAATTAATTGTATGGTGGTTAATCAAGTGTAACATTGAAATTGAACGAGAGAAAAATGAAAGACTAAGACTTTATTTTTTTGGACCGAAAAAATGAATTTGAAATAAATTAATTTTTTTTAAATAATAATATTTTTTATAAATTATTAAATATTTTTAAAGATCTATTAATAATATTATAAAATTAATTAGATTGTATAACTAAAATTATTGTTTCCAATTATTTTAATTTATTTTATTTTAATTAATTTTGAAATATACTTAATCAAGCAGAACTACACGAACATTTGAAACATTTGAATTGAACTGAAATTAAGTTTAAAAAAATAGAGTCTAACACGAAAACAATTGACTAATATCATGTAATCTAAAATGTGAAAACAATTATATAAATAACAAAAAGGGTGGTTATTTATTAATTTATAAGGATATTATAGTAATTAGTATTTTCAAAAAAAATTATAAAATTAATTAATAAATCTCAATTAATAAACACGGTTAAAAAAATTATTTTTAATTAAAAAGTGTATTTTATAAATATTGAATAAATCAAACTACCCTTTTTTTAATACATATAAAAAAATATAAATGCATGACGCGTGTGAAGTGTAAAATGTAAATTATGTGTATAAAATGAGAATTTAAAGTTTAAAATTTTCAAAATAGTTTATTTGAGATTATATTTATTTTTAATTGAACTTGAAATTAATTTATTAATATTATACCAGTAGTGATTAAATTTAATTCAGGGTTATTAAATATATTAACATAATAATTTAGAAAATTCAAATTAAAATAATTTGTTAATCATACTCTACTAATTTGTACTTTAAAACTTATAAAAATTAAAATAATTTATCCATTAGTAAAAGTACAAAATTATTAAAGTTTTACTTATTGATGATTTTTTGAAGTTTTCTCATTTACCAAGTCAATTCAATCTTCTTGCAAGTTTATCATTACTTTTGACTTTCTATATAACAAAATTTATAAAAACAAAAAAAAAAAGAGTTCTAGTAAGACTTATGGTCTAGAGAGTTCTGGGTGTATCCGTGTATACGACTTTGTTGAAGTTCCACATTACATGAGCTTTACTACCTCAACCTTTACTACCTCTTAACTTTTATACATGTACTTTTTTTTCATTTTCATTTCAAAATGTAGTTTTAAAATTATTTGCCACAAATACATTTATTTACTTTTATTAAATTAATTATGGATCATCAATATCTTTAAAAAAAATACAAATGATTTTTTTTATCAGCAAAAAAAAACAAATATTGTTTAGAAATTATTATTTTCTTTATGCTAAATGCTTTTTATATACATATATATTATTACTATTCAAGAGCTACTATATGCACTCAGCCATAAATAACTATCATGGCACTTGCTTCCACATCACACAATATAAAAGTGTTTATTTAGTTTTTTTTTTAAATGTCAATTTTATATAAAATAAAAAATGTAAATGTATAAAATTGTGCGTAGGAAAAATTATTATCGCCCCACACAACACACAAGCTAAGCTCACCAACTACATATGCGATCCCCGGCCTGAAGGGCTGCTCCGTAAACCACAATGGGCTGAAATCGACTGAACTTAACTGAATTGAATTGAACTGAACTGAATTGATTTTTTTAATAAAAAGAATAATAATTTTTATAAATTTTAAATATTTTTTTAAAAATATTAATAATATTGTCACAGTAACTAGATTATATATTTAAAATTATTGATTAAAATATATTTTTGTTTATTTTATTTTAATTTAGTTTAAAAAAACATGTCTTAGACATTAATTGACACATTTCATTTGTAAATAACAAAAGAGATGTGACAATTATTATAAAACAAAGATACAATAGTATGTTTTATGCATGATGATATATTTCAAATTGTGAATACTAAATTCATGATTTTGATTGCTTTTTATTTATTCGTTAATTGTATGAGTAGAGTTTGTAAAATAGATGTTTGCATTGCTTACTTGGAGTCCACCCTCTTTAAAAAAATCATACGTTTTTCATTTTTTTTATAAAATGATATTTAAATTGTATCATATTAATTACAGTATGTGTTTATATAGTATATACACACACGTGCATACAAGAAAGTTACATTAGGCTTTTATTGTTAAACCTCATATATGTAATAGTATTAATTGAAGTATCTAGCGTGTATGGTTGGGTCGATCAACCGCCATCTTGTTTATACTACTATTAGTTCTTGAAAGAGCATATCTATTTTACAATATATTACTCTATGTTATCTAAATTAATGCTCACATTTCTTTTAAAATTTAAAAAAAAATGTGACCATTAGGGTCGAGAAAAAGTACTACATAGATAATCAAGTCTTTGAATTTTTAAAACTTTTATGTAAAAATGAATTTTAATTGTCAAGAAATTGTTGTTTGATATATCTAAATAGAGAAGGCTCCTTAGACCATCTCCAATCGGGAGGTAAAAATTTACTTGTATTTTTACCTTTTTTCCAAAACATAAACATAGGTAGAGCCTACTGTAAATGGGATTATTGGCATGAAGTAGTGTGTTGGAGTAGAAGTATATCCAACTGGTAGAAATAAAGCAGTGGGCAACTTTCACATTGATTTTAATAACTATACATTATAAAATGTATTTTTAGATTTTTGAGTTATAATGCATTGCAAGACTTAAAAGTTTTTGAAATAAAAAAAATAAAAAATTATAATGTCATGATTTTATGCCTCTAAATTTCTAACTTAGCATTAGAAATGCTCTTATACCACAAATATTTGGATCACTTATAAATAAATCTTGCTCTAATACGTTTCTCTAATATCAACTAAATATATGTAAGGTGTCAAACTTATATATTAAATATTAACTTTTAAATTAATATGTTAGTTTATAATCATTATATTAAGTTTTTTTTTTAATAAGTAGTGACAAAAGAATTTTTTTACCTTTATTTATTTGTTGTTGGTCTCTTGATTGAGTATTGTGTAAACTTCAAAGTTTGATGAAATAAATAAAGTACGGGATGAAACATACTTTATAATTTTTCTAAAATTTAATATGTTACCATAAATAAATATTGATTTTATATTAATTTTAATTTAAAATATAATAAAAAAATATTGTATTTTTTTAACTTTTTACAAACAAACATTTATTTTATATTACTTTTATTTCTTTGATATTTTTTAGAAATATTATTTGTAACTTTTTTTAAAAAAAATAAAATATTTATAAATAAAATTTAAAAATTATTTGAAAATAAAATAAAATTATTATTTCAAAGTAAAGTCTTTATAAATTAATACTCTATAGTTTAATAACCTCTTTTAATTAATATAGTAAAAAAATTTGGTCAATTTGATTTTTAAATAAAAAAATATTCAATAAATTAATAAAATCTTTAAATTAATAAAATTTAACCATCCAGACTGTTGTAATTTCGGCTCCCAAAATTACTCCACTCTAAATAGCTTGAAATATAAAATAGATGATAAAAAGAAAACGATATAAAAGATAGAACACGAATTTACGTGGAAACCCAAAATAGGGAAAAACCACGGGAGGAGGAGAAAATATCACTATAATCGAATCAACGGGGTTACAAATATAGATCTCTCAATAGATCTATCACACGAAAATCTCTCTCTCAATAGAAACGCTCTCACAAAACGATGTTCTCAATAACACCGTAGCTCACGATATTCTCAATAATATCGATCTCTCAAATTAATGCTCTCAATAACATTAATCGAGTTGATGTTCTCAATAACATCATACTAATAATCAAGTATGGAGATCCCTATTTATAGGTGTAGCAAACCCATAAAATAGGTAACAATAGGATTAAGAATAAAACCCTTTTATTCCTATTCCAAATAGAACTCAAATCCTCTTTCCAAATAATATAATTATATCTCCAATATAATTATATTCCTTAATTCGATTGGATTCGAGACACCATTCAACAAATCTCCACCTTGACGAGAATCTTCTACAACTTAAAAACCAAAAGTCACCTAGACTTCAGACGTCGATTATAGCGATCTCCACTTTCTCCTCCACCGGCCCCCGCGGGCTCCTCAATAACTAAAATTGACTAAGTCCGACCCTCGTCGAAACTTAGTCCCCAAATGTGATTTTCTCACCCAAATTGCTTTATACCTCTTGCGTGCTCTCCCGGCATCCCCGCAACACAAAGCTAAACCATTCGACTCCCTCGAGTCGCGAAAACGAGCCTCCTCGTTTGTACTAATATGAGTGCCCGCACCACCCATCACGAAAGCCATCGATTTATCCTTAGCGAGCATCGCATGCTCAGCTTCCTCAAGACAGCTTGAACCAGCGGGTACGATTACGTCGCTCCGAGTAACCGTAGATCCTTCTAGGACATAAAGTCCTCCGGTCTTTTTCTCTCCTCTTATCACTATACGAGCACGTCTGCTCACCTCTAAAACTCCACCTCCAGCGGAGTAGTGATAACCCTTCTCATCAAGGGCACTGAGAGAAATAAGACTCACCCTCAAATCAGGAACGTGCCTCACATTGTCAAGTGTTCGAATCACTCCGTCGAACATCTTGACCCGAATCCTCCCAATGCCAAGTATCTCACACGGTGCGCCATTCCCCATAGCCACAGTCCCAGTACTGGCCAAAACATCATATGTATCAAACCAACCCTTAAAGGGACACATATGATATGAGCATCCGGAATCCAAAATCCACTCATCGCACGCTCGTGATCCCAAATCAGACGCCAGAAGAAGATATCCATAATATTCTTCCGCAAAACCGACCTCCGGTTTGCTGCTCTGATTAACAGAATCGTCCTCGCGATTCTTATCCTTCAATCTCGGACAATCTTTCACGATATGGCCCTTCTTCTTGCAATAATAACATTCTCGTTCTCCCTTCGACCGAGAATATCCCTTAGACCTTCGGCTCGCCCCACCTTGGACGTTAAGGCCTTCACCTATTGCATCAGACCTTCCATCAACGAGAAATTTCATCCTCTCTTTAGAATGCAGCGCATCGACTACATCCTGCCTAGTAAGGGTTTCCCGACTGTAGAGCAGCGTATCCCTAAAATTTGCATGAGAAGGAGGCAAGGAACACAATAACCACAACGCCAAGTCTTCACTATCGTACTTTATCCCCAAATTCTCGAGATCCGAGACCGTCTCATTAAAAGCAGATAAGTGATCTTGCAAATTACCTCCTTCGGGCATCTTGTGAAGAAATAATTTTTGCTTAAGATGTAGCTTGCTCGTCAAGCTCTTCACCAAGCAAAGCTCCTCGATTTTCTTCCTCATGTCTGCCGCCGTCTTCTCATGCATCACCTCTTCCAATATAGAGGTAGAGAGATGTAGCCCAATAACCCCCCTTGCCTTTCGATCCTTTTTCTCTTTCTCCTCCGTCTTCAACATGCTTGGCATCTTATCGAGCCCCAACAAAGTCTCGTTTAGATCCAATTGCGCCAAGATCGCCTCCATCTTGAACCGCCACGTCGAGAACCGAGTGTTCCTATCCAACATCGGAATATCGTACTTCATCGCCATCTCCGAAAAATATTCTCAAGCTCCACAAGAATCCCAAGTCGCGAACTCAGGCTCTGATACCACTTGTTGTAATTTCGGCTCCCAAAATTACTCCACTCTAAATAGCTTGAAATATAAAATAGATGATAAAAAGAAAACGATATAAAAGATAGAACACGAATTTACGTGGAAACCCAAAATAGGGAAAAACCACGGGAGGAGGAGAAAATATCACTATAATCGAATCAACGGGGTTACAAATATAGATCTCTCAATAGATCTATCACACGAAAATCTCTCTCTCAATAGAAACGCTCTCACAAAACGATGTTCTCAATAACACCGTAGCTCACGATATTCTCAATAATATCGATCTCTCAAATTAATGCTCTCAATAACATTAATCGAGTTGATGTTCTCAATAACATCATACTAATAATCAAGTATGGAGATCCCTATTTATAGGTGTAGCAAACCCATAAAATAGGTAACAATAGGATTAAGAATAAAACCCTTTTATTCCTATTCCAAATAGAACTCAAATCCTCTTTCCAAATAATATAATTATATCTCCAATATAATTATATTCCTTAATTCGATTGGATTCGAGACACCATTCAACAAATCTCCACCTTGACGAGAATCTTCTACAACTTAAAAACCAAAAGTCACCTAGACTTCAGACGTCGATTATAGCGATCTCCACTTTCTCCTCCACCGGCCCCCGCGGGCTCCTCAATAACTAAAATTGACTAAGTCCGACCCTCGTCGAAACTTAGTCCCCAAATGTGATTTTCTCACCCAAATTGCTTTATACCTCTTGCGTGCTCTCCCGGCATCCCCGCAACACAAAGCTAAACCATTCGACTCCCTCGAGTCGCGAAAACGAGCCTCCTCGTTTGTACTAATATGAGTGCCCGCACCACCCATCACGAAAGCCATCGATTTATCCTTAGCGAGCATCGCATGCTCAGCTTCCTCAAGACAGCTTGAACCAGTGGGTACGATTACGTCGCTTCGAGTAACCGTAGATCCTTCTAGGACATAAAGTCCTCCGGTCTTTTTCTCTCCTCTTATCACTATACGAGCACGTCTGCTCACCTCTAAAACTCCACCTCCAGCGGAGTAGTGATAACCCTTCTCATCAAGGGCACTGAGAGAAATAAGACTCACCCTCAAATCAGGAACGTGCCTCACATTGTCAAGTGTTCGAATCACTCCGTCGAACATCTTGACCCGAATCCTCCCAATGCCAAGTATCTCACACGGTGCGCCATTCCCCATAGCCACAGTCCCAGTACTGGCCAAAACATCATATGTATCAAACCAACCCTTAAAGGGACACATATGATATGAGCATCCGGAATCCAAAATCCACTCATCGCACGCTCGTGATCCCAAATCAGACGCCAGAAGAAGATCTCCATAATATTCTTCCGCAAAACCGACCTCCGGTTTGCTGCTCTGATTAACAGAATCGTCCTCGCGATTCTTATCCTTCAATCTCGGACAATCTTTCACGATATGGCCCTTCTTCTTGCAATAATAACATTCTCGTTCTCCCTTCGACCGAGAATATCCCTTAGACCTTCGGCTCGCCCCACCTTGGACGTTAAGGCCTTCACCTATTGCATCAGACCTTCCATCAACGAGAAATTTCATCCTCTCTTTAGAATGCAGCGCATCGACTACATCCTGCCTAGTAAGGGTTTCCCGACTGTAGAGCAGCGTATCCCTAAAATTTGCATGAGAAGGAGGCAAGGAACACAATAACCACAACGCCAAGTCTTCACTATCGTACTTTATCCCCAAATTCTCGAGATCCGAGACCGTCTCATTAAAAGCAGATAAGTGATCTTGCAAATTACCTCCTTCGGGCATCTTGTGAAGAAATAATTTTTGCTTAAGATGTAGCTTGCTCGTCAAGCTCTTCACCAAGCAAAGCTCCTCGATTTTCTTCCACATGTCTGCCGCCGTCTTCTCATGCATCACCTCTTCCAATATAGAGGTAGAGAGATGTAGCCCAATAACCCCCCTTGCCTTTCGATCCTTTTTCTCTTTCTCCTCCGTCTTCAACGTGCTTGGCATCTTATCGAGCCCCAACAAAGTCTCGTTTAGATCCAATTGCGCCAAGATCGCCTCCATCTTGAACCGCCACGTCGAGAACCGAGTGTTCCTATCCAACATCGGAATATCGTACTTCATCGCCATCTCCGAAAAATATTCTCAAGCTCCACAAGAATCCCAAGTCGCGAACTCAGGCTCTGATACCACTTGTTGTAATTTCGGCTCCCAAAATTACTCCACTCTAAATAGCTTGAAATATAAAATAGATGATAAAAAGAAAACGATATAAAAGATAGAACACGAATTTACGTGGAAACCCAAAATAGGGAAAAACCACGGGAGGAGGAGAAAATATCACTATAATCGAATCAACGGGGTTACAAATATAGATCTCTCAATAGATCTATCACACGAAAATCTCTCTCTCAATAGAAACGCTCTCACAAAACGATGTTCTCAATAACACCGTAGCTCACGATATTCTCAATAATATCGATCTCTCAAATTAATGCTCTCAATAACATTAATCGAGTTGATGTTCTCAATAACATCATACTAATAATCAAGTATGAAGATCCCTATTTATAGGTGTAACAAACTCATAAAATAGGTAACAATAGGATTAGGAATAAAACCCTTTTATTCCTATTCCAAATAGAACTCAAATCCTCTTTCCAAATAATATAATTATATCTTCAATATAATTATATTCCTTAATTCGATTGGATTCCAGACACCGTACAAGATAGACTATTCATTTATAAAAGTTTTACAATAATTAAGTATTAACCAACCAATAATTATCATTCAATTTCCTACGCAATCAATTTAATAAATTTATACGACTAAATTCAATGCATCATGAATCTTATTTGACGATCTATACTTATTAAGATAACTTAGCATTTTTCTTTTTTATGAAAATCAATGGAGTAATAACCAACCATATATTATAAAAAATGATTCAACAAATTCAGTAACGATAAAAAATATAGTATGATTTTGTTTATAAAAATAATAAAATTATTAATATGATCCGAAAAAAAATTTTATTTTTTATTTTATTTTATTTCATTTCATTATTTGATTATTATTTTATTTAACAAGATTCAATCAATTTGATTTTTCGCCAATTACTTGAGTTGAATCAGTTCAACCGAACGTCTCTGCAACTGCAAGTAAACCCCTCTTCCCCATTGAATCCTTTCGATTCAGATTTCGTATTTTCTCCCGACCTAAATTCAACTCGAACGAAGAAGATGCAGAGAGCTAGACGCCGGTGTGAAGTCACTTCCGTGGGCTGCATCACACTCGATCTTCGCCCCGGCATCGGCATCGGCCCTTTCTCTCTTGGTAATTAATCTTGGATTTTATTTTTTGTTCAACAAAGTAAATTTAGATTTCTCAGGGCTACATTTATCATGCATTGATCTCAGCTGAAATGTTGTTGCATCTGATTTTAACAATCCTGCTCCAGAGATTTCTTAGGGTTACGTTAATCATGCATTCGAGATTGTATAGTTCAAATATTCCATGTAATATGTCTGTTGTTGTTCTTCATATGCTTAGAATTTTTAAGGATTTTCCTTGGTCGCGTTTTTCGTATATACGCCTACGTCTATTGTTTCAGGGATGACGATATGTGAAGCTTTTTCTCATATAGAGCAGCAGCCTAACATCTACAATGCTGTTCATTTGAAGTACTATCACGAGGTTTGGCTTGGTTAATTTTGGTTTCGGTCATTTACTCTAATTCCTTGTTGTTGTCGATTTGAGGATGTGATTTTGGTTTTTGGCCAACTGTAGCATTAGCTTCTTTAAAGAGATTGGCCGTATATTGTTTTCTCAGGAATGAAATATATATCTCTTGATTTGCTTGTCCTTGAATTCAGTTGTTGGCCCTAGGTTGTTTCTATTAATTTCCGCTTTCTATGGAATGGACCTTCATCCTCAAATTTTGCTGTGAAAACCTGCCCATTGTATTAAATCTACAAAAATGTAATTTCATCATTTATGATCTAAATTATAAGATCTCAAGTATCTTTATACAGCTTCACGCATGCATGTCCAATGTCATATGTGTACAAAACCATTATCGCCTTATTATTATCTCTATGTTCTGCAGGATCCTTTAAATCTTGATATTGTTATTAGCTTCCCTGACCATGGGTTTCATCTTAGGTTTGATCCTCGGTCCCAGGTATTTTCTCTTGAAGATGATTATAAGACATTCCGGCGAAAAAATTGCTCAATGTAAAAAATCTTTCCAAACAGGAAAATATTTGCCATGCACTGAAACTTATGTCTGTTTTATTTTTATTTTTTATGTTGCACTGATTTTCCAGCGCCTGCGTCTTATTGAAATTCTTGATGTCAAACGCCTTCAGATGCGATATGCTACCTCATTGTTTGGGTAAGGTTTTGCTCCTCCAACTTTTTTGAATTTTTTTTATTTTCATGTGAAAGTCCTAGTTTCTGAAGCTCTATTTCACTTGCAGAGGTCCGTCTACTTTAGCAACTTTCGTAGCCGTCTATGATCTTTTCGGCCCAACATATCCTGGAATATATGACGAGGATAGGAGCTTATACACTCTATTTTACCCAGTATGTTTGGTTAAAATATACGTTTATCTGATCTGGATAAATGTATTCCATTTGATGGGAATGCTATATTTTGCAGGGATTGTCCTTTGCTTTCCCAATCCCCTCCCAATATGCAGAGCATTTTCATGACCAAGAAGGTTATATATTATTCATAATATCTTGTTCAGTTTTTGTAAATTATCCAAGGCTTACAGTGCTTATTGTTTTTGTCCCTTCATCCTCAACAGTCGAACTTCCTTTGGTGTTACCTGATGGAACAACCCCTGTTACTTGCCGTGTCTCAGTGTATGATTCTTCTACAGACTCCAAGGTTGGTGTAGGATCTTTATTGGAAAAGGCATGCGTACCTCCATTAGCAGCTGGTAGCCTGTACATGGAAGAAGTGCAAGTGAAGGTCAAGTATTTTCTTCCACTGTCTGGAATAGATTTTACATTAGAGTACACTGTGTTTGTGTACTTATTATCTGAGTGTGAATTGATATGGACACTCTTTCAGTGCCCATTCTTACATTTACAGTAAATTCTTGATAAATTAATACTCGATTAATTAATAACCTTGCTTAAATAATGTTTTCCCTGGTTCTGGCCTGGGTACACCGTGCTTAATCAGTATCTCTAATATTTAATATCTCGCTAAATATTAATACACTTTAGCGGTCGCAACTATTAAAAGTGCGGTGTTACTTCTAAGTTCTAATCCTGAAACTTGCTGGTCCTCTGACTAGCCTACCAGGACTGGAATGGGTTTAATATCCTAAATGATGGATAAATTTGTAAATTTTACAGTGCTTGGTATCGAAGACTCATAAATATTGCTATGGCGTTGTTATTTTTCATTTGACTCGTATTAATGATCTACCAGTTTCACTCTTGCTTGATTTGACCTCGGCAAAAGAGAACTGTGACACCATGTGAATGAGGCCTACTCAATCACAAGTTCGGAGTTTATAGTGCATGCTATTTCTCTGACTGTTTTTTCGCATATGAAAAGTGCAATTTAGATATCTGAATCCGCGCTATTTATTATTTTCATTGATCAGTTAGGGGAAGAATTGTGGTTTACAGTTGGCGGTCAGCATATCCCTTTTGGTGCATCACCTCAGGTAGGAACAGTTTAAAACATGTTTATATTCCTCATGCTTCTACTATTAAGTATTAACTAGTAGTATTAAATATACCAATTTATATATGAAGAAACCTTGGGCTTCCATGGACCTTTATTTTTTCTAAAAGCAAATTTATTTTATAAATCATTGGACATTATTATGTTTTTGTCATGCTGTTGAAAGAATTTAAATTTTTGTTAGTGAGTCTAAGTCCACATTCAAGATTAATTTTGTTTTCTGCTGGTGTTTAATGAAAGGACCCTTCCTTGAACTCAAAAGTTATTAACTCCTTACGCTGCCTATGGTTTTTTGCTCTCTCTATAAATGATTATTTTGTTTTCAGAGGTTTATTTTTCCATTTATGGGCGGTAATCAAAACCTATTAAAAGTTCACAGAGTAAAAATCATTTTTTCAACATCTGGGGTCTTTTTTCCTGTTTTTTTTCCCTCCTGATTTTCATCTACATTTCATGTATAGGACGTTTGGTCTGAATTGGGACGCCCATGTGGAGTTCATCAAAAACAGGTATCACTTATTTATTGTCCTATCTGAATTCATGAGTACATGTTATGTGCATGGTTGGCTATAAGATCTGGACCAGGCCGACCGGTTTGATTGGGAGCCGCGAGCCGGTCACTGCACCAGTATATGGCACATGCATCAATTATATTAATTTGAATTTTCTACATATTAATTTCATATTATATATGTGTGTGTGTGTATATATATATATATATATTACTTAGAAATATTTTATAATAATTATGCCGTGAACCATTTAACCGGTAGCTTCATCTGTTCGATGATCGGTCCGATTTTCAGAACATTGGTTATGTGTCATTGATTAATTTACTTTTTTACTCGATTTTCTTGTTCTTGCAATATAGTGATCGAATTGAGTGCTTCAGGTGGACCAAATGCTAATCCATTCTGCTTCAGATACTAGGCCACGATCGGCCCTCTGTGGTGATTACTTCTACAATTATTTCACACGTGGCTTGGACATTTTATTCGATGGACAGGTTCTTTCCATCTTTATGCCCTTTAACCGCACAAGTTTTATTAGTACGTCGTTCTACTTTTTATATTTTATTTTTGTCGCAGACTCACAAGATCAAAAAATTTGTTCTGCACACCAACTATCCTGGCCATGCAGACTTCAATTCATACATGAAGTGCAACTTTGTGATATGTAATTTCGACTGAGTTGTTTCATTACTTCCCTCTCTGGCCAATAATCTGGAAATTACATAATTAAATCCCTTTTCATTAATATTGTTATGGCAGATGATGGTTCTTCTCATCAGGATGTGGATACCTCTACATGTGCCATTACCTCTACCACAAAGTGGGATCAAGTTAAGGTAATATAATCATTATGTGTGAAAAAAAGGTCATTTGATTTCATTTAATTCAGCAAATTGCGTTTTGAGAGCGCTTTTCTATTTTTGATCGTTTACTAAGCCACAACTATAAAAAATAAATATCTGCAGCACATTCTTGGGGACAGTGGGCCAGCTGCAATCCAATCACAATGCTCTGCTGGCAATCCCTTCGGATCCACATTTGTGTATGGATACCCAAATGTTGCCTTTGAGGTACTCCTCGCCTTTTTTTTTTGTCCTTTCTCTTTTATGTTTCATTCCGATTTTTTTAATTTCTTGATGCTTGTTTACAGATCATGAAAAACGGTCACATTGCAACCGTAACTCTTTTCCAGAGTTGACGAGTCCTCGTGCAACCCCTTTCCACACCCATTACTTGGTACGTGAGGAAAAGTCGTATTTCCCATATCCTTGTGTGAGGAAACAATGTTGAACTTCTTGGTGGGTTTTGACTTGTTGGAGGGTGTTGAATAATGGAGTAATAGATTGTTAGATGTGTATATACTTGGAGCTCCTCAGATTAAATAGCTGAACTATATTTTTTTGGTTTTGTTTGTGAAATATATTTCTGTGTATATAATATAAAATAAATACTACTGTTGGTTGGATTATTCAAAAAGTAAATAAAATTAGATTATTGAAAAAGAACCAAAAAAGTACATTTCAGAGTAAATTAAAACAAATTCAAATAAATGTCAAAATTATAAAAAGAGAAATAACTAAAATTTAAAATATTTCCGTTGCCGGGACTTGAACCCAGGTCTCTCGGGTGAGAGCCGAGTATCCTGACCAACTAGACTACAACGGATTTGTTATGTTGTTACCATATTTATGCTTTATCATCCTGAATGAATTTACACTAAATTGTACTCTTCAATCCAAAGACCGTTATTATATATATATATTTTTTTTATAAATTACAAAGTAAATATGACAACTATTTGTGAACTAAAAGATAAGAGAGTAGTAGTACTAGTAGTAAGACTAGTAACAGAGACCAGAGACCCGTGCGATGTCGGGATGAATTTATATAATTTTTTTTTTATATTATTCATCTGTCCTAAAATAATAGTCATACTTCTTTAAAGGAAGTGTGACAATTGGTATAAGATAGATGAAATATAAAAATAGATATGAAGTAATTTCAATGTAAAAGTTTTTAAATAACATAAATTATTCTTATACTCTCTATTGTTGGTACTACTACATATTTCGAAAATGTACTTGCATACAATATATATAAAGAGCACTTGTTAAGTGAAAAAGTGTAAAGTACACTATGCCTAGCCATTCAATATATTCACTCCAAATGTAGTAGTATGGAGTACTACTACATAAATGATTAAATGTAATATTAGCATATGTTAAAAGAATTTTTTTATTGGTTCACATGTATAATATATATTAATATTATTTTTAAAAATATGAATAATATTATATATTGTATATGTGAAATTATATTTTTATTCTATTTTTTATTAAAAAAAAAATGAAGAGATTTGAGTTGAACTAGATTGAAATGAATAGAATGAAATGAATGGAGCTGAAAATTATTCAAAAATAACAAAGCCTTAGTATCTCTCAACCACTTTATTAAAACAAAATTGAAGACATCATGATGTACATGACTAACGAGAAACATGTAGCACTTAGAATAACAAAAATCAGTTGATAACGTGATTCACGTGAAATATGTAGCACTTGGAATAACAATAATCAGTTAAGAATCATGTGCTCGTCGCGATCAAAATCTCTCTTCATTTCAAATTGAGACGATTGAAATATCGCCGTAGCAACCAAAACGACTTTCTTTTATGATTTTCGACAAATTTATTTTTTTGTAAAATGATTATATTGCCTTTGAAGTTAACACATTTAAACTACAAAATTTGAGTACATTGTAACACTAAAACTATCATAATCACATTCAACACACTCAATGAATTTCGAACCGAACATCTCTCAAGAATGCAACTCTAAATCCAGTGGATTTACTCGAGACCAATAAGTTAGTGACATATCTACAATTAAAATAGCAATTTCTATGAGTGGATCCATCGATCACATGGTGGCCCCTCCGATTGTGGGCAATGGGCATCGCTTTCCGCCACTGTCAATTCCGTAAATACCCCGAATTAGATGCCCATTTTGGTAAAACAACGCACCAACAATTTTGGTTGAGGAATAAATAAATAAAATAAAATAATATTTCATTTCCTCTTTCCGCCTCTGTTCCGATCAGAGAAAATTCTCAGATCTGATTCTCACTCTCAATTCAGAAAAAAAAAACAAAAAGGAAAACTCCGCTACGGCGTTGTTTCCACGTGCGCTTCCGATGGTGTAAGCTCTGTCAGCGTTCGCATTCGATTCTCGTGATTCATCACAGTGCCCATGGATTCGAATGAGTTCCGGGCGATTCTATCGAGATCGAGAGTCGAAATCTGGGCGATGATTGACGCGGCGATTCGAGTCGCCAGCTCGGACCACGCCGAGGAGTTTCGCCGCCGGAGGGATAGAATCGTCGAGTCGCTTTACGCCCCCGTCGCCCAGCTGTGCCCGAACTGCAGCGTCGGAGGCGAAAGCGACGCCGCCGCCGCTCAGGAGCACCGTCTATATCATAATAATATTAATATGAATAATAATGGCTGTGACGAAGATGATGATGAAAATGATAAAGGTAATAGAAATTTAAACGAGGCTCCTAGTAAGAGTCCGTTGACTCCGGAGTCGAACAATCGGGATTTTAGTGGAGAGGAAAACGAAGACGATGTGGATCCGTACGCCGAGCTGTTCGAAGATGAACCTGCCACGATCATCTGCATCAAGGATCAGCTTGAAGATCCAAGCCAGGTATTTTTTTTTCGTATGATTTTGATTTGGGATTTAATAGAATTAGAAGATAATTAATGTGTTTGATATATATACGTTTGGTGTATAGAGTGAAGATGATGTGATTCGTTTGCTGCAAAACTTGGCGGATATGGACATCACGTTCCAAGCTCTCAAGGTGATGTATTACATTTTTTTTATCTGTAGCAGTGTATGAAAAGGCACGAATCGAAGAAATTGAGACGTTTTTGTGTGTGCAGGAAACTGATATAGGAAGGCATGTGAATCGACTGAGGAAGCATTCATCCAACGAAGTACGTAGAATAGTGAAGCAGCTCGTCAGGTTTCCAGCTTCCCCCACTCGTTTTTTATTTTATTTTTCATTTCGAAATTATTCGACTAAAGATTTGTGTTATTTGGTTCTTTTGTGAGTGCAGAAAATGGAAGGAAACCGTGGACGAATGGGTTAAGGTGAATCAACCACAAGTGGCTTCAGACCTGATCGGTAAATTTATTTAATGATTCGAAATCGTAAAGTTCACTCTTTCAGTAACATTTATATACTTAAGCCTATTGCTTAAAAAACGAGTTCCTTTTAATCAAACATTATTCGTAGTTTATTTAGTATTTCAAAATTGAAAAGTTTACTCTTAGTAGCATTTCAATTCTATACATATGCTATAGCTTGGAAACGAGTTCATTTTGATCAAACCTTATTGGTAATTTATTTAGCATTTCGAATCTAGAAGTTTACTGTTTCAGTAGTATTTATATGATTTAGCTTAATAATGAGTTCCTTTTCATAGAGTAAATAAATTTAAAAATTAAAGAACAAATTTAATGTTCTGATATTTTGGGGGTGGCAGCTGACGTGGACTCACCTCAGCAGAACATACCCAAATATCAACAAAACGGCCATCAACAGGTGAATAGAAAGTTGTTTCCAGATTTGTTTATATAAAAAAATACGAGCATTAATGTGAAAGTCGTCTTTGCTGTTCCGTTTCTTGGGAATTTAAGGTTTTAGCTTTTGTAGGTTCCTGATTTCGGATACTCTCCCAATCCAAGAGGTCAGTATACGTGGCTGCTGTTTTTTTTTTTTTTTTTTTTTTTTTTGCTTTTAATTATAACTAAATGATTGATTTTGTGTTTTTTGTTAGTTGGGAATTATGTCGAGCATGACACTAAGCATAGACCATCACAATCTATACCTCGACGGGAAACCCCATCGAGACCTCAACAATCAGCTCCCAAATCCGCTGCAACTGTTACTCCTCCAAATGTAACTAATTCAATTAATCAACTATAATTCATGATTTATAAGATAAAACAAGTGTTTTTCCTCTTCAAAAACACACGAGTTTAGAAGGATCTAGTAACAAATGAAATGGGATTCTCGCAGAGGGCCCCACAAAGGGAACCTGCCATGGACGATGCAAGGCTGAATTCTGCAAGAAGGCGGCTTCAGGAAAACTACCAGGAAGCTCAGAATGGTTAGATATTCTAATCTATGTACTGATCTCGGTTCTACTTTTTACTACGTTAACTTTGCTGTGCTGATGAGGCTTGTGTGTGTGTGTGTGTTCGCTCCCGAAGCAAAAAAGCAAAGGACAATTCAAGTGATGGATATTCATGATCTTCCAAAACCAAAGAACACATTCTTTGCCAAGAACAAAGGCGGCGGATTCCAAGGGAGAAACCATCGCTGATTCGCCAACAATTTCTTTTTTCCTTTTTCTTTTAAAATAAAATAAAAGAAAAGGGAAATGGGAAAATTGTTTGTTGCATATCATAGTTGGTTCGTCTCCTTTGTTACATTATGTTTAAACCCAATAAAATGAACTAATACCCAAGGTTTTGGCTTTTATATTTTATTTTCTTTAAAATGAGCTTTTGAAAACTCAAGAAAGGTTGATCATTTTTTTTCCACCATCATTGCAAGAAATATGGCGAAGGATGAAGGTCATGATCGGTTAACGATGCAAATGTTGACAGTAGAAAAACAATAGCAGCAAAACAAAAGGTTTTGCCTCGACACACTTCACCACATAAACACTCAAAAGAATTAGTAACCCCCGTAGAATTATAAATATACTTTATAGAATTTTTCATTCTTCTAATGACATTTTTGTAATGTTGAAAGTCTTTTTTAAGATTGAATCCAGTATGAATTGAAATTAATTAAATTGAACTTATGACTTGTGAGGAATTAAACTATTAAAAAAAAAATTACTTAAAACCTATCAAAATAGTCAAAATATCAACATGGAAAGTTTGACTATTTTAATATTTTTTAAATTATAATCATTTTATAACTTTTACATTTCTATTTTTCCTTGTTGAGTTTTATAGAAAAAACACAATTATCGAATATGATATACTTTATTTGTCTCATATTAATAATCACACATATTTTGTATTGATAATTATCGAATATGATATACTTTATTTGTCTCATATTAATAATCACACATATTTTGTATTGATTATTGCTCTAGAACATAAACAATACATACAAAAGTGAATCATAAATTGAATAAAATTGATAGTGATAATATATACTACTATTAAAATGAATATACTACAATTAAAATGATTTGACATACAAAAGTGAAAAAAAAATTGAATAAATCTGATAGTGATAAATTGATAATACATACTACCATTAAAATTAATTTCTTTTATTGGGTAAAAAAACTATTACAATTACTTTATGTTTTTAAATAAATTTTATCAATTTGAAAATTAATAAGGAAATAAAATATAAGTACTATTTTAAATTAACATTTTTTTTCAATTTAGGTACTCACCAATCTAGCATAAATAATTAAAAGGGATATACTGTAATATAAAGTAAAATATTTTCAAAATAACACAACAAAAATAGAACATTTTCAAGAGTATTTATTTTCAAATTGACCAAATCACATTTCATCAACCTACTTAAAACAAGAATGAATCCAACAATAATGAAAGTACCTCAAGGAATGGGGAAGGTACAACTACAATTTGTCTACAATAGTAACAAGTACACAAACTCTCATACACACACTACACAAGACATAATTATACGTATAACGCGTATATAACTAATGAGAGCTTTTATTAGCAACACCAACTCCGGTGGGGACAAACCCAAGAAAAATCTGCCACCTAAATACATATCTGGGGCCCACTACTTTCTCTCTCACACACCGCACATAGACTCTATTTTTTTATATATATAATTACTGTATATTATTTATTTAATTCCATTTCGTTTTTTTCCTCTCTATCAGTGAGAGTGTACTACAGTATTTCACCCAGCCATTCTACAATGCAGCATTTTCTTGTAAAAGAAAACCTATAATTAATTAATTAATTAAGTTTTATTTATATCACACCACAAACATTTTTCCAAAAAAAGAAAAAGAAAATATTTTTCGGATTTCTTGGCATTTCCAGATTATTAGTACTGTAGTAAATTCTTTTGTTGTTTTTTCGAGTTGGGTTTCTGTTTTTTTTCCTCATACGCGTTGTGAGTTTTTTTTTTGTTTTCTATTTCCTGTGTTAAAAATTGAATCTTGGGGTGGTTATCAGTGTTCGGTTTTGATTTCTCGGCCCGGAATAAGCCCATTGAGAGCTGAATCTCGAGTGGGCTTGATTGTAATTACCGGATTTGTTGTTCCATTTTCTTCAAATATTGTTAAATCCCAGTTGTGTTGATTTGCACAGGGATTTAGATTTGAGATTTAGGATTTAGGGTTTTTCTTGGTGGAAATGGCGATGAATACTGGAGGAAGGCTTGTTGCTGGTTCTCACAACAGAAATGAATTTGTGCTTATCAATGCTGATGAAATTGGAAGGGTAAGTATTTGGATAAACCCTCTGTGTGTGTTTTTGTGTTTCTTTAAACCCTTTTTACAGATTTATGTGCATGTTTTTTTTATTACTTTTGTGTCTGAGATGCGTGTACGAAGATTGCTATGGAATCAATTTTTAACCTTGCTCTACTTTTTTTTACTCTGTTTTTTATGGATTTTTATGAAACTCCATGTTTGTTGTAATTGTATAGATTAAATCCGTTCACGAACTAAGCGGGCAAACGTGCCAAATTTGCGGGGATGGAGTCGAGATAACCGACCATGGCGAACTCTTTGTTGCTTGCAATGAATGTGCTTTCCCTGTCTGTAGGACTTGCTACGAGTATGAGAGGAAAGAAGGGAACCAAACTTGCCCTCAGTGCAAAACCAGATACAAGCGTATCAAAGGTGTTTTTTTTATACTAGTAAAAAAATAAATAATTTTTTTAATAAATGTAGTATTTGATTAAGATGTGTATTGTCTATTATATGTGGTTATAGGTAGTCATAGAGTGGAGGGTGATGAAGATGAGGATGGCATTGATGATTTGGAACATGAGTTCGACTATGGAGATGTCAAGGGTTCGGGCTTCGCGCAAAGTGGAGGTGGTGGTGGTGGGATGGGCTTTGCCCATGGTGGTCCAGATGGACTGGACTCTGGACATAATAATTCGTCCTCTGAGGGTTTCGGAATCCCTCTTCTAACGTACGGTGAAGAGGTAATTGGATATACTTTCACTTCTAGATTTCTTTCTACAAGAAAATATTGGTCTCTTTCACAAAAAGAAAGCTGATCATCAGTTTTCCTAAGTGTTCTTCATTTAATCACGTTTCTGATTACCTGTAGGATTTTGAGATTGCGAATAATCAGAGTGCCATCATAGTGCCTCCACTTGTCAGTCACGGGAATGGAATTCAATCGACTCCAAGTACAACAAATGCGCCTCGTAAGTTTGTTTCTTGATATCGCCTTCCTCTATAAAAATCATTTCCAAACTTTTGATATAACATTTTTTTTATTCATTCTGTACGTGTGTACTTTAGTGAATCCCCGTCCCATGCTTCCGGAAAAGGACATTGCAGTATATGGCTATGGAAGTGTGGCATGGAAGGATCGTATGGAAGAGTGGAAGAAGAGGCAACGTGACCGACTTCAAGTCATCAAACATCATGGCAATAATGGTGGGGACTTTGAAGGAAGTGAATTGGACCCGGATTTTCCAATGTAAGCCCTATCTAGAATTTTGAATAACTTTGTAAATATTAGTGTTGTTTATAAATTGTACGCGGTTTAGCTTGATTATAAATATTAAACTTTAACCCAATTTTTTTAAGTTACTGGATTTTTGTGGTAAAACTCGGGTCATTTTTGTAATTATCCTTACATATTAAGCAGGATATGATTCTTGTACCACTCTTTCGTATTCTCACATGCATTGATTGAGATAAACGGTGAATGATCTTTTGACTGTTATAAGAAAAAATTGTCAAGATATGAATCTTGGACTACTCTTTAGAATTCTCTATTATATTGAGAGATCGACGCAATTGGTGAATGCTCTTTATTTTTTAAAAACTTTATCTGACATTTGTTTATATCACTGAAATGTATTTGGTAGGATGGATGAAGGGAGGCAGCCACTTTCTAGGAAAATGCCAATTGCCTCGAGCAAGATAAACCCATACAGAATGATAATTATTCTACGTCTTGCGGTTCTTGGCTTATTCTTTCACTACAGGATTCTTAACCCGGTTCCTGATGCATATGGCTTGTGGTTGACATCGGTTATTTGCGAGATATGGTTTGGTGTTTCATGGATACTTGATCAGTTTCCGAAATGGTATCCGATTGAGCGGGAAACTTACCTTGACCGCCTGTCCCTTAGGTACTCGTTTTTGAGCTTTTGCATTTGTCAATTTCACAACTTATTTATATGTACGAGTACATAACCTAATTTGAAATGGAATTTTTGTATACTTGAAACATATCTCTATATGAATGATCTCAATATCTATTCATGTATTCAACCTTTCTTCAGGTATGAAAAAGAAGGAAAACCCTCGGAATTAGCGGATATAGATGTATTTGTCAGCACAGTGGATCCCATGAAAGAGCCTCCACTAATCACTGCAAACACAGTGCTTTCCATCCTTGCCGTTGACTATCCAGTTGACAAAGTATCGTGTTATGTGTCGGATGATGGTGCAGCCATGCTTACTTTCGAGGCACTCTCTGAGACATCCGAATTCGCTCGGAAATGGGTCCCCTTCTGCAAGAAGTTCAGCATCGAGCCACGGGCCCCAGAGTGGTATTTCTCTCATAAGATGGACTATTTAAAGAACAAAGTCCATCCTGCGTTTGTGAAAGAAAGACGTGCTATTAAGGTATGTATATATGATATATCTATATTTTTTTTTATTTGTTGAGAAGATTTCTGTTTTTGCACACTCAGATATCTGAGTTCTATTTTTCTTATCCTCCCTCAAAAAGTTTAATTGCAAGACCATTTGTGAGAGGTTTAGCATGAAAAGGTAAATTACTAGAAAACTACCCCAGAGATTTGGGGTAATTACAAAAAAACCCAAGAGAATTTTCAAAAGTATAAATGTAAGGGAGAATCTTCTAAATGGGTTCTGAATCTTCTGATGCCATGTTTGTTAACCAAATTTACAGAGAGAATACGAGGAGTTCAAAGTTCGTATCAATAGTCTGGTGGCCATGGCAGAGAAGGTCCCGGAAGACGGTTGGACAATGCAGGATGGGACACCCTGGCCTGGTAACAATGTCCGGGACCATCCTGGTATGATCCAGGTCAGTAATCATTCTAACAATTACATCTTGCATTTTGATCTCTCTTTATCAAATTATGTTTTAAGATACGAGCCACATGAGTATGAAACATGCACATGAGCCAATTTTACTCTAAAATAATGACGTGTATTAAATTAGTTGGAGTGATTCTGTGTATATTAATAATTTATTTATTTTACGTTTTCAACAGGTATTCCTTGGTCATGATGGTGTTCGTGATAATGAAGGGAATGTACTGCCTCGCCTAGTCTATGTGTCCCGTGAGAAGAGACCCGGTTTCGACCATCATAAGAAAGCCGGGGCTATGAACTCACTGGTAAGTGGTAACCTTATACTATTTTCATATCTATAAATTTAAACTTTTAAAACCTCGCTTTAGTCAGCGATTTAATCTTCTTTCTTGCTCTGTAAACAAAAACTCAGATTCGGGTTTCAGCCGTCCTGTCAAACGCGCCTTATATTCTAAACGTCGATTGTGACCACTACGTAAACAACAGCAAGGCTCTGAGAGAATCCATGTGCTTCATGATGGACCCCATCTCAGGAAAGAAAGTGTGCTATGTGCAATTTCCTCAGAGATTTGATGGGATCGATCGTCACGATAGATATTCCAATCGCAACGTCGTGTTCTTCGATGTATGTTTATTAATTTTTGTAGGGTTGGTAAAAAAGTACCCTCGTGGCTCAGCCTAATTACAAAAGTAACCCTCAAACTGAATCAGGGTTTGAATTAAAGGACTTACTGTAATATTCTTAAATGTGAAGGATGTTTTTGGTTATGAAGGGTAAACGTAAGACGATAAATTTTAGGGGTAGTTTTGTATTTTTTTCCTTTTGTGCTATTACACTAACATTTACGAGGGACTTAACAAAAGTTAATCATCTTTTTTTGTACAGATTAATATGAAGGGTTTGGATGGTTTGCAAGGACCTATATATGTAGGAACCGGGTGTGTCTTCAGAAGGCAAGCCCTATACGGATTCGATGCACCCTCTAAGAAGAAGCCACCGAGCAACACATGTAACTGTTGGCCCAGGTGGTGCTGTTTGTGTTTTGGGTCTAGGAAGAATAGAAAAGGAAAAACAAAAACGAAGAAAGATAAGAAGTCCAAACAAAGAGAGGCGTCTAAGCAAATACATGCTCTTGAAACCATTGAAGAAGGGATTGAAGGTAATAAGATTTTTTTTAGTTATTATTACAAATACCCCTTGAGGTTTGTTTATTATTACACGTTATCCTTTCCGTATGAATAAATCATAATCATTTCAAACAGTCCCTTTCATTTGTAAAAATATTATACTTACCCCGTGACATGTAAGACATAATGAAACATCATTTTTCAAATGCACGTATTTATTATTTACGAAGCAAATGAATTAATTGTTGTTACAGGAAAAGCTACTGTCAGTCAGCCCCTTTTCTCCCAAGAGAAACTCGAGAAGAAATTTGGGCAGTCACCTGTTTTCGTGGCTTCAACGCTACGGGAAAATGGAGGCGTCCGTGAGGTAGTTAGTTCTACGTCACTCTTGAAGGAGGCTATCCATGTTATCGGTTGTGGCTATGAAGATAAGACAGAATGGGGAAAAGAAGTAAGTTATTTAGGTTCGGAAACAATTTTCTAAAAGGAGAAGTAAAAAAAATTCCGACATGCATCTGGTTCACTATTAATATTGAATACCAAATCCCCATTACACCAAAACAAAACGCAAAATGATTGCTTTCTATTACCTTCATGTATAATTGCTTGTTTCCTTCTAAACACATTTGAGTCTCAAACCAGGTCGGCTGGATATACGGCTCTGTCACGGAAGACATCTTGACTGGGTTCAAGATGCACTGTCACGGATGGCGTTCAGTTTACTGCATTCCCGAGAGGCCCGCCTTTAAGGGGTCCGCCCCAATCAACCTTTCGGACCGTCTCCACCAGGTTCTCCGATGGGCTCTTGGTTCGGTCGAGATTTTCTTGAGCAAACACTGCCCCATATGGTATGGGTACGGAGGCGGGTTGATGTGGTTGGAAAGATTTTCTTATATAAATTCGGTTGTGTATCCGTGGACTTCTATTCCGTTGATCGTATATTGTACACTGCCGGCCATTTGTCTTCTCACCGGGAAATTTATTGTCCCCGAGGTACGTACTTGTGGTCCCTTTATTCCCGAGATTTAGAATAAAATATAATCAATTCTCTTAACAACTACATTTGTATATCCATCTACCCCCATATTCTTATTCGGTGTTGAAATCGACTTATAAATGTGAAGAATGTTTTTGAAAGATAACCAAGTCTTTTGTTGTAATGTTTTAAATGCTGTAGTTAGATTCCTTTTACCCTAAACCTCAGGGGTAATTTTGTAATTTAAATCCATTTTCCGATCTGTTTTGTACACAGATCAGCAACTATGCAAGCATTGTGTTCATAGCCCTGTTCATCTCCATCGCCACCACAGGCATCCTCGAGATGAAATGGGGCCGAGTCGGAATAGACGACTGGTGGAGGAACGAACAGTTCTGGGTCATCGGTGGGGCCTCCTCTCACTTCTTCGCCCTCCTTCAGGGCCTCCTCAAAGTACTAGCTGGAGTCAGCACAAATTTCACCGTCACCTCCAAAGGAGCCGACGATGGTGAATTTTCCGAGCTCTACCTCTTCAAGTGGACCTCTCTTCTGATACCTCCCACGACTCTATTAATCATGAACGTGATCGGAGTCGTGGTGGGAGTGGCTGATGCAGTCAACAACGGGTACGACTCATGGGGCCCGCTTTTCGGAAGGCTGTTCTTTGCGATCTGGGTGATAATGCATCTATACCCGTTCCTCAAGGGGCTGACCGGAAAGCAGGAAAGGGTCCCGACTGTTCTTGTGATATGGTCAGTTCTTCTGGCGTCGATATTGACTTTGGTGTGGGTTAGGGTAAACCCGTTTGTGTCGAGGGAAGGCCCGGTTCTCGAGATATGCGGGCTCAATTGCGACGAGTGAGGGGAAAATGTGCTTGCTACTATTTTTTTTTCCCATCTCCTTGTGCAGCCGGGATACGTGCGGGTAGGCGTGCGATTTCCGGAACGATTTTTTGTCGGATTTGAGGTAGAATAAAAAAAAAGGGTTTGGTCTTTTAGTACTAGGGAGAGAGGTGTGTAGATATGATATGAAGAAGCATGGTCTGATTTATCTTATTTGATTCTTTTGTTTTTATGATTGTAACTTATGACCCTAAAAGGGCCTTTAGTGTATGGAAGGGATTACATACTGACTCAACATAATCACTGTTTTTGCTTCTTGTGTTCTTGATGAAATTAATAAGGAGCAACAAAACAGAGATGAACCAAACGAAATCGATTCATTTGTGTCCTAGCCCCTAGGTTGCAATTCATCGTCATTAGACAAAATCGAATGTGTCAGATTAATACAATTATGCAATTGCAGAGAAGAAACACATTCAGTAATTTCTTATATAAAGAACCAACAAAATGCCTGACATGAAACGAGTAGAGCAGACCGTATCTCGTTTTCAAATGAATTCATACATACAACACACAATACATACATAGAATCATATAGAAGCCAGTGAATGAGTCAGGGCCTTATTTTCACGATACAGTGTTTAGGACCAAAATAATACTCCCACATTCTCCATTGTACCTCGTATGATTGTCTACAATCTCCATTTTGCTTGTTTAGCCTCTTGCGCAGATACCTGATATTAGCTTTATTACACTAGTCTACTAAGGGGGATCCTATCACCTTGTCGAGCAACTCTTTCCATTGGGGAGATTGGAGTTATCCTCTGCGGCATTGTCATACCTCCAGAAACAATTATTTCTGCATATCAAAAATGATGTTAAGATAATACGAAGGGAGATGTCAATGAGCATTCAAATATAGAAAATGTATGTACCTATTCCTTCACGAATAGAGAGATTGGGTCGTATGATATCCTTTGAATTAACGAGGAATATATCACCAATATACAAGTGATTTGTTGGGACAAAAACACTACATAGCTCTTCATCTCCATTGTCTCTCTATATCAGAGTAAAAAAACCAAATAAATAAATAGGATATATAAAGATTAAAGAAGACCACAAAATAGATAGCTAACAGTCAATAAGTAGTCATACCAATCAACATTATGCAATTTAAGAATAACCAGTAGGATTTATGATCAAAAGTAAGAAATAATTATTTCTTCGTACTGTATAACTTAGGTTGATGTAAAGTTTATTCATTCACAGAAAGTCAAGCGTAGTAGATGTGATCTGCATCACTAAAATCACAGTAATAATATACCTGAAGCAGAACTGATGAAGTGATAAAGCCAAATGCATATTCACCCACACGGGGGTGTTGTATGATTGCCACTTCCTTAAACGCAGTATTATTTTGATCTGCAACAAACATTAAGTATAAATTCAAAGAGGAATATGAATTCAAACTAATAGACTGAAGAAAAAATCGATAAATTGTATGGATCATCTTCAGAATCAAGAGCCAAGTAAGCACCAGGTCCAGAATGCATGTCTTAAGGATGAACTTTCTTTACTACTATTAATTTAATAAATAAAAAATTCAAAATGGTAATCTGAATCACCTCGACTGAATAATTGTATGCAAAGAAGGCATGGAATGTTTATTCTTTACCAGGGGAAATCGCAGAACTAATTTGCTTGGAGGCTGAGTAAAGATGTCTAACAAAGGGCATTCGCTTTATAAACCATTCTCCAATCCAGAAAACAGTCGCACCCAACCAGGACGAGACAAATACACCAACAAGGAATACAAAAAGTAATGATGTCACAAATCCAAGTCCTGCACCAAAAACAATATACTCAATAAG
The DNA here is from genome assembly GCA_954870475.1 of Euphrasia confusa. Taxonomy (NCBI): domain Eukaryota; kingdom Viridiplantae; phylum Streptophyta; class Magnoliopsida; order Lamiales; family Orobanchaceae; genus Euphrasia; species Euphrasia confusa. Next base: position 28,644,873 of record OX940970.1, on the reverse strand, counting down.
CATATACTAGAGCTAGAAGATGGAATAATATAGAGTCGTGAATGTTTTCTCTGCATGCATCTTGAATTGAGAATGGAATGAGAGAAGGAAAAAAATTGTAATTCGTATTAAAAAATGAGAACTGATGTCATAGATACAAATAAACTTACCAAATATGTTTATGCCCAGATGAGCATATAGAGGACTGAAGAAACCATCAACAAATTGAACGAACCACCAGGTCACAAAAAATGTAAAAGCCACCGGAAATAGGACAATGCTGCAATTATAATGTTAAATAAAGTGTTAAACCTGACAAGCTTATAAAGTGTTAAGTTTATTCAATTGCAAGATGTTGAAAAATAAGTACCATCCAGTCATAAACTTTTTCGAAACCCAGCTTTGAAGAAAAAAACAGCAAGCCTGACAAGAGACACCAAAAGAATATCACAGATTTAGCAATCATAATAAACATGTATCAAATACACAGAGAACAACTCAAGTCTCACCAAAAGTGCATGACAATATACCAAACCAAATAAACTTCAAATCATATCGAGTTATCTCTATTGTGTTCAAATAGTGATTCAAAAAGAGAACTAAATTCCCAAAACACCCCAAGTGAATACTCCTTCCATACCAAAATAATTGTCATTTTAACACAATATAGCTGTCAGAACAAATATTGTTTAACGAATTCAAGACATAATAACCCACAATCTTCCAGAATTTTCCACATTTAATATGAGCTATGGGAATGAAAAAATGGTTGTTAAGAAAACATACTACTTATCCTTAAATGAAGCGATATAAGTCATTTTACAAGGTTTACTAATCTGGGCAGCTGGAGTTCCATTGTTTGTATGAGAATAACACGTACAGAAGAACTGACATTATTCTCAAGTACAAGTTCATGGTTTGTAAATCGTAATTCATAGGCTTCCAGCCTTTATGAGAGTGACAAATGCCAATTGCTTGGTGCGAGGGTCAAACTAAGTCCTAATCCATATGGGTACAGTTAAGAAACATTCACCTAGAGAAGGTATCATAAGCTTTTAGCTTCAACAGAATAAGAAGAGATAATAAGCTTTTCGAACACATAAGTTTTCTTTGTGCGGTAAATTCGCAACTCCCGGGTCATGATCTCTTTCCAAATATGACAAGTACAACGGCACCGTCCTAATTCATGAATAATTCGACTATCACAGTGTAACTCCATGGCAAGCATCAACCAAGCAAGATAAATTTCACTTGGAAAATCGACATACAAGGCACAATTTCGTCAACTCGTGGAACAGGATTAAGTCAACAATGGCACATTTTCATAATAATAATAATCATAACCAATCGTGCTCAATTAGTCAAAAACAAAAAAAAACCTATTTCTGACATAACCATAAAATCCCAGATAAAGTTCAACGCAAAAGACTAAATCACATCTAACATTTCCCAAAATTTAGTACAGTAATTAATTGCGAATAAAATAAAACTAAATTGAGTAAGAAAAACAAAAAACACGAACCCTACGAGTTGAAGAATCTGGAGAAATTTGAGGAGTTTTCAATGGGTCTTCGGGATCTCGCCCTTCTTCTTCGTCGCGAACACCTTGACTGAGTGGGACCGAAGTGGCGTCCTTTTCCTCCGCCATTTCTGTTCCAAAAATAGTAAGTTTTCTCTGATGATCTTTTTCGATCGATCGATCGGGAAATTAGGGATTACAACTCATCCATAAATCGAGGGGAACTAGTTTTACAGTTGGTGTGGGAGTGTTGATGAAGGAAGAGGTACTACAAGTAATGCGTGACGTACCACTACAGCTGTCGTTTGTCACATACGGAGTACTGTATAGTCTGTATTGATATTTTACCAAATTAATTTTTTCATATTGAAAAAAAATGAGATTGTAATGCTTAATAATAATAATGATAATGTCTAATTTGTCACGTATATATATTATTGCATTTTTAAAGTATTACTCCTTCAATTAATTATAAGATACCGAGTATAATGTTCTACTATTATAATGAAACAAGACAGATTTTTTTTTAATTTAACTCTTTGGGTTTGATATTACTATTAAAAAATGATTGATATAATAAAAATTGTATAATTTCAAAAAAAAAATATATATATATATATCTAAAATATACTCTATTTATTTTGAGAGCTCCGAAAAAATGCCCATCCAAATAGTCAACACAAGTTAAACAACCCTCTCAAAATTTTTATTATTTTTATACCCCTTCCTCAATAAATTAAATGAAAAAACAAAATAAAAAAGAAAATATTTACACAATAAGCCCAACTAAATAATTACACAATAGTATTCCTCAATAAATTAAATGAAAAATAAAATAAAAAAGAAAATATTTACACAATAAGCCTAACTAAATAATTACACAATAGTCTCAGTTCATTTTCTTCTTCTCCATTTTTCTCTCTCGTAACCCTAAATCGCCCAAAAACGAAGCAACTCCAAATGAACGATTTTCCGCAAATAATTCGACGTAAACAGGTTAGCATTCACTTCTACATGACTTGTGTGTGTTTTGATTTCAATATCGTGTTTGAATTTACGTTTTGAAAGCATTTTGAGTAGCTGAAAATCGCTGCAAAAAACGCGACTGTTACAGACGGGCTCTGGGCATAGGCTAGTGACCTAAGCCCTGCGCCCATCAGAATTTTAGACTCTTCTGGGCTTAAGCTTATGACCTAAGCCCGACGGCCATTAAAATTTCGGACTCTGGGCTTAGGCTTGTGACCTAAGCCCGACGCCCTTCACAGGCCTGATTAAAATTCTTAATTGTGTTATTTTATTCTAACTACATGAATGAACAAAATATCAAGCATAATACATTTTGGTGGGGAGTGGCAACTCTTGGTGGGATATTGGAAATGAATAATGAGCGATTTGAAACACTCGAGAACAACATTGATTGATAGAAGCATTTCGTTTAATGCACTTATTGAGAAAGTGTGTGGAAAAATCGGCATCGATCCATCATCTAATGAAGTTGCGATCTCTCGATTCCCAAAGGAAAAGTCTCCTCCTATATATCTTAATGATGAAGATGATTGGAGTACGACTGTGTGGATTCATAGAAACCACGATGAAATGGAGTTGTTTGTGACCTACAGTACTTGTGTACCCCGAAGTCCTGCACGTCAAAGTCCAATTCGCCCAGAAAAACTTCCAACTCGAAGAACTTCAGGTGAAACATCACAATATTACAGTCAAGTAATAGTGCCATCTACTTATGATCAGTCTGTATCTATTTGGGATAGCATTGATTTATGCAATAATTATGATGGTTTTGATTATGATGGTGGTGTGGGTGGTGATTATGATGATGGTGTTGAAGTCGATGATAACGACGATGATATTGTTGATGACGATGGTAATAACAATGGTGGAGGTGGTGGTGATGCCAATGATGGTGGTGACGACGGTAGTTCTTATTATAATAATTCTTTTGTGGACGATGTTGGTGCTCTGCTTTAAGACTTTGTGATCGAGACGGGGGTGGTCGGTATGATGGTTCCGATTTGGTAGTTGGTCAGTGTTTCAAGAACAAAGACGAGTTCAGCTACGTTGTCGCTCGGATAGCATTGCAGGGCAAGTTTGAATTTGTTGTGGACAAATCTGATCACAATCGAAAGGTGGTGAAATGTGTTGAAAAACACTGCAAATGGAAAATTCGTGCAACGAGGAGGAAGACGACCGATGAGTTTGTGATTAAAACCTACAACAATATCTACACTTGTTCTTTGATTGATAGAAGCGGTGTGCACAGGCAGGCCTCTAGCAGTCTTATCGACAATCGACTCCAAGACCAGTTCTTGAACGCAAAGAAACCTCTAACACCAGCTGCAATTCAGCAGTTTATGCGTACTGAGGAAAATATTACTGCCAGTTACGACAAAGCATGGAGAGGGCAGCAGAAAGCCCTAGAAAATGTTCGCGGATCCTATGAAGATAATTTCTCGAAGCTTCCTTCGTATTGTGTTACATGCTTGAACAAAGGAATCCAGGTACGTTGACCCGTATTCAGACAAATGCCAATAATGAATTTCTCTACTTCTTCATGGCTATCGGAGCGTGTATTCAGGGATTTCAGTAGATGAAGGACGTTATCGTCATTTATGCATCGTTCATGACCAATAAATACAAGGGAACGCTTCTTATTGCATCTGCTACTGACAGTGAGCATCACAGTTACCCACTTGCTTGGGGTGTGGGTGATGCAGAGGACACCAGTTGTTGGATTTGGTTCCTTGAGTGCTTGCAGTTTTTTATTCCAGATAGATCTGATCTGGTAATCGTGTCTGACAGCGGTCAGCCAATTATAAATGTTGTAGCTGATGTTTACCCTAAGGCGGAACATGGACACTGCTATTGGCACATCATGCAAAACATCAAGTCCAAGTACAACAAAAGAAAAGACTTGGTTGGTCATTTTCAGAAGGCTGCGTGCTCGTACACTGTACCCGAGTTCAATCGATATTTTTCAGAGCTTAGAGCAGCGAGCGAAAAATGTGCGAAATGGTTAGAAGATATCACGTTTGAGAAATGGTCAAGAGTCTACCACCGTGTGAATAGATACGAGGTGATGACGTCTAACGCAATGGAAGTGATAAATGCCGTGATGAAAGACGCTAAAGATTATCCCATATGTTCCTTGATTAAGTTTATTGTGGAAAAGATGGTTGAATGGTTTTGCAGAAATCGTGAAGAAGCTCGGGCGTTCACCGGTGTTTTGACACCGAGAAAGGAAACAACGTTGCGTCAGCGTTATGACAGTGCTTCTAAATGGGTTACCAAAAAAATAAGTACTTGAATGTACAATGTGGAATCGACTAAACGTTGCATCAGCGTTATGACAGTGCTCTTAAATTTTGGAATACCGTAGTATTAGTTTTTATTTTTATTTTTATTTTTATTTTTTGATAGTGATAATTATTTTATAAATTAAAAAGGTTAAAAAAGTTACGATACTTTTTTTTTTTTATAATTCTGCAAATGTAGATTTAAGATTTTTTAGATTTAGATATTTAAAAAATTATTAAAATAAAAATTGATTAAATTTTGGAATACAGTAATATTAGTTTTTATTTTTATTTTTATTTTTATTTTTTGATAGTGATAATTATTTTATAAATTAAAAAAGTTAAAAAAGGTACAATACTTTTTTTATAATTAGTCTAGACCTTGTTATTAAATTATAAACAAACTCAAATAGTTACCCCTTGTTTAATTCACCTTTTTTAATTAGTCTAGACTGTGTTATTAAATTGTAAACAAACTCAAATAGTTACCCTTGTTTAATTCACTTTTTTTTATACTTTATTTGTCCCGAACTAATGGTCTTATGTGCTTTGTATTACAAAAGACCTATTACTTTATTTTATACTTTATTTCTCCCGAACTAATGGTCTTATGTGCTTTGTATTACAAAAGACCTATAACTATTAGTTGGGGTCAGAAGTAATATTTTTTCAATCAAACAAATAATATTGTTTAGGTTTGTTTTTTAGCTCTTTTGTAAATTAAAAAAAAAAACTATTTAGGAAAATGAGTAATATAATTTATAATATTTTAAGTTATATTGTATAATTAGTTAAAGGGTGATTTTATTCGCACCCCTAAAATTGATAAGAACACCTCTTTACTTAATACACCATTTTACAAATAAAAATAATTATACTTTTTACTAAATACACCACTAATTATTCCAAATCTACCCTTCATAAATAAAACTCATTTTATAAATTAATTAAAATAAACATTCTTCTAAATATTAAGATGAATGCCGTCAACGGCGTCGCCGCCGCCTTATAAACCCACAGCTACTTCTCGCTCACCTTTCCTTTGCAACCACCAACGCGTGCGCCTTGGCCGAATACCTTGTTTCAATTCCTGCCGCGCGCAATCATAATATCAAGACGATCGAGTCGACGAACTAAAGTACGTGTTTATATATATATGACTTACAAGAACATCCGTCATGTCTCCGATAGCAAATATGTTGTCGTGACCCTTAGTTTCTCATCGACCACTAGCCTCCCGCGGTCATCTAAGTTGTCCTTCAAGAGAGTCTCCTTTAGCCACGACGAACCGATCGGACTGCCGGTGCAAAGGAAATGGCAGTCGACAATGATCGTCTCTCCACCGGATGTTGTGTAAGCGCCACCGCCATTGGATGGACCAGAATCACCGGCTGGCCCAAGATGAATTCGACCTTCTTTCTAGTCAACAGTTCAATGCATTTTTCCCGACCTTTTCTCCGATAAATTCCAACATCCTCAACCCACGGTGCATGCCAGCGTCACCAATTTTGTCAGGGAAGTCGACTATGATTTCAGAAGCTAGGCCCTCCCCCCAACGATCATGATAGATTTCTCAGATTTGATGCAGCCCGATAGTATTTAATACAAATAGATTATGTGTTTATGTTAATAAGGTTATTTTAGACTTTCAAAATTTATGGCATTATTGTAAATAAAATGAGTAGGTGTACTTAGAGTTTTTGGGAGTGTGAATAGCACTATCCTTAGTTAAAATTGACTTATTTAATTTTAATAAAATTTTAAAAACTCTTCGTTGTCCAAAATCACCCCAGAAAAATTGCAACAAAAAGAGAGTTCTATTTATTTATTAGAAAATAAAATACAGTATAAAATAAAAAATTGATATGAGATTATATTTGTAACCTGACGGCGGATTGACGACCGCTGATATCAACTCGAAATCGGACTGTGTTCAATTCAACCGAAGCAAAGCGATTGCAGCGTTTGTCCGTCACCGTCGACGAGTACTTCTGAAGCTAATGGTAATGGAATTGGGGCCAAGGCGAAATCCTGCAAAGGGTGTCGTTATTATCCGTCTCGATTCAAGGCTGATTCTCGAAACCCCTTCTGCGTCGGCATCACTGTTCCCTTCCCAATGGTAGTTTTAATTTCAATTTCAAGTTCAATTTCAATTTTTTCTGTTAATTTTGTGTCTTGATTATAATGTTTTTTTTTAATTGTGGTAGATGAGTAAATTATAATGCAGCGTGATTTGCTCCAGAATTTATGTGATGTGGTTGACTAGCCAAATAATTTCTTGCTGTGTGATTATGATTTCTCGTTTCGTATAGTTTTATATGTTTATGTATATTCTTTTAATGAACAGTGCCTGAATATATTGCCGGAAAATCTGAGGGGGAAGGATCTAAAGATGGTAGGACCCTTATAGAGTTTAGATATGCCTGTGTCGGTTATTCTCTGTACAATGTCCGGAAAGGCCAGACCTCCGGTGGGCAACGGACTCAAACCGAATTACCTTTTTGTGTAGGCCTTGAGGTTAGTTCCTTAATTTTTTTTTTAATTTTTTTTTTTTTTTTGTATTCTAACTAGTAAGTTTTGTTTGACGAACCTCAATGTTTTTGCACATTAGCCCTTGGAGGAGGTCTATATATTTTTTTTTCCTATACTCTGATATTCTAGGGGTATCATTATCACCTCAACTCTAAACCTTTTTAACCATTAAACCAGAAGAAGAATGAGATTAAAAATCTGTTAGGAAAGAATGAGAAGAAATCAGCCCCAAGAACATAAAAAAATAAAATTGAACAGAAGATAAAGATAAGAAAAGGAAAAATATCTGATACTACAAAAATTCCCATGAGTTAATTGGCACTCTTCCTTCTACTCTAGATCTCTCTCCCGAAAAAGTTACCTAAGTTTGTTTGAGTTTTGTTTCGAGTTGTTGATTTAGATCGAGTGTTTTCACAAAAACAATGAAAATCATCGAGGTTTTTTTTATTATGTCTGTGGGGCTGATCTTTCTCTTGACTCCCACTTTCCTTTCTTTCTTCTTCTTTTGTTTAAGGTTTGAGGTGGCGAAAATCCCCCTGAATACCACAACACTTAAAAAAAAAAAAAACTTCCTGAGGTTAATCTGCAAAAACAAAGTTTATAGAGTAAAGTGTGAAATTGACTATTGTTTGGGGGCTAAAATGTATTTTTTTCTAGGATGGCAAGATTGTTTGATGTCTTACCTCTCTCATTTCTTGTAATATTCCAATCTGGTGACCCGCAGGTGGCAAAGTGTAAAAGCCATTATCCTGTGGTACTGATCGGTAAAACTTTTCCGGTTAGGTGGTAAAGTGTAAAAACCCCATATCTGGGGTGGCAAAGTGTATTTAGCCCTAAATATTTATATAATTTCGTGCACGTAAATCCTATTTATTTTAAAATTGACAGCTTTTATAATTAACTTTTAAAATAGCTTATTTTAATAGATGCCCTGCTGGACTATTTTGTCTAAACCTAACAAAAAAGTCAATGACTTTCTTTATCTTATCTTTCAATTGGATGCTAACTTATTTTAACATCCGAAATTCACAACTTGATTTAATAAACAAAAACAAAAAAAAAAACTAACATATATGCAAGTAACACCAAAACCAGGTACTGCATCATATATTCACAGTTTGATTATTCCAAAAACATGGCAGCTTATGCATCCTTGATTTCTCTGATGCGAGTCATTGATGATCTCGAACATCATCCTTCCCGACCGATTTATCTCGACAAACAACTAGTCGACTCCATCACTCAATGCATCATATACTTTCAAGAATTTCTCCATTCCTACAGTAGTAATAGTAGTAGTCCTGTTGCCGACGATGAAGAAGAAGTTGCTGATCCGTTGGAGATGCGTATTGCAGGCGCAGCTTTCGCAGCCGAAGATGCTATTGAGTATCATATTGTGGACTGTATCAAAAAGAAAAAGAATAAAAAGGCAAATGATCATGAAAAGGCCAAGTCCCTCAACCGATGTTATGGTATCTTGCAAAGTGTGATTGAAGAGATGGATTCGATCAAAAAAGTTGTGCTCGATGCACAGAAGAAAAAGAAGTGCTGCTGGTCCATGATCAAGTGGGCACGACAAATGTTGTTGCATCCGTTGCTGCTCGAATTGAAACCTTGGTGGGGTCTTGATCGAATTCATGGAAAAGCTCGACGGAGGCCAACTTGATTTCCAGGTCATCCCGATCGTGGGAATGGGCGGTATTCGTAAGACCTTTCTTGCCAATACTTAAAAGTGAGCCAATGTCGGGGTCTCAAAAACTGGACTGCGGTGGAAGAGTATTCTTTACCTTCCACGACTTGAGCATCTTTATCTTTCCAGGTTGAGAGAGCTGAAGAAGATCCCTTTTGAGCTTGGAAACATAGATACACTGAAGAGTATACAGTTGAACTGGTGCGGAGAAGGAGCGGTGAAGTCTGTGAAAGAGATGTTCGATGAGCAAGTTGAGTTACAAGGCGGGGAGGATCAACTAAGCTTTCACGTCAAGGTTTGGGTTACAAAGGAGCACCAACACCTAATGAGCTTAGCGGGTTCTAACTTCTAGCAAACTAATTATGGGAAAGAAATTATGGAAGCTTCTTGATTCTAGCTAGTTAATTAGGGAGATAAAATTATGTAATATTGTGTATACGTAATGGGTTGAGACTTTGTAGAGGGGAACAGGAGTTAAGCTTTGCATTTAGCCTTTGGCTTGGGTGTCTGACTGGTTTTATTCCCGGGGTCTTGTGACTTTTGTTTTGTTTCATATTATGATGCAATATACCCCACTCTTATCTTCCTTTACTTTTTTATTCTCTTTTATCAAGGTTTATTCAAAATACAATAATTATACAGCAATTAAATAAAATAAAAATAACTAATTAACTATCAAAATTATTAATTCCCCTTTAAGATTTGTATTTTCTTAACAAATGTCCCCCTATGGATGGAGAGTGCAACCTTTTAAATAGAAGGGGTACTTGTAATTTTGAAAGATAGATGGCAAAATTGTAATTAGACCAAAGTTGATATTTAATGTAATCAACCCATTTTTAATATGAATGATATCACATTAGAAAAAATATGGATTGAAATGCATTTCAGACCTGCAGTATCCCTGATACATTAAGTCAAGATTTGAAGTTATTATGTACCTGAATTGTCTAAGTTTTTATTGCATTTCTACCATTTTGATCTTTGTTCAGAAAAATCTTATATTTTGTGTAGGTCTGACAAGGCAGGAAAATTGCTTGCTGAATGTTTATTGAAGGGACTACAAGGGCAAAGGTATACCGACAACTAAAGTAAATTAATAGTAAATAATAAGTCTTATTTAATTCCACTCCAAAACGTTGAGGTTTTGCGAAATCTTCTATGTTAATTCACTCCGTGATTTTCTCAGGCCTGTAACACTTGTAGGTTTTTCACTTGGAGCAAGGGTGATTTTTAGGTGTCTCCAAATTTTGGCCGAAAGTGAAAATAGTGGTAAAAAAGCTATATACCCTCCTGGTTACGTTTTCTTGCAAAACTTACATATTACTAATATTTTTAATCATTGAATGACGATCTTTGCTGACTTTCTGATACATAGTTGGATATCCATTACTTTCCCAGTTTTATGCTTTAGCTTTATAGTTGTCAGAGAATCTTGTGAATATGACTATGATTATGGTATACTAGTCCCAAAACAAAGTTCTAATGAAAAACAGTCTAGGCGGTGCATGACCTGTTTTGGCCAAATTGGCCTTTTTTATTCTAAGTGTCCTGTTATTGTTTTTATAAAGAAAAATTAAATGCGGGTTTGCTTCGTTTTTATGGAATGAAAATAAATCAATGCAATATTTGTTGTAAATATATATCGGTTTGCATGATTTTGAATTTAGTTGGATTACTGTTGTTGAATTTACTTCATATATCATTAAGAGATTGTATATTTATCTACTATGAGAAATATATATGTGCAACGTGTTTGTGTGTGTGTTACTGTGTTATATACATATACATAATCGCCATATGTCTAGGGCTCCGTTTAGTTCAGACTTCAGAGTAGGGATACTAGGCCAGCCAGCCGCCTTGTGTATTTTAGAACACTACTCAAGATTATACTGCTTTTGTTGCTAGACGCAGTTTGGTTTCTCTTATTTTGTAGTGTTTTTAGTCCAGCTATTATCCAATGATTTAGTCGCTTTTCTTTTATTTCCTTTTTCCTTTTAATTTTATTTCCCCAGCTGGACTTGTGGAAAGAGTTGTTCTTCTTGGAGCTCCCATACCAATTAAAGATGTAAATTGGGAAACAACAAGAAAGGTAGCTGTGGATGATCTCATTTATGATCATTATTATCAATATTATGCCTCAAGATATATATATATATATATATATATATATATAGTTTGAAGTTTAACGGCGTCCTTTCAAACAGGTGGTGCCTGGGAGATATGTGAATGCATATTCTACTTATGATTGGATGCTTGGAGTTACATTTCGTGCTAAGTATGCAGCTCTAATAGAATTTCATTTTTATTTTAGTATCACAATATCTTCTCGTGCTCTTTATTTTTATTTTTACATATTCCATTTGAGTTTTTATTTGATATTGCTGCGCCACATATTTTCTCAGTCTCCTCACCCAAGGATTGGCAGGCATTCGACCGGTTGATGTCCCTGGCATTGAAAATGTACGTTGTTTCCAACACTCTTATAATTTTCTTTTATCAGATATAATACCTTTAGTTAATTACAAGAACACCCTTGAGTTTAAGTAAAATTCTTGTCATCCATTTAATCTAACAGGTTGATGTGACTGAAGTTATCGAGGGTCACTCCTCTTATCTATGGAGAACCCAGCAGATCATAGAATAGCTCGACATGGATACTTATTATCCTGTTTACAACCGAAGGGTCGTCAGATGATAGCATACCATTCAGGTTCGCAAAATCAATGACGAGTTGAGCTCTCTTTTGAAATTGACTGTTGGGACAACGTAAAATGCTCATGTTTTTTTAACAAGTTGCCAAGGTCATGAGAGTAACTCTTCTATCCGTTTTTACTTTTGCAAGAACATCTGGAGACAACGTAAAATGCTCATGTTCTGGAATATCTCCGGGTTTTGGATGTATATATTGCTCATGTTGTAGATAAATGTGATGTAAGGCCCCTTTAATTAGATTCATAAACTATATAGATCATAGTTATAGTGTTGCGTGACTATAATGTTACTGTGGTACAAAATGATTTTGTTTAATTGTTTTGCTCTCCTGTTCTGAACTTCTGATGTAGGAGTATCATTTTTTGTGTGGTGAGAAAAGTATATATTAGAACCAAGATCAAATGCATAGAACAGTGAGGTCCTCTGGGGTCTTATACTGCGATTTACGCCTTTGTTTTGGATTTAGGATGGAGCTGGTGTATGTTGATGAAAATTTGATTGAAACTCCTTAATAGTTTCAAGAAGCTGCTAGCGATTTAAAGAAAGAATATGAGATCTAAGACTTTGACAAAATTAAATTCTGTCTTAAAACACCAACCAGCTTATATTCTAATGATCGGCTCATCACTTGATTCTAAAAAAACATTTTTAGACCTCGAGATGAAGATGATGATATTCTTGGTTCTAAAGTACCTTATCTTAGTGCAATTATTGCACTAATGTATCACTCTAACTTTACAAGGTCTAATATATCATTTGCTGTAAATTTATTAGCAAGATTTAGTGCAATTCCTACACATACATTTGAATGACATGAAGTATAATATTTTTTTGCTATATCCAAAGAACAATTGATCTCTACTTATTTTAGTCAAATAAATCTAGGCCTGAAATGATTCTGGATTTATCAGCAGATGGAAGGCACAACAAGAAGACTGACTTACCCTCTCTTTTTCTTTGGATTTCTATACATAAATTGATAATCTGGGTTAAAGCCTACTCTATTCAGTGGGTCCTCAATCAATCATTAGGTGTGATAGACTGATAGGTACTACTCACGGTCGAGAGGGGAGGCGCAGCAGAAGCTTTGAGCCCCTTCGCTAAGCAGCCTAGTTTGAATATGAGCTATTATCACTCTTATGTTGATTGTTGATATTGGTATTAATTTGCTCGATTAAAGCAATGTTTCAAACTTGATAGTATGTTTTACATGTGGCGGTAATGTCATTTCATAGTAATCTTCACTCGTTAGGTATTAAATAAATCTGAACTGAACTGAACTTAAGCGATCTGATCTGAACTGAACTGAACTGGTTTTTTATAAAAATAATAATAATTTGTATAAATTATTAAATATTTTTTTAAAAAATATTAATAATATTACGACGGTAACTAGATTTTATATTTAAAATTATAGATTCAAATTATTTTTTGTTTGTTTTATTTTAATTTATTTTGAAACGAACTGAACTGAACTGAAGCGATCTGAACTGAACTGAACTGAAGCGATCTGAACTGAACTGGACTGAAATTAAGTCCAAAAGAACAGGTCCTAAGTATATTTTAATCTTTATGATTCAATTTAGAATATGAATTGAATGGTTTCAGCTTTGTTTGTGTAGGAAATCAAGACTCAGGTGGGCTTCAAAAAATACACGCTCTTCAAGTGTCTGTAGAAATGCCTCAAAGAAATCTGATAAAACCTCAAGAGATGTAATTCTAGCAACCCAAGACAAAGGTCTTGAATTATCCTAGCAACCAGCGAAATAAGCTGTAGACGAAAGATTTCAAAAAGAAATAATACTTTTCTCCATAATATTCAAAGACATCTGTACTGCTATTTATAAACTAAAGAAAAATACTAAACCCTAATGAATAACGTACTGCCTAAGTAACTAAATAAAAGATTGATAACTTAATTTAAGAAATAATTAATAGCAAATATAATATACTGATTCTCTTTCCTTCCTCAAGTTGGTTTCCTTCTTTGATAGACTTTTCCAAATCTCTTGTCATAATTGTTCTCATCATTTGCCCCCCCTTCAACTGGAACCTTGTCCTCAAGGTTCAAAGCTGGGAAACGAGCCCGTAACTCATCACAAGCCTCCCAGGTCGCATCATCCAATCCTAAAAAACGCCAAACGACTAGAGCCTCACGAAGGCGGCCTGTTGGTGTTGTCTTCCAACGATAGTCCAGTACCATTTCTGGGGTTAGGTCAGGGTGTCCGTCCTCGGAATAAGGAGGCAACGTGGTTTGTGTCGGGGAAGAATCCCCAATCTTCCTTCGAAGCAACGAGACGTGGAATACAGGATGAATTTTAGATTCTAATGGCAGTGCGAGCCGATATGCGACATCGCCTATTCGTTCCATCACTTGGAATGGACCGTAGAACTTGCTGGCTAATTTTTGGTTGGCCCGTTTAAAAACTGAACTTTGGCGGTATGGCTGTAACTTTAAATAGACCCAATCTCCCACTTCAAACACCTCAGGCCGACGTTTTGAGTCTGCATATTGTTTCATGCGATTTTGAGCACCTTCCAAGTTGTAGCGTAACTCCTGAAGTAATGCGTCACGCTCACGCAACTGTAAATCCACTTCATGCACCATGGTTGAACCGTCTTCGTGTCGTGGTATAGGACGTGCTCTACGTCCGTAGACAGCTTCAAATGGCGTCATTCCAATAGACCCGTGGTATGTGGTGTTGTACCAATACTCTGCCCATGCTAAGTAACCCTCCCATGTCTTAGGCTTATGGATAATGAAACATCGCAAGTATTGTCCGAGGCAACGGTTAACTACCTCTGTTTGGCCGTCGGTTTGCGGATGGTAAGATGAACTCATTTTTAACTGAGTCCCTTGCATTCGAAATAACTCCCGCCAAAATGTGCTGATAAAAACCCTATCGTGATCTGAAACAATGGTTTGCGGAATGTCGTGCAATTTAATTATGTTTCTGAGGAAAAGTTCAGCGACATCCTTAGCCGTGTAGGGGTGACTCATTGCAATAAAATGAGCATACTTGGTGAAACGATCAACAACCACCATAATAGTATCTCGTCCCTTAGATCGAGGCAAACCCGTAATGAAATCCATTGAAATATCTGCCCAAACCTGTTGCGGGATCGGTAATGGGGCTAGGAGGCCCGCTGGGCTGCGGCTATCCGACTTGCTCCGCTGACACACGTCGCATGCGCGAATGTGTGCGATCACGTCTTTTTTCTGTCCAGGCCATGTAAACAGTTGGGAAAGCCTTTTAAACGTTCGTAAAATACCCGAATGGCCACCAAATACTGAATCATGGAATTCCCGAAGTAGACGTACTCTGAGTTCGCCTGATGGAATTACAATTTTCCCATTCAAGGAAAGACAACCATGGCGGGCTGCGTAGTCCCGAGAAAGTGTGGTCCCATCAACAACTTGTTGGAGGATAGGGCCCAGCTCGGTGTCTTGCTTAGTAGCCGCAGCAATCTCATCCCATATGCTGGAAATTGGGGCTGATATGGCTGTGAGTGCCAAGTCATCCGAGAGTGATGTATGTAGCTGATTGGTTTCGTTGGGTCGCCGTGACAGTGCGTCTGCAGCTGTGTTTTCTTTGCCTGGTCGGTAAACTATTTCATAATCAAACCCTACCAATTTTGCGATCCACCTTTGTTGCTCAGGAGTGGTGATGCGCTGCTCGAGGAGAAATCGTAAACTACGTTGGTCAGTGATAATTTTGAAACGACGACCTACGAGATACGGTCTCCAACAGCGGATAGCTTCTAATATTGCCAACATTTCTTTTTCATATATGGACCACGAACTCTTAGACTGTGCAATCCCTTTGCTCATATACGCGACCGGACGTCCCCCTTGTGATAAAACAGCCCCAATACCAAACCCGGAAGCGTCGGTTTCAATCACAAAGCCCTCGTTGAAGTTAGGCAAAGCCAATACCGGAGTTGAGCTCATAGCTTCTTTTAGTGCGTCGAATGCAATTTGAGCATCAGTTGACCACAAGAATTTATTTTTCTTGGTCAAGTTATGTAATGGGCGAGCTTTCTCCCCGTATTTTTCACAAAATTTCCGATAATAACCAGCTAGACCCAGAAACCCTCTCAATTCTGTGACGTTTGTGGGCGTTGGCCATTGTTGAACTGCCTCGATCTTACGAGGGTCGACTCGCACACCTTCGTGTGAGATGAAATGTCCTAGGTACTCTACCTCCTGAACTCCGAAGAAACATTTAGTAGGTTTGATCACAAATTCATTATCTCTTAAGATCTCTAGTACTGTCCGTAGATGCTCGATGTGGTCATTCCAACATTGGCTATACACGAGGATGTCGTCGAAGAATACTAGGACAAATTTTCTAAGATGTGGGCGAAAGATATGGTTCATAATCGCGTGGAAAGTCGAAGGTGCATTGCAGAGGCCAAAAGGCATGACAATATATTCATAATGGCCACTGTGGGTACGAAATGCTGTTTTGTGGATGTCGTCAGGATGGACTCTTATTTGGTGATATCCTGCCCTTAAATCAAGCTTTGAAAAATATGCAGCACCATGTAGCTCATCCAGCATGTCATTAATGGTTGGAATCGGAAATCGATCTTTAATTGTCGCCATGTTCAATGCCCTATAATCTGTACAAAACCTCCATGTAGCATCTTTTTTCTTGACCAGTAAAACAGGAGAAGAGAACGGACTGGTGCTATAGCGAATTAATCCTGATTCCATCATTTCTTCGACTTGTTTCTCGATCTCATCCTTTTGGTAATGCGCATACCGATACGGAGCAACATTCACTGGTTTAGATTCGTCAATTAAACGAATTCGATGGTCCCAAGGTCGAGCCGGTGGGACCGTCCCCCGTGGTTTCGAGACCCTGTCGAACTCGGTTAACAATCGCTTCACGTCGAGTGGCATGTTGTCGTCCGGACAACGAATGTTATTCGGGCAGATTGTATCATTTGTCACTCCAACCGAAGTAAGCCAGTAGAGTTCGCTTCCCAGTGCTCTTTCTTTATCAATTGAGTGAAAGTCCACCTGCCCTGGAGGAGTATATCCTATTCCTTTTAGTAATACCAGTTCATCTCCTAACCAAAAATTACATGACAACTCCTTTGCATCCATGACCAAAGGACTTACTGTGTCAAACCAAGGCCACCCAAAAATCACATCCAAGTGTGGCATAGGCAGTTCAACAAAAGTCATTTGAAATTGTGTTCCTTGTACTACCACAGGTACACGTTCGTACCAAGCATTGCAGATCACAGTGTGTCCGTTTCCAACTACTACATTTATCCCTCTTTCGCCTTGAGTGGCCGGCAGCTGCAAGTAATTGGCAAGTGCTGTAGATATAAAATTTAGAGAGGCTCCACTGTCCACCAAAATAGTCACAGGTTGTTGATTGATTGTTCCCCTAAGGCGTAAGGCACGCCCCCGCTGGTCGCCGTTGATTTGGTGAAACTCATTGAAGATATTTTCAGAAGCTTGGTGCTCTTCATTTTCATCAGTTGGGAACTCGTCGTAAATCGGAGGGGTGTCAACTTCATTATTAACTAACACATCCTCTACGATCAAACTCATCACCTTCGCATTAGGGCACACGTGATTCCACGTGTATTTTTAATTACATGTGAAGCATAGACCAGCTTGCCGACGTCGATTAATTTCCTCATTTGATAGTTGTACTCGACCACGTCCGAAAACTGGTCCACCGGGGGTTTTTGTTGGGGGTACAGCTGCTGTTGGCGGACCCGAACCTGGAGTTATATTACGATTAAATGGAAGTGACCTGTTGGGGATAGGTGGTCGAGTCGACATTCCCATTCCCCGTGCAAGACGCAATTGTTCTTCTTTTCGTGCAGCCAATTTGATGGCTTCTTGCAGATCGTGTGGCTCCCACATTTTTAACTCAATCGCTAATTCAGACTTTAATCCTGCCATGAATGCGCCTAGCAAAGCGCTTGGTGGCCAATGGGGTGCTCGACTCATTAATTTTTCAAATTCTCGCAAGTAATCTCGAAAGTTACCCGTCTGTCGTATCTTACTTAGGGCTTCATTAACATCTTCGTTATGTGAAGTGCCAAAGCGAGACATGATCCCCTTTTTGAATTCAGCCCAAGTGATTTCGCCCCCTTCATTTACTTGTTCAAACCAACGCCACCACTGACGAGCGTCGTCATCTAAATAGTATGATGCAATTTTCACGCAATCTTTCATTCGTATATCCTGGATGAGAAAATATTGTTCGGCTTTGTCAATCCAATTTAGCGGATCCCCTCCCCCAAATTTAGGAAAGTCGAGTCTGATTCCTTTTGGACGGTGGTCCTCCGGTCTCTCGGATCGGCGGCTCATGGATTGACGACTTGCTTCTGACGATTCGGCATCTGATTCACTCATGGACCCGTCTTGTGAGTTCACTTCGTTTTCGTCCTCTGTTTCTGAACCATCTCTATGGAATGGTCCGTGGCGACTGGCAGTTGGGTTAATTTGTGACCGATCTGTCCGCCCTCGTTTGCTTCCCGCGTCATGCATCCTTTTGTACTGCCGTGGACGCGACTCGTGTTCTCCTCGGTTAGGGCGTGTACCGCTGTTGTAACTACTCGCATGCTGGGCATCCCTGAAACGCATATTATCTTCATTGCGTCGTCGATTTCGATTGGAGCCCTCGTTCACAGTGCCTTTATCTTTCGAATACCAATGTCTCTCATCATGTAGGGGTCTGTGATTAGAGTTTCCCAATTGTATAGACATTGTTTCCATCATCTCCTGTATCTTTGAGATGGATTCTTCGATAGTCTCGAACCTTCTGCGATTGGACACCATAGTAGAGTAAGTAGATCAAGTTTTTTGCTCTGATACCAATTGATAAAACCTCAAGAGAGGTAATTCTAGCAACCCAAGACAAAGGTCTTGAATTATCCTAGCAACCAGCGAAATAAGCTGTAGACGAAAGATTTCAAAAAGAAATAATACTTTTCTCCATAATATTCAAAGACATCTGTACTGCTATTTATAAACTAAAGAAAAATACTAAACCCTAATGAATAACGTACTGCCTAAGTAACTAAATAAAAGATTGATAACTTAATTTAAGAAATAATTAATAGCAAATATAATATACTGATTCTCTTTCCTTCCTCAAGTTGGTTTCCTTCTTTGATAGACTTTTCCAAATCTCTTGTCATAATTGTTCTCATCAAAATCTTTCCATTATCTCTCATGTGGGTTGTATGTGCAGTAAGCAGCAACCAATAATTAGTGCTTCGATTCGCGAGAAAAACCCGACAGAGAGTACAGGTTCAAAAGACTCTCTCGTCCCTTTATCTAATTAATCCGATGAAAGCATTGTCCACGAGCAGGTTTCAGGTGCTTCTAGTTCAAGAGCCTTTGGCTTCTTCTATTGTTAATTTAGTCACTTATAAAATTCTGTTTTTACGATGATAACTGACACTTAGGAGTTAGGAGTACTACATTGTTATTCTCGAAAATTGAGTTTTTGTAACTCAGGTTATAGTTAAGTTTTATTGCCTTTGAGGAATTCTCCAAATAGTAATTTTCTACTCTTTACAAAGTTTTTTACATTCATTTTTGTTTTTGTGATTAGATTTTGAGAATATTTTCTGCTCATGTTTATGAGTTACGAGAACAGCTGTATTTTCAACTTTATCATTCGCACAAATTGAAGAAGTAAGTAAATATGAATTGAATCTATGGTTTCAGCTTTGTGTAAGAGATCAAGATTGAGGGCTTCAGATTGCATTCTTGGTAGTCATAAATCAAAGACATATGTTCTTCAAGTGCTTGCGACAACGCCTCAAAGAGATTTTTCACAGTAAGTATTTCTCACTTCCTCAATTCATATATCTATATCTATATGTATAAAACAAGAAGAGAAATTTAAATAAACAAAACATTCATTTTTTTTTTTGCATTCACATTATTTCATCATTTACATTCAAATATGAGTTACAACTGAATCAACACATCCAACTATTTTTAAATATAAATAAATACGCCATCTATTTTATTATGATAGAACTTTGTCCTTTGTAAAAATATTTAATAAATATTTTTATAATTTTGCGCACGTAAATCCTATTTATTTTAAAATTGACAGCTTTATAATTAACCTTATTTTAATAGATGCCTGCTGGACTATTTATTTTAAAATTGATTATAATTAACTTTTAAAATAACTTATTTTAATAGATGCCCTGCTGGACTATTTTGTCTAAACCTAACAAACAAGTCAATGACTTTCTTTATTTCATCTTTCAGTTGAATGCTAACTTATTTTAACATCCGAAATTCACAACTTGATTTAAAAAACAAAAACAAAAAACAACTTACATATATGTAAGTAACACAAAAACCAGGTACTGCATCATATACTCACAGTTTGATTATTCGAAAACCATGGCAGCTTATGCATCCTTGATTTCTCTGATGCGAGTCATTCATGATCTCGAACATCATCCTTCCCCTCCGATTTCTCTCGACAAACAACGAGTCGACTCCATCACTCAACACATCACATACTTTGAAGAATTTCTCCATTCCTACTGTAGTAGCAGTCCTGTTGCCGATGATGACGAAGAAGTCGCCGATCCATTGGAGATGCGTATTGCAGGTGCAGCTTTCGCAGCCGAAGATGCTATTGAGTATCATATTGTGGACTGTATCAACCACAAAAAGAAGAAAAAAAAGGCAAACGATGATGAAAAGGCCAAGTCCCTCAATCGATGCTATGGTATCTTGCAAAGTGTGATTGAAGGTGCCGCTGGTCCATGATCAAGTGGGCACGACAAATGCCACTGCATCTGTAGCTGCTCGAAGTCAAACCTTTGTGGGGTTCGATGGCGTCTTGATCGAAATCATGGAAAAGCTCGACGGAGGCCAACTTGATTTCCAGGTCATCCCGATCGTGGGAATGGGCGGTATAGGTAAGACCTTTCTTGCCAAAACTATTTACACTAAACCACTTATTAAGGAGCATTTTGATATCTGTACTTGGGCTACGATTTCTCAATACTATGACACAAAACAAATCCTCTGTGAGCTTCTCTTTCAAGCCACTAACACCAACAAGGAACAACAGAGTGGGAAGAGTGTAGATGAATTGGGATTGGAGCTCCGTAAATATTTATTTGGTAGAAGGTTTTTTATTGTGATGGATGATATGTGGAGTATCGATTCGTGGGATAAGATACAACGCTTCTTTCCTAACAACTATAACGGCAGTCGAGTGCTTGTGACCACCAGGCTATCCCAATTGAGTTCGCAACTAACAACTAATTATAGTCTCAACATGAGTTTCCTAGATAAGGCTAGCAGTTGGGATCTGTTCTCCAAAACAGTATTTGGTGAGAAGAGTAGTTGCCCTCCTGAACTTGAGGAAATCGGAGAGAAGATTGTGGACAACTGCAAAGGTCTTCCTTTATCAATATCTGTGGTGGGAGGTCTTCTCAAAAATATGGACGGCACTCGTGCATCTTGGAAAATAATACGAGACAACTTCACCTCGGTGGTGAACATGAGGAACGACAAACATTGTTTGAGATTGTTGAAGCTGAGCTATAATCATTTGCCGGTATACTTGAAGCCGTGTTTCTTATACATGGGAGTGTATGAGGAGGACAAAGAGATTTATGTCTCGACACTTGTCCTGCAATGGGTTTCCGAAGGGTTTCTTAAACCAATGAAAGGCGAAGCCTTGGAGATTACCGGTAGAGGTTTCTTACAGGACCTCGTCGGTAGAAATCTCATTCTAGTTGATGGGTTGGGTTCTACAGGGAGCATAAAGTATTGCAAAATTCACGATTTGGTTAGGGACATGTGCTTGAAAGAAGGTCAGAAAGAAGGGTTTTATCATGTCATGGGGAAATGTAATCCTCCTTCTCCTCGGGGCATGAAT
This sequence comes from Euphrasia confusa, assembly GCA_954870475.1. Classification (NCBI taxonomy): domain Eukaryota; kingdom Viridiplantae; phylum Streptophyta; class Magnoliopsida; order Lamiales; family Orobanchaceae; genus Euphrasia; species Euphrasia confusa. The sequence goes on along the minus strand of OX940970.1, from coordinate 28,623,225 downwards.
GCCCAACGCAGGGTTATTATACCCAATAACACTTTGAAAGAGAACAGCGGGCATAGTGACTTGAGATTTATGTCACACACTCGCTCGATTATTTGCGAATATAATAGGGTTCCATTATGCAATAATCTGGTATTACTGAGGGCATTACAAGTGCTTAACAAATCCGTTTTTGTGTATGATATCGACTTTAATTCAGTTGTGTCTCGCTATGTCAACCTGCGACACCTTGATATCAGAGCTTCACGGATGCCGCCATTCCTTCTCCTTCACGAAGGTCAGAAAGAAGGGTTTTATCATGTCATGGGGAAATCTAACCATCCTTCTCCTCCGGGCATGAATGCCCAACGCCGGGTTATTATACCTGATCATAACACTTTGAAAGAGTACAACGTGCGTGGTGACTTGAGATTTATGTCACACACTCGCTCGATTATTTCCAAATATGGTAGTAGGGTTCCATTATGCAAGAATCTGGTATTACTGAGAACATTAGAAGTGCATGATGAAATCGGCTTTAATTTTGTTCTCCTTCCATCTTACCGCAGTTGTCACATCTCTTTTATTATTTACTCCTTCTGTCTCGTTAAATAAATAATAAGTTACAACATCAAAATTTAAATTAAATTAAATTCGATTTAAAATTATAAAATAATGTACTACAATTTTTTTTAAAATAAATATTTAAAACACAAAGATTGGTTGGTCGGGAATTCGGTACACTCGGGTTGAATGGATTCCCAACGATGGTTGGACGTCGTATGTTCTCGGGGAATTCGTAGTAGAGGTCGGGGTGGATTCGTCATAGATCGATTGGAGTTTCCGTTAGTTGTCACACTAGTTTCATAGTAGCACATATTTTCTTGATTGATGACCGAAATGAACTTCTATTTTTCTTTTAAAAAGAATTTGCCTTATTTTCGTTGTTTGTGTCTTCTTTTGTTTGGTCGAGGACGAGCAAAGATGTAAGTGTGGAGGGTTGATTGACTCGTTTTTTGTGCATAGTTTGGGTCGATTCGTAGTTCATTATGTCTCCTTTTGATGCTCTTTTTCCCGTTATTATGTAGCATATGATAATATTTGGATGAAACGGTGTGATCGAGACAAATTCCGTTTTATGTAGGCGAAATGGGAAAAAAAAGAGTCAATCGACTTTTCGGGTGAAAAACTGAACTGCCTGTCGGCCGACAGCTGAATTGCAAAGGAGCTCTGTCGGCCGACACCAGCATGGCGGGCAACATAAGAGCACTTGAAGATTTCTGTCGGCCGACATCAGGCTGTCGGAGGACACCGAGCCATGTCGGACAACACAAAGGCCTTGCGAGCGTTGATTTTGAGTTGTCCATTGATTTGCATCTTCGCTCGAAGGAAATTCCCGCGGACGACGAATAAGTGTCGACCGACAACATTTCCTATCGGCCGACAGTGAGCTTGTCGGGCGACACGGATAGTTGTCGCCCGACACCAATTGTTGGAGCTTTCGAATTGTGATTTTCAGCCTTTGACTTTTCTTGACCCCTTTTTAGAAGGGTATAAATAAGATTTTAATGGTGTTTTTGTAACAACTAACCTTCCTTCCATTTCATTCTACACACTTCTACATAACATTTTTTAGTTTTTTCTCCAAGCAATTAAATCATTTGATTGTTCTTCATTAATTCAAGTCATAAATTCTAGATATATTTTTCATACGTCGAGAATCCCGTTAAATCTCATTCACAAACATTGTTCATCTCATCGAGCCCGTCGTTTCTATCGGATTAGTTTCTTCATGTGACAAGTTGGAGCTCGATCCCGATTTTGGAAGCACGACCCGATCGTCTCGTTCATTCGTCAATTCTTCAATTTCCACAGTAAGATTCATCTCGATTCCTCTCGATTATGGATTATACATCTACGGATTGCTTGTTTGAGTGCTTGATCATGATTGGCTAGATTTTTAGAGTGTTTGATGAAATGCTTCAATGAATTAGAGTTCATTATTAAAGTAGCTTGATTTCTATTGATTGGATAATTATACGGTTCGATTGTTGTGGTTTCGTGTTGAACAACCTCGATGGTATATCACTAGTGGACCGCACGGTTAAACGTGTAATGTCGAAGCACGAAATATCGTCATTCCGAGTTTATGACCTTGAGGGGGTGAAGCACTCGTGAGCGTCGTGAGCGTGTTTAGACGATCATTGGTGGAGGTCGTAAATGACAACGCCTTGATCATTAGTCCGATTTATAGTAATTCAAGTGTTTTGTAAAGCGTATTCGACTCTAGTTCTTGAGGTAAAGTAGTCGGGACACCCTAGCTTCTCAACTCAATTGTTCACATCTCCCGCTTTTAATTACTCGCTTTTAAATACTCGTTGTAGGTAATTGATCTCCCGCTTTTAATTACTCGCTTTTAAATACTCGTTGTAGGTAATTGATCAAAACTCCCTTGCAAACCCCCCCCCCCCCCCCCCCTCTGGATGTTAAAGATTTTGTTACTTTTGAAACTCGAACTAAACGAACACACAATGACGTTCACGTGCCGATAGTATTGCTTTGCTCCTCGAGAGATCGACTTGGGGGATTTACTTTCGTAAATCTTTCGGATTTTATAAATAACTTTTGAGCAATCAAAATTGCGCCATTGACGGTGAGCAATTTAGGTCACGTGAATTGATTTTTGTGCTAGTTAAGTTCTTGTTTTCGTTTGATCTTTTTGTTTGTTGTTGTGTATGCAAAGGTCGACGGAGTCTTCAACCTCTCCTCTTGCCATACATTCACATGTATAAACATATTCGATTAAAAAAAATATTCTCAGTCGACAAACAATTGTATTAATATCGAAAACAGATATATTCGATAAATAATAAAAACATATTCAACAAATAAATATAAACATATTCGACAAAGAAAATATTCTCATTCGATAAACAATGCTCTACCATTCGAGAAAATTTATAAAAATTTAACAGAAAAAAAAACGAATGGTAGTATGTCGTCGAATGATATTGTCAATTGTATTGTCGAATGATATTTTAACATATTCGATCAGCTCTGAGGGCAAAATGGGTCATTCATCTATTTTTAGTGTATGAGAGCATAATTTTTATATGTTAATCCACATAAGAAGTATGGCTATCTACTTATGTGCACTTTTATGTTTCTCCCTTTTAAGGTATCACAATAATATCTTAAATAAAATAATTTACTTCTTTTACGTTAGAGCATCTCCAATAGAGAGGTAGAACTCTACGTATACTTCTACTTCTCACCAAAAAACGAGATTGAAATCATTAGAGGTGTGATGATATGTAAAAGTTCGAACTTTCTAAAAGTTCTTGGGTAGAAGAACTTATACCGATAAAAAAATATTATTATTTTATTATTATTATTTACTATTATTAATTAATAAAATTAATATTTTCATTGTAATTTTTGAAATAGCTAAAAATTTTAACGTTAAGAATTATTTTATATTTTAACCCTATTTTGTTTTTTATATAAAAAATAAGAATTTTGAACTAATTAAATTTTTAACTTATTATTATTATTTACTATTATTAATTAATAAAATTAATATTTTCGTTGTAATTTTTGAAATAGCTAAAATTTTAACGTTAAGAATTATTTTATATTTTAACAGTATTTTATTTTTTATATAAAAAATAAGAATTTTGAACTAATAAAATTTTTAACTTTTATTTGTATTTTTATTTTATATAAAAATTAATTAAAATTAAAAAAATTGAAATAGTTAACATTTTAACGTTAGCAAATTTATTTTATATAAAAATTAATTAAAAATAAAAATTTTAAAATAGTTAAATTTTTAGGCTATTCTTCTTTATATAAAAAATAAGAATTTTGAACTAATTAAATTTGTAAGATTATTTGTATTTTTATTTTATATAAAAATTAATTAAAATTAAATTTTTCGAAATAGTTAAAATTTTAACTAGTGAATTTATGTTATGTAAAAATTAATTAAAAATAAGAATTTTGAAATAGTTAATTTTTTACCACTATTTTTTTATATAAAAAATAATAATTTTGAACTAATTAAACTTGTAACGTTTACTTATTATTTGTATTTTTATTTTATTTTAAAATTTTAAAATAGTTAAAATTTATTAAAAAAAATAAGAATTTTGAACTAATTAAATTTGTAATTATTTGTATTTTTATTTTATATAAAAATTAATTAAAATTAAATATTTTGAAATAGTTAAAATTTTAACAACAAATTTATTTTATATAAAAATTAATTAAAAATAAAAATATAATTATTTTATTATTATTATTTAAATATAATAATAAATTAAAAGTATAAAATAAATAAGTGGTGGGACCTATGAAATTTATATTTGAGGTAGAATTGTTGGATGGGTTAGAAGTTTTTTTTAATAAAAAGTAGAAAAAATATGAATTGGCGCACACATAGCCTACTCCTCACCAAAAAGGTGAAACCACAAGATGCTCTTAAAAAACTATTTTTACTTTTATATTTGATGATACGACTTATGTGAATGATACTGACTTTATACCAACTAGAAGGTGAAACCACAAGATGCTCTTAAAAACCTATTTTTACTTTTATATTTGATGATATGACTTATGTGAATGATAGTGACTTTATACCAACTAGTACCGCTGCTGATTTATTTGTTTGAAATAATCTAAAATTTTATTTAATCTCCAACGTATTTCGGTGAAAAATTTATTAATGAACTGACAAATTATTTTATTTAATAATCGAACTCTTACTTAAATTTGTAAATTCGTATTAATCTCATTATTAACTCTTATCTCAATTATGAAAATTTTATTATTTTCAAATATTACGCATGTTTGATGTAATTTATAATATGTAAGCTTCTTGGGGCATAGCCGAGTGGTAAGGTCTGTGGTGCTGTTGGTGTAATTCCCGACGAAACATAGTTCGAATCTCGGATATAAGAAATTTTCATTGAAATATTATGATGTTAGTCCTTGGATGAGACCTATTGACTCTCTCCCACATGTGTATGCTACTCGGGCACATCCTACTCGATAGAGAAGTCTCTGATTGATGTAAGAGGAGTTTCTCGTCTCTGCATTTCTCGAGTGTCAAACGTATCAAACAAATACCTAAAACCGCTTGGTAGAAAATCAAAATAAATGGAAAATAAAAATTACAAAGCTGAAAAATAAATAGAAATATAAAAAAATTGAATTTACTTGGTGAATATGAAGGTGATGGGAGGGCAGAAATGCAATTATATTAATATAATGTATGTTAACCTGCAAAAGAAATTTAAAATAATTAATACCTTCACAATTTAACTCTGGAATCTGCGAAAAAATCATAATTAATACATAAAATTAAAAAAATTGAGGAAAAAAATGAATGAATAGAAGACCGTATACATGTAAATCGATTCAATGTTCAGAAAAATAAAAAAGGACATACAAAGCCAGATTATAGAAATAGAAAATAATTATAAAATAATATACCTAAAAAGTTTGATCAATTATTTTTAACTCAAATTGATTAAGGAATAGGAGGAGATATTTTTATGAGATACTATTAATCTATACATATATAATTTAAGATCCACTAATGACAAGTGGACTAATAGGAAAGCAATAATAATATTGTGTTTACACTATAAATTATTGCTTTCTTAGTGGCTACTTGGCATTAGTGGATCATTAGTGGATCTGAAATTATAGATTAAGTAATTATATTATTATTATTATTATTATTATTATTATTATTATTATTAAATTGAGAATCACTTCTTAGAACTCGGCAACACACATTCAGACACAATACTTCATAATACAATGAATGTTCTACTGTCCAAATTCCGATAATATATATAAACACTATGCACCGAGATCAACAGAAGAAGCACGACGTTGAGATATCTTTAGAAGATCATTGCCTATGTCGACATCTGCTTCTACCTTTGCTCGTTTATCCTCCACCAAACTGTTCTTTTCGAGCTTATAAGAGGGTGGCACGTTGGCTACTATCACTTGATCTATATACGACCGTAGATTGATTCTAGAAGGTTCCGTTCTTTTGAAGAGGATTTGAAGAAAATTGTTCACGCAACCTCGGTCGTAGACATTGATTCTGGAATCCGCTCTACCTCGGAAGTTTTCATATGTTGTCTGCGAAATAAAATAGAAAATAATTTATGGAACACTGAATCATATTACGATATTTAATAGCCTAAAATGGAACGAGTCAACGAACCTTGTTGGAGCATATAAGATATATATGGAAGCAAGTGAGCCCGCCGATAAACCACAGTACCAAAAAACAATAAGCCACTAACAGTACTGATGCCGGAGACTCTTTCATAGCCTTCCAAATATCTCCATAATCGTTCGCAAGTAGTTTCAAGTGCAAAGCCGACATTGAGAAGACTAGGGCACAGAGAAGGGCTGACGAAGAAATGAACAGAAAGAAAGAACGATAGTTCCTCTGCCAAATAAATTTAAATAGCTTGTTAGTTTGGAGAGAACTTTCATTCATATTTCATCCCACACTCTCAAATTTCATTACTACCTTCATCCCAAGTTTATATGCATTGGTTGATCGGCACGTAAATTAAGAAAAACATTACTTTTTGACCAGAAAATAAGGAGTAAAAATGTATTTTTAAGTTAAAAAGTAAAGTAGTTGTGAGTAGAGTTTAAAAAGTCTGTGAAAAAAGTAAGGGGTGAATTTGTATTTTAAAATGAAAAAGTAAAGTTTTTATTTATATTTTAGGAGTGTGCATAATTACTTGGGACATCTAATAAAGGAAAGTGTGCATAATTAGTTGAGACGGAGGAGATAGTACTATGTTTCTAAACGCTTTCACACTATTTTTTTGAAGAAAAAGTAAAAATCAAGAGTCACTCAAACTTCTTCATCTTCTCTCCCCTTCGACTACAATCAACTAAATAGCAACCAAGGATCAAAGAAAAACAGTTTTGAGTGAAATACCTTTCCAATGCATTGACCTATCCAGGGACAGTGATGGTCAAATCTTTCGACACAATTATTACATATCGAACAGTGGGAGCATCTTGGAGGGCGATAAACCATGCACGTGTCACAATACTTAATCCTCACGGGAAGACCGTTGACAAAAACTTCTTTCGTACGAGGAAATTTTGGGTTTTTTGGAGCGAGTTCTCCACCTACCTCAACCGAAGCTGGAGAGTCATATCCCAATCCTTCCTCTGGTGGGTAGGGGCTTCGGGGTACGATTCCAGGATCACGACCCGAAGTCAATAGCAAATGGAGCAATACCTATTTACCAACCAAAACAAGGAGATGAAAAATAAATTGCATTTATAAGATTATTCCCAGGATCAGCTGTAAAACTTTCAAGCTCATGGTAAAAAAAATTGAAGTCTTGAGATTAATGGATTAAATGAGAGAGATCCAGAGTTACTGACATATATAGTGATGAAAATCACAATGGACAAAATTGAGTATCCGGTTATACATGAAGGGAGTTTACGGAGAAGATTCTTTGCAACCAGTGCACAAAAGATTATTACGGGTGTTAATATAAGTGATAAAGTAACTGTCAACGAGGCGGCATCCGGTCCAAGAATCACCCTACCACCAAAGAAGAATTTCTGCACATTAAGTTTAAACATAATTTGTCACCATATATTTGTATAACAATCGACACTTTTATAAAAGCGGCTACACATCCATAATCTCCCACCCCAGTATTCACCAAGCTCGTTTGAACTCGATATGAAACATAAGAGTATAGTGAACCGAAAATTCAAGAACTCCGAGTAGAAAAAGCACCCACACAGTCAAATACTACAGGAAAGAAAAATTACACACAAAATTTATCAGTAAGCACCAAGGAAACTGTAAAATTAAAAAGCTCATTGCAGTTCATACTTATCGATAAAATCTAAAACTAGTGTTGGTGAACGGTAATACTGTTTTGAGGACTGAAAAACAGTGACAGTATCATTTTTGTCACTAAACATTTCGTCGATAATTCAAGCATTAGAATTGAGTGAAAACTAAAACCCATCTTCCATTTTTTCCTTAAACTGAACAAAAAAAAACAAAAACCACAAGCCACACTAAATAATTCCAAATAAAAAAAAAATCAGATTCACCAAAATAATAACGAGAATCAACGTTCATTCCTGAAATTAAATATACATAGAAACGTGGAGAGAGAGAGAAGAGAAAGAGAGAGCTCACATTCCTTCCTTGCCAAACCTGGTACACGCGTTTGCGGTCCGCCATGGATACCGGCGAGGCGAGGAGTTGAGGAAATTGTTGGTGATTATGTGTGAAGACTAAACCCTAATTTGAAGGAGATTTGGGCGAAGAGGAAATTGGTGAGGACATGGCGGGTCTCTGGTTCAAATGTTTGAATAGCTTTTGCTTTCGACCCACTGCTTTTTTTCCCACCTTTTTTGTCTTTTTTTCGAGTGATTTAAACTTTTATTTACATTTTGCCCCCTCTATTATTTGTTAATTACAAACTTTTCTCGCCGACGGTTCTAACTAGGGGTGTTCACGGGCGGGTTTGGGCGGGTACATCCATAAAAAATCAACCGACCCATTGATGGCGGGTTTCAATTTTATCAACCATACCCGCCCATTTTTTTACTTCAACCGTATGGTGCGGGTGAAGGCGAGTGCGGTCGGGTGCGGGCGGTTTGGCGGGTAAAATATCATTTTTAAATAAATATACAATTGTAAATAGAAAAAAATATAAAAAAATTAAGAAAAACAAAAAATAAAACTAACACAAATTAAAAAGAAACATTCATTTAAAGTTCTAGTAAAACATTACAAAATAATAACTTATAGTTGCACAAACCATTAAAGATGTTAATTTAAGATGTTAAAGATATGAACTTGTGAATTGTGTCTAATTGAAAAAGAAAAAAAAAATCAAAAGCATATATTAAAAACTACTTAAGAAAAATTTAAAATTATCTCATATTACTATACTAGTAATAATATTAATAAAAATTAAAAAAATATATCTTGAAAATTATAAAAAATGTAACATAAAGTCAAAATCAATTGTATTATATATATATATATATATATATATATATATATATATATATATATATATATATATATATATATATATATATATATATATATATATTATGTGCGGGCGGGTCAGTTAATTTGCGAGTGGTCACTTACGAAACCGCTACCCACCCGAATTTTGGCGGGTTTTATAAATTCTAACCGTTGGGTAATTTGTTCAAAATAAAACCGACGGGTTCGGGCGGCTTTCGGTCGGGTTGGCGGGCGGATCGGGTTTGGCGGACGGATCGGGTTTGGCGGGTTTTTTGAACACCCCTAGTTCTAACAAACTATAATCATCGGTCTCACAATTCTTTGCATTTTTTTGATGTGGATCCCATACTTTACACATTAAAAAAAATGTCACAATAATTAATTTAAATTTACTATATTTGAATTTGATTTGATGTTACTATATGGACACATTCACATTCACTAGCAAGTGATCCAAAATACTAATATTTCCTATAAGGTTTGAGTTGTGCTTTGTCAGTTCACGTTGCTCGAATCGAGGGAGACACGATCCAGAAGCTCCTACTAAAGCTCAAGCTGCACGAAGAACATGAAGAACATTACTTCTACCAAGTTCTCGAAACATTTCTTTGAAAGAATAAAACAACACAAATACACAACGAGATTTTTTTAATTTTTTTTTACACCCACTTAAAAATTGTTTCAACCAAGAAGCATCGACATAGGACGAGCACTTGGTGACTCAAACACACACGAAAAAAGAGAGGAAAAAATGAAGTCAATCGAATAATATATAGAAATCAGTAGAAAACCACAGTAAAATATCAACATGAGGCAGAAATAAAAATCCCGACTTGGCGATCTTGTAAGCTCTTTCAAACTCTGACTTCCTTCCCAGTTCCCATGTTATTTTCCGTTCATATCACCACCTAACTACAATTTGCATTCATGGACTCGAGCATGCAGATTGAAATTCTAAGACGAATCATGGGATGGGCTATCGGAATGCATATCCATTGAATCGTTACAACCGGACAAATTAGGGTTACCATTATTCTCATTGCTACGGATAGTACTATTATTCGCATACTGACCTCCCTGAGAGAGGTGGTAGTTCTGAAGGCCCCGGCGGACTGGACTAGACAGGTCATTGGAGAAAATGGAGTTCTTTGATTGGTCGGAGTTGCCTGAACGTAATCCTTGTACAGCGGAATTGGTAGAACCCAGCACATTCGAAGATAGTGGGACACCGGTGTGAGTCGACTGCGTTGAGAATTGGGCCTGCTGCTGATGCTCGTCTATTCCATAATCAAGCTCATTCTGTTTGTCAAGTTTGGATACTTAATAAGATTTGGTTTGAGAGATGTAAAGAAGCCCATTTAGACCAAAAACATAATCTGGGGAGAAAAATAAGGGATGATCAGCATTTATAGTCTACTCTCAAAAGATAATATTCCCGACACCACAAAATAACCCGACACAAAAGGTACAACCATTCACGGGTTTGTGTTGAAATCTACTTAGTCAACATGAATAGCACAGAAAATAAACACGCCAAGTTAAATCAACCCGTGGGTCATCTCGTCTAACACATCTTCACATGATTATGCAAGGGACTTAAGACTTTTATCATTTTAATATGATTAAAATGACAATGGAAAAACATATGCTGAACTGTTTGTTTTACAATTGCCAAAGTTTGTCCCTTTTGCCAAAACACCCCCCAAAATAAACTATTTCACCTTTTCTATAACATTTAATTGTTTACTTAATTTACGAGAGAACACCCACACAACAAATGTAATTTGTATATCCATCATACCAAGAACATGACTAGTAATGTGAACTCCAAAAGAGAATTTCGGAGGGGGGTTGTAGTTCATTGAACCAACCATGGTCTTAAACTCCTCAGCCCAGAAACCACACATGAATTCAATTATTCAAGTTTCAGATTCTTTTTATCTATGCAATTATTATTGAAAGAATCAATCTTCAACACGTGGAATGTGCCAAATGAGAGTGATTAGATAAGGTTAGTCGAAAACTTAGTCGAAAACTGTACGAGAACATCAAGAAAATAAACATAATCTTTAGAGTTAAGATCGCGTGGAACATAAACACAGCAACATGAGTTTTTTTTTTATTTCAACATCAAATTAACTCATAAGTCATACCTGACATCAGAGAGATCGTATAGCAATATAATTCAATTTCTACCTTCATATTTGAAACGTCTTGATTTTGAAAGAAAGTGTTTCACTCAAAGGCATATATAGCAAGTTCCATGGACTAAGAGTAATAGCTCAAAAAATCCCATTGTATTGTATCACCACACTTTGAGATAATGATACAGGACATATAAGTACCAACAGAATCATTTTCGTGAACAACTCATTACCTTAGCCGAAACTGAAGTCACGAAGACGAACACAGAGTGCTTGCCTTTCAATATGGATTAAGATTTCGAAAAAGAACGTTTTTTTAATCAAACATAATTTATTGAAGTGTACGAGAACCTGCACATAGGAGACTATGTCACCGGGCATCACTCTAACGCCATCTTGTTGCTTCCTCAAAACCCAAGTATAAAGCTTCTCCTAAAAAAAATTGAAAACAGTTCTAATGAATACAAACCAAAGTCCCAATATTGTAAATTGAATATAGACCATAAAAAGAGACTTGAATTATAACCTAAATCCCACCCCCAAAATTAAAAAAAAAAAAAAAAAAACAAAAAAAAAAAAAAAAAAAAAAAACAATTTTGATAATAATATTACAAATAAATAAAAATCATTAAAAGCTTAATCAACCAAAAGCCTAAGACGAAGAAATCGAACCATGGCGTGACGTTCGCCGGCCTGGAAGGAGAGGCGCTGCTGGTGCATGGACTGAGAGTACAGCTGCGAGAGATTATTGGCTGCGCTGCAGAAGGCGGTGTACATGCCTCGATCCACCTCGTCGAGCCGCGTCGCATCGGATTTCCTCTTCTTCGCCGCCATTCGAGGAGAAATCGATTGATTTGAATTGGTCAGAAAACCCTAGATTGCTTCGACGAAATCGAATGATTACACATACATATGAGAAATATAATACAGTATAATTTACACGCAGAGAAACAGTTCACTGTGTGTTTTTGCTCTCTGTAAGTAAATGTGTCGTGCATTTCATTTCCGAAAGGGAAAGGAAACCGGTGAGAAGGAAATGGGTGCCACGTCACGTGACCAATGAGATCTCCATTTTGCCTTTCGGATTCGAGTCCCATTCGACAACAAGCATGTGATTTTTTCTTTTAACATACTCGGTTACAAAGCATTGTGCAAAATACGAGTAATACAAAGCCTATAAAAATACATATATACTAAACATTTTCATTTAATTTTTTTAATTTTCGTATCAGATCACTCGTTTGATCGTGACCATTCTCACGAGACGAAGATTTAGTTTGCGACATAAGTCAATGCTGGAATTATAGGGATCACAATACAATTTCAAACACAACAAATGAACAATAATTTAACGTGATTCCACTAGAATTCAATATACATATACCTATATGGGGAGGGATTATAATTTAAACTCTTGATCAACTCTGATTTGGTATTTCTCAATCATCCAATTATAACAGAAATTGAACATATCATGTTGTACGTTAGCTTGAGATAATCACGCAACACTTGAAATAACGAAAATTAATTGAGAAAAACATGTCATTCTGAGAAAGAAACATGAAACGACACTATTTCACCATTTTATGATTGGCGAAAGATTCATATTTTTTATGAAATAACATTTTTTTACATGAAGCTCAAATGTCCAAAACACCCTCAAACTCCAAATTTTATTTGCTTTATTCCAAACATACATAAGCAAATTTTATTTACTATATTCCAAACATACATAAGCATTCTAAATTTATGAAATGACCATTTTTTACCTCCTTTATTTTTTTAACTATTAATAAAAGAAGGATAAAAACCAAACAACAAATCATTAGACTATCTACATTTGCGAGTTCCCACAAATCTCCAACACACCTCTCTTCCCCACATTCCATCCACCATCCATTTATTGAAACAACTCCCATCTTCCAAACAACAACCAACATAACCGTTCTTCCCAGCTAGCTATCATCTTGTTGTGATCATGAAGACCACGACAATATGGGCTGCCGTATTCCTTCTCACGGCGTCGTTTCACCGCCACGTGGCGGAGGGGCTCGGTGTCAACTGGGGAACTCAAGCTTCCCAAAGCATCCACCCTCGAGTCATCGCCCAACTCCTCAAGGACAACGGCATCTCTAAGGTCAAGCTGTTCGACTCTGATCCTTGGACCGTCAATTATTTTGCCGGGACCGGAATCGAGGTCATGCTCGGCATTCCGAACAATCACTTGAAGTCCTTGGCCGACGATTACGACCATGCGAAGGATTGGGTCAAGCAAAATGTTACCAAACATTTGCGCAACGGCGGTGTTGATATCAAGTACTATAGTTACACTTTCCTTTTTTTCGTTCTTTCAGTCAGATCATTAATTTGAAAAGACATTTTTACCCTTTTTTCTTTAGTTTGTATTGATATCAAGTACCAATAGTCACACTATCTTTTCTTTCGTTCGTTCAGTCAGATCGTTAATTTGAAAAGACATTTTTACCCTTTTCTTTCGGTGGTGTTGATATCAAGTACCAATAGTCACATTTTCCATTTTTTCGTTCGTTCAGTCAGATCATTAATTTGAAAATATATTTTTACCTTTTTTCTTTCGATGGTGTTGATATCAAGTACCAATAGTCACACTTTTATTTTTTCGTTCGTTCAGTCAGATCATTAATTTAAAAAGACAATTTTACCCTTTTTCGTTCGGTATTGTTCATATCAAATACCAATAGTCACACTTTCTTTTTTCGTTCGTTCGATCATTAATTTGAAAATACATTTGTACCCTTCTTCTTTCTTTCTGCAGATTCGTTGCAGTTGGAAACGAACCGTTCCTGAAGGCCTACAACGGCTCCAACCTAAAAACAATGTTTCCCGCCCTGAAGAACATCCAACGAGCCCTGAACGAGCACGGCCTCGGCGACAAGATCAAAGCCACGATCCCTCAGAACGCCGACGTCTACGACTCCGACAGCGGCTTGCCCTCCGCCGGAGCCTTCCGCTCCGACATCTCCGACCTCATGACCCAAATCGTCGGATTCTTCCAAGACAACAACACCCCGTTCCTCGTCAACATCTACCCTTTCCTCAGCCTCTACCTCAACCAAAACTTCCCCGTCGAGTTCGCCTTCTTCGACGGCGGGGCCACCCCAGTCGTCGACGGGGGGATCTCGTACGGAAACGTGCTCGACGCCAACCTCGACACCCTCGTCTCGGCCCTAAAAAAAGCCGGAGCTCCCAACGTGAAAATCGTCATCGGAGAAATCGGCTGGCCGACCGACGGGAACTCGAACGCCAACACGAAGATGGCGAAGAGATTCTACGACGGATTCTTGAAGAAGATGGCGTCGGGAAAAGGAAGCCCGCTTTACAAGGAAGACCTCGAGTACTATCTCTTTAGTTTGACCGACGAGAACATGAAGAGCATCGATCCAGGGGACTTCGAGCGGCATTGGGGGATATTCGGGTACGATGGTAAGCCGAAGTTCGCGATGGATTTTTCCGGCAAAGGGAATGATGTGATGCCTGTGGGGGCAAAAGGGGTCGAGTACATGGAGGCGAAGTGGTGCGTGTTCAATACGGACATCAAGAACTTGGAACAGGTTCCTGCGAACATGGACTATGCCTGCTCGAACGGGGACTGTACGGCGATGACACCTGGCAGTTCGTGCGCTGACGTGGACCAGAACGAGAGGATCTCGTACGCGTTTAATAATTACTTCCAGATTAATAGTCAGGATGTTCGGTCGTGTAACTTCAATGGGTTGGCGAAGCTCACGACTCAGAATGCGTCGACGAGTACGTGCTTGTATCCGATCGCGATAGAGCCGAGCGCTGGCCGGAGGCTCGTTGCGGGTATATGGGTCTGGGGCTTGTTGGCATTGGTCTTTTTGAGTTGAGTCTTTTTTTTTTCCAATAAAAATCACAAGTATCTGTGTTTGTTTGAAGTGCAGATATTGTTTGGTACAAAATAAATAAATAAAATGAAAAAAAGAAAGATAAATTCTATCTGTGGTTTGGTTTCTTTATATACTACAAACGTCTACTTATGCCTCGAACTGTAATCACCTGAAAATCAGGTTCGTACCAAAATGACCCTTTCGCCCTCACCCCTATTCGAAAACTCCTGGCTCCAACAAACTGGAGGGAGTTGTATCTCTGAGGAACGCAGAGTGGAAACTCCTATATTGGATTTTCGTTTGAAGCTATGCATTGGTAATTTTATTCATAGTTCAATTAAAACCTTACTAAGATATTATAGGGTTTTCTAAAAAAAATCAAATTCATACAGTATATATAATGATTTATGTAAAATACTCAATTCTTTGCTACAACTCCAGATAAACTTTTGAATTTTACTTTATAAGAGACCTTATTAAGAAGATGTTAGATCAAATACTGAGAAGGTCACATACACTATCAATTTGGAAAAATAAAAATCATGTGTTCAAAATAAAAATAATGTGATTCTTTGAAGAAATGTATAAAAAAAAAAACAAAAAAAAAAACTGCTACTGTCTAGTTTAATTTCAGCCATAAATATAGGAAAAAACATGAAAACTCAGAACTTAAAGAAAATTACCATCAATTCAGAGAAAGATGGCAGTGGGCACTCCCGGCGAAGGCGGGTTAGTTCTCAAAACTGCATGATTCCTATGATCCGTACCCTCCAACCCCATGAAAGACAAAATTTCCAGACGATCGAGCCCCAGCTGCCTCTTAATCAGCTCAGCATTCTCGATAAGAACCTCCATCTCACCAAATGGAAGCTTCAGATCCAATGCCTGAACGCCCACAGCTTTCACCTCGTCCTTCTTGAACCTCAAAAACGGCATGCATCTCTTCTGTGTCTGACGAAAATCAGCTGCCAACCCAATTTCACTATTCTGCAATTCAGACAATATCTCCTGGTCCGGTGCAAAAGTACAAGTTTCTGCGTCAAAATTCCTTTTCAGTATATTCAGACATTCCCTTTTCCACCCGTCATACTGCTCGTTTACAATTATCAACGCGCCAGTCGGCTTAATAGTATTCCCGCCATTTCTAGAACCGGAGACCTGCTTCTGCAGAAGCTTCCTCATAGAGACGATACACTCCTGCAAATATTTATTCGCCATTTTTAATGTGAGATCTGGCAAGTCACTTTCAGGCAAACCAGCTTTTACTACATAGCCATCCCTTTTCAGCAGCACCTTCCAGACGTATTCGGCATAGTGTGGGCAGATTGGAGTGATAAGGCGAGTTTGGACATCCATAAATCGCCATAACAAGTCACGGTGCATACCTCCAGCACCACAGGACATCCTATACTCGTCTCTCGCAGCCTGAAGATCGTAGAACCCACTTTTCAGAGCTTCCCGGAACATGTAGTCACTATAATTCTTTTCGGTTGCCTTGACCGCAATGTTCATTTCATTAGCAAACACACGATCAGCATAACTGATAGGGGGAGTTGTTCTTAAAGAAGACTCAGCAGCAAAAACTTCCTCCATCCAAGAAATCTCCTTCGTGAGACGTAAAATTGCAGCATTAGCCGTCTCAAAGACGAAATTCGCATCATCCATGCCGTCACCTGCATCAGCTAGCGAAAAACGGGTGGCATCTGCCGAAAACTCTTCAATTGCTTCACGGAGGGTTCGGAAGTTTCCAGTTGACTTTGACATTTTCTCAGCGTTAAGCATGATGTGGCCATTACATCTGAATCCCCTAGGCCAATGATGCTTGTGCATGATGGCAGTGTGATTGTAAATACAAAACGTGAGGTGATTCTGAATAAGATCCTTCCCGGACACCCTGAGATCAAACGGGTACCAATACTCAAACTCTTGCTTCATCTTATTAAGAAGGGTTGAAGGTATATCCGTTTTGGGAAAAGGCTCGTCCAGGAATAAGAAATCCCAAACAGCATCTGTTAGCTGCTCAGGCTTTACCAAAGACTGATCAGCTTCTCCATACATATTCCCTGACTGTAGGGTATGAGCCACAGTGTAGTAAGCCATGTAAAGAGTTGAGTCGGATAAAGACTCGACTAAAAATTCCTCGTCCCATGGAATTTTAGTTCCGAGCCCAAAACTTCTAGAACATGCCCACTGATTTAACCAGCTCAATGTGTGTTCAAATCCATGACGTGTCTCATCTGAGTAGAGATTCATGCCAGCTAAGCACTCCTCTGCAGCTTTTTTCCATTCTGATTCTCCATAAGTGATGTACCACTGATCAGTCAAAGCCACGACACACTCGTCCCCAGATCTAGACATGACTTTCTTTTCAGGCTCCCAATAGACCACCGCCTGCTGTGATTCCAAAAGCTTTTTCCGGACCAAGTTTTTAGCTTCCTGAACTTTCATCCCAGTAAACTCGCCTGCAAGCATAGTCCCCTCATAGAACCCTCCCTTGTAAGTTATTTTCTTAGCCTCATCAAGCTTTTCCCTTTCATTCTGGCTTTTAATATTTTTCTCAATACATATTCTCTCAGCCGACTTGTCCCCTAAATCAGGATGGTGGATTACGGGTATGATTTCAAACGGCAAAACCCATTCATCCTTCACCCCAAACTTGGCTCTGAATGCTGGTTTAGTTTTCAAGTCGTGAAGGGCCATGTAATCATCAGGGGAATCACTTGGGACGCTACTTACAATCCCCGTGCCCTTCTCGGTGAGAACAGATAGCATGGGCAGAGTGTAAATAACATCATTAAATGCTAAAGGGGATTTCAAAGGCAAACCGATGAGATCTTGTCCCGTCAACTCAACTAAACAAGTGGGCTTTTCTTGGACAAGCGACAGCTTCTGATAGGCCAAATTCAGAGCAGCCCTTCTCGTCAAAATAAACACATCAGTGTCGTTGATTTCAAAAGCCCCGTATTTTCCATCTGGCAGTACCCAACAGTTGGTTTGCCCGTACATAGTCTCCGGCCTCAATGTGGCAGCCGCTAGATACACATTCCTTCCCTCCAAACAACTCATCTTTGGCGGAAAAGGAGACAAAACCTCCATCTTTATGAGAGTATACTCTTGCCCGTTAACGCCTTCACCCGAAGCACGGTCGTGATCGGCACATGGCTGACGATCCGTAGGCGAATATATAGTGTATCTCAAGTCCTTCACAATCTTTCCCATCTTCTTCAGTTTCGTAACCTGCCACCTCACGAAAGAGTCAAAATATTTGTTCCTGTCTGTAGTGATAAACACGCGCCTCCAATCGCATCCAAGCCCGAAAGCTTTCAAATCTTCCACAGCCAGAGGCGGGAAAAAGGTCAGCCAATGACTAGGATCTTTGAACTTTGCTATCTCCTCATCGGACAGTCCATAACTTTGCATAATCTGCCACTGGTATTTAGCCGCACCAGATTTAGCAACAGCCTTAGATTTTTTACCCTTGAATTTACCACCATCCTCAGGTTTCCCCTCTGGCTCAGCATTTTCCTCCTCTTTGAAAACTGGAAACACGGGAGGGTTTCCAAACAGCTCCATTTCCCTGGCGATCTTATCAGCAGAGGCCTTTATGGGCATTCCAGTACAATGGAAAGAGAAAGGCAAGAGCACGTTTGCTCCTCTCAATCTATGGTATGCACCAGCAAACTCGAGTTTCGAGAGGGAAAATGAATGGCCCAAGTGGAGATATCCGTTCATGTAAGGAAAGGGAAAGTTACCAAAGAACTTCTCTCCGGGTTTAGGCGGTGATTCCTTCGGTTCGGCCCGGAACACTTCGCCTTCGGACCACCATTTCTGGACCTGAGACTCGATTTCCAAGAGCTTGTCCCTTCGAACGAAGCTTTTTTCGGATTTTTCAGCCATGCCTTCACCCACCAGTGCACTGAAACTAAAACTACAAGAGTGGATAAACAAACAATATCAGATACAGATCTGTAAAGTACAATTCAATCTCTTACTTTGAACTAAAAACCACTGTAGACGCAAAGCAAAATCTCAAGAACAGCAAAAATATAACAGTGATCGAAAATAGACCCTAGATAACCTCATAACCCAATCTTCATTATTCGATTATCAGTTACAGATTTTATGGTGAAAAATGTAAATAAGTAAATAATAATAATCAAGAACAAACACTATAGAAAATAAACGAACAAACCTGGATGTACTGGAATTGAAGCTTATTAATGGAGCCCCGGAACGACGATGAGAAACAATGCGCCTCAGCGGATAATAAGAAGCCACAGTTGGAAAAGACGGAAGATAATAGGGTTTTTGTGTGAGACTATTGTTTCATTGTTAGCCATTGCGGGCCGAGCCGGGCCGGCTCAGCTGCCATATATGTTTTGCGATTTACAATATCTATAAATATTCACGATCTAACCAAAAAAACTTACTATTCCGCACTTCTTACTAATTCATGCAGTATATTTTTAAAAATAAAATTATTTTAGTTTAGTTTACATTAAAAAAGAGAATATTACATTTACATACTTTAAGTTTTGATTATTTTACACACACTTACCTAAACAAAAAATTATTACCATTACCTGCTCCATATTTTTTGTTTTACACTTTAGTACTTTTTACAGTTCAATTGATTTTTTACTAAATTGTCATTCCTTCCTCTAATTTTGTCAACAATAAAAAAAATTAAAAAAATCTAAAAAAACAAAGTTAAAATTGATTAAAAAAAGTGTATCTACTTTTCATCATCATCTTCAATCAAACATCATATTTTTATTTGCAAGAAAAACAAATTAATCCCATTTGAACATCATATTTTCATAAATAAATAAAAATCATAATACAATTAATCAATTTTTTTTATTTGATGTTGAAATCATCAGCAGCATCTTGAAGACCCATTTGAAAAAAAACATGTTAATTGGCAATAAGGTACGTAGAAATATTAGTTTTTTTTTAGGAATTAGTCAATTGAACAATTGCATAAATATTAAATATTCACACACACATATTTTGGATTCGAACTACTTTGAACATTAATATTTTTATTTCAACTGTTCAAACAATCGAGCAAACAACTCTTAACCAAAAATATTAATTAGGGTGTGGGAATTTGATAAAAATAAAATAAAATACAACACTCTTTGTGTTAACTTAGTATTAATTTGACATTTAAATTAATTAAGCAAAATAATATCTTCGTTCATCGACACATTTTTTGTATCTTACAAAGTAAATATGTCTATTATTGGGAGCTAGTATTATTTTTGACATTTTCACAAACAAAAATAATATTTTCTTTATAATTATTAATGAACAAAATCAATATTTTCTTTATAATTTTTAAAATAGTTAAAATTTTACGAAGACGGAGATTGGTAGAGGTGAGCACAGTGATGGGGTTTATTATTTTCAAGCAAATAAAGTTGAGCAAGTAAAGAAGGTGTCGATGACAAAGGAGGGCGAGTTGTGGCATAGACGACTTGGTCACCCGTCAAGTAATAAATCGTCTTATTTTTCTGCATTAATTGGTTGACACATTTTTTGTATCTTACAAAATAAATATGTCTATTGGGAGCTAGTATTATTTTTGACATTTTCACAAACAAAAATAATAATGAGTAAAAATATATTTTTAGGTTAAAAAGTAAATTAATGGTAAATAAAATTTACGAAATGAGTGAAAAAGTAAGGACAAAATTATATTTTATAATTAAAAGTAAAATTATTATTTAATTTTGAAGGGTGTTAATATTATTAGAATATCTAAAGAATTTTTTTTATTAATATCACTATAACATTCTTTTTATATTTTATAAGTTGTAGTATAATATATTAAATATGCACATTTTAAATTTAAGTTGTAATTTATAATAATTTATTGATAATTTATTTAAATTGATAAAATTTCAATACAAAAACAAACAAAATTGTTTTTAATATTCTATTTTTGAAAAATATTATAAAAATTGAAATAAAAAGTAAGGTTAAATCAAAAGTTGAGGGGTGCGATCCCTCATCTGGAGAGGGCATGTTTATCTGGAGAGGGCATGTTTCCAGTAGCAAGATATCGGAAACACCAACAAAATTTATCGACCAAAACATAGACGCCAAGTTTAAAATGGCAAAATATCGGAAACACCAACAAAATTTATTGACCAAAGCATAGACGCCAAGTTGAAAATGGCAAAGACATTCTACGACGTTTTTCTCAAGATGGCGTAGAAAAAACCCGCTTCTCTTTAGCTTGACTGACAAAAAAAACAGAAGAGCATTTCAACTAATATTATCACATCTTACAATTTCAAACTGCAGTCCTAGTGTAAGTGAAGAGTCCAAATCCACTGTCTAACCTTAACATGCAAACCCGACCCCTCCGGCAACCCTAAAGGCGGATCCTCGCATGAGCTATCCAATGCCAGTGCCAGACTATGCTTCTGACTCTCCTCCCGAAAATTGAATGTTTTGATCTGTGATTAACCTATGACCAAAGGGCAAAGACTACACTACAAAACCGGTATATCCACAGCACTTTTTTTCCAGTCTTTCTTCAAGATTTTGATTAGCTTTGTAGCTCCTTCTCAAGTAGTTACCTTGAATCTGTTTTTGCTGCCAAGACGACGTCGTCTAAACAGCCTCTCTGCGGAAATTCTTTGGGTACAAAGATCCGATACATCTCAAAGCTATTGGCAGCTTCCGTTTTTTTCTCCATTAGACTGTACACAATCCCCTGAAAACGCAGAGCATTTCCATGGTTGGTAAAATCACTTAATTGCATAAATACCCCTCAAGTTTATTCAATTACAAAAACATAATACACCTACAAAAATACTACCACTTTCAAAGTGTGACTATAGTAATATACACAGTAGAATAACCTGGCATACATAAGGGCGAAAATCCCTCGGATTCTCTTCAATAAGATCTTGAAAATTCTCCAATGCCTCTTCCAAGTTTCCCTGAAAGCGCCTCCCAATAAATGCATAAATAAATAATTCAAAAAAAAAAAAAAAATCTGAGACGCAACCATGGTTACTACGAAAATTTAATTTCACCTTTACTCTTTTTAAGGTTTTAATCTTCTTTCTTTTAGATTTCATACTACGAAAATTTAATTTCACCTTTACTCTTTTTAAGGTTTTAATCTTCTTTCTTTTAGATTTCATATGATTTTTCCTAGACAACGGGAAAAAGATGTGTCTAACAAATCTTGATGATATCCATTCAACGAAGCATTTGATACCTTTATAATATGCATTTGTGCAACTAAAATTCTTATATTTCGCTCTTCGTTGACTTTGTTTTCCCGACGGGCAATCTCTGAAGCCCTTTCTTGCATCTCAAAAACTGCAGGACCTTTGTTTTTATGCATCACCATTGCCAGGCCCTGGCACAGAAAGGGCAAATTTGAAAAAACCCTTTAGGTTAGATGAAATAAAAAAGGCGACTTTGGGAAATTATAAATGTAAGTAACATTGAGGTGATACCCATTTTACATTTGTGGACATGATAAATTTGTTGATTCTCATCAAATATTCTTACAACCAAAACCCTAAACTTCTCTGAACTTACAAATAATCAAAAACAATTGCAATACAACCCTCGATTTTCTAAGTAACACACACATAGTCAGGGGGTTATGGTTAACAATTTTCGAAATGTCGAGGGGATGTAACTGTAATATATCTGATGGCACATTGGCACCAATAAATCAAGCCAGGTATCCTAATGATTGTAGCAAATTGTAAGCAGAATAAAACCTTGCGGGTGGTTTTTGTAAATTTCACCTCAAGGTGGTTGTATTTCCGAAGAACTTAGAGTTGAAACTCCTGTAGTATCGGTGTTTCGTTTGAGGCTATGCATTGGTTTACTATGATATTAAAGGTAATTTTTATTCAAATTTATACAGTATAATGATTCATGTAAAATATTCAATTCTTTGGTCCAGATAAACATAATTTTGCATTTTAATTTATAAGAGAATTAAGAAGTTGTTAGATAAATATACTAGGAAGGTCACACACTATCAATTTCGAAAAATAAATATTATATGTTTCTTTGAAGAAATATATAACAAAATTACTACTGTCTTGTTTAATTTCAGCCATAAATATACGAAAACATGAAAACTCGGAACTTAAAGAAAATTACCATCAATTCAGAGAAAGATGACAGTGGGCACTCCCGGTGACGGCGGGTTAGTTCTCAAAACTTTATGATTCCTATGATCCGTGCCCTCCAAGCCCATGAAAGACAAAATTTCCAAGCGCTCGAGCCCCAGCCGCCTCTTAATCAGCTCAACATTCTCAAGAAGAACCTCCATCTCACCAAATGGAAGCTTCAGATCCAATGCCTTAACACCCACAGCCTTCACCTCGTCCTTCTTGAACCTCAAAAAAGGCATACATTTCTTCTGTGTCTGACGAAAATCATCTGCCAACCCAATTTCGCTATTCCGCAATTCAGACAGTATCTCCTGGTCCGGTGCAAAAGTACAAGTTTCTGCGTCAAAATTCCTTTTAAGTATATTCAGACATTCCCTTTTCCACCCGTCATACTGCTCGTTTACAATTATCAACGCGTCACTCGGCTTTATAATATTCCCACCGTTTTTGGAACCGGAGACCTGCTTCTTCAGAAGATTCTTCACAGAGCCGATACAATCCTGCAAATATTTATTAGCCATTTTTAATGTAAGATCTGGCAAGTCACTTTCAGGAAAACCAGCTTTCACTACATAGCCATCCCTTTTCAGCAACTCCTTCCAGACGTACTCCGCATAGTGCGGGCAGATTGGAGCGATAAGGCGAGTTTGGACATCCATATATCGCCAAAACAATTCACGGTGCATACCTTCATCACCACAGGACGATATATACTCGTCTCTCGCAAGCTGAAGATCGTAGACCCCACTTTTCAGAGCTTCCCGGAACATGAAGTCACTAAAATTCTTTTCGGTGGCCTTGACCGCAATGTTCATTTCATTAGCAAACACACGATCAGCATAAGTGATAGGGGGAGTGGTTCTTAAAGAAGACTCACCAGCAAATTCATTCTCCATCCACGAAATCTCCTTCGTGAGACGATTAATTGCAGCATTAGCCGTATTAAATTCAAAATTTGCGTCATCCATGCCGTCACCTGCATCAGCAAGCGAAAAACGTGTGGCATCTGCCGAAAACTCTTCAATTGCTTCACGGAGGGTTCGGAAGTTTCCAGTTGACTTTGACATTTTCTCAGCGTTAAGCTTGATGTGGCCATTACATCTGAATCCCCTAGGCCAATGATGCTTGGGCATGATGGCCGTGTGATTGTAAATACAAAACGTGAGGTGATTCTGAATAAGATCCTTCCCGGAAACCCTGAGATCAAACGGGTACCAATACTCAAACTCTTGCTTCATCTTATAAAGAAGGGTCGAAGGTATATCCGATTCTGGAAAAGGCCCGTCCAGGAATAAGAAATCCCAAACAGCATCTGTTAGCTGCTCAGGCTTTACCAAAGACTGATCAGCTTCTCCATACATATTCCCTGTCTGTAGGGTATGAGCCACCGTGTAATAAGCCATGTAAAGAGTTGAATCGGATAAAGACTCGACTAGAAATTCCTCGTCCCATGGAATTCGAGTACCGAGCCCAAAACTTCTAGAACATGCCCACTGATTTAACCAGCTCAATGAGTGTTCAAAGTCATGACGTGTATCATCTGAGTAGAGGCTCATGCCAGCTAAGCACTCCTCTGCAGCATTTTTCCATCCTGATTCTCCATAAGTGATGTACCACTGATCAGTCAAAGCCACGACACACTCGTCCCCAGATCTCGACATGACTTTCTTTTCAGGCTCCCAATAGACCACCGCCTGCTGTGATTCCAAAAGCTTTTTCCGGACCATGTTTTTAGCTTCCTGAACTTTCATCCCGGTAAACTCGCCTGCAAGCATAGTCCCCTCATAAAACCCTCCCTTGTAAATTATTTTCTTAGCCTCGTCAAGCATTTTCCTTTCATTCTGGCTTTCGATATTTTTCTCAATACATATTCTCTCAGCCGACTTGTCCCCTAAATCAGGATGGTGGATTACGGGTATGATTTCAAACGGCAAAACCCATTCATCCTTAACCCCATACTTGGCTCTGAATGCTGGTTTAGTTTTCAAGTCGCGAAGGGCCATGTAATCATCAGGGGAATCACTTGGGACGCTACTCACGATCCCCGTGCCCTTCTCGGTGAGAACAGATGGCATGGGCAGAGTGTAAATAACATCATTAAATGCTAAAGGGGATTTCAAAGGTAAACCAATGAGATCTTGTCCCGTCAACTCAACTAAACAAGTGGGCTTTTCTTGGACACGAGACAGCTTCTGATAGGCCAAATTCAGAGCAGCCCTTCTCGTCAAAATAAACACATCAGTGTCGTTGATTTCAAAAGCACCGTATTTTCCATCTGGCAGTACCCAACAGTTGGTTTGCCCGTACATGGTCTCCGGCCTCAATGTGGCAGCTGCTAGGTACACATTTCTTCCCTCCAAACAACTCATCTTTGGCGGGAAAGGAGATACGACCTCCATCTTTATGAGAGTATACTCTTGCCCGTTAACGCCTTCTCCCGAAGCACGGTCGTGATCAGCACACGGCTGGCGATCCATAGGCGAATATATAGTGTATCTAAAGTCCTTCACAATCTTTCCCATCTGTTTCAGTTTTGTTACCTGCCACCTCACGAAAGAGTCAAAATATTTGTTCCTGTCTGTAGTTATAAACACGCGCCTCCAATCGCATCCAAGCCCGAAAGCTTTCAAATCTTCCACAGCCAGAGGCGGGAAAAAGGTCAGCCAATATTTAGGATCTTCGAACTTTGCTATCTCCTCATCGGACAGTCCATAACTTTGCATAATCTGCCACTGGTACTTATCTGCACCAGATTTTGCAACAGCCTTAGATTTTTTACCCTTGAATTTACCACCGGATTGACTCTGATTCTCACCATCCTCAGGTGTCCCCTCGGGCTCAGCATTTTCCTCCTCTTTGAAAAATGGAAACACGGGAGGGTTTCCAAACATCTCCATTTCCCTGGCGAGCTTATCGGCAGAGGCCTTTATGGGCATTCCAGTACAATGGAAAGAGAAAGGCAAGAGCACATTTGCTCCTCTCAACCTATGGTATGCAGCAGCAAACTCGAGTTTCGAGAGGGAAAATGCATGGCCCAAGTGGAGATATCCGTTCATGTAAGGAAACGGAAAGTTACCAAAGAACTTCTCTCCTGGTTTAGGCGGAGATTCCTTTGGCTCGGCACGGAACACTTCGCCTTCAGACCACCATTTCTGTACCTGGGACTCGATTTCCAAGAGCTTGTCTCGTCGTGCGAAGCATTTTTCGGGTTTTTCAGCCGTGCCATCACCCGCCAGTGAACTGAAACTAAAACTTCAAGAGTGGATACACAAAAAATATCAGATTCAGATCTGTAAAATACAAATCAATCTCTTACTTTGAACTAAATAGGGGACTGTAAAATCACTCTAGACGCAAAGCATAATATCTCTAGAACAGCAAAAATATTACAGTGATCGAAAAAAGATCCTACGTAACCTCATAACCCTATCTTCATCATTCGATTATCAGTCCAGATTTTATGGTGAAAATTGAAAATAAATAAATAAATAAATATAATAATCAAGAACAAACAACAGAAAATAAACGAACGAACCTGTATCTGCTGGCATTGAAGCTTATTAATGGAGCCCCGGGACGACGATGAGAAACAATGCGCCTCATGCATTATCAATCCTTTCTACCGTCCACACGACTTCTCTACAATCTTCTCTTCCTCTAACTAGGTTTTTGTGTGGACTTGTACTCTTCTTAGTTAGTCATTGCGGGCCGGGCCGTGCTGGGCTCAGCTGCCCATTCAATCCGTTTAAGTAGGGATTGAATGTGGATATATTTTTTCCATTTTTAAATGGAAGTAATGAAATGAATAATTTAGGTCAAAAAATAAATATAAATATAACTAATATTAAAACTATAAAATTATAAAAAAAACTATTAATTGGTGTCAAACTTTTAAAAACCAACTAAAAATAATCCAAAACTTTTGAGAATCGGAAGCAATTACTGTATTTTTTAATATTTCAACTAATATTATCAATAATTCAATATTATCAAATCTTATGTAATTTCAAACTGCTGTCTAACAAGATGAATCTTCCACACCATCAACTCTAACCTTAACATGCAAACCCGAGCCCTCCGGCAACCCTAAAGGCGGATCCTCGCACGAGCAATTGTCGACACTGAACAGCTCCCACTCTTTTATCCCACACCCATCCAAAGCCACTCTAAGCCTCTCCTTCTGACTCTCGTTCGGATAAAGCCCGTTCGGGCTCACAAGAACCGCCCCAGTATACGATTGCCCTGCAGCCCTCGCAGCCCCATGGTAATGAAACAAACCCCAACTGAAATCATCGCACACATCCACAACTGTCCAAGACTCGTTCGAAACCACTCCATTGTCCAATACGCTAAGGTTGAACGTCCCTGCCACCTTCCCTCTCTTCACTCGGTATCTCCTCCTCCTCCAAACCAAATCCCCATTCACTAGTGTCCTTACCTGAAAAACAGGTTCGTACCAAAATGACCCTTTTGCCCTCCCCCTGTAGAACAGCTGGTACTGGCATGGGAACTGGTCGTAAGCCGGGTTCTGCCCAGCCACAACCCGCCAGCTCCAGTCCAGATTCCCCAACCAGCCCACGAAAAGATCTTCTGCAGTTTCGTGATCAAGATTCTTCCCTCGAAACTTGACCATCGGATTAACAAGGGGCTTATCGGGAATCTTGGCGTCCAGTTGGAGGCAGTTGTGTTTCTGAAGCACGCAGAGCGAAAACTCCTCTAATGTCGGGCTTTCATACGAGGCTATGCATCTGTAATTGCATACCTGGTCGACTGGACTACACTCGTTTAAGCACTGAAGGGCTTTTCTACAGTTGGGGTCGAGTAGACAGTTTAATATCTGGCGCCCGCAGTTCTTCACCATGCAGTTGAGTGTGGAAAAGCCTTTTGCCCTTAGATTCTGAAGGATAGGAACGGGTTTCACGTAAGCATTTATTATGACCAACAAACAAAACCTTATATCGTCTGAGTTATTTCTGCCCCAAGCCTCGGATACAGAACTGATTACTTCCTCAGATAGCTTGTTCGAAGAAAGTTTACTGAATAAGCTTCGTTTGGGTTCCGTTTGGACGAGGGTTCCCCCTAATCTGTTGGTTAGAGCTGGAGAGGAATCGAAGCATATGACGTTAGGGACATTTTGGTTGTTCGCCTGGATCCATTTTACGGATTCTTGACTTGTAACGGAAACAAGCATTACAATATTTGCTTGGCCTAGTGATTTCTGAAGACGCGCTATGGATTTATCATCAGCTCGACACGCATCGTCTGTAAATACTGACATTTCAAAACCTTCATCAACCCATTTGAGTTTTTTGGCCTGGTTAAACAGAAAGAGTCAAATAAGGAGCCTTCAAAAGAAACGAATTATCTATTTCAACATCCATCATACTCCTACATCTATAAAATAGAATACTGGTCCACATTCCACATTACAGAGTTCATGAATATTCTTCAAACTATACACAATTTGAAAACAAAAAAATGGAAAGTGAATTTAATCCCCCTGCAGCAAAATTCACAAGCAATAAAGCATCTGAAGGATACGAATTCCATAAAAATAATACTGTATTTAATTCTTTTTAAATTCGTGTCAAGAGGCACTTACAGTGTGGAGGATGACGTCATACCAAGGCGTCGATTTGAGCGAGCTGACGCTGCCTTCCCCGACAAGAGCCACTATTCTCACCGGAGTTTCTCCCTGCGCCGCCGCGGGGAAATCCTTTTGTTCTGTCTTCTTCTCGGAGCTGCCGCGACAGTTCAACGAGCGGCGGCGCAGAGACGAGGGATTCGACGGACGGGAGTTTATCGGGGAATTGGAGAAGAGGAACTGTGTGTGGATTTCTCCGGCGAGGCGGATATTGGAATGAAAACCGGAGGGACACGGTGGCGCGGCGTAATATTGGAAACCAGTAGTCATGCTTTCTCCCACCCACTCTTTTTCTATTCCAGAATTTTGTCGAATTATCCATTTTCCACCCACTCTTTTTCTATTCCAGAATTTTGTCGAATTATCCATTTTCTAGTTATTTTAATTCTTAATTAAATAATTATGATAATAATTAAACATGTTAATTGATTTATTTTTACTTTATCCCACTAGAATCATAATTAAACATGTTCATTAATTTTACTTTTTCCCACTAGAATCATAATTAAACATGTTCATTAAGGTAATAATTAAAATTAAGACAATAATTAAACATGTTAATTGAATTTTGTTATAAATGATGAGCCTTGGATCAAGTTAATTTGTTGGTTTGTCTAACCCTCTCACCTTCGACATTGATCGAATCTGCATCTTGAGACGAGCAACGGGGTCAAGTCTAACGCACGAAATTTTGAACCTCCCTACTCAAATCATACTACACGTAAAACGAATTCAAATTTCGGACGACACTCAATATCTTTTTCATGATTAAAATCGAATGTTTTGATTTGTGATTTAACCTATGACCAAAACTACACTACAAAACCGGTGAATCCACAACACCCTTTTTCCGTCTTTCTTGAAGATTTTTAATTAGGTTTGTAGCTCCTTCTCAAGTTGTTGCCTTGAATCTGTTTTTGCTGCCAAGACAACATCGTCTAAGAACCCTCTCTGAGGAAATTCTTCCGGTACAAGACTCCGATACATCTCAAAGCTCTTGGCAGCTTCCGTTTTTTTCTCCATTAGACTGTACACAATCCCCTGAAAACACAAAGCTTGGTAAAATCACTAAATTGCATAAATACCCCTCAATTTTACTCAATTACAAAAACAAAATACACCTAAAAAAACACTACCACTTTCAAAGTGTGACTATAGTAATATACACAGTAGAATAACCTGGCATAGATAAGGGCGAAAATCCCTCGGATTCTCTTCAATAAGATCTTGAAAATTCTCCAATGCCTCTTCCAAGTTTCCCTGAAAGCGCCTCCCAATAAATGCATAAATTAATAATTAAAGAAAAAAATCAAATCTGAGACGCAACCATGGTTACTACGAAAATTTAATTTCACCTTTTTACTCTTTTTAAGGTTTAATCTTCTTTATTTTAGATTTCATATGAAGTTTCCTAAACAACGGGGAAAAGATGTTTTTAACAAATCTTGATGATATCCATTCAACGAAGCATTTGATACCTTTATAATATGCATTTGTGCAACTAAAATTCTTATGTTTCGCTCTTCGTTGACTTTGTTTTCTCGACGGGCAATCTCTGAAGCCTTTTCTAGCATCTCAAAAACTGCAGCACCTTCTTTGTTTTTATGCATCACCATTGCCAGGCCCTGTCACAGAAAGGGCAAATTTGAAATAACCCGTGAGGTTAGAAGAAATAAAAAAGCCGACTTTGGGAAATTATAAATGTAAGTAACATTGAGGTGACACCCATCTTACATTTGTGGACATGATAAATATGTTGATGCCCATCAAATATCCTTACAACTAAATTCCCTCAACTTCTCTGAACTTACAAATAAATCAAAAACAATTGCATTACACTCCTCGATTTTCTAAGTAACAATTTTCAAAATGTTGAGGGGGTGTAATTGTTATATACTATCTGATGGCACATTGGCACCAATAAATTGAGCCAGGTATCCTAATGGTTGTAGCAAAGTGTTAGCAGAATAAAACTTTACGGGCGGTTTTTGTAAATTTCAAATACCACAAACCTCAAGGGTAGTTTCTACAAGAAGCGAAATTTCATAGATAGAAGTAGAACACAAGAGGCACACAAGCCTTTTACAAAAGTTTTTCTACGAATTGTATTATAGTCGCATTTGAAGAAACTAACAAACATATAAAAATGACTATGGATATATGACTAAGAAACGAAAAAATTTACTATCTCATGTATCATGGAGTTGCAATGCTAAACATAAAATAAATTACATAATTAGTACTATAATTTAGTCATATTCCCTTGATTAAATCGAGAGAATTTTTCAAACCTATTCAACAACAGGTAACAAAGTTGATAGACAGTAAAAAACTACGGAAATCCGGTAACAAGTCTCAATCTCGTAAGCAACAACTATGGCAGCCTAATCGAATACCCTTATTACCCCCGACCTAAACAATAGACTCTCGATCAAAACACAGAAACGAGACGACCACATGTGCTGCATAGATTCATACAAATAAAAAAAAAATCATAAATCCCATTAAATTAGTAGATAACACCAAGAAAATTAAGGGAAATTACAGTACATGCAAAGCTCTGATCAGCAGAGGCTGCTGCTTGAGTATATTCTTGAACAAGCTCTTGGCCTTGCTCAAATCCCCCATCATCTCATAACAGAGTGCCTGTAAAAGCCTCCACTCCATTTCGCTCCCCTGCAATTCGATCAATTTCTCCACGTACTCCACGGCCTCCTTACTTTTCCCCTTCTTCATTTTCACATTCACAGCCATTTTCAAAGCGTCCACGCTTTTCGGGTTCTCGCGCACCAATTCCGCGCACATTATTTCTTCCTCGGAATCGTCGAGGTTCCGGGAATCGATTCTCTCGCTTTCCTGAACGGGCCGCAGTACGGCGGCGGACCTTGATTTTACATAGCCCACGAAAATGAGAGACCCCAGAACTAGGGTTGCGATCGTCCCTACGAAGAAGTTGGGAATGGTGGTTTTCTTGGGCGGCGGCGGAGGAGGCGGCGATGAAGAGGCTGAAATCGAATGTTTGGAAATGGGTATCGACGAAAAGTGAGGGGTTTTGAAGGGCTGCCGGAATTTGAGGTGATGAAAACTGGAGGATTGTGAACTGAGAACAGGGGTTTTTAAGGGGTTTAGGATCGAGAATTTGGAGGGTTTATTCGGGCGATGGTGGAAGGAGAGTGTGAAATTGGTGAGAGGTGAAGAAGAAGAAGCCATTGTTGGGAGAAAAGGTTTTATGACTTGATATGAATTTGTTGGAAAAGGCTATATATACACAAAGTGTAACCAAGATACACTTCCAATTAAAACATGACATTTGGCGTGTTGTAATAATATTATTGGTAATAAATCTTTTATACATTTCCATCAAAAAATATGACATTGCGTTTACTTTGTAATAATAATTATTTTTATTTTAATATATTTCTATCGATTTCTTTTTTAATTCTTTTTTTTATGTTCACTTTGTAATAATAATTATTTTTATTTTAATATATTTCTATCGATTTCTTTTTTAATTCTTTTTTTCTATTAATGTAGTGCTCATAATTATTGCAAAAGTTTACATTCCACATTATTAAAATAGTTTTTAGACAAATAATCAAAATTTTATTTGAAAAAATTAGACTAATCATATATTTTTTTAAAATAATTATTTATAGATGATATTTATAATAAATTATTTTTGTGATTATTAATATAAAGACTTGTTGAACAATAAATCAAAATATTATAAATTAATATTATTAGTATTAATATTTAATTTAATTAAAAAATTGGTTATAACTATTTATTTAAAATTGTATATTGTTTAATATTTAGTAGAAAATCTCAATATGAAATAGAAAAAATTGTAATTTAACAAATAACGAAAGTTGATACATGAAAAACAAGTATAGTTAATGTATTTAAAAAATGAAGTCAAGTATAAAATAATAAAAATGAGAATAATAATAATAAATAATAATAGTTTTTTGTATTTTCTAAATAATATGATTTTTTTATATACTCATATTAATTTGAATCAATAAGTCACAGTGTATGAAAGTTCATTTAAATTAATAATTTTTGTTTACAGTTCTCTCAACTTAATGAAAATTCATATATACAAATCAATTAAAAAAATCAGTCAAAATTTACATAGAGTCTCAGTTATAGACTTTTTAAATTTAAGAACTTTTAAAGTTTCAAAAAATATCTTTTGAAATCATAATTTAACATACCACTCTAATATATAGATGAAAAAATCTTATGAAATCATAATTCAATACACCCCTTTAATAGACATACATGTGAAATATGCGACCCTCTAACATATACAAATGCGAAAAAAAATCTTATTATATCCCAATCCAATACACTTATCTAATACACACACATGCAAAATATGTGAAGTTTTCAAAACATTGATCTATTTTAAAAATAAATACATTTATATTTTTTTAATTGAATAATATTAAATTAAATTATAGTAATTAGTTGATTAAAATCTAATTTATAGATATTGAAAAATGAAATCACAAATGAAACAAAAAAATAATTTGACGTTCATTTCAAATTTTAAAGTACTGTATTGTAAACTACATTAAAAGACGCACATGCCATGCATATGATATTTTTAGAAAAATGATCTTTTTGTCCAAGGTTGTTAGCTCACTTGAATTGAGTATCTTAAGGTTCACTGTTCAAAATCGAAACATGAGTGTGTGAGTATTTAAATTTGTACAATTTACCTAAATAAAAAAATAGATTTATTTCTTTGAAAAATAAATGCATTTATTTTTTCTTAAATAAATAATAATGAAATATAGATTGTGTATATTATAATTTAATATTTCATGTACAGTAATTTTATTTATAAAAATCAATTATTATTATTTTTTATTTTTTACTAAATAAGGTATTTTAATTTTTAAAATTTGTAAAAGAAGTAAAAAAATTACAGAAAAAAATAATGTTTTTAAGATTATATACACTATACATATTTATTAAAATTATTCAAAAACAATTTTTTTCTTTAATAATAAACTTTTTACGTAAAAAAAATTATATTTACTCTATTTAAAAACAAATGTTTTCAAAATAAAAAAGTACTCTTTCCGCAAAAAAAAAATACAGTTTTTAAAATTATATATTTATTATATATATTTAATTAAATTATTGAAAAAAAATTTTTTTTAAATAATTTTTTTACGCAAAACAATAAAGTTTTTAAAATTATATACACTATATATATTTATTTAAATTATTTTTAAAAACAAAAAGTTTCAAAATAATGAACTCTTTTACGCAAAAAAAATTATATTTATTCTATATATTTAAATAAATTATTAAAAAATAAATATTTTTAAAATAAAAAGTACTCTTTCTGAAAAAAAATAATAAGTTTTTAAGATTATATTTATATATATTTAATTAAATTATTTAAAAACAATTTTTTTCAAAATTTAAAACTCTTTCGGCACTAAGAAAAGGACTAAATCTGTAACTGCTGTCCATTACCTTTGACCACGTGCGAAAAACTAAAAACTAAAAATGAAAAATAACTAACAAATAAATTCCAAATGTCAAAAATTAATTGGAAGTGTAACTTCCAAATAAATAAATAAAAATTGCTCACAAAAATAGTTTTTCTTTAAGGGTAATTTTATTTCCACCCCAAAAATCTCTAAACACACCAATTTATTATATTTACAATTATGCTATTTATTTAAAAGTCTAATTTATCCTTATTAACCTAAATAAATACTATTTACATACTAATACACTCTTTCCCGGTGTTTGATTTCCGGCTGAACTGCTGAAGGGCTTTTTTCGGGGAGCTCTTGGCGCTACGAGCCTTGTGAGAGGATAGCAGTAGAGACGGACGATTCCTACTTGTTTTATTGGATGGCTTTACGTCGATCGTGATTTTGACTTTCTCTCGTGTTTTACCCGAGCGTGGTTTGTATGCGTCGGGCTCGACTTGCGTCTGACTACATTTGGTTTAAGAGGTTTTGGTTTTAACAACTCTTTGACTTGTTGCCTCGAAGACAATGGCATTAACTTAATAGACGATGAAGACCGATCAAGCTCCATGGTTTGTGGTCAGGCGAATATCAAGTTAATTCTATATTTTATGAGTACGTAAAAGTTTATTGGGGTGTATTTTTTTTTTATTTAAGGGTATAATAGGTATATCAAAGGGTGTATTATGCAAAAATAATAATATATATATAATTTATAAAAGTGTATTAAGTAGATTGGTGCACTTAGAGGTTTTTGAGGTTCAAATAACAATATCTTTTCTTTAATTTTATATAAACTATCAATAATTCCTCATGCAATGCACAAGAATATTTAATATGTAAATTTTTGGAAATATTTACATTAATTTTTTTGGTTAAAAAAAAATCTTAAAAAATAAATGTAAATAATGTAAATTATATTATTTTTCATTCGTCTAACATATTATAAAAAATAATTAAAATTTAGTTCAAATAAAAAATAAATATGTTTAAATTTTGTATATTATATTACAATAAAATAACAAATTTTGAAATACTTATTTACAATTAAGCATATTATTCTACTTGTAAAAACTTCCGAAATGTTTCAACTCAACTTTATTAATTACTCATGAATTGCAACATCCAATTGTGCTTACATATTGAATTTTTAAAAAAAATATCAACTTTGAACAAATATTGAGTTTGCCCGTGCGTAAATCAATTTTCCTATTCGATAACCAAAAGTGTTTTTAAAAAATTTCTTTTATATATATTGTTAATTAGAAATCTTAATATTTCAATTAATTACATATAATAACACGATATAAATATTAATAATGTATAAAAAAATTTGTATTTATAAAAAAATAAATATAGAAATATATATAGAAATAAAAAATGTATTATGTAAGATATTATTATTATATAGGTATCATTCGATTTAAATATCAATAAAAAAATTCTTATTAACTCAATTTGATAAGAATTATCAATCTTATAATTGAAAGTATATATTATTTAATACAAAAATTAAAAGAAAAATTGAATATAAAAACTACATGTAAAATAAATTATAAAGAATTATCAATTTTATAATTGCACGTATATATTATTTAATACAATATATAAAAGTAAATTGAATATAAAAACTACATGTAAATTAAAAAGATAAACACATTAAAACAAATAAAATGCTAAATGATAAATACATAAATTTAGAGGTGAAAATTAATTACGTATATGAAAAAGTTACAAATAAAAAAATTTATATTACAATTAAATGAGTTAATTTCAATTGAAATAAAAATATAAATAAAAATAAGGAAAAATATTCAAAATTTTCACATGAAAAAAAAAAAAAAGATTTATGGAAATGTCAATATTGATAGATAATTAATCGAAACTAATTTATAGGACACAATTTTAAAAATGGGAGTAACTCCTTAATTGACTTGATTGACAAAGAGCCATAAATTAATTTTGAGGTGATTAGCTTGTGACATCCCAAACATCTTCCGGTGCACACTAAGAGGCATAAGAGGAAAAAAAAAATAACTTTATTATTCAATGTGAGTGAATCAAAAAAAGTTAGTACATTAGATTAGAGGAAAATTAATAATAATGAATCTCGAGCAGTTTGATCTCCATGTGATTCACGGTGAACAAAAAGAATATTTTAACTACATGAAAACAAATACATATACGAAATTAAAATGATCAATCTGACGTTATTACAAAACATATTAATCAACAAATAACAAAAAAAACAATAAGAGTAAAAAGGAGGTAAACATACTACATATAAGTAAACTTACAATGCTCCTTTAGAAAATATAAAAAAAATAATGTGATTTATACACATCAATCTATGAAGATTAAATTATTAATGAAATTTTAAAACAAAATAAATACTTACATTGTTCTGCAAAAAATACAAACAAAAGAAGATTATTTAATTATAAAATTAATAAAATATAGTGTTAAAATGGTTAATAAAATATATTGTGCAAGAAGACGAATAAACGAAAGTACTTACCGACAAATCTGCAAAAAAACATTACACCATAGTTAATTATGTTGCAATATAAAGAGTTTTAAATATTAAAAAACCTGATGATTAAATAGAGAGAATACCTAAATAAATTATTAATACAATAAGTAGATTAAATAGAGAGAATACCTAAATAAATTATTAATACAATAACTTAAGCTATTAAATTCATATATTGTACCTAAATAAATTATTAATACAATAAG
Source organism: Euphrasia confusa (assembly GCA_954870475.1). NCBI lineage: Eukaryota > Viridiplantae > Streptophyta > Magnoliopsida > Lamiales > Orobanchaceae > Euphrasia > Euphrasia confusa. The sequence continues at coordinate 28,586,099 of OX940970.1, read as the reverse complement.
TGGGTTAATAAATATATATTTGATCGCATTATATTTTTTATTACCATTTATTATTATTATCATTTAAACATTAGGTAATAAATGTATATTAACTAATTAATTCAACTAATTAATTCGTAATGATGTATATTGTTATAGCTAATTAACGGGTAATGATGTATATTACCAAATTTAAATATTAAATCACCACGTTATATTTATTATTGTTTAAGAAAATTATTTATTATTGTTTAAGAAAATTCACATAATACGATTGTAGATATATGTATACTTGTATTTGCCCTGTAGTGTGAGATACTATTTTTTGTAGTGTATTTTTTTGTATAAACATTGGACACATTGTATCAGAAAAGATTTATATATTATATAGATGTAAGTATTTGTACATTTTTATTTTTTTTATTCTATAATTATTTTTTCAAATCTTCAAATAGAAAGTTTTTTCATAATTTTATTTTCATAATACACTTTTATTTACTCGTATACGACTAAATTTTCAACTAATTTGTCATTGTGAAGTATAAATATACATCACACATGAGACAATTTTAAGATAAGTTGTCACTAAATTTAAAGTGTGACCAACATTCAAAGTTTACATGATTTTTTCAAATAGATTTGAATTTTCATAAAATTAAATAATTACCTAAAAAATTGAACTATATTATATTTGTGATATTGTTGTTGTATTAACTATTACTCTTTTTTCTCATAAAAAATAATTTTTTTTTTTTAATTTATAAAGCAAGTGGCTTGTCTTTTACATATAAAAAAAACAATCTGTTTTTTAAACTTAAAATCATTTTTTATACCTTTTTAATAACAAGTAGTAGTAGTAACATGTATTATCTCTGCACCAACAAATATTGAAATGGTTGACAGATACATAGATTAAGAAAAAAAATATTTCGTGATTTGTGGAACAAAAAGTAAGAGATAAATTGTATTTTTAAATTAAAAAATAAATTAGTTATGAGTAATTCTAAAAAATAGGTAAAAAAAATAGGAGTAAATTCAAAAGTAAACTAGTTGTAAGTAAAATTTGAAAAGTAAGTGAAAAAAGTAGAAGTAAAATAATATTTTAAAGTTAAAAAATAAAATAATTATTTAATTTATAAAGATGTCCATAATAGTTGAGACGTTTAAAAAAGAAAATTTTGCATAGTTGGTAAGGGTAGAATACTTTTCTAGACACCTTTATAAAAAAAAAGTATTCTTTCGTATTTACAATATCAAGACCACTTTTCTTAAATGGACATAAATATTCATAAAAAATAAAATAAATATTGTTACTTTTTCACTTTAAAATATAATTTTATCCTTAATTTATCAATCTATTTTTTTCAACTCCAATTTAAACTAATTTAATTTTTAACTTAAAAATACATGTATAACTTTCATTTTTTAGTTAAAAAGTAATATATTTTTTTTAATTTTCGTACTCGAATAAAGAGTCATAAATTTATGAATTGGAAGAAGTATTATTTATATTGTTTTAGTTAAAATAAAAGGAGTATTATATTTATCTCTCATATTTTTAGGGTAAAAATATATTTTACTTTTTTAAAAATCATAAATAAATAAAAATATAATTTCAAGTAAAAATTATTTTTAATATTTTTATTTTATTATATTAATAATTTTTATTTGTTTTTATTAATAATTTAAATTATAATTTATTTATTTATTTTAATAATATTTAAAAAAATAAAATACCAAATAAAAATGACAATATAATTTATTAATAAAATTTTTAATTTATATTAAATATGTTTAAATTTTCAATTTAAATTACATTTTTTTCCTTAAATAAATTTTTTAGAAGTTTTATTAAAATTTGTATTATTAAAATTGAAAAATGATTGTGAAAAATTATGAATCAAATTATTTATAAAATCAATTCAAAAAATCAAATGTTTTAAAATAAAAAATGTAAAAAATAAATATTTTATTTTTTAAAGTTTTTTTTATTTATTTATGATTTTTTAGTTAAAATACATTATTTACTAAAAAAAATATTTTAAATATTAAAATAATAAAATTTGTTATCAAAACTTTGTGTTTTAAAACAACTTTTATAACAACTTTAGAGGTAAAACAACTTTTATAAAAACTTTAAAAGTTAAAGCTTTTTATCCTATTTTTTATATATTAAAATTAAAGGTATAACCGTTTTAAAACTCACGTACACACTTAGAAATATACAAAATAAAAATAAAAAAACATTTGAAGAGAAAAATACAAAATAAAAAAAAAACATAAATAAACTCATGAACACACCACGGAAAAATAAAAAATAAACATAATTGTTTCTTCTACAACTCACGTGAAAAAATAAAAAAATAAACATAAAAACAACATCTTTTAAAAATTAATTTAAAAAAATAAGAGTTATATTTAATATAATAAATTAAGTTTTTATTTAAAATTATCAAAATAAAATTATATTATAATGTAAAAAAATAATTAAAATTAATACTAATAATTTATTATCATGTGACGCAACATGTGACGCATTGTTCTTTTGGGTGACGCATGTTTAAACTTGGTACATAAATTAAACGACAAGTAAATCATGATAATCAAGGTTAGGTGAACAAATTAATAAGTGTTAGATTGACTAATTCATAAAAATAGTAAAGATTGAAGAAAAAAACGATCAATAATTTGATTTTTTTTTTTTTTGCTTTTGCCTTTTTTCACAATTTCATCCTTTAAACAAAAAAATATTAAAAATCAAATAAAATTTGATAAAATAAATACTCGAATTTATAGTTGTTTTACCCTAAATTTCATCGATATTGTATATTTCATTTTCGATTAATAGTGTAAAATATTTTTAGGTATTGCAATTTACTAGAATTTCAATAATAAGAAAAATCAAGTATATATCTAATTGACTTTCTTGTATCAATAAATCCATTTTTTTACTAACCATGTATTGACTAGGGGAATTTCAAATCTACTATAAGTAAATACCTTTGCCTAACTATTTGTCATATCCCTTTCTCACACAAATCACAACTCTTTTTTATATTTCTCTCCCTAAACATTATCAAAGAAAAAAAGAGCTTATCCATGGAGTACACGAACAAGGACCAACCGCCGGCATTCTTGCTAAAGACGTACATGATGGTCGATGATCCTTCGACAGACGGCACCGTGTCGTGGAACATTGACGGCACCGGTTTTGTGGTGTGGCGATTGGCTGAGTTCGCCCGAGACCTACTACCAACCATTTTCAAGCACGGAAATTTCGCCAGTTTTATTCGACAGCTCAACACATACGTAAGTTTTACTTTTTATAATACTTGGTTAATAAGTTTGAATATAGTATATATGTTTAATTAGTCATGCATATAGAAATAATATAGTATTTATTATTAGGGTTGTTCATCCATTCAAAATCAAATGAATCGGACAATATCAAAATTAAAATAATGGTAAAGTTATGACTCAAAAATTGGAATGGAATATTTGAACAAAGATCGGACTGATGGAATCGATAAATTCTAGTTTGATCCGATTTTGAATATAATTGAACTAAAATAATTTTAAAATTAATAAATTAAATAATAATTAAAATTAATTTTTATACATAAACAATTAAGTTTATTCAATACACTATCATTTTTTTAATATATAAAATATTTTAAATATATTATTATTATTATTTTCCTTGTATAATTTTTATAGAAGTAATATTTAAATAATTTTATTTATATATGAAATATTATTTTATTAAAAATATATTTGAGATATGTAAAGTAATTTAAAAAAATTAGAAAAATAATTTATCAAGTTATTTACTAATTCAAAATCGAAATTGAACCAAAAACTAAAATTTCAAATGTACTTGAATTGTAAATTGAACAAGATCACCCACCCCCATTCTGATCTATTTTTTGATGTGATTTGAATTTTTAACAACCACGCTCATTATGACAAAAAATAAATTACAAATGAAATATATTAAAAAATTACAAATTTGAGATATTAATGATAACTTAGTGCAACATCATGTTATTTCATCCATAAGTTTGATTCTTATTTTTACTTGGTTTTACGGATTGATTCTTAATACTGTATGAACTAGTTAGTACTGTCACATGAACAAACCAAAGTACCAAACACAAAAATTCAAGAAATAATTAATAAAGCATAACTCATGATCAATTTAAAAAAAAAAATTAATTGCACAAATAACTCTAGCATTAGTAAAAGGAAATGTGGGCCATCTATTAAATATATGTAAAAATATACTATAATTTATTAATATTATCTAATTTAGTGACGTAGCATGTGACATGTGTTATTCTGTTCTAAACTTTTGACAATAAATTTATTATTTTGGACTGAAACTGAACTTAACTGAATTGAAATAAATATATCAGATATTAAATGAATGAACTTGAAGTGAACTTAACTTAACTTAATTGATTTTCTTAAAATAATTATTATTATTATTTTAAGTTTAAAAAATAAAATTAAAAAATAGTAATAATATCTCAACACTAACTAGATTTTATACTTAAAATTATTGATTTGAATTGTTTTTTATTTATTTTATTTTAATTTATTTTGAAAGAAAATGAATGAAAAGAAAAATCGGAACAATAAATGAAATGAAATTAAGTCTAAAAGAACCATCACGCATAAACATAAAAAATAGAGTATTGTATTAATTTTTTTTTATTACTCCTTTCCAATATATATATATATATATATATATATATATATATATATATATATATATATATATATATATATATATATATATATATATATATATATTCGACTCTATTTTCACAAAAATTATAGAAGAAGAATATTTTTATTATGTTAATAGTTTTTTTTAATTATGTATTTTTATTATGTTAATAGTTTTTTTTAATTATGTATGGTATTTTAAAGTGAAAATATAAATATAATTTATTTATTTGAAAGGTGTGAAGATAATTTTGAATCAAGCTAAAAAAATATTTAAAATATACAATATTTCGAACATAAAGAATATAACTCTTGCGTGTACAAAAACGGTGATTTTTTCTAGGAAGAACTATACACTTCATCCCATGTCGCAATATTAATTCAATTTTTTTTATTCAATTTGATCTTTATAAAATTAGAAAATACAATTAGTTATTTTATTTTCATTTTAAAAATAATTATTTTTTTACTTTTCATCGATCCATCAATTAAAATTTATTTGCACTTTAATTTTTTAAGTCAAAAATAACATTTTATTCTTTATTTTTTAAATATATTTCATTCTCTTCATTTTATAAAATTACTCACACTTTTGTTTTGGTAGGTCTCATAATAATATACACATTTTAAAAATGAAACAAGTTTTTTAAATACAATTTCACTCTTAATTTTTAACTAACATTTTAAATTTACTCACAATCAATATATATTTAATTTAAAAGATTTTTTAATTAATTTATTATCACGTGAGCACCACGTGATACATGTTTAAGGTTCTGGAACATAAAAATAGTGGAATTTTGTATTTTAATAATGAGGTTAGGTGAGAGCATAAGTATTATATTTGCGCAATTAATAATTAAGGGTTTGATTCAGTGAACCATAACTTTCGGTCCAAAAAGAATTTATTTTTACATGTATTAAATTAATTGAGAATCACAAAAGATATTGCTTGTCTTTTATATATACTTAAACGACGATAATATTTTTTCTAATAAAATATTATAATCGAGAAATTAAATTGTAATCTCTTTACAAAAGATGTGCAACAACTAATATATTACATAGAGAGAGTATAAGTTAAACAGTCATAACTTTTTTTTTCTAATAAAATACTATAATCAAGAAATTAATAATTTTTGAGTTTGAAAAAATAAAAATATGTTAGTCTAAATTATTATGATTGAAAATGAAAAATGGAGATTGAAAATTGGAGCAAGTTTTTGTTTAGTAATATTTTAGTCTCAACTCTCAACTATATATCCACTTTAAGAAAAATGTTTATTTATTTATTTATTTTTTGATTAAAAAATTAAAAATAAAAATATATTTTTAAGTTAAAAAGTAAAGTAATTGTATATAGAGTTTGAAAATAAGTTAAAAATAAATGTAAAATAGTATATTATAGTGAAAAAATAAAACAATTATTTTCTTTTTAAGAGTGTAGATAATTAGTTAGAATATTAAAAAAAAAAAGTCTTCATAAATAGTTGAGACACAAATAGTAATAATAGTATATTTATAATGTACAACCTTTATATATTTGCTATATTTTAAAAATTATACATATAGTACTTTTTAAATATTTGATACAGGTATTAAAATTTAAAATATTTAGTATTGATTTTATAAATTCAACAATTTTGTAAGAAATTAATATAGAAATAATTAAACATAATATAAATTGTTTTAATTTTGGTTAAACATCATTCCTATAAATTAAATAACGTTACATTTCTTGTCACAATTAAATCAAATTATCAATTTTCATCAGGGATTTCACAAATTATCTCCCGATCGTTGGGAATTCGAAAACAAATTGTTCTGTCGAGGCCAAATTGACCAACTACACAAGATATGTCGGAAGAAACAAACGCCCAGCAAGCCGCGACATGATGTGCAACTCCCTAAAGCACCGTCTAGATTTCAATTTTGCGACAACGGAGGAGGAGGAGGACATGTACCATCGACATCATCACAATACACCATTCTTGTAGACGAGAATAAGAAACTTCAGCAAGAGAACACCATTCTCAACTCCGAACTCTCCGTAGTGAAGAAGAGATTCGATAAGCTTCTCGATTTGGCAACTATTTATGGTCGGAATTCTAATGAAGTAAAGAGCAATAGTGTAGGACCAAAGATTTTTGGGGTGAGACTTCATGCTGGAGAGAGTGCTGACGTGGAAAATTAGTGAGTGATTTGTGGAATAAAGAATTTATTTTTGTTGATTTTGAAGTTTAATTAGGTTTGAGAGTTAAAAAAATTGCTATGAAGACTAAACTTTTTAAAAGACAAGAGAATATAGTAAGCCTAGTACAACTAATTACTACTACAAGTTATTAGGTGGAGTATTAGTTTAAATACTAAATTACCTCTTTATTATTATATAATCTCCCCCTGTTAAAAAATAATTCACTTTCTCTCCAATTTACAAAAAAATGAATTATTTTTTATAAAATAGAAGAGTATATAATATAATATATTAAGAAAGATTGAAAAATCTTTAGCACCCTAAGAAGTCAAAAAAAAAAAGCTCTAAGTAAAAAACAAAGCTCTAAAGGAAATGTGTGAAAATGTTAATTTTTTTATTTATTTTGAATTATATTAAAATTATCATGAAAATTGTGTTGAAAGGTAACTCGAATCAAATTAAAATAAATAAAATGATCATCAAAAGATTTGTGTTAAAAGATTACTCGAATGGATCATATTGTTTTTTTGTTATGTGTTCTTAACAACTTTTCAATGACAGATTTAAACTCAAAATTATCAAAATATCTCTACTTTATTCGATTTATCAAAATTTTCATCAAAATCAAGTAATTCAGTAAAGACCGCCTAAGCAAGTAAAAACGAACCCAAATGATTAAATGAATTTAAGAGACCAAAATAATAATTAGAAGGGTGATAGTATAAATTAAAATGTAGGTGATCGAGCTTAATTTAGAGAAATATATATGAAATTTGTGTTATAAATTATTTTAAATATTGAAATAATATTAACTTGAAGATTAAATGAACATTAAAATTTTGAATACAGTACATTAAAAATATAATACAAAAAATGCCATTCAATACGAAATGACGAAAATACCCCTAAATTGATCTCGATCATTTTATTCACAACAGAGAACTTTCATCTCGCCGGAGTCACCACGGGAGTCAATGTCAGTCCGAAACCCAGCCGTTTCAAACTGTCAAATCGAACCCACAGCGAACGGTTTGATCCATGAAAGCTCGTAACCCGTCGCAGGTTAATACGAGGTTAGGGCACTTCTGTTCAGATCTCAGTTAATTCTCAGCTTAAACCCTATTGATCTTTATTATTTGAAGTTTTAAGAAGTTATCGTCATCTTTTTCTGTAGGTATATATTCTGATTCGAGGTGATTATTTTGGGATTTATTTTTTTGAGATCTGCATTTCGCGATGTTGTGAGAGACGGGTTTTGAGTTTGAATCTGAAAAGTTTTTTTTTTAGAAAGTACTGTTTTTTCGTGGAGAATAAGTTTGTTTCTGGATGAGACTTGAGAGTATCTAGGTGATTTTTTATATATATATTTTATTGTATTGGGGGAGATATTTTTCAGTTTCTGGAGGAGGAGAAGGAGGATATAATGTTTTGGAGGGAAAAGGAAAGGGATAATAAAGAGAAGGATGGTGGACCTCCGGTCGGGCAGATCCGAGTGCTTGTCGTTGGAGACTCAGGTACCTTGATATTGTTTCATGCATCTTGTGTTGTCATTGCTTTGTTGTTTTGTAATGAAAAAATTCCAAATGCCGAAATGGGACTTAATGTAGTAGGGAACTAGGGCTTCCGGTCTATACATGAAAAACTTAGGAGGACAAATTATGTTTGAGTGGTTTTTAATCTACAGGGGGCATTTACTGGTTCAAGTTGAAAAAAAATCACTTGGGTTACGAGATAGGTTAGAATTCTGAGTTAATTTAGCATGAGAGAACATTATGTGTTCTACTCTCTAGATAATATGAAACTTAAGCATTGTTCGATTGACTCACTTATTAGTATTAAACTCAGACTGCAGTGATTGAACTTATGCGACAAATTTATTGTCTTTCTAAATTGGGCTGTGACTGTGATGAACCAAACTCCCAGATGGATATCCACTGATATCCTATCAAGCTGGTTTAGTTGTGTTATTAAAGTTGAGGAATTAAGTAATAATTCACTATCTTCTCGTTTTTTGAAATGTTTTGAGGCAGTGATTCATTATAATTTATGACACCTCTGGCAAGCCTAACTCCGTAATATGTATAATTAGATTTTGTGGATATTATTTTATCAGTTTACGTTCTGTAACATTCTTCACAGGTGTAAATTTCACAAAACAGAAATGTATTCAGACCTAAATTTGGATCTGGTCTTATTTGCTAAATAATTTCAATTTTTTTTTGTGCTATTATTGTTGAAAATATATTTTTGCTAGTCGAGATGCTTATTAACTGCCATCTTTGTTTAGGTGTGGGAAAAACATCTCTTGTTCATCTGATCATGAAAGGTTCTTCCACTGCACGCCCTCCACAAACTGTTGGCTGTGCTGTTGGTGTTAAGGTATGATATTCCATTTTCACCATGAAGAATTCGGTAACCAATCATTTGTTCAAAGTCCATGCCTTCTTCTGTTCTTTTTCAGCACATGACTTACGGAAGTCCTTCCAGCTCATCAAGTAACATCAGAGGTGAACCAGAGAGAGACTTTTTTGTTGAACTCTGGGACATATCAGGACATGAGCGTTATAAAGATTGTCGATCTCTGTTCTATTCCCAAATCAATGGTATGTTCCCGCTTTGTTTATTCTCAAGTTATTTATAAATACTATGCTACTAGAGAACTCAGGTTTAATAACTATCTCCTTTTGGAATTTATTTTTCTATTGGTTTTAGGTGTTATGTTTGTTCATGATCTTTCTCAAAGAAAGACAAAGACTAGCTTGCAGAAATGGGCTACCGAGATCTCAGCAACTGGGACATTCTTAGCCCCTTTAGCTAATGGAGGCCCTGGAGGGCTTCCTGTTCCTTATATTGTGATCGGTAACAAAGCAGATATTGCTTCTAAAGAAGGCACTCGAGGAAGCAGTGGAAATCTTGTTGATGTGGCTCGTCAGTGGGTTGAGAAACAGGGTTTACTTCCGTCAAGTGAGGAAATCCCTTTAACCGAGAGTTTCCCTAGTGGTGGAGGCCTTCTGGCTGTAAGTTTAGTTTTTTGAAGTCTGCTTGCTTTTTTTGCATGTGATTGCTGCTTGAATGTTTTGGATTTTTTTAACGTATCACTTTACTTCTGCGTTTGTTAGTTCATGTCAAAATAGTTTAGGTAATTTTATCTGTTTGTAATGGGCAATCATTGGATTCATATTCGGATATTCCCACAAGCAGATAATATTCCGTGTTGAACTCTCTTAATTGAAATGTTTGTCGAACTTAAATTGGTTACCTTGCAACATATCTATTCTGTACTGAAGATGCCAATCTGAGGATCTTTTTGCAACGAAGACTTCACAATTTAAAAGTGGAGATGAAGTTAAAGTCATGACACCTTTACTGTTTTTTTATTTTAAATAAGTAATTAAATGATACTAAAACCAATTTAATTGAAATCAGTTGGCTAATTATTTAGAGAGAATACCTTAGCGCTTTTCATTCTGTTGACTCATGTTCAAAGTTCAAAGTTCAAACTATTCAAAATTTTCCATATGCTTCTGCTGTCATGCTTCTTAATTGTATTTGTCATTAGTGTTCTTGTTTTTACGTTTTGTTTTATGATTTTAATTTACAACAAAATACAGAAAAATGGGTTGTCAGGAATACTAATTAGTCACACTTGTTATGATATTGTTTGCTTTTTTATTTAGGCAGCC